>CM050400.1:38001734-39463379 GCA_027562975.1 Rhynchospora breviuscula
TCTGGGGTCTGCTTCACTGTGAACACCCACCTACACCCAACTGCCTTCTTGCCGGGTGGTAGTGATACAATCTCCCAGGTTTTATTCTTATCTAGAGCCCCGAGTTCCTCTTGCATAGCTGCTTTCCACTTTGGATCCTTCTTAGCAACCTGCCAGCACTCAGGTAAAGTAACAGAGTCTAATGATGCAATAAATGCTCCATGTACAGGTGATATGTTTGAATATGAGACAAATTGAGCAATATCATGTGGGAAACCATAACGATCAGGGGGAAGTCCCGCATTACTGCGAGAGGTCCTCCTTAATGTTATTGGAGAAGAGGGAGGATTCATATCACCTGTGAATTCTGAGTCTGAGGATTCTGTAGGTGTAGGTGTCTCAAGAGTCGGGGTAGACCGGGACAAGGGACTCGATGGCACAAGTGGCATTATTGGTGCATTCACGGGACCCTCTTTCGGCCTTCTAGTATACACTTGCAGTTCACGTTGGGCTTGAGTCCTGACATTTGCATGATGATCTTCCTCTTCTTGATCATCCTCCTCTTCTTCTTCTCCACTCTCATGTTCTTCAACCAATGTAGGAATCAACAAAGGAATTGATTCCACTTTTCCCATCTTATCACCATTCTCCCCCTCTCGTCTCATACTTTCAGAATCAGACAAGTCACCAAAAGGTGAAGTCACCTCCAATGTATAATATGGTTCGAATTCTCGAAAATGCACATCCATACTCACAAACAGCCTCTTTTCCACTGGACTCCAACAAACATAACCCTTTTGTGTAGCAGAATATCCCACAAATATGCATTTCACAGCTCTAGGATCAAGTTTACCTACAGAAGGTCTGTTGTCCTTCACAAAACACACACATCCAAACACCTTCAATGGAAGAATCCCAGCATTATCTCCTTTCAACATCTCACATGGAGACTTCCATTCCAACACCCTTGAGGGCATCCTGTTAATCAGTGCTGCAGCTGTCAAAACTGCCTGACCCCACAAATGTTTTGGGACATTCATGGAGATCATCATACTTCTAGCCACCTCTAGAAGATGTCTGTTCTTTCTTTCTGCTACTCCATTTTGAGCTGGTGTGTATGGACATGTTGTTTGATGTTGTATCCCCTGAGCTGACAAGTATTCCGCGAATGCTCTATTGGTATACTCTGTCCCATTATCAGACCTCAATACTTTCACTACGGCCCCATATTGAGTCTGAACAGACCTATGAAAATCTTTGAAGCAAGCCAACACCTCATTTTTATTTTTCATCAAATACAACCAAGTAACACGAGAAAAACAATCAATGAAAGTCACAAAGTATCTATAACCATTCATAGAACTTGTGGGACAAGGTCCCCAAACATCAGAATGTATCAGGTCAAAAACACAAGAACTCCTATGACCAGAACTAACATAAGAGCTTCTAGTAAGCTTGCCAAACTCACATGCATCACAGACAAGTTTTAATTTATTAGCCTTTTCAAATAAAACTGGATACAAACGACTCAAAACATTAAAAGAGGAATGTCCCATGCGTTGGTGATGGAGCATCAACACATCCTCAGTACTCATCTCAGATCCCATTTTTTCTGTCCCCTCTACCATGGATATTAATGCTGAATCTAGCCCTTCACGATCCAAGTACCATAAACCACTACGCCAAGTGCCAGTCCCAAGTCTCCGACCTGTCCCCTTCTCTTGAAATATCACCTTTGGAATATCAAAAGAAACAACACATTTTAGTTGGAGTATGATAGCACTAATGGATAAAAGGTTTACTGGAAATGAGGGAGCATGCAAAACATTAGACAAAGTCACAGAACCAGTACAATTCACAGTACCCTTACCGACCACTGGTTGTGTTGTACCATCAGCAGTTTGGATACTCTCAGGCACTGCTAAGTGAGTATAGGAAGAGAACTCACTAGCATTACCTGTCACATGTCGAGATGCACCAGAATCCACTATCCATTCTGGTGATCTAGTGGTGGATATAGAGGCAAGAGCATGTGTGTTATTGGTACCTTGTGTCGAATGAGCATAATTAGCAATGTTACCCCTAGGCAAGAATGAAGTGGATGCATCCTCGGTGACACTCTTCTTGTCTCCATTATTTGCTGCTCTATGCTTCCGACTAAGTACCTCCAAGAGCACTTGGTCCTCCTCAGTGAAGACCACCCCAGTGTCTTCTTCTTCCTCTGCTACCATCAGATTTGCCCGGTAGCCTCCTCTTCCACCTCTTCGGCCACCACGGCCTCGGCCACGGCCACGACCTCCAGACTGTCCACGTCCACTAAAATCTCTCTCCTTGAGTGGCTTAGGACAAGCGGGCCTCAAATGGCCCACCTCACCACAATTATAGCACTTACGAGTCTCCCCCTGAATTCCTGTCATACTAGAGTTTGAGACTGTCAATGCCGAGCGCATACCCACACCATTAGCTTCTGAGAGCAGCTTAATGCGACTCTCTTCCTGCATCATAGCTGCAATGGCCTCATCAAGTGACGGAATTCTCGTCTGAGCCAGTAGTACTGCAGTCCTGTGCTCAAAGGCCGGGTTCAACCTCCTCAGAAAGTGCATAGTCCTTCTCTGAGCATCTCTCTCCCCTCTCCTACATTCGGGGTCTGTGCAGCATGCCATCGGCGAGAAATAGTCATAATCCGCCCACAATCGCTCTAGATCTGTGGCATACTCTTGGATTGACCTATCTCCCTGCACCACTGCTTCTATCTCGCGTTCGATCTGGAACACCCGCATGTTGTTCTCAGTTCCTGCATAAATCTTTTTCAACTTTGCCCACATATCCTTCACATTCTGAATGCCATCCACTGTCACAGCAATCGAAGGAACCATCGAGTTGAGAAGCCATGTATACAGCAACATGTGTGTGGTCTTCCACTCATTCCAAGCATCAGTGTTCTTTTCTGGTTCTTTCCTTTCTCCTGTCAGGAAGCTCTCTAGATTCCTACCTGCCAGAGCACCCTGAATCCTACGTGACCAACTCAGATATGTGGCTGGTCCATCAAGTTTCAACTCCACCGGCGGAAGATCTAGCTTTACTGACGGTTGATGTGTCTCGGCTCCGTGCGACACCTTCACGAGCTCGAGCAATGTCTTCACATCCTCTGGATCCAACTTTGCAAGAAGTTTATCCATATTCTAATACCGTGCTTGATCTCCCAGTACCAGCCACACCTTATCTCCTCTAACACAAACCGTGCGGACTCACACGATCACAGGTTTAGTATTTAGTAACAAAACAGATCTGCAGAGAAAGAGAAATAACACCTGAAACAGCCATCATGAACATATCAGATTTGACCTGGTCTTTGCGTGGTGCACAGGAGGAGAAACAGAAGGGCAGATCCGGTGCACAGAGGATCCCCACGGAAGGACTTTGCGCGGTGCACAGAGGATCCCCACGGACGACGCCAGTCCACACGCGGTGCACCCGTGCGCACAGATCCGGTGCACACGCGGCTCACACTGGCGGAAGAGCAACGGTGCACACGCGGCTCACACTGGCGGAAAAGAAAAAAAGGACTTCTGCGGAAGAAAAAGTAGAGAAAAAAAAATGGTACGACGGGAAAAAATTGTTGAGCGCCGCTGGCTCTGATACCAAGAAGAAATAAGAGAGGAATTTAGGTTAGAAAAAAAGGGATGTTAACCTCTCTTGTCAGAGGTCCCCTTTTATATTAATCACTAATTGTTCTTTTACAAGATAGCCCCTATACTTCTATAAATAACAAAATACCATAAACAACATAATACTATAGATAAATATAATACTATAAATAACTCAACAACAAAAACGAAGAGGAGGGAAGGGAGAAAGGCGATCAAACCTACAGGATGTATTCGTCCTCCCTCCGCCAACGGAGATGCACCGCCACTGTTCCTCCTCCGTCCTTTTTGCTAATTGTAGTAATGAACGTAGTGGCTTTTCTCTCTTTCGCCTTTGGCACAGGGCTTCAACGCCTCCCACTCGGTGCTTTCGATCGCCATCTCAACAAGAGAAGTAAAGAGGCGCATGAATTAGGGTCTGGAGAAGAAGAGAAGGGAGGGAGGAGCGGCGCACCAACTTGGAAGGATTTCCGTAGTTAAGGCAGCGAAATTTCCATTTCTGAAATCCCTAGTTGCGGATTGCGGTAGGTTAGAGGACCCTTGCGCACGAAACACAAAAAAAAAAAAATATTGGCGCAGGAAGAATCGAACCCTCGTGCTTCGCTGAGTTAACCCAGCGCAATTTCTTTTTGTATTAGATGGAATACCAATCAATGATGTTGCTTCGTCTGACGATTAATATCCAGCCACAGATCAAATCGATCGAACGGCAGAAACATCTGTTTACATGCTAGGCCTAGCGTGTAACACCTGTACGGTCCGTGCGTTTATAAGTAGTAGAGATTGATGGATCATTATTGGAAAATTTAGAAAGTCAGTATCCTTGATTAAAAGATCTCATGTTCTAATGCAAGAATTCTCGCATGCCTCATAACTGAATCTCGATGAAAATGTATTCATTAATTAATGTGCTAGAAAAATGTTGAGCACCAGACAGATCTCACGTACTGTTTCCAAATGTTGAGAGAGCCCCACCTAATCTAAGCCAGATACACCCATACGTAGACATGTCTGTGCTACATATATACATGGGTGCCGTGAGTACTGAGCGTGATAGATCCATGTATCGGTCTTCATCCATGTTAAAATGCATTGCCTATTGGCTTTTCGAAAATTACACCATGTACATGAACAGTTCATACATAATGACGTTAGATTAATGACAAACATAGTTAAACAAGTTCACTATGTAGTCATGTGACCTACAGCTTGCTCATAACTTTCATACATTCAAGACTGAACCCTTGCAAAATACAAATTTAAATACAGCTTTACAACCCTGATAACCTAACAAAATAGAACAACAAAAACCACCCTAACGGGTAATCAGCTAAACTAAAAAGATTTTGACTTTTTTTTCCTGTTTTGAGAAAAAAAAATTAACTATTCGGGAGATGTTGGGATCATGCTAAACAAGTATACCAAAGATGACCTCAATTGTTGCTCTGTTACGCCTACTTGCTTCATCATTTTGGAAATAGCATTCCATTGTTCCTGTACTGTGGGTTTCGGTTTGTGGCCTGACTTGGCGGAATACTCAGGTTTTCACTAGGGCCACCATTCTGGGCACCAGCTCTATAATTGTTTACAGGCCCCAAGCCCGGATCCAATTGCTGTTGACGTATACCCGTCAGAGTCCTAAATGCATAACTCAAACTGGGATCATGCCAAAAATCCCCAAAGAAGGCTGATGTAGGTGAATTGAGTGCATCAATCGACATATGAGGCATGCTTGGGACTGCTTCTTGGCCACCCAGCAGGGCATCCATTGTGGGATCTTGGTACAGTATTTCAGAAGATGCAGGTGGTTGCAATCGCAGCTCGCCTATGGTACTTACACTAGCAGGCTGCTGCTGCTTTAGTTTGTGTCCGGGGTAAGATTCGAGAACACGTCCAAGTCTGGGCTCAGGGCAAGACATTGGGACCATGTTAAGGTCTGGTGCTCCTTTGACCTCAGGTCCCACACTAGAGGGGGCAGCGATAGTAGTGTTGAGCCAAAATTCTTCAGGGTTGGGTTGATAATTGTTGGATTGATAGGTGGGTACCATATTTATTTGACTGGCAGGATACTCTACTGGCCCACAGAAATAATTAACTCTCTGAGTGTCCTTTCCAAAGGCAGGTTCCGCAGTTATTGGACTGGCAGGATACTCTACTGGCCCAGAGAAATGATTGCTTCTCTCAGTGTTCTTGCCGTAGGTGGGTCCCGTAATTATTTGACTGGCAGGATGCTCTACTGGCCGACAGAAATGATTACTTCTCTCAGTGTTCTTTCCATATGTGGGTCGCGTAATTGATTGACTGGCAGGATACTCTACTGGCCTGTAATTACTTCTCTCAATGTTCTTTCCATAATTATCATTAAAGACACCTTCAATAACTTTATTAGGTGTGGACCTCGTGCCATGCAGTTCCATTCTCGAGAAAGTGGTCCCAGTGGCAGAGCCACTTGCTTGAGCCATTTCCCGTCGGGGCGCAAAGTTAAGATGACCTGTTGGTCCAAAATCTAGATCTGGACGCCCATGAAAATGGGATGACTCAGAAAAAACATTACTACTGTTATTAAATTCACCACTTTTGCTAGAGGCGACCTCAGTAGTCACTTTCAGGGCCTTGAGGCAAGGGGAAACTTTAACTGATGCGGGTATCTCTCTGCACGACTCTCCTCTGCGTGAGATAGTCCCAGTTTCGCTGACATTTGCTGCAGCAAGTGTTTCCACCTTGGGCACCCTGTAAGGCTGACTAGTCATGCTATTCTTTTCATAACTTTTGCTAGAGGCAGCCTCAGTAGTCACTTTCACGGTCTTGATGCAAGGGGAAACTTTGACAGATGTGGGCATCTCTCTGCATGAGAAAGTCCCAGTTTCGCCACCATTTGCCGCAACAATTGTTTCCTCCTTGGATTCCCAGTAAGGCTGACTAGTGGGTCCAAAATTTAAATCTGGACGGGCAGGAGGAAGCGGCACTTGAGAAAAAGCATTGCTTGTCTTTTTATTCTCTTCATGGATTTCATCACAAGTGACTCCTGTTGTAGATTTAATAGCTGACAGGTGAGATGAAGCTACCATGGCGGCAGGTATCTCTCTCCTTTTATTCTCTTCATGGATTTCATCACAAGTGACTCCTGTTGTAGATTTAATAGCTGACAGGTGAGAGGAATCTATCATGGCGGCAGGCATCTCTCTGCATAGCTTCTCTCTCTGCAAGATTGTCCTGGACCCTTTGCCATTTGCCACTCCTAACACTTCCTTGAATTCGCAGTCAGGCTGACTGGTGGGCCCCAAATTTAAATCCGGATGGGAGTGTGGTGGGTCAGAAACAGCATTAGTTCCACGGTTGTTCTTGTTTTCATCAGAAGGGCAACCCACTGTCCCAGTTGAACTGCCATCTGCTCCTTGCATTCTTTCCTCCTCGAGCTCCAGATCAGGCTGACTAGATCTCCTGGGTGAAAACAACAGGGAGGAGGGTGGCTGCTCAAACAAAGCATTTTTCTTCCAGCTACTCTCGTTTTTCACAGAAGTGGCATCAACTGTTGCATCCACAGCTGCAAGGCGAGATGAAGATATGACCAGACTGCGCATCTCTCTGCACATCTTCTCTCTAGACAATTGGGTCATGGATGAGTCACCTTTTGCCCCTTTTATTGTTTCCTCCAGGGAGGAGGGTGGTGGCTCCGAAGCATTATTCCTCCAGCTATTCTCGTTTTTCACAGAAGTGGCATCAACCGTTGCATCCACAGCTGCAAGGCAAGATGAAGATATGACTGGAGTGGTCATCTCGCTGCACATCTTCTCTCTAGACGATAGGGTCATGGATGAGTCACCTTTTGCCCCTTCTATTGTTTTCTCCATCTCCGGGTCAGGCTGACTAGCAGGTTTCAGATTTTGATATGAAAAAGAAGCTGAAGGCTCAAGCAAATTATTACTCCTCATGCTACTCCCATTCTCGACAGTAGTGGTATCAGATGTCACTTTCTGAGCTGTGAGACGAGAGGGAGCTCTGAGGGTTGCGCGCATCTTCCGTATCTCTCTGCATATCTGCCTTTGACGCAATGTGGTTCCAATTGAACTACCATGTGTCCCTTTTGTTGTTTCTTCCTTGAACTCCAGGTCAGGCTGACTAATCATTATCATGTTTGGACATGAAAGAGAAGAAGGTGATGGCTCCAATAAAGCATTACTCATCATGCTACTCCCATTTTCAACAGTGGTATCAAATGTCACTTTCTGAGCTGTAAGAGGAGAGGAAGCTCTGAGGGTTGTGCGCTTTTCTCTGGGCATCTTCCTTCTCTCTCTGCTTATCTGCCTTTGATGCAATGCGGTTCCAGTTGAACTGCCATGGGCCCCTTCTGTTGTTTCTTCCTTGAACGCCAGGTCAGGCTGACCAATCATTATCATGTTTGGATAAGAAAAAGAAGAAGGTGATGGTTCAAACAAAGCATTACTCATCATGCTACTCCCACTTTCAGCAGCACTGGTATCAGATGTCACTTTCTGACCTGTACGACGAGAGGAAGCTCGGAGGGTTGTGCGATTCTCTCTACGCATCTTCCTTGTCTCTCTGCGTATCTGCCTTAGACGCCATGTGGTTCCCGTTGAACTGCCATGTGTCTCTTCTGTTGTTTTTTCCTTGAACTCGAGGTCAGGCTGGCTAATGTTTCTTGTGTTTGGATATGAAAAAGAAGAAGGTGATGGCTCAGACGAAGCATTGCTTGCCATGTTATTCTCATTTTCAACAGATCTGGCGTCAGTTGTTGCTTTTGGATCAGCAAGATGAGAAGAAGCTTTGAGGGCTGTGGGTTTGCACATCTTCCTGGTCTGCAATGGGTTCCTGGTTGAACTGCCATTTACCATTTCTACTGTTTCCTCATTTTCCAGGTTAGGGTTGCTATTGGGTTGGCTGTTTAGATGTGGATGGGAGGAAGGTGTTGGCTTGAGCACAGCATTGCTCATCATCCTATCTGTGTTTTCATCAGAAGTGATGTCAATAGCAGCCTTTGAAGCTGCAAGCTGAGAAGAAGCTCTGAGTGGCACATGCCTCTCTCTGCCTATCTTAGAGCTTCCAATTTCTGCTATTGCTTCCTCCTTGGGTTCTGGGTCTAGGGGACTGTTGGTTACCCTATTATGATTTGGAGGGGCAGAAGGCACAGTAATACACAACTCATTATTCTCTTCATGATTTCCATCATAGTCAGCCTCAATTGCAGCTTTGAGGGCCACCAGACGAGGGGAAGCTCTGACACACAATGGCCTCTCCCTGCGCTGCTTTTCTCTCCAAGCAGCAGTCCTAGTAGCAACTTCAGTACCTTTCATTTTCAAATTCTCATCTGGCTTCAGGTCTGAAGGCTTCGCACGTCTTCTTTTCCTTTTTCGATGCAATCCATCTTCACGAACAAGTGGCAAGCTGTCCTGCTGAACAGTCTTCATTCCAGAAATGCTAGGCATCTGATTTTTTTTTTAATATTTACAAAAAAAAAAAAAAAACAAACAGAAGAAACAATTATTTAAAACAACTGATATACTTTTAAGTCAGATCAGGTTTGGATTAGTCCGGCTCCAAGTGAGGATTGATTGGTTTGGGATGGCTTTTAAGCGATTAATATTCCAAAATCAAGTTCATTCCAGTTCAGGTTCGCAAAGCTCTGCCAGGACCTTTTTAAGATTGGCTCAGATTCATCATCTCTAGCATAAATTTCAACGAAATTCTTTCTTTTAAAAATTGAGCTAAAGCTTGCATGTAAAATACTTTTTTATATTTTATAGTAGTTAAACTAATTCATCTAGGTTGTCATTTCAGCTTGAATGCTGCATGAGTAGCTAATTAATAAAGAATATTGAAAACTTTGAACAAAAAGAAAAAGAAACAGAAAATTAAGTAGCCTTATTTTCAAAAGTCAATGGGAAAAATATGAAAAAAGAAAGAATTATTAGAATTTCTAGTATACCTCAGGGCTGTTTATTAAAGCATGAACCTCTTCTATGCTTCTTTTTTTAGGTCTGATGCGGCAGCTCCTTATGTTACCAGTTGCAACATATCTTAATGCATCTTTAACTGACCAAAATGCATAACCTGTATCTGGCTCAATGTAAAACTGCAAATATTTGATAAGTATTCGATTAACTCATTATGTAATATTGAAATCCATGTTAAAATTGCCAACAAATTATCCAGAACAGAACATGACCCAAGCAGTACCCAGGACACAAATTTTGATGTATTGTCTGAAGTTTCAGAATGGTTAGGTTTAGCCAAGCCAGTCAATTAGAGGCGCTGTTGATGTTGGGAAAGGCACAGGTTCAAAGTTTTAAGAGTAATGCTAGAATCAAACATATAGGACGTCAAACACGATCCAAATGTCAACCATTAAAATTTCAAACGGCCGATCCAAACCTCTCAATATGATCTCTATATTAAAATATCTTTGAAAATCAAATTTTATAGTTTTTCAAATTTTCTAACTATATTTTTCAAATTTTCAAAATTGGAGGGTTCGTAACTTATTAGATTGAGCATTTTCAAAAATTCCAAAAAAATAGTAAAAAAATTGAAAAAAAATATAAATTTGGCCTCCATGGAGATTTTAAAACGTAGAACAATTTGAGCTGTTTGGATCGGCCATTCTAATCTTAAAAATAAAAATTTTATCATGTTGGACAAGTGCATGTGTCCTATATATTTGACACTAGCCACTCCCAAGTTTTAAATGCAAAATATATCATTTCTCAAGTACTTTCCCAGTGTCCTTGATGTTAGGCCAATTATTAGTTCCTTACAAAATATATACAACACCATACAGAGAGTGCAAGATCCAGACCCAACCCACCAATCACTGGCCATCAACTTAACTAGGGGTCAGGTGGGGTCAAGGTTACCTGGCTTTAATATTTTAACCTATGAGCCTATTTGCTATTTTATCATATGTGCTTTAAACCCATGATAAATTGAGTTTCCAGGTTGCTAATATTTTAGTTCTTTTTACAGCGTAGTCTTTTTCACAGAAGTTATAAACATGGCTGGTTTATGTCAACAACAATTCTAACATCATTCACCAGAGAGTTACAGCATGTCCACACAATAACAGTAAACATCTCAGATGTCCAATTTAGCACCCCAAGTTCTCCTAGGAAATTCACCTAGCAGAGATCCATTCATGTAACCATGCAGCACTATTAACCCACCAAGAGTCCAAGCAACCTTTTCTAGTGCACAGAAGATGCTACATAGATATACTAGAAATAAACAAAAAAAAAAAAAAACAACAACAATTATCTAACCTGATCCACAATTGACCCGTTCTTTCTGGGCCTCAGTTCCTTTATCCAGCTTTTTGGTAATTCAAGAGAAGTTAGTAGGTCCTGTTGTACAACCTCACAAACAGAATCACCACATTTTCCATCTTTAATCAAATTTGAAGGCTGGGAAGGGCTCACAGTACTCTCAATCTTAATTATCTGGCTGCTGAGAATTTGTATCTGCAAATAATAACATGTTAGTGGTTACAATTATTAATCTATTAATATAATAGAAGTGCTTGAACAAGCTTCATTTAAAACTCTAGTCTAGACAGGTTTAGTCCAGTAAAGATAGATAGTAAAATTATATTCTACTATGCTTGACTATTTAATTATTTCCTTGCATTCCTCACAACCCATTTTTAAGATAAAATATAACCTTCTGAGGTTAACTATTTTACGTCTATCAACCCTGAAATCTCTAGTAGAAGGTAACACCATCCCTTTACAAGTTACAAAAACAATTTCTCTTTCCTCCAAGCAAATGCCCTGTACTTTCCATCAGCTTTTTTCTCTATCTGCTGCTGTTGTTTTTCTTTCTATAAACTAACCTTAGCCAACATCTAAAACCCAATTGCATCAAGTCAGGTGCCAAGAAGCACAATTTAATTTTAAAACAAAAATAGTATCAACTCGGACCACTTTTGCATATTTCCAGAGTAAAATGTGTACAAAAATGAATACCCAGAGGTACTTTTAAAATTACAGAGTACTTTGCAAAATTATGGAAAAAAGAAGTAGAAAAATGATTGCCATGCACCTCCTCCATGCTTCTTTTTGCAGGTCTTGATGCACAGCCAAGTACATTACCAGTTTCAACATATCTTAAAGCATCTTTTAGGGAACGAAATGCATACCCTGTCTTCGGGTTGATATAAAACTACACATTAAGCAGTTACAATAATTGATTAGTTAACAATTAACGAAAAATGTCTTGGTTCTGACAACTGCACAAATGAGAATACATGAACTAATGGGTGAAAATTGAAGGCCCAGAACGAAAGATCTAGATGACCTGCACACAAAGTTACATTTAGAACAACCACTGCATGATCCTCACTAGGTATATCAAAGATTTCCATCATGCAAATTTTATAAACTCATATTTGGGCTAATTTTCTTTTGGAAAAAATATAAGCGAACGTTGCACTAAATTTCCAATGTTTCAAAACCCCCGCACAAGCTTTGTTTTACCAATAAATTCATAAAGTTGTGCAAAACAGCCGGAGGTATACAACAAAACCGGATTTGAGGCGTCGGATTCAATGCTAAATTTTGCTAGCAACATCCACTTCTACAGAACAGCTACTAGTGGAATTCCTGTTGCTTGTAACATATTCGACATCCTTATTTGTGAATCTCAACCAATTACCAAAATAATTAACCTCAAGGACTCTCCAAGAGTCATCAAGTGTGGTATCAGTGCTGCACATTTAACAAGGTACCTAAATTCAGACCTACTGTGCCAAAGAATCAAGAGAGTAGATCATGTGGTTGACTGTCAGGCCCGGCACCAACTCATTTAACCTTCAAGGGCACACTGGTGCTACAACTCACCAAACAAATACTAATAAAATTGCTGCTACTAAATAATAAGGATTACAATGATCTCACCACATCCTTCCTACTTGAATCTTTCTTTCTGGGCTTCTCTTCTTTTATCCAGTCCCCAGGTAATCCATCTGAAGTGAGTTCAACCTGTTTCACAACCTACAAAGAAGACCAAAGTATCAGGTATGATGTCTCATAGATAACAAAAAGTGTGGCCATTCTGATGCAATAAAAATATTTGCAGTAAAAAAATTTCACATGATTATGCCTAGAATTTTGAAGTATACAAAGTTTGTATACATTCCTCTATATGGGTTGCAGAACTTTGTAGGTAACAGTCTAATAATCATCTTTAGAAAGTTAATGGAGATTAACAACTCACCTCCATCAACCTTAATCTTCAGTTAACACATACAACTGAACCAAAGGAAAGATACTTGATAACTTGTTCGGTTACTTATTTTCTGTAAAGCCCTGATAGATTTTGATCCTAGTTTCTGGTAATTATTTTTGTTGTTGACCTGGAATGAGAAGTCTTGAAGCAAAAAACAGAAAGAAAGACCATGAAGTTTGATGAGGCCCTCTTCAAGTGGTTGTAAAAAGAAGAAAAGACGTTCTTACAAACTTATTATTCAAAAAATCATGAATATGATTCTTAATGCGGTCAAATTTAAATTGGAAATATAAAAAAAATTTGGCAAAGAGTGTCTAAAAACACATACATTATCACCAGGGTTGCCATCAATAGTTAGTTCAGAGATAGTTGGTGTAGAAAGTTGACCAGAAGATGGCGAAGTCTCAGTCTTGACTGTCCTACTACGCAGTCTTCTTGTCTACATATTGTAATCTCTTGGTTAGAATTGATTGATCTAATGTCTTGAAATTTCCAATTGCTGATATTCTTATCAGAAAGTTTTTAAGAAACTCATACATTATCACTAGGGTTTCCATCAATAATTGGTTCAGAGAGAATTGGTGTGGAAAGTTGACCAGAGAATGGAGGAGTCTTGACTGTCCGACTTCGCAGTGTTCTTGTCTGCATGTTGTAATTACTCTTGGTTAGAATTAATCAAATATAATGTATTGAAACTTCAAATTACTATATTTTTATCAAAAAGTGTCTAAGAAACTCATACATTATCATTAGGGTTTCCATCAATAATCAGTTCAGAGATAGTCGGCATAGAAAGTTGACCAGAGAATGGAGGAGTCTCGGTCTTGACTGTCCGACTACGCAGTCTTCTTGTCTGCATGTTGTAATTACTCTTGGTTAGAATTAATCAAATCTAATGTCTTGAAACTTCCGACTGTTGATATTCTTGTCAAAAAGTGTTTAAGAAACTCATACATTATCACCAAGCTGTACATCAATAGTCGGTGTTGAAAGTTGACCAGAGAATGGAGAAGTCTCGGTCTTGACTGTCTGACTGCGCAGTCTTCTTGTCTGCATGTTGTACTTACTCTTCGTTAGAACTAATCAAATCTAATGTATTGAAAATTCCAATCACTATATTCTTATCAAAAAGTGTTTAAGAAACTCGTACATTATCACCAGGGTATCCATCAATAGCCGGTGCAGAAAGTTGACCAGAGTATGGAGAAGTCTCGGTCTTGACTGTCCAACTGCGCAATCTTCTTGTCTACATATTGTAATTACCCTCAATTAGAATTAATCAAATCTAATGTCTTCAGACATCCAATTGCTGACAATATTATCAAAAAATGTTTAGGAAACACAAACATTATCACCAAGATTTCCATCAATAGTTGGTGTAGAAAGTTGACCAGAGCATGGAGATGTCTTGGTCTCGACCGTCCGGCTGCACAGCCTTCTTGTCTACATATTGTAATTACTCTTGGTTAGAATTAATCAAATCTAATGTCTTGAAACATCCAATTGCTGATATTATTATCAAAAGATGTTTAGAAACTCGTACTTTATCACCAAGGTTTCTATCAGTAGTCGGCGTAGAAAGTTGAGCAGAGCATGAAGAAGTATCGGTCTTGACTGTCCAATTGCGCCGTCTCCTTGTCTACATATTGTAATCACTTGGTTAGAATTAATCAAATCTAACATCTTAAAACTTCCAATTGCTGATATTGTCATCAAAAACAGTTTCAAAACTCATACAGTATCACCGGGGTTTCCATCGATAGTTGGTTCAGAGGTAGTCTCTGTAGAGAGTTGACCAGAGCATGGAGAATTCTCGGTCCGACTGCGCAGTCTTCTTGTCTACATATTGCATTACTCTTGGTTAGAATTAATCAAATATAATATATTAAAACTTCCAATTGCTGCTATTGTTAAGCAAAGCTAGCAACTTTGTGCCCCGTAAGAGAAGAAAATTGTTTCCTCAATCATGCTCAGCTATGACAAACAGTTATTTGTGTTGAATTTGAAAAAACCTTGGCCACTAAACTGAAATTCAACCTCAAAATCTACAGACCATTTAAAAGAGCTCTGGTAAATCTATAGCACACTCTGGTACTGTATCTAAATTGCACAGAATCAATTTTGAAATAATTTTGATCTTATCTCAGCATAAATCGAGCAGTTAAAGAGCTTCAAAACAGGCACAATTTGGATCCACTGGAACCAGCAATCACTATTTCAAAAGAAAAACTCAACAATTGAAACCAATAACCAAAATTAACATTCCAATTTCTAAAAAATTTTACACCTGTACTGTTACTGGAGTCTTCGAATCAAACCCTCGAACCTTTTCTCTCCGCTTAGGAGCCATCCCGTGACGAACGGATCTCGGATCAGGCGACGAATCTAACGGGTCGGGTTACACCATCCAAGGAGATTAGGAGAGCAGCTGGTTCTCGCTGGAGCTAGGTCATGCTCGTACGAGAAGGGGTTCGACAGAGGAGGAGGTCGAATCGACGCGCTGGAGAGGGAGAGGTGGCGCTTCTCCTACCTCCAAAAGTAGAACTGGAGAGTGGTGGAGAACCAAAGAGAAGAAATTAGGGGTAAACTTCGGGTGAGTCGTAGTGGGGAAGACGAAGAGGTGAGAACTGAGAAGGAACAATAATACAAAGAGGAGATAAAAATTGTGCGTGATTATTCAAAAAGGTTAAAATGGGAATTTTAAAAAAATAGTGTCTCCTCTGCCTACAACGGATGATATCCTCTGCAATAATGGGTGCCCGTGATTAATACCGAATTCGTACGGCTCGTAAATATTTACCGTCGAGATTAGATCGAACGGTCGTGATAAAGAACTCAGCAATATTTAGAGGAGCTTCAGAGGATACGGATCCCTGAACCTACTACTCGGTAGACGGTAGTGCGCATCGGGATGAGATCAATCGGGTCGGATTTAAACAGTTCTGGTTATGACCCGTTATGCTCAGAGGATACGGTCTTTAGCTATTATTTTGCGTTGGATGCATGTTGTGTTTTGATCTGACGGCTAATATTGAGTTTTCATCTAATGTAAGTATCTAACTGCGCCGCCTCTTTTCGGTACAGCTTCTGACTGGGTCAAGTTACAATTATGGAACTTGACCTGTTTAGAGAAAAGGAAAATGACTATAGAGGTCGAAATAATATAATTTTTGAATGATCTTGCGATTCTTTTTAAAACTAAGAGAATCTTCTTATAAGTAATAATATTTTGCTACAACTTTGGTAATTCCTTCCATGGATTCCAATTCCCGCCTAAGTTTAAATTTTATGTCGACGTATCATACATTCACATAGAAAGAGTTGTCTAGATTATGTTTATGTTTAATAGCTTTTCCATTAATTAACTAGATAAATCTAAAAAATCTAACAGGATATGGGTGATGCACGTGGAGACTTTCGATACTTTCGAAGTCCTCTTATTATTTCATTTAAATGTCCTTCGCAAATATAATCTAACATATTAAGTTTTCTTTTTAATTATAAATTTTTATCTCAGATATAATGTTGATGTTAATATATCAACTCCTTTTAATCTCTCGATGAGATGACCTTTCTTAGGTTTAGCTGGTCATCGCTGACATCACTTGTCCCATATTGGTAAATGTAAATGATTTTGACGATTCTTTTGAACTTTTGACGTCGTTTCTGTAAATAAACATATATGTTGAGCAGTTTTTATAATTATTTTTTTACGTTTTTAAAGAAGTGAGGAATAACAATGACATCTTATTGATATTAAAATAATAATAATAATAAATAACATGTTATTATTCATTTTGTTTAACAACTCTTTTCCTATCAAGTTGCCCTTTTTCTTTTTCTTTTTAAATTAAATAAATGTTTACGGTTTTTTAATCTATTGTTGGGTATTGACCTTGTCGTTGGGGCTTCCATATACATTTTTTTAATGCTAATTAAGTTCACTAATAATTTCTATGGTGGCATTCACATGAATCTTATTAGCGTTTTTCGCTAATTTAATGATTATGCAATAATTAAAATAATGTTTTTTTCAGGAAAAAAAAACAAAATTATGCTTAAAATTGGAAGTATGCATCAGAAAAATATTGGCTGAACATATATTTTAATAGCATTAGATGAAAACATCCAAATTCACGCTGTCTAACTAAACTGTCATGCGCTTCTACGTAGATTTCAAACAAAAATACAAATTTTGTGTTTGTAAAATATCACTAATTTAGTTCAACGATTATATTAAAACACTATTTGACGTTATAATGAACATGCAATTATTTGAAATAGTCGCTAAATTTACTATTTCGATATTTCAATAAAAACAAGTTATTTAAGCAAAATAAATTACTAATCCATCAACTCATAATTCAATCCTACCTAAAATTTTTTCTGGAGTCTACAAAAATTGGAACAACCAGACAATTAGACCTGCCAAACGTGAAAGGTGAAAGCGGAAACGCCCATTTCCGTTTCTGTTCCGTTTTGGTAACGGAACGAAATGACTGTTTCGTTTATGTTCCGTTTCGTCAAACGAAATAGATTTCTGTTCTGTTTAACGTTCCATCCTTCATTTCCTATTAATTTCAGCCCATTTCCGTCCATTTCCGTGTTCCGTTTAACGTTCCGTTCATTTTCTTCATTTCTGTTTCTGTTCCGTTTTCAGAAACGAAACTGATTTTCTTTTTCGTTTAATGTTCTGTTTGGATGGAACGGAACGGAAACTTTCGAAACGTAATGAAATTGACAGGTATACAGACAATATGAAGTATGGGCTAAAATCCTACTATTTATTCACTCCAAATGAAATGTGAACTGGGCTCAAAGCCTCAAATAGCGACTATCATCTCCGTCACGACCCACGAGTCCTTTCCTAAACCGATGTACAAAACCCTTTCGCACAGGCACAGGCACAGCGCCGTGTCAGAAGAAAAATATCTTTTGTAAACACAACCTTCTCCATAGAAGAGGATGCGCAACAGAGGACTGAGAGTGAGAGGAGATAAGAAAGCACCTCCTCTCTAGCCTGCCTCTGTTTTGCCTCAAAATGCTAATCCGTTCTCAAATCCTCTCTGCGCCTCAGTTTCCTTCTTACTTTAATTCCTCTTCCCTTCCCATGTTATCCTTCATTGCCTCTTGTAATCACAGGAATAGAGCGTCGAGTGGTAAGTTCTCCTTTTAAAATTCTGAGGATTTTGGGCTTGTTGGTTGCTTACATGATTGATTGTTAAGGAAGGCTTAATTAATGGCCCAATTAAGGCATTGTGTTAGGGCCACTGGTTGTGAAAAAGGAATTTTTGTGCATATTCAATGAAATGTAAGCCTCCTAGCAGTAGAAATTGTATTAAATTTTCTATGGATTAAGTCAATCTGCTTTTTTTTATTGGCTACAGTTAAGAGGTGGAGAAATTGTAAGAGGATTAGTTTTGTTATAAGCAGTGCATCGAGCTCGACCAATGGTGCACCAGAAAATGTGCACATCAAGAAAAGGTAGGCAAGAAAGAAAAACATTGGTATTTAGATACCACAGTAGAGTGATAAGCATGTCGCTACTCATGGAATTACACATATTATTTTCAATGTTAGACCTGTCATGCTGGTATTGTGCTCATTTCATGCTGATAATCTGAAACTCGATATTTGAAGATGCTCATACATGCAAAAGAGTATAAACCAGCTACTGAGAGCAAATACAGTATGTAATCTTGTTACCATGAGGTTATATCACAAGCACAATATTATTGGTTCATTTTGGTGGTAAGATACGAATTACATTGTTGGCATCTTACCTGAAAAATATATGAAAATGATGGGTGATTAATTTTCTAATAATTTGTTAGAAAAATAGTGGAGCATATTTATCTTGTTAGAGCAAAGAGGGATATGAGCGAGGATGAAGAAAAAGACATGCTCGATTACCTATACACTTCTCAGTATCACATGAGTGGGATTCTAGCCATCTCATTAGGTGAGGTGTCTCATGCATGTTAATTTATTCAGTCAAATTATTAATATGTACTTGTACCACAAAAATAGATTACTGTACTGGATGGATACTGTTAATGTATTAGCTACAGTGCTGAATTGCTGATTCCGTTTTGTTCAATTTTTTAATTAGAGAATTTATCTGATCAAGTGTTATTTTGTCTTAAACCTAGAATTCTAAACAGTATTTATCTGATCTTGCAAAATACATTAGCTCTGATTCATGCTTTTATCTTGCAGGGCGTATTGAAGGCCCGAATACAGAGAACTTCACACATGGTGTTTATATGCGTTTCCAGAGAAAGGAAGATGTAGCAAAATTCTATAACAGTGCTTTCTTTTCTCAAGTTCTTGAGGAGCATGTGGCACCAATTTCCTATGTATGGCCCTGGCTTAGCATGTAATACCTTTACGTTTCTCTCTCCTTGTTAATTTATTTTTCATTTGCTTATCAGTACAGGTAGGCTAACATATGTCCTTTTTTTTTTAAAAAAAAAAATATTATTTTCAGGGCTCAATTTCTGTGGATTTTGAATCTGAGGTAGAAGATGACATAATACCAATATTTCGAAGAGGAGAGGTATTTGAAGGTTAATTGAATCTTATCGTTGAACAAAAATTATGCTGGGTGCTGTCCGGTTTCCTTCTTTTATTTAACTAATTTGGTTTAAATAGGACTTCAATTATGGTGTGGAATGCATTATCCTAATATATGTTCTGGAAACTGTGCCCAAAGAAGCCATAGAAGAAGCACTTTCTACTTTGCAAGATCTGATTGAGCAGTATGATTCTTTTATTGTGCAAGCCACCATAGGTACTTCAAATAAAAAAAAAAGGCCATCTCATTTCTTCTCTGGTTTCAGGAAGTATGCATTTAGATTTCTTTGTTGTTTTATTAGGCACCACTCTCAACTCCAAAGACAGTGAATACAGCCATGCTGCAGTAATACGTTTTCCATCTCGTAAGCTGGCTGCCCTCTTTTTCTCCATGCAGATAATGCTAATTTTGTTATATTATTCTACAAGTTTCTGAATTTCTTTTTTCTTTTCCTTTGAAGGAGAAGACTTTGTGTTTTTCAAAGAAAGCAACGAGTACAAGCATGTAAGATATCTTGTTTAATAGTTTCATCATTTTGGATATATCATTTTTGTGTTTTACTTATCTGGGTACAAGCAAAGCAAATTTCACATGTATTGTGAAATGCAGATGTGGAGCTCGAAGTTCCAACCCATCACCAAAAAGTCGCTTTTGCTACATTATTCAGTTGATCCCGTCGGCACAGAACTGATGTGATGTTTGATCTAGACCTCATTATCATGCTATACAGAAAAGAGAATATCGTAAAAAGTTTCTATAACCGTATACACTATGAACTATTGAATACAGAGTAATGACAACCATTTAAAAGAAATTGCATCTCTTACATTATTCACTTGTTGGTCATGTTTCGTTCTCTTTTATTATTAAAAGCTTGTTATTATTTTTAAGAGGCTCTAGGTGAATGTGGGGACCTTAAAGGGCTGACTATCGCATGTGAATGATCATAAATTTCTCTTTCACATTTGGATTCATGCGAGCAATGTGCTGATTATATTAATGGTACCATTAGACCTCTAACAACTACATTATAAAATTCGTCCCATTGACGTTGGTCAGAATTTTTAATTTCTGATGACTGCCTACACAGTACATTGACTGGTATCTTTGAAAGCATTGGTTTGACTAATATACCTTTGATTACAAGTTAGCACAAAGACTTTCAAAATACCAAACCTTTTTTGTTTGTTTTTTTAATTTATTGCAAGGATATACTCCAACATCTCGTGATTGTATACTGTGGGTGATGTATAACACAAGAAAATCATTTTATTCAATGTACTTACAGTACTATCCCAGGTTCATAATTCTTTTTAATGTATCGTCTCGAAAAACCAGTTGGGTTACTGGTACGTAGTACCACTAATGCTTCATGCCAAATGAAGTTAATATTGCTGTTTGTACGCTGTCTCTATTTCACAATAACTGATAAAGATGCTTTGCATATTGCATAAGGTGAATGGAATATATATAGTTTGATGACGTCATCATGAATACTATTTATTCTCGCTGGTAAGATCTACAGAGATCTCTGGTAAAGATCCAACATTGTCTGACCAGAGTTTCAGGAAAAGAAATGACAAAAGATCATTATTAGAGCTTTAATAGTCAGTATCTTTGTTTGTTTGTGAAGGTAGTGGAGCCAAACCATGGCTTCCTCGCGTCCCATCCTGGCTCAATTGGATGTGATTATGTAAACAGAGTTTATATTCTTTGTGGTAATTATTATGTGGTAAAAGGTGTACTAGAAACTGTATGAACTGAATCTGGATGAAGGTCCCCTGTTAGACTGACTCGCTACAGCAAAGAACATCAAATATATTGTTACAATGTTATTAAGAACTGAACTCTTATTCAAATCAAAACAAAAGTCTGGTTCCCATTTGCAAAGCTACAGTCGAATCATCATCCTATTTGCTCCCTATGTACCAACGTTTTTATTGGTATGGACAGCTATAGATGGAATGTTTTTATTGGTATGGAGAGCTACAGTAGATAGAATTAGAAAGGCCTCATATAATTGCAAGTTTTTAGTACTACATTTATTATAATTTTCTTCTAGATTAAATAGATATCAGAAAGTTGGACAACAAATTGGAAAGATCAATTTTAATTCAGAGTACAAACTCATTAGTTCTATGTATATGTTTAAGCCACTCGACTTCTAGAAAATAAAATTTTGATGTTAGTAAGGTTTTTTTTAATATGCAAACCGGATCATGATGTAAATTAACAGTAATACTTTAGTTGACTTGTAAACGTTGAATTGCACGAGACTTCTTTTCTTTTCCTTTCTTTTTTTTTTTTTTCTCTTGTTGACAATTCATGATACATTTAATTGATGGAGGAGGACTGCTTATAGTAGAAATTGTCTATTTGCCACAAACGATAATACCCCACATTTAACTACGGTTGGAATTGGTTTTTTGGGTACAAAGTTAGCAATAATTGAAACCGGAGAGTGGGGTGTAGGCGTGCTATTTCTTACAAAAGATCCATTTGGCCTTTATAGAAAACTGGTCGATAGCAGTAGGTACTTATATATCTTAACTTTCATTAAAAAAAAGGAAAAAAATAATTACATAAAAAATCGTAAGTAGGAACATTAAATTTGGAAACATGGACTAAAAATAATTTCAATTTCTCAATCTCTTATTGAAAAATATGAAAGAAAAATTGAGACTCCTCAATACTTATTACTCTATATATAATGCTCCACCGATCTACCTGACAAACACAAAATCGGCACTATAATGTTCCTATACAACATAAAGAAAGGGGAAAAAAAAGAAAACAAAAATCCCTAATTACAATTTTAATTGATCAATTGTGTAGAGGATTTGGACCCTGAGGCACCAATCTCTTGGACTCTCCAATTGTGGCACTAAATTTTCCTTCTTTGTACTTCTTTGAAGGAACTGTTCTACCAGAGGCACTAGCAAAGGTTTGTGTCCACTGTTTGTCTCGCCGCACGAGATCTCGCTCCAGTGTTCTTCGGTCATGGCGAAAGCTAGTCACTGCTGACACTAGTAGGAGTGTAGAGAGAAACATTAGAGGAAAATGCAAGGTCTTGAATCTCATGCTTCTACGAGAGAAGATAGAAAGAGCTTATCAAAGTGGAGCTATAGAGAGAGAGAGAGAGAGGCAGCTAGATATGGTTGAGTTTTGTCTCTTTAGGCAGGAGGCAGGCTATTTACTAAATATAAATGTAGAGGTTCCCACTTCAGCTTCACTTGCTCTGATGTTAGTGACACATTTTTGAAATTCATGCAATTTATCATATCATAACATCACATCACAACATGGTATCTTTGGCGACAAAATAAGCACCATATATTTTATATAGACTCTTAGTCCAAATGAATATTAGAAAAATAATTCTAATTGTGCTAGTTAATATACATAACTGTGCTTGTTAGTAAACTTAATTATACTAAATAAATCTAATTGTGCTAGTTCATATACCTAATTGTTCTACTTAATATAAATAATTGTTTTAGTTAATAAACCTAATTGTGCTAGTTTGTAAACTTAATTGTGCTAGTTTGTATACCTAATTGTTCTAGTTAATAAACCTAATTGTTCTAGTTAGTAAACTTAATTGTGCTAGTTAGTAAACCTAATTGTTTTAGTTGGAGGAGGGAGTCAGCGACAGAGGGGATGGGGATGGGGATGAGAACAGCGTAGGCGCTGGATGGAGTGGGTACGTACTGGGAAATACAGGAAAGAAGGGAGGAAGACAAACACACTGAAGGGATGAGGGAAAACATAGGGAATGAAGGAGGGAATGAGGATGAGCGCTGGATTAATTGCATTAATGAGGCGCTATTAGAAACGAGGGATGAGAAAATTTGTGGAATGATGGTAAACAATTCTATTTTCTTTTTGCAATTATGCTCATTTCTTTCTCTTTATGTCTACATTTACCTCTCCGTGTTTGTGAAATAATTCACGGTTTTTTTAATGAAAAATGCAAAATATAAAATAGTAATTATGCCGAGTCTTTTAATGAAAAATGCAAAACACATCGCTCATTAAATTCAACAAAATCAACGGTTAAGATTCAGAGTTTGAATTTTCAAAATTTTAAATATTGATAAAATATGAAGTTGTGGCAACTTGTGGTACCAAAAAATGGTGGCAGCAAAACACTGCTCTTTGAATTTAACGAGCGATGCGTTTCTATATAAGTTTTATAAAATTTGAAGTCAGTTTGATGCTTGATCAAGTGACCAAATGATGAACGTATTAGAATTAATCTGTCATAGTTAACTAGATTCGTTCATTTGTTAACCACTTGATCGAGTATCAAACCGACTTTAAATTTTATAAAACTTAAATAAAAACATAATTTGATAAAATATTATTATTACATACATACATACATATATATATATATGTATGTATGTATGTATATTGGGGGTGTGGGGGGAGGGGGGTGCAAAATAAGGTAAGGTAGACTAAAAAAATCAGTCATGACTAACAGTAGAGTCCTTTATCTGCGATTAAATCTCAATTTTCGAGATTCTAACAGTCGATTTGAATTATTCAATGAGTTTTCCATATTGAAATCTCGTTGGAGACCAAATTTTACATTTTTTTTGAAAATATTTAGTATTTTTTAAAAATTTTACAAAATTCTTAATCTAAACAATTCAGGACCTTCAATAAGAATGATTTTTAAAAATATCAAAAAAATAGTAAAAGAATTCAGTAAAACGTAAAATTTGGCCTCCTATGAGATTGAAATATGGATAACACATTGAACGGTTCGGATTAGCCATTAAAATCTCAAAAATTGAGATATAATCGCAGCTGACGGATCCATCCATCAGTCGTGGCTGATTTTAGCCTACCTCAAATAAGGTTCCTATCTTGATTTAATCATTATTTGTTTTTCTTTTTTTTTTGGGGGTAAAATGCGGTTCTTATCAAGATATGACGAGGAAGAAGGGCATAAATATTATCATCATTTTTATTTTGGGAAAAATTATGTACGTTGTCATAAACCAAGCAATCTTGCGTAGCTCTCCGGAAATTTTCTATTTAATAATAAATCATTCAAAAAAAAAAATCTTTTGTAATAATTAATGTGAAAGACGCTAGGATGAAAGCCTCGTCATGGTTACGTGGCTTTTACTCCTACCAGCTTTATATACATCAGCATTATTAGTGAAAACAAATAATAGCCGATTTATTAGGTTTTCTAGGCAACTGAATTGTTATTATAATAATTATATGATGAATATATTGTCAGACAGACAGTACTTGTCTGTCATAGTCCTTATTATAAGAACATCAATAATAGAAACATCCGACTCAGCTTTCAATTTCTAGAGTAAAAGTTAGAAAAAATACTTCCGGGACTTGTTATTATCGTGCCTTTAGCGGCTGATTAATCATCACAGTCACAAAAAGAGTCATGTGTTGACCATTAACTTGGGACAGAAGATTCCGTTGAATCACTAATCATCACAATCAGGGAACAGTTAAAATGATTAAGTTTTTTATATTAGATCCAAAAAAGAAGTGTTGGCGCTTGCTGCGCTGGACAGGCTGGTAATATTTTATTACAAAGTAAATTTTTTCCGGAGGTCAATAAACTTTGTCTATAATTCAATTTGATCCTCAAACTTCAATTTGTCTCTCCACATTCATTCAACTTTACAATAGTCCAATTCTAATCACTCCATTTGTAACAATTTGAAACAACAAAATAACACACAAGAACACACGAATTTAACGAGGTTAAACACCAATTCGGTGTTTACGTCCTCCACACTCACACACCCACATTTTTTATTTATTTTCTGTTCAATTTTTTTACAATGAGGGAGAAGGAGAAAAAATGGACATTGAAATTACAATAGACAACATGCTCTTTTGGTAATTAAATTAAATCACACAAATCTTTCCTATATTCTTCAAATCCCTTCTCTTCTAGCTCAAACCAGGTCCACTTGATATGGAAATATACCAATCCTATATGCAGCCTTCGTACCTTGAAGGATTTGGCAGATTACCAATTATAACTTGCCAAATATGCTAGGTCGGCATAAATTCCGGACCGAATTTTCTTCATTTCGGACCGAATTTTCTTCATTTCGGACCGAATTATGATGGAACTTTTGAACACTCCCCCTCAAGTTGGCATGTACATGTCCAAACCATCTCACACACACCTTTGACTAAGGCAATCAGTTCTGCTTCTACGCTTGAGAGAGCCACCACTCCTTGTTTTTTACTTCTCTAGGATACAACTCCAACAAACATGAAGTACCCTGAAGTTGATTTGCGATCAGTAACACTCCTAGCCCAATCATCATATGTATAACCTTCTACTTCTAAATGACAATTTCTCTTGAATTGTATCCCTTTGCCTAGACATTCCTTCAAATACCTTACAATTCTTACAACAACCTCCATGTGAACTTCACTTGGGTTATGCATAAACTAGCTTATTAGGCTTACTGCATAAGCAATGTCGGGTTTAGTGTGTGAAAGATATATTAGCTTACCAACTAACCTTTGATATCTCTCTTTATTAACAGGAACTTGATTAGGTTCTTCACATAGTTTTAGATTACGAGCTACTGGAGTATCAACTGGTTTACAATCTAGCATACCCATTTCAGTCAAGAGATCCAAGATATATTTTCTCTGAGATAGAACAATATCTTCCTTAGATCGGGCAACTTCAATTCCAAAAAAATATTTAAGACCACCCAAAATTTTCATCTCAAATTCTCTTGACAATTGTCCTTCAAGCATTTTCATTTCTTCAGTGTCCTCCCCAGTGTTGGAGTTATGTCCTAGAAGTCAACAGTTTAATGACTTAAATATTAGTTTATATTATTGATGATATTTAATCATTTGTTTCTAGAGTTTATTATTGACAGATCATTCAAGTTGAGGATCTGAATTGTAGATCTCTGTTGATCATTCATTAGAATGACAATAATAAATCTAAACCGTCCATAATCTTGATAATTAACAAGGAACATTAATTATCATATAAGATTAGTATGCAAGTTAAGTGATGATTAAGTTCTACAAATCATAGGTAAGGAGTTACCAACTTAATTACATATGTGTATGTTATAGAACATAGTACATGACATGACCCAATGAAATAAATATATGGATTGTGTTATGTGTCATTATTTATTTCATATGAGTTTGATTCTAAGTTTGAGATGTTCAACTTTTCCACATGAGGATATGTTCTATAAATATCGTCTAACGTTGATTCCTGATAAGGACTGCTATACGGACTTTATTTATGTTCTCTTGAATTGTGCGGGGAAAAGTTGTTCATCAAGAAAACCATATGTCTCTCATTAGTATACCTAGTGAGTGATGATATTTTTTTGGGCGCCCCTTGATAGAGTTGGATCGTATGAATGCAAACTAGACGATCATCTCTAAGATCAAGAAACGTATAATCTGCAAGAATGGCACATTACTATCTTAGATTATACAGTGATATCATGTGACATAAGAATCAAAACAAGAAAATACTTTATTTCTTATGCATGATTGAAATACTGTAGTTGTACATTATTTATTTATGTGAATTGAGAATCATAGTGTGTTGCTAAATACCGCCTATGATTATTGAAAATAAATAGCGATTTATTTTCCATGGCCAACATAGCATAAATCCTCAAATGGTCACACAAATAGGACTTTGACCATACGTGCATTATTTATTTATTCGCAGCAGTGAGTACTGTAGAAATATGATGAGTTGATTAATTAATTATATACCGTTGCAAACCGGTATAATTAATTAAGTCAAAGGGATCATATAGAAATAATATAATGCATATGCTAATCCTAAAATAATTATCAATGAGTTGATAATTAATTTTGTTCAACACATTTTAGTATGATTAGTTGAATTATATTAATTAAAATGGGCCTTTGTTTAAGTGTAAATTGAAAGTCCGAATAAAGAGCAAATAAAGGGGTCTATAATTAATATAATTATGGATTTAAATGAGCAACTAAGTGAGCCCATCAAGGGCCCATAGGAGGCCGGCCATATGGAGTGGCATTTCTGTAATTTGTGAGATGAGAATGTTGGATTTGAGCTCTATATAAGGACCACTAGTTGGTGCATTCCAATCCTAGCTAATTCTCTCTCTCCTCACCTTTCCTAGCCGCCACCTACACGAGAAGAAGAAAATTTCAGATTTTCTTCCTCCCATGACTCTCTCTCTTCTCTTCTTTTGCTCATGTGTTGAGCCTTCTTTCACAATTAAATTGGTTAATTGCTAGAAAAGAATAAAAGATGATTAGCCATCTCCTTCCTCTTGCTAGCACAAGAATTGGGACATGGTTAAGCTCCTTGGTGGACTCGAGGTCGACTAGATGGAGGAGACGAGCACGCCACCGACCTCAATGCCATGGTCGAGCCATCCAATTACTATATTAGATGATATACAAATCGATCATTTCATTCTCATGTGCTAAAAGACTAATTACTAGATCCTCTTGTGTTTGTGTGCTTGTTAATGATTATTAAATGTAATAAAAAATTAAAATTGCACATGAGAAACACTTTCTAACACCCTGAAATGATCATATCATCAACATATATAATCAAAACAGTTATTTTTCCAAACCTTAGCTTGTAGAACAAGGTATGATCTAATTCTCCTTGAAATCCATAACTCCTCATTGCTTCATTGAACCTTCCAAACTACGCACGGGGTGATTATATAAGCCCATGTAACGCCTTGTTTAATTTGCAAGCAAATCTTTTAAGCCCAAATTCGAAAACCCAGGGGTAGCTCCATGTATACTTCTTCTTCCAGATCAACGTGTAGAAAAGTATTTTTTTAATATCAAATTGATGGATAGGCCAATCTAGATTCATTGCAACGGATAATAACACTTGAACAATATTCAGTTTTGCTACTGGAAACAAATTTCCTGGTAGTTAATACCATAAGTTTGTGTATACCCTTTTGTAACTAATCTTATCTTGTACTTTTCTACCTTTTCCATCTGGACCATGTTTAATTGAAAAGACCCATTTACATCCTACTGACATTTTTTTCCTTTGGTAATTCTTCAATAGTCCAAGTGTTATTTTTCTTAAGGGCTTCCATATTAACCCTCATGACTTCAATCCACTTTGGATCCTTAGAAGCTTCTTCAAAGTTTTTTGGGACTTGTATGTTAAGGACTTGGTCATTGAAAATCTTCAATGTCTTTGGTAAATTGGCTGAGGTAACATAATTCACAATCGGATATTTCACCCTTTCACTACCACCACTTTCTGGTATATACCTTTTTGGTGGAACCCCTCGATTTTGTCTTAGCGAGAGAATATATCTTGAGTTAGAAGTACTTACCTTTGGGACATCCTCAGGAGACTGTTGAGCTCGTGGTGTAGATCTTGCCTGTATCACTTCTTCATCTTCTTCAGGATCTGCATCAAAGGTATCTTCATTTTGATCAATTTCAGAACAATTCATACCAAAATCAATCCCATTCGGACCGAAATCTTCATGGTCTTGGTCCTCTTCATTAAGAACGTCTATGTTCGATCTGAGTTCTCCACTGTTTGATCCGAATAGAGACTTGGCATCCTAAATTTCGACTGGCTGAAGCCAATTATTCTCTTTTTTCTCCCCCTGCGGAGCATACGTGGTGTCTTGGTAGAAGGATTCTTTCTCCAAGAAGGTAACATCCATTGTCATAAACCACTTCTTTGATTTTGGGTAATAACACCTATATCCCTTTTGATTTGTTCCAACACCTAATGACACGCAATTGATTGCATATGGTTCTAGTTTTGTTCTTTGACGTTTTTGGACATGGACATAGGCTATACACCCAAAAATTTTTGGTGGAAGGCTAAGAACTGAAGAAATAGAGACAGAGGTAGCAAGTTTACTAAGTGGTGGTTGAAACTTATGAATCATGGAATGCAATCTATTAATCATATAAACAGCCATCATTACTGCACAATCCAAAAAAATTTGTGGTACCCTATGTTCAATAAGGAGTGCCCTCGCAGTCTCAAGTACATGTCTATTTTTCCTTTCTGCTACACCGTTTTGTTGAGGTGTTCCTACACATGATTTTTCATGAATTATTTCCTTTTGAGAAAAATATTCCATTAGTGTTTTATTTACGAATTCACCCCCATTATCACTCCTAGGATTTTTATTCTCTTTCCAAATTGAGTTTGCACCATATCATAAAAAATCTTAAACACTATTGGCACCTCATCTTTTCTTTTTAACATATAAACCCAAGTCATACGAGTGCAATCATCAATAAACAATACAAAATATTTGTATCCATAGATAGACTCCACCGGAGATGGTCTCCAAACATCTGAATGAACAATATAAAAAAGGTTTTCACTTTTATTGAGACTAATGTTATTATCCACACGATGACTTTTAGCCTTAACACAAGTTTCACACTGAAATTTTGATAAATCAACACCACATAGCAAATTAGATAAAATTCTCTTCATATACCCAAAAGATGGATGACCCAAACGTCTATGTCATTTTCAAATTATTTCTTCATTTTTTGACTCCCTACTAGCCAAGTTAACTCTTCCATAATCCAAGTCTTCTAAGTGATACAAGCGACCCTTCTTAGTACCTCGCCTAATAATCTCCTTCGTGAGCATGTCCTGAAAAATACAAAAAAACAAGGAACATAAGAACCACACAATTTAATTCTTCTATTATTTGGCCAATAGATATTAACCGAGTAGTTAGCGAGGGAACAAGTAGAGTATTATTTAAAATTAAATACTGAGAAATCTCCACCCCTGCTCCTTTTACTGGATATTCCATACCATCTGCATTAAAGATTTTTTGTACCCTAGGTTCTTTCAACTCCTTGATATCCTCTCTCATGAAGGTCATATGGTCCGTGGCACCTGAGTCAATTATCTAATTATTCAAACTTTGATGTGTGAAAAGAGTCATACCTTGACTTGATGATTTTCTTGCCCAATTTGATTTTTGTTCACCTTCAGATGAAGCCTGGCCACGATAGAGTTGTACCCTGCCTGTCCCATGATCTGCTGCATCAACACGGGTTGGTTGCTCATCATTTTGGACCGGACTAGAATCATTTCAGACAAAAATTCCATAAATTTGGACCGTATTCTGTCTAGTTCGGGCTGAATTCTCCTCTGCTTGCACCAGATTAGCTTGAGCTTGGGGCCTATTGACTGCCACATAGGTTTGCGACCTCTCATGTGACTTCCCTTTCTTTCCCTTGAACCAATCTGGGTACCCAGGTATCTCAAAACACTTTTCTCTCACATGGCCCGACTTTCCACAATGAGTGTACTTCAACTTTGATTTGTCCTGACAATGGAAGTTAAAAGAACTTTTAGTATACATGACCATAGAATTTTGAGTCATACCTTCTTCACCTTTGATCATGACATTTTGTCGATTGACTTCTCGCCTAACAATCCTATAGGCATATTCAACAGTAGAGAAATGAGTAACTTGTAGTACATTTGACCTAAGGTTGTCAAGGCGGTCGTCTAGTCCATCCAAGAAGGTGTAGACTCTGGACTTCTCAAGATATTCTTAGAACTTCTAAATATCTTCTGCGCTTGTCATGGGATCTGGGCACCTGAAATCAATCTCCTTCCACAGTCCTTGCAGTGTACCATTATAATCCTCTAACTTGCCTGTATGCTTTACTCGAGACACTCTTCTTTTGAGATCGAACACCTGTGCTTCATCATTGCCATCATAGTAGGTGGTTGCAAGAACTTGCCACATCTCACCTGCTGTCGCATAGTGGAAGTAGGTAAGTATGAGAGATGAATCCAGAGAGTTGATTAGCTAGCTTTCACAATCGAATCTTCTGCGCTCCACTTGGAGAATCATACATCATTAGGCTTTGGTGGTGGTTGGTTACCAGTCAGGTGTTGCATCTTATCATTTCCTTTGATATACATACTGACAACTTCAGACCAGATTGAGTCGGAAATTTTAGGATTTGAAATGCTTTGAGGAGTTGTTTGAGGAGTTTGTGTTTGGAAGGTTATAAGTTGGTTCATCTGAGCTTGTTGAGCAATCAAAAGCTCAGTTAGTTTTTCTAGAACGGTCTTGGTCTCGATTGGGGTATTGTCGTTGTCTCCCATGGTTAAATCTTGAAGAACCTCTTGGTTTTAACTTCTCAGAACGAACCACGCTCTGTTACCATATAACAATTTGTCACAACAAAACAAAACACAAGAACACACGAATTTAACGAGGTTCAACACCAATTTGCTGCATACGTCCTCCACACTCACACATCCATATTTTTTATTTATTTTATTTATGTTTAATTTTTTTACAATGAGGGAGTAGGAGAAGAAATAGACATTGAAATTACAATAGGCAACATACTATTTTGGTAATTAAATTAAATCGCACAAATCTTTCCTATATATTCTTCAAATCCGTTCTCTTCTGGCTCAAACTAGGTCCCCTTGATATGGAAATATACCAATCCTATATGCAGCCTTCGCACCTTGAAGGATTTGTCAGATTACCAATTATAACTTGCCAAATATGCTAGGTCAGCATAAATTTTGAACCGAATTTCCTTCATTTCAGACAGAATTCATTCCGGTCCAGTGCACCTTTCCTTCATTATGGTTCTGTTATGATTCTCCGAATATTTACATTGGGGTGAAATTAGAGTCGCCAATCATTTTTTTTGCTTTTTTTCTCTCCCAAGACCAACACTCTTTGCCTATCTCTTCGTTTTCTCCGGCGACTCTTTTTCTCCTCCCAACTATGTCAAAGACCTTTTCAGCCAACATTTGAAATTCTATGGCTTGAATTTGCATCATTCATGAAACTTCAACTATTCATACAAAAATAAAGCCAATATGAGAAGCAATCCATGATAATACTTTTAATAACAATGACAAAAAGCAAGTTTGCCTTCGTAGAAGCCAGCTTGTACTCATGTACTGGAACTAGATGGACTGCTCGCAAGGGAACAAGATCTGAATCTGATATTAAAAAGCATAAGACAATCTTTGATGCCATACTTTACCATGCCCTATTAAGAACTTAGCAAAATAAGAATTCGCTATAAATCAGTCTGGTTAACCGGTTACGCTATAAATCAGACCGAACTGGTCAGTTTTGACTGGGTCAGTAACAACGGTACTTGGATCAGTTTGGACCGGACTGGGGCCCGATTCCTGATTGAACCGGTTGAACTGGCCGGTGCTGTCCGGTTTTCAGAACATCACTCAAATGTTCATATCGATGACCAACTATATAATAGACTGTAAAGCGGAGCGAAACATAATTTGATTAGAAACTTTCATCGAAATAAACGTTTGACAAAACAACATAAACATTTATTTTTGTTTATTTAGTACAATTAATATAAGATATGGAACAATAAATAGAGATAATATAATGACAAATAGAAGCAGCGGACTGATAGCTTGTATAGGTGATTACAGCCATCACACCCGATCAACGATCCGTTTTATGAACTCAATAAAATAACTATATTCAAACTTAATCTAGTCCAATAACACGTTGGCCTTTGGGTAGCATTTCAGTTTGAGGTATTAAGATTGGGCTGTGTACTTTTGCGTCGGCCACGAAAGCTACTAAATCTACTCAAATATATAATATATATATACCCCTAAAAGACTTTGGCAAATTTTAAAGCCTGTCAATCTATGTTCAAATTCTTATGAGCGCCACATTTTGGAATATATATACCCCTAAAAGACTTTGGCAAATTTTAAAGCCTGTCAATCTATGTTCAAATTCTTATGAGCGCCACATTTTGGAAAGGATAAAATAAACATCGATTATGTAAACATTATATAAAATTTTTAGAAATTCATAAAATTAACAGTGGTCTTCTTTCATCAAAGCAACGACAAAAAAATATCTTTTTAATACGCAGGCTATGCAATCAATCATTAAAGAAAACAAAAAAAATGGTTCCACTAGAATAATTAAATTAATTTTTTTTTATCAGACAGTCTAACATGGATTTCACTGGTGAGAATATTTGGCTGAATTCTTCGCCAATTTGAGATACTAATTCAATTGATTGTTCATCTGCGGCGTAGGATTTGGCAGAATTTCTTCACTTGGAGACGCTACAAAAATTGATAATTACTCATCATTTGTTAACGATTTGCTCCATGATTTGCGCATAATCTATTGAAAAAGAAGAGACGAAAGAGGGTGCAGCTTAGGGGATCTATAGAAAGAATGATTTTGCTTAACGAGTGGTTAACTACACTTAAAGGATTGCATTAAGAATACTAGTAGGCGGGGCCAATTTATCTTTGTAATAAAAACTTTTCATATTAATGATTAATGAAAAAAAATAGTTGGATTCCCAGCCCTAAAAATATAATATAATAATTATAAAATTAAATCAATAAAAGTGAATAAACAAATAAATAAATAGATATAAAGATAAATAAATAAATAAATAAAACATAATGCTTATTTTGATCATATAGGGTGAATTTTAAATGATTATGATCTCATTTGAATTGAAGCCATGAAATCACAAATATTAACATTTACGTTCCACATATAATCCAAAACAACATGTCAGTTTTACATATTCGAATGATAGAACGATATCTCTTTAGTCTTTAGGATAGCAACGAGAGAATTAAGAAATTCAATTTGATTTCAATGGAGTAGAAGGGAGACGATTTGAAATTTCAAATCCAAACTGTAATCGAGAAAGAAGGAAGAGGAGGGAGACAATTTGTCTTTAACATTCATTATTAATCATTTGTTCTTCGATCGGACGTACACACCTTCAGAGAAACAAAATCTCATCAAATTTAATATTTGAATTTCCGTACGGGATTCCATAGCAACCGCCGAATTCGGTTCATCTCCATCTCCTTCTCGCTTTCGAAAAGAAGAAAATATAAAGAAAAAAAAAATAAAGAAGTAGAAAATTAGAATATTAGAAAATAAATAAATATAACTACATAAAATGAATGAATGGATCGATGGAGGTGGCAACCCAATTGTAGCGCGCATGTGTTCAGGTCACATTCTAAGTGGCGTTAGGTAAATAACTAGCCGTGTGACCGTGTCAACCCACTAAGTTTGTTTTGCACTTCTTCTGGCAATTAAATTAGAAAAACAAAAAAAATGACTTGACCAGAAAAAGGTACCGAGCGTCTCACCTGAACCGCTAAATCAGTTGATTGCCTCGCTGTATTCCCCTAATCCCTTTGCAATTGTTATTGTGTGAAATTTGTTTTTAATGTCAAGTTCGATAAGTATATAGTACTATTTTGCAGGCAAACAGTTTCCATTTTAATTCAATACCAGTGCTGTTTTTCTTGGTAATATATGATGAGGTTCAAAGATGATTGAGCGCCATTACAGTCAAATTCCTTTGTGTATGATTATTAAAAAAAAAAAAATCTTTGCGCATATGTCACATGCAGCACATGGCTACCAGTACATTAGGTGCAACCTAAATATTTTATCACAAACATTGGATTGAAGAAACAGAAACCGTTGGCAACTTCCCAGTTAAGAAATTCCATCCTTCACCAAACAAACAGGGAAAAAGGAAAAACAATAGTTCATCTGGTATTTCTAAATAATAATACCAAATACAACAAATGTCAGAGGTTTACATCCATTAGCGAATTAACTTACAATCTCCTAATTTTTTTTACCAAATGATTTAAGCACCTTATTAAAACCAGCCGCAAGAAATATACATACATTGATTTGCAAAGAAGGGTCAATCCCAATTCAGGGGGCATGAGAAAATTGAATTTGTTGATTTCCAACGAGGAGGATGAATGCAAGTCTAATTTAGATACAAAACATATTATGACTCTGTTGTGTTAATGACTTAACTATTTCATGTTTGAGCCTTTTCCACCTTGGCCTTTATTTTGCGCTCCATGATGTCCTTCTCAGTATCAAGACTAAACATCCTATTTAGCGCATGCATGTTTTCGAGTGTCTCATCAAGAGTACGGCTATCGCTGCCATCACATCTCAAGTGTTGCAATGGGCCATGTAGAAGCTTGTTAACAATCCCAGAACTTAGCTCCTCAATTGACTTTCTCATCTTCTTTGTAAGAGTATCCTCTCCTATCTTTTGCAAGCATTTCTCAAGCTCTGAAGCTCGAATTCTATCAGCATATGATCTCAGCTTCTTGATTGTCGGCACTGTCTCAAGCGAATCTCTCCACGCCTCGAACTTCTTCAACTCTTCAGTGATTAGCTCTTGTGCTTCCATTGCCTTTCTTAGCCTATCTTCTTTGTTTGCCTCCACAACTTCTTTCAAATCATCCACGTTGTAAACCCTTGCATTTTGAACATCTGACACACACGACCCGACATTTCGTGGCACAGATATGTCGATGAAGAGCCTCACTCCAATCTCGTCACTCACTCCCGGCAGTGCCTCTACATGTTCCTTCAAAAACAAGGGCGTCTCAGAAGCAGTGCTTGTATACACAACATCAGCCTCAGCTGCTGCAGACATCATCTCATCAAGTGGCCTGTAGATAATCTTGATATCTTTCATTTCCTCACGAATGGCATTGACTTTCTCGACAGAGCGATTGACCACCACAACCTGCTTGCATCCCTTGGAGGCAAGGTGCTTAATGACCAATTTGCCCATCTTGCCAGCTCCAATGAGGAGCATTCGTGCAGAATCAGCATAGGCCTTTGGTAATTTCATGAGGGCCAATTCGACGGCTGCTGAGCTGACAGAAACTGCCCCAGAGGAAATGTTGGTCTCAGTCCTGACACGCTTCCCAGCAGTGATTGCATCCTTGAACATGCGATCAATGTTCTTGCCAAGGCCTCCACTAGCCTGGCCTATACGCACCACTTGCTTCACCTGGGATAAGATCTGCCCCTCACCTAGTACAAGAGAATCGAGACCAGCTGACACCTCGAACAAATGCCGGGTGGCATCACTATCCCGCAACATAAATAGGTGCTGGCGGAGCTCTTCAGCTGGAATACCACTCGTCTGCGTAGAGAAATAATATTATTATATTACTTACAAACTGATTATTCAACCAATTATCAATTTATTAGTTAGCTTATTTGTTGACTTTATTCGATTGAGTTTCACTAAAAAAATAAGTTGAGATGGTATAGAAGAATAATGCAGTCAAATCCTGTGCTGGAATGAGATTACTAGTTTATTATGGAAATCAAAGCTCTTGCTGTTAAATCAATGATGACTGATTTATCAAATAAGAGTAGAAACAGATGGTACAGTAGCATCAACGATCAGATACCAGTCAGAAAAATAATTGACTAAGGTAACCAGTCACCACTGATCAGACAACCGCAACAAAACCATGATCATTAAAGTTTCTTTTTCTTGTTGTTGTTTTTTTTTTTTTTTTTTAAATTCTCACCTTAGCCATCCATTCAATAACCTCTCTGATCCCCCGGTTCCAGGACAGCGCAACTACATATATTTCCATGCGATTGCAAGTGCTGAGAACCGCAGCTTCCTCTATATGGTTCAGACTACACAGCTCGGAAATTGCATGAGGCCATTGTGCTTCAGGCACAGCAAGCTTCTCGCGCATTTCTACAGGTGCAGTATGGACACTAAGACCAATGACAGCAATGCTGCTCCGTTCCTTCATATACCCTGGTAAAAAAATTAATACAAATAATATGTTAAAAATGGTCAACACTTCATTTTCATTTTTTTTCTCTTTCTCACCACCATTGATAATCGCCTAATGATGTTGATGCATTATTAATTTTACCAGAATGAACAGAGGTATCAATTGAAAGCCACATTATCCACGCACACAAACAAAGAAGAAAACAACCATTGTACCAATTACTCCCACACCAAGGCTCTCAAATTGAACAGCAATTCGCAACATTATTTAAAGCGAACAAATCAAAACTTACTGTCAGCTGAAATCTTGAACTGCTCAAGCGCCGCAACACTGGCCAACTTCTTCTCCTCCAAATCGACATCACACCTAATCTCTCCTCTCTTCACCAACCTGGGTCCCACTTTGAACCCGACAGGGTTCGTCCGACTCAAACTCCCCAGCTTCACTCCGCCGAACGCCGTCGCGAAGCCATTCACGGCCGCCATGTCGACAATTCCCTTCTTATCTTATCTGCTCTCCCTTCTCTCTCTCTCTCTCTCTCTCTCTCTCTCTCTTTGTATTTTTTTTGGGTAATGGTAACTGGAATAAATGGAGGTTTATTCCAGGAGATACAGAATTGAATTGAGAGGTCGAGGTCTGGTGGGTGGAGAGAGAGAGAGAGAGAGAGAGAGGGAAAGAGAGTAGTGGTTAATTGGGAGGGGAGGCGGAGAGTGGGGCCCACGAGGTGGGGTAGGGAGTTCGGGTGAGGTTAGGATTTAGGAAGGGAAGAGGAGATTTGGAAAAGAGGGATTTTGAGAGCTCTCATTGGCTGGAGCTGCAACGCTTTATCCACGGATCCACATCCTCAGCAGCCAAATTCTTGGCTGCTCCAAACAGCCATCCTCTTTTTTCTTTAATATTTCAACATTTTAAAATTCAAATGTTGAATCCAAATCGTTGATCTTGTTCAATTTTACGGGCGATGCATTTTCATATAAGTTTTATAAAATTTGGAGTCGATTTGATACTTGATTAAGTGACCAAATTATGAACGTATTAGAATTAATCAGTGATAGTTAACCAGATTCGTTCATTTGTTGACCACTTAATCTAGTATCAAATCAACTCCAAATTTCATAAAACTTATATGAAAATGCATCGCCCGTAAAATTGAACAAGATCAACGGTTTGGATTCAACATTTAAATTTTAAAATGTTGAAATATTAAAGAAAAAAGAGGATGGCTGTTTGGAGCAGCCAAGAATTTGGCTGTTGAGGATGTGGATCCCTTTATCCACACTCCTTCCCTCCTATTACATCTGCCTTTTCTTGTTATCTCTGTGTCGTATAGCGTCGTTCATTCCCTTTCCCTTTGCATTTGCATTTGTTTATTTGGTTTCACATTTGGGATCAATTTGAAAATTTATGTTGCTGTCCACCAACATTTGTTTACAAGATATTAGTACAATATAATTAAATGATCACTTTTAAAAAAAAACATTTTTTTAATCAGTTTTGTCTAATTCTACATATATAATTAAGTGATATGTTTTTATTCTTGTGAAAAATAATTACGTGATATATAATTAAAATGATATGTTTTTTTTCTTGTGAAAATAAAACACATACTTCAAGTGAGATTGATGTGATTTTGTGACTTGAAAGGGTCACATGTGCAAAATGTCAAGCTATTTTTTTCCCCTCTTTTGTTAATATGTAAATGGGAAGCATGCAGCGTGGTATATGCAAATGCACAACTTGGTAGTGGTCTCTATATGTGTGTTATCCTTGGTTTGAACAGCCTTGTTTTATTGACGTAGATCGTGCTTGACACACAAGCGTGTAGGCGTGGCAGCCACACTCTCATGCTATGCTACTTCTTTAAAAGGGTAATAAGAAAAACAACAAAAACAAAAACAAGAGAAACAATGAAAACAAAACAACGTTTTCAAATCGCCTCTTGTTTTCTTGTGTGAGAAAAAAAAATTAAAGTGATTTGATTACTGCCATCGATGAATTTACCATCGTGCACCATCGTTGAGGCGCTACCCTCAGCGAGCGCTCGACGGTTCCCTCACCCAACGCACATATTTCTTACCTAAATGTTCAGTTGGATAAGTACAAATGTTCCGTTAATTGAGTATAAATGTTCAGTTAGTTGCAATAAAAAATATAAATGTTATAAGCAAAAAATGTTCATTTTATTAAGTATAAATGTTTAATTTAGTAAGTACAAATGTTCAGTTGGGTAAGTACAAATATTTGTTAATTAAGTATAAATGTTCAGTTAGTTGTAATAAAAAATATAAATGTTATAAGCAAAAATGTTCATTTTATTAAGTATAAATGTTTAGTTTCATAAATACAAATGTTCAGTTCAGTGAGCACAAATGTTCAATTTATTATGTATAAATGTTCAGTTTATTAAGTATTAATTTGCAGTTCTTTAGGGTATGTTTGGAAGTGGTGTGGAATAAGAACAAGAACAAGAACAAGGCTTTTTCTTGTTTTAGTTCCATGTTTTTGTTGGAACAAGAACAAGACTTATTTTGTTCTTATTCCCCTTATTCTCAAATGTATTTGGCACCTAAGCAATTCCGAATAAGGTCTTATTCCAAGGGTTCCAAACATACTATGTGCGATGGCGAGTGAAGGGGTCATGAACCGGACAAAAAATACATGAAAAATTAGAAGGGTCATGAACTGATCCAGTTCAATTAAAAAAAATTCTGAATCTGCCCCTGGTGCGTGTCTCTCCAAAACTGACGCTCGATGGTATGTAATAAAATCATTAGCTGACATATTTAACTGAACACATTGGTTATTAAACTGAACATATACAACATACACCTGCTAGTCACGCGAAACTCATGTGTGCGCGCTCTCTGTTCAGCGATGGAAAATTTGCCGATGACACTCATCATTTCTGAAAATAAAATAAGGATTGACGAGTTGCCTAAGAAAAGGTTTGGGTGTTTGTTGGGCTGGGCGGCCTGTTTGAAATTAGTTATTTGGATTGGGCTGTAAAGAAAGAGCTTGAAGAACATTATTTCTGTACTAAAATTTGTCTAATATACATAAAATAAAATGAATCCAGTTCATGCCATTGATTTAGTTTGTTGTATTTTTTATTAATACGATCTTTGTAGAATTATTTGTTCGCAATGAAAGAACATTGGATTATTAGTGAACTTTCACATGCGAATTAAAATAATATATAGACGCAAATATTAAAGGAGTTAAAAAAAAAATTTCGAATTTGTGAATTTACATTAAATAATGTCACCCGCATTCCTAACATGCTTGCCTCTAAATTTATCGATTTATGAATTGATAGTAGCAACTTGATTTATGGATTCTGGAAAAAACTGATCTGATTTATGCAAGAAGGGAGAAGGGTTTTATATAACTTGTAATAACGCGCTTATAAATTCACAAATTAGTCGACATAATTGAATTGAAATGACAAAAGTTTGATTGAAATGAAAAAAAGTTTCACTAAAATGACAAAAGTTCTGTTGGAACTTGAAAGTGGAGAAACAGGCCTAATAATGCATTATAAAACACGTTATTAGTCTTTTAACGCGTTTTATAGCCACATTATTACACCTGACACGCTTTATAAACGTATTGCAAAATTCAGCCTAATTACTCGTTCATAAAACGCGTTAATGGCCTTATTACCCGTTCATAATTAAAACACACTATTCCGCGTAACACGTTTTATGAACACGTTAATAGATGAGAGGAATTAACGCGTTTTAGAAGAGGGTAATTGCTTGGTTCTTATTAAAAAAAATAAATCTTAGTTTTTATTAAAATTCTTTTTAATAAAAATTACTGGCGACTCGGTGTTCCACATCGTTTCTCGATCTCAGGGAAGTTCCAACTTTTTAAATTCGTGCGCTTGTTGCTTAGCTATATATCTACTTAATTACAATATTTGAAGAAGAGAAGTAAATTCATCCGTCAAATTCACATGATGAAATGATACTTAGAATCTGAAACCGGATTGAGTCGAGGACCTGGTTTCGTGCATGAATATCATAAGTAGGGCTGTCAGACGTGGACAAAAGCCACGGAACAAGCTGTTTCGTTTGCTGTTCTGTTAAGGTAAACGGTACCAAAAATTATTTCGCAAACCGTTTCGTTTTGAAAACAAAACAGAATTCTGTTCTGTTAACCGTGCCATTTCACAAATTACACTGAAAGCGGTTCAAAATGAGACTTAGGTTCGAAACGGCACTATTTCACGTTTCGTTTACCATTTCGTTATTGGAACGAAACAAAAATGGGTTCCGTTATTCATTTCGTTTCGTTTAAACGAAACGGCATCACATGTTTTTTTCTATCGTTGACAGCCCTAATCATAAGCAGCAAGACGATGATTATACAAAATTGAACTCAAAAGTTTGGTTGAAAATTGTTGTCTAGATGCAGCTAGTGCTACAAAGGGAAATTATCATTTCTTAATTAGATGTTACAAAGGGAAATTATTATTTCCATCCGAATCTGTAAATATACTTTTCTTTTTGAAAAAAATTAAAATTTGATTGAAATTCAACAAGAGGGTTTATATCCAATGTTTAGAAGATTATAAGGTGTTATTTCTGATTTTGAAGATTATGAAGTGTTTTATTCAATTAGAGAAGATAACAGGGTTATATCCAAATTTTCCTAAAGATAAAGTAAATTTTGAATTTTTTTTTTTGACTTTTTAGAATGCCAAACGGCCAATCATGTGCTCAACATGATATATAAACATAATTTTCTCAAAAATCAAGGTCTACTAGTTTTTAGCAAGGTTCTGCAATAAACAATTATAGTCCAGCTTTCGATTGAATCCAAAGGTTCGTAGAATAGTTATATGACGTGCCGAAAAAAAAAAATAAAAAAGCCCAGATTAAGAGCTCAACAAAGCGCGAGCTAGAGTTCCTCCAAGCATTTGGTTTGTTAAAAACAGATAAAATCACCCAATATATATCAAATATGGAAAACAAATTGACAGACGCTTAGAAACAGTTCATAAATAGCAGCAAGTAAAATAATTTCATATCTGATTATTTTAAAAAAGATGATTCACAAGGATATTTATCCAATCTCTATACACATATTTGCTTATATGATATGAAACAGTGAACTTCAGGACTTGGGGAAAATTTTATTTTCACAACATCGATCGACAACCAACAAACAATCGTCCAACAAAAAAAAAAAAAAAAAAAAAAAAAAAGAATCAAAACAAAAACAATAGACAGGAAGGAAGTCAAGCGACTGTGAACAGATCACTGGCAACTTATAAATATTGTAGACCTTTTGGTCACACTCTGCATTTGTTGCCTAAGTTGCGAGATTAATTATCCACGGTATCTTCAAACTGATCCACATAATCCGAGCTGATATTTTCTTCGACATCTGCCGATGCCACTGTCGCCTCTACCACCTCCTCCTCCTTTACCGGAGCCTCGACCTCCTCATTTACTGAAGCCTCGACCTCCTCTACTGTAGCTGCCTCGACATCATTGGCTGGAGCCTCCTCGACAATTGGCGTGTCGATGATAACGGGGATCATGGGTACCTCTCTGTGGTTGGAGGGGGTGTATGGCATGATCTCCTCTTCAAGTATTTTATCAAGAGTTTTGCTCCTCTTTTCTGGCGGCGGCGCCAAAAGAGATGACACTGCTGACACAGTCAAAGCAGTGCCTGCTGCTGCAAGCGCAACCACGGCAATGAAGGCCGGCGGTGTGAGGCCCGTGTGCTGCTTGATCAACTCTTTAAGGTGTCCGCTCTTGCGCGCTTGCTCTTTTACCCATGCAACGAGATCATTCATTTTAGTTTAGTGAACTTTTTTTAAATGTTTTTGAATTGAGGTTCTTGGAATGAAGAAGCTAATTAGATGAGAAATGAGACAAGAGACGAGAGATGTCGAATGGTCTTGACTTGAGGGATATATAGCCAAAAATAAGGCTACAATAGTTTGTCCCGATTTACTTTTAATATAAAAAGAAAGAAAAATGCATAATAATGATAGTTTAATGTGACAAACAATTTTTTATATCAGAAAAATATTTCAAAAAATTTTCAAAGGCCTTTAGAAACAGTTGGAAGGCATACTTGATTTTTGATACTTTCAACGCGTCAAAGACGAGGCAAGCATACATGCCTAGAATTATTAGCTACATTTTTCTAGATAACTATTAAACTTTGTCCAACTGAGATGTGCATTGATTTTAAACCGTTCTAACATCCTGGGATGACCTGTGTATGTTGTACTTCTCCTATGACACGTTCCTCTGTTGACATATTTATCATAAATATTATAAATTAGAGTATGGGGTATTATTTATTACAAATATTAGCATAAGCACTGGTAAGGTTTGAATCAGCTGCAAAAGAATATATAGAAGATATAAGGCAGAATATCGTGACAGAGACTAATAGTTAGCTGTTTCTCTTCCTCATATATATATATATATGTTTCTTTTTCTTTTTAATGATCGAATTCATATTGCTTGAAGAGGTTTGCAAATATTCATTTGGAATATTTATTATTCAATAAAAAATTCTCCAACTCGCAAAACCATTTTACTAGTTATAGCTTGCTTTCTGAAACGAAAATTGATTCATAGGTTAGGGAAAATATTTTTTTGTTATATTAAATTGAAAAAGAGATAAAATTAAAGAAAGAAGTTGAAGAACAAGAAGAAAAAAAGAAAAGACCACCTAAGACTTGTTAATTGAGTAGTGGGAGTCACCAGTTCAAAACCTAGAAATAATAAGTGCTTGTCACCATTTTTCCAAAAATAAATAAATAAATAAAATTGGAATGATAATCCCAAAACTGAACGGGAAACTATTTTATTAGTGTTTTGTCCAATGCGAGATGACATTATTTTATTTTTTTTTACTAGAAGATATTGTACACTTTCAAAGTTAGAATCCTGAATACATAATTTCCTTTTTCTTTTATGCACTTCCGAACTTGCATCCTTTTGTTGAACAGTTAGATAATGTAAGTAAACTTTGTAACTAATGTTAATTAAAAAAACGTCTAACAAATATCCTTGCAAATTAAACTTTAATCTATTATAAATATGACCTCGGAAATGTCTGTTAGAACACGCCTGTATACATCAATATGAGAGAAATGGTTAAGACCAAAAACTTGATTATTTCTCCACTAGAGGCATTGTTTGGATTTTCAAACTATAAACCGACTGTACTCCTATTAAAATTTTATTAATGGAACGCTTAACAAATTTAACAAATATAAACAGATAGTTAATCGGATTGTTAAATAAAAACAAATTAATAGTATGGGGTTCACTTGTACAAACGCTAAAAGTCCAAGGCCTTTTCAGACTTTATTATTCCAATGTTGATTGAAGGCCAATTTCTATTTTCTTTAGTTATGAAGATCAAAGATTATTCACATCTTCAGTCTCTGAGGATGCAATACTAAAAGGTAATTTTTATTGGGGTGTTTTCAGCTAGAAATAATTGTCTTTTATTTATTTATTTTTCTTTCCTATATATTCTTTTCTGAAGGAATAATCCTCACCTTTTGTTGTCATGACATAGCTGTTTTTTCTTCAGGAGTTCAACCGATGGGCGCAGGAAGGAGGATAAAATAAATCTGAACAATTCAAATTTATAAGAAAATAACAGAATATATGAGAACTCATTTTTATAAGAAAAAATAACATACAAAACTCTTTGCAAGGCATCTCCAAAAGACATTGATGCTATAACTTATTTATAATCTTGCTCCAGCATCTTTTTAGTGAAATTGTATTTATGACAATTTTACTTGAATGCTGTGACAACTGATGCATAACCAATCAATCTTAAAAACAAAAAAATGTTGGAAAACTTATTCTGGAAGAGAAGAGGTACTTAATTGTGTTGTCCATAATACTTTGGTTAATAAATCAAATCAGGAAACTTTTGTTCACAAGTTAACCTTTTCAATAGTCAATACTATTACTCTTTAAATGTCCAAAAAGGAAGAGGTATTTCAAGCAACACTGGATTTCTTATATAATATGAATATTCAAAGAAAACAGAACTCGTTGGATACAAGTGAAAACAATTGAAACTACTTCTGGAATAGAAAACCAACGGCTGAAATTTTAAATGGATTTATTTTGGTTGCTTGAACTCAACTCCAAACTTGAACTTAGTCACATAGTGATTGATATAAGGAGAATCGAGTCAGTCTAATTGAGTCAGCTTTGTTTATATTTTAATCTGGGGAGAAGTTAAGGAGAGTACACTCGAGAAGAACCAAGAAATCGATTTGTCTCACGGAGGGAAAAAGGTAAATAATGGGTAGGAACTAAAAACAGAGCAGCGCTGTTTGATTTAGTACCTTTATTTAACCAGAATTGTCAATTTTAGTTCGAATCTGAATTTGTCGTTAAATCTTTATGAGTACTCATAATGTTTTGCCTTTGTTTGGTGTTTTCCCCCTAATATTCTTATTATGGCTATTTAAGATATGGCTTAGGTTTATGGTTGGGTATCAATTTCATTTTATTTAAAAAATGTAACTTCTATTGCATTGCTATTTGCTAATCATACACCATTTACTTGTGTGCTTCTAATAATCAGCTGTGCAGTATTCTCACTTGTATTTACCACTGCATAACCTATTTAAATCATGAATACTCCTGCAAAAACACCAAATATCATAGATGACTTTTCTACCAGTACTCTTTTCCACTAGGTTCTATATCATTTACCAGTAAAAAAAAATATAAATTAAAATTAAAATAAAAAATTTAAAAAATAACTCTAGTTAGCAATATAGCATTCCTTAAAAATTTTTGGCAAAGTGTATTGACATGGCGCAAGTTAAATGGGATGTCCTGATACAAAGTCCCTTTACAGGAAGAATTTTGTGATGCTTGAAGTTATTGCAGGGCTATGCATCATCTTTCTCTGTTTTGCAGTATAATCAGTGATATTTTGGTGTCTTACTGCCTTACAGGGTATACATAATTTCGCCTTTTAGCACTTATCTTTGTTCTTTTTTATTGGACTGAGTTTTAGGGTGATGAACTTTTAACAATTAGTTTCCTTACTGATTTTTCAAATGTTGTGTTGGTAAACGGATTTTGCTCCAAGAATTTCTTTTTTTCCTTGCACTATAAAACCTATATATATTTTAGAAAATTTCTTCCACGGACACAAATTCTGAACCGGATTTTAATCCCAGTTGTTCGTTTTCAAGAAACATTAATTTTTTATAGTTATGAACGGTTGTGAAAGAATTTCCCTATATATATATATATTATATTCAATTGCAGTTTTGTGGGACCTCTCATTGCCAATAGAAGAACAAACTCCTACAGATACAACTGAGTAACAGAATGAAGAATAAAATTAATAAGAGCGATTTTTCATTAATTAATAGTGAAAGAGGTTGAAAAAGATATGATTACAGATATACAACAAGGCAATAATCCTAATTCCAAAGGAATTAATGTGATTATCAGAGATTCAGAATATAAGCCCCATAAACACAAACTCCAGTAGTGATTATCCAAACAGCAATTACAAGAAGGGAACTGCGAATACACAAGTAGTGATATTATACAATGATAATGACCTGTATATTTTTCAATTTTGTTCTTTAACACTTTCTACAGCTGAATCGCCATTTGTGGCTATGCAACATTCCTTTTGTGCCTCTTCTTCAGCGGTTGCAACCTCTGCATGTACATCACCCTTTTGCGAAGGCATAATTACAGAGGATACTGCAGCAACTGTGGCAAAACTGATAGCAGTTGCAACCGCGACAGCAGCCAAGAAAACTGGTGGTGAAAGACCTGTACGTGCCGCAATAGTCTTCTTAAATTTGTCTCCATTAGGAATGTATGCTTTCATGTACTCAAAAACTTCGCCTTTCGGGGTATTTTCTTTCAAGTACACAAATAGATCACCTTTTGGAGTGTTTTCCTTCAAGAACACAAACAGATCCATTAAGAAAAAGCTATTGGAAGCTGGGACTTATTATAATTTGCAGAGATGCTAGGATCTGGCATGGTATGAGGAGCTCATATAGTTTGTCTTTTCAATGGCTTAATTGTATTGTAGACATGTTCAAGAGGCGTATTCTGTGGAGAATTTGTAGTTGACAATTGCTTGTTAAAAAACATGGCACGTTACACAATAAGCCCAAGTTACAAACTTATTTAGGCCGCTGATTTGTCTGCATTCCTTGTTTTTCTAATTACTTGTCAAAGTTTCTAAGTTTGATTTCACAATTTTATATGTGTAAGTTTCAACATTAGATCTGCATCAATTGCAAAACTCTTAAGTTTGGCTTTCGTTCCAGAAAATGAGTGATGGAACCCTCCCAGAACGGCGTTATTATGTTGGCCAGGCGATGACGCTAGCCATGGAAATAGTAATAAATATAAAAATGGTATAAATTCACCACATCAGTCATCTTTCACGTTTCAATTGGGTGCTTTTATTAGGTAAAATTGGCCCATACCCTTCAAATCTTTCTTAATTAGATATTTACCCCTCAAATTATTGAAATTGGCTCCATACCCCTTAAATCTTAATAGAACTAGATATATACCCTCCTCAGCAATTTTAATTAATTTTTAAATATAAAAAACTGATTTTCATATTTTGGGACGAAATTGTCCCTATCTAAACTTTTATTTCCAAACCTTTCATCTTCTTGTTAATTTTATCTAGAGACAAAAATAATATAATTATTTTTTCAAGCAAGATTCTGACGATTTTGGCCACGACAAACTGGGAGACTAGGTCTGTTAGCATTGTGAATGAGTGGCTCAGCATTTGCTCGTCGCTGCTATACAAATTGTATATTAACTGTTTCAGCAATCATAGTTTCGTTATACAAATTGCTTTTTCAATTGATTTGCTTCAATGTCATTGACACATTCATTAAAGCCAATACTCAAATTTCAATTTCTGTAACTTAAGAGAAGACAAGGAGATTACCACTAAAGAGAAATAGAGGCGGCAAAAGAAGTGCTCTACACTTTAGAAACCAGTACATACTAGAAATCAATACTCTCATCTCCAATTAATGTCTGTGAAAAGAACTATTAACTGAATTGTTACAAGTTAACATGTGTTCAAATACTAAACCAAAAATTAAAATCGAATAGTGCAAAATTCAAACTCAAGGCTTCATTGGTTATTCTTTATTTTCAAATATATAATGTACGTGCCACAAACCCAAATAAATTTGTTTGTTTGAAATTTCAATGCAAGCAAAAGGAAAAAAATTAACCACGCCCTACTCTGATAGTCCAATTCACATCTCTATCGTTATTACCAAGGAAGAAAATAGTCAAATATGAATAACAATTCACGCAGTAAATTGAAAATCAACGTGGAATTTTACCTTAAACCATTCTGACCTTTTTTTTTTTTTTTTTCCCCTTACCCTTTCTTCTTGCCTTCAATTTCTAGTATGATTCTTATCTAGTTAATGAGAATTCATTTTGAGAATTAAATAGGTGAATGATGAGTTCTGAAAAATAATTTTTATTTGATTCTCTTGCATCCATGGTCACTTGGCAGAGAGTTGAAGAACAAAGAGATAATAAGTGGAATTGGAAAACATATATTTTCACGATCTAAAGATTAAGAAAGATTTAGAATGGAAAAGAGCATATATATCAGAGGATATATCTATACTTTTAATATCGCTAGGAGATAAAAATTGGAAGATGAAAGGTCCCTTAGGCTGGTAGGGAAGAGTTTGGGTAGGGACAATTTCGTCATAAAATATAAAAATCAGTTTTTCATATTTAGAAATTAATGAAAATTGTCAAGAGGGTATATATCTAGTTCTATCAAGATTTGAGGGGTATGGGGCCAATTTTAATGATTTGAGGGGTAAATATCTAATTAGGAAAGATTTGAGAGGTATGGACCCGATTTTGCCTTTTTTAGGATATACCTAGCAACGACCAGTTAATTTCGGCTTTAGCTTTGAATATATCTTTATGTTTCGCATCACAATTTGTCAAATAGTTAATTAATCCTACACAAACAAATCAATATTTAATAAATATAAGGTTTGTATGCCAGCATTTCTGTTTTATCATCAAATTGCTTGAGACTTTCTCATAAGATTAATGTTTCTAGGATCGACCATGCAGTCATCATAATTAGGTACGATAATATTTTTGCTCTGAAATTCTGCCCAAAAATTTCCTCATGGCCTAAATCAATTGTACCATCTGTTTCAAAAAAATTGATTATTTTGGCGCCAATAGATTAAATCAGTTCACATGCACAGCAGACAGTTTGTGTTTATTTTCATTCCCTCATTGAGAGGGGAACACTCTTCTTCTTCATAACTGGTTATAAAAAGCTTACTTATGGGTTGAAATCAAACAATGTTAACCTATTTTAGAAATTAAAATCAACAGTTTGTGCATTTGTATACAAAAAATAGATCAATGTTACTCTGTTCTAGTTTTGTGATTAACTATATCGGCCAAGAAATTTATCAAATTAACTTCTGTGAATGCTGTAAAAAGCTGACTAAGTTGCATTAAAACATAGTGACAAGAATGCCAATTAAAATCACATCCGGAGTGATATTTATAAAAGACGTAAAACTACAGTTTTCAAAAACGCCAAACATATGAGCTTAAAGTACCAGGCACGGAATGAACGATAACATGCTTAGTTAAAAAGTTGTTACCTTTACCATAATTCCGATAGTAGACTGAGTTGTTTATTTAATTCCTAATCACACAATGGCATCTAACAGTTTTTGTAATGTTAATAAAAGGCATTTCAAACATTCCGCTTTGGTTCCTTTATCAAACTAAAAATCGATGAATCAAAAGAAGACATCTTTCATTAAAAGAATAAGAATGGATTAATGGAACAATACATTGCCAAAATAAAAAATATATTATTTTCATTCACAAAAAAAAATCATCCATTATCACAATGCTGCAGTATTAACATCGAATTACAATGAAAATCAATTTTTTTTCATTTACTAGTTCTGCTGTCTCAAAATTTCTGCAAAAAAAGGACAACTGATCTCGTTCTGTCTTGGACTCTTCAAATGTCTTTCGGAGTTTCTACAGGGGTAGCCATTTCATCTGCATCAACTTGCATGTACTCTGATGCCATTATGTCGGCAACAAGTTCCTGTACCTGGACATCCTCCTGAAGTGCAAGGATGCTGCCCTCCCCATTTGCTTCCCTTTTTACTGCCTCTTCAGTTCCTTCGAAATCGCAGTTTGATGTTTTGGTTTCATCAGAGCTGTCATAGAGGAAAACGTCATACCAAATTTCATAATTACCAAACAGGAATTTGTTTTCATATGTAGAGTTTTGCTATGGTAAGTCGCGACTCACCAGAGGTCTGTGAGTCGCGCTCAAAACTTCTAGATCTAGTTCAAAATGATCTATCCAAACCGTCTAATACGATCTCCCTATTGAAATCTCCATCCAGACTAAATTTTATATTTTTTCAAAATTTTTAAGTATTTTTTTTATTTTAGAAAATCGTTAATCTAATTAGTTCTGAACCGTTAAAAAACAACAGTTTTAAAAAATCCGAAAAAATACTTAAAAATTTAAAAAAAATTATAAAATTTAGTCTGCATGGAGATTTCAATAGAGAGATCATATTGGACTGTTTTGATCGCAACTCACCGACGCTTTAGTGAGTTGCAACTCACCATAGTAAAACTATATATATATATATATATATAATTAATGTTATGCTTGCGATGCCTGTGATCCAGTATTGTTCCAAAATAGAAAATAATTGAGAGGATCAGAGATATTAATTTGTTGACAGATTTTTGCAGGTGAGCTGCAAAGAAAATCATAAACCATGTATAAATAATGTTGACGCATATTTTTCAAATAGCAACTTCAATCTTGTCATTAAAATGTGGAGTTTCAAAATATTTTAACCAACATAAATGCCAAACTTAGATCAAAACTTACGAACAGTAAATTCTAATATTCAATCCTTCAATGGGATAATAAAGATTACTTTTTTCTGGTACGGTCCTTGAATCATTCCAAATGCAGAAATGGAAGGAAGATAATATATATAGGGAGAAAGAAGCTAAATTCTTCCATAGAAGGAAAACTTCTGTGGCTGATCTCAGTGATTTAGTGGGGTGCTTTTTATGTATGTCTTTCATTAGGGCACTGATTTTTGTTTCACTTCAAAACAAGTTATACGACTGAACTAATTATGATTCAGATCATCCTTAGATCAGAGACTTGGGGGATATGTAGGAACAATTTTTTTTATTATAATATTAGCTATCTACCTTGTATCCTCAGTCCCATTTGCATCGATTTTAGTTTCATGGTCCAAGGCAGCGCAGGGTGTCGACTTGAAGTAGCATGTGATAGCAGCGATGGTGGCAGCACCAGCAGCAACAGCTGCAACAAATGCCGGTGGGGAGAGGCCGGTGTGCGAAACAATCAATTGCTTAAGCTTCTCCCTCTTTGGCACGCTTTCTTTCAAGAATACGAATACATCCATTTGAATTGTTGATTTCTGGACTTCTTTTAGTAAAAAAAAAATATATATTCAGGAAAAAATGTTTTTGTGGTTCCTTGTTTGGTTTAAGGTATATATATACATTATAGGGGACAAGGAGTTGGTTGCACATTGCTCTTTTCTGACCTCCGTCAGAAAATCTAATTTTAAATTGTGACATGATTTCTGCTATAATAAATTAGTTTTTGAACTAATCTTTTCGTTTTGTTTTTCCATTTGATATTTATTTGTACAAGCAAAGCAGAGCTGGCATAAAATAAAATAAATAGAGCTAAAAGATATCTGCATTTAATTAATTATTACAAGAACAAGAATAAAGGAAGGTAAAATTAGATGTTTTTTATTCTTATTTTCTTTTTGAAAGATATTGTCGCCTAATTTATTAATTCTAAGCATTTCTACAGAATTCCATGCATGCACCTGAACTCAGAAGCTAAAAGGATAAGCATAAAATTGTTTATTTGTCATTTAAAATTGCACAAAATTTAATTCCTTTAACTGATTAATGATTATAAAGCTAAGTACTTCGAACCAATATAATGTTAAATGAAACAATCTGACCAATTTGAATTTAATTATTTTATTGGACATCACTGGTGAAAGCTCAGACAGCAAAAAGAAAAGTTTAAACATCTTTCTTTCCTTTTAATTTATTTTTCGTTTCCCCTAACATGACGTGGATATCTTTTTTTATATGTATGGGGAGCATGAAAGTTAGAACAACATATATTTTCCAGGCTTGCGAAATCTGTTTGCTAGTTCGTTGTATTGACAAAGTGGATTGACTTCTCTTTCTTGTATAAACTTTAAATGCCGAGTATTTGTGTGCATGTCTTCACATGGGAAACTTGACCTAGCAAGTATCAAGCTTTGTCTAATTGTCTTATTAGAGAATGCAAGTATCAAGCTTTGACATAATTTTAATTAATTACCGTAACACCAAGTATCAAGCTTTGTCTTATTAATTTTCCCTTCCATTTTATTATATTTGTTTACATTTTATGTCGACAACACTCCTAAAATATATGTCAGCATCTCTGAAACTTAAAAATCAACTCTTTTTAATAACTTTAGAATACTTAACTTACTTCTTCTGCAAAAAAAAAAAAAAAAAAAAAAAAAAAACTACATACTTAGTTTTTTTTAATACAGAGGCGAATTGAATTTCTAAGCTGGGAACTCGGTCTGTTTATTCTTAATTACTTTTTTTTTAATGTTGTAGTAACTAAAATACCAAACGAAACCCAAAAATGAAGCCTTATCTAGTATATATATTATACAGAATGCTGAGCTAGCAACAGTGTACAAACATCAGCAGCACTTATACGGTCATCAGTTTTGCTCTATTAGGTGTATTAGAGTTTGTTGATATTTTTTTTAAAAAAAAAATCATTTGCTATTTTCAATATAAACTGTTTCATGACAGCTTGACAATACGGTTTCAGTACTAACCAACATAACTAGCCAATTTCATAGGTTACTCATATCACTATCATCGCTTCTGTCTAAATTTGTAGAGGTTCCATATGCAGAAAATACAAACAATAAATAACATGAATGACTCGTTAACATGACGCTAACATAACAGAATAGCTTTGCTTTTTGTTAGGATTGCTTGGTGTTTTTCTTGAAATTGGCATAGCCTACAATTTTCATCAGAATTTAGTTTCGACATAAAAGGACTTAAAAGCCATGTAGTACTAAATTATATATGTTTATCCTCGGTATGATTATGAATGATGTATCACATTTAATGAATTATATCGTAGTAATTAAAACACCTTAATTTTGTTGATTGGCTTTAAAATAATGAAAATAAAATGTGCTGTGTTTCTGAGGCAAAAAAAATTCCCCTAATTATCACCAAACAACCAGCATCCGTGAAAGCAGTTATCACAAATTTTACCTTCTCTTCCTAACTAATTAACCATCACGAAAAAGCTCCAGGTTTCTGGAAACAAAAATTGAACAGTTGAATACCATTGTTATGTTATGATTCGCACATTTCACAAATACTAGCTTAAGATGCCCTCGTATGTGGGCAAATAAAGAAACAAAATAATGTTAGGTAATAAAAATATATTGCTTAATTTACCAACGATACAAATAGATATGTTATTCAATTTGTTTCTTTATTAGACGGAAAATCAAAATATATTGTTGTTTCATCTGGCGATTGGTATCCAACAACAGATCAAATCGATCGAACGGCAGAAAAACTTGTTTACATGCTAGATCTAGCGTGTAACACCTCCTCTATCTGTGCTTTTATAATAGTAGAAATAGAGATATATTATGGGTCACACTGGCGAGGAGAACCCGTTATGGCCTTATTTTCTTTATCATGGAGCCCCTTCCGTTCTTCAATATCTGATTCAGATAATGTAGATGAGATTTCATCATGGCGACAGACCTTCGATCCCTCTGAACTCTCGACACTTTCCAGCTTCCACTATGGGGTTTTGCACGATGGTACCGACCTTGGTGTATTTGCTCATGTACCTTGCCTCCCAGTCATCCACGGCTTGGAGCTCATAGAGGGCCCCGAAAGATCTCCTGTCACATCAGCAGGAGGACATTGTGGCCAGTGCTCTTCTGTGATCTCTGCCGGAAAATAGGTAGTATGGTCCACCCGGGCCAAAAAACAACCTTAAACAAATTAAGGAACTCAGTTGATATGAATGTGTATAATGGTTCATCTATTAGATTATGTATACTATGAACAAATTAAAAGTAACATTAAATCAAATTTTATTTGTCTAAATTATCTTGGAACTGGCCTTTCTACAATTTTCCATGGTCTGCAAATAAAAAGAAAAGGGAAAAAAAATGGAGAACTTGTGCACCGAATCAAGGGAATATCAGCAGTATTCGGTAATTTTGTAGGGAACTGCAAAACAACGAATTATATCTTTATTGGTTTGAAAGAAGATTGGTTGACTATCTCAGCAAGTTATTTCTTGCTTTATGACAATTAGCTGACGTACTATAATATTTTTAATTTTTCTCATTTTTTTTTTATATATCTAGTAAACACAACAGACATTTTCATTTCTTTGTTACGATATATTATATGAGTGCATTCCAGTACTAAAAAATAGGGAGCGTACGGATGGATATTGCGAGAGGGGAAAAGAAGTGCTCTCCTTCACGGAGAGAACAATGCAGAAAGAAAAAAAAATAAACAGACGGACACACGGAGGCGATGGAGAGAGAAGATTTAGGCTTTGATCAAAATGGTTCTTATGCGATATTTCATTTCATTAGAATTGATTTTTCAGGATTTTGTTAGATATAATAATATAAAAATTCCAATCAAATGACATGAAATCAGTTCATTTTGATAAAAAAAATTTCCAATACAATGAAATGAAATGAAATCATGTGTTAAAAAAAAGTGATTCTAATGAAGGCCTTAATTTATTGTTCTTTTAGCCAGGTAGGAGTGTATCGCTAAAAAAAAGTGGTTTCAGAAATAATTTCCGACGTACATGTTCAGTCAATAGAGACTTTATTTCTCTTCTGCACTTACGAGAATTAAATCCATTATCTTTAAGTAAATGACAGAATCACTGACCAATTATACTACTATCACATTTAGAATTGATTTAGCTAATTAAAAAAAAAAATTGAAACTACATAATTTTATCTATTTTAAGCTAGTTCATGACTGGCACCTCGAATTAAAAACTCATTTTGAGTATGAATAACTAAAAGAATTTGAAAGGATTTTAAAAAATGTAACGTTATTCGACTTGACCGAACTCAAGATACAGTCGAGGTGAACCCGAGCTGTCCCAAACTCGAATTTGTAATCCAGGCACGCATATATGATTAGCGTCAGGACATGCTTTGCTTTCAAATATTGAACCTAATTCACTCACACAAAAAAAGGAAAAGGAAATGTGTTGTGTTTCTAGAGGCAATAAAATTCCCCTAAATCTCACCAAACAACCGGCATCCTCAAAACAGCAGTTATCATAACTTTTTACCTTCTATTTCCCTAACTAACCATCACACAAAAACTTGAAGGAATTATTCAAAAACAAAAATTGAACAGTTGAATTCCATTGTTGTGTTATTATTCACACATTTCAAAAATATATATGTTATGGGTCATGCAGATGATGAGACCCGATTACTTCCTTGTCTTCTTTACGATGAAGCTGCCATTCTTCACTATCCGATTCAGATGATGTGGATGAGATGTCATCATCGCGACAGACCATCGATCCCTCTGAACTCTTGACACTTTCCACTGCAGGTTTTTGAACGATGGTGCCAACCTTGGTGTACTTGCTCATGAACCTTGCCTCCCAGTCATTTAAGGTTTCGAGCTCGTAGGGTTCAAGACCCGATAGATCTCCTGTCACATCAGCAGGTTCAAAGGACATCTTGGCCAGTGCTCTGCTGTGATCTTTGCCGGCAAATAGCTCGTACGGTCCGCCTGGGCCATAAAACATGCTTAAACAAAAGAATCCAGTTAATATGAAAGCATAGAAGATATTCAAAATGGAAATGGTTCATGTATTAGATTATGTATCCTATGCAATAACTCTGATATTCAGTCCAAATCATCTGATCACAATTGAACAAACCCTGCTCGGCATTTGATATTTTAGGATGTAGATTTTCTTTTAAATAATCGTGTTCATCTCAATGAAAGCAGAAATGAAGTACATGAATCGTGCCCTATGATTTTGAGAGTAATTGAACTTTTGACACTATTTCACTAAATAAGTATATATATATTTTTGTGCGTAATGAGGATACATTTTTTTTTTTTGAAGGTCAATGAGGATACATCCTTTTAAAACATTTTTTACAGAAGTTAATTTATTTTATTTATAGATAACATAAAGTAGATTATCTGCATAGATCTTTTGCAACAAAGAAAAGGTACTTTGCTTGAAAAAAAAAAAAAAAAAACAAAGAAAAGGTACTATGTGTTCGTAATATATATAAGATAGCTAGTGTTCGCTGCCTAATTAAAGAGGACATGAATGTTTACAGTTACTTTATGCTTATAATATTACAAATTTAATAATGTTGTAGATGATAAATCAAAACTGTAAAATTTGTTCTGTGTGTGATCACATTAAAAATTGTCACATTAGAGATTGTTGTCAAGAAATATTTTTTATGATTCAATTTGTTCTGTGTGTGATCACATTAAAATTTGTTCCTTATTGTTGTCAAGAAATATTTGTCAAAAATCAACCAATGCATGTGGCGGAAAATTTTGTGTTGTTGAATTCTTTCACCTTCTTGAACATGTTTGTTTTTTTCTAACTTAAAGATTTCAAGTTCATAACCATTCAAATTGTTAAAATTTGGTTCTCCAAATATTGGCGATACAAATCTCTCTGTCTTACCTTGAAAATTTTTTATTCCAAACTGCATCATTTTATTCACATGAACTAATTATTAAAAAAAAACTGATATCAGAGTAAAAATAATGAGACTGTTATGGTCTATAGTTTGTTTTTTCTCCTTAACGTCATAATGGTAAGAGCAATTAGCTATTATATGAATCAACAATGAGGCCCTTGCTCGGTACCACTATACATCTCACTTAACGTTCTTTGTTTAAGTTTTAATAATGGTAGGAGAAAAACCAAACTATGTATCTCGGTACCCTGCACTATATATCTCACTCAACATTCTTTGGTTTTTCTCCTGTACTTATAATGGTAGGAGCAATTAGCTATTACATGAATCAACAATTGGGCCTCACTTGGTACCACTATATAGCTCACTCAACGTTCTTTGTTTAATTTCTCCCTTAAAGCAAGTTTTAACAACAACAAGAAATAATCAATTCTCAGCGTATAAGTTATGGAAAGTAAGAGATGTCTCTCTAGTATCTAGCAAAGTAGCAATACCAGGCCTGGCTATTCCTTTTTCAATAATCAATAAGGCACTACTGCAATAAGAAAGTCAAAAGACATATAAGATATCAAGGATCTAGGTATACAAACCTGCTTTTGCTAACATCATAAATCTGTCCCTTGATCGCTGTAAGGATTGGCTTCTCTGGGTCAGATCCATCATACATCCTCAATTCATCCTCACAGATTTCACCAACCTGCACCGGCTCAGGGAAGATCTCTGTGTCATCTGAGTTCCTGTCACCAGGCTGCTTCTCATCAGGATCAATGTGTGTTGGAGGTGATATGAATGATGAAATAACGGCTATGGAGGCAGCGGCTGTAGCAGTCACGACCGTAACAACCGCGAAAAACATGGCTGGAGAGAGACCCGTGCGGGTTCTGATAATCTCCTTTAATTTTTCATTTCTTTTGCAGATGTTCTCCTTTACCCAATCATGCCATGCCATTGTAGTTTGATGTGCTTTATTGAAGTTGTTGTTTTGGGTCAATTGAAGTTCTGAAAATTGATGGAATTGTTGTTTAATTTAAAGATTGCAAAGAATTAAGAAGGTTTTGAGGAATTGAACGATCTGTGATTTTTTGTGGCTGATGATGAACAAGTTTTGCTATGTGATTAAACTATGGTTACAGAAGATCAAGAGTTGAGAAACTGTTGCTTGTAATTGTTTTAAAATTGGTTTAAAAATTGGAATAAATCCGATGCTAATAAAATAGCATTGATGTCTATATCATGGTTTGCATTTTGTCAGTAAATTGACTTTAGTCTTTGGCACGTCCAGATCTGTTCAGCCATAAACCGCATATCTTCCAATTTAGCTCCTTGCAAATAAATAATAATAATAATAATAATAATAATAATAATAATAATAATAATAGTAATAATTGTAAAATAAAGGTCACTTTATGATTAATTTTATTTGTGCATTAAAATGCAAAAGTAATTGAGGGGACAAAACAAAAAATTGCACATGATTGAAGGACTTATAGGATTTCTCTTAGGGAAGTCCTATATAAACATATCAGAATTTTTTTTTTTTTTGCAATTATTCCTCTATAATATATTATGGCACAATTAATAAGCATTTTTCGGAGAGACGCAAAAGATACCAGACTTTGGTCTCGGAAGGAGTTTGAATCACCACTGCCCATTGGCATGAATTGGTTTAGGTATTGACAACAAAAAATAAATAAATAAGAAAGAAAAATATTTCCTTGGGCTTATAAAATGAGAAGCACCATTAAATTATATTTTATTCAAGTCATCAGAAAAAAATTAATAATGTCTAAAACGTGGAAACTTTCTGAGTTTTCCATGGTATGGAAATAAAATAAAATAAAAATTTGTTCAACGAATCAAGGAAATGCTAGCAATATTTAAAAAATTATCTAAGGAACTTCATAACAAAGAATTATATTCTTGTTGATTTTAGAGAAGATCGGTTGACTGCCAGAGAAAAGGGTTTGTATTACCTGCTTGCTTTATGCAAATTAGCTGGCTGGTTTTTTTCTTATTATTTTTCAATTTGGTTTTAATTGTCTAATTGAGTATTTGAGTTAAATGAATTATTAGATGCAATTCAAGATTCCTCCGCTGGTTTTTAAATCAGCGTCGTCCCAATTCAACTGCACCCCAGTAAGCTCATTTTTTATTATTATTAGTAAAATTGAATAATTGTTATAACAAAATCGTGGCTTTAAAGTCACTATAAAATCCATTATTGTTCACTGTAAATTTGGGTTCGGCTTCTATAGGGGGTTTGCAGGTGAGATATAATAGATTTCATTGCTACAATCAAGTACTACATTTTGATCGCTCTTCCCAAATATTTCATCCCTTATTAGTCAATTGGGATAATGTTATCTCAAGATCGATGCATTTATTCTTAACATGTTCAGGTGATACTAGTGAAACTGTAATATTTCCCCCCCCCCCCCCCCCTTTTGTTCTTGAACAAACCTGACTTGCGCGATGTACAAATTTGTTGATTAGGTATATATTCAGGATTGCAACCGTTAGTTTAAGAGCAAACAGTTTAATATATTTACTGGTTAGGAATTAACAAACTTGGGCCGTTAAGAGAAATTTTCAAGTTTCGGTTCTGCATAGCCTGAATGTTGATATTTGCTTGCATCTCAATGCTTAAAGGGTACTTAATAATTTTTAGTTATCTACATTTATTTCTCATTTATCAGATAATTGGGCCTTCCCTTGAGAGAAACTTTCCAAATTTCAGTTCTGCATAGCCTGAGTGCATGATATTTGCTTGGATCTCAAGGCTTAAAGAGTACTTAATAATTTTAATTCCTTACATTCATTTCTCACCTATCAGATAACTGAAGCTTGACAGACCACCCGTTACATCATGCAGCTCTAAAAGTACCTTGTGTCGGTCAGCTCTACTCATAGATTTATGAGTAAAGATTGCTATCATAATTAAATGCATCAACAGGAATTCTTTTGGTTTTTCTGAAGAAGACATCTCAGAAGATGAATCCCATAGTGGTTGACATTTTCGATTAGGACTTATAGTCATTGTCAATCCCATAAGGTAAGTTCTTCTGATATTTCTGAAGAAGACATCAATAATAAATTTATATTTTTTTTGGGTGGGGGGGGGGGGGAGAGATTTTTGGAGAAGCTGGTTTCTGATTACCCGAGCTAACCTCTGTCAGTTGTACTGAAAATAGTGTTATGGTCAATACTCAATACTATACATTTACTGTGTATCCTGAGGAAGTTGTTATATCAATCCTAAATACATGTTTCTCTGCAATAAAAGACCAAGAACAATTTGTAGATAAAACTTTCAATCGTTACCACAATCTGGCTTGCATGGAAGGATTTCAGCGCCCTGTGTTCACTGCCATTCAAAACTGAACAACTTACAGGTATTGCCAGAATTTGTTGTGTATTTTTGGAAGTATTTTGCACTGAGATGGTCATTCACTTTGAAGCAGTGCAAAAGAACCCAGTGCAGATATCTCAAATAAATGGAGTATCAAAAGTCAAACCAATAAGAAGACGAACAGCCTAAAATTAGTAGTTTACAATAGCCAAAGGCACCTTTGGAAGCCTTCTAACGTTTTATAGAAAAGCTTACCAGTAATGTTGTTTGTTTCGTAATAACAAAGCCTAGATTAAGTATTGTTTCCTACAAAAGTACAAAGTGGCTATTAGGTTATCAAAATAAAGGCATTTCACGGCGCTCATCAGTGAGGTTACCACTTACAAGATGAGCTTTTCTATACATCTCCAAGACAAAAACTTGAATCATTGTATAAATGGTCCTTGCATCATTCCTAATGAATTATATATCACAACACAGAACACATTTTTATTACATGGAAAATAATTGTTATTATTATTAAACGCCACGAAATATTCCATAAAGAAAGTCATCTAATACATCATCTAGCAATTACCACAATAAACAGCAACGATGAAGGCTCCATTAATGGCTCGATCTAGCAACCTTTCTCTCATCAATTTATTCCTCTTTTGTTGCATCAGCAGGTACGTTTTCCTTCGCATCTTCGCCTTTTTCCCCCAAATCAGTTTCCTTTGGTTCAACCTCTGTCTTAGTTGCTGTCTCTACCACATCAGCATGACTTTCTGCAGCACTTTCAGTAGCACTAGAGCTGACATCAGCAGCCTTCTCTGACTCAACCTCGGGTTTCTTGATGGAACCTACCTTAACATACTTGCTCATAAATTTATACTCCCAGTCTTGAAGTGCGTCAAGCTCAAATGGACCAAGGCCTGAGATATCACTCGTCAAATCCTGGGGCTCAAAAGACATCTTGGCCAATGCTCGGCTCGCATCTCGTCCAGCAAACAATGCATAAGGCCCACCTGGCCCATAGAACATCCTGCATTTTTGGTCAAAATCAAATAAGAAATAGTTGTGAACATAAATCTCAAACCTCCAAAAATTACCTAAGTAATGAAAACAAAGTACTTCACAGATAAATTCAAGCATCTCCTCTAAATAAAAATTGTAAGGGGATTAACTTTACAATTTCAAAAAGAAATTTGAACAAAAAATGATTGAAATCTGTTTGGTACAGGGAAGTCACTTAAAACCATTACAAGTTCACTAGACAGCCACTGTCTAGACTCTAGACTGTCCAAAAAAAAAAAAGAACCATTACAAATTACTACAAACAACATAACTTCTGTCGGGGATTAGTGAGCACGATTGTATGATAACTGAAAAGAAGCGTTTGACTAAGGGTGGTCTAAGGACATCTATTAATCTCTCTTTGTTCCATGTACCCATCCCAATTATCTTTTTAAACCTTATTCTGGCAAGCATATTAACCACCCCAAATTTGGGAAGGGAAGGGATGGAAAGAGAGTGGAAGGAACATTACACCCCCAATATTTGGGTATAAGCTTTTTAACCCCAAATCAAATTTGATTTAGAAAAATTCTCCTCCTTTTTCTTAATCTCCCCCTCTTTTCCCATCAATTCCCCCCAACCCCCCTCTTTCCCTCGCCTCCTCTAAACCCTTTCTGGAGCAAAGTATAAGTGAAAAAGTGCCAACTGGAGATGATATGGTTTGCCTATATAGACAAACACATGCACTTGAGCAAGCACTAATGCATCCATATTCCATGTTAAAGCATACAAACGGACAAGGATACCCGTCCTTTGACTTCTTCTTCTTCATATACGTAATAACAACCTTTACCAACATAGATTTGCCTAAACTACATAGTAGCAGATCATCAGCAATCGAAACAAAGCTAACAAACTCTTTTCACTAATATGCCCTGACACAGTCAATCAATTCCTGCTAAATCCATAAAGGAGAATTCGAATCAATCTCTGTAATTACTAAAGTATGCTACTAAACTTGACACTAAGAAATCACAACTACTAATTAATCGGACAAAACAACATAGAATAAACACATATAAAGCACAAAGAGATCAGACAAGACGAATTACCTGCTCTGAGTGACGTCATAGATCTGACCTTTGATCGCCATGAGAAGAGGCTTCTTGGGATCCGATCCATCGTACGCCTTAAGCTCCTCCTCGTTGATCTCCCCGAGTTGTACGGGAGGCGGAAGCGGCTCCGACTCCTCAGGAACGAAGTCGCGATTCCGACGAGGCGGCGGAGGCGGAGCAAGGAAGGAGGCGACGAGGTGGTAGATGGCGGCGGCGACAGCGACGGCCGTGAAGAAGGCCGCCGGAGAGAGGCCCGTGTAGGAGTGTATCGCATGGCTTAGGGTTTCCCATAGCTCCGCCACTGCCACCATTGTTGGGTTTTGGTTTTCTTCTAGTTCTTTTTTTCTCAATTTTGGAAGGGTTTGGTTGGGAGTGGTAGGAAGTGAGAGAGAGAGAGAGAGAGAATTATTTTGTGAAATTATCTGACTAAATTGACCTTTGGATGTGGCGCAAGATTTTTTTCTGAGATTTTGCTGTTGCGCGTTTTGTTGTTTGTTGCTCTCGTCTTTTTTTCTGTTGCTCTTGTGCTTTCCGGGAATGGCTTCCTCACTACCAAATTAAGCCCAGATCAAAATCTCTTTTTTTTAACGTGGGATTTCATTTCATTGGAAAATTCTTAATCAAAACGAAGAAATTTGGTATCAATTGGTTGGAATTCTCATGTAATTAGATTCAACGAAATCCTATGAAATCAATTCAATTGAAATGAAATGAAATAAAATCCCACGTAAACTTCATTTTGATCAGGGCCTAAGAGATTCACTCCCATATTTTTTTTAAACTAAAATGCCCCTACTTTTTTCAGTGCAGGGAGAAAGAAAGATGAAGGATTCGGAGGATATTTTAGTCATTTAATAAGAATATGGGTGTGAATCTCTAATTAGAGGCGTGAGCAAAGCAATTCGCATGCTTTCCATGCCTGGATAATTAAGAGTTTAAGACAGTACTGAATCAAATCGTAACCGTTGATTGGACTGTTTTGATTGTTTATGAACGGCTTGTAAGTTGCAACTAACGTTTCCATAAAATTATTTGACAACTGTATAACATAAAAAAGTTGGAAAAACTAAATAATGACCGTTTTAATTCTTTGACGTTAAAGAGGTCAGGTAAATCGGCGCAATTAAGAGTATGGATACGACAGTTGTGAAGTTTTAATTTTTGAAGTTAAAGTAGTTACTATTTTTTAATTGCTTTCTATTTTTCTGAAGAACGTGTAAATGACGGCACCAACCATATCAATTACAATTATCATATTTTTAAGCAACGGTTTAATTTTTCTAACATGTATACAAAAATTAGTCCGCTGTAGATTTTGCCATGATAAAAAGGGCAGATGCTAGACTGTGTGTCGTTGTCCGTCAAATGTTCTTCTTCTTCTTCTTCTTCTTTTTCTTCTTCTTCTTCTTCTTCTTCTTTTTATTATTATTATTATTATTATTATTATTATTATTATTATTATTATTATTATTATTATTATTTTGTTTGAACAACTATGGTGATTTTTAAATAACTTGGTTGTTGTTTGTTACCTCTAGAATAACGGCAGAATTACTGACCATCTGTGTTGGACTCTCACGTTCTTTACCTCAATAATGTTACATCACTCTTGTCTTCGGCTATTTGTAGATTACTTTTTCTCACGTAAAAAGATTGTGTTTGTCTTGCAGAATGTACAATAAAACTCTTAATACGATGCAATTATTTGTTTTCAAAGTTTGCTGCATGTAAGATTTTTTTTTTATAAAATTATTATATTTATAATGTTTTATTGTGTTCTTCAATAGATGCTTCTTTCAGGAGCAAAATCCGAAATCAATTATAGTTTTGTAGAAAGACAATTTAAAGGTCATTTTACAACTTTTGAATTTTTAATAAATTTTAAAATATGCGTCACGGTTAATTAATTAAATTATGATATATACACACCATAATGAAGACGCGTTCTTAATTTAAACAGTTAGAGACAGCTATAGATGCAATAATTCTGGAGGGCAACAATAGAAGGATCTTATTGCCATCATTCCATAAATTCAGTTTTTTATTTTCACTAAAAAAAATCCCTCATTTATAATGGTTGTTGATTGTTTGCTTTATTTAGGAGTAATTGAAATGAAATTCTTATGCAATAATGGTTTAGTTTTAGATTTTGGAACCCTAAACCAAAATAAAAAGTTAGGAAAAGATTTTATTTGAGCTCCAATTCTGTCCCAAAAAAAATCACATTGGCCCCGTTTGGATGAAGCCGGGATTTGCAAGAATTGCAAATTCCGGGCATAAAATATGCCAAATTTATTATAAACAATTCAAACTCTTCATAAAGTTACACACTTCCCAATAAATTTATGCCTAGGAATTGCAAATTCCCCAAATTCCTAAACGATCCAAACGGCCCCATTGAATTAATGTCCCCTTTTTAGTCTTCTATTTAAAAAAAAAAAATCCCCTTTTAGTTGTTGTGACGGCTGAATCAGTCATTTACGTTTAAACTTTATATGTGAATCATAAACTGAAATTTAGAACTTATATAAATTTTTAAACCAAATCGAACAACCGAATTATTTTATTTGAATAATTTGATTCGGTTAAAACTAATTTAACAGAAACGTGTGGATATCCCAAAATGAAGTACTGTTGTAGTTTTTGAATATACGGTAAAAGTTGGCACCCAAAATCAAATGTATTATTATTGTAGTATTTTGTGGCACTAAACCTCCTCCTAAAAGAAATGATTATTCACGACCGGAAATACGCGAAGGGGATCAGGGGACAGCAATAAACATCATTTACAGTTATCACATCGTGCTTGATTATAAAAATTAGCTTCCTCGTGATTCGAGAGAATATTTTATTTACAGCAAATTTGTGCTTTGACTGCACCCAACAGTACTAGAAGTCTAGTAAAAAACTGAAGATGAGTTGTATTTGTTCAAACTGCACATCTGGATGAATATACTAATACAATCGCGCTTTGACTGCAACAGCTTTCTCCTAATTCTAATTGTCCAGGTGCACTAGCCATGAGTTAAAATGCCACGTAAATATTCATAATAAATCTTACACGTTATAATTAAGATATTGTTATATAACAGATTTTAAATTTTAGGTGATGTGCCATTTTGAAAATTAAGGGGATTCTAGTGATGGTAGTTCTATAGAAAAAAAAAATACAGGAAATAAAATATATACATGTAGGAAGATTGTATGAAACCTTAGGCAGAGCTAATTTATATGATTTAGTATTTCCACAAATAGAACGAATATTTGATAGCTGCTCGTATGTTAAAGAACCAACAACATGATTAGAGACTTGTCTACCAATAGACCTCTGAGATGCAGATTTTCCTCTTTTTTTTTTAATAAAGATGGAAATCAAAAGTTCCAACTTTAACCTCCAGATCTCCATTCAAAATGTATTACCGAGTTTAAAAATATATATATATTAAGCCATCTGAATAAACATAAACAAAAAGACGACAATATGATCAGCATCAACACATAATGCACACGCATAGAAAAGCATTGACATTATATTTTGATTAACTACATATAACTTTAATCATGTCTAAAACACACCAACAAGGCAACAAGACAATTATATCATCTAGTAGCATCATGTACACTGAAAAATCTACAGCACTAATTCTCTGCTCTCACAACCTAGTGAGAGGCAAGAAAAAAGGCCAGAATAAAGCGCTTGCATTAAATTTCATACGCATACACACAATATTAAACACATGATGAAACCTTATTCATCATGGCATCTCCACATCAGAAGCTTTCGAACTAAAAACAAATCCTATCGACAAACTCTAATGCTAACCCAACAACACCCCCACCTCCCACCCAAGTACAAACTGCCCCCTAACTCCCACTACCAAGCGGTAAGCTCCTCACACTCAGCATCAAATAGCTTACCAGAATCCTCACCAAGATCTAGTGAAGCAACCTCATCATACCGCCAGAACCCCTCCTCATACCGGTACCACCGCATGAGCCCCTCATCATTCATCATCCTCTGACATGTTAGGCAACCCCTGTTCTGGCATACAAGAACCTTCATCCGGGATCCTGCCTCTAAAATACTTGCATCAATCTCGCGCACTACCTGCTTCCTCCCAACCGTTTCCAAGATCAGGCAATGGGAGATGTTTAGCACCTCAAGTTTCTCGGCATAGTGGAGCAGCATCAGGAGTGCATCTTTCATGAGGCGGGAGCAGCGGAGGCTGAGGACCTTCAGGTTGGGTAAGTGTGAAACAATGGATGAAGCGAAGTGGCATTCAAAGGTGCCCATAATCTTCAGTTCAGTAAAATTCATGCAGTGCTGACCAATCTCCTGGATGATGTACGGTGGGTGCCCGATGGTAGGCATGGTGAGGGACTCGAGATGCGGCCACCGCCGGATAGCTTGGCAGATGCCATTTTTGGTTATACGGTTCCATGCTGGCATCACAAGTCGTTTTAGATGAGGGGACCTGTTTAAGAGTAAGAAATTGATGGTGTTTGGTTAGATGACTCCATGGTAGGTGGAGACCAAAAGAATTCACAGTTAATAGTGCAGTATAAGTGTTGCTGTACTAGTCCAGTACAAGAATAAAAGATGGTATCAGATCAATTTGTTTGATTTGCAACTGAGCATGTACCACCATGCCACTTATGCATGTCCAAGAAGTGGACAACACAAAACCAATGCGTGGCTTTGTTGCGCCAGCTTCTTGATCGTCATAATGGCAATGAAGAACACTGGCAGTTGTAACAGTGCAATATCAAAATATTGCAGGGAGAAAATACTACTCGTATATAGATCATGGTATCTCCCAACAATGTAATGCCCGCAACTGTTAGGTACATAACAGATCCTAGTCTACCAGTAAAATTCCTTAGCATGTTTGTCTAATCTGTGTTGTGAGGGCTTTTCATAACTAACAGCATAATTTACCTTTCAGTAATATAGCTGAGGTGCTCATCCTTCATATATAAATTATAATGGAAAATCATGCAGGACACATTTCCACGAGATAGAGCCATAGCAAGCTTTAAGACCCGAAAAAGACGCTTGTCAGATCGATCGTCCACCCAAATGTAGGGGGAAACCCTAGTTTGTATGAAATTAGATTTCAGCCGGCTAAAATCAATGGTTTTCCATATGAGAGGATCAGAACAAGTGAACCGCCAAAGACGGCACACCTGGGAGACAGGCCCCATTTCTACCATGTTTAGTAGCTTGAATATTTTTACCAGCACATCTGTCTCCATATCATCCCATTTTCTACATACAGATCTATCATCTCCCATCCTAACCAGATAAATAAAATAAAAATAAATAAATAACCCATGCATGAGAGATGAAGCATCTTCTTTATTACAAAAATATTACAAAAATTTCAGCCAAACTGCAACTTGTTAAATAAAAGGATAGATGTTAACAGAACCAGTTGGTTCATATGAATCAGATATTCACAAACTGTCAAATTCTAATGAACTTGTAACAAGAACTCAAAACAATGATTGTGCAACAAGAAAAACCTCATATTAGTCTTCAGATTAAATTAATTATCAGTTTATCACTAAGATTTAGGACATGCAATGCATTTGTATTCTCTTTCCTACTTGAATTCAATTTAATAGAAAAGCAGGTCCATAAATTCGAAACCTCTCTACTTATCTAATTTAGTTCAAACTGTTCAACCAAATAAAGGGTAGCCAGTTAGCCACTAACCTGGACGCAACCAAAGAAAGCCAAATCAGCAGAACTCTTCAATTTGGAAGCTCCAAAATGCATCAATTGAAGAACAACGTCTGATTTTTGCAAATTATGACCTAAAAGTAAAAAAAAATTACTTCGTTAGTCCTCCCTATTTCTCCTAAAAAGAGGAGAGTCTACACGAAAACCAATTTAAGGCTTATTGATCGTAAAATTACAATAATCTAACCCAACAAAAAACCTATCTACACTTCTAGAAAGCACAAATCAGCAACAATTGGACATGAAACAAAATTAACAAATCCAAGATCGAATCTTTGGTAACACGGCCAAGAACCCAAATTCAACAAGATCGAAGTGAGAAAGAGGAGATACCTTACTTCGACAATCGTACCTCGTCAATTCGGAGCACGCGGAATTGAAACAGAGAAGGGAATTTATGACACGATATATATTCCCCTATATATATAATAAAAACGGGGAAGGAGATGAGAAGGTGGGAATAGAGGGATTGTAACTGCTGGAATTGTAGAAACAGAAATTATTTTTAAGCATCCCCAGCGGATTATACATACCGCATCTCCGAATAATGATGGAAGGCGATTCCTTGTAGGTCCCACACGTCAACGAGTGTTTGTGTGGAGTGTGGTACACCGTGTGCAAGGTGTAATTTCATGAGGGACTAGGATTAGACACGGGATCTTTCGAGTTTTGACGGTCATTTACTATTCAGAAATAAAATAATAATTTTGACGGTCATTTAGTTAAGGCGTCGTGTAGTGATTAGATATAACAACAAGAATTTGAAATATCAGCGTCTCTCGTCAGTTGTCATATTGTGGAACATATGTATTTAATAAATGATAAATGTCAAATTATTAAATTTTTATAATGTTTATAATTTCAACATTTAGGTATGTGAGTTTTGAAATTTCAATCCTAATTTTTTTTCTCTCTAATTCAACCAAGACCATACATTGTGTTTCTCAAAAAAAAAAAAAAAAAAAAAGGACCACACATTGTAAAGCACGCCTCAAAATAGAACAATACGAAAAAATTGTGTCAAGATCGTATATGTAAATCAATAATGTTCTATAGAAAATGACTCAAAAATGTGTCACCACTGAAAGCCGATTTAAATAACGAAATATTTTTGAAATAAAAATAGGGGTCTTGCTCATTCTTAAACCATAAAGCTAAATTTAATTAATAAATGAAAGATTTAGCCGGTAGCCAAAATACAAAAGAATAAAATTAAATTACATAAGAAAAAAAGGAACCACATATCGCGTCTTCATATTGCAGACGTCCGGCTCATTCTGAGTATGTCAGATTTTGAAGAAATATCTTTTTTTTTTTTTTTTTACAACCAAGCACGATGCCATAACGGTATTTTCGGCTGCATTTTATATTCTAGTCAGTTACATGCTTAGATTCATTTTGTCTGAATATCACCAAAATACCAATCAAGACTTGAATTCGTCTGAATTTTGCTTTCATCATACCAAATCATTCATGTTAAGCAAATGCAAGCAGAAATAAAGGCCCTTAATACCTGAGAACATTATATGAAAGAAGTGGCGATGCCTTAAAGAAACTTATTTTGAAAATGACATATGAAAGTATTGAAAGTATTAAGCTTGTTATAAACATTTTTTAACTGTTTTTTGTCATCTTTTTTAAGAGTCGAAAAAACTTATGTTCATCAAGAACCAGCTCTTGATCTAATGGCAAAGAGCAATGCACCTTGAATGAAAAGTCGCAAGTTCGAAATCCGACTGGGGGTCTTTCATAGACATTTAATTTAAAAATAAGTTGGGTGGCTTAGACCCACAATTTATCTTAAAAAAAAAAAATTATGTTCATCGACTAAATACTCAATGTAATATAAATGATGCAATTACATGAATTTCCTAATGAAGTGTGTAATTAGATTAATGAAATGTGAATTAATTAAGCTAATTGTATCACACTTATACGGTGCATAGTTGGAAATGAAATGATTTCATTAAAATAAAGGGACCATAGTCCATATGGTTTGGATTTAATGAAATGGTCATGTGTGCGCGCAAGTCAAATCGAGAAAATCAGAAAATGATGTTGCGTTTGGTTTTTGCGAGGAGATCGTTAATAAATGATTAGATAATCGTTATAAACGAATCGGACGAAATTAAAGTCGGCGAAATGGTTTAATCGGCCAGATACATTAAATCTGATTTGCACTTTTTTATTTGGGCAAAATTAGATATAACCCCCTTGAAACTGTTAGAGATATGTCCTAGAAGCCAATCAGTTGGTGGCTATTATATTAGTTTATGTTATTGATGATGCTTGATCATTTGTTCCTAGAGTTTATTGTTGACAGATCATTCAGGTTGAGGATCTGAATTGTAGATCTCTGTGGATCATTCGTCAGAATGACAATAATATCTCTAAAGAGTCCATAATCTTGATAATTAACAAGGAACATTAATTATCATATAAGATTAGTATGCAAGTTAAGTGATGATTAAGTTCTACAAATCATGGATAAGGAGTTACCAACTTAATTGCATATGTATATGTTACTGGAACATAGTACAGGACATGATCCAATGAAATAAATATATGGATTGTGTTATGTGTCATTATTTATTTCATACGTGTTTGATTCCGAATTTGAGATAGTTCAGTTTTTCCACATGAGGATAGGTTCTATAAATATCGTCTAACGTTGATTCCTGATAAGGGCTGCTATACGGACTTTATTTATGTTCTCTTGAATTGTGCGGGGAAAAACTATTCATCAAGACAACCGTATGTCCCTCATTAGTTCACCTAGTGAGTGATGATATCTACTGGGCCCCTTGATGGAGTTGGATCGTATGCGCGCAACTAGGCGATCAACTCTAGATCAAGAAACGTATAATCTGCAAGAATGACACATTCCTATCTTGGATACAAGGATATCATGTGACATAGGAATCAAAACAATAAGATATTTTTTCTTATGCAGGATTGAAGTACTGTATTGGTACAGTATTTATTTATGCGAATTGGGAATCATAACGTGTTGCTAGATACCGCTTATGATTAATGGAAATAAATGGTGATTTATTTTCCATGGCCAACATAGTATAAATCCTCAAAGGGTTACACAAATAGAACTTTAACTATACGTGCATTATTTGTTTATTTACAGTAGCGAGTACTGCGAATATATGATAAGTTGATTAATTAATTATATACCGTTATGAACCGTTATAATTAATTAACTCAAATGGATCATATAGAAATAATATAATGCATATGCTAATTCCAAATTAATTATTAATATGTTAATAATTAAGTTAGTTCAATGCATATTTATTATACTGAGTTAATTGGCCTTTTAGTTAATCAGTTAACTGAAAGTCCGATATGAGACGAATTAAAGGAGTGATTTAATGGGCCATTATATCATGTGGCCTGACCCACATGAGAGCTGAAAATTTCAGCCATGATAGGGGCAATTTCGTCCAGGAGAAAATAGGAAGAGAGAAACCTAATTATAGAAATGTTCCATATATATATTGATTGTTTCTTTAGGAACAAGTCAGCACAAACCCTAGCAACATTATCTCTCTTCCTCTCTAGGCCGCAATACTATTCACGGTTGCTGTTCATCAAGAGAGAAAAATAGTTTTATCTCATTGATTGCTCTCTTAGCTCATGCGTTGAGCGATTCTTCTTCCAGTTAAATAGTTAATCGTGCGAAGGAAATCAAAAGAGAATTAGCTATCATCTCGGACAAGCTAGCACTTGTCTTGAGACTTTGGTTAATCTTCTAGGTGGACTCGAGGCAACCGGAGGCAGTCAAGAGGGTGACGAGCACGCCACCAACTCCAAGAGATTGGATTCAAGCCTTCCGAATACGATTTCGGAAGAGGTAACCTCCTACGCTTCTCCCTTTATATGTTAAATGACTTGAATAACTAGATCCGTTTTTTCGTACGTTTTAGTTGCTTGTTAAATGTTAATAAAAATTAAAATTGCACATGGACTTGAGTTCCTAACAGTGGTTTCAGAGAGCTGGTCGTTATTCAAGTGTTTAATATTTTTAAATCGAGAAATTAGTAATTAACAAAGTTAATTAGTGATGTGTTTGCTTGCTGTCTGGAAAAAAATCTGTTTTTCTGCTTTGTTGCTTATTTTTCGTGATGTAAATCTCTCTAGAATTTTTTCTTTCTTATTGGAGGTTGTATATCTTTGAGCCATGGTTCTTTTGGAGCTGGTTTCACTATTTTATAAGTAGTTATGAATTTTTAGTGAATTAAACGGTAACGGTGCGCAGATCTACCGTTCTGCTGCACAGTTCTGTTTGTATGGCAAAAAGGACGTATTTTTGAAAAATAGCTACCTATAACTTTTGACTAGGATTATTCTAAACTTGATGCTCTTTCTGGATATGTATAAATTGTTGTATATTTCGGATTTTATGTGGATGTTCAAGTATGAAAAGAAACGAAGTCGTCAGATCTGTTTTTCCAAACATACTGTTTGTTTTGATAAAATGTAATTATTGAAAAACTTTTATAGAAATGTGTTTGAATGTAATTGTTCTATTTCGAGTTAGAAATCTATGAAAATTAGTTTCATAATTTTCCATTAAGGTTTGATGCTTCAACTAGGTCAAATGGTTTCAGTCGTCAGTCAGTTTCAGAACAGGGCTTCTTGTTTGTTTGCCGTTTAACTCGATGATTTTGAATAGACCTTGGTATTTTTCTTTTCATAGAATGATAGCCTAGTATGTAAAGTATTTTTCTATGTAAATTTTTTGCTTGAAAAATATCAAGGGGATGATCACACAGACCGAAAGGTTGAGGCCAAAACAGAATTTTCTCTAACAGCGCTACGCGCGCTGTCTGGGATTTTGTCTTTTTTGGTTCTCTCTGATGGTAGCTGATCTCTCTTTGAAATTTTTACTGGTAGTTACACTCATTATAAGGAGCTCTCTGGATTTATTTCGGGATTTTTGGTGACCGAAAAATATCAGATTTTATCGGGTCCTAAATTGCTTATTTTAATTAGTTAAAATATATTCTAATTAATCGAATTAGTTGAAATGTTAATTAGAACGCTCCTTAAATACCCTCTTTTCTGTTTTTGATTTGTTGATTAAATTTCAAAGGTTTAAACAAGTAGTTGTAATGTTAAACCTATTTGCATTTGGAAAAACGAGCGACAAGCATACACAAAGATTCTAATTAATGAAGTTAATTAAAAACTAGTGAAACATGTATATTGTATATGTGCTAACTCGTTTTTGTAGGAGGATCGTGGGTTTAGTATGGCTCAAGATTCCAATGCCTTGTGGTTTGTAAATGAATGCATGTGTGAATGTGTGTAATGCGGCCTTTGGTGCCATTAATTAATTTTGATTAATTTTAATGTAACTTGTGAGGCTTGCATGCCCCTAAGGCCTAGGAGGGAATTAGAATTTTTTCACATGTACTTATTTCCATTAATTATAGGATATGATCATTATAATTAGTGGGAGGGCTTGAATTAGATTAGTCTTGCTACATGGAGATGCAGCGAAGATTAATATGCAAGCTGGAGCCATACAAACCCACAACAATGGTTGTGCATTGAGATGCTTATTATGTGATTGTTTGCATACTATGAAATGTCATAGGATAGGTATGGGTGTATGCTGACACGACCACCAAACAAAGTCGCATAATGATTGTCCCAATTAATTTGATTAAGTCGACCGCCCTCCTTCTCTCTATCCCCTTCACGTCGCTTGCCCTCTCATGGCGCGGTCCGCCCAAGCGGACGTCATGGTTGTCATGCGGAATTCGGGGTACAAATAAATGGATTTGTTAGGAGCAAATAGAGAGATGTTGCTTATCGATGGACCCAACTAGAGTTTGGACATCGGGACAAAGTTTGTAAATATATAGATATTCACAAACCAAGAGTCATATGGTTGATATGATTGGTTGGAGAACCTACCTTGTCTAGTTAAGCAGGGTGACGTGCCATAGCAGGCTTTACTTGATGAAAACGGGGATCTTGGAAAACTAACTACATTTGGGACATTAGATAAATGTAGTGGGAGTTTTGTTTATTGTTATAAATAAAACATTGCATAAACTAAATGACCTTAAATTGAAATTGTTATAGATACTAAATGTATTAATTTCGTTGCGATCAATTTTTGAATTTGAATTATCTCGTTTCTAAAGATATTTACTTGGAGAAGTAATATCGATTCCTAAGACATGTTCTTGGCGGAAAGAAACTTGAGAATGTTTATTCCCAAAAATATTCCTCAACTTTCCAAACGTATAATCGCGATGATTGATTAACTTTTACGAAAAGTTATTCAATAATGCGGATGTCGATATTCTCATTTTAGGATCTCTAGACCTCTGGATTATAGAATTCATACGGACTAGATATGACTCCTATGCTCGCATTCACTTACTCAAGAAGGAGTTCTTAGAGAAAGTAGATGTTGAGTCAATCATTTATGATCGAGTAATGGAGCATGAATTAAGTAAGAGAGACTTCTTTTGAGAAGGTACATGAAGGTTCCAATGGCTTATGAACCGAAAGGTTTAAGTAGCTATTTGACAACTAGAGATATTAGATCTCCGATATCAAGGACTGTTGATATTGTCATGCTATCTCTTCCAAATTAAATGAAGGAAATGATGTTACATTTCTCAAACTTGTTTGTGCAAATGGTAATTAGCTAAGTATTTAAGAAATACTTCGCTTAAGTTTGAGTTGAGACTTCGAGACCCTCAATTGTGACCATGTGTCACATGAGATGTTTCATTTGTCATTTATGGAGGCATTTGAAAGATTGTCCGAAGTATCATGATTATTGTGTTGGAAATGTTCTAACATTTTGAAAGTATTTGTCGTTCAAATTATCTCGCTATCTCTAAATTCATACCAGTAACTTAGTACTAGTTCATATGCTCGTATTTAATGAAATGTATAGGCAATGAAGAGTGAGAGAAAGCTCGAGATTAGTAAAGTAAACTCCGTATAAGGATATGACTTATTCGTTTAAGTCACTACCATTGGATACGTAGAGTTGTCTTTACTAATAGGAACTGTAGGTCGAGTACCTCGTTCCTTACATCCTAAAACTTTATCTCCATTTCATATAGATGATGGATGATTCCGTTTTGTAAAAGACAAGCGATGTTCTTTTATTATGGATTTGTTTATATGATTTCATGCCTATTGTTTGAATATGCTTGAAATAGATAAACGAGTTTTGAATGACAAATAGGATGCGTAAGACTTCACATAAAGTGTTCAACTTTCATGTGAAATGACCGCTTAGTCATACATAAACGAGAATCGCATTATGAGAGTCTACATAGCGTGGAACTCGTGGCTCAATTCGATTTCGAATCAATAGAGATATGCGAATCATGTTTGTTAGATGACAAAAGCGCCTTTGACCTATAAAGGTTCAAGGACAAGTAACTTGATTAGGACTTATACATGTCGATGTATGTAGACCTATAAGTACTTGTGTACTGAAAGGTTATTGAGACTTTACCACTTAGCCAACGATCAAAGTAGATATTAACGTATCTATTTGATAAGGTATGAGTGTGAACTTTTTGACTAGTTCAAAGAAGTTCAAGTGTGAAGTTAAGAGACCGTTCAAGAAAAGAAAAGTCTTACAATTGATCATGGTGAATAGTTAAGTCATATGATTTGAGATATTATCTAAAGAGTGTGAAAGTCGTTTCATAACTCACTCCATGAGGAACATTGTGAAAATAGTGTGTCCAAGAATGAAGGTATCGAACACTATTTGATATCGTTCGATCGATAATAAATTAAATTGACTTATTTGACTCATATTAGGGACTTATGTTTGAGGACAATATTATTTACACTGAATAATGTTCCATCGAAGTCTATTGAGAAAGATATCTTACGAGATTTGATCTCTAAATACATTATTTCTCAAGATTTGGTGTTAAGAAGGTTATTTCAAGGTTTGTTGATTAATAAGCTTTGACCCAAATAGGACGCTTAATATTTTATAGGATGCCTAAACTAACCGAAAGGTACTACTTCTACGAACATGGTAAGAACAATCTAGTTGTTGCTCATCATGACATAGTCTTGGAGAATAACGTTCTCAAGATAAAGTAGTGAGAGTAAGATGAGCATAAAAGAGTTTATGTGTCACTACAAGAAGTATCCTTTATGGAAAACTTGTTACTCCATACATGGTGCTTAGTGGGAGTTGAGCGAAACTTCATTCACAAGCCGTTCTTTAGCACGCTCGCTTCTAATGATGACTTAAACATCTCACGAGCTGATGATGTTTGAGAAACTCAGTACATACGAGGATCGAGAACTTATTCTACAAATCGTTCTGGAAGAAGTTCATGAACCTCGAGCACTAATCTTACAAAAGGTCAATGAAAGTGATTGTCTAACCGAAAGGTGCATAGACATCACGACATCCTCGTACCTGACATATGAGGATCCGTTGATAATTAAAGAACCGATGGAAGAACCCGATTCCACAAGTATGGTTTGAACCCATGTGATCTTTAAGTGCAATCCATGTGTAACAATAAGGTATGGACCTTTGTTGATGTTCATGAAGGAGCAATCCGTCAAGAACATTCAGATCTTTAAAGGAAAGATTGACATGGATGACAAGTCGACTATGTACAAAGCACAGCTTCACGCTTGTGGCTATGTCTAAGTCGATGACGAGTTGACTATGTACAAAGCATGACTTCTCACTTGTAGCTATTTATAAGTCAGTCAATAAAGATCATTCTAGCAATAGTTGCATTTCATATATATTGATATATGGAAAGGTACATCAAAATCGCTTTCATTGATTGAATGAAAAAAGATGTGTATTTGACACAAATCGAGGTCTTGATTGATGTATTGCTAGAAACATATGCGTACTTCAAGGATCCATTAGTGGATCGAAGAGAGTACTGTGGAATAAATATTTTGACAAGGAAGTCAAGGAGTTGATCTTCGTCAAAAGTATCTTGTATAGACAAGATATTCAGTGGGAGCATAATTGTGTCATCTGTATTGTAAAAGATAACTGGATATTAATTGGAAAATAACATTGATTAAATGAATATTGTCAAGATCTCATTGAAGAATGATTTCTTGGGCAAGATCACCTAAATCCTAGGAAACAAAATCTATGGAGATAGATTATGATGGATGTTAGATTTTGGCGAATGCGCATATAATGATGAAGAGTTCTAGAAACATGAAAGCTGAACTTTATGTCGAACCGCGTCATATGGCATATAACTTGAGTTTAACTCGGTTTATTGCAACTCAATTCGAGAAGAAGTGCGTGAAACAGTTCAAGCATTCTTTCATTATGAGTTTCATAATATACGCCATACTTATGCACATGCCCCAATGTGTAGTATCCAAGAAGTATGACAAACAGTTGTCAAATGAATACAAGAGACACGCATTTGGACAATAATTAAAGGATTATCAAAGGATATTCTCGAGTACCTTATGAGAAAGAGAGATATTTTTCATCTATGATGAAAAAGAGCTCGTGTAAGTTGTTACACTAATGCCAGATTTCAAAAGATTGATGTAATCACAATTGAGCTACATATTTTGCTTAAAGGTGGTGTTGTAAGTTTAGAAGGTGTTCTAAATGGGATATTACAACCGTTTTCGTCACCAAAGCAAAATAGATAACAACTTGTGAAGCAACGAAAGAGAATAGTTTAGATCAAGAAGTTCTCAGTCAAGCTAATATGGTTCTATGCATCTCGAACCATAGTTTAGTCTTGAAGAATCCAATATCTGATTGGTGATCCAACTATGATCTATGACAGTATCACTTGATCTCATATGATGATGATCGAGACTATATATATATATAGGAGTATATATATGTATAGGTTCAACCAAAAGTGGATAGTTTCGCGAACACAGCGAAGATTCTGACATAACCTCTACCTTAAACAGTATACGAGATGCTATCGAACATCCATACATAATGGACGTATGAGTAACTGGCTTTAAGCGTATTATTTCTTTTGAGGTTCGAGACATGTATATATATAGATATATGACATCGTTCTCAATTCTTCACTGGCTAGAAGTCACTACTGATTGACTCTAGGCCAAGTGGGAGATTGTTAGAGATATGTCCTATAAGCCAATCAGTTGGTGGCTATTATATTAGTTTATGTTATTGATGATGCTTGATCATTTGTTCCTAGAGTTTATTGTTGACAGATCATTCAGGTTGAGGATCTGAATTGTAGATCTCTGTGGATCATTCGTCAGAATGACAATAATATCTCTAAAGAGTCCATAATCTTGATAATTAACAAGGAACATTAATTATCATATAAGATTAGTATGCAAGTTAAGTGATGATTAAGTTCTACAAATCATGAATAAGGAGTTACCAACTTAATTGCATATGTATATGTTACTGGAACATAGTACAGGACATGATCCAATGAAATAAATATATGGATTGTGTTATGTGTCATTATTTATTTCATACGTGTTTGATTCCGAATTTGAGATAGTTCAGTTTTTCCACATGAGGATAGGTTCTATAAATATCGTCTAACGTTGATTCCTGATAAGGGCTGCTATACGGACTTTATTTATTTTCTCTTGAATTGTGCGGGGAAAAACTATTCATCAAGACAACCGTATGTCCCTCATTAGTTCACCTAGTGAGTGATGATATCTACTGGGCCCCTTGATGGAGTTGGATCGTATGCGCGCAACTAGGCGATCAACTCTAGATCAAGAAACGCATAATCTGCAAGAATGACACATTCCTATCTTGGATTATACAAGGATATCATGTGACATAGGAATCAAAACAATAAGATATTTTTTCTTATGCAGGATTGAAGTACTGTATTGGTACAGTATTTATTTATACGAATTGGGAATCATAACGTGTTGCTAGATACCGCTTATGATTAATGAAAATAAATGGTGATTTATTTTCCATGGCCAACATAGCATAAATCCTCAAAGGGTCACACAAATAGGACTTTAACTATACGTGTATTATTTGTTTATTTGCAGTAGCGAGTACTGCGAATATATGATAAGTTGATTAATTAATTATATACCGTTATGAACCGTTATAATTAATTAACTCAAATGGATCATATAGAAATAATATAATGCATATGCTAATTTCAAATTAATTATTAATATGTTAATAATTAAGTTAGTTCAATGCATATTTAATATACTGAGTTAATTGACCTTTTAGTTAATCAGTTAACTGAAAGTCCGATATGAGACGAATTAAAGGAGTGATTTAATGGGCCATTATATCATGTGGCCTGACCCACATGAGAGCTGAAAATTTCAGCCATAATAGGGGCAATTTCGTCCAGGGGAAGAGAGAAACCTAATTATGGAAACGTTCCATATATATATTGATTGTTTCTTTGGGAACAAGTCAGCACAAACCCTAGCAACATTATCTCTCTTCCTCTCTAGGCCGCAATACTATTCACGGTTGCTGTTCATCAAGAGAGAAAAATAGTTTTATCTCATTGATTGCTCTCTTAGCTCATGCGTTGAGCGATTCTCCTTCCAGTTAAACAATTAATCGTGCGAAGGAAATCAAAAGGGAATTAGCTATCGTCCCGCACAAGCTAGCACTTGTCTTGAGACTTTGGTTAATCTTCTAGGTGGACTCGAGGCAACCGGAGGCAGTCAAGAGGGTGACGAGCACGCCACCGACTCCAAGAGATTGGATTCAAGCCTTCCGAATACGATTTCGGAAGAGGTAACCTCCTACGCTTCTCCATTTATATGTTAAATGACTTGAATAACTAGATCCGTTTTTTCGTGTGTTTTAGTTGCTTGTTAAATGTTAATAAAAATTAAAATTGCACATGGACTTGAGTTCCTAACAGAAACATCACCAATTAGAAATAACCCCCTCGAAACTTCAAATTTAGATATAACCCTTTTTAATCATCTCAAAAATAGATATAAACCCTTTTTAATCATTTTATATGTTTTAACAATATTTTTTAACAAAATAATGAACTGTATAATATTTGGACGAAAATGTCCTCTCTCTCAGTCTATGACCTTTCATCTTCTCGCTTGATCTCTCGCTCAGGTCACGCTATTCCTTAAGCACACCGTCTCCTCTTTCTCAGGTATGTCTGCTCTTAGACAGAGTACTTGAGGAACAGCGTGATCTGAGCAAGAGATCAAGCGGGAAGATGAAAGGTCATGAACTGGGAGAGATGACATTTTCGTCCAAATATTATACAGTTCATTATTTTGTTAAAAAATATTGTTAAAATATATAAAATGATTAAAAAGGGTTTATATCTATTTTTGAGATGATTAAAAGGGGTTATATCTAAATTTGAAGTTTCGAGGGGGTTATTTCTAATTGGAGATGTTTCAAGGGGGTTATATCTAATTTTTCCTTTTATTTGCATTTGATCTCGGCCATTAATCATGCACCCTTTGATTTGCATCTATCAAGTGATTGAGATCCCTTTATATACCTATCATTCTGATGGAGAGTGATTGGAGTATAATTATTTCTGTCTCAAAATTAAAGACACCATTTGAGAGGAACAGAGAGAGGAGAAGGGAGACGAGATCAGGACCGATATCCCGGAGTTCATTATTAAGGCAATGGAAGCAGTTTCGGTCTTGTAGTGCTCTTCTCGGTATTGTTTTCTGTCAGTTTTTCTATTCAATCGTTTACAAGTGCAAGCATGCCTGGAGGTAACAAAATTGATCTTGGTTTATTCCGCATTCAAGGTCGTTTAATTGCTAACACTCAATTGTGCATCAGCTCTATCCTCAAAAATGTGATGTGTGCAACTGTGCATTAGTGTAATAGTAAATTATTTATTTTAGATAGTTTGAAAATTGAGCTGACAAGAGTAAGATAGCCGTTTATTGCAGCTGTCAAAATGCATTTGGCTTGGTCAAAACTTCACTAGAGTTATCAAAACATATATTTTTTAAACGAATCAGCAAATGTGTGTGAATTGGTATAATAAGTATGCACCGACACAAAACACAGGTGTGTATAGTTATAGCAGATGAGTGTGTATCGACTAGCGACGCATTAGATAATTATGCATTTTAAAGTATGTGAAATTTATGGAGAGATGTTTAAAAGGAATTACGTACCAAAATAATTTATATAATTTTTTTTTTAATTTTATTTGTTGGCAATACCAGAATAATTTAAAGAAACATCCAAACTTAATACACCCTTACAAAACTGCTTGTATATCGATCAGATGATTTAAAAATTAAAAGCTGCCGGTCATAGATGCTGTTGTGCATTTATGCTCCTCCCCATTAGGGGTGCATAACGTCTAAAACGACCATGAAAATGGTCAGTTGCGTTAACCGTTTCGTTTTTGACACGAAATTGACTACCATTTGCGTTAACGGTTGAAATCACGAAAATACACATGGACGAAACCGTTTCAAGCTTTCGTTAACCGTTTCATTTTTGAAACGCAACAAAAATCTTTAACCGTTTTGTTTCATTTTGGACGAAACGAAACGAAACGAAAGGACGATCGAAACGGTCACCGTTTTCACCCCTACTCCCCGTGGGCAGCACAACTGCACTAGAGAGCGAGCACTGCACCACTAGCCCAAATTAAATTTTCAAAGCATAAGTTGGGCTTATATGAACTTTTTGGGCCTACAAACATAAGGGGCCCGACGTAAGAAAAATAACACTGCAAATCTTATGTTTTTCATTGTTTATATATATAAAAAAAAAAACAGGATAATTCTGCTATTGATATTTTTTTTATATGAGCCTACATCAGAACCATTCATTTAGAATGATGGATAGTTGTGATTTGATTAAGACTTAAATGAAGAGGTCTAGATTTGAGCCCATATAAAAAAATTATCCATAATAAAGTTACCCAAACAAAAAATATACATGAGATCGTACTATCCGCTGTTGATAATTATAGGGAGAATTAAGAACTACTGTACTATAGAGAAATATAGCCTTTTTTTTCAATGTTGTTATTAATTGCCCTGTTAGTTTCTAAAGAATTTTATTTCCGCAATCGTTTGTCAGAATCAGATTATCTGTCATGTGCTAGCATTAAATTGTTGCAAATGCAGTATAGTCGACCTTTCACTTTTTGAAGATAAATTGGAGGTCTAAGCCATTCAACTTATTTTTAAATTAAATGTCTATGAAAGACCGCCAACCGGATTTCGAACATGTGACATTTCACTCAAAGTGCATTGCTCTTTGCCACTAGACCAAGAGTTGGTTCTTCAAATTTCTTATTCTTAATTCTAGATTTTTGTTAGAATATGAATAACCATTCGAATTAGCGATTTATTTGGATGCTTATTAATATTCTAACATGTGAATGTTCTGACATGTGCAAATTTGAACACCTTTATATATTGTATATTACAAAAGTAAACCTATTATTGAGTTGATACTTATTAAACGGGACTCAACTCAAATGTTAGGGGGACCCCCCCCCCCCCGCCCAACTAGGTAAAATATGTTGGCCATATAAATGTACATTACTTGTATTGATGAGAAATAAATTTTAGCGAGATAATATTTTAGGTTCAATTAGAAAGGAACACGAAAAATATACCGCAATTAATGAATATAAAATATATTTAGTAATTAGTATTAAATTTATCATGCAAGTTCAATACTAGAAAAAATGCATCCGATGATACTACAGACTAACATGCTACCAACTAAGAGTAAGATTCCGATGCCACAAATGTCACACTTTACTTTTTTTTTTTAATTTTAAAAAATTTAAATATAATCGTGTGATCCAAACCGTTGATCTTGTTTATTTTAACGACGGATGCGCTGTGCTAAAATTTCATAATTTTTAAAATTTATTTGATACTTGATCAAAAGGTTGAAAAATAGACATATTAGAATTAATTTATTTTAGTTATTTTGATTCGTTCGTTTTTTATCTTTTGATCAAGCATCAAATATACTTCAAAAATTATAAAATTTTATGACAACGCATCTATCGTTAAAATAAACAAGATCAACGATTTGGATCGTACGATTATATTTTAAATTTTGAAATTTAAATTAAAAATTATAGTATGACATTTGTGGCGCTGGAACCTTGCCCACCGACTAATTATACTAGACGTGTACTGCTACGTGCTAAAATATTGAACAGCTAATAAATGTAGTACAATTAAAATACTTTTGTGGTTTGACCTGCCATTCCGATCATGACACATACTAATAACAAAAAGTACACGAGACTTTTGGCATTCGATTATTTGAAGCAAAAACCAATCAGGGCATTTGCTTAAATTCAAGAGTGAATTATGCATTATAGAAACTAGTAAAACTTTTAGTCCGAAAATATTGACTATTAAGATTAGAAATTATGGATGTGTTTGGATCATTTCTGAATAAAAAATTATATCCTAATTGTTGAAAATAATTAGTTATTCAGAAAAAAAATAATAAAATTTCTTTTAAGTTCTAATCAAATCACAATCGTTTTTATCATCCTGGATGAATGGTAATCAGGGGCGGAGGGAGTACGGGGCAAGGAGGGGCTTGGCCTTCCTGTACAGTTGATAACTTGAATAATTAACTTGTATAAATTCAATAGTAATGATAAAATTACCTTAAATTAATTTAGTATTTGAGAAAAAATCTCTTTAATATTTGAAAACTTCCATTACTAATTTTATAAAAAGTTCAATATTAATACTAATGAATAATGATACAAATTACTTTGAATTAATTAAGTTTTTGGATCCTAAAAAAAAGAAAGTTCAAAATTTACTCCTCTCCCTCCAATATTTTTCTCTCGTCGGTGTGAAATGTGAATTAATTCACCAAAGTCGCATGCAAAGGAAAAGATCCCTTGTGGCCTGTGCGGCTCCACCTCGACAACTCACGTCCAAAGATTCATGATGACTTGCGAGGCTTTGGCGCTCCTTCTCCGCCTCTCCTGTTACCACTTACTAGGTTTCTTCAGCCTCCCCCCCTACAAAGTCTTTGTTTTCAAACTTTCTTGTTAATTAATCATTAATTAACCATTTAAACAACAAAGACCTCGATGGATCTTGTTCAAGCATCAACACACAAGAGATAGAGAATAGGAAGGCTACCTCTCCTAGACTTGCAACTCGGAGGATCGAATCCGATGCGTGGGAGTCGGTGGCGTGCTCTCCTTCACCACCAAGTCGCCGGCGGCCGCCTCGAGTCCACCTAGAAGTTTAATCACCTCCTCTTTCAACTTGTGCTAGTAAGGAAGAGAAGAGCAACTAATTTCTAAGGTTTTCTCTCTTCTACTTATTTCAATTAACTAATTTAATTAATGGAGAAGGGAGAAGGCTCAACACATGAGCATTTGAGGTGGGTTAAGAGCAAGAGAAAGAGATGAAAATTCTGAAATTTTCTCTCTAATTTTCGTTCTAGGAGGAAGAGGGAGAGAAAAGGTTATGGTGGCTAGGATTTCTCTCTCAAAATGACCTCCTTTTATAAACCAACCACTCCACAAATTTTAGGGACCATTTTATCCCTATTAGGGCAGCCACTATATGGGCTATCAAGCTCATTTTGTGATGTGTTAAATGTCCACTAATTCAATTAATTAATTGACCTTTCTCTTGTACTCAAACCCGGCCTTTAATTTACTAATTAAATAAAGGTCCATAAGCTTTATTTAATTCCTATAATTAAATTGTGTTGAACAAAATTAATTCTTAACTTATTAATAATTATTTTATAGATTAGCAAATGCTTTAATTTATTTCTATATGATCTTCTTAACTTAATTAATTATAACGGTTCGCAACGGTATATAATTAATTAATCAACTTATCATATTTTCGCAATACAATGCTACGAATAAATAAATAATGCACCGTGTGATTGAAGTTCTATTTGTGTGACCCTTTGAGGATTTTTGCTATGTTGGCCATGGAATTAAATCGCTATTTAATTCCAATAATCATAAGCGGCATCTAGCAACACGTTATGATTCTCAATTCGCATAAATAGTGTACTGCTACAATATCTCAATCCTGCATAAGAAATAATAGTATTTTCTTATCTGATTCTTATGTCACATGATACCATCGTATAATTCAAGATAAAAATGTGTTATTCTTGCAGATTATACGTTTCTTGATCTAGAGATGATTGTACAAGTTGCCGGCAAACAATCCATCTCCATCAAGGGGCCCAAACAAATATCATCACTCACTAAGTGAATTAATGAGGGACATACGGTTTTCTTGATGAATAATTTTTCCCCGCACAATTCAAGAGAACATAAATAAAGTCCGTATAGCAGCCCTTATCAGGAATCAATAGTAGACGATATTTATTGAACCTATTCTCATGTGGAAAAGTTGAACCATCTCAAACTTAGAATCAAACTTAAATGAAATAAACAATGACACATAACACAATCGATATGTTTATTTCATTGGGTCATGTCATGTACTATGTTATAATAACATACACATATGCAATTAAGTTGGTAACATCTTACCTATGATTTGTAGAACTTAATCATCACTTAACTTGCATACTAATTAATCTTTTATGATAATTAATGTTCCTTGTTAATTATCAAGATTACGGACGATTTAGATTTATTACTGTCATTCTAATGAATGATCCACATAGATCTACAATTAAAATCTTCAACCCGAATGATCTGTCAGTAATAAACTCTACGAACAAATGATTAAATATCATCAATAATATAAACTAATATTTAAGTCATTAAACTGTTGACTTCTAGGACATAACTCCAACATTTTGTCTTCATTGCATCTATCCATTTGGGAACAGTGAGTGCTTCATTCAGATTACTTGGAATGTGAACTGACGCCAGGGTTCTATCAAATTCCTTCGCTGGGTTTGGCATGTGAGACATAATCATAAAATTCGCTATTGCATACCTGCCCTCACCAACCTCATCTGGTCTGTACCTCTTAGGAGGTCCGCCTCTGTTAAACCTGAAAGGTAACTGATAATTAGGATTAGTAGTAACAGGTTCAAAATTACTTACCTCTGACTCCAGAGTCTGGTCACGTGGTGAAGGAGAAAACTGTATCATTTCATCATTGTTACTCTCCAAATTCTCTTCTGTTGGACTCGAATCATCAAGTGGGTCCATTTCTGGGTCAGATTTCTTACCTTCAGGCTCAGAATTCGGACCAAAATTTTCAGAATTCGATCCGAAATTAGTCTCTGGTGTCATGGTTTCTACTATGTTTGGTCTGAAATTTACATCCTCTGTTGCATCAAACCATGGCTCATTATCTATGACACTCTCCCCCTGAGAATGAGCCTGATCATTCACAAAATATCCCTCATTTTCAATGAAAGTTACATCCATTGTAGTATATATATTTTTTTAGCCCAGGTTCATACACCTATATCCCTTTTGACGTGGACCATACCCTATGAACACACATTTTTCAGCACAAGGATCCAACTTTGACTTTTGATGTTTCTGTATATGAACATAGACAATACACCAAAATACCTTTGGTGGAATTGTAAAGACAGAGGGAATTAAGCAGTATTTTGAAAGTATTTGCAAGAGTGTTTGAAAGTCAAGTACCACTAAAGGCAACATATTCATCATATAAACTGCTGATGTAACTGCATTATCCCAATAAGAATGAGGTACATTGTTTTCTAGCATCATTGCTCTGGTCATTTCTAGAATTTGTCTATTCTTTCGCTCTGCTATGCCATTTTGTTGAGGAGTACCCACACAACTTGTTTCATGTATAATCCCATTGGACTCGTTTGGATTGCTTAGGAATAAGAAAGAATAGCTTCTTCCTAGACATCAAAATTCTTCTCAAAGTTACACACTTCCCAATGTTTTCTTCCTAAAATCCTTATTCCTTCCTTATTTTCATACGATCCAAACGAGCCCATTGGTGTTAAAAAATTCTCCTACTATTTTGTTGATAAATTCTCTTCCATTATCACTTGTGAAAATTTTAACATTTCTATCAAACTGGTTCTTTACCATGGTAATGAAAGATTTGATGGCAAGTGGTACCTCATTTTTATGCTTTACCAAATTAATTCATGTCATTCTGGTACAATTGTCAACAAATAACACAAATCATCTGTTACCACCTAGGGATTCAACCGGAAAAGACCCCCATACATCAGAGTGAACCAGATCAAAAGGAGTGATTTTGTCATTATCCAAGTTCTTAGCAAAATGGGCTCGATGACTCTTAGATTTAATACATTCCTCATAATCAAAAGATTCATTCTCAAATCCAGAAAATAAACTTGGATAAAGATGCTTGAGGTACCTGAATGAAGGATGGCATAAACGCCTATGCCACATCCAAATCGAAGACTTTCTACTTGAACTCGAACCAGCAGATAAGTGAGTTCTTCCAGTAGCTATGTCTTCCAATTGATACGGTCCTCCCTTCTTAGTACCACGACCAATAATCTCTTTTGTCATAAGGTCCTGAAAGAGATAAAATCTGGAATACATGAGTACAACACAGTTAAGTTCTTCACACAATTGACCTACAGACAATAGTCTTGATGAAAGAGAAGGAACTAATAAAGTATTTGAAAGAGTTAAAGAAGAGAAAAATTGAACATCTCCAGTCCCTGTGACTGGATAAACTTTCTCATTTGTATTGACGATCTCAGACCTCCTTGGATGAGATTCTCTTATCAAGTCGTCCTTACTATAGGTCATATGATCGGTTGTTCCTGAGTCTATAATCCAGGAATTGTTCAGGTTTTGGGTAAATGGCATATTGAAGTCAGTTTTGGAGTCCGAATTCATGGTTTGGTTCAGATTTAAGTAAATTTCGATCTGAAAATACAAATTTCGGTCCGAAATTTAGGTTATGGTCAAGGTTTCGGCGCGATCTGGACGAGAAGAGAAGTTCGATTGTGCAGTAATTCGCACAAAGAAGGAGCTCCTGTGCAGTAACTCGCACGAGGACAAAGAATCAGCTGTGCAGTAACTCACACAGAGATAAAGTCGTACAGATCTCAGAACCTACTGCTCTGATACCATGTAAACAAAAACAATCACAGAGAAGAACACGAAGATTTTACGTGTTTCAGTACAATGTGTACCTACGTCCACAACTCACACACACCACCAATTTTTTATTTCTTTTTGAATAATGGAGTACAATAGAGAGAAAAAGAGAGGAAATCAAATTATTTCAGAAGGGAAGAGACCCACCTTTACAGAAATACATGTGGCTTTTTATTTTTTTTTTCTATTTTTGCTTTAAGACAAAATAAGGAAACAAATTATTTACAAATTTCTGACGGATTTCGGACCAAAATGGCTCCGAAATCGGTCCAAAATTTCGCCTCTGGCTCATTGTTTAAATGCTTAAGTTTTTGAAGGTCGATCTTGTGATACTAGAAAATTTTCTACTATTGTTTTTATTATAAAATTAGGTGGCACGGCTTGGTTTTATTTTGAGTAATTTATTAGCATGAAATTAACTTTTATACTCACTGTTATTTTGAAATAGAAATATGAAAATTTCTAAGTTTCTATTTTGCAATATAAAAAGTTTCATTATTTTTCTTTTGTTGTATAATTAGTTCTATGTAAGGAGTAATGATTCTGATTTATTGGGTGAAATAGTAATATTTAAAAAAAAAATTGCTTGGCTGACGTTCATTATAATCTCTTTGCTTGCAAAACAAGTTTTTGGTTCACATGTTAAATGGTGCTCCATGAGTATTTGAAATTTTCCCATGTTGGAACACTGTAGAAACAAGTATTGGGACTGGTTCCTCTTGTACGCATTCCATTTCTCCACCTTTCTTTCATTTGTGTTTCTTCTTCTCTTCTCAAACTCATACACCTCTTTTAACTAGTGCATCAAATCCTCTCTAAAAATTCTCGCAAAATCACAGAAAAAATCAGATTGAGTCTTGAGAACAAGTTTCTATTTGGGGATTAAGTGGTAAAAAAAAAAACCGAATAGCAGTGAATTCGGCTCTATTTCTCACACCACCGATCTTTGGCTGAAATTGAGTAATAAGTATATTCATGGATTTGTGATATATTGCTATCTTTTGCTATTTCCTTGAGTAATTACAAATTTTCTTTAAAACTGAATGTGTATTTGATTTCTAGGGTTTCATGAAAATTCTTTTAAAAAGTTGTTTAAAATTAGTAATTTCTTATGGCTGATCCCTGTTATTGTTTCTTATGATAATTATACTGGTTTTTAGTTTTAACAATTATTAGTTACATTATTTGAATGCTTATACGCTTGTACTTCTTTTTGAAGTGAATAGTCATGTTTGGGATGTTACTGGAAACCTATTACCAGCTTCTACTTGTCAAAATTAACATGTCTAGATCATACCTCTTGGGTTTAGCAAATATACAAGTACGTACCAACCTAATGAAAGTACTGTTATGAAATTCTAGACCCTAGTAGTTGCTGGTACCACTGGTTTACAATTTGGTACAGATGTCCATCTTTAAAATTCATCACATAATACTACTTTTTCACCGCATAGCGGCATTTTCTTGTCACAATATTTCCCTGTTTAATTCTGCTGTCCAGATTTGTTAACCTTGGTCCAACTTTGAAATCACCAACTGATTCCAGTAGTTAAAAGTAGGTAATAATTATACAGTACCACCCAAGGACTAATTTTCTTCTAATTTCAAACACACAGACTTTTTGAACTTGTTTTGTCTTTGCTTGCCGTTTGAATAAGGACTTAGCCTAGCTTTTACTTGTGTAGAATCAGGTCGGGTGTCGAAGTTGAACACAGCCGGTACAACCAAGAGTTATAGAATACTTTATTTTCTTGGTGCTATTTATTTTAATTTCAGGTACGGATTCCACTTGAGTTTTAATTTAATTATATATATATAAACAAATATAGAGATTTCATTAGCAGCTTGCATGTTGTGTTCATTAATTGCTGCATTCATGAAAATCTGGTTATAAATAAATGATACATGATTTAAGTGGCATGTTGAATGGTATTTCATTGAAATGTGTTCTGAATGTGATAAGTAGTACAGCTTGTGTGGTTGAGATAGACACTCGTAATGTTTGGAGGTGGCGTCATGAACCATCCTACCAAGCACCGTGTAATAAGCGCTTATGTACCGGGACTCAGTAGGTCCAGTCTAGAATGGTCCGGAGTGTGAGTGTTCCCAGCTTGCTTGTACATTTAGAATGTTTAATTGACTGAATTGTATCTGAATTAATTGGCTGTCGGTAGCCCTCGGAGAAGGTGTCTCGCAGCATATCTGATTGAAATTGATCTTTCAAAACCAGACCTGCATGTTATTGATTGTCCAATTAAAATGAGTCGGCATTTGTTATACTTGGAAATCTGAATTGCTATTAAAATGCTGCCGATCTCATATTTCATGTTGCATTAACTGGTTTGATCAGATTTTACTATGCTTATTTGGAATGAAGGTAAATGCTTGCTTATGTGATATGTTAATTATATTTGACTCAGTAACGTAATTAGTTTCTAAACTTGAAATTAAAATTCAAGTGGCTGAAACTAAATACCGTACTGAGATAAAGTTTTCTTTATCTCATTCTCCACTTTTGTGGGTTCCAGGGTTAATGAGCGGGGTTGGAGCTATGGAGAGTAGGCCATTTTGAGTGTTCACTGGTGAGTGTCATATAACCCATACCGGTGTTGTATATTTAATTTTAGATCAAACTTGTAAACCGGTACTTATAAAATCTAACTGCTTATTTTAGGATCATTGTTTAGTTGTATTTATGGATATTATGTGTTACCTTTCTGTTTAAATTATATAACTATTTTTTTTTAGATTATTTGCACTACTAGTTCACTCATGTAGTCTATATTTATGGATGTTTATTATAAAATTTTGCTTAGGTAAATCTTGACCAATATCCTTTCTGATGCTTGTATCTTAATTAGGCTCTTGTAGATTATATGTAATTTCTATCTTCTCAACTATGTAAATACTCATAATTTTGGATTATTATACAATTAGTTCAGGCTCAACTAATATTTATATTTATGATAATCATGTGGATGTGCTTATGCAAATCTGAACTTATTTTTCTGTGGTGTTTGTATTATCAGCTTTTATTTATGTTAATCCAATTTCTTCATGTTTATTTTGCACGTATAAGCAATCTCTTATGTTAATAATCAAATTGTAAGAACATTTCTACTTTTGGATAAAGTATGTATATATATATGGCTTGTTTATTTTTAGAGGGATCTGCTAATTTGGTTCTTGATTAGTAGAGGTAACTTACTTGTTTTTAAATTGTATTGAGAATTATGTGATATCTGTATGTACTCTAGAAACTAGATGGATGTACATCTAGATTGTGAAAATTATTACTATCTTGTATAAATACAGAAGCGCAATTGTTATGTCTATATTCATTGTAGTATACAGTTGATATTGGGTTTTATAATTATTTATGATATTTACTTTAGACTAGATGCATAAGTCTACTTCTTCTTGAAATGTAAATGCATTTTAGCTGCTGCTTATATAGCATGTATGCATGTTTTTATTGTGTAACTAGGCTATATCCACACTACAAGCGTTGAGATGAAGGTACTGTTGGTAGTTACTATTATAATCATCCCTAACTGTTCTATTTGATTAATACAAGCACTTTCATATTTTGAAGTCTTTATTATAGCATGCTAAGGTAAATCTATATCTATGTATGTTCTGTAGATGTGCTTATATGAATTTAGATTTTAGACCATATCTTTTTTGATGTTCACATCTTAGACTTTTGTATATTATATATATTTAATGCTTGTATCTTTAGTGTTTACTTGCATAAAATAGATCTGAAATCTCCATATTTAAGAGGTGTACATGTAACTTTTGGTAGTAGTGTATAGATGGGTGGTCGTATAAATTTCTCTCTCTGAATTACATATCTTGTTAGTTTTACGACTATACATATGTGACTTTCTGGTTAAACTAGGCATGAATATGCTTGTGAATTTATAAAGTGCATATTGGCTTTTATTTTTATTATTATTTTTTTTTTGTTTCTAAAGTTGTTCTAAGGCATCATTGCTTTTGTAACATAAACATAACTTTCATGTTTAAGATATACGTGACTTGTATTTGAGAAAGGTTATATCATATGCATCTTTGCATTTTACTTATTTCTTTTATTTAGTATATTGTATACAATAAATCTGTTTGAAATGTTAATCACATTTGCATGTAAACAATAGTTAGGTTTCGAGAAATACAAAGGCAGTCTGCTTGAGGTGAGTTCTGTCATGCCCTGTGTCTTGGGGGTGTGACAGATCTAATGCAATTGCTATTTAAAATTAATCTTTTCATCTAATGAAACAACGCATTTTTCTTTAAAAAAGAATAACATATTTTGAATTGAAGGTATGAGCTTTGACTGAAATTTTATTGTACTTATTTCAAGCTGGAAGGTTTCATTTCAATTTTTATATATTTAAATAAAAGTCAACTAAAATAAAAGAAATTTTAACTTAGGTCGCTTGCACGGACCAAGTTTTGTCATGCAGCAGCGCTTGTAAATGCATCCTACTTACACATTTGAACCACGTCATCTAAACCTCAAAAATATTTTTCTCCGCGTTTCTTAGCTTTTCTTTTTGGTGGTTTGCAAATATCTCAACATTTGGTCTTGATTTGTTTGCCCTCTCTGATATAGAATCAATTATTATTCCAATAATGCACAAAAGAAACGAAACATGTTCAAAGTCCAAACATGCGTTACGTATAAACCTATGTGCTTTATTCGATGCCACAACAAATTTGATTTTGCGCCGTTCCATCTGCCAGCATCTGGTTCTTCGAACTTGAGCCACAACAAATTTGGTTTGGCATCTCTTTCTGACTCGTTCCGAGAAAGGTCGAGTCGCTTTCCTATCCTGTTATGTTTATACTGTGTTTATACTGGAGATATCCCTGTATTTCCCCGTTCCGTATAGGATGAGAGGAAATAGTGTTTACAAATGGAGAGTTTTGAAATAAAAAAATAAAAATGGAGAGTTTACGACCAATGGAAATCGACGTCCGAATTTGTGCTTTTCCTTTTTGACTTTGTCGTCCAGTGCACTCATAGCCAGTAGCCAGTAGTCATGAGCTCAATAGCACTGGCTGAATTAGCTGACTCTAGTCTAGCCTACGGACAATTCATTTAAAAAAAAAAGGAAATCAGCTTAGTTGGGTAAGGTGTGCCTGCACTTGGAGTTGATCTTTTGCTATACCACGCACCAACAGAATCGAGATCCTGTACCGCGCGGCACAAGTGTAGCGCACCATCCCAGCTAATTCAGGCCTTACAATCTGGTAGTTGGCTAAATTTTTTCGGGCCTTACAATCTGATATAATTCACGGGCCACCCATCATAGATCGGACGGCTGGAATGGTGCGCTACACCTGTGCCGCGCTACACAGGATCCGGGTCCCACACCAACAGAAGCTGGAGGCGGCCTTTCATAGTTGGACAAATATTCTCTCATTAGTTTTCAACAACCGTCCGATCAAACTTCGACGGTTAAGATTTACAAACCATACGAATCTGATATTAATTACGGAGCACCCATCATTGATCGGACGGTGCTTGATGAACCACTACAGTGCAGTGGGTACCGTAGAGAATATGGTTCCTTTCACAGTTGGGGGGCTAACAGGTTTGTGGATAATATCTACAAATTATTACCATTTAGTTTAAATTTAATACAAGTGCAAATTGAGGCATCGTAGTTTCAAAGAATTTTTTTACCTTTTCATTGCGCAATGTCACTAAAATGGGTGTATTATTTTTTGGTTTTAATTTAAATGGCTGTCATTATGATGATGTATCATCACACATTACTCGTTATTCAATAAGGATGGTTAGCAATAAATAGGAACATTCACTAATATATGAGGTGAATTTCGTTAGTATGTGGTTCTCTTCCGGTGATGTAATTTAAACCAACGAGAATTTTCTTTCATAAATGCAACAGGCGTGGATTCATAAATCCAAATCTGTACCCAGCATATCGAACTTCCTTATTTATTTTACTTTCACAAATGATATATTGTTAAGAACATTGTTTAAACAAAAAATTAATAAAATTGTTAGATATATTTTATTATTAATTAAAAAATGGAAAATTTTATCAATTCATAAAGAAATTTCAATTATGATAAAATTGATGCACGCTGTATTATAACAACGAACAATATATTTACAATTTTAAAATTTTAATTTAGACAATTTTCAATACCAACTACAAAAGAATATCGAATCGACGGGCTATTCATACGACTGTCCACTAGATTGCACTAGTGATGGTAAAACACACAAATTCCTTACCAGATTGTGTACACACTAAGGCCCTGATCAAAATCAATTTTTTTCATGGGGATTGGATTTGGAATTCTTATGATTTCAAAATCTCCCGATCACAATCTAATAAAAACTTGGAGTTCAATTCATTGTATCGGATTTTGTCAGAAAAATAGAGGCGTCTGAAATCCTAGGATTTCAGTAGAAATTTCGTCGGATTTTAGGAGGGGATAGATGGGCTGATTGGAAAAGACATTAATACCCATGATCTCTCCTTCAATCAGATCTCCGATCCATCTTTATCCTCTATGCGCCAGAGGTGTTTCCTCTCCACTCAAATGGCGCCACCACCAGAGCACCGTCGTCCGATCAAGTGCGCGGCCATCTCCGACAAACAGAGGCGGAGCAAGATGGCGCTTCGCCTCCAGGACGACCATCGCTCTGACGCAACTCGCCTCGTCTGTTTTCTCCCTTGGACCCGAATCTGAAACTGAGCCTAAAGTCGAACCGGAGTAGTAGATGTCAGACACGTTGGGTTCATTAGTGGGTTGAACGGACTTGGACCCGGTTCATGCAACTAGGTCAAAAGAACCTGAGGTGAGGAGATGGTTCGCTAGATGTCCTCTTTAAATAATGAGGGCAAACTGGTCAGTTTTTAGAATTCAAATCATTTCCTTTCTTATATTTATATGGTTTTTATCATCAGATTTCAATTCCTGTCAGTTCTTCCATTATTGGTTTTGATCACGGGATTTTAATTAGAAATCATCTCCAATCAATTCCAATCCAATGAAATGAATTGAAATCCCAAGTCCACACCATTTTGATCAGGGCCTAAATCTTGGAATTCAAATTTCTTTAAAGCTAACTCAGTGACCTAATAATAAAATTACTAGTTAGTTTTACATGTAAACTAAACTAATCTTTGAAATTATAGAAATAGTTAATTAGTTATGTATAAATATTTCACACGAGTCTGACAACTTAATATAACAATATCTATCTAAAAAAGGAGGGTTCTAGTGTCCACAATTTGAATGCCTCTAAATGCCCAAAAACTCACTTTTTAGTTACTTTTTTTCAAAATCTAAAATTTAAAGTTCGAATCTAAACCGTTGATCTTATTATTCAATACAGTAAGCGATGTATTTTCATATAAGTTTTGTAAATTTTGAAATTTATTTGATACTTCATCAAGGGATTAAAATATGAACATATTAGAATTAATCTATCATATTTAACTAGATTCATTCATTATTCAATCTCTTGATCGAGTATCAAACAAATTTAAAAACTTACAAAACTTATATGGAAACACATCGCTCATCAAATTGAATAAAATCAACAATTTAGATTTGATATTTGAATTTTATATTTGGAAAAAATTATAAAAAAAATGAGTTTGAAGATATCTGGGACGCAAAATGTGAGGATTGGAATCCTGCTCGTCTAAAAATTTGTTAAAACAATTCACTTTTTGCACATTTCAAATCAAAGATAACAAAAAAATTGCGGAAATTTTGCCCGTGCCGCCGCGTCGGACCAAAGCACATATATTTCAGTATCTTCTACTTTTCTCACTGCGCACAACAAGTGCCTCCTATTGGTCCGTTCTTTAGTTCCATACGCCGGGAGTAACCAGAACCTGTCACTGCTCTACCAACCAATAACATTTCACATTTTCCTACCAAACCGACAGGCTCAGCCCGATCTAACCGGAAGAGTATCCAGAGTGCCAACTTTTAATCCGGACCGTTCGATCTAATTTTAACAGTTAAAATTTTTCGGACCTATCAATCTGGTATTATGCACGGGGCTTCCATAACCGTTGAAATTAGATCTAACGGTCCAGATCAAAAATTGGCACTCTGCCAAGATGTGATTCCGATCTAACCCGCTTTAATTGCAGCAACAGCGACCCTGTCAACAACGGAATTGACATCCTCTGCCGCGCGGCACGGGCCGCACTTTTCATCCGAACCGTCCGATCTATGATGGGTGCCCCGTGAATTATACCAGATTGATAGGCCCGAAAAAAATTAACCGTCAAGATCAGATCGGACGGCTCGGACAAAAGCGCTGCCCGTGCCGCGCGGCAGAGGATACGGATCCGTCAACAACGAAGATCTCCTTTCGTAAACTGTCGTAAACTAGTACAGTCCAAAGAGATTTTTCAACATTTCCCTCATTGTTCCTTCGGGGAAGATAATAGATGAATACGGAGAAGAGTAAACCAGGAAAGAGAAGCTCTCGCAAGAGAAGCTTTTCTTAATTTATTTTCCCATTTGAATTTCTTCTACTCCGTTGATCTCGGAAGGAGAGAACGTAGAGAGAGAGAGAGAGAGGCCTCGTAATTTGATCGCAATGTGGAATATGAGGCATCTAGCTCGCGCCACGTGGAATTTGAGGCAGATCCGACGGCTGTCGGCCGCCATCCCTGGCCCTTGTATCGTTCGCAAGCGTGGCACCGATATACTCCACGATCCCTGGTTCAATAAAGTATATAACTTTATTTTTGTTCCTTTTTTTTTTTTTTTGGGTTTAAGTTTCCTTAACGCTACCTTTTGATTTTTTTTTTTTAATCTGATGTTGACTCTTCTTAATTTTCCTTCAAAATAAAGTACATAGCAAGTATAAACTAGAAATTTTAGTATGTTTCACTTAATTGTTTGAAAATACATTTGTATGGTTTTTCTTACAAGTGTTTCTTCTGCTTGAATTGTTTGAATTTACCATGATCGAGAACTTCTCATTTTCCAAGTTAGGGGTATATATGCATAATATTCTCATCTGTATTTTTCCTTTTCTTCAACAGGACACAGCATTTCCTCTGACAGAGAGAGATCGCCTCGGACTTCGAGGTCTCCTGCCGCCTCGGGTTATGTCATTTGAGCAGCAATATGAGCGTTTCAGTGAGAAATCCTTCCTATAAAATTTAAGATTTGTTGATGTTAGCTTAAATTGTAGATTTTATTTGGAATTTTCTTTGAAGGTTCGTGCAACAATTTTTTTGCCTGATTATTTTGGTAATTAGTGAATTCTTATCGATCACTGGAGCACAACACTGAAGGCGAACCAGAAACAATCGTTTCCTTGGCGAAATGGCGAATCCTCAATAGGCTACATGACAGAAATGAGACACTTTATTACAGGGTAAGGTACCGGTACAGTGCCATAAGGTACCGGATGATGCCATACCCAATTGCTTATTCGTCCTTTTCGTAGAAAATGCCCTTTGCTTATTCATGTTTAATTAGATTTTACTTTGGGATCTTGGCTTAATTTGGCATATCTTCTGTTTCTAGTGGATTTATGATTTTATAATCAGGGATTTTGTTTTCTATTTCAGGTTCTTATTGATAACATTAAGGATTTTGCTCCGATAATATACACACCAACTGTGGGCCTTGTTTGTCAAAACTATGGAGGTTTATTCAGGCGCCCACGTGGCATGTATTTTAGTGCCAAAGATAAAGGAGAGATGATGTCTATGATTTACAATTGGCCTGCCCAACAAGTATGCTTATTGCCTCCTATACTCTAAATTTAGGTTTGTAGTGTAAGTAAAGCTAGGAAAGAAAATTGAACTAATTTTGTAAGTTTTGGATTGTTTTCAGGTGGATTTGGTTGTGGTTACAGATGGTAGCCGTATATTGGGTCTCGGCGACCTTGGTGTACAAGGTATAGGTATACCAATTGGTAAGCTTGACATTTATGTGGCTGCTGCTGGCATCAATCCACAGAGGGTAAATCAAACTTGTTTTTACTGTTTCTTTCTCAGGAACAGAACTTTAATTTTTGCTGAGACCAGGGTTTGTTCTTTCCATCCTTTTTATTTTGTAGGTGCTTCCAGTAATGCTTGATGTGGGAACCAACAATCAGAAGCTTCTGGAAGATAAGCTCTGTGAGTAAAGAATACCAACTAAAGCATTTCACAATTTGGCAATGTTTGGATTAGCCTTCACCAATGATGTAACGGTTTCTTTGTAGACTTGGGTTTAAGGCAGCCTAGGTTGGAAGGAGATGAATACCTAGCTATAGTTGATGAATTCATGGAAGCTGTGCATGCACGCTGGCCCAAAGCAGTTATCCAGGTATAATGTTTTGTAATTTAAAGAATACATTTTGGATAAGCCCATTTTCTTCATATTTTGAAATAATGCATAAATGGCGTCGTAATCATATAATAATGGAAGTAAAATGCATTGTTGCTTCTTATATAGACAAATTTGGAATTGTTCGAGTTTTTTATTGGAGCAAACCAAAATTGAAGTTAAAAATCAAGCAAATAGCAGATTTTGTCCAACAGTGAATTCCCTATATGATTTAAGTAGGACGAAAATGTCCTCATGCAGGGAAGGACAGTTTGGTCATCTTTTTTTTTTGTCTAACATTGCATTTGAACACTTGGTTGCAAGTTGAACACAGACCAATATATTCGTGGTTATTTTTCAACAGGCTAAAAGTTTTGGTTCAATATGTTGCAGTAGTTTTAAATTAGAATTGTGGTGATATTGCAGTTTGAAGACTTCCAAATGAAGTGGGCATTCGAGACCCTACAGAGATACCGTAAAAAATTCTGCATGTTTAATGACGACATACAAGTTAATAACTTTTTAATTTATCAGTATTTACTTTATTTTCATTGTAAGTGGTAGTCAATTAAAGTACTCTGTAATCATGCAAAAAGCATACTTAAACAATGAACATTTTACTCGTAGACCAGACCTGTATCTGGCATGGCAATCCTTGGTCCAAATCTAGCTGTGATATGTGCCAAGTGTAAATTAAAATTAAATCAACTGTACTACTAATCATTTAATTATTTATCTCATTTAATAGGGAACTGCTGGTGTTGCATTAGCTGGACTATTTGGGGCTGTAAGAGCACAAGGCCGTCCATTGAAGGACTTTGTAAAGCAGAAAATAGTTGTTGTTGGTGCTGGAAGGTATCTAATCTTGCATCTCTCCCTAATTGTCAAATTTGGTCACACATACCCAATTATCCCTCAATTTTAATCCAAGTTTGACATTAATCAATCCTCAATTATCTTCACTTGTGTATCTCGTTTGTGATATTAGTTAACAAATAACTTAACCCCTGAACAAGAACTAAAAAATGTTCAAAATCTTGTTTGTGCACGTTGATTCTAATGGCACTCTTTTTAATATTCAGTGCAGGGATAGGAGTGCTAAGCATGGCCAAACAGTCCGTTGCTAGAATGCTCGGCACTGACCCTGCAACAGAACCCAACTGTCAGTTCTGGCTCATTGATAAAGATGTTAGTGCTTCCTTTTGCCTTAATTCGTTTCTGTATGTTATCACTTGTTAAGGTCCTGATGGGTCTTTCTTCCATCGATTCTGTTTCCTTTATTTATTGAGGTTTATTATCGGAGTAGAGTGTAATACTGTAGTTGTCGTAGACTTGTAGTTTTCTGGTATGCAGTTCTTGCCAGTAACCGTATATTCAGTGGGAAGTTCCATAGCATGAGCATGTTATCAGTTGGTTATGGATCTTTCTCGATTTTGCTTTATTCTATGAGGTTCTTTCCTTGAAGTTGAGTTTGATAATTTATTGCCTAGTATGTAAATTTTACCAAATAATCAATCAAAAAACTGTAACCACCGACAAAGGACGTGTTCTCTGTAGTGGTAAAAGCCTTATGTGCTACAAGGTGTCATGCTATTTTTTTTTACTAAAAGACATTGGATTCATATTACTGTTTTTTTCTTTTAGGGTCTTGTTACACAAGAGAGAAAAAATCTCGACCCTGCGGCTGCTCCTTTTGCCAGAACCTTTGGTTCAGAGAATGTTGAAGGGCTTACAGAAGGTGCTTCTTTAGTAGAAGTGGTATGCATACAAATAATTGTCTATGCTTCAATTTTCTAGTTCTTAGTTTAAACTTAAAGAGCTTAAAATATTATCCTATCTGTTGATAATTGATTAATTAGGTCAAGAAGGTGAAGCCTCACGTGCTTTTGGGTCTCTCTGGTGTTGGAGGAATATTTACTGAAGATGTAATGAGCATAACAATATTTTCCATTTTTTTTAACTATATCCATTTTTTTTTTGTTACATTGCATTTATTTAATGACTGTATGAATTTATAATATCAAACAGGTGCTGAGGGCCATGAAGGACTCTGATTCACCTAGACCTGCAGTATTTGCCATGTCAAATCCAACTACTAACGGTTGGCCTAACTGCAACCTTGTCATATTTGAATAACTTGGTTCCTTCTAAATTGAAAAAGTTCTATTTTTATGTTAATCTATTTTGTAAAATCAGCTGAATGTACCCCTGGTGATGTATTTAAGTATGTTGGAGAACACGCAATATTTGCGAGTGGAAGCCCTTTCAACGATGTCCTTTTGGGTATGATTTCCTTAAATCTATGAACTTCAATTTTTTTTAATATACACACATTTAATCTTTCTTCGTTTCTTTTTAAACTGTGAAACAGAGGATGGTAAAATGGGATATGTCAACCAAGCAAACAACATGTATCTGTTTCCTGGGTATGATCTCACTCACTTTCTGATCTGTTTGATTTAAATTCTTTGTTGATGTAATTATTTAGATCTAATATTTGATTTTTTTTTTTTTTTTTTATAAAAATACAGGGTCGGTCTAGGAGCCCTTCTTTCTGGGGCTCGATATATTTCCGATGGTATGCTCCAAGCAGCTGCTGAGTGGTATATACCCTTCTCGTATTATTTGTTTATTGCATATGGTGTTGGTGAGATAGGTATATATTGTGTGTTTTCTTGTTTTCTGCAGTTTGGCATCATATATGACAGACGAAGAGATTAAAAAAGGGATCCTCTTTCCTTCTATCTCTAGGTAAATTCGTGCCTTTTAGATATATTTATTAATAATCCAAAGAAAACTTATTTCCATTGTACGTCTATTCAGTAAGTAATATCTGATTAATAATTCAAAGAAATTAATGTGAGGTCTCTATATTGCAGCATTAGGAATATAACTACACGTGTAGGAGCTTCAGTCATCCAAGCTGCCATTTCAGAAGAACTAGCTGAGGGTCATGGTGATGTGGGTATGAAGGAGCTGTACCACATGTCAGAGGTGATCAATTCATAATTTCCTCATGCATTTTCCTTATTCAGAGCCCTATTATGAAGTAGAAGAACTAAATGTTGCAGTATTGCCAAAAACTTGGTATTAACAAGGAAGCCTTGAAATGTTCTTGTATCATTTAAGTATGCCTAAACATAAACAAGGCCCAAAGCATACGTAGTTTAGAACTATGCCAGAAGTGGTAATTGGAGATTCTCTAGGAACTTTTTTTTTAATTCAGTGGAAATTGATTTAGTGTATTATGTTTTTAACTAGATTTGCTTCCTTAATGTTTTCCTTTTCTTTTCAGCGGGAGATAATTGACTATGTAGCTCGCAACATGTGGTTTCCAGTTTATAGCCCCTTAGTTCACGAAAAGTGAACGAATGTCTGCAATTTGCCTATCGACATAATTACTACTGTAGATTGATATTTTATTTGTGCAGTGCCTATGACAGTAGGAGATGATTTTTGTCATTCAATAGTAGAAAATATTTTATGTTTTAGCTCATGTCTAATCGTGAGAATGCACTCATGTGAACAAAGTCATTAATACATTTGTTCTGTGCACCTAATTTTGTCTGGGATTGCTTTTGTTTGGTCGGGAAGAAACAGCATTGCTTGCAAAATTGTGCTACACAATACAACATGAGAACCGCCTTGAAAATGATTGACTAACATGTGCATGCTAACGTTTTGTATCATGTTTTTGACAAACCGAAGGCGTACATCCTACCAGAATGTTAAATAACATGTCAACTTAACAAAAGAATAAAGGCATTCTCAAGAAATAATTGGAAAAACTTGAGATATTCGAGATATTTAAGAATAAATAAAGAGCATGGCAACAACACAACAGCAATCTGGTTGAGATTATGATGCTGCTTTTGGTGCATGCAGTTAGATTTCATCTCTTTTAACTGCTGCTGGAGATTTATCTACCGTGTACTTTCGGCTGGTCACTCCTTCCAGCATTTCTTCTAGCACAACAGCCAACAAAATATACAAATGACTGTAAAAAAAAAAAAAAAAAAAAAAAAAAGAATGCACAAGTGAATTGATTAGTCCTTGCCTCTGCAATATCCCAGTTTTGATGGATGATGTCGTTTTCTTTGTTTTTTGCAGAGAGTACTTTCTAATTACCAAGATAACAAATAAGATGAGATTGAAGATAGCAACGACTCACCACTCAGTTTTCATGTACTGTGCAACTCCAGCTCTGTCATTAAGAAAGCACTAATCATATAATTAGTAGGTGAGATAAATCCATAGTTCATTTCAAGGGACCTGGTCTTACTTGCATGAATCACAATCATAGCATTTTATCGATTTGTCGTTCTTGTAAAGCTTGCAATCTTTATTTGTGCTCACTGGTTTGTAGCTCAAGTCATAGTAGGATGCATTGACCATCGGGTACCCACACCTGAAAAAAAAAAAAAAACACTAAAAATTACAAATTTTGGGCAGAAAGGACCAGAAAAAATGCCACAGCAAAGTTGCAAAAATCACCAGAATCTCTGCACAGAAAAGTATTTTTCGTTTTGAAAACTGTACAAAAAAGTTGTATCAAATCTTGTCTTTAATGCCATGCCAAAAATGATAAATTCATGTCCTGGTATATTTTCTTAAAAAAACTATTGTTAGTATTCTTTCTGTCAAAAAAAAAAAAAAAAATTTACTAGAAGAGATACCTACTCTGATGATGGCCGACAACAACCTGCCTCGATAGGACTAAGTTCTGCATGCCTATATTCCTTCAAGAACTGCACAGATTGTTAACACCACAAAGACAACATTTAAAATACAGAAAAGAAAAAAAGAAGTCTCACAATCATAATGAAGGATTGCCAACACAATTTATATTTATGCATTTAGTGAGGTGCTAATAACATCTTGACATTTATGTAAATCATACAATGGATATCAAATACAAAGTGAGTAAATTAAATGGTAGGAAAGCACAAAAGAATTGACCTTGTATCTCTTGGACAAGTCATTGCAATCTTCGGACTTGACAAGGCAGCTTCTCAAGTGACTCCAATTATCAATATTGTTTAGCTTTTAGGTAAAATAAAGTTAAAAAGTTCAGAACTAAGTTATTTTCTGGTTGGATGAAATAGCTCAAAATCTGAATTCTCAATATACCATAAAAACATAATAAATATAAAAGGGTGGCTGTACTCACCTGCTTGATGAACCAAGAACTATAGTCTTCAAGATGATACTCCTTGTACCTTAAAAGAGGAAAGGAGAAAACATGCAAAATAGTAATTGTGTAGACTGTAGATATAATTTAAGGATTGCATTGCAATTTGTTAAGTATTCCCCTACCTAAGTCCAGGAGAAGTATGACCAGATCCTGTGTTTGTTATGATAAACCTGAAAATAAAAAATTCTCATGATCAAGATTGATTTTCATTTGCTAGAGGAGCTGAAAAATAATATTAAGGTTTGTCACTGGACTAGAAATTGAACTAGAACTATGCTTCAGTTTTGCTCTAACTATAATTTTCAATTATTTATTAAATAAAGATTATAATAACAAGCTTTTCATCAGAATTACACAACACTGATGCCAGTACAGCGAAGACCATGATAGCCACCAAAACTATGAACAGCAGCACGAGATACTAAATAAGAAAAGGGTCAAGGTCTCTTCAAAGCTAAAAAGCACAAACTTGAAGCAAATATGCTAAAAATAAAAATGATGCATTGAAAAAATATCAAGGATACTGTCCAAAGCAACAGGGAGATATGCTTGTGAGCACCCAGAAACCCGATGAAGGATCTGAAATATACACCATTCAGACTTCACATACTGAACCAAAATATAAACGCCTAGGTAAGTAATAGAAATACATACACTTTTTAATGAGCCACGGTTCCATGCAAACTAATATCCATAAAAGGAAGGAAAGAAAATTAACCAATCAGCTGGTGCATGCTGAATGTGTTTGATTTGGTAACTTATCTATATTGGATTAATTTATGCTTTAGCCAAATTGCTGATTTGACACCGTTCATACTATCAAAGCAACATTTCAATGGTAGTACACAAGTCCGCCACAAACAACCCTCAACTCTTCATTTACCCTTTAATTTAACTAAGATTTGGATCATTCTACCCTCAATTTTGTGAATAAACAAAGCTAAACAAACTCAAACTGCTCTCCAACCTAAGCCGTTGAGGGTGCTAAAATCAGTTAGTTACTCAGACTGGTATAAAATCAGTTACACGACCTGTCGACTGGGAAGTCTCAATCAATTTCACTAAGCAAGCCAAAAGATGTCAGGCTTGCAGTAGTAAATTAACAACAATTTTTTTTTTAAGGTCATTTTGGTGTTTATATGTTTGAGAGCTTGTGAGCAAAAAAAAAAAAAAAAAAATGTAAATTAACAACAATTAACTTAATAATTATTAATTTAAAAGTTCTTACATGAGAAGAATCAAAGCTCCAAGCCCCATGACTGGAATTGTCAATGATCTCTTCCACTCGTCTTGATGCGAGCTCATCCAAACCCCAAAACCAATCACAGCTAATGCTAATATCTGTTCATAGCAAAAGATACACCACTGATGTTTCTATTGCCATTGTTTTTTTTTTTTTTTCAAAGAAAAGAGAAAAACCTGAGGCAAAATAGTACTTACCATGGTGAGAAAATTGATCCACCTAATTACAAAGGTGCTCGTGCTTGTGCCCTTAAAGACGGATGATAATTGATAGAGTGTGAGGCCCATACTCTAAATTTGAAAAGAAAAAATTAAAAGGTGCTGCTGCACTGCACTTAACTGGATTGGACCCATAATAGTCATACCAAATATTTTTTTATTTTTCTTATTTAAAATCTGATTAAAACTAATGAAAGAGGTTTATATCTAACCAAAATAAGATTAGAGGGGTTTATATCCGATTTTGAGGATTAGAGGGGTTTATATCCGAATAGAAGGGATTAGAGGGGTTTATATCCGATTTTGCCAATTTTAAACATATGGAGCTGGAAGCATATGGACATTTTGTTTCTCGAAGATGTCAGCGACTTGTGGCCGAGCATAAAGGAAGGGTTTGAAACAAAGGCTTCATTAAAATTAAACAACCGAACCAGAAACCCGTTCATGTCCAGAATTTGCCGGCCGAGTTTATCCTGATGACTGATTCGAGGCTTAGAAGCTGCTTCCCACGAGATCAGTGGAATGAGATCCTCTGGATTTCTCTAAAAGAAATCCAGTGGACTTCCTTGCATCTGAACCGTCCGATTTAATCTCAACGATTATGGATGCCCCGTGAATAGTACCAGATTGATAGGCTCGAAAAAATTTTAGCCGTTGAGATTAAATCGGACGGATCAGATGAGAGGAAGTCCACTGGATTTCTCTAAAAGAAATCCAGAGGATACGGTTCCCGAGATCAGTACCTCTTCTAGTTTTGCGAGCCATATGCTACGTACTATAGTACTCGTTTCTTCTGAGGTATTTTTACTTAAATCCATTGTATATACTTGAGAATTAAAATGTTTAAATTGTGCAAGTGATATTAAATGTTATGATTATCCTTTAATTGTATATACTTGTTTAGTTTTTTGCAATAAGGGATCAACTTACAATATTAAATGTTATGATTATCCTTTAATTGCAGCACCAACAAAAGGATAAGGAAGCCAGCAAGGAGAAGGAAGTCATAACAGGGGAACAAGTGCAACAACATGAATGTAAATTTCCATATAATATCACATTTTTATCATTTTGTTAATTGTTTAATTTCTTTTTTGTGAGTTGACATCTAGCTAGTAACTTTGATTTCAAGAGTGTTTCAGTTCATTGCATCAAGATTTTAAATTTAGTATATTTTATAAATGTGCGGTTTATTATGTTAATGGATAATCTAATGAGTGTATGCATTTGTCTTAGTTGCATATTATTTTGATTCACTAATTAGGTTTTATTTGTACAATTTCATTAAGTTGGAATGACTTATTGACCAAATAGATTTTAACTAATAAGTGTTCAATTTATTTTAAAACATTTAATCCCTCTATGCAGTTTAACATTTATGATAGAAATCTTCATGCCACGAGAGACGAAAGCAATCATCTTCTTGGAAGTGATTTTGATGGAACAACTATCATTGCTATGTTGACCAACAGTGCTAGTCGATGACATTAATGAATTTGGAAAGAAATTTGCTTTGTCTTGATGATTACAAAAATCTCATAAAAAATCAGGCTACATCCTACTATGATAGTTTGTAGCTATGATGAGTTGTTATAAGTGTTACATTAGCTGCGATAAGTCATGATATTATATAACATAACTGATATAGTTATATAAACAACATATATGGTGTAACTTAATTTTTTTTTTTTTTTGTTTTCTCCTTGTATAGCCAGCGTAAAAACTCAGCCATATATATAAGAAATGACCAGGATCGGGATGTCATTTCTAGCCTACCCCAACTTGTTTGGGACAAAAGGCTTTGACTGAGACTGAGAGACTGAGATGTTTTCTCCTTGTATAGGTTGGTTGTGAGATGATTGTTGTTCATCAATAGCACAATGAATATTAGAATTGACTGTCTACTACTGTTTTGTTTAATACAGTTTGTGAAAAAGTTTACTTGTTAAAATAATTTTTTTTGTGATGTAATGTCCAGTGTTGGAATAACTATTATCTTCTTAGTTGTAGTATTGATATTATTTTGAAGACGTGAATGAAATATGATGTGTCTTTTTGGGAATGTTTTTAGTTGCTTTATCTTTTCTAACTGCACGATCAGTTAAATCCATTAAAGGATCATTTTGTTAATACAAGGGAGTAAAATAGTTGCATAAATGTTCAGTTAAATCCATTCAATGATCAGTTTCTTCATATCAAGAAAGAAAAAAAATCGTTGCATTACTGGATCAGACCAGGAATCCTTTATGGAATCAATTTGTCAACTTATGGGAGTAATTTGTTGTATTTTTTAATCAATTTCTAACATTAAATTGTGGGATCAATTTTAATAACGTAGGATCGTTAAGTTTCATTAAGGGAGTAGATTATATTGTTGCAATAATTCCATAACGTGTGAAAAAAAAAACTTCTCGCGAGGAGCAACTCATAGCACTCTGAGCCAAAATTAACACGTGGATTACAGTGGGATGAAATTTGTTGCGTGCATAATTTGGACTGTCTCCAAAATTAGCACGTTCAGAATTAATTGATTCCTCAATGCAAATAGTTTATTTAAGTAAGGGATCAGTTAATTGCTATAAGTGATCATTTTGTTACTAAGGGATTGTTTAGTTGTTTTAACGGAGTAGATTGTTTAGTTGCCTTAAGGGAGTAGATTGTTAATAAGTTACTGCTTAGTTACTCTCCATGGAGTTATATTCAATTTTTTTTAACCTAATTATTTAGCATCCATACATATTAGCTCGTTAAGAAATCAATAATTAGTTTGTTTTGTGGAAATGTTCACTTTATTTTGTCTAAATAATTACTTTATTTTAGTTTAAATATTGTTAAATAATAAATACATTCTTATCAAAATCAATAAAAGGAGGTGGTCGAGTAGTAATTCACTTGGATTTATTTCATGATTCTCGAGTTCAAATCCAATAGCTAACATTGCATGATTCATATATACTGTTAAGCAATGTCTCATCGGCCTATTTGTGACATCATGTGTTTGACCAAGTATGGTATAACATTTAAATTAAGAATTGATGTACACAACTCAACACCATCATGAATTTGATTTGGTTAAGGAAACACAAAAATAGCAAACCTATTGGTGATTAACGCACATACATAATCCCTTGGAGTCGGTTTAAACCTCCCTGTACCACCTGACTCTGACATCACTAATACCTGATCATACCCAAGCCTAAGGCCCTTCAGCCGAAGAGGATCCCTATTGATAAAATTAGATGCCGTGCAAACACTCTCTGGTCAGTACCAACTCATTCCCAAGCCGTACCAAGCCAGGGGTTTCCCACAAAATTAGACAAACGAGACCTAAGCCAAACTAAGAAACGTCTTCTCCATCCTCTTACGAAACTAAAGAGCCTATCCCCACGTCTTGCTATGGACAGAATCACCAAGAATTCGCCGGAGAATAAAAATCGAAAGAAGAGGGACTTGATCGAAAAATAACTTAACCCCCTTCAAAGCTTCAGCGCCAAACTCCCTCTGCTCTCCTGTGGCAAAGATACCCTACAACTGTATACAAACCCTTAGTTGCTTTTGGAAGGTTTCCTTTTTTAGATCAGCCATTTTTTCTATTGTTAGCATGGATGATACTTTGAAAGGTGACCACAAGATGTAAATCCAATGAGAGCATGAAGAACAAACATAATAATTTTGGCTGACGAATCGTTCTATTTTCTCTTTTTCTTATTGTGGCCACTACAAAATATACTTTGTTCTACCGGGAGTTGCTCACCATTCACCAATAATAATGAAAGTCATCTTGTACTGATCAGCATAATCTCACTATCGCTATTTCAGCAGCCAAATATGAAATCAATTGGCAGAACATAACCCCAAAACCCACTTATTGGTAACTGAAACAAAAGAGATGCATTCTAATTCGCTGCTTCTACTAATATCAAAGTGGATACAATACAGAGATCGGGTGACATTTTCATGTTGAATCACTCTGAAGACTCTTAACAGGGCCTAACAATGCCAAAGCTGCTTCCAAAGCTTCTAGAAGATGCTCAGGATGGTCTTCGATTCTTGCATAGCCGTTTTCTGTTGGTACCTTCTGTAAAAACCTTCCCTACAATCTATATATAGAGAAGGAAATTAGAACTCTTGCTGAATGCCTAATTTGAACCAAAAACAATATTTGACCCTAAAGGCTCAAGTGCCAAAGTCTTTTACAAAAAACTTTCTCAGATACAATATTTCTCTATACTCAAAACGATTTTTAGGAATATTGTTGTGATTAGCTTTGAGATGGAGTGAGAGGAAGACAAAGGGACAGTAGAGAGCCAGAGAGAGCAACGAGAGAGATTGGCTGTAAAATCTGGAAAGTTCTTCTTTCATCATTCCATATAATTTACATATAACATACCACAGTTTAAAACAAAAGACAAAGCCCAATGGGCCAAGCAATTTGGGTCACGTACGTACAACAATTTCCACCTTGAGCCAAATTGCATAAAAAACAAACTAACCATAACTCAAAATACAAATTACACTAGTAATCAACTAGTGTCATACTAAAATCAAACTAAAAACAAACCGAAATTGCCCTTGAGCAAAACTTGAACTTAGCAATCGGAAGAGGCTTAGTGAGCATATCGGCCGGATTCGATTCGGTGCCTATCTTCTTCACAACAATCTTTCCTTCCGAAACCACATCCCGCACAAAATGGTACCGGATGTCAATATGCTTGGTCCTCTCATGAAACATACGATCATTCGTCAAATGAACGGCACTTTGATTATCACAAAACACCGTTATAGGACCATCAAGAGAAGAGATCTCACCAACAAATGCCTTAAGCCAAATAGCCTCCTTGATAGCCTCCGTAATTGTCATGTATTCGGCTTCGGTGCTAGAGAGTGCAACGGTGGATTGAAGTGTTGACTTCCAACTAATTGCACATCCACCAAGGGTAAAAGTGTACCCCGTCAAAGACCTCATCTTATCCAAATCACCCGCAAAGTCCGCATCTACATAACCCGTTAGTGCCATATTTCCATTTCCAAATTCTAAATGAGATTTAATGGTACCTTTCAAATAGCGGAAGATCCACTTCACCGCTTCCCAATGCCCTTTTCCGGAACAAGAGAGATACATACTTACTACACTAACGGCTTAAGCTATGTCGGGTCAAGTGCATACCATCAAGTACACGAGACTTCCAACCGCACTTGAATATGGAATTTTTTCCATATAGCTCTTCTCATGATCGAATTTCGGACTCAAAGCGGCCGAAAGCTTGAAATGCGCCGCAAGAGGAGTTGAAACAATCTTCGCTTTCTCCATGCCAAAACGGCGAATAACCTTTCCGGCAAATTCCTTTTGAGAGAGAAAGAGTTTCCGATTGGACCGATCCCTTGTAATCTCCATTCCAAGGATCTTTTTGGCGGCCCCTAAATCTTTCATCTCAAATGCCGAACCAAATTGCTCTTTCAACCTCACAATTTCATCCATATTGGAGACCGCAATCAACATATCATCAATATAGAGCAACAAATATATAAAATCCCCGCTATCCAACTTCTTGAAATAAACACAACTATCATAATTAGAGCGGGAGAAATTTATACTAACCATGAAAGAGTCAAACTTCTTGTACCATTGCCGAGGTGATTGCTTGAGGCCATAAAGGGACTTCTTCAACAAACACACATGGTCTTCTTTTCCCGCAACCTCAAAATCCTCCGGTTGCTTCATATAAATTTGCTCTTCCAAATCACCATGCAAGAAAGCCGTTTTCACATCTAATTGCTCCAACTCCATATCCTCCATTGCCACTAAAGAGAGCAAAATCCGAATGGAGGTATGCTTCACCACGGGAAAGAAAACCTCATTGAAGTCCACACCTTGAACTTGGCTATAACCCTTAGCCACAAGCTTCGTCTTATACCGGAAACTTTCCGAACTCGAGCCATTCATCTTTTTCTTAAAAATCCACTTGCAACCGACAATTTTCTTACCACTAGGTGACTTCACAAGAGTCCAAGTGTGATTTCTTTCCAATGAACAAAACTCTTCCTTCATGGCGGAAATCCAATCCGCCGCATTCTTGGAAGAAATAGCTTCCTTGAAGGATGACGGCTCACTATACTCCACCTCTTCGGCAATTGCAAGATAATAAGCAAAATCGGCATACCTTGCCGGTTGTCGAATTTCTCTTATTTCTCGATCCCTTGCTAACAAATATGGCCGCTCATCAACTTCTTGATGTTCTTCCAAATGAGCACCATCATGTGAAATAGACTCTTCTTCATCACTTTGTTGGACCGGCACCTCAAACTCCACCTTCTTTCCAACCCTCTCATTCTCCTTAATAGCCGGCTCATGTACAATCTCTTTTGCCTTCAACATAGCCGACTCGTCAAAAGTGACATCTCTTGAGATGAGAAATTTGGAAGATGCGGGACACCACACTTTATACCCCTTCACATTCATGGGATATCCAACAAAGACACACTTCTTTGCTCTTGGCTCTAATTTTCCTTCATTCACATGTACATAAGCGGGGCAACCAAACACCCTCAAATTTGCATAATCGGCCGGCTTACCCGACCACACTTCTTCGGGTGTCTTGCACTCAATGGAAGTGGTAGGTGACCGATTCACCAAATAGCAAGCCGTGCTAATGGCTTCCGCCCAAAACTCCTTACCCAAGCCCGCATTGGAAAGCATGCAACGAGCCCTTTCAAGTAGTGTCCTATTCATTCTTTCCGCAACTCTATTTTGTTGTGGAGTATTAACCACCATCTTGTGCCGCACAATCCCTTCGGCCTTGCAAAACTCATCAAATTGGTGGTTACAAAATTCTAAACCATTATCGGTTCTCAATCTTTTCACTTTCTTTCCGGTTTGATTTTCTAAAAGGGTCTTCCATTCTTTAAACACCTTAAAGACCTCACTTTTCTCTTTCAAGAAATAAACCCAAACCTTTCTAGAAAAATCATCAATGAAAGTAAGCAAATAACGAGAACCGTTACCTTTTGATGGCTCACGTGATAGCCCCCAAAGATCCGAATGAATGTAATCCAATGTTCCCTTGGTCGAGTGAATGGCCGTCGAGAAGCTCAACCTCTTTTGCTTGTCAAATACACAATGCTCACAAAACTCCAAGCTACTAGTGCATTGGCCACACAACAAGCCTCTCTTACTCAAGATGGTCATTCCTCGCTCGCTCATGTGCCCTAACCTCATATGCCACAATTTTGTAATATCTGCATCCGAGGTAGGACCCGAACCCGCAATAGCGGCCGAGCCTGTGACCGTGGAACCTTGCAAGAAATAGAGAGTTCCAACTCTCTTTCCCTTCATGATAGTGAGAGCCCCTTTGAAAACACGAAGGACTCCACCTTCACTTTGGAACTTGCAACTCTTCTCTTCAAGAGAGCCTGAAGATATCAAATTTTTGCTCAAATCGGGTATATGCCTCACACCCGTCAACCTTCGGATCTTGCCATCATGAAATTTAATTTTCACCGAGCCAATTCCGGCAACCTTGCACAAATGGTTGTTGCCCATGAGAACCTTACCACTTGAAGGCTCATACGTCTCAAACCAATCTTTATTTGGAGTCATATGTTGAGAAGCACCTGAGTCCATAATCCAAGAATTCTCATCATTGACACAACTATCAACAACACAAAGCGTGTCATATGTGTCATCACCACTAGCCACATTGGCATCTTTCGAAGAAACACCTTTCTCCGCCTTTAATTTATTTTTCAACTTATAGCATTCGGCCTTTACGTGTTCCTTCATTTTACAATAGTAACAAGTGAGATTCTTGTGCTTCGACTTTGATCGGGTTCTATCTCCTTTCGAGATCCTTTCCTTTGACCTACCTCGATCGGCAACCAAACCAACATCTTGACTCCCTTTCCCCTTCTCAACATTAGTCTTCTCATTATCGAGATGCAACTTCGCTTGCAAAGTGCTCTTGACATCTTCAAGAAAAATTTTCTCTCTACTATAAACCATCATGTCTTTAAATGACTTATATGAAGCGGGCAAAGAACACAACAACAACAAGGCTTGGTCCTCATCCTCTACCTTAACATCTAATCTATCCAAATCATTCAAGATGGAGGTAAACTCCGCAATATGGTTAGAAATAGATGTACCTTCGTCCATACGAAGAGTATAGAGGCGCAACTTTAACCGCAACCGGTTAGTTAGAGACTTTTTCATGAAAATATCCTCTAACTTATCTCACAAATCTTTAGCGATTTTCTCCGAAAGGACCTCTTGAAGTGTTGCATTACTCAAACACAATTGGATAGTGGAAAGCGCCTTGTCATCCATATCCTTCCACTTCTTATCCGTCACCGCTTCAATCAACTTGTCACGGCCATAAATGGCACCCTTAATGCCAAGACTACACAATATGACGGCCATACGCATTTGCCATAGTGCGAAACTCGTCTTCCCATCATACTTCTCAATATCAAATTTGGTTGACATCTCCATCTCCAAATAATTCTCAAATCACCAAATTGTTAAGTCTCCGTTTAACTAACACCAATTTGCTTAATACAATAATCCTAATTTAAATTATCAAACTTGACAAGAATGATAGGAACCAAGTTGATTAATTAAGCTCAAATTGGCGCACAGCAAGTACAGAACAAAAATTGCTCTTGGACCTTGGTCTTGTACGGTGTACCAGAGAGCAATTAGAAAGCAAAGGAGACTTGATGATGAAATAAATACCTATAGCGGCTCGCTGCACCCAAATCCAGTTCTAGGTCATGCACTATGAGGAATCAACGACCCCTTCTTCTCAAAGCATGCTCTAAGCAATAGGAACAGCAACGGAAACAGAAGCCTGCGCTCTTGATACCAGTTTGTTGTGATTAGCTTTGAGATGGAGTGAGAGGAAGACAAAGGGACAGTAGAGAGCCAGAGAGAGCAACGAGAGAGATTGGCTGTAAAATCTGAAAAGTTCTTCTTTCATCATTCCATATAATTTACATATAACATATCACAGTCTAAAACAAAAGACAAAGCCCAATGGACCAAGCAATTTGGGTCACGTACATACAACAAATATAATGTTCAAATTTTTCTGAGGCATGTCACTTTGTATAATATTTGGCTCGGCTGTATTAATGCTATTATTATGAATATAATGTTCAAAATTATTATTATTGCTATTATTACTATTACTATTATTAGTATCTAACTATTTATTTTTATATATTATTTTATTTTTGGATGATTTCTTTTGTTGGATTTCTTTTCTAGTCTACCCCAACTTGTTTGGGACAAAAGACTTAGTTGTTGTTGTTGTTGTTGGCTTTATTAATAAAATACAATACTTTTCTAGTATTATAAGAAGCATTTAATAAAATTAACGGCTGATACTTGTCACCATCTGGTGTGCTAACCCACACCAACAACAGTCATTTTGTTGGCTGTTGTGCTAGACGAAATGCTGGAAGGAGTGACCAGCCGAAAGTACGCGGTAAATAAATTCTCCAGCAGCAGCAAAAGAGAGATGAAATCTAACTGCATGCACCAAAAGCAGCATCATAATCTCAACCAGATTGCTGTTGTGTACTTGTGTTGTTGCCATGCTCTTTATTTATTCTCAAATATCTCGAATATCTCAAGTTTTTCCAATTTTTTCTTGAGAATGCCTTTATTCTTTTGTTAAGTTGACATGTTATTTAACATTCTGGTAGGATGTACGCCTTCAGTTTGTCAAAAACATGATACAAAACGTTAGCATGCACATGATAGTCAATCATTTTCAAGGCGGTTCTCATGTTGTATTGTGTAGCACAATTTTGCAAGCAATGCTGTTTCTTCCCGACCAAACAAAAGCAATCCCAGGCAAAATTAGGCGCACAGAACAAATGTATTAATGACTTTGTTCGCATGAGCGCACTCTCACGATTAGACATGAGCTAAAACATAAAATATCTTCTACTATTGAATGACAAAAATCATCTCCTACTGTCATAGGCACTGCACAAATAAAAAATCAATCTACAGTAGCAATTATGTCGATAGGCAAATTGCAGACATTCGTTCACTTTTCGTGAACTAAGGGGCTATAAACTGGAAACCACATGTTGCGAGCTACATAGTCAATTATCTCCAGCTGAAAAGAAAAGGAAAACAATAAGGAAGCAAATCTAGTTAAAAACATAATACACTAAATCAATTTCCACTGAATTAAAAAAAAAGTTCCTAGAGAATCTCCAATTACCACTTCTGGCATAGTTCTAAACTATGTATGCTTTGGGCCTTGTTTATGTTTAGGCATACTTAAATGATATAAGAACATTTGAAGGCTTCCTTGCTAATACCAAGTTTTTGGCAATACTGCAACATTTAGTTCTTCTACTTCATAATAGGGCTATGAATAAGGAAAATGCGTGAGGAAATTATGAATTGATCACCTCTGACATGTGGTACAGCTCCTTCATACCCACATCACCATGACCCTCAGCTAGTTCTTCTGAAATGGCAGCTTGGATGACTGAAGCTCCTACACGTGTAGTTATATTTCTATGAATTATTAATCAGATATTACTTACTGAATAGACGTACAATGGAAATAAGTTTTCTTTGGATTATTAATAAATATATCTAAAAGGCACGAATTTACCTAGAGATAGAAGGAAAGAGGATTCCTTTTTTAATCTCTTCGTCTGTCATATATGATGCCAAACTGCAGAAAACAAGAAAACACACAATATATACCTATCTCACCAACACCATATGCAATAAACAAATAATACGAGAAGGGTATATACCACTCAGCAGCTGCTTGGAGCATACCATCGGAAATATATCGAGCCCCAGAAAGAAGGGCTCCTAGACCGACCCTGTATTTAAAAAAAAAAAAAAAAAAAAAAAAAAAAAATCAAATATTAGATCTAAATAATTACATCAACAAAGAATCAATTAATATATTAACGCGCGCATGTTGACTCCAGCGTTGACCGCACTATTGCTTCACAGTTGTTCAGACAGTGTTTTGATCCTGTCCGTTCATTTTTTTTTTCCGGAGATCCAACCGCTGGGTACCGCTGAGAGGATTAGGCGAGTCCTCATCTTCGTACGCCTTTAGAGGTGGCCGATTTCCCTTGGTTTGATCGATAAGATTCCTCACATCCTTCTATTCTCAGCCATGCGATTTTCTTTTTCGGAGGATATTCCGGACCAGTCTTTTCCGCTGGAGGGTTGCTGCCGTTTTTTTCGTCTCTCGCTTTTTTCGCCCCCTTTCTGAGGTATGGTTCCGAGTCAATCGGCGTCGTGTTGCTGTACGATCCTGCTAGGATGGTTGATCTTGGTCCGTGCGCCCTTCAGTGTGGATTGCTGCGCACTCTCTTCCGGTGTATTGCTGTTGGTTGCCGCGGTTCACAGGTGTTTTTTTTCCTCACTCTTCTCCTGGAATTGTTGTTTTGTTTCCTTCTTCTTTTTAGATTAGGTTCTGATTTGGTTTTTGTATTCTGAGTTCAACTCTCTTTCGAAGCGCTGTCCTGCTGCTGCTACTGTGCCAACTGCCGGGTATGCTTTCCTGCAGGATCTTATACCTGCTTATTCGTCTTCTTTCCAAGTCATTTCCAGCCTGCTGTTCCTACTCTTCCTACCAGACAGGTCCTCTCTATTTTCCTTTCCTTTTCTTTATAGCATTTCCTTTCTGTTTTTTCAATCCAATTTTTTCTTTGGTATATTTTTGTCCTCACTGTTGTTTTCTTATCCTGATCGCATCATTTTCAGGTTCTGCTGCTGCTGCTCCTCAACACAGGTCATCGTACTCCTCTCAAAATATATTTCTTATAGCTGTTTAATTTTTTTCCTGGTGTCGCTGTTTTGCTCTGCTGGTATCTAAGCTTCCAGTCTATGTATTTTTGTCTTCTTTTTTTTTTTCCGTACCAAGTGTGTGTGCTTTTTGTTGGTTTTGAGTTGTCGATTTTGTTGGTATGCAGTCTGGTAAGAAGCACCCAGTCCGGCCTGACAGCAGTATACTCTCCTTAGTCAAATCAGGAGTGTCTGGTAGGGCTTAAATGACTATTAATTGTGTAATGCTCAGTTTTTGTTCTGTGCAGGCTGTTCTTCTACTTTATGGTTCGTATATTATTTTGGTGTCCTCTCATTTAGTTCTGTCTGAATTTTTCTCACTGTTTTCTTTGTACTTCAATGCAGGTTGCTGTTGTTCCATCTTGCGTGTCGGTTTTGGATTTGGGTTCCTGTTCTGCTCTGTATTATCATGTGATTTGTTCCACCTCAGTTCTGATCCTTTGCTTTTGCAGGTAGCGTCTTCTTTCTTTTCTTTGTGTGATGCGATGATGTATCGATCGTATCTTGGTCTCACTCTCTTTCTCGGTTTTTTTTTCACCTGCTTTATATAGGATTTTCGCTCTTAATCTGATTGGCTTCGTTTCTCCATAATTTGCAGGTTGCTTGGTTGAAAATTGAGGAATTGCTGTTAGGTCGCTGATGTCTGTACAGGTTATCGTGCTACATTATGGGCTTCAAATTTGATCGAGGTTTCAGGAATTAATTTTTTCTTTAATTTGTTCGTTTTTATTATTGTTTGTTCATTTCTATGTGATTAGCAGGGTCTTTCTGACAGAGCAATAGAAAAGAAAGGACTGAAACTTTGAACTTTTTGGTTGTTGTAGAGATTTTTTGGTATTCAAGTCGTGCAATTTTCTCGGTGTGATCTCAATGGAAGGTAAGTAGTGATTATTCCTCTTTGACTTTAAATTTTCAATTTTATTTTAATAGGTCATAAATAATTGTGCAAGATTAGTGGTCGGCTTTTTCTTTTGCCAGGTAATAATGTTTCTCATTGTTTTCTTCAGTAAAGATTTACCTTCCTATTCTTTCTTCTTTCCTATCTAATTTTGCGGTTCTACTTCCTGCTCTTTTTTCTTTGGCTGATACATTTTGTGTTTTGTTCCACATTTTAATTTAGGTAAAAGAACAAAGATGAAATTGTATGCCTGTTACCTAGACTCATTGGTATCATCTTTCCCAAGGTAACAAAAAACATTTCGTTAGTTGTGTTTTTTGACAATTTTGAACGTACTTTTATATGTTTCTTTTTCCTCTTTCCTACGTTGGACATGCCAAGGGCATGTTATTTGTCATAGATAAAGAATAGTTTGAGAAGTGATTTAATTAAATCTAAGATAGAACTTATACATGCTTCAACTATAGATCTCCAAAAATTGCAGATTTTTTGCTTTTGCATTTAGGCCTTCCACCTGTGTAACATACAGTGGCTGCTTATTCTGCAAGGAGGTATACGTTCGTTTACTGACCTTCTATTTTATGTGAACATCCTTAAATTAGATCAGGTTAGAATACTGGCAGCTTAAATAAATGACAGCTTCAGGCCGTTCGTAATAGTTCTTTGGTAGGAAGATTTAGTGTTTATTTGGTCGCTGATTTATTAACAGCAACTGATCACGCAATTCTTATTAATCAAACTATGTTAGGTGACATCATCGTATAGTTAAATCATAATTTTTTTCATCGATTTCAGTGGACAGTGTGACAGTGTCTCAACGCAGGATGATGAAATTTTTCTGATATCATCACTTTGAAGGTAAAATAAGAACTGCCTCACTTTTAATTATGTTGTTGTTTTTATCATTCACTTTTAATTATGTTGCTCTCTTCAATTTCTAGAGAGCTCTTCTCTTACTGTGGTGTTTTTCTTATTCTAGGTCTGTTACCTTTTTTGCTCTTTCCTCTCTTCTTCCCCGACTTTTGTTGCTTGGTCTGAATCTATTTTTTTTGTTTCTTCGAGCATGATTTCAAATCGGAGATAAGCACAGAGAGAGACAAAGGTAGATAGAGTAGGGATAATTGATGTGTTTTTGAACTTCAGATTTTGAAACTAATCCCTCTGATGGACAAAAGAAATATTACGAAGGGACAAAAGAGTAAGGATAATTGATGTGGTTTCTTTTGCTAGATAGGATAAAGATGTTAGCCTTCGAATCTTTCATTATTCATGTTCCTTTTGTCCATCAGATCTGTGGTTTGGTTTGAGAGGTTGATATATGTGTTTGTTCTGTCATTGTTTCTCATACCTCATGTTCGCTCTTCCTCACATTCATTAATCTGTAGAAGGAAAGAAGCATGAAAGATCTCTCTCAGTCACATGTAAAAATTTTAAGAAGGAACAAAGCATCCATGGAGGAACAAAAGAAGTCGAAAGAGTGGATGGAAGAGGGAATTACGTACTTTTACCTTCTCTTCTACATTGCCACTCCAATGACTAGATCTTTTTCAATAAGGTCCCTCCTCTGTCACTCTCTCACCAATTCTTTCTCCTTGCTTAGCTCTTAATAATTTGTGAATTAGTCCATGCTGTGGAATTTTGACAATTGATTCTGTGGTTGATACTGTAATTGTCAGAAAAGAGCAGCAAAATTTCAAACTTAGACAGAATTGTCTTTACTTTTATGATTGATCTGATGTCATGTATTGTTGTGTATCCAATAATAGTAAAAGCTGCTGTTGATTTTACGAATTTTTTCATATGTGGGAAGCAATATACAATTGGGACTATTTAGCAATTTGCATTAGTCAAAAGACAGTAAAGTTCAGAGACTGATTCATAGTTGATATTTTTATCTCTATTATCAGTGCTTAATCGATAAGTTCCTTTATTATTTTTTTCTTAATTTCTGCCCCGTACGTATAGTTTTATCTATTGTAGTGGGTAGTGTCATGAAAGGATATCAATTTCCCATATCCAGTGGCTCTTACATTGTTCCATATGATTTTCTCTTCTATTGTTTTCTTCCTGATTAAAAAATTAAGTATTCGAGGTATACTTCTTTTTTACTATTTTAAGTTAATTTTATGATCTTTCTGTCCTTTTTTTTATCAAGCAACCTCATGGAAAACTTCTGTAATATCAAATCCGAATACCAACCCATCATTGGTATCATTCAAGTAAAATTTGGTGGGTGTTTGTCTTGGCTATCCCTGATGTACCGCTGGTAGAACACTTTCGATAATGATTTTTCATTTTTCAGTAACGCTGGTGCATATGTATTCTCAGGTCATGAAGGTCGAAGAGGTAAAATGTGACTTTGATTTTTTTAAGTTCTTTGAACTTTCGACCATAGTTTTATTCCGAGTCCTTTGAACATCAAAATCTAAGCGTAATTTGTCATATTTAATTATTTCGAGTTCTAATATTATTTACATTCTCTGGTTGTGCTTAGTAGAGGTAAAAGAACTGATTATTGTTATGTTGGAATATTTTAAATCATGATTTTATTTTTAGATCTTTGTTCTTTACGGCAATAAGATCTGGAAAAAAAAATTGAGACAATAAGATCTAGAAAAAAATTATCAAAAAAATAGGTCGCGCAACGCGCGACAGCACCACTAGTTTAAATCAAACAGATCAGAAAGTGCGTGAGATCATACCCAGGAAACAGATACATGTTGTTTGCTTGGTTGACATATCCCATTTTACCATCCTCTGTTTCACAGTTTAAAAAGAAAGGAAGAAAGATTAAATGTGTGAATATTAAAAAATTTTGAAGTTCATAGATTTAAGGAAATCCTACCCAAAAGGACATCGTTGAAAGGGCTTCTACTCGCAAATATTGCGTGTTCTCCAACATACTTAAATACATCACCAGGGGTACATTCAGCTGATTTTACAAAATAGATTAACATAAAAATAAAACTTTTTCAATTTAGAAGGAACCAAGTTATTCAAATATGGCAAGGTTGCAGTTAGGCCAACCGTTAGTAGTTGGATTTGACATGGCAAATACTGCAGGTCTAGGTGAATCAGAGTCCTTCATGGCCCTCAGCACCTGTTTGATATTATAAATTCATACAGTCATTAAATAAATGAAATGTAACAAAAAAAAAATGGATATAGTTCAAAAAAATGGAAAATATTGTTATGCTCATTACATCTTCAGTAAATATTCCTCCAACACCAGAGAGACCCAAAAGCACGTGAGGCTTCACCTTCTTGACCTAATTAATCAATTATCAACAGATAGGATAATATTTTAAGCTCTTTAAGTTTAAACTAAGAACTAGAAAATAGAAGCATAAACGATTATTTGTATGCATACCACTTCTACTAAAGCAGCACCTTCTGTAAGCCCTTCAACATTCTCTGAACCAAAGGTTCTGGCAAAAGGAGCAGCCGCAGGGTCAAGATTTTTTCTCTCTTGTGTAACAAGACCCTAAAAGAAAAAAACAGTAATATGAATCCAATGTCTTTTAGTAAAAAAAAATTAGCATGACACCTTGTAGCACATAAGGCTTTTACCACTACAGACAACACGGCCTTTGTCGGTGGTTACAGTTTTTTGATTGATTATTTGGAAAAATTGACATACTAGACAATAAAGTATCAAACTCAACTTCAAGGAAAGAACCTCATAGAATAAAGCAAAATCGAGAAAGATCCATAACCAACTGATAACATGCTGATGCTATGGAACTTCCTACTGAATATACGGTTACTGGCAAGAACTGCATACCAGACAACTACAGTATTACACTCTACTCCGATAATAAACCTCAATAAATAAAGGAAACAGAATCGATGGAAGAAAGACCCATCAGGACCTTAACAAGTGATAACATACAGAAAGCAATTAAGGCAAAAGGAAGCACTAACATCTTTATCAATGAGCCAGAACTGACAGTTGAAGCCAACATTATCCAAAAAACCTCATAAAAGGGAAGCTCAAAGTAACACTTACAAACAAGAATAACAAGGTTGCTGAATCCAATATTACAAAAGCCAACAAAAAACAAAATTTTCTGCCTATTACATTTTTTTAATTTTCAACTAAACTAAACTAAGTCATACTCTCTCCAACATCCTTTCCAAGAATTGTAAAATAACACAACTTCAATCATCGTTCAAATCTATCAGTATCATGATAATGGACCAATAAAAAAGCTTGTCAACCACTTGCAGCCAAGTTAATTTCAACAAACAAGTGAAATGCAATCATTTGGCTTCTTCATCCTTTTTAGCTTTCAACTGCTCAATAACTTCACCGACTTGTGCACAAAAACCACTCTCCAAAGCCAACAGATGAGCCAAATCTTCCCCCTTCTTGATCTCATCTCTGATATCTGGGTTCAAAACCCAATAAGAGAAATTTGTATCCAAAACCACCCCAAAAGCTTTCAAAATAGATCCAATAGAAGGCACATTAGAGCACTCCTTCACATGTAGAACCGACGTATACTTGCCCAATTTAGGGATGCGACTTGCATCAGGGAAGTTCGAGTACTTCTCCAGCCACTTGACCAGGTACCTTACCAGACCAGTTAACTCTGACCCATCAAGTCTGGAAATTGCTGACCCGAGAACTAAGGAGTCTGAATTGTTGGATCCAAATAGATAATGCAAACATATCTCATTAGAAGAGAAGCCATCAAGGGAGAGCATTAGAAAAAAGGCTGCTTCCTTGGCATAAAATTTGACCCTTTTGGGTATATCAACATTTGTAGCCTTTTCCATGGCATAAAGAGCCTCTTTCTCCCATTCCTTTCTCAAATGAACCATTCCCCTGTAACATTCATCATCTAAAGGGGACAAGAAATACCTCAAAACATTTAGCAAATTGGTCCAAGGCAGGTCGGGCACATGCTTAACAAAAAGACAGAGCAGCCTGGATTGCTTCTTATCTATCAATTTTTCAACCAAATTGAATGAATTCAATAGGTTGTTAACAATCAAGGCCTCTAAAATATCCCACAATCCAAAGGAGGCGCAGGTTTCAGCGATGAGGTTGGCAATGACTGGTCCGAGAAGGAACCCTCGCTGGTTGATCAACTGCAGTGGTTCAGAACAGTCAGACTTGATATCAATCTCATCGGAAAGCGAGGTGAGAAAGGAAGTGAGGAGGTGTAGGAAGTTGGATTGAGTGAGGGATTGGGTGGATTGGAGGTGGGATGCTAGGGTTTGGGAAAGAGCACGAGTGGATTGGATGATTTTGGTATCGGTAGAGGAGAGATTCCAGTTTGAAACGGGGGTGAGGAGAGAAGTAGAATTGGAATCGGAGGAATGGAGAGTGTGAGTGTGATTGATAGCGTCGGAGTTGAGAACGATTGGGACGGCGCCAGGTGCAGGTGCAGAGGTGCCGGAAGTAGCGGTGGCGGCGGTGATGGTGTCTAAGAGCGCCATAAGGTTTAGGGTTTTGTTTTGTGGAAGGAAAAAGAGAAGCCTGAGACTCGGATGGATTTATAAAAGTGACGATGGTGAAATGAGGAGATGTGGGTATGAACTATGGGAACCGTGGGATCCGTATCGTGGACATCTTTCATTAGGAGTCGTCCGATCAAAATGGATGGTTAGATGTGAAGCGCTGAGAGGTTACCTTCTTTTGGCGTTAGTTCACTCTCCGTCTCTCTGGATGTGAAGCGCTGAGGAGAAACCCCTCCTCTCTCCCCACTCTCTCACTGCCTATTCGAGAATGAAACCCAACGCGGTCACTACAAGGTGGTCCGTTTGATTGAATCCGACGGCTCAGAAGAGGTAGACGCACTTTGCCGTTCCCTCCATTTCATCTCCGTTAGCGAACCCAAGAAGATTGAAGGCACAAGGAATAGAGTATGCGGCCAAAGGTGGCGTAGCAACATCGTGTGAACCTGATCCACCAATGCGCCGCTGTGGCCTGTGCGGAGCTGTCTCTTACTGTTCTACATCTCGTCAGGTATGTGACCTGCAGGTCCCGTTACTTAAGTTGTTAATCACTATAGTGGAACCAATAAGGCAGTAAGCATTGTATGTCCTTTTTCCTTAATTGTTCTGAATCATGTATGAAAAGGTTGCACTAGAAATACCACAATGAGGAATGCCGAAGGTTACAGGAGTCTCTCATATCAAATTTTCCTTTTACCTTCTCTAACCAACTCTCCCTCCAAGTAATCACTAATCTTCCCTCTTAACAATTGACTAGTGATAGCTGTTGTCTGCCCATGCATTGGTAATTGGGGAAAAAATTGCTATTTCTTTTGGTCTAAATAGTGGTAACTAATTATATACTAATATCGACTAACTAATTACAACAGCAACAAAAACGTTTAGAACCAATTTGATTGAAATTGGTTTTACACATGAATATTTCTGAAGTTTACACAATTAATTTTCGAAGTTACTCATATGAAATTTGATTTTTTTTTTTTTTTCCAGAATTTGAAGGTGATGGCATTGATGATGACAATTTTGAGTGAAAGAATTACTTGAAGCTAATTTATTATAATGCATGTGTAAATGGATGGCTTGTAGAACCTCTGTACCGATCTATACTTGTTCTAGTACACGTGCAGGTAACCGATCTGAACTTGTTCTAGTACATGTGTTGGTAAAAATTCTAGATATAACATGGACCTAGTTGTGTGATTATTTCTGGTATTTGTGTGTTGTTGGAGGTGATGGTTCAGGAGTTGCTGATGCTGGTACAAGGGGAATTATGGAGGAGGGTTTGCTTATTGGCTCAGAGGGCACGAGCTTCGTTAGCGAGGTTCCAGCGGCTTCATAATGTAGTTTGAACTAGTTGGTTTTGCAGGATTAACCTTTTGTAATAATTTGCTTTTTGTATTTGATTTTGCGGGATCTTAAATGTAATGTATGAGATTATACGAGTATGTAAATATTAATATAAGAAATTATATGAGTAAATATTATATGTGTTATCAATTTGGGCTACTTTTACTATATTGAGATTGAAAGTAAAAATTTGTAAGTATGAATGCATTGTGTTATTTCTTATCAGACTTTTGTTGGTTATATGTGGTTCTCAAATTAGAAAGGGCACATGTACACTGGCTTGGTATAACTATACACTTATGTGATGCGCTAATATAGTTTGTAAATTCTCAAATGAAGTGGTACAATAATACATTGACTTGGCAACAAAATTATGTCAAAATCACAACACAATAAAAAGTACATTGGTCAACCTTCATTACTAGTACAACATCAACTCATCTTATGTCTAACCTTCACCACAAGAAATACTAGTTTGAATTAACAGTCATAAAAAGAAAATATCAATCCTCTTCACGACAATCTTCTTCACTGGTTTGCTCCTTGACGTTTTACACCTTCCATTTTTGGTTCTCTTTGTTGGCTATTTCTTTCGGTAACTAATGAAATTAAAAAAGAACAACTTAGTTAAAATATTATAAGATATGAATTGAGTCACAGAACTGTTATTTAAGCTAATATCTTTTACTTAATAGATTTGATGTTGGTTACTCAAAATCACTAGGGTTGGCTTGTTCCTCTTTACCACTCTCTTCTAAACTGGCTAAGTAGTAATAATCAAGTTGCAAATTGACACAAATTTCTTACCTGATTGGCAACATGTGCTCTTTTAGGAAAAATGTCAGAATGGCCCGACCTAAGAAAATGTTCCTAAGCTCCATATACATTCCTCTGAAAGCATCAAGAGAATTAAAAGGAAAATAAGTTTGGATTTGCAGATGAACCCAAAGTAATCAAGAACATTAAGCAATTTGAATTGAAATCTACTGGAGACAACATCCAGTAAAAGACTAGTATGAAAGGATATTATCCAAAAATAGTTGAGGCCTGATTATGGTTCCAATTCAACGACTACCTTATAGGTGAACGAGGCCTGATTATGCTTGAATTCAAACCTCGAGCATGTACAGGTCAAACAATTTCATGATTTGTACCAGTGGCCAAACAAAGAGCTTGAATATCTCACACACCATTCTTTCTATTACTACCATAGATTAATTAACTACAACCTAGATTGAATAAACAATTTCACGATCAGTACCCGTGGCCAAACAAAGAGCTTTCTATAACTGTTGTATGCCATTTCAATTGGTACCAGTATACAAAGATATAGACAGTACACAATGAGTGACTTACAATCAATTTTCAATACATATAAACCACGAATTCAGCCTTTGAGGACAAATTATGGAACGAATTAGCAAACAAATAGCAAAAAAAAAATTAACCAAATAAAACAAAAATAGCAGAAAATTAGGGAATAAATTTAACCAAATAACAACAAAATAGCAAACAAACTAAACCCAATAAGCAAACATATTAAAGCAAAGCTAAACCAAAATTGCAACTGACAACTTAGAAGTACAAAAGAGCTTAAACGAACAGTTTATCTAAATCAACAAAACTAATGATGAGAAATATGTGGAAAGAAATTGAAAAGGGAGAAGTCAGAGCATACTTGGATTGCCTAACCGTTGCTGTCCTAGAGCTGGCTTCATGAGAGAGAGGCTCGGTTTGAGGCAGTGAGAGAGTGGGGAGAGAGGAGGGGCGGCGGAGAGAGAGAAGAGGGGTTTCTCCTCAGCGCTTCACATCCAGAGAGACGGAGAGTTCAAAGGAACTAACGCCAAAAGAAGGTAACCTCTCAGCGCTTCAGATCTAACCATCCATTTTGATCGGACGGCTCCTAGTGAAAGATGTCCCTCTGGACATCTTAATAAGATGTCCAGACGATACAGATCCATGAACTATGAAGGAGCTGTACCACATGTCAGAGGTGATCAATTCATAATTTCCTAACGCATTTTCCTTATTCATAGCCCTATTATGAAGTAGAAGAACTAAATGTTGCAGTATTGCCATTTGCCAAGAACTTGGTATTAACAAGGAAGCCTTGAAATGTTCTTAACAAGGCCCAAAGCATACGTAGTTTAGAACTATGCCAGAAGTGGTAATTGGGGATTCTCTAGGAACTTCTTTTTTTTTAATTCAGTGGAAATTGATTTAGTGTATTATGTTTTTAACTAGATTTGCTTATTGTTTTCCTTTTTCTTTTCAGCGGGAGATAATTGACTATGTAGCTCGCAACATGTGGTTTCCAGTTTATAGCCCCTTGGTTCACGAAAAGTGAACGAATGTCTGCAATTTGCCTATCGACATAATTGCTACTGTAGATTGATTTTTTATTTGTGCAGTGCCTATGACAGTAGGAGATGATTTTTGTCATTCAATAGTAGAAGATATTTTATGTTTTAGCTCATGTCTAATCGTGAGAATGCACGCATGTGAACAAAGCCATTAATACATTTGTTCTGTGCACCTAATTTTGTCTGGGATTTCTTTTGTTTGGTCGAGAAGAAACAGCATTGCTTGCAAAATTGTGCTACACAATACAACATGAGAACCGCCTTGAAAATGATCAAGTACCATGCGCATGCTAACGTTTTGTATCATGTTTTTGACGAACTGAAGGCGTACATCCTACCAGAATGTTAAATAACATGTCAACTTAACAAAAGAATAAAGGCATTCTCAAGAAAAAATTGGAAAAACTTGAGATATTCGGGATATTTAAGAATAAATAAAGAGCATGGCAACAACACAACAGCAATCTGGTTGAGATTATGATGCTGCTTTTGGTGCATGCAGTTAGATTTCATCTCTCTTTTTGCTGCTGCTGGAGAATTTATCTACCGCGTACTTTCAGCTGGTCACTCCTTCCAGCATTTCGTCTAGCACAACAGCCAACAAAATATACAAATGACTGTAAAAAAAAAAGGGAACGCACAAGTGAATTGATTAGTCCTTGCCTCTGCAATATCCCAGTTTTGATGGATGATGTCGTTTTTTTTTTTTTTTGGCAAAGAGTGCTTTCTAATTACCAAGATAACAAATAAGATCAGATTGAAGATAGCAACGACTCGCCACTCAGTTTTCATGTACTGTGCAACTCCAGCTCTGTCATTAAGAAAGCAATAGTCATATAATTAGTAGGTGAGATAAATCCATAGTTCATTTCAAGGGACCAGGTCTTACTTGCATGAATTACAATCATAGCATTTTATCGATTTGTCGTTCTTGTAAAGCTTGCAATCTTTATTTGTGCTCACTGGTTTGTAGCTCAAGTCATAGTAGGATGCATTGACCATCGGGTACCCACACCTGAAAAAAAAAAAAAGAAAACACTAAAAATTACAAATTTTGGGCAGAAAGGACCAGAAAAAAAATGCCACAGCAAAGTTGCAAAAATCACCAGAATCTCTGCACAGAAAAGTATTTTTCGTTTTGAAAACTGTACAAAAAAGTTGTATCAAATCTTGTCTTTAATGCCATGCCAAAAATGATAAATTCATGTCCTAGTATATTTTCTTAAAAAAACTATTGTTAGTAATCTTTCTGTCAAAAAAAAAATTTACTAGAAGAGATACCTACTCTGATGGTGGCCGACAACAACCTGCCTCGATAGGACTAAGTTCTGCATGCCTATATTCCTTCAAGAACTGCACAGATTGTTAACACCACAAAGACAACATTTGAAATACAGAAAAGAAAAAAAGAAGTCTCACAGTCATAATGAAGGATTGCCAACACAATTTATATTTATGCATTTAGTAAGGTGTTAATAACATCTTGACATTTATGTAAATCATACAATGGATATCAAAATACAAAGTGAGTAAATTAAATGGTAGGAAGGCACAAAAGAATTGACCTTGTATCTCTTGGACAAGTCATTGCAATCTTCGGACTTGACAAGGCAGCTTCTCAAGTGACTCCAATTATCAGTATTGTTTAGCTTTTAGGTAAAATAAAGTTAAAAAGTTCAGAACAAAGTTAATTTCTGGTTGGATGAAATAGATCAAAATCTGAATTCTCAATATATACCATAAAAACATAATAAATATAAAAGGGTGGGCGTGGCTGTACTCACCTGCTTGATGAACCAAGAACTATAGTCTTCAAGATGATACTCCTTGTACCTTAAAAAAGGAAAGGAGAAAACATGCAAAATAGTAATTGTGTAGACTGTAGATATAATTCAAGGATTGCATTGCAATTTGTTAAGTATTCCCCTACCTAAGTCCAGGAGAAGTATGACCAGATCCTGTGTTTGTTATGATAAACCTGAAAATTAAAAATTTCTCATGATCAAGATTGATTTTCATTTGCTAGAGGAGCTGAAAAATAATATTAAGGTTTGTCACTGGACTAGAAATTGAACTAGAACTATGCTTCAGTTTTGCTCTAACTATAATTTTCAATTTTTCATTAAATAAAGATGATAATAACAAGCTTTTCATCAGAATTACACAACACTTACGCAAGTACAGTGAAGACCATGATAGCCACCAAAACTATGAACAGCAGCACGAGATACTAAATAAGAAAAGGGTCAAGGTCTCTTCAAAGCTAAAAAGCACAGACTTGAAGCAAATATGCTAAAAATAAAAATGATGCATTGAAAAAATATCAAGGATACTGTCCAAAGCAACAGGGAGATATGCTTGCAAGCACCCAGAAACCCGATGAAGGATCTGAAATATACACCATTCAGACTTCACATACTGAACCAAAATATAAACACCTAGGTAAGTAATAGAAATGCATACACTTGTTAATGAGCCACTGTTCCATGCACACTAATATCCATAAAAGGAAAAGGAAAGAAAATTAACCAATCAGCTGGTGCATGCTGAATGTGTTTGATTTTGGTAACTTATCTATATTGGATTAATTTATGCTTAAGCCAAATTGCTGATTTGACACCGTTCATCCTATCAAAGCAACATTTTTCTACAATTGTAATACACAAGTCCACCAGAAACAACCCTCAACTCTTCATTTACCCTTTAATTTAACTAAGATTTGGATCATTTTACCCTCAATTTTGTGAATAAACAAAGCTAAACAAACTCAAACTGCTCTCCAACCTAAGCCGTTGAGGTGCTAAAATCAGTTACTCAGACTGGTATAAAATCAGTTACACCACCTGTCGACTGGGAAGTCTCAATCAATTTCACTAATAATTATTAATTTAAAAGTTCTTACATGAGAAGAATCAAAGCTCCAAGCCCCATAACTGGAATTGTCAATGATCTCTTACACTCGTCTTGATGCGAGCTCATCCAAACCCCAAAACCAATCACAGCTAACGCTAATATCTGTTCATAGCAAAAAGATACACCACTGATGTCTCTACTGCCATTGTTTTTTTTTTCAAAGAAAAGAGAAAAACTTGAGGCAAAATAGTACTTACCATGGTGAGAAAATTGATCCACCTAATTACAAAAGTGCTGGTGCTGGTGCTCATTGTGTGCTTGCGTGTGTGCGTGTGTAAGAGAGATCTAGATAAATTCTGATGGGATGGGGGGGAATGTATTGAGGGAGAACCAGATAAAGAGACGAAGGAAAGAAGACAATAAATCTAGGAAGAAGCATCAGCCAAATCTATTGTAGACACTAGCTAGATCCTCTAGAGGTACTACTATTGCTCGTGACTTCCAGCTTTGTCTAACTAATTCACATGCTTTTACTCCATACTAAATCAAGCATAGGAGGTCGGCTTGATTAGCCGAACTGATAGCTCCTTTCAAGTCTGAATTTTACTTTTTCAGTTTCGTCCTTCCAGTTTCGAATTTTTCTAAAAGTACTCTTAGAGACAAATGATAGAGTGTGGGGCCCATACAGCCATACTATCAATTTGAAAAGAAATAATTAAAAGGTGCTGCTGCACAGCACTTATCCCCGGATTGGACCCATATTTCGGTTGGAGAGTTCAGATAACATTAATTTAACTTTTGGGACCGGACCCATTATTATTCTCAGGGCAAAAATGGCAATAATTTTAGAGATAGGCTAAAATCAGTCGCGACTGACGGATGGGACTGTCAGCTACGATCAAATCTCAATTTTCGAAATTCTAACAGTCGATCCGAACCGTTCAATGTGTTCTCCATATTGAAATCTCATTGGAGACAAAATTTTATATTTTTCTGAAATTGTTTAGTATTTGTTTGGTATTTTACAAAATTCTTAATCTAAACAATTCTGGGCCCTTCAATAACTATGATTTTTAAAATTCTCAAAAAAATAGTAAATAAAATCAGAAAAATGTAAAATTTGGTCTCCAATGAGATTTCAATATGGAGAACACATTGAACGGTTCAGATTAGCCATTAGAACCACAAAAGTTGAGATATAATCGCGGCTGACGGGTCCATCCGTCAGTCGTGGCTGATTTTAGCCTATCTCATAATTTTAACACTTACTATGGTCAAGCACACTATTCTGGAGTTTTGACCGGTTTAATTTGTCGCTCATGTAGCCTTTTTTTTTTTTAAATAATTTAAACTTATATAGCCTGTAATACATCCCAAAAACTCTTTAGTGCCCCTAATTGCTACATGCACTAGGGATCTTTTGATATTGATTATATTGTTGCGGGGACGTTACAGAAATAAAAAAGGCCTGTATGCTGTAGCGTGCCAAATTGAACAATACAAGTATGGAACGCTTTATTTAATTTTTTTTTTCTGGATATATCACAAAAAAAATGTTAAATTATTTTATTGAAACTTGTTAAGTTTTATGACGTCTTGAACCACTTCACTTATTTCTTACTTTATAACTATATAAAGTTAAATGGGGTAGTTTGACCCTATGAACAGTGTCATTTCTCTTTTTCCGTAGAATTATCTGGAGCGTTGGTTGGGATCGAGCGGCTGGATTTACGAAATGGAAGAGCGGTGATTTCAGCACCGCTTCTTCTTATACTGGCCCTTCTTACGCCGATCTCTTCCTCCCCCTCCTCCTCTATTGAGTTCCGCCTGCTTATGTTGACCGTTCACGCGTTCTTCCTCTTCGCTCTGACCTTCCCACGTGATTCTAGATTCTTCTACCCCTCCTTCCTCCTCCCTCTCACCCACCTCTATACCTGCTCGATTCTTCCCTCTCCCTCTCCTCCGTTTTTTCTTTGTCGCCTCCGATCATTGATCTGAAGATAGGATTTCTGTTGATAGGGTTGTCTCTAGCAGATCCGTAGCTTCTCGGTTTAGTTCGTCTCGATTGCTGCTGAGGGCTTCGCACCTCACTCAGAGTTATGCCGCCGAGTTGATTGTTCCTCATTTTCGATCTACGAGCAAAAGAGCAAGGAACAATCAGGTACGAATCCATTCTACACTTCAATTTTAGGTTTTCTCAAGTAATTTTAGTCAATTGCTTCACTGATTGGTACTTTGTGCAAGATTGAAGAGAAATGGAGCTTGCGGAGGAAGAGAGCCGCACTAATAAGCAAGACGATGAGGAAGGGAGAGGCCAGTGACACACAAATTTCAGTTCGATATCAGGGCAGAAAAGGGAGACGGAGAAACAAACCCTAAGCCCTAGGGGAGAGAGAGATAATCGCAGAAGCTTACAAGAAGAAAGGAGGAGTCGAGGAGAGCTCCCCTTCCGGCTGATTGATTGAAGGATTAGACGAGCTTTCGATAAGCTTTGGTCTTGGCCGGAAGCGTTGGCAGCTGTTTCTTTTGGACTCAGGAGCTGTCCCAAGCTTTTTCCTCAGCTTTTGTCACGGTTTGTCCTCATGGCAACTTTAGATCTCCTCTCACAGCGTCAATTGCATGGATGAGTATATTGGTCACTCCTTTTTCAGGCGAGTACACTTTTTTTCCTTTATTATTTGGTCATTTAGGGAAAATAAAAAGTTGCTTGACTGCATTACTCTGCTCAATGTTTGTATTCGGAAAATTTAATTTTTCTATTGAAAGTTGCTGAGCCAATGTTTCTATTTGATTTGTTTGCGCCCCAAAAGGTATTGCTTTTATCAATTTTCCTTTTTTTAATTATTATTCTTCTGTTCGAGTATTTATAAAGTCAAGGCAAGCTGTAAGTTGAATTGTTGGATCTTTTATGTAATTTACACCATTTACTTTTCAATATATTCGGCAAAATTGGTTGCTATTTTTTTTTTTAAAAAAAAAGGAGCCGATCCGAGCTCTACTGGAGGTAGCAAATGTTTTCAAAAGTATTTTTCCTTTTTTTTTGAATAAACCTTTTTCCTTTAAAACAACTAATGATATATGCCTAAGAGTTTGCTGGATGCATTTGGAGCGTTGATGATATTTTGATATTCATAGCATATTTGGTGCGTGGTGATGACCTCGAGTCCTTGATCAGAAATACTTCATTGCTTATTATGACATTTTGATATTTGTAGCTGTTTTGCAACAATTTTATATTTGGATTTCAACTTGAAAAGAACATGGATTGAGATGCATTTTTGTAAATACTCTTCTGGATGCAATAAAAAGAATGTGGATTAATAGGGAACCATGCATAATGGGCAGGGTTTAATTCCTTAAGTGTAGGAACCAGTGTACCAGTTCTTTACCGGTATACTAGCTGTGCAATAATAGCTTCTTTTTCCATGAGACAACTTTGTATTTGCATATTTCAATCTATTGAAACAGGTGCTATATCCACCTTATTTTCAAAACAAGATATGGTGAAAGTATATCTCCGTTGAGACTGCCTGAGGCGATATGTTATCTCGAGAGATAAATTACTGCATTTTGGATCTAAGTGATATCAGCACAAATTTTCAAATTCGAATCGTGAAGGATCTAATGTGGTCAATTTTCATAATCAGTCAAAACCACAGTCCACATAGGGCTTGAAACAAGTCTATTGATTGGCAATGAATACTGTAGTTAGTAATTTACAATATCGTGCTTTAGGTTTGAGAATGTAGTGATCTCTTTCATATTTTACCTGTCTGATCCAGTATTAAGCAATATGGGAAATCTTCAAAAGCAAATGTTCATTTCTTGCTTTTTTTCCCCTTATATGACATGTAGTTGTTACTTGATTGATGACTGACGTAGTTAGGGATGCTATATTAAACCTAACTTACCGTTTACGGATTTTTTTATGTGCCTTGCAGGAAGTTTTCAAACTAATGGTTGAATCAGATTTGGTAAGCGTGCATGGACAATTGGACATAAACTTAACTATCTCAGGACACGGTCTGCAAATTTTCTCATATTTTTTGTTTTAATTATTTTAATTTTCTACATTAGCTTATAGTTTTTGGGTCTCTTTGGGATCAATCCAGTTTTAAGAAGAACACTTGCATTACAAAAAATTAATGCATGGAGAAAGACAGAATGGTTTGGGAACTTCGATATTAGAAACTTCTAAGAATTTTTCAGTTTCTCTTATCTGAAGTTTTCAGTGCCTGACGCCTCAAGTTATGCATTCATTTAGTTAAAATGTAGTAAATAAAATCCAACAACAGATAACTTTTGTATAGTATTGCAAAACATAAATTTAGATGTGTTTATCCTCATAATTCAGATATAGACTATTCATTTACTTGGATCGAACTTTATTTGGTTCATTATAGCTTGGTTTTGAAGGGATTCCTGCCTGCTTTTTCGCATGAGGATGCTAGGACAGATTTAGGATTTTTTTATCTGAACTCTAAGTCTATTATGCAACAAATTACTTTAGGTTTCAAGGCTCAAATTATACATATGTGGAGACGGAGCCGCGTGAGTTGCACGTGGACAATAGTTAGTACAGTAATCGATCCTGGCCGTCCGTTCAGATCAGATTGATCGCATCCGTTTGTTTCACAATTACAACATAATCCAAGCTGTGTATTACATTAGAAAAAAATCTGTTTTATGTTTTATGTCCAAGCGTTTATGGACAATTGGACATAAACTTAACTGTATTATAAGCATTTGTTTTATGTTTTATGTTCAGATCAGATTGGAGCAAGTCAATTTTGTTGCTAATCATTCTCTCTTTATTTTTCAGTTTATCATCTAATATATTTTTTTTACATAGATATACAGAAGGCATAAGATGAAACAAGTCAGACCCGTGATCAGTACGCTTACTTCTCGACTTGACGTGTGTGGAAATCATGCCACTTGCTTCTCGAGTTTATACTTCTCAACATGTATGGAAATCATGACACTCACCTTAATACACTTGATTCCCGATCTCATGCTCGCTGCTCAGGTTCGCACCCTTCTAATCATATCATGGTGTATCAAACAGTCTTCCATATGTCTTTATTGCTTATGTTTAGTAACAGTAGTGTTGGCCTAATTGGATTGTACACAATTATTTAAACTATCAGTACAAATGCTATGCTCATCTTTTTTCTCACGGCACCTAAAAAGTAACATGAAGAATTATTATTGAAATTTTCTATTTTAATTGCCTATGATGTTTCAATCCTTAATATCTATTTTTTTATCTGATGATTGATTGTGGGCTTAATTACAATTGATGACACAAAACTGGCGCATCTGTTTGTTCAGTACTTTTTGTATTAGACTTCTCAGATTGAGATATAGGCATATAGCATTTGTCTTGAATTTTTATATATATTTCAATTATATAAGTAAATTCTTTAGCAATACAATTATACAAATTCTTTTAGTTCCAAAATTTCTTTCTGGGTACCAAATGGCCGCAACTAATTTTGACCTTTCATGGCAGAACTTTTGGTGCATAGAACATGGTCTGAGCCAAAACACCTATAGCTATACTGAAATCTAACATGGTGTAAGCTGTGGTTTGTGTTCAAATATAATGATATTTTTGCTAATTATACTTGCCGCCAAGTTCCATAATACTTTTATGTTCACTTGAAGGGTAATTGACATTAAAAAGATAAGGAGTGAGATTAATTTAGACTAAAAAGACTAAGCTGCACTTCATTTTAATTTGACTGAATTTTGTCTTAACCTGATTCTAACACCTACTCATCTTAATTTTGTAATATTCTACCACCTACTCATGTGGATTGTTTATTCGTTCATGTCATGCTATCAAGCTCTCGCTTTTCCTTTTATGCATAATCATGCTTTTCATTCTTCTACATGAGAGTTCAAAGTATGTCAAATGTTCACACGTCCTATTATATGGTAAGTTTATTGTCTCTCTTATTTTTCTCTCTCAAATGGCTATACTTTATTAGTGTGTTTTTTTTCAAATTAAAATATTGATAATGATGCTTTCCGTGATTGTTTGTTTAGATTGCTAACATTTTTCAAATACGTTCTATAATAGTTTGTCCGCACAAAATATCACAAGAAATTTATAAAAATAATAAGAACTCAATCATCAAGAATAATAAAAATTTAAAAATAGATAAAGCTCTATTCTGTATGGTTACTAATTTCAAAATATCTTTTGTAAAAGAATCGAAATTGTGAACTTTGGAGGTAAGCACTATATTCTTTATTTTGTTCTTTAGCGTAATACCTAAATAAAAAATTGATTACACGAGTATCACTAAGGTTTAAATACTAATTGATCAATTACAATTTAAATCAGTGGAGAAATGTTCCACACATCAACTTAATAATGTTTATGTTGGTTAGTATTGATTAAACAATTCATCACACATACTTTTATACTTTCGCGATCTTCCGTACTCGAACAGATGTAGATGAATCGCGCAACTCGCGAGATTAGCACTATTTGAATAAAGATGTGTGGGTGTCATGTAATTTTGATGTAAGATTTTTTTTTTTGGTTCTCTTTTGCTTACTGGTAATTTTTTTCGATTATTTGCAAATTTTCTTACTTTTTCCTGTTAAACTCTGCAATTTTTAGTGAATTACCACAATTTTTTTGTGGTACATGTACATGTGCTAAGCACGGAGGTTGCATGAGATCTGATCGAAGCCCGTGGAAAGACCCAGAAATTATGAAGGTCCTTCCCACAATCTCTCTCTCGCAGAAAACCCAATAAGTTTTGAGCTACCTGTTTACAACAAATTTGGGAGCCCTCAGTTTGAGTCAATTTTGATTCAATTTTCATAGCTTTTCATGTGGCCGCTAATTGAAAATAAAGTATCAAATCAAAGTGAGCTATGGTCAAGGCATATACGATTTCCTAATTGTTATTTGCTTCTTTTGTTTATTTTATTTTTTTGGCAGAGGGTGCTTAGTGGTGAGGCTAATTTTGCTCGGCAAATTGTCACCATTTCAGGTGGGAAGATCATAGCATACTCTAAACTTCTTCGAGTAAGAATATTATCAAAGTTTTATTTTATTAAAACCGTGCACTTGCTTATGTATCGGTATAGGAGAATAAATCAACATGATTTATAAAGGAAATTAGTATTTTGTTCCACTTTCAAGTTCCTCATCCCTTTAAACTCATGTAATGCTTACTTTGGTCTAGATGCATCAAAACTGTTATCCTGTACATATTAATTATTAGCTTTTGAATATGGTAAACATAAACATTAAATTTTATTTTGGTAAGATCTTTACAAGAAATCATTTATCTTTATATATATAAATTAGGTATTTCACAGTATGGACCATGGCTAAAGAATATGTAAGGTGAAAAGAATATACGACATAGTAACCAATTAAAGGATTTACCGTAACATACTCTTATAATAATTCTGCTACTGGGAATACACTTTACTATTGTCTTAAACATATGTAACTTTGTATATGCAGTTGAAATATTCATGTCAATTGATCTTCTGACACATTTAAATTAACATAATAACTATTAGCTTCTTCCAATCAATATTCGTTCTACTAAATTACTAATGGATTAGAAATTTTCTTTTTGTTGCCTTGGCAATTATTTATTTTACATGCAATGTTATGTTTTGACCTTACACTAAATTTTGTAGTTATTTTACAAAATATTGTATAATATGATGTACACTAATGATTTCATCTTAGTTGCTCGGTACCCTAATGATTTCACATTCTTTACCAGAACCAATCTATATATAGAAAACTGAAAGTCTGTCAGAAATATAAACATGATTAGTAACTTCAGTTTTGTGTTATAACTTTTACTAATTTACATTGGTTTTGTATGGACCTTGAAGAAACCATCTGCCCCTATTGAGAAAAATAAGCCAGCAACTACAAATGGGTCAAATCAGGGTAAGCCAGAAAAAGGCTCATATGTATTCAAGAGCTACTTACTGATTACATAGAAGTTTTCGTTTTAATAGAACGTTTCATTATACAGCAAGATAAAGATGTATTTAAGTAGAACTTTTCTTTTAAATAAACACCTCTATGTATTCGAAACCTATTTACTGCTCTACACCAACGAATGTCTTAGATACATGGTAACTATTGCGTTACTGCACCTATGGAAAAGTTCTCTTGAAAAGAGAGAAATTGCTGCAGAGAATAGGCTGTTTCGAAATTAGGTACATTTTTCCCCTCTTTATTTAAAATATTAGGATAAAAAAAATTCTATAGCACTCTATCTGTATACAGTCCATCTATAGTTGTTAAAATTAACTAACACTTTTCCTATGTATATTAGATTTGGAGGTAAAAGATCTCAGTTCAGATCGAAGGACCTTGCTCGACAAGGTGAAGCATTTGTTTTTTTTTTTTACAAGCTATAATCATCCGAATCAGTTCTTACTTCTTAGTTTAATAATACAAGCAACCATTTTATAAGTGTTGTGTGTTAGTTGAAGTAAAAATAAAATTGTCTATTTATATTTTTCCGTCACAGATTGCTTTGAGGGCAGGCATTTAGGAGCTGTTTGAAGAGCTACCATCACTATTAGGTTATGAAAAGTTGCTTCATCACAGTCACCGTATCACTAAAACTTTTTCGGGAACACTGTTTAGTACAATGCGCCATTTTCTGTATTTTGTTGCCTTGCTTAAATGAAAATGTATGTTTATATATGAATATTATAAGAAGAGATCAACGAGATTTTCTGTAATTGTAAAAGGTTGAATATCGTGCCTTTTTTTCTTTCCTTAGAAGACAATATATATGGCACCAGAGTTAGCTCGATAATCATCAGTTTGAATTTTATCTACTCTTAACACTGGTAGCATAGGGAGTGAATTCAACAGGGGCTCATAAACTGCCGCAAATTTGTAATTGACTCAATATTCATGTATCTATATTATGTGTAGCACATAGAAAAATAGTATTGGAACAATTTAAAGTTTTAAAACTTTAAATTGTTTTTATTTTCATTACATGTGAAAGACAGATATAATGGATGAAGGAGCCATCTCCTCTCATAAATATCTGCATAATTGACATTTCAGCAGGTGATATGTGATGTATAATTCCAGTTATCTAGAACTTACGGTTGCATTAAGTTATATGATATATGATATATGATGTATATTGATATTTTTTAGACTATATTTTAATTTTTCTTTTCTAGGCTTTTGTGTGTTGTTATAATTTTATCAAAATCCATAGAACCATCGTCATTCAATTAATAAATTCCATTGTATGCACACAGAATGGATTGCACCCACGAACTATTTTTGAAAAAAATTATCAGGTGGGGGGGTCGCGGCAAAGCCGCGACGAGCAGGAGTCCCCTAGTTTTCTCTCAAAACCTGACGAAAAGGTACTTTAAGTGGACTTTTTCAGTTTCTTTGAGTAATGAAGACTGATTCTTCCAACAAATGATTACTGGAAACAAATGATTTCTTTAACCGACGATGTTAGCTTTAATTCAATCCATCCGGCCATAACATATATTGCGATTTTTCTTCTGAAAGGCAATTAAAGACGCTTATAATTAAGAAAAAAGATAGACAAATTATTAGCATGCAACTAGTTAACCAGCAGCTTTGCAATCTTTGCTTATACGGAGAAGTCCATCTTGATTGACGAATAATATTCTTTGTGATATGTGTAAGATAATTTATGTATTGTCTTGGAAGCAATATTCAGAAATAAATGTAGTCTTTTCATGGTTATGAAAATTAATCATGCACGATTATGCTTTTATGTCCCTGCTTGTTAGAGATATAAGCTACAGGTACATCAGATAATGCAAGTTAATTTCCTGTGGAAATTCATGGGATATGTAAAGTTAAAAGGAATTTTTTGCTATCATATATTTGGCTGTTACCTTTCTCTGAGTGAAAAGGTTTTGATCTTTTAAAATTTTAGCAAATTAATAGCTCCAAGGTCTTGCCTATTTCTATGTTATTTTTCTCATTAAACAAAAAATATGTGCAGTATCTATTCTCTTGTACTTTTGGTACAATTTATTGGGCTGACGCAAGCTATTAGTATTACGTATAAGCTAACATGCATACTGTCCTGATTTCTCGCAAGCTCTCATCTCCATATCTGGTATGCACCATGGGCGGATACAATACGATTTCTACAAGTATCCGATGTACATCAAAATGGCATGTTTGTGAATTGTGGGACTGAAAAATCATCATTAAGTCCAAGCTCAAGTGCCACTTCGGAATTAGGTTCTTCAGTAAATACTCTGTTTTACAATTTAAAAGAATTATAAATTTATAATTGTGTTTCACGCATAAAGCGGGTGACATTTTTTGTGTGCGTCGGGTTTTTAAAGTGAAATGATACTTAATAGTCATGCATATGTGAAAAAGGATCAAAACTAAATAGTGAAGAAAACCAACCTATGGTTTCTCATAATAATTTAATTTCTTCTTTCTGAACTTCACATCAATAAAAGGTCACGAAATTAAAATCCGATAAACTGCTAATATACAAAGATATACTCATTACAACGATTCAAATTAATGAAACAAAGTAGCCCTCACAAAATCATATAGGACCCCAACGTATCAGCTCAATCACCTTAAGCTACCGGCTCCACTGGTGCCACCTCAGGTGCCACCGCAACTACAGGGGCCTCCTCGGGTGCCTCAGTTTCAGCTTCGGCAGCCGCAGGGACCTCCTCGGTGGAGACGGTCATGTCTTTCTTTGATGAGGACTTGAGGAGGTGGTTGTAGCAGCCCTTCTCCTTGAACAACTGCGCGAAATGGATCTTGCAGTAGAGGGTGCCTTGGAGCGCCGCATAATTGGAGGTTGTTAGAAGACAGCCACCATGAGAGCACTTGAAACATGTCTTGTGGTATGACTCTCCCTCCACACTCAACTGCAAAAATTTTCAATCAAATGATTAATTAGATAACAATAATCAATTGAACAACATGATAGAAAATTGACACATCAGCATAATGTTTGATATTATGGCAGATGACTGTTTGCATTGAAGCCTCATGCATGGTGACGCAAAAAGAAAGAAAAAGTTAAGTTTAATTAAAAGAAACGAAATAAATACCTTCTCCAAGGGATAAACGGTCTTTTTACATGCTGAGCATTTGTCTTGGGTTCCACTGAATAGTGCAGACATCTTGCTTGGAGTTCTTGTCTATCAAAATCAAAATAAAGGCCAGATAAATACGGTATTGATTACTGAAGAAACGATGAGGGAAACTAACAATTGTCTATTTAAAAATTTTAATTGTGGTCCTTATTCATCAAATGTTTTTGTTGACATTACCAGATCTCTCTTCTCGGCACCTGCATCAGAAACAAAAGGTAGATAGTTAGCTTTCCATTGTCAGTTGACAGCGGTAGAATCAAATTAATTCTATTTTTGTTTCGAAAGGAAACAATGCTGAACCTGAAGGAAATTTCTTGGTGAAGGAACCAGTCTCCTTGAAGAGCTGCTCAAAGTGAGGTTTGCAGTACAGCACCCCTTCCATGGAAGAGTAGCTGCACATCTGAATTAACACGCAAGGCATTAAAAGTCAATAATTAAAAAATCATTAAAAATGAACATTATTTCGTATAAAACAACAAGAACTAGTAAATAGAAATAGTAACAAATCATGAAATTAATGTGATGAAAAAAAATAAAAAATTTTAGTATCATGAGAAACAACAACACTTGAAGTTAGGATGACACATGCGAATCCTGTTCTATAGTGTACCAATTAACCATACTGCTTGCAAATCTTATTTAACCAGTGAACTTTTTATCCAAAATGACGTGTCCATTTTGCTGTAAAACAGTTTTTCAGGACAAAATGCATCATATGAGTTGAAATATAATTATAAATTAAATGGTGCCGGAGCTATATTATGTCATCATGCAATGCAGCATAGGTTTCATACCGAAAGTGTGCCTTTGCAATGGCTGCATTTGAAGCAGGTCTTGTGGTATGGCACACCATCTGCTGAAATCAGATCGATGAAATGAACCGTCTTGTCACATGCCTTGCACTTGTCCTGTGTACCACTGAACGACATTTTTATTTCTATACAGAAGAACAAACCCAATTCAAACTATACCGAGGATGTAGTTTCAAATGGTTATTTTGAAACCTCCTTGGCTTCTTGGAATTTGGTGATTTTTTTTCTTTTTGTTGCCAATCAATCTGCTACAAAGGAGAGCAGATGAATGGCAATAGGGAGATGTGAGTACTAACTTTTGAGCGGTAATATATGGTTTAAATAAGAGGGGTGAAATCTAAATTTGTGAGAAACAAAATTGCGTAACTTGTGATTAAAAGTAGGAGGTACAGAATTTCTAAGCCACAAATTAAAGTTTGCCATGCTGGAAAATGGATTGCAGATTTTAATTTTATGGATTAAGTTCTGTGCAATCAAAAAGCTAAGTTGTGTTGCTATAATTGGTAATTAAATCTAGATTTTCTTTTGGCGCGTGTAAGGAGACACCGCAGCTAGGGCTGTAATGAAACCCGTTTACCCTATCCGTACCGTATTCGATAAGGCGGGTACGGGTAAGGTTTTATTTTCGTTAGACTAACGGATATGGGTACGGGTAAAAAAAAAATTTCGTTAACTTATCGGGTACGGGTACGGGTAAGGGCTATTTCTTATCCATTATCTAACGAGTAATATTTTACAAATATATATGTATATATAATCATGTTTTTAGCATACTTCGTAAGATATGTTATTCATTTCGATTTTCATCCAAATCATCCAAATTTATTTATGATGTTAAAAAAATTAATTTACACTCTATATTATATTATAATTTATAATTAGTTATAAAGATTTTTCAAATTCAATTGATATGAGAATAAATTTCATGATTTTTGTTATATCTAAAATATTATCTAAATGTTTTACTTTATCTATATATTTATTTGATACTATTTATTTAGCACATTATACATTTTTTTATTAAATTAATAATATTATTATTACCCATTATGTACCGTTACCCTACCCGTACCGTTAATTCTTAACGGGTACGGGTACGGGTAAAGTTCTTTTTAACGGGTATGGGTACGGGTACGGGTAAAGAAAAATTTAACGGGTGCGGATATGAAAATACCTTCTACCGTACCGTACTGTACCCATTGACAGCCCTAACCGCAGCACAACAGAATGGAAATTCTACATGCACTGGCATTTTAATTCTGGAATATTAATATTCATTAATTATACTGTTTTATATTAAGATACGTTAAAATCACAAATATGGTAAAAAATATATATATTCTAGTGTCTCACAAGACCATGCCGCATGGGCGCATGATATTTGAAAGAGGAAATTTCAAACGTTTGTACTTTGCATGAGAAACAAGCTTGTATTCAAAATTTGAACTTCAAATTCTTCCTTCCAACAATATTTGCTGGCCGTAGGGGTGCATAACGTCTAAAACGACCACGAAAATGGTCAGTTGCGTTAACCATTTTGTTTTGAACACGAAACTAACTACCACTTGCGTTAAACGTTTCGTTTTGGACGAACGGTTGAAATCACGAAAATATACATGGACGGAACTGTTTTGTTTCGTTTTGGACGAAATAAAACGAAACGAAAAAACGGTTAAAACAGTCACCGTTTTCACCCCTGTTGCTGGGTGCATTGAACGTCAACTAACCAAGATTAGTCCGAAGCCCAACCCAAATTGGATATATAACTAAAAATCTTTTAGACCCTGATCAAAATGAACTTTGTACGTAGGAATTGGATTTGGAATTCCCATAATATTGAAATCTCCTAATCAAAATCTAAAAAAAAGTCGGATTTCATTTCATTTGATCGGATTCTGTGGGAACATTTGACCATTGAAATCTTGGGAATTGGATCAAAATTTCGTCAGATTTCACGAGAGAAAATAGAAAAGAATTTAATACCCCTCCTCTCCTTCAAATAGATGAGGACAAAATAGTCATTTTTAAGAATTCAAATCAATTCTTCTTATATTTGTTTTGATCATGGGATTTCAATTGAAAATCATCTCCAATCAATTCTAATCCAATGAAATCTCATGTCTACACCATTTTGATGAGGCCTTAATATTACTCCTCCAATGAACGCCCAGCCCACAAATATAAAGCCTAACTCGTCCAGCATGCATTTGAAAAATTTTAGGATGTATGATGCATCAGTATCTATAGTAAATGCATGCTCTCTAAGGCTTTGATCAAAATAATATTTATGTAAGATTTTATTTGATTTTATTAGAATTAATATTTAGAAATTTATCGTGTCTAATAATATTAAAAATCCGATCAATATGAAATCAAATCCGTTTTTTGATAAAAAAAATTTCAATTATATAAAAATTCCATGGATTTCTCACGGAAAATAAACTAAATCCATTGAGGGCCAGTGTCAATTAATCAGGAAAGATATACATTATTTATATGGTTAATTCTATGGTGGAAAGATTTAAAAAAGTATGAATCCTTATCATTCATCTATGTTTATAATTATAATTACCAGTAAAAGAAGCCGTCGTATGTGGCCAAATAAAGAAACAAAATAATATTAGTTGCTCAATCTACCAGACAGGCGTAGATATGTTGCTCAATTTGCTCCCATAAACAAAATATATTGTTGCTTCGTCTAACGTGTAATCTCTCTTGGTTCAGTGCGTTTGTAAGGAGTAGAGATAGAGATAAATGAACGATCTAGATTGAAATCTAGTTACAAAATTAAAAAACTAGAATACCATTAACAATTAATTTTCTTCATTTCTTTATTTTTTCAAAAATATTGTTTAGAACAGATTTTGGAACACCATTTGATTAAAATAAAATTTGAAACACATTTTATTGGTTCCATTAATCTACATGACATTGCCTCACCAAACTATATATGTATATATACACACACATTTGTTATAAATCTGAAATTGACTTGGGGTTAAAAATATGAGATGCGTTAAATTTTTTAAACAAAATATATTATTGGATGAAGAGCTATGGCATTCAGAGAAAAAAAAATTTTGAAAAATAAAATACAGAGCGCACATGCAGAATATTTTTAACTACCAAAATCAAAAGGATGGAATGCGGAAATTATTTCCGTCGATAATCATATGTAGATAAAAACTATCAAAAAGTAAATCTATTTAACAATTGCACTTGACTATAGTATCTTAGTCTTCATTATATTAAACTAGGTGGGGTAATCGAGCTTCGCTCGATCCATGTATTTCTAATAAATATGTAATTTTAATATTTTTACATAATCTATGAAATCCTAATATAAAATTTTTGCCTTCATCACCATCAGACATGGCAAAGATCTGTGTCCAGTACAAAAATATGAGAAAATATGAATGTATAAATCCAGTACAATAATTTGTTAATCTGGGATTTATAATCAAGAAAATATGAGAAAATTTTTGCCTTCATCACCATCTAAAAAATCAAACAAATTACGATAATTTGTAAATAAAAAATTTCAGAACTTTCCTAGCTAAAGAATCAAATTAAAAAAAAAGCTCAACCTTTTTTTAAAGAGTACCGACTCCTCCATGGCAAAAGATCGGCGTCCATCGAAAGCAACTGTGCGGAGGAGGCCGTTTGTTCATCAAGCTGCAAGCTGTACCCATGATTGCCTTTCTGACACCCACACATCTTTATTTATATGTTTGATAAGGCAAAAGATATAAAGAGGATATTATTTCATTGATACCAACACTAAACCTGAGGTATTAAGGAAGCATACCAGTATTTTTGGGATGAATTTGGTACTGACTTGCATCAGTCCTCTAAATATGGCTTGAGTCGAGTCTGGGTGAACTACCGATGGGCTCATTTCTCTGTGATTGCACCATGCATGTGATACTGAATGAATCTGATTCCTTTTTTCTATCATGAATAGATGGCAAATGGAATAGAAATAGGAGACGGTGCTTTCGGCTCCATAATCTTAAACATGAATTGGAATTTGAAACACACCAAATTGAGAATATTAAAAAAAAATCAATTAATAAAGCTAAAATTATTTGTTTTAGAATTGAATCAGAGAGTGAGAGAGACTCAAAGAGAGAGAGCAGGACTAACCCTTCTAGCACAACCACCGGTACCAAAATCGACCAAAGCTCAGATTGGGCTTAGACACATCTCCCTCTACAACCCTTCATCTTCTTCCCTGTTAGATTTTATATTCCTCATCCCCAATACAATATTTTTCTTTTTACATTATCTGTTAAAAATATTTAATATGTCTATTGCACAACACATTATATATTGCTTATCATACAATACGATTGTCCTTACAGGCTTATAAATTTTACCTTGAATAATATTTTAGCACTGATCTCTTGATGAAACAGCATGCAAGAGGTTGAAGCAAAGCTCCTCCTCCAGTCCTTGTAGCTTCTTTTTGCCCTCTCTCAACCCTCCTTTTCGAAAAATCAGTATAGGAAAATCATATGTCAATATTTATAATATATAAAAGATCATGAAAACCAGATTACCATTAACTTCCTACACAATCGAGTCTTCTTAATTTCTTTTTATTTTTGCACTTGCTGGATAAAATTGTAATTGTTCAAAAAAAATATGTCATTTAACTACTTTTGCTGACTTCACTCTCTATACAGATTGCTTCCATCCTTGCCCATTTCTAGACCCAAAATGACATTTAAAAATCATTGCTCTTCCTCAGTGTTCGAAAATTGAGACTTCATCTACAATTAACAAATTGGCATTTCAACAAAATATAATCGACTTGGTATCTGTTCTTTTGTACAGAACCACAAATCCGACCAGCCAAAATCTAGTTAATAATATGAACTACGAAGGCTTACATTAAAAAGAAAGAAGGATCAGCTAGCATCTTATTAGATCCTGAGGGAGATGAAAAAAAAAGGGGAGAGAAATAGCTTTCTTGTGTTTTTTCATATTTTGTGGGTGGATTATTTTTTCAACTGAAACCACATTCTTGTATTTTTCATTTTCTTGCAATCACACCAGCATCTTATTGGTGCCTATCAAAATTCAAAATAGTTTCCTTTGTAGCTTCTCTAAAAGTCATCAGGTGTCTCAGGTCCTGTACATCCATTACCACCAATCAAGGCTCCAAGCAGCTTTAGTTTTGGTCTTTTAAAGAAAGCATTATATGGTGATCTAATACCAATTATGTATACTACAAAATATTTAGTCCAATTGCTCAATATATATTGTTCCTGCACACCAAGTTCATTCGTTGATCTTAAGCAAAAGGAAAGGTAAAATGGAAGAGAATAAAAACTGTCAAATATTAGTCCGTTGTTTACATAGTTGAGTCCATTTCAAAAGTACAAATGCGCAAATTAAATTATATTTTGAATACAGACATAATAGTTAAAATGAAACAATAAATGTACAGGTTCCTTTCTATTTGATATTCATTAACCAAAAACATATAAAAAAAGGTCATCATTTTCATACAAATAAATATATTTCTAGTTTAGCCTCTTGTGAGGCAGTATCCACAGTTGAGATTAAATACAAATATTTTTTGAACAAAATTACATAGGAGATTAAAGGCAGATTAAAAATAAACAATATGAGGCAACATCCATAGTCGAGACAAAAAAAAAAATCTGTTAAAAAAAGTAAAAACCTGAGATTGCCTCCGCCATGGATTGAAAAAGGGAATGTGCCTTGCCTTCTTTTTCATTAGGAGGAGACAGGAGAGGGAGAAGATGCAACAGAGAGGAAGATGAGGGCAACCTCTTGTCTTGCCATGGAGAGGGAGAAGAGGGACAAAGAGGGAAAAGAGAAATTCATTAGGAGGCAACGAAGACGGAGAAGGTGCGACAGAGAGGAGGGCGACGCGACACTTGTCTTCGTGCCTCGTGTTGAGACGGAGAGAGAAGAAGCGATGGAGGTGCCTTGTTTCCCAATAGGAGGCGATGGAGAGGGAGAAGTGGCGATAGGGCAAAAAGAAGAAAACCTAGAGTTGATAGGAAGGAAAGAAAGGATGCGATCAAATTAGATAGGGGACGCAAGGAAAACTATATTGCGCTGTCAAATTTAGCATCAACGGGTGAACCGGGTCAAATTTATGATGAAATGAGTCGGTACAAAATATCTACAGACTTAATTATAAAATTCGGCAAATTATTGAACGCAAGAAAAAATGGTTGGCCGTGTCGACTGTTTAAAAAAAATTTCTAACCGGACTCCCACGGATTTTTATTTATAATACTGATTACTTTATTCAAATTTTTGGACATGATTCAATTTGTATCAACCTTCAATTTTACAAATAATGATCTTGATCTTAAAATTCTTCTCTCGTATAGTAAACAAGTATATCATCAATTCATCATCACATCTGGCCTGAAAATTATAATCATAATCATTATCATGTTCGTGCATGGCGCCGATTAGAGGGAAAAAAAAGATCCATCAATTAAGAAATAATAAAAAAAAAATTCATGTCAAATTAGACTATTTCCCATTTGGACTTGAGACGCTGGCTACTGTTTTGTACTCCCCTCCCTCAATTCATTTCGTCACTAAATTTCGGATATATCCAATGACAATTTTTTTTTAAAAAAAATCCACTTTCCCTTCATTATTGACAAGCACACTGTGAGAGCATTTTATATTTTTTCCTTTCCAGTTCGTATCCTAAGATATTCTGTGCAAGTGTAAACTGTAGACAAACTTGTGCAGAACCTGAAACAAAACACGGGGTGTTTTGGTCATTTCACGACTCTTCTGATTTCGCATCTCTCCAGCCCTAAAGACCACTCGCCTCGCCTTCTTTCTTGTCTCCATTTCTCAATCCTCAGATCTCTCCTCCTTTTCACCCCTTATTTCTCTGCCATTATCAAACCAATCCTTTCGTAATCCATTCGTGCATTCTCTTTCTTTCTTTTTTTCGAATCTCACTCCTTTGCTATCACGCCTTTTTACTATCATTATTCTTTTCTTCTTTTTTTTTTTCAATTTCGATTCATTTTAGGAGACTTTTAGTTCCTTTGTCTTAGAAAAACATGAATCAAAGAAGTAGATTTCCACCAGGGATCGGCGGAGATCGTGGGAACAACATGGGAGGAAACCCTAACCCGAACAACAATTTCTATGGGAGAAACCCTAACCCTAACCCTAACCCTAATCCTAACCCTTACAACAACAACAACCAGCATTTGCAGCCGCAATACCAGTATGTGCAGAGAAATCAGCAACCTTACTACCAGCAAAACCAGCCGCGACAGCAATTCCGGCAAAACCAGCCGCATCAACCACAATCTCACCTCCAGAGAAACCAGTTGCATCAGCCGCAATCGCATTTCCAGCAAAACCAGTTCCATCAGCAGCAGCAGTGGACGAGGAGGAATTCGAATCAGATTGCAAGTGGTTCTGGTGTTGAAATGGTCAAACATACTCCGCCTCAGATCAGGGAAATTGATACAAGGTATGAAGAGATTGCACAGACGCTACACTTTTCTTTGCTTTTCTTGTTTTAGGGTTGTTTATATAAATGTGGGGGTTATTATTTTAGTTTGGTGCCATTTGATTCTATAATTTTTAACTGTAATCCATCAAGTTCTTGTAATTCCATATGTGCGTTGCATTTTTTTAGTTTCTGATTCATTAATAGTGCAATGTTGAATGAGCTTGGAAGGAATATATCCAGCTTAGTGTTTGTTTTTCTTAGCAAAATTAACTTCATTTTAGTTCAGCTAGTTTTAAGGGGCACCTGTTATTATGAATATGCATTGTTCTGTTGCTCTGTTTAAATTTAAATAAGAAACAACTTAAGTTTGCTGGCCCTTACATATCTTATGTTTTGTTTCAGTTCTGAAAATTGGAAGGAGAAGTTGCATATCCCAGCTCCTGATACAAGATTCAAGACTGAGGTGATTTGTCCCTTATTTTTTTGAATATAAGCTATTCAAAGTTTTGTTTGTTTTCTTACTGTTTAGTTAAAAGTATGATGCTTGTATAAACTTGTAAAGGCTTATATATTTAGCTTAATCAAAAGAGGAGGGGGTGAGATAACATAAGTCAGGCCGTGAAATAGAAACATCATGCATGCTTTTGTAGAATATTTTGCTTAACCATCCTCTATTGATTTCTCTGCAAGTATAAAAGCTGCCACCCTTTCCCATCATTTACTTAGGGATAAACAGGGTGGTTTGGGCTTCTTTATTTTTTCCTAAAAAAAATGTTGGTCCATGGACAAATTATTTTTTTGAGGTGATTGCATCTTATTACATTTTTTCTACGGATATGCATGATCTTGCTCATTTTCGAGGGTTATGCCCTATATAATTAGGTTCACAGAAAATATAGCTCTTATTTCCCCCCTGTAAGAAGAACTCAAACAATGCCAATTCTTGTGTTCCAGGATGTAACAGCTACAAAAGGAAATGAATTTGAAGATTATTTTTTGAAAAGAGAGTTGCTTATGGGAATATTTGAGATGGGGTATGAGAGGCCATCTCCTATTCAAGAAGAGGCCATACCAATTGCACTTACTGGCTCTGACATTCTCGCCAGAGCTAAAAACGGGACTGGCAAGACAGCTGCCTTTTGCATTCCTGTCCTAGAAAAGATTGACAATGAGAAAAATGCCATTCAAGGTCTGTCACTTTATTGGTGTTTCTCCCCTTTCTCTTTAAGTTGTTAACGGGAAAATGCAAACACTGCTGGGGTCGGGTCATTCTTAGAATAATTGTTGTGAATAATGATGAGACTGGAATAATGCAAATAGCAAATTGCTTAAAATTTTTTCAATTCCATAGAATTTGTCTGCAAATTATTCGTTGCCCATTAAAAAGAGAAAGGATATTTAATGTTAGCATTTCCATGGTTTAAAATTGTTTTCCATTTAAATCATTGCAAATTTTACAATACATAACTCTATGTTTGCATGTACATTTTGTGTGTACAGCTGTGATTCTTGTTCCCACAAGGGAATTAGCACTGCAGACGTCTCAAGTTTGTAAAGAGATAGGCAAGTACCTCAAGATAGAGGTAATGGTAACTACTGGAGGCACCAGTTTGAGGGATGATATAATGCGCCTGTACCAGCCTGTACATTTACTAGTCGGAACTCCTGGACGAATACTGGACCTCACCAAGAAAGGTGTTTGTGTTCTCAAAGACTGTAACATGATTGTCTTGGATGAGGTACTTAGTCTTTAACTTTTTGCAGAAATTTAAGAGAATAATTAGTCTTTAACTTTTTGTGGAATATAAAGAGAAATTGAGGTAGAAAAGAGAAAACTTTGAACTTGTGTTTTGAAAATTATATGGTAAGTTATAATGGAGTTAAGTTGAATGTGCACTTTCTGTCCCTAAAGACGTCCCTTTTGTTTTAATTATGTCTGAAGGTATGCAGAATAAATTATTGCTGCAATCTTGCGGGTTAACCAATGCCTGTATGATGATACAAATCTTACATGTTAAATGATATTTCTTTGTTTTTTGTAAGCATTCTTTGAATTGGTATCTCCTATATTCTGTACTTCCATTTCAATAATAGCATAATTGTTTTCTCTGATACCTTAAATTTTGACCTTACTCTGACTGACTTGCATTTCTTTGCTGAATTGCATAGGCTGACAAGCTTTTAACACCAGAGTTTCAAGTATCTGTTGAGGAGATGATCAACTTCATTCCAGTGGCCCGCCAAGTTTTACTGTTCTCAGCTACCTTTCCTGTAACTGTAAAAGATTTCAAGGATAAGTATTTACCAAGGGCCTATGTGATAAATCTCATGGATGAACTTACTCTCAAGGGTATCACCCAATATTATGCATATGTTGAAGAGAAACAGAAAGTACACTGCCTCAACACACTCTTCTCAAAGGTAACATCTTTTAACCTTTTAAAGCATGAGGGCTTTTTTTACTTTGGTCCTTGCTTTGGTAGAGTCCGAAGATCTTGCCTTCCGCATTTTGTGTATATATCTTGCTTTCTGTTATATTTCATTTTTAAAAGAGTGATCTAGTGATCACTTTGGGTATATATCTTAAGTTATGATATGGGGTTTTTTACTGAAAGTTGGGTATTTTTCTAAAACTTTTGACCGAGATTTATTAATTACAATCCTCTGGGGATGATTCCATTCTGAAACTTTATATGGGTTAGACAGCACATAACAGTTAGGTTCATCTTGAAGTGTAATATCATTGTTTGTTATGGTGGCAGCTTCAAATAAATCAATCGATAATATTTTGTAACTCGGTGAACCGTGTGGAGTTGCTGGCTAAGAAAATAACTGAGCTTGGCTATTCGTGTTTCTACATTCATGCAAAGATGCTGCAGGATCACCGTAACCGGGTTTTTCATGATTTTCGTAATGGTGCTTGCCGAAACCTGGTTTGCACTGGTAACGTTAATACCATATATTTCTGATACTACTCTAGTTACCTTCTGAAAGAGATATTTGATTCGTTGCCATTTATTTATAAAAGGAAATTTTCAGCATGCCTAACCATTGATTCATTTCAGACTTCATTTGAGTATATTTCTGATGGAAACAACTCTGGCATATTGTACGAGGCGCAAAATTTGCAAAAATATGCCATTTCCTTAGAACTAATTTTGTGGTTGGGTATTTTGTTGCAAATAAATCCAAGCATGTGAAGTCCTTATAGCAAGGTTGCAAATATGAAAATGTCATCTTGACCTGGTTTTTTATTTGTAAATTTCCTGATACAGTTCCGTTATCATAATGGATTTCTGATCTTTTGTATGTAGATCTGTTTACAAGGGGTATAGATATCCAGGCTGTCAATGTCGTCATCAATTTTGACTTCCCCAAAAATGCTGAGACTTATCTTCACAGAGTATGATTGTCACATATTTTTATTATTATTTTCTATTTTAATTTCCTTACCAATATGTATACACATTTTTTATTGTGTTAAATCTTGTAGGTTGGTCGGTCAGGAAGATTCGGACACCTAGGCTTAGCTGTGAACTTAATCACCTATGAGGATCGCTTCAACTTGTAATATCCACTTCCTTTTTTCCCCTTTCACTTTCTCTAATTTCTGTCTGCCCTGTTTATTATGGTAACATGTCTTTCATTGTGAAACTATTGCAGGTACCGTATTGAGAAAGAACTAGGAACCGAAATAAAATCCATACCACAAGAGATTGATCGAGCCGTTTATTGCGGCTGATCAGTGGGTTTTTAGGAGTTTTGGAATCTTTATCTTCTCTCTTTTTGTGAGCAAAGAAAGAGCTTTCATCTGTAAATGCATCCCAATCAAGTATGACGAAACCTTCATTCAAATCAGTTTTTGTGTGCATATAATAATGCATATTGCTGGAGAAGATTGCTGATTTATTCCCTTTCTTTATATAACGCAGGTTATTTGCTTACCCTCCCAGGGAGAGATGAGCTCCCAAAATGCAAAATTAAACATAAATTTACTAATTTTTAGCCAGCCCTTCTTTTAGTCAGGTTAAATTTGGTAATGTGGGACCCTGAGTTGTTACAATTGAATGAATTCCCCCCACCAAACAGGGGGAAAAAAAGATAGATAGGATGCGAGTGGCTCTGCAGTAATGACTTCATTTCTAGTCTTTGCCTATTTTCAGAGTATTACAGTGACGTATTTGCTTTTATCTTTGGGTGATTTGCTTACGTTGAGGTCATAGTTAGGTTTGCCTTTTCTTTTCTTTGTTTCCTCTTTTACATGATGTTTGGTAGAAGTTTGCGAGTCTTAAGCTAGATCTGAAGTGATATGCGTGGTTTTATTGTTTCTTAGTTATTTGGCCCTTTTATGTTCTCTTGTTGGAGATGAAAAATAAGTTCTCATATTTTGAGAATAACACTGATTATGAATTTGGTTCGGTATGATTCCTTGCAGTAGGTGAAAGAAAATTTCATATATTTTGAGAAAGACAATAAATGATTGGTTGCCAATAAATGATTGATAGCAACCAAGTTGTGTAACTGGACCGGCTCTTGGAGATAAATGTCCTTATTAGCTGTGGTTAGTGTCAACTGACAGTGATGCTATTGAATAAAACAAACAGCTGACAAATAAAAAAACATCACGGCGAGTTTTGTAATTTGTTATTCTGTCGTCTTCACCAATTAATTTTCCGACATATCCGAAGGAAAATAACAAGGTTGAGTGCTGTGTTCGGCTTAATGATTTGTTCTTCCAAAACACACTTTTACTTAAAACTGAAGCATTTGAGCGGAAACCTTTTTCCTTTTTCAGCTCGGCTTTACACTAAACAAATTTCAAATTTACAATCAAAACAAAATGTTCAAATTTCAAATTTTTACATGCACGTCAATCTAAACAATCACATTAGATCAAGAACAATCACAAAAATAAAAGCTATTATGGACAACAAAATCAATCACATACTTTAAGAGGAAAATGAAATAATTTTAGCTAAACTGGTAGTAAAATTTAGGCACCGAAACAACCAACAGCACGGGAGAAAACAGTCTTTGGTGCAAGACCAGTGGCACGGTATTTTGCGGCTGTCTCCTCAGCCTTGAGGAGATCTTCTCCCTTCTTTGCCTCAGTCATAGCACGCTTCTCTTCAGCTTGTTTGTGAAGCAGTGCAATTTTATTCTTCAACTTCTCTGCATATGCCGCTTTCTTCTTTTCTAGATCTTCCTGTAGTCATTTCATAGTTCTTACCAGTATCAGAATCAATTCAATAGTGAAAAAGAAAAAGGCGCAAGGAAAAAATAATTGTACATAGGCTTTCTGTTCGATGTTGCTTTAGGAAAGCCCGTCATTGTATTTTTTTTTTTTTTTTTTTTGAAGGTTAAGCCCATCATTGTATTGAAGATTAATATCCTTGTTCTGCAACATATAGGGTGTGTTTGGATGGATTAGAATAAGGCTTGAATAAGAATAAGCTTCAAATTTCTTATTCTTGTGCAACCCAAACAACACAAGAATAAAAAATTTGGGTCATTATTCTTATACTAACAAAACCATAGAATTTGAATAAGAATAAGAATTGACACGAGATTCTAAAAATTTCTTATTCTTATTCTTATCGGGCCTCCATCCAAACACATCCATACATTTATTTGTTTGCTACTCTAACGAATAGTATTTTTCTTAAGTTTAATACAGGACAATTTTATTTGTGTTTGAGCATGGCATTAGTCATGCCAAAATTGTATTGAAAAGCAAAGTCTTATGCTAGCCCATATGGTGTCAGTTCGTTCCAGAACGAACAGGTACAGCTCTCTCAGAATAAAACATGGAAGAAGTATGAAAGGAGGTAACAAATTAGTAACCATTAACCGAAGCAGGATAAATTAAGATTATGAAATTGGAAAATCAAATCGACAATTTGGTTACCTCAATCTTTTTAATCTCAGCTTCAATTGAAGCCTTCTTTGAGTTCTCCCATGAACTAATAGTTGACAGATTCTTTGCAGCCCTAAGTAGAGAATAAAAAAGTGTTTAGCTAAAAAGTTAATCTAAAGTTCTTTAACTATTCTGAACAATAATGAATCCCTTCAAAAGTCTTCACATCTTAGTTGCTAAAAATATAGTATAATACACTAATTCGTGCACGCCACCTCCTCCATAAAAACGAGAGTTTAAATAATTATATTTGACAGGCTGTTTTGAAAATTCTTATCTGATTCTCATATAAAGTGATATATTGTGTGTGTGTGTGTGTGTGTGTTTGCCTTCTTAGATAAAATCCCTTTTCTAAACTAAAGAAGAAGGCCGAAGAATTATAATTACAAAAATGTGGGCCGGGAAGAACCCGATTAACATACTTATTCTCAGCTTTAGCCTTTTCGCTCTCCTCCCACGCCTTAATCAGTGATATTCTCTTCTCAGTTTCAAGCCTCGCAAGAAAAGCATCTATTGTTGCAACATAATACCAAATTAAAACGAAATATTTTCATAAGTTATTTAAAAAACAGAAGTTACTTTGATAAATACCTCTTTCATGTGAGCCCCCCTTCTCAGCAGGTTCGGCCTCTGTTAGGAGAAAAAAAACCATAAATAAATGACTAAAAGTTACGGCTGTGGTTTATTATAGTTTTTATTTTCTTTTTTGGAGCTAATATATATTTCTATAATAGAATATTTCATGAACACATTCTTCCTTACGTTTGCATATCTAGCTTATGTTAAATACCAGTAGAAACTTTGTTTTCGGATAGAGAAGTCCCATAACATTCATTTAATCAACGTACAAAATAAGTCCCCTAATTTAAATAAATAAATAAATATAATACTATAGGATCACATAAGAAAACTTTGCAGTACAAAATCTGAATGATTAAAATTTATTAATATCTCATGAGAAAATTGGCATGAAAATACTTAAGGTTAGAACTTAACATCAAACATGAGAAAAGAAAAAAAAAAGGCAATAAAATAATTTTTATATATTTTTATAAAAGAACTCACTCTCCGTAACAACAAGAGCTTTTGAATCATCAGGTTTCTCCTCTGCTGGTGGTGGCACGACCACCTTCTCTTCAGCGATATCCTTCTCCGGCTCTGGTGGTGGTACCACTGCGGCCTCTACCTTCTTCGTCTCCTCTGCCATCTCTTACAAGTTGAAATAGTACACTAATATGTTATGAAAGGTAAGGAGGAAGCTTTCCTAGTACACTCAAATATCAGATACAAATGCTCAGACTGAAGATGTCAAAAGGTTTATGGTGCAGACTGCAGAGAGGTGAAGGCTTGCATTGAACCTACTTTTAACGCTGAAAGCTTGGTAGGTATGGTGGACCAAGCTTCAAAAGCTGGTCCAGCGTGTCCCTTTTTTCTAATCCAGCTGGAGATATCCATTTTCAGAAGATTGGGAAATGCATATTACATTGCATATTGTTGTGACAATTGTTGCAACCATATTGTTAGGTGCATCATTTCTAATTAAAAAAGGATGCAAATGCTCAATAGTATACATTGTAATGTATTTAGTTCTACCCTCAAGCAAATTATACATCATAGGTCAATTTGGAATTTGATTTCCTCCTAACTTTCAAGAGTGGTTTCTAACTTTCTATCAAAGAATAAATATCACAAAAAAAAAAAACTCACTGGGGCAGATAATTTGAGAACCGAGAACCTTTTTTATTAAAATAAAAATATGATATAATACCTTTTAAAACAATTAATAGTCTTTCAAGTCAACAAGTCATGATAATCTAAATAAAAGGTACTCACTCTATAGAAGTGTTCGTTTAAAATTTTATAGATGACAAATTTGAATGCCTCAGCCAGTTAGGCTTAAGCTTATAAGGGAAAAGACCCTTTTGTGTGTGTTTATAATGGAGAAAAAGGTAACATACAAGTACAGGTCACCAACGTTAATAGTTATTAATTATTAACTAATTAATGAAGAAAGCAAATTAAGGGATCAGAAAGAAGAATGTTGCCTTGATGACATGTTACCATAATGAAAACTTTACCCTATAATTATTTCATTTGGTACGGGAAGAACTTTGTATTATTTAAAAGTAATTTGTAGTTGGAAAACTTCAAACTAAAAGAGAACTTTTCTATCTTGCCATCTTCTCTTTTACTAATAAAATAAATAAGGGTACTCTTCAACCCTTATCTTTCCCCCTTAATTCCTAGGCTTTCATTTATTGACGAAGCATGAATTTGGTTTGAGAAAAATATTAACTTTTGGATTATTTTGGACCCTTAAATATGGATTATGTTTATTGGATATTTTACAACTTGAGATTTGTCGCGTACTGCTGTCTTGGTACAAGGACTTCAGGTTCCTTAACAGCCTCGAAGGGAGGGAAACTAAAAGAAAAATCAGAGAATCTGATTAATAAAAAAAAATACATAAAACATGCGGATTTTTTAATTAATAAATATATTTACATTTTTTATTTTAAAAATAAATATTATAATAAATAAATTTTATAAATAACGTTGTAACTTCGGGGTTCAAAACCCAGGAGTGACCCGGTGACCCATTTCGGGGTTTGAAACCCCGAAGTTATGACGTGGCAATTTTTTTAATATTCTAATTTAATTTATTATTAAATAAATAAATAAATAGTTAAACTTCATGAAAAATTCAGAAAAATATATTAAAATTAGAAAATTAAATTGATTATGATTAGATAATAATTTAATTAATTATTATTATTTTAAATAATTTAATTTTAGTTATTATTATTATGTAAGAAAAAAATAGATATACTATGAAAAAAATATAATAAAAGCATATTAAAAATTCAGAAAGTATATTAAAGTTTTATGTATTTTTCTAGATTTTTTTTAACATAGTTTATCTATTTTTATTTATATAATAATAAGTTAAATTTTAATATTAAAAAATAAATTAAATAATAAAAAAATTAATCAAAACTCTTTTACATCTTTATTATATTTTTCTGAATTTTTTGACATAATTTATATATTTTTTCTATTTATCTAATAATATATTAAATTAAAATACTAAAAAAAAAATTGCAACGTCATAACTTCGGGGTTTCAAACCCCGAAATGAGTCACCGGGTCACTCCTGGGTTTTGAACCCCGAAGTTACAACGTTATTTATAAATTTTATTTATTATAATATTTATTTTTAAAATAAAAATGTAATTATATTTATTAATTAAAAAATCCGTAAAACATGAGGTAACAAAAATAGATACGAGAATCTCCAAGAGCTTGAGCCACAGGTACAGAGTGGGGGCCACGTACAGGTACAGCCGCCAACGGAGATAACCTGCATGATCTGGCCAACAAATTGGCGAACCCAATTTAAGGGCTTTACTGCGTGAACCCGTTTCATATTTAATAACTGAGAGTTCATAGGGTCTGCTCCAGAACAACGTCATTAAAGGAGAGGAGAATAGAGGAGAGGAAGGTTGTCCGGTGGTGTTACCTTCCAAATCGGAGTGTAGGAACAGTAGAGTAAACTCTTCTTCAAATCACTCTATCTCTCACCTCCTTCTCCCTTCCTCTCCTTCCTTATTTTTCGGATCTGGAGCAAGTAAACGGCCGAGCAGAGTAAACCCGTCCGATCTTTCCATCGCATTCCCTTCCTCTCCCTCCAAACTCGTGTTCTGGAGCACAGCCTTAGAGTCTTTTTTTTAATCCTTTTGTGTCAATAATCCTTATCCTTACTTCCTTACTACTTACAAAAGCACTTAGAAGAAGGGTTAAACATTTCATATAAAAGGAGTAAACATGTCACATAAAAGGGTGTAAACAATTCTTATATTAATTATGAATCATTAATTTGTGTAATTTGATCTGATCGGTGGTCTAGATCAATGTTAGATTTTTTATTAAAAAAAATTAAGTTACTACCAAATTAGCTATTTATTTAAAAGGAAAGACTAAATTATTGATTTTACCATATCTTTATTGCCTAACATGTAAAATTTTATATGAAATAAAAAATAATATCAATATTTTATTTTCTTATTTGCCCACATATTGAGGGCGTCTTTTGCTATTATAGGTAATGTAGGCAAATAGATTTATGTATGGAGATTATATTGAATTTTATATTTAAAATGATTCAAAATGATGAATATATAAAAAATTATTCTTTTTTATAACACATATATTCAAGAATAACATTGTTGTGATATATATATGAGACTAATGATATAACAACTTTTATTTCTACCTTTATAAAATTAATTATGCATTTTAATTATAAAAACAATGAGAAAATATAATTTAAAAAAATATAGAAACTTAAATATTAAGGGTCCAAGATAATTTATTTTATTATTTTTCTTTCTTGACAATCTTACTTGTGTGGCAATTGAGAATATATCAATTTTCATGTTCTTTGTGATCATTAAATTCTCTCATTTTTTATTAAAAAAATGTTAAGAAATTATCTAAAGAAGTCATAATATATATAAAATAAAGAAAGAAAGAACAAGGAGTTCATAATACTGTCATAAACTTCTTTAGTGCCATAGAAATTTTGAGAAGGTCGAGTTTTGTATATACCTTAGAATATATAGTTTGGTAATATATCCAAACTACTCAATAACTCGACTACTAGTTTTACTAAAGCTCACCTTTAGCCTATCCAAATTGTAACAACCTTAGCTAGGAAATAATACTGTTGTAGTTAGAAAAATATGAAGAATAAAAATATAGTCATAAATTGTGGTGCTGATCTAGATGCAAGACTTAATTATTGATATACATTTAATTTTCTGGCTCAAATCATAATTTCATTTGTAAGAATTTATAATAGCATTTTTCTGAAGTATTATATGCATTTTTATATTGTTCTCTCTCACCGTTTGAAAAATATAAATATAAATTTAACATCTTTTAAAAAAGACACATGACTTACAAATTTAAATAAAATTTTCCACAATGATAATACCGAATTAAATACCGAATCCAAAAATATCTTTCACACTCTAAGTTTTATTTTCTTTCTATAGTAAATTACACAAATTTTATTATACTTAACATTAGAAAATGTGCTCAAATTACATGCCATGTTGTTTATGTAAAATTAAATTAAAGAAGTAAGAATTATGGATAAATTTAATTTATATTTAAATTATTAGAAAAAATTTGAATTGAAACATAAAAAAACTACCACACTCTAATGAAAAAAAAAAATTGGTACTTTCAAATTTTGAATGCACAAATCTCTCTCTTCTCCATTATCCTCATTAGTCAGTTATTTTAATAATTAGTATTGTTTAGATATTATTATCTTAAGATAGTCGAAGAAAAAAACATCGTAATTTTAGTAGCATATTTAGTTTTATTAAAAAGTTATATTTCCATAGCTAAAAATTCAAAGCACAGGTCTAAGCATTCAACAAATGGACTTGGTTTAAGGCATTGTAAGGTGGAAGTTGGATCCTAGGGACCTAGACAGCGAATCCGAGTTGTTGCCTGTTAATGAAGGTGGTGGCAGCACGACTGTTCACGGTTGGTGCACCAGTGGATTATTTGAGCGCCTCAATTTGCAACTCCGGACAGGTTGGTCAAGTTAGCTGTTCAAGGCCCCGCCTAGGTACAATTTTTCAGAGAATATTGTAATATCATGCATAGGAACTTAACGAGTTTGTTGATAATTAATTTTTTATAACCTAGTTTTTAATTATGAAAAGAAAAAAGAAAAAAATATTAGTTGGACCTACTCTGTCACTGGACGGATATATAGTTTGCCCAATTGGGTTGAATTTAGTGCGGTACGTATGTTTACAATTTTTTTTTCTTTCATGAATTGTTAAAATGAGTAGTTGAATAATGAATGTTGAAGCTTTTCTGCCGCCGTATAAATTTTAGAATTCTGTATTCGGCTCTGCCTGGTAGTGTTAATATATTGTTATATAGTCTCTAAGTGATTTTATTGTATATTTATGATCAGATAATTTTGAAAATTTATCTGCTATCATAAAAAAATCAGGCGTACATTGCATGTGTGAAAAATAAGATTGCATAATTTAATTTAATATGAATCATCCAATTTAAAATAAATCCAACAGCTCAATAGTAAAATCACTAAGTTGACTTAAGTAAATTAAAGATTTAATTTCCATGCGTCTTTAAAAAAAGTTAGTTTTAATCTTAACTTTGTTTAAAAATAAAAGATAATTTAAATCAAATGCAAACTATTCAATAAAATTCGTAATTGAAAGATTGTTTGTGAAAGCTCATGCAGTGAAATCCTAGAAGGATCAGGGCGGGTTTGGTGAGGCCGGGCCTTCTAGGGCCTACACAAGGGCCGGGTCGGGTTAGGCTTACAAAGGGCTTAAGAAGGGCTAGGCTTGAAGGGCCTAAATATTGAAAATTCGACTTGGCCCTTTTGAGCCCTTAGCCCTTCTAATTAAGCACTTCAAGCTTTTGAAGGTCGAGTTTAAAGGTCAAATTAGGCTTAATAAGGATCGAATTAGACTTTTTAATGATAATTTAGCATAATCATGTCATTCAGACAACCTAAAAATAAATAAAATATGATTAGATATTATAATTATATTATATAAAATATCAATATAATTAAATTTGAATCTGATCCTTCTTAAATCCCACCTTGTAAGCCCTTGACTCTTAAAGTCTGGTCCTTCAAAGTCTCTTAACTATAATATTTAAGTCTGGCCTTTTCTAAGTCCAACCCTTCTGAGCCATTGGCTCTTCTTAAGCCCTTTTTAGTCCCTTTAGGATGTGCTCCGGAAGGAGGAAGTCGGCGGAAAGGTTAGGGAGTTTAATAGTTTTTCCTTGCTCCAAGAGTTGCTACTGGTTGAATGGGCGGAAGCGGAAAGAAACTTGAGTTCCTCAAAATCTAATATAGAGAGAATATACGTTACCCCCGAAATCGAGGTGTAACAAAGAAACACTAGCAAATAAATTTATTTTTCAATAATGTCCTTGATTTATTATTGCAAAATTACTCTTCTGAATCAAATGGCAATATTTTCTTTTTTACCTATTGAATAGAAGATTACTATCATTTACTCTCATGTGTGTTTTTTATAACATGGAGCAGGTGAATTATATTTTCTTCTACTTCCTTAGCTTTGATTTCACTTCCGTTTCTTTCCTTAGCTCCGAATTCCTTGTTCTGGAACAAAGGCTTAGTATCTTTTGGACACCGATATTCTTCATGGTATTGTATCTGTATACGCCACAGAAAATCTGAATGATAACTGATAAATGTAAGCATCAAGATTCCAATGACACAATCTTGAGTTGATCTCGAGTGCTGGAATCAAACGGTTCAACCACCTGACTCACAATTGTTTCATTTTTAAAATATATTAATGTTACAATATAAAAATTTTAAAAAGAACATACAATTGTTTCGCATTCTTGGTTTGGTTAGTTCCCTCCTGTATGACGATTTTCCAGTTATTTTATTTTTGTTCTTTTTGTTTTATTGTATTAAACCTTTTCGTTAAGCCACTGGCTTAATTATGTAAACTTTTCTTTTTAATATATTAAAGATGGGGCTGGACTCCCATCTTTATTTCAAACAAAAATCATGGCATGAACTGTCTTATAAGGTCTGGTCTTTTGACGGCATGAAATATTTATGCTTATATACATATAGAAGTGTTTGGACTTCGGAGATAATTTATTATATATAAGAATTGTGTATGGGGTACTAGATATATTAGTTTTTTTTTTTTTTTTGGAAGCAAGTACTAGATATATTAGTGTAAATTACAAATGCAGTTGGTCTTAGAAGTATTATTTTTATTTCTTTACTTTGGCCTTTGATATTTTCAAGATTCTAATTTAATCCTTACTGTCATAAATTTGCATGAAAATAATTGTAGAACTTAAATATATTAGAAAATGAGTAGATGATATTGTTATTGTTAGATTATTTCCATATAGGCTGACGAGTCTATATGGAAACAATCTAAATTAAGTATGGGCTGATTATTGTTTGGTATCCAAGTTTCTATTGATTATGGTAATAAGCTAAACATGGCTGTAAAGAAATAGCAGATTTTGTGCAATAGATGTGTTGCCTTTTATAGGTGGTTATATTTAGAAACATTACCTATTTTATGATGGACAAAATATGGTATTGTGTGGTGGCCAAGAAGCCCTTGGCACTATAAATAAAGGGGTTGGTCCCCAAGGGACAGGACACACACGAGTATTGCTGCATACATGCGTTGATAGCAGCATCTCTGCCCCTCTCCCTAATTATTCCATCGATTAGAGAGAGATAGTGCTTTTGTTCAGGCTAAAGGCATCAAATGGCGCGTCTTGTTCTCTTGGAAGATCTTTCTCCCTACTTAGGTGCGTGGAACAGTTTTGGTGAAGGTGCATACACATCAGGACACATCAAGAAGTGCTTAACATCAAGATTCAGACCATAGCAATGAAATTAGGTAAGCTTCCGCTCTCGATTTAGTTTTCTGGTGTTTTGGAACGGTCCGGTCTATGACCAGAACGGTCCGTTCCAACTGCTGGTTCTGCGAGTTTATGTTTTCTGGGTTGCTTATTTGACTTGTTAGAATTGTTTATTCCCTTTGGCTTTAAAGCAAACCCAACAAGTGGTATCAGAGCTACTCGTCGTGAGCCAGTAGCATGACACATAATTTTGGATCTAATTGAAGTGTTTGAATTGATTTGGTGAGATTGTTGATTTGAACTGAACTGTTTAAATTTCTGGCACGTATGTTCTGGAATTTTTTCTAGACTGTTTTCTGAACTGTTTCTGATTTATCTGACTTTTGGACGGTCCGTTTCATGGCTCGAACGGACCGTTCCATTAACTTTGGATTGTTTATGATCTGTTTATTGAGTATTGTGCCAGACTTATTGTTTGTAATTGCAAATTGGACCCAAAGGGCTACAACTTGAACTGTTATTGAATTGTTTATTTTGATTTAGCTCTTTGTTATGATTCAAATTATTTTGAAATTGCAATTGCTTGAAAAGATTTTGAAAATTAAGTTAAAGTTTTAAAAATTCAAAATCGTTTAAAATCTGACCTAATTGGATGATTTAGATTTAAAGTAGATTGTCAGGTTAGGAGAGAAATCTTTAGGGTTTCTCGACCTAGATTAGGACGACATTTTCTACTCTTCTCTGCGATTTTCAGGCGGTCCGTTCCACTCTGGGACGGTCCGTTCCACTTCAGTTTTGGTTGCAAACTGTTAGGTACTGACCAGAGTTTAGGACGGTCCGTTCTACAACCAGAACGATCCGTTCCAGAACCAGATTGTTAGATTTTAAGCCAAAATTCAGGTTGTTTGTACTGGTTAGGTACAAATGACACTTTATGCATCCATCATCTTCTCTTCTTTGCCGTGGTTTTCATTAGTAAGAGCTGTAAGCGTTGGGTTACACCATGTTGTCATGAGGACAAGTTCTGTCGCAGAAAATAAGGTCGGCGCCTAAAGTGTCCATATGACCCTGGCCTTTTCTGGGAATCTTGCCTGGATGTGGTGTAATTTCAATGGCTGCTGGCTGAACGGGAGACCACCGCTTTCTTTTCTTATCTCAATATGACTCGTACTAGCTTGTATGGTCATATCTCTCTTTGGTTCTCTTCTGGTCTATTTAGGGCGGACCGTTCTCTCACCAAAACGGTCCGTTTCAGGTTTGTTGGTTCGTACGATCCAACGCGTATATACCTTAGGGTTTGCAACTGGATCCTAAGTCTATATCATCCTAGGTCAGTATTTAGTTAGGCTTTTCATCTTAGGATTGATGTGCATAATGAAAAGTCTAGGATTAGGTATATTTTAAGTCTAATATAAAGGTAATTTGAGTTGTATTTTGAGAATTGAACCAATATTAATATCATCCCGCCAAAGTGGGCTCTCATATTAATGGTTGTTTCAAAGACTCAGGTACAAAGTGTATTAAGGTACATGTAACTTCTAAACTATGGATCGGTCCAAAGGAAGGACATAATTTAAAAGACTACATGTACAATGTTTTGGTAGAATCAAATGGGTAATGATTATAAGGTTTTACATACAATTAATTAATCGGCCCAAATGAAGGTTAATTAATTGATATGTTATGAATCGTTACATTTGATGCTACACCTAGTTAATTGAAGTTTGCTTGGAGACTCCAAAGAGCACTTGCAAATGAATAAAAACTAGTAGATGGGATTTAGACCTTTATATTTTATGATTTAACTTATACATTATGGTTATTAACATTAGTGTATTTTTTATCTTTGGTTTATTTTAGCAAACATTCCAGCTAGCATTAACAGCATACCCATGCTGACTGGTTCCAACTTTAAGGAATGGAAAGAGAACTTGATGATAGTTCTCGGTTGTCTAGATATTGACCTTGCATTCAGGGAGCAGAAACCAACTGAGATTGATGCTAAAAGCACTCAACAACACATTCAAAGTGTAGCTCAATGGAATCGCTCTAATCGCATGGGCATAATGATCATTAAGAAGACAATTCCAGAGGCATTCAGGGGTACCATTTCTGATTCCGATGAGGCTAAGGCATGCTTGGAAGAAATTGAGAACAGATTTGCCAAGAATGAGAAATCGGAGATTTGTACATTCATGGCAAGACTCACCTCTATAAAGTATAATGGAAAAGACAACATTCGTGAGTACGTTTTGGAAGTGTCTAATCTTGCTTCAAAGTTACAAGCCCTTAAGTTAGACATATCTGAAGAAATTCAAGTGTGTCTAGTGCTTAACTCTCTCCCTAGTCAGTATAACCATTTCAAGGTTACTTATAACTGCACTAAGGACAAGTGGACTCTGAATGAACTGATTTCGCATCTAGTTCAAGAAGAGGAAAGGTTGAAGCTTGATAAGACACACAGTGCTAACGTTGCCTCCACTTCCAAGAATAATGGAAAGAAGAAACAAAATAAGAAAAAGGCTGCTAATTCAGAGCCAAAGAAGGAACCCAATAAGGGGAAGACTGGCAAGAAGCCAAAGAATCCAAATGGGTGCTTCTTCTGTGGCGAAGAGGGACACAAGAAGACTGATTGTGCATGCTACATAGCTTGGCGCAAGAAGAAAGGTATGTCTCTCTCTTTGGTTTGTTCAGAAGTTAATTTAACTTCAGTACAAAAAGATACTTGGTGGATTGATTCGGGTGCTACAACTCACATAAGTATCTCTATGCAGGGTTGCCTGAGCTGCCGCAAGCCAAATGATGGTGAAAGATACATCTATGTGGGCGATGGCAAGAAGGCACAAGTTGAAGCTATTGGACATTTTAGATTGTTACTTAGGACTGGATTGTATTTGAATTTATATGAGACTTTTGTTGTACCGTCTTTTAGACGAAATTTAGTTTCTATTTCTGTACTGGACAAATTCGGTTACTCTTGTTCTTTTGGAAATGGAAAATTCAGTTTATCTCATAATTCTAAATGCGTTGGATCTGGTTTTCTTTCAGTTTATGACAATCTATATTCTTTGAAAACTATTGCTTCATATAATGAAAACTTGCATACAAGTACTAGAAGTGTTAAGCGTAAATTAACTCATGAGAATTCAGGTGCACTTTGGCATAAGCATTTAGGTCACATTTCTCCAAAGAGAATTGAAAGGCTTGTGCAAAGTGAAATACTCGATCCTTTAGACATGACTGATTTAGGCCCATGTAAAAGTTGTGTTAAAGGAAAACAAACCAATAAAAGGAGATATGATGCCAATAGAACGAGTGATGTCTTAGAACTGATTCATACGGACATTTGTGGACCATTTCCTATGCCTACTAGGAATGGTCAAACTTACTTTATCAGTTTCATAGACGATTATTCAAGATTTGGTTATCTATATCTATTAAGTGAAAAAGCGCAAGCTTTGGACGTATTCAAATCATTTAAAGCTGAAGTTGAGTTACAACTCAACAAAAGGATTAAGCAAGTCAAATCTGACCGTAGTGGTGAATACTATGGTAGATATGACGGTTCAGGTGAACAACGTCCAGGGCCTTTTGCTAAGTTCCTAGAGGAAAATGGCATTGTCCCTCAATATACCATGCCAGGATCGCCTAGCATGAATGGAGTAGCTGAAAGGCGAAACAGGACATTGAAGGACATGGTTAGAAGTATGCTCAGTCATACTAATTTGCCAAGATCTCTTTGGGGCGAAGCGCTTAAAACGGCAGCCTATTTACTCAATCGTGTACCAACTAAGGCAAATAACAATAAAATCCCCTATGAAATGTGGACTGGTAGGAAACCAAGTCTGCAACATTGTCGCATTTGGGGATGTCCAGCTGAAGCTCGGCCTTACAAGCCAAATGAGAAGAAATTGGACGAAAGGACAGTTAGTTGTTATTTCATTGGATATGCTGAACGTTCTAGGGGTTACAAGTTTTACGATCCCACTAATAGGAATATTTTTGAGACGATTATAGCTAAGTTCTTTGAGGATGTTTTGGTTGTGGGGGGAGATATGACACATCAGGATATTATCTTCGAGGAGGAAATGAGCACTGATCTTCAAACGGACCATGACAGGGCTGAAACGGACCGTTTCAGGATTGGAACAAACCGGTCTGAGGCTGAAACGGAACGGTTGATCATAGATGCAGTGCCCAGGATTGAAACGGACCGTTTAATTCAAGAAACGGATCCTGTTCCAGATCCTATGGACTTGGATCTTGGAAATAATCAAGTTGAAGATAATGATGTCATTGAACAACTGCAAACGCCTCAAAAACTTGTGCCTAGGAGATCCACTAGAGAGAAAAGACCAGCAATATCTAATGATTATGTGGTCTATCTCCAAGAACATGAGTTTGACATTGGGATGATGGAAGATCCTCATGATCTTCGTCAAGCTTTAGACAGTCCAAACTCACAAAAGTGGATCAATGCCATAAATGAAGAAATGAAGTCCATGTATGACAATGATGTATGGAACTTAGTACCATTACCAAAAGGAAAGAAACCTATTGGTTGCAAATGGATTTTTAAGACCAAAAAGGATTCTAAGGGTAATGTGGAAAGGTATAAGGCACGTCTTGTCGCTAAGGGCTTTACTCAAAAAGAAGGTATTGATTACAAAGAGACTTTCTCTCCAGTTTCATCGAAAGACTCTTTTAGGGTAATCATGGCACTTGTGGCACATTTAGATCTTGAGCTTCATCAAATGGATGTTAAGACTGCGTTTCTCAATGGTGACATTGATGAAACTATCTATATGGTGCAACCACCCCACTTTGTATCGGACGATCCAAAGAGAATGGTTTGCAAACTTAAGAAATCCATATATGGGCTCAAACAAGCGTCTCGACAATGGTATTACAAATTCCATCGAGTGATTCTCTCATTTGGTTTCGAGAGTAACCCGGCGGATGATTGTATATGTCATAAGTTCAGTGGGAGTAAATATTCTTTCTTGGTTTTGTATGTGGATGATATACTGCTTGCCACAAACGATAAGGATATGTTGCATGAAACTAAGAAATTTCTATCTAGACATTTTGAAATGAAAGATCTTGGTGATGCATCATACGTGTTAGGTCTTAAGATACTTAGAGATCGTTCTCAAGGTATTTTGGGTCTATCACAAAAGGCCTATATCGATCAAGTACTCAAGCGGTATGATTTGGAAAACTGCAAACCAACAGAGACCCATGTTGCTAAAGGGGACAAGTTTAGTCTAGAACAATGTCCCAAAACACAGTTGGAAAAGAAGCAAGTAAAGGACAATAAGTATGCCTCCATAGCTGGAAGCATAATGTATGCCCAAGTGTGTACACGTCCAGACATTGCTTTCATTACAGGTATGCTAGGCAGGTATTTGCATAACCCAGGAATTCAGCATATCAAGGCAGCTAAACGAGTTTTGAGATATCTTCAAAGAACCAAAAACTTTGCACTAACGTATCGGAGATCAGATAGGCTGGAGGTCATAGGATATTCTGATTCTGATTTTGCGGGATGTCAAGATAGTTTAAAGTCAACCACAGGGTTCATCTTCATGATGGCAGGTGGAGCTGTTTCATGGAAAAGTGCCAAACAATCCCTAGTGGCATCTTCAACCATGGCAACAGAATGCGTGGCTTGCTATGAGGCGTCATTATTTGAAACATGGTTGCGAAATTTTGTCACTAGGTTGCGTGTAGTGGACTCTATCCAAGCTCCACTAAGAATTTTCTGTGACAATAACTCAGCAGTCATGTATGCTAATAATAATAGAAGCTCAGCCAACTCGAAGCACATCGACATCAAGTTTCTGTCTTTTAAGCAAAAAGTTGAGAATGACGAATTATCAATCAAGCACATTGGAACAAACTCAATGATAGCAGATCCACTAACTAAAGCATTAATACCCAAGCAGTTTCTGAAACATGTAACTAGTATGGGTGTAATTTCAGTTGAGGATTCTAGACTTTAGTGGGAGTTTTGTTCAGTGGGAGTGCTAGATTTGATGATAGTTTTAGTTTATTCAGTTTATTCAGTGTATTATGTAATGAATATTTCTGCAGAAATAAATAAAGTTTCAGTTTTCAGATTCAGTTTCAGTTTTCATTCTCAATTTATTTAAGTTGACCTCACTTCAGTTTTTGGGTGACCAATAAAGTTGGAAATAGACACGTGACAGTCACACTTACGTGTATTTTCCACACCACTTATACACATCTTAATTCAATGTCGTTCTTTATAATGATATTGTGATCATTGTGAGTTTAGTTACGACGGCTTTATAGGATTAGAGGCCTGTAAATGCTATAATGTAACGAATGCTTCCTTGGTCTTCTATTATTGTAAATGATGGACGGAATTAAGGACACAAAATTTTATTACCATAAAAGATGAGCTCATTAAGTTAAGGACATTGGATAACACTAAACATAATAGTCCAAGTGGGAGATTGTTAGATTATTTTCATATAGGCTGACGAGTCTATATGGAAACAATCTAAATTAAGTATGGGCTGATTATTGTTTGGTATCCAAGTTTCTATTGATTATGGTAATAAGCTAAACATGGCTGTAAAGAAATAGCAGATTTTGTGCAATAGATGTGTTGCCTTTTATAGGTGGTTATATTTAGAAACATTACCTATTTTATGATGGACAAAATATGGTATTGTGTGGTGGCCAAGAAGCCCTTGGCACTATAAATAAAGGGGTTGGTCCCCAAGGAACAGGACACACACGAGTATTGCTGCATACATGCGTTGATAGCAGCATCTCTGCCCCTCTCCCTAATTATTCCATCGATTAGAGAGAGATAGTGCTTTTGTTCAGGCTAAAGGCATCAAATGGCGCGTCTTGTTCTCTTGGAAGATCTTTCTCCCTACTTAGGTGCGTGGAACAGTTTTGGTGAAGGTGCATACACATCAGGACACATCAAGAAGTGCTTAACATCAAGATTCAGACCATAGCAATGGAATTAGGTAAGCTTCCGCTCTCGATTTAGTTTTCTGGTGTTTTGGAACGGTCCGGTCTATGACCAGAACGGTCTGTTCCAACTGCTGGTTCTGCGAGTTTATGTTTTCTGGGTTGCTTATTTGACTTGTTAGAATTGTTTATTCCCTTTGGCTTTAAAGCAAACCCAACAGTTATGTGATGAATTTATGCTTCTATCAATTCAACAAATAATGTTTACAGTCGTCAATTGCTATGCTGATAGTGTGGTTGATAATACAATTAATTGCTTGTATCATTCTTATTAAGTTCGAGATGGTTAACTCTGATAATAGTGTCATTGTATAAATAATTTTATTTATATTAAATTCACATCATAAAAGGAATTCTAATACCACAATGACATGAATTTGGTTCTAATATGTGTCCATTTTCAACCATTTTGTATTCACTGGGCTGATCGTAATGCATGAATGATTATTAGTTGTCTTATATACTCTAATTATGGATTAATTACAATTGACTTAAGACTAAGTACACCGTAGCACGTTGGAGGGTTAAATAATAGAATTAGAAAGTACAATTCGTTAGAAGATTGTTTTGTTTAATGTCGACAAGTTTTTTAAGCTGGTTTCCTCTTTACTGTTAAAAGAGCATCATGAATCATGATTGGTATATTAAGTTGCATACCAAAATTAAATGCGTCACGCTTTTGCTTGGAATTTATTCCTTTTACATCATGATTGGGTTCATTTCTTTTCACCCATTCTCACTGTCCTTGAAAAATATTTGTTGAGTTGTCACAAACTTCATTAAATTGATTTTTTTCGGTGATATGAATACTTTGATCAATGATGCCTCTACCTCCAGCAATGCTAACGAGGCCAGCCTCAGTGAGTCAGTGTACTGTAAACTTGTAGAGACAACTCCTATTTTAGTTGGCTGATGTGGATGACTCATAAGTATACCGGCATTGGTTATGCCAATTAAATATCTAATAATTAGCTCAATGGCAGGGTACAAGATTAGACCCACCTGACAACATTGCAACATCTTTTGTTGGTTTCATCTTATTCGTAAAAAACCTTAATAAGTAGCTAGGTGTTCAGATAAAAATCAAGCACCTAACTCAAGCTTTTTTTTTTGGATAATACAAGTGCAAGGAAGCTTATCCTAAGACTTATAGCGATCGTGCAGCAATTTTCTCTTGTTATTTACTTTGTCATTGTTTGTTTAAAAAAAAAATGCTTGGATAAAAATCAAGATACTTTTTTTCCCTTTTGTGGCTAAAATCCTTAGAGTGAAACATTTTTTTTTTTAGTCTTTCGCGTTCCTTCTTCTTTGTCATTTTAATTTGAACAAATTTTACTAAAAAAAAATAAACGTGATAAAATTGCGCATGACAGACATAATATAATTATGCTAATAAGTGACGTAACATTTTTTTGTAGCTTGAATCCTAAGGAGCACCATTTTACTCGTCATGATATGTTTGACAGTGGCAGATTCAACTAGTATAGAATTCAATTAATCAATTATTGGAAAAAAAAAATACATTCATGATAATACACACATTGTACGAGGATATGTACAAAAAAACTGTTTCACTGTACGTCTGTACCCCGATAGGCGATAGCAATGAGGGAAATTTTGTTTCTTTTTTGATAAGCTAAATAGGAGTTCAAAACTTTCAAATGTACAACATTTGAATGGTCTCTGGAATAATTTTATAAGATCCCTTTTTAAAATTTCGTTCCGCAGAATTTTATAGAGAAGAAGGGGCGAGGGAACTACTGCGTTCCTCCTGTGAAGGGCTGACAAGGTGAGAAGGAATTATGTACAAATTTATTTGAAAGAAATAAATCAAAGATGGACTTGACAAAAATCTAGGGCTGTCAATGGGTAGGGTACGATACGGTAGAGACATTTTTCATATCCATACCCATTAAAATTTTCTTTACCCATATCCTACCCTTATCCGTTAAAATTTGACTTTATCCGTACCCTACCCTTACCCGTTAAGAATTAACGGTAAGGGTAGGATAACGGTAGAGAATGGATAATAATGTTAATAACTCAATGAAAAAAAATTTACAATAAAGATAAATAAATATTATCAGATAAATATATTAATAAAGTGCAACATTGCATAATACTTTAAATATAATAAAATCATATTATATCTTCTCACGTCAATTGTCACAAAAAAATTACATAACTAGTTACTAATTATACAATATTTTCTCAAATGACAATGGAGAAGAAAGGATCTTCTGAAAAAGTTTATTATTATTTTTAATGTAGCCCGTGAATGAACGATGTAGCGCGTGAATGAAAAAAAAAATAATTAACATATCAATTGAATCTTACTATTATATCTTTCCAATTTAATGTAGTATTATTTCAATGAAATCTTACAATTTAATTGTCTAGTTTAATTATTAACATATCAATTGAATCTTACGAATATATCTTTCTGATTTTAGTTTGTTATTAACGTATTAATTGAATCTTACAATCATATTGTTTTGTTATGATAAAGATTAACGGTACGGGTAATTAACGAATACGAAATAGCATTACCCATACCCTTATCCAATAAATTAACGAAATTTTTTTTTTATCCATATCCATACCCGATAACTTAACGAAAATAAAACCTTACCCATACCCGTCTTATTGAATACGATACGGGTAGGGTATATAGTTTGCCCAAGGCCACAGATACCAGACTCAGCCCATCGAAAGCTAATTGCAGTTCCTGAATTTTATGAAATTAAAAGTGTTCTTTTTCAAATGGGGCCAGATAGGAATCCTGGGCCGGACGGGGTGACTGCCCGATTCCTGCAGGAAAACTGGTATATTCTGGGAGGTGAGATTGTGTCGCAAGTGAAGAAAGTGTTTGTAGCAGAAGAATTTCCAGAGGAATGGCTGAAGTGTCGTGTAACTTTGATACCAAAATCTAAAGAACCGCAGACCCCAGCTGAGTACAGACCAATAAGTGTGGGTAATATTTTCTATAGATTGGTCATGAAACTAACTGCAATTCGGCTCAGACCATATCTTAGGAAAGTTATATCTCCAGGACAAAATGCTTTCATCAAGGGGAGGAGTATAGGAGATAACATAATTTTGGTCAAAGAAATTTTACACTCTTTCTCTTTGAGCACTTTCAAGCAGCAGGCTTTCTTGCTAAAAGCAGACATAAACAAGGCTTTCGATAAACTCGATTGGGCCTTTCTCCAGAGGACGTTACAGTACATTAATATGCCACCAAAGATGATTACTTTGATTATAAGTGCCTATAGTGGAGCAAAGATCACCATTAATATTAATGGTAAGGGAGATGGTTTTTTAAAACCAACTCGAGGTTTGAGACAGGGATGCCCCATGTCCCCCTACATTTTCATCATTTCCATGGAAATTTTGTCTCGAATGATACAGCAAGAAATGCAGAGAGGACTCAGAGGGGTAAGAGTGGCAAGAACAAGCCCATCATTATCACACGCAATTTATGCAGATGATTTGGTGATCATGGACGATACTGAGCAAAATGAAATACACATCCTCTCGGGCATATTACACAGCTTTGCAATTGCATCTAGACTGCACATTAATCCTCAAAAATCAAAATTGTGATTTTCTAGAAGATGGACACAACAAATTGTGGGTCGAGTGCAAGAAGCTTGGGGTGCTGACAGAGTTCAAGGCGAAGAAAGATATCTGGGGATCATGCTAGATGAAAAAGGTGATAGCAAAAGGACAGCTACAAGGCTGCTGGAGAAAATGAAAGGGAAACTATCTGGTTGGAAGTCACACATGCTTTCACATGCGGGTAGACTTGTGTTGATAAAATCTGTGCTGATGTCGATGCCCGTCTATGCAATGTCATTACAAATGCTCCCGAAAGGAGTACTGTTAGAGATGAACAGACTGCTAGCAAAAATTTTTTGGGGAAAAGTGGGCCAAGACAGATATATGTCCTTCATTGCTTGGAAAAAGGTGTGTCAACCAATGGAGAGGGGTGGTTTAGGGGTAAAAGATTTGCAATCCTTTGGAGAAGCTCTATTCATGAAAGTTGTTTGGTCGCTAATGGCAGAAGAAGACAAATTATGGGTTCAACTTTGTAAAGCCAAATACTACCCTGTAGTGGGATACTGGAGAGCGAATAATAATGGAGGATGTAGTAAAATGTGGGGGCAAATACTTGAGATGAGACATTTATTTGAAGAGCAAGTGTTGTGGAAGTTGGGGGATGGGGAAAAAGTAACTATCTTATCACAGCCATGGTTTCCCAGCCAGACAGTACAGGTGCAGGCAACACCAGCCGAAAGGAAAAAAAAAGGTCGGTGCATTATTTCAAACCCATATGGACCAATGGGATCTCGATCAGCTAGAAGAACTGTTTCAGCCTCAACAAATACAGGAAATCATGTCAGAGAGTAACAAGCCTAATGCGCATAGAAGGGGTACTGACAGATTAATATGGCGCATGACAAAGAGTGGCAATTATTCTGTTAGAGAGGGGTATAACTGGTTAACAAGGGTAAGTAATGTTCAAAGGGATATAGATGGTTTTGATTGGAATTTGATATGGAAATGGAAAAATCTGTCTCCAAAAATCAAGGTGTTTCTATGGAGATTGGTGGATAAGGGTTTACCAATTGCAGCAAATATGCATGCTAGGCTGCATAATTTCAACCCGATATGTCAAAGGTGCTTACAAGAAAATGAATATGAAATGCATTGCTTATTTTTTTGCAACACATCAAGACAAGTGTGGTTTGCTGGTCAATTAGGGATAAGGGTCCACAATTTGCCGTTGAATGTCTCAACTATGCTGCAGCAAGCTCTACAAAGCCTAGATGAAGAGGGAGTAAAGATTTTTGCTCATACATTGTGGGAAATATGGAAAGAAAGAAATAAAGCTGTTATAGAGCATTGCAATTTTCAGCCCTCAAATGTGCTTCAAAGGGTAAATGCGAGTATGATGGCACAATGTCAATAAGGAACTGTACAGAGGATAGTTCCAAATACTGTGCAAGGAGAGAAATATGGGTACAAGGCGGAAGGCTGGCAAGTGGTGGTGGATGCATCTTGGGAAGTGGGGGGGGGAAGGCGAGAGGAGCTTACATTATTTATCATAAAGGAGCGTTGCATAGGGTGGGGCTAACATATTTTAATGTACAAGACCCGTTCCATGCTGAGGCTGTAGTAATGAAGGAGGCAGTAATTTGTTTCTATGAGGATATGCATATGCCAGTACAGACAGAGGTTCAATTTTTTGGAGATTGTTTGAATTTAGTAAATGCAGTTGAGCAAGCAGATGTAATGGATATACCTTCATGGAGAGCAGCAGAAACGATTGAAGATCTGATTATTTTTTTAAGGGATACCAATGATAGAGATGTATTGCAGCATGTTAAAAGGGAGGCTGTGTACCAGGCGCACAGTCTGGCAAATTTGGCAAGAAGGAATTCCATAAATTACAAGGGACAGCCACATATGGTGTTTCAGCAGCAGTGTAAGATCAGTCCAAACATTGATGACAATTTTTTCCAACGTGTGCAGGAGGCACCTCCTTAGATTCTTTTATTTTCTTTTGTTTCTGGTGCTCTTTTAGTTAGGGTAACTTTTTATGTTAATGGTTTGTTCTTTTTCAGTTTTTTCTTCTTTGTTTGCTTAGGTTTTTAGTTTATTCTGAGATACTGGTAAGTTAGGGGTTTAGGTTGCTTTTCTTGCTTAGTAGTTGGTTTTTTATTTTCTTTTACCGAGAGCACCGGTAATGTACTGCAGGCATGTAATTTTCCTTTATTAGTTGAATGTCAGACTAAGGTTAATTATCAAAAAAAAAAAAATGCCTTATATGGCAGTTGCGAATTCAAAAAATCTGCTCCTAGGGTGCTTTATCTTCGCCTTTCGTAAAATATAGAAAAATTACAAGAATCGATTACCAGGCAATTCTTTATACAAAGGCCATTCGTCAAAACTACCGGACGTGTCAGAAAAATGTCTGAGCTTTTTTCGAGCTTTCGAGAAATGAAAAGGAATTCTACAAAAGAGAAATAACTCATCAGATCATTCCTTATAAATCTAGATTCAGTATGAATGTCTCTCTAAAGGAGAATACATTGACATTAATCTAGTTTTATGAGAGTTTGTTTTTTAATTTTGTGGATCATTTGTTTCTAATTGTTGTAAGCTTCTATTGTTAATTATTTCGGAATAAGTGCGAGAACCTCTGATTAAGAAATTGGAAAAATTGGATGCCATAGATTAAAAGGTTGTATTTTAAAATGAGTTTGTGAGGAGATTATCCTAAGTACTTTGTTTGGCTTAAACCTTAACTTCATTTTTTACTTTTGACTTTTATTGAAAGTTTTATGTTTTAATTATGAAATTTATTATATGGTCAAAAATTGTTCAAAATAAAAAAAATATTATTTTTGTAGATTTTGGCATTGAAGTATAAGTGGGATTGATTTGTTGATATTTTTTTTTCTGAGTTCATGGATATTTTATTTACTATTTTTAATTAATTTTAATGTTTAAGGCTGAAATGGACTTTTATGATTGGTCCACGTCACTACAATTTTTGACGCGGAATCTACTTGCCGTCTGGCTTGATTTTTTTTGTTCCCCTACTGTCTAGGTAAAAAAAAAACCTTTTTTTATAAAAATAGAGTCCAGTAGGATTTGAAAGTTTTTAGATATATATATTTTTTTGAAGATAAATTGGGGTCAAGCCTCCCAACTTATTTTTTAAATTAAATGTCTATGAAGACCCCCCTCCCCCCAAGCCGGATTTCGAACCTGCGACCTCTCATTTTAGATATTGAAATAACCGTTTCGCTATTACACTGGTTCAACGTATTTATTTAGAGAGAGCATTTTAATAAAATATTTCAAACTTGACAGGAAGAATTCTGACTATATCAACGTTTCTCCATTTTTACCACCATTTTGACCAACCGAACTGATAGTTTCGTCGTTCCATGCTCGACTTGATTTTCGAAACTATTACTTTAAAATCTTAAATTATCTTAGGTTGAACTTGCAATGTAATCGAAGAGAAAATTCATTGAATCTTTTTTAAAAAGGGTATTATATTCTATGGGATTATGTCAGCCCGGCCCAAATGGACATGCTTCAGTGAGGTGGTCCTATTAAAGAGCCTACGCTCTGTAATATTTGGGCTAAATTATACAATTATTTTTAATGTTTCCTGAAATTCATCTTTATCGACTAAATAGTGATTATTATTAGACATTTTGAGATTCCAAAATTCTTTATTCACTCATTCAAATCAACAGATCCCTGATCAACATTTTTTTCTTTTTGGATATTCAAGTCCTTCTCTTACTTTAAACATTAAAATAAATATTGCTATTGTTATTCTGTTGCATTGATCCGATTAGTGTGGCGGTGATACTTTCAATTATTAAAATGTTATTTGTATGCATCGTGTTACCGTCTTAGATCGAGCTACCAAACCAGTAATAGAAAATCACAAACACTGCTCTTCTATTGGGCTTCGCACCCTCTGAAATGAAATCAAGCCCACAGTCTCCCTCAGGTTAGGCAACAAATCCTTGAATCTATTCCTTAATCCATCTTAAACTAAGCACCGTTCTTCCGAAAACCAAGGGAAAGGCGCTCATTGTTTTTATACTTTTTGTCTCATCTTTCACGTTTCATTGTATAATCTCGAATATATCCAAGGGTCAAGATTAAAGCAACTTTGTATTGAGGCATGTAACGGCCAATGGACTCAATTAATTGAGGGATTTAAATTTTCAAATTTTCCTTTGTTAAGAAATAACTTAATTTAGCATATCGAAAAAAAATTTCTTTGTGGAAATTCAACGTATCGAATTTGTCTTTTTATTAATTCCGAATTTGAACAAAATAACTTCTACCCATCATATAATTCTCTGAATAAAATAGTAAGAAATTGCAAAAAAGTGGGGACGCATAGTGGTGCAGTACTGCAGTGTGAACAATGTACGTACCTGACCTGGACTCGCATCACAAGCTCACAGTCACAAGCCATATTTGCAGCCTTTGGTTTTAAAATTTTTCATAGAAACAAGGAACTATGCCCACTGAAACATTCAAATCTAAATTGTATATAAGTACCTAACCACGCAAATAAGCTACCACTCCTAGTCACATTCTCTTTGGTTCACTTTCACTTGCATAGTCATCATCTCTTTGACATTAATTTAGTTTAGCTAAATTTTGGGTAAATATACATAGAGAGCGAATGGATGTGTACATGTCAGAGGAGTTTAAGACGAAACGGCGCATGGAAAGAGAGATGAGAAGGAAACAGAGATCAAGCGACGGTGAATCCAACAGCCAACATGCGAAAGAGAAGAGATGGACGGCTTGGATGGAAGCATGTAGGCAGGAAGGTGGTGTGGATGCAAGAAAGGATGAAGATATTCTTTTCGGCTGTTTCTCAGCTTAGGAAAATTTTGCAAAGAGAAACAAATTTAAAATTTTGGAGATAAGATCGCTTATTTCTGACTGTTGTTTACTTTCTTTGTTCAGAACTTCAGATAGATGAAATCTATGCTAGCAAGTAATTAGTTTAAATGGCACTGATTTGACAAGTGTTCACTTTTTGTCTGCTTAATTAATAAAGGTTAATTTTTTCCTATTAAACCTCCAAATCTAAATATACTTGGTAAGCATTGGCATCAGAAATAAAATATAAAAAAATAAAGCTGGCATATTAGACCTTTTCTGTCCTAAGAATTTAATTGGGCCGATGAAGTGCTGATATAAGGGCCTAGATAAGAATACACATTGGATAGTATACTTTTTGGAAACATTATTATGCCTGTTCTAGGCCTTCTATACCTAAACAAATATGGCTCAAAGTACTTCCTTGAAGGCTTGAACTATATATATATATACGAAGGAAATTGGTATTAATTGTGTTACATTTCGTAAGCATTTCAATTTGTATGTTAGATAATGTTGGAAGTTTGAGAATATTTATGTGGTCCATTATAAACGCCGCAAAATCTATTCTGGCAACATCCTTCATTATTCAATATTTTAAGAGAAACCAGAACAAGCACTATGAAACGAACTAACCTAACAAACAACGAACCATATTCTGTAGGTGAAAGTGTCAGTGAGGCATCCTTTTCATAGAGCTGCACCAACTGGATAATAATTTTACCAGATTAGATTATGTCTGGCCTCAATCGCAAGAAAACCAAAAAGAAAATAAATATATTTGTAAAAAGACGTAACAGAAAGGACTAAAGGCAAAAGTTTGGGCCCACCTCTCCGGCCCATGCATGCAGCTCTTTTCTGCTTTTAAGCCAAGCCACCTCTCATCTACCTTCTCTTCTTTTTAGTTTTTACTTTTCTTCGTGTTTTTGCCTTAATTTATCAAAGAACATTTTCTATTAACAGTGATTTTCATGTGATATTTTACCATAGTGGAAAGAAAAAAGTTTCATCTTTAGTTACTCATAAATGTTCTTTCAGAGGCCTCTACAGACATAGAAATTGACGTTTCTTTAATAAATGATAAATGTCTTATTGTCTTTGCATTCTCGGTTTGTTCCCAGATCCACATGACGGTGTACTATTTTTTTTCCCTTTTGAGTGAAGTATGTTCACTTTGAAATTCAATATAAATAAATATGAGGTGCATAACTAAAACTCCATAAATATTTTTATAATGGAGTGCTGAGTAATTGGTAATAATGTAAGGGGACTTCTTTATTTTTTGTCTTTTTCAAAAGGGATTTGATCTTTTGTTAATAACATTTCATGATTTTGAATAATCTTCCCTGATGAAAGAGACAATTTTGTCCATACGTCACACCCAATTGGAAAAAGAAGTAATGATAAGTGGATTAGCCGTTGCCTAATGCCTTGTACCCGTTACCAAATGCATCAGTGTATTAGTGCTTATTAAGTCACTGACTCACTGTGATATCTGATATGCCGCCAACTTTTGTGTCATCATTAGATATTTTCAGATTTTGTGTTTGAAGGCAATTACTGGTTTGTCCTCTAGTTTCTAGTAAATTGCAGAACTGCATTTCACTAAATATGGTTTGAAGTACAAATGTACAATTCAATTTTATTCGTTTCTTGAAAGGAAAAAAAAAAAACTTCTGTTCTTTTGGATGCCGATTTCTGCCCTTGGTTTTGTATATATGGGGCTACGATTATTAATGCTCTGTCCCAGTGAAAAATACAGTTTAAGTTGATTTATACTTTATCCAGGCCACAAAAAGATTTACCTCAGTTTATTTTTTTTCACTTCTTATATGTAATATGTGTTATCGTTTTCTTTTTTTTATTCATGGAATGATTTTGACATGTGAATTTTGTTGTTCATTGGACCACTTTACACTTTTCTATTTCTCGTGACAAGCACAGGTATACAGTTTAATAAACCAGGCGAAAATAAAAATACATTATGTTGCCTCTTGTCAACTAGAAAATTAAATTAAAAAAAAAAAGCGGCCCAGACCAAACAAATTATTAGGGAAGTTATTACACACGTTCAGACGAAGAAATGCTTAGTTTTCAACTATTGTTTCTTCTTCTTCTCATTATTTTCTTCTTTAATTTTTGAGAAAGGGTAGTTGGCGCGCGGTCCATAATTTACTAAAAAAAATAAAGGAGAAAACTGAAAATAAAAAGAAAAAGTTAAGCTAGTGGACACCCATCAAGAAGCAACCATATATATACATAGGATGCCATTTGGAACTTTGTCATTTATTCGGCATATTAATATATAATAATTTTTGGCTAAGCCTTCTCCTGAAAACCTCAACAACTTCGTAAATGAAAATTTACAATGTAAGGACCATGTCCCGCCACTTATGCCGTGCAAGTGTGCAACTGCCACGGCAAATTTACTCCTGTTGTAGAGTACACTCGGATCTTATCTACCTAAAATATTAAAATGAAGAGTACGAGTACTGAGTAAAAAATGAGCAAAACAGGAGAAATATTGTATTCCTCAAAAAAGTGTATTGAAAAAAAAAAAGTATGGATAACCTCGTCGCCAATTTGACAACACAATATCTCTCTAACACATAAAAAGCCTGGCATCCCAAAAAAAAAAAAAAACAGAGTAAACATACGGAAAAACACTATTATTTTTTTTATTTTTAGATGTACTCCATCAACAGTCTATACCAACACTTTTGAAATACTAAATGTGTTCAATGGACGGATATAGTGCCGTTAAGTAATCAGTTGTTGTCCTTTTGATTAAACAGACAATTATATACTTGTATTATTTTTTATATAAACATAAATAAGTAGTCAAATAAATCATATTTTGTGAAAAAAAACAACATATAGTAAAAATTTATTATACCGTGGATGTTAATAATATGCCAATATATATATATATATATATATATATATATATATATATATATATAGAATAACTATTGTGCATCGTGACCGTTTTGGTCGGTCGTTTCGCAAATCGACAAATCTAATTTAACCAATCTTATCTATATATTGAAATCTCATTGTAGACACAATTTTACATTTTATGAAATTTTTTTACTATTTTTTATGAATTTTTTAAACATTGCCATTTTTGGATAGAAATTAGTAGGAAGAATATTCCAAAAATGGCAAGTTTTAAAAAATTCATAAAAAATAGTAAAAAATTTTTAAAAAATGTAAAATTTTGTCTACCATGAGATTTCAATATATAGATAAGATTGGTTAAATTAGATTTGTCGATTTGCGAAACGACCGACCAAAACGGTCACGATGCACAGAATGCTCTATGCATCATGGTGCACAATAGATATTCTCTATATATATATATATAAAAATTTAAATAAAAGTTCATTTATTTATAGAGGCATAGTCCACTCTCCTGAATAGAGTTTATCCCTCTTCCGCGTCCAACGGGAATTGAACCTGTTATCTCTAAAATAGCAGCGGAGCCACTGACCAACTGTGCTGGACTCCCATGTTCATATATATAATACATATTAATAACTAACTATCACAAACTCGATTATTTGATTATTTTTTTTAATATGTTGTATTTATAATTTTGCTCGAATTAATTGAACTTAAGAAAAATGACTCATCAGATTTGATTGAAGGACAATTAATAGAACTTAATGGTACTTGATATTCAAAATTGCAAAATTTATGTTGTTGTGATGGTTGGATTACCGTTCGTTTTAAGGAGGTCATTTTTTACAACTTTCGATCGATGCGTAAACAACCAAATTTTTTAATTAGTCACTTCGCACCATCTATATTTTTACGACATTGCTTACCACCATCCTTTAGATTTCCCATCATCCTCATCTAGCGCTCACGTTACCCGCCCCTAACTCCCAGCGTTTACTCATCCCTCTTCTCTAACTCCCAGCGTTTACTCACCCCTCCCTTCTCCGATCTCCATTCCCTCTTGACGCTTACAGTTTCATGCATCATGTCCCCCACCTCATGCTATCCTATAAAATAATTTTAATTGTCCTATGTTATGATGCTAACTGTCCTATATTATAATACTAATTGTCCTAAAAAGTAGGATAATTAATTTTATCCGGACAATTAAGATATTTTATTTGGACAATTATCGTAAGAACTAGGACAATTAGTTTATAGAATCAGGACAATTAGTTTACAGAACTAGAAAAATTAGAAAAAAAAACTGTCCAAAAAACTAAGACAATTATTTTACATAACGAGGAGTTTACATAACTAAGACAATTAGAAAAATAATACTAATTGTCCTGGAAAATGTTATTAATTGTCCTAAAAACTTTTACTAATTGTACTGGGAACTAAGACAATTAAATTTTACCTGGACAATTAGTATACAAAACTAAGATAATTAGCATTCAAAACTAGAACAATCAGGAAAATAATATGTCGGGGGAGGGAGGGGGTGGGGTAGGAGGTCAGAATGAGGTGGGGGGGGAGAGAGAAAAATAGGTGATAGGAAAGGAGGGAGGGAGTACACTCTAAATGGTATGAGCGGCAAAATTGGAATAGTAATCAACATTAAATTCCAAAAATAGAAAGATAAAACGCGTAGGCACGCAAGAAATGATAGGGATTATTGTTATAAGGTCCGTATATTTTTATGCTCTTCTCGGACGGATATATATATATATATATATAAAGTTTTGCTAATATATATATTTGATGTGTCGTGTCATCCTCTTTTTAAATAATATAACTATTTGAACTTCTTTATACAAATTATTATATTGCTGATTATGTTGTTGACAATCATAAACGTCTGTTATTGTTTAAAAAATATATATTTATTTTTGAACAAAATTTATTGAACTTTTTTGTTAATTGAATGCCCGTAGGAAGAAATTTACTGATTATCAAGCTTTTTGCGCAAGTTAATTTTGGAACACAATAAATTTTACTTTAAGAGATTTTTGTTTTCAAAGCAAAACGATACAATTCTACTCAAGAAATCATTCTAAGATAAAGAGAGGCAGAGGCAAAAAGAAAGTTTTGAGTCAAAACCGTGCGTTCTTTTCTTTGCATACAAATTAGAGATTTGGTGATGAATAAAATAAATTTTACTTTTAAAGAGAAAGCAAAGCGAGACAATTCTAATCGTAGAAATAATTTTAAGATAAGGATAGAGGTAGAGGCTAGTGTTCTAAATATGTGTCGTGTTGTGTCGTGTCGTGTCAAACACGTCGTGTCTGGATCATTTCTCGTGTCGTGTCGTGTCGTGTCGTGTCTAAATATTTCACGTGTCGTGCTGTGCCGTGTCTAAATCCTAAGAGATGGACACGACACACTTAAGGACACGCCACGCCTCGTGTCCTCGTGCCGTGTCTTCTTTAGACGTGTCGTGCCGTGACGTGTTCAGACACGTTTAACTTTTTGACATAAATATAATTTGTTTATGAAATTTAAAATATGTTTAATAAAATACGTCAAAAATTAAGAAAGTAGACGTGCTTTACCATTGAATTAAAATATAGTTTTTATTTTGATTTGAAAAAAACAATTAATTTTATAGTAACCCTCCTCTTTTTTTCAGTCTTGGGACCAGCTACGTTTGAGAAAACATAGACGGAGTTACTACCTTAAAATTATGTTAGTATACTTTTCAAACAAATAAAATTAAAATATGAAAATAAATTAAATTGAACTAAAATTAATTATACTTTTGGTCATCGAATATTGGAAATTTGAGAGTACGAGAGCTGTAAAAAATTATTTCAATTTTTTAAGACAATGAATAATTTATACTATCCTTATCTAAACAGTATAAGACATGACAAAAATTATTTGATTCATTTTAAGACAAATCGCAGATAAATTTCTATCTTTAATTTGTGCATGGCTCTAGACCCTTCTATTTTTGTTCGTGATTTAATTATTGAATCAATCTAATTGTATTGTAATCTTTTTTCTTTCTAATTTAAATTATTTACAAGTGCTTTATTCAGAAATAAGTCTATTAATAATCATTGATTTTAATAGCATGTACATAATTGAGAAATCCATTATATTTCTATGACGCTTAATGCGCGTCTCCTTTTCGTGTTTGGTGTGTCTGTAATACGTGTCGTGTCTGGAAAATTCACGTGTCGTGTCATGTCGTGTCTATTTCATCAAAGTTGGACACGACACGCGAAGTTCTCGTGCCGTGTTCGTGTCCGTGTTTTTCCGTGTCGTGCCGTGTCGTGCCGTGGCTTGTTCGGACACGCCGTGTTTTTTTTAGAACACTAGTAGAGGCTAGGCAAAAAACAAGTTTTGAGTCGAGAAAACCGTGTTTCTATCTCCGCGTACAAATTTGGTGATTCATTAATTAGGAATAACTAAGTAAACACACTATAAAAAAATCACTAACTGTGACGATAAAAAGTAAAGATTGGCAATTTTTTTATTTTTATTTTTTGGCAGTAAGATTGGCAAATTAACAAGAAACGAATAGTACTTGGGGCTTGAGCTGGTGCGGAGATCAATATCCATAAAAGCACGGCCACGTGGATGAATTATTGCTGATGCAGGTGCTGCTTTCAGGCTTTCAGTCAGAGTCTCAGAGATTTTCTCGGTAGTATTTGCCAGTGACTCCATCATTGCCTCCGTCGAATAATTCTATACCGCGAGTCATTGTCCCAATAAGATCATGTAGTTTCTTAGCTATGGGAAGCGAGATTTGGTAGAGGAACTTAGATCTTGAGATAAAAACGAGATTAAAATTTAAAATTTAAATATTTGTAAGATACCTTTTAGTTAAATTTTGATTTTGCAATATGTAGATTTTTTTTTTTCAAATTTATCATTTTTTTAGTTATTGCTTCTTTTCATTGTAACAAAAATTGTAACACAGTAGTTGAGTATAATATGAAATTTAAATTTGTTGTAATATACAACTTTTGCATTTGTACCGTTAAAATCATGCATAATGTAAGATATATCATGTTGAGTGTATTTTATACTAATTTTATAAATGAATAAACATAGGTTATGCTAATTTATTTTGTATAAATTCATATTTAACTTATATAGAGAAGATTCCTTGATAAACTTAAAAATAACTACTTTTGCAATAGGTGGAGATACATTGATAAAAGAAATTACGTGATAATATCTTACAATAATTAAAAATAATGTTTGGTTTTGAATTTTGACATTTCAAATGTGATACCTACTCTCTATAAATACGCACATAAAAAATAATAAGAATTTGATGCAAGTTCTACATTTAATAAAAGATTTCAATCATGCAACGGTCCGAATTTCACATTAATTGATGGAATATCAAATGATATTTAAATAAGATATGAACATTATAATCAATGATATAAGATCGATAATATGTTGCAGATTTTCTTATTGTTTCAATTTTTTTTATTTAAGCCACCCCTGCCCTTCTGCAGTGTATATTTCATCGTTACCCAATGAAATTTGCAATTAAAATGCAGAACAATGGGTTTAAGTTCGCTACACGAATTGTTATACCAATATAATTTACACAAAACCGGATTCAGCGTTTCATTACTGTTTTGTCGGTCAACCAAACGAATGGCTCGAAGGCCGTAATACAAGCGTATTTGCCAATGACACTTGCGTGCGTCGCCTTGCATAGTTAATTAATTTCTCAATCGGACTGCATTAATATGGATCCGAAATTTCTAAAAGTAACTAACCAATAAACCAAAGCACTTTATTATTATTATTATTATTTTGAATAATAGAGTGCTTTATTCAGCAAGAAAGAAAATGGAGTTTATATGGATGGGATGTCATTTTCGTCTATGCAGTAGTTGGCCTTGTTATGGCACCTAAAATCTTACACCCTCCTTGGTGCATTACAGAGCATGTATATTGCGAATTAAATTATTAAAGAGAGTGGGAACCTTTAAATTAAGGGGGAGGAATTCAAATATCTTTGACAAATCAGGTCAGAATTGGGGATGTTGCGAAAATATTTTTTAATGTAACGTGAACAATTTTTTTCCCTAGAAAATTTAAGTTGATGGGAAAAATACCCAAAAACTAATAACAATGTAAATTATTTTCAAGGTAAAATACCCAACTAACAGCTAATTAAGGTCTTCTTTCGGAACTACAAAAAGCAAGATGGTGTTAATTAGGTTGTACCAACTCCAGCAAATGATAACATAATTTAGCACCTTTCTAGAAAAAAACAAGGAAGTGTTAATTAGGTTGTACGGATTTTATTAGATCATTTCAAATAAATGTGAACCGCTTGATTCAAATTTATTGGTCTAAATCGAGCACAATGTGTTTGTGGTGAAACATAGACAGAGAAGTGCAGATATTTCTACACTAGAGAGAGGCCAACCCTGGATCTGGTTGACTGGTCTGTATAAGTTTTTATTTTATTTTTTCAAACAAATATTTTAATTGTCAAATTTTCAATCTCAAAATACCTACTTTTCTGATCATAATTATGGAATTACATATATAACTGCATGATTAAATATCTCAAAAATTATTTTGTTACACTGTGAGCAGCTAAATATGGACTTTCTGTTTGTGTTTTTTTAAGAGCAAGATTGCATCCAGTACAGTAAAAGTAATAAATCCGAGGTAACATCTCTAACGATTTGTTAAATAACGCACAGGTTATTAATATGTTTGGCAACTTGCTCACGAACAAGGAATTAAGATTAATTTCAAGTTCTTATTCTTTGTTCTTAGTTCTCTGATTTTGGAGAACTGGGTAGTTCCTTATTCGTGACCATGTTTGGGGAACGCATAACTAACCTAGTTGGCGTCCTTGCCAAATAATAAAAAGCTAACGTTGAGATTCGTAATGAATGATAAGTGAAATTTCGTTCCATCTATTAAGAGATTTCTCAGCTTCCCAGGACTTATAAACAACAGTCAAAGTAATAAAAGCTACACTATTGATGATCCATTATTGTTAGCTAAAAAAAGTTTTTTATTTTGTGATACAAACTGAAATCAGTTCTAAAAATACACATAACTGAGCAATCGCATCGGTTGGTTTCCATTAAAAACAAAAAAATCCTAGTTCGTAAATAAAGTGATAGCAGAGATATGATTAATTTCTGAAACAAGATCCGTCTCTAAATAATGAAGGTGGAAAATCCGGACTACTACTAGTCTACTAGTACCGACACTCTTTTCGGCTTTTTCCAAAACAAAAGGAAAAGGAACCGAGAAGTGTCGGTTAAATTAAAGACGGTTACGACTGTCATGAGTAGATCTGTTGCTTTCATGCCTGATTAGGCCTGTTACCGTGTTACGCCGTTCCCAATTCCAACCTCACCTCTGTACATTAAATACATCCGATATTAAACTCAAAAAAAAAAAAAATACATCCGATATTTTTGACCTCTATTCTGTAGGACCTTCAACATTGCAAATTGGGAATGCAATGTTCTCGCTATGTTTGCAAATAGTGCTAAAGCAAACCGCTATCCAATCACTTAGCGGTGTGTGTCATTGGAAGGATTCGTCTAGGTGAATCACCATCCTCCGAGTCTTATCCAAACAAATAAATTCTGAGATTACCCGGAAACAAGTCGACAACGTTAGTTTTATTTTATTCAATCGTATTGACAAAGTGAATACCAAATAAAATAGAGTATCGTTTGACTTTTTCAATGGGCAATTTGATAAATTGGATTTTAAAACAACGCTGTCTTTTCTTGATGGCAGTACCAAAAATGTTAACAAATATTTAGTATTTCAATTCAACGAAGAAAATATAAATATGTTGAAAAGTTTATACTTTATACATCTTGTTTGAAGAAGTTACTGTAATAAAAAGAGGAAGAAATTTTCCGACGTAATTCATCAATATATATGGCGCCGATTTTAAATGAAAACAACCATAGACATGTGCAATAACCGACTCATTTGCGCTATTATTTTGGACTCGGACAACATGATATTGCCTCTTTTATTAGAATGTTGCAATTAAAAACAAACGCACCACATCAGTTTTATACACCAAGGGGTGTGTTTGGATAGAGGCCGAATAAGAATAAGAATAAGGAATTTTTAAAATCTCGTGCCAATTCTTATTCTTATTCTAATACCATAGTTTTGTTAGTATAAGAATAAGGGCCCAAATTTCTTATTCTTGTGTTGTTTGTGTTGCACAAAAATAAGGAATTTGGAGCTTATTCTTATTCAAGCCTTATTCTACTCCATCCAAACACACCCATGAAAATATCATCTGGCCAATCGGATGGATTCGTATTCCCATGGAACGGTCCGAATCGTGAAAACAAGATCATGCTAACCAATAAAAAAAAAAGAAAAAGGCAAATGCAAACTCTACGTGCTCTATTCTTCCCCCCCCCCCCCCTAGAATGGTGCATGCAGGTTGGACTTAATTACATGCTCTTCTTAATACTTAATTCTTATCCTTCCTACTTATAAATGCACCTCGATAAATGATTAAACATTTCAGATAAAAAGAGTAAACATATCAGATAAAAAGGTGCAAACAATTCTTATATCAATTATGGACCATTGATTTGTTTAATTTGATCTAATTAGTGGTCTAGATCAATGTCAGACTTTTTATTAGAAAAGATTTACTACCAAATTAGCTATATATATAAAAGGAAAGACTAAATCCTTTATTGATTTTACCATATCTTTATTGCCTAACATGTAAAATTCTATATGAAACAAAAATAATATCAATATTTTATTTTTTTTATTTGCTCACGTATCGAGGGCATCTTTTGCTAGTATAGATCTATGAGCAAGGTTCCGCTACCAACATTTTGATTGCCCCAAAATGCCAACATTTTACTTTTAAGTTATTTTTTCACATTTTAAAATTCAAACGTTTAATCCAAACTGTTGATCTTATTTAGTTTAACGAGCGATGCGTTTTCATATATAAGTTTTGTAAATTTTAAAATTTATTTGATACTCGATCAATAGATAGAAAAATAAATGAACCTTGTTAACTATGATAGATTCGTTCTAATATGTTCATGTTTTAACTTTTAATCGAGTATCAAATAAATTCCAAAATTTACAAAACTTAATGAAAATGCGTCGCTCGTTAAACTAAATAAGATCAACGGTTTAGATTAGACATTTGAATTTTAAAATTTGAAAAAAATAACTTAATAATAAAATGTTGGCATTTGGGGGCAACTATTTTCTGAGAACAATGAAACAAATAAGAATTTATTCGAATAAGAATTATTTTTTATTCGGTGAGACATCCAAAAAGGTTTCTACTTTAAAATAAATGCATATCATCTGCATTTAATTGATACCCATAACGGTTTCTACTTTAAAATAAATTTTGAAATTTTTTGTATGGACTGAATTATTAGTTGGTAGTTGGTAAGACGTGCACAGATTATCCCACTAGTTTACTGAAAATTCAATAACAATCATTTAGCTAGCTCATGTTCTCTATTTTATTTATTCATTTACTGTTTTTTCTTTCAAGAGCAAGCTAGCTCTTGAACAAAGGGGACAAGGAGATAATATAATAGTAGTTCAGATGGCTTCCAAACACAAGGCATCTATCAGTAGAAGTCAGCCTTATTTATTTTTTGTATTTTAAAATTAATTTTAGGGAGCATCTTGGTCTTGAGCTTAGTAATGAAAGCGTAATGTCAAGGGAAGTGGGAAGATGGGGGTCACGTGGAGAGAGCCCTCTGATGAGACCAACTCCTTCATGCTCCACTAGTACTACTGTGCCAGCCAGGAGAGCAGCACATGCAAATTGGAAAAGCTATTATTACCGTGCACCGGAATGGCAATGCGAGTGATTTCGGTACATGAAGTGGAACATCTAGTTTTCAGCGTTCCTAACAACGGTGCCTTGGTTTTTTTTAAGAAAGATAAGGTTAAAGTTTTTAATTTTTTTTCGAAATTTAATATTTTGTAACAAAATTTTCAGCCAGGTTTTATATTTTTGATAATTTCTTAAATTGTATTATCCTTTGTGATCAGTAGATCAAGCATTAGATCTAAAACTACGAGTGTTCATTATTACATGCTTAACAAGTGTAATAGCAAGGGCGGAGGCAGTGGTGGTCGGGGCAAGGGCTGTTGCACCCCGTGATTTGAGATTTTAGTGTACTAGTATTACTAATTTTTGTAATATTGTATAGAAATTAAGCAATTTGCCCTCCCCCAGATTATTTTTTCTGGCTCTGCCCCTGGTAATTGTTCCTACAAAAGAATAAAAAAAGTGTTAAGTATTGTGAGATATATTAATGCATGAAGAGAATCTAATTTAAGGTAGTTTGTCGTCAGAGCCGGACCAGAAATTTGAAATTAAGGGGACAACAAAATTTTGAATGTTTTTAAAAGAATGTTTAGCTTTCTTGAGGGTTTATGGGAACATATTTTTTTTTGGGGGGGGGGGGGCAATTTGGGAAACGCTTTCCACATTTTTTTTTTGGATTCTAAGAATGTTTTTAAAAAAATGACATAAACATTATTATTTGTAAAATTCTAAATTAAATGCTTCTTTTGGTGTGCTATATATGTTTTTATTTTATTTTATTGTTGCATTATGTAATTTTTTACACTTATTTATAAATTAGTTAAAAAATTAAATTAATTTCTTCGAGACAAGAAACATTTAAATGACTTAATTTTAATAATAAAAATAACAACAACGATGATGATAATAATAATAATAATAATAATAATAATAATAATAATAATATAATAATAATAATAATAATAATAATAATAATAATAATAATAATAATAATAATAATAATAATAATAATAATAATAATAATAATAATAATAATAAAAACAATGATAGAGGAATATTTTCATCCAAAATTGGTGGGATAATTTTACTTTACATGTTGAAGCAGAATTGTTGAAATGAATTGACTATTAGTTCACTTATTTGAGGTCCTAATATGTATCGTTTCGGTTGAGCACCGAAATGACCAAATTTTCGGAATGTACAAAGTTGACAATAATGATCCATCGATCATGCGTCATGACTGATGAATCATGATAGTTAACATCTTATTGAAAGCCAAGGTCGTTTTAATGAGACAAAAGGAAGTGAAAAGAATCAAAAGCCTCCGCCTAAGTGCTTTCTAATTTTATAAAGTGGAAAGTACTTATTCATCACATTTCCGAGAACTTAAGAATGATTTCATCTCTAAACGTGGTACATCACATAATTCATCATTATTTTGGTTTGTCAAAAATGTTTCCTCGCATGTAGTCATATCCGGGGTCCTCCATTTAAAAAAAAGTATATACAAAAAAAAAAAACTTGATGGTGTTTTCGTTAAATATTCTTTGGAGGTTAATATCTCTTAAATCTTCTTTTTCCTGGATAGATCATATTCATGATTATATATGCTTTTCGTTCCTAGTTTTGAAGATTAGAAGTACAAGGTTTTAATTGATTTCAATAGTTTACTCTTAGTATATTTGCCGATATCTATTTACTATTATGTCTTTCTGCATTAATCAAAATTAATCAGACGAAGTATTGGAGCTCATAATATTCTAATCAATGTAAGACGACTGAATTAAATTTTGCTTTCATCGGGAATCAAACATTCATACAATTTCAGGAAAAATATATATTCCTTTGTTCCAAACTGCAAAAAATTTAATGACATATGGGGTGCATTACAACTTTGCCGGGCAGCAGATAAATTTATAATGATAATTTCTTCCGAGAAAAACTAAATATGGTACAGTGATAAACTATTCTCACGAGGGCTTAAAAATTAATAACTTGCTTGTTTTATCCAGAAGACCTGTTTACATTACACTTTACAGCCATCAATCATCAACTGGGAGTTAAAGACGATTCTAATCCGTTTACTTTAATTGATCATGTGCCGTGCAGCTGTTCAATCCCATTTAATAGTCTCCCTGCTCTGCCATCATGAATAAATTACTGTCGTAGGAGTAGGAAATTTAACTGGTGATTAATAATTATATCAAAATAAATAAGTGTGATTTGCTTTCCTTTCTAACTTATGCACGTTCAGATCTTTTGAGACGACATTTGTTGAGCTTAGATATATATGTACTTTTTTTTTTTTTTTGGGCAATGTACCTTAGCTAAGGTGTACTTTAATCGATCAAGATAATTAAAAATCTACAATTTAATAAATACGGAAATGTAAAGTAGATCATTACATTTATTTAAAAAAATATAGTAGATGGCCACATTAATTAATTTAAGAACTATGAAAATTTTCCCCCGGGACCAAATTTACTTTGAATCAATCATGACAACTAAGAAACTATTATTCGTTTTATCAATAATGCAAAGTAGACGGTTCCATTAATTAATGTATTCAACAATTTAAGATCCATAATTTTCCCGTGGCCACTCTTAATCAGATGAAATGATATTTCGGGGATAGAGCTTTTAAGAGACAGATGAAATGATATTTCTTCCTAGATAATTGCCATTCCCATATTATTCATTATCAAAAAGTATCATATAAGCCCACGGGCACACATTTGGGGGGAAAAAGTCACACATGAGTACATGACAAGAGTTTGCCGGAAGAAAATTAATGAATAATTCTATTAAATTTGATATGTCCAAGCTCAGCAAGTGCATAAAATTTAAATCTTGTTTTTTTTAAAAAAAAACGTGCCGAACTATAGCTCATGTTTTAAAATTTGGGATTTAAGTTATTTAAATATTTTAAGTTTCTACAATAAAATTGAATAATTCTTTTATATATCCAACTTTTATAATATATATCAATTTGATATAGTAAATTTCAAATTAAAAATAAAACTGTAGATTAGTTCAGTATTTTTAAGTATGATATGATCTAAATTTGGGTTAATTTGATAACTGATTTACGATTCAGTGTCGAGGATAATATTTCTTGATCACTGATTCAAAACTAGACAGAATGGCCTCCCGCCTCCGAATTGAAATCAGGTGTCGCGCGACCCCTGGTGTCGCGCGGCTCTTGGCCGTCTGATCAAGATCGGATGGATGATGGGAGCCCCGTGCATGTAACCAGATTGTAAGGCCCGAAAAAAGTGAACCGTCCGGATCAGATCGGACGGCTCGTAGGTGCGCTACACGTGGGTGTCGCGCGACACAGGATTCTGGTCCTCCCGCCTCCATACTATCTAAAAAAAAACTGGGCAACTTAAATTCCATCTTGGTGCAAATTAAATTCCAGTGTTAATTCCTATTAAATTAAAAAGAATTATCGTACTATAATCATTTAGAACTATGTTTCTGCAAGACTGCAATAAGTGTACGTACCGTAGATCTGGTACCATCTTCGAGGGTAGGTTTTTACTATTCTGATGATTGATGTAGTAAATGTTATGTAAAATTTTTTGCTTTCTGCTAATGGAAAAGTGGTAGGGTGTTCCCCCTACTTTTAAAAAAAAAAAAATTAAAACTATGTTGAAAACTTATAAAAAAATGTTGATAATGTAGATTTCAAAGTGTAAAACTATTCTAATCTGGACAGTCAAAAACCAGCTCTTGGTCTAGTGGCAAAGAACAATACATCTCAAGTAAGAGGTCGTAGGTTCGAAATCCGACTGGAGGATTTTTATATAGACATTTAATTTAATTTAAAAATAAGTTGGAGGCTTTACCCAATTTATCTTAAAAAAAAAAAATCTAATCAGGACAGTCTTTTGTTTCTTTGAGATTGTCCAATGAACAGTGGGCAAACCAAGCTGTCCCCATTGAAGACAATGCATCGCTTTTGAGTTGTATTTCTTAAAAGCTATCTATGATTAGTCAAAGCCAGGATGATTAATGAGCTTTGGGGTCATCATTTCTTTAATGGTGTTCCTAAAGAGGGAGGATGAGGATCAGATCTAATCAAAATATGCAGTAAAAAAAACTTATAAAATGAGAAAGATAAAAAGAGGGACCAAATCCACATGTATAAAAGCCAACTCCCACATTGGCCTCGGTGGAGCATTTGGGGATTCTATTTCTTTTTTCTTATGATTCTGACATAGAATTTGTTAATCCCTAATATACCCTTGGACCGTGCATTGATTTCCTCACCGTTTCATGCCTCTAGGGCAAAAATAAGCGGCTCTCCGGCAGGACTGGTTCCAAACTTCCAATTAGACGCGCCTCACTTAGACCGTTATACGGCTAGTAGATGTAACGCGGGTTAAAATTGAATTTATAGTTTTATACGAATATTTTTATTTTTTTTTGTTCGAAACGGACATAAATGATAGCAGGAAAAAAATATATAAATAATGATTAACATACATCATTAATAATTATACACATATAAGAAATAAATTTATAAAATATAAATTAAAACTAAAAATTGATAAAGCTACATGTATTATTTGATATCCATGAGATAATATTGAAAAGTACATGTAACATACGAAGATATTCAATAAAAATCAAAGAAAGTTAGAAGTTGAGATGTACAAATATCAATTTTGACAAATTAACGCCATCTTACAAATTAAAAAAATATAGCATCTGCATATTTGTTCCATTTTTTTAATAATCCGAAACAAAGATTTAATAAGAAGAATAATAGAAAAAATAATTAACACGAGCGGATGTCTCTTGTTTAGTAATCAAATGGAGGCATTTTCGAATTGAAAGCAATCTCTAGGCAGGTGCTGTAAGACTCAAGCGACCTACCACCTGCAGACATTTTTCTGCAACGATCACTGACATAACACCTCTGTTTAAAGGAACACCTAAGGCCCTAAAAAAAGCCATTTAAACTAACTAATCGTACGACAAAGATTTTAAGGACCCCCAAAACTCCAAATATGCATAAAGGTGCAGTTAAAAATATTAAATGAGAGTAATATTTCAACTCGATAATTCTGATTTTTGTTAACAACATATTTAAAAAATAAACTTTATAATACGCTTTAAATGATGTATAATATGTCAATAGAATGCGATGAATGTGAAATTTCAACATTTTTAAAATAAAAAATCCAAGATGTATATCAAACGAATTTTAATTACAAAAAATTTCATATGCATGCATTTATGTGGCAAACAATGCACTCATAAACTTATTATTTTCAACCATTTTGAATTAATTTTAAAATATATTATAAAAGTTTAAATCATTAAATGATTCTGTCATCAAGGGATCCATCCTCGAGTACATCTGAGTTATTGTTTGTCTAAAACTTAGATGGTCTAATTTGACGATAGTTTTTACTAATAATGCACGTTAAAATATTTGACGTACAGATTTTCTCCTTTCAAATTTCACTTCTACCAATTTATCTTTGACTCTTTGTCAAATGAGACAAATAATAGACGGAAAGTAATTAGATGATTTTTAAGTTTAACTGCTTGCGAATATATAAAATGAGAACCAGCTCTTGACCACTTGACCTAGTGGTAAAGAGCAATGCATTTTAAGTAAAAGATCGTAAGTTCGAAATCCGGTTGGGGGATCTTTCATAGACATTTAATTGGAATAATTAGATTTATGTCACTGTGAAATTTAGCTAATTAGGGATATGCCATTGTTATATTGCAAATTAGATTTATGCCATCATCAAATTATTCGGAATATGCCATTATCTCATTCCAAAAAAGATTCAATTCCAAAAATACCATCCTAATTTCTCTCAATATTTTTCAAAAACCCCAAATTGCCCTCGTTACTGATATTAGAAACCATAGATAGTTCGAGCATTCCCGTTTGTCCACCTTTGTGTTGTTATATGCAAATACTAGCAACCTCATAGCATGGAGTCAAGCCAAGTTTCAGAATTGTTTTTCTATCACAAGCTTTCTTACCATTTGGTCTCTGTACGTATACGACGAAGTCTTGAGGTTTGGTTGGAAGATAAGTAGAAGGGCTCTGTACAATGAACTCTTTTATATTAGAGCTGCTATACCACTCTTTTAGTAATGATATTTGTTTTATGTTTTTATTTGCCTTATTATATATCTTTTAAAAGGGTAAAATTAGAAATCAATTTTTCGGTGGCAAAAAATTAATTTTTGCTTTTTCACAGCGGCATAAAACTAATTTGTCATTTAGTGATAGCATTTTACTAATTTTAAATTTTCACAGTAGCATAAATCTAATTAACCCTTAATTTAAAAATAAGTTGGGAGGCTTGACTCCCAATTTATCTTAAAAAAAGTCTAACTGGTTTGTTTCTTTTACCATTTATCTTAAAAAAAGAGAGAGATCGTTGTTTCTTTTACCATTTATTTTGTGGGAGGATTGATAATTAAGTTTGTTGTATTTTGCTCTACATCAAATCTATATGAATTAATTAAAACTACGAATTTCTAAAAAAAATGTCACAAAAAATTATAATAGAGAATGCATTTATCGGTCTTGACGATTCAACAAATTGTATTGTATATTCAAACTCAAATAAAAACCAAATAGACATAAATTGTGGTATCTATGATATACAAGTCTGTGACTTTTCTGATACTGACAACTAAACCATATGAAATCTACGAATATAAATGCTTCTATATTATCTTTTTTTTTTTGACATTTTTTTACTATACGGATCATATTTGTGCTATTAGTATACATATTTTATGTGCCAACTACCTAGGAAGTATATTGACTACTCAATGCGTATTTCAATGGTCCATACTATTCAATCCTAACAAACCTAGGGGTGTGTTTGGAAGTGGAGTGAATAAGAATGAATAAAATTTTGAATAAGCTCTCTCTCTCCTCTCTCCTCTTATTCCAAATAAGGATCTAATTCCACCATATAGATGGTATTAGAATAAAAAAAATGAATAAGCTCTTATTCGGAATAAGACTTATTCAAAACACGTTTGGTTTCATCCCGAATAAGTCTTATTCGAAATAAGACTTATTCAACCTTTGCCAAACACACCCCTAGTAATATATAGAGCTACCTAACCGACCAAACCAGTCATATTCCAACAAAATCCTCTAAAATTTTCTAAAAAAATCGGAGATAAAACCAGGTGTGTACATGTTGGCAGCTTCTGTCAATTCCCTCTCTAACTATCTAACGGAGTCCTGTTCCTGTCCATCACCGTCGCTCTCTTTCCCTTCTCTGTCACACCCTTTTCTCCTTTCCAACTTCCGTTTGGTTCGAATTATTGCTTTCGATTTTTTTATCACACAGAAGGTTCTTAATTTTCAACTTTGTAATATTTTATTCCCTCTCCGCTCCTACCAAGTGAACCCCCAAGCCATAGAAATAGAGAAAACTAAAAGAGAGAGGTAGAGAGAGAAAAAAGGCCAAGCTAGAGAGAAGAGAGAGAGCGACGAGAACTACTGGTTCTCTCAGATCCACTGGCTTGTTCGGTTGTTCCCTTCGCACTCTTCCTCTAGCCACCTTATTCCCCTGTTTATACTCTCTCTCTCTCTCTCTCTGTTTCCTGTGTAGTGTGCTTGTGCTTTGAGTGCGTCAACAACTTGGATTCAACTACTTCCACTACTCTACTCTCTATTATTAATCCTTGGTGTGTGTGGATTGCTTTGCTGCCTCTGTTGTAGAAAAGGCATGCAGTGAAAGCACCCACATTGTGCCGGCAGAGGCTGACGGGTTGGCCCGGCACTCGGAGAAATGAGAGGGGTCTGAACTGACGAGGTATACTGGAAAAAATGTTCAAGTCAGCGAGATGGCGAAGCGAGAAGAACAAGATCAAGGCTGCCTTCAAGCTCCATTTCCAGGCTTCCCAGGTACAAAAGAGGGGAAAAAAAAATATTGGGTTTTTTTGTATTTTGAATTTGGAATTATCATTGATCACTTAAATTACATTCCAGGTACCGAAAGCTGGATGGGACACACTGATGGTGGTGCTTATCCCGACAGATGTCGGTCGACCGACTGTCCGATCGGAGAAAGCAGCAGTTACGGATGGATCGTGCCGGTGGAATGCGGTTTATGAGATGGTCAAGCTCACTCTTGATGCAAAAACTGGGAAAGTTCATGACAAGATTTATCAGTTCCTTGTTACAGCCCCTGTAAGAGAAATTTCAAATTTATTATAACATTTCTGTTTTAGTGTTTTTGTTTCAAGTGGAAGGAAATTGAGTTTAAAAATTAAAATTCTTCTTTTTCTGTGATTTTGATTGAAGGGGTCAAACAAAGGTGGGATATTGGGAGAGGCCAGCATAAATTTGGCAGACTATGCGGAGGCATTCAAGTCCTCTAATGCAACTCTCCCTCTCAAGGGAAATACTGGAGCTGTTCTGCATGTAAGTTTCTCAATTTGAACCTTATATTAGAACATTTTTTTTAGGTTAATAGACAAATGGTTTTTCAAATTTGTCTTCATTTTTTATTTTTGTAAACTTAATCCGAAAGATGGTTGCGCAATATATACGAGAATAATTTGAAAAGCTTCACATTGGATTTATCAAGGACCTTTGGATACTTTTTATTAAACTTTTAATTTTAATTTTATTTTTTTAATGGAACCCACTAGGGCTGGGCATTCTTAATTGATCATCATGATGTTTGCAATCACTAACATTTCTCAGCGGCACCTCTGTCATTTATTAGTCAACCTCTTAAATTAATGGGTCGGTAATGTCTGGAAATTTTTGTAATGTACATAGTAAATATCATATTTGTAAGGGCCTCAAATGCAACTATGATAAAATGGTTGTATGTACAAATTGCAAAGTTACCCTTGGATCCAGTGTTTTAAATTTCTCTAGCTCACAGGATTCCCACCGAACTTTTCACGCCACATAGTAAATGCTAATGCACAGCCATAAATGACTGTGTTTGTACCCATGCCAGTTTTCTTTTCCCTGCTTCCAGAATTACTCCAAATTGAGAAGATTTGGAAATTTTTTGTTGATCTCTCAAACCTGAAAATGACATGTTTGGTACAAGTGTTAATGCCTTTTAAATCTCGGTTTATTGTGACAGGTCACCATACAGAGAATGGTTGGTGATGACGAGGGAAGGTGAGATAATTGACTAAAACTGATTTATTGTATACTATTAAGCATCTTCCTATTTATGTGTCATTAATGCCTCGAAATCTTTTTGTTATTTATTAACTAGAGTGGTGAGCGAAAATGGAGAAATGACTGTAAAACCACGAAGGAGAACATTGCAGAGCCAGCTGAGCAAGTTTGAAGATGACGATGGTGACAGGGCTAGAAATGGAATTGACTCTAAAGTAGTACAGCTTTTCTAATTCATAATTTCCTTTGTTAACATGGAAAGTATAATTTGATAATTATGATTAATCCTACAATATTTGTGTGTATATATGTTTGTCTTCAGTGTATATAAGACAATATGTTCTCTTATGTAGAGACACCTCCCAATGCAACATCATCAACTATATTCACTGGCTAGTTTTCGATTGAGCATCTGCACCTGCCCTTTAATTCATAATAATAATAAAATCTAATGAACTTAACTCAGAGAAGTGACGGGTACTAGAGTAAAAGAAAATTGTACTATTAAAACTTTAAAGCCTAGTAACTTCTAAACATATGGTCCTTGAATTACCACCATGCTGTACTGAATAAATTAATGAACTGTTAATCGGTACACGAATCTTTAATGGGAACATTGAGAGGTAGATATCACAATAATCTTTTGGATTGGAGTGTGAAAAAATCCAAGTATGTATAGACCATGCATGTTTCCTTAGAGAAGAAACATAAATGCAAATAGTCGATTAAATAGTGATCCCATTACTCAGTACCAGTTAATTCAATAACTATATCTTTTTTTATCAGGATGGATCTGTTGTAACCAACAAGTCTCCCATGAAATTTGCATCGAGCCGAAATCTACCTCTCAATACTGACCCCACTGAAACAAGCCTCCAAAAATCACACAGCTTCGATGCAATATCGGCATCTGACTCAGACAACAACAGTTCAGGGAGATTTGCTTTCACTCCAAGGGGGAGAGAAAATGGCACCATGCACAGCACCAGTTATGTCTCTCCGCTAAGCCAGATTGAGACCCCTCAGAAATTACTGACGAGCTCTGGTGACTGGTCGGCCAGCACTGATGGCTCGACCAGTAACTCTGGCGAGGCAGCTGGATCACAGGATTCAGAAGAAAATGTTGAAAAGTTGCGTGGAGAGGTTGTGGCGCTTTCGAGGAAAGTTGACTTGTCTGAGCTGGAGTTGCAAACTCTGCGAAAGCAGATTGTCAAGGAGAGCAGGCGTGCCCAAGAACTTTTTAAGGAGATCAGTACCTTGAAAGAGGAACGGGATGGATTTAAGACAGAATGTGAAGAGTTGAAAAGGAGAGGTGACGGTAAGGGGTATAATGGGAATAAATTGGGGGTTCAGGGGGAGGATCTATGGGTTACACTAGAAGAGATAAAGAGAGAGTTGCGTGTTGAGAGGAGCTCGAATTCCAACTTGAGATTGCAATTGCAAAAATTGCAAGAGTCTAATTCAGAGCTGCTTCTTGAAATAAGAGATCTTGAGGAGATGGTAGAAGATAAAAATCGAGAAATTTTGTGCTTAAAGGCAGATACAAGTCAAATTTTAGCAATGAGCTCTGACCAAGACAAAGGTGAGCGGTTTACACTGGATTTGTTAGCAAAAGAGGATGGAGGATTAAAGGTGACAAACGTACTGGAGAAGAAGATCATTGAGCTGATGAGCGAGCTTGAGTTATATAAGAAAGACCGAGAAGATATGGAGATGCAAATGGAGCAATTGGCACTAGACTATGAGATTCTGAAGCAAGAAAACCATGATGTCACAACCAGACTAGAACAGACTCAATTGCGCGAACAGTTACGAATGCAATATGATTGCTCTGCTCATTTGGCCGTGATAAGCGAACTAGAGTCACATGTTGAGAGCTTGGAGAGAGAAATCAAGGAACAATATGAGGCTTTCGAGACCGAGATGGCAAGTATAATGGATCAAAAGGTTGAGCAAGAGAAACGTGCTATAAAAGCCGAAGAAGCACTGACAAAGGCTAGATGGAGTAGTAGTCAGACAGCAGAGAGGCTTCAGGAGGAGTTTAAGACTCTTTACACACAGGTTACTTCTATGTTTGATTCAAATGAGAAGTTGGTTTTGGAGGCAAGGAGAGAAGCTAGTGAGTTAAGATCCCAAAAGATGGAGATGGAAGAGCATTTGAAGAAAAAGCAAGAGGATCTTGGATCAGTGCATACTCATTACAAAACTAAGATACAGCAGTTGTTGAGTTTGGTTGATTTCAAATCAAAGGAGATGGATGAATTGGCAGAAAAACTAAAGAGCAAAACACAAGAGTTTCAAAACCAGAAGAAGATGGATGAGGCGAGATTGAAGGATTTGAGAAAGGAGATGATTCAAATGAGAACTGAAATAGTTAGGGTTGAGAAGGAGAAAGAGGAGGCGCTGTTAGCTGAAATTGAGGAGTTGAAGGCATTAAACGAGGAAAAGGAGAATAATATACAAGGTAAGATAATGGAAGTGGAAATGCTTCAGAATGAAGTTCAGTTGTTGAGGGAGGAAGCCAGTGTGTCAATTGAAGAGATAAACAATGAGAAGGAGATGAATATCATTAAGCTAAGGGGTGAGATCGAGTCTCTTCAAACTAGATGCAGTCAGCTGGACCAGTCTCTTTCCGAGATGAAATCAGAAAATGAAACTTTGTCCAATTTAAATGTAAGTACATGAGCTAACAAGGCTGTCTACAATATTAAATCTTTTTTAGTTACATTGATTAATAAATATGGGTACTTATTTCAGAAAAAAATGGCGTTGATCAACACAACAAACAAGGATGCTGAACAAAATGATATAAGTGTGGTCTACAAGGTGAGATAACAGCCTTTTTTTTTTTTATTACAAGTTCTCGTTGCAGGTCTGTTGACTCCAAAATATGTTAACACTTGTAATGTCGTTCCACTATTATCTTGTGTTAAGAAAGTTGTTGTGGATAAACATACACCATGCTACTGCAAGAAAATTACTAATCTATGTCAGGTTAATTTGTTTATAAAATGAGATCAAACATGGCATTTAGGCCCTGATCAGAATGCCATTTTTGTAACATGGGATTTCATTTCATTTCAATTCATTAGGAAATTTTTGATCAAAATGGATGGATTTGATGCCATTTGATTGGAATTTCCATATTATTAGACTCAACGAAATCTCATGAAATTAATTCCAATGAAATGAAATCCCGCGTAAAAATAATTTTGATCAGGGCTTTAATATTATTTATGTAAACGGTTTCCTAACTAGTGTCTAACTTTTTCCACGATTTTCTACTCTGTTCAGGAGCGTGGTTATAAGGAATTGCTAAAAGATATGGTATCACTGAAAGAAAGAAATGATTTAATGGAGCAAGAATTGAAAGATATGCAAGAGAGATACTCTGAAATCAGCCTGAAATTTGCTGAGGTGGAAGGTGAGAGACAGCAGCTCGTCATGACAATCCGGTCACTCAAAAATTCTTTGAAGAATTAAAGGAAAAAAAATCAAATTGATTTGGTTTGGTTTTAATTTCTAGCTAATAAAATAGAGTTTGAGGGTCTTTTGTATAGGCAAGAGCTTGGATTGTGTGGATGATCTAGGCACTTGCAAGGCTAATAGCAGAATAATAACATATATGTAGATTTTAGAGCTTTTTGGTTTTCTTGTTTTTGATTGATGCAAGTTTGGGTTTTTTTTTCCCCGTAAAGGTATGTGTGATTCTAGCTTAGTAAAATCTGATTGACAGTGCTGAATGTGTGCTTAATTAGTGTATTTTGTGCCCTTGGTTTCAAAAAAATGTGCAGCTATTTTCTAAGGACTGTTGTATAGCCTCTCTACGTTTAGTAACACTGAAAAGGCTGAAATAATGATATTACTGCGTCATAATTGTATTTCTCGTCTCTTTTTTCTTGATTACTAAATTGTTCACGTTTATTTTGCTATATATTTACCAATATCTTATGCACACCATTCATTACATGACCTGTAATCTGTATATGCATGACAGTTCTGTTCTAATTAATTAGGCTTCAACTAGAGTGGCAATGTAATTTGTTGAGATCAGAATGTATAATTTTTTTTTCTCGTCTAATCGCACAGCAGTACGTAATTACTTCAAATGCATACTAATTCAAACTGGAAATGAACGCTTATATATTCAATACATTTATTATACTTTTAACACTTTTTTTTTTCCCTAGATAGTTGTCATGCATTTTACAGCAATTTAGACCTTCCCCTTTATTTATTTATTTGAAAGTTGAATATGCCCGTAGGCTCTTCCCCTCTATTTAGTGTACACCTGGTTAAGCCACACCAGAGCGCTAAGAGTGCGTTTGGCACCATTTTCGGTTTTGTTTCTAGAAACAAACTTACTTTTCCGGTTTCCTTATTTTGTTTTGAAAATTTTCTATTCATTGATACAATTTAAATTCGGCACAACCAACGGTTGTAGCAATATGATACAGAACAAGTAAAATGATATATTGTATTACAAAGCTTGAATGCACAGCAGAAGATACACAATTTTGCAGCAATAATATCAATGCCAAGCTTGAATATAATCCATCAATTTCATGGCAGCGAGTAGCATAACTATCGCAATTTGTTACAGATAATGTTCATGCATTCTTGTCAGAAATATCTTAGCTCGCCCAAGCTTCCCTATATAGTACCCACAAATTATGAGATTATAGTTATAGGAATGAACGACATTTTATTTGTATGACTTTTTCACATCAATTTGATTAAACGTTTAAGGCTTTTTTAGTCCAACCGGAGATTAGCAATGTTTGAGACAACCGTACTAGTAAACATGCAATTCAAATATGAGATTAGCAATTTTCATCAACAACAGGAGATTAGCAGTTGTGGTGTCATGCTCTGGATATCTTCCTCCAATTCGAGGCCCAAAATGTGAGCAAGTTTTAAATTAGTGGTCTTTTGAAATATTTCAGGCCCATTTTAACAAAATCACCTCATCAGCCGACAACTCAAAACGCTTTGATCTAACTGTTCAAACAAAATAATTTGTGACCTCCAGACCTCCCCAGAAATGACACGTCTCCTCCTTCCAGCACCTCCTGCATCCACCGACCTCCACGTGTACTATGTGCTGGCTACTGAGCCTGGCCCAGCTCTATCCCTTCTCAGCACGTGTATATATGCCTTATATTATATATTTTAGGAGCTGCTGCTTTATATTTGTTGCTCATTCTCCATCTTCCTATCTCAAATTAATTTGTTTCTAGTTTCTAATTCTACAGTGAGTGCACTAGATTGTAATTATGCAGAGCCAGCTTGTTCGACCTCATCAAGGCGATACTGATGCACAAGGATTAGATCCGCATGCTGCTGGCCTTCGTACTGGTAAACATGCAATTCAAATTTAAGGAAACCATTTAATATATCATCATTATCATGTCATCTAGAATTTTGGTTTTTAAGTAGTTGTAAATATGGAAATTGAACTGTTTGGTATGCTTAATTTATTACAGCAATAGCAGGTGAAGAGAAGCAACATGATGAGAAACCAGCCGTCCTGAAAAAGGTTAAAGAAAAAGTGAAGAAGATTAAGGATAAGATTGGCAAAAAGAAGCATGATGACGGCCGCGATCATGACTCCGACACTAGCTCTGGAGAAGAAGAAGGTGATGATGGGTACAAAGAGGATGATGAGCCTGAAATTAGCAGGAGTACTATTCTGATATATATTTATTGGAAATTGTTAGTTATGTTTGATAATTATGGATGATTTATGTGTTTTTAGTGTCTGAGAAATTCACACTATATGCAGCTTCAGTGCCCCAGGGTATCTTGACAGGAGATGCTGGAAAGGTTGAACCTGAGAAAGTGCGATTGAGGGATGCTGTTACTGGAGATATCAAAGAGGATCCAGCTGCTCCAATGTCCACAAATCCACCTGCCAGAGGTGCATATTTGGAATATATATATATAAAAAAAAAAGATAACTTAAGAAACATAATGATGCCTGTTCCAAGCAATTGCCACGAGTGCACGTGGGTAAAATTAAGTTTGTTATTAAAAATAATGATGCAAACTGGACCAAAAAGTTGATCCTAAGAGGATCTCGGGTCAGATCAATTCTTAGTTTCATGTCAAATGCACATTATTATTACCAGCACTAACTATAGCCCAAACTTTTGGTGAAAAACTGTGTGCTGATGTGGTTTGGGTACCTACCTTTTATTCAGTACCTATATTCGGCATACTTTTGGAGCGCTATTATATATTATACCAATTGGAAATTGAGCGTTTCTACCTTTCTGATGTCGCTTAGCCAGCTGGTTTTGGCCGCACCTGATTGCTAGTTTAATCAGGGGCCATCTCTATACTTGTTATGAACTTAAATTTAAAAATATAGTGTCAACCATGGTCCATGGTACAATAGAGAACAGGGACGTGACCTAAAATTGACCCTTGCAATTTCCAAAATTTATTGATGTTGAAAATAAAAACATTTTGTGTGTCAATTAAGGTGGAGAGGAAATTGGGATGATACCTGTTATCCATGCGTTCGAATCGCTTGATGTGTCAAAGGAATCAAAGCCAGAACTGGAACGAAAACCAGAGATCCAACAGCCAGCAGATACTGGTTTCACAGATCAACTCAATGTCTCAGATGAACCAATGACAGAACAGGAACCAAAACAAGAAATCCAACAGTCAGCAGATACTGGTTCCACAAATCAACCCAATGTAACATATACTGAGAAACTTAAATCCGTGGCGACCGTTCCAGCAGAATATGGCAAGAATGTAGCATCGACGGTATACGACAAACTTTCCACTGCTGGCACGGCAGTGGTACAAAAGATTCGAGGCGAGCCTACAGGAAAAGGGGAAACAGAAACAAACAGGGAGATCAATCAAGATAAAGGTGTTATCCATGCGTTTGAATCCCTTGATGTGTCAAAGGAATCGAAGCCAGAACTGGAACGAAAACCAGAGATCCAACAGCCAGCAGATACTGGTTTCACAGATCAACTCAATGTCTCAGATGAACCAATGACAGAACAGAAATCAAAACCAGAAATCCAACAGTCAGCAGATACTGGTTCCACAAATCAACCCAATGTAACATATACCGAGAAACTTAAATCCGTGGTGACCGTTCCAGCAGAATATGGAAAGAATGTAGCATCGACGGTATACGATAAACTTTCCACTGCTGGCACGGCAGTGGCACGAAAGATTCGAGGCGAGCCTACAGAAAAAGGGGAAACAGAAACAAGCAGGGAGATCAATCAAGATAAAGGTGTATCGGTGAAAGAGTATCTATCTGAGAAGCTGAAGCCTGGGGAAGAAGAGGAGGCTCTTAGTGAAGTGATATCAGAGACGGTGCAGGGGAGCAAGGAAGGGGCTATGGACAAGGCGAAGAAGGGGATGGAAACAGCTCAGACTAGGGCTGGAAGTGTGCGAATGGTGGAAAAAATGCGTGGGGCTGTGACGTCAGTGGTCGGTGGAAGTGGTGGTGGTGGTGGTGCCGGTGGAGGATCTGACACAACTGCTGGAAGTGATCTGAGTCAAGAAACAGGTAAAGCTTGAAAAGGATAATAGAGTTGTTAATTTCTTTTTTTGTGCATGGTTGAATCATAGATGAAGAGGGCCGAAACAATATTTTTGATAATTTTTTTCCTTTTATTTAGGTCCTGATGTTGCACCAGAGCTCAGGAAGCAGGACTAGTGTACGCATTAGTGACGACAGAAGGGAAGAAAAAAAAAAAATAAAAGGGAGAGAAGCTTAAGAAGTATTTTGTGTGATGTTTGATCTTTTGGTACTGTGATTTCAGAACACAATGGGTTTTTCATCTCTCTTGAAATTCTGTTTTGCAACAGTGTATGTATGCTTCCTGGCGTGTTTTGTAAATAACAGTCAATGTGGCTCAGTTAAGAGCAAGACAATCATGTGATTATTGTTAAATAATTAGTAAATTTCATTGGGAATTTATTGTATGATAATATGTACGGATGAATACACGCCTTAGTGCTTGTATTCAATGATGTCACTAGTAGAGTTACCTGTCTACTACTAGAATGATAAAAGCAATCGTCACTAAAAATTAACAGATTGGCAACAATATGCGTATAATATTAAAATGATTTAGTTTAACATACTCGTAAAAAAAAACACTGTGTATGATAAATAGATCCAAGTAAATTTTAGCGTATTCTGATAATGTTCAAATACTCGAAATATAAAGTCCCATGAGAATAAAAGGTCGTGTATATATATAATATTCTCAACCTTTTCCTGTAAATGCTCTTTGCTTTCTATGATGTCGGCAAACCATCACATCTTCCTCGTGTCCTTGTCATACTGTTATCCAACCAGATCGTTCCTTGGTCTTCAATGCTGACTGCTGACCTTGTTACCGAAACGTTGTCTTTCAAAAAAAAAAAAAAAAAAAAAAAAAAAAAAAAAAAACCGAAACGTTGAATATGTTCTTTTATTTTGAAAATTTATTAGAAACTAATTTTTATATATTTTTTTAAAAATTTTACTATATTTTTGGTATTTTAAAAAATCGTTATTATTGGACGATCATAATTTTATATCACGAATTTTCTAAAATACCAAAAATACAGTAAAAAATTTTGGAAAAAAATACAAAATTTTATTTCTCATAAGTTTTCAATATATTGGACACTAGTATTTCACTTTAGTTAAACCTGCGGTACCATTAAATTTTCTTATAAATTTGATGTGTCGATGCGTTAAATAGCGAGACTGATAAGGACCATCTCCAATATTCCTCATCCTCTTCATCTCCTGAAATCATTAATGAAAATTATCCCTTCCCTGGAAATCATCCCCTCCTCAAACGTCATTCTTACCCTGCCCCACCTCCTCCCCTCCTAATTATTCAAGTTAATATAAATAATTGTTCTAATTAATATAAGTAACTGTTCTATTTATAATATATCTAATTGTTCTACAACTAAGACAACTAGTTTTTTTTTTCCAGAACAATTATATTCTGAAACTAGAACAATTAGTTTTTTTTTTTCAAAACAATTATATTCTGAAACTAGAACAATTAGTTTTTTTTATAGAACAATTATATTCTACAACTAAGACAATTAACTTTTTTTCCCCGAACAATTATATTCTGAAACTAGAAGAATTAAATTTTTTTTTCTAGAACAATTATATTTTGAAATTAGGACAATTATTGCGAAGAAGAGAAATACGAAAAAGGGAGGAATAGAAACATATGGAAGGAATGGGATGAGAAGAAGAGACACACTGGGAAGGGATAGGGGATGAGGGAATCTCTGGGATTAATTAATTGAATTCTGAAAATGAAAAACAGTTATTAACGTTTTAATAGAAAAAATTAAGAGGATGATAGAGATGATGGAATCTTGAGATGGTGGAAAGCAATTCGGTATGATAAATTTCAATATCCACCGAGCATTTCCATGATACTGCCAAAACGAATGATTCAAAAATGTTTATAACGTCCATCTACCATAAAAAAGTTATAGTTACCAAAAATTTAAGAGGAATTCATTGTTTATTCCCTAGTATTTATGCAAAAGTAAACCAAGGATTCTCTTACTAAAAAAGAATATTGTTTGGTGTTCCTATCTAAATTTTATTTCGGTGTTCACCATAATTTTAATAATTGAATTTGTTCTATTTCAATTAATACCGCTGAATCTCTGATAGATGGATAGATAAATTGGATGAATTGACTAATTCTCATTTGGTCTTCTAGAAACACGGTCTTTATTTTTTAAAACAAGAGGACAATGTCCACCACTCTTATATTGAAATTTGAAAATAGAAAAGTTATACACTGTACAGAAACTAGAAAGCAACAGATAAATGCTAACCACATAGCACCCCCTCCTTATCTTTAAACTTCCCTGATTATCGCAAACTCAAACAGAACGGCACTGGTACATCCCTATATAATGGTACCGGTGCCACAATCTTATCTAAGAAAAAACAAATTAACAATCAACGAAAATGCAAGGCTTGTTCGGTTGTTCTTAATTGTTGGTACCTGGAAATTGGAATCCGTTGAAACTTTAGATGCTAATTGGTGCCTTGAATTATCGAGTTGCTGATATCTATAATTACCAAGTAATATTGATAACCGATTCCTCGCTCTTTCGTTATTTATACGAAGGAACGCATCAATTGATCTAAGATATATATATATATATATATTAAATTCTGTGATTGTTTTCTCTATTTTTGACCGCTATTTGCATTTTCTTATTTTGACCGCTATGATTTTATTTAAAAATAAAATTTTAAAATAAATTAAAATTAGCCGTATCAATCATTATTTAATTAAGAAATAAATATGCGCCTCTGATTTGATAGCGGAAAGAGCGTCTTAGGTTACCATAATAACACGTTCCAAAATAAAATAATAAATAAATAATAACGCGTTCCAAATAGCTGCGAATTTTATCATCGAACATAATAACGCGTTGCCAATTTATAATTTCATGTTTTTCTTCGACCTACTTGTTTTAGCCTTTCTTTCTTTGCAGAGGCTACCAATATCGTCTAAATCATCATTGCTGTAATTTACTTAAAATTAATTTTAATAACATTATTAACTAAATTATTATGTCATTTGGTTTAATCTTAACGTCAGTAACGTAATATAAAACGTATTGAATATATATATATACTTTTAAAATGTCCGTCATGAGGAAAATATTTTTGATGACTATTTCTAATGGGAATTAGTTTTAAAACATTTTTTCTTAACATTAACAGTTAATGCATCTAAGGATAAAAAAATTAACAATGGAGATTTAACATTTTTTTCCTCTCTATTAAGCAAAACTAGCACAACGTCAATGTCCTGTCAACTTGTCGTCCACTTATTTATTAGGAAATAAATTCTTTAACTCTTTCTCAACTGAGTTAAGAAACAGTTACGTCGTCAAACACATCTTAAAATAAGATTACTTATGATACTTAAGTGATGATTAGAATTTAATTTTAAAAACAAAAATGTTAATGTGGCGTCTAAGTTATTACTCTTTGAAAGGTATCTTTAAATTAAGAAAACATACTTAACTATTGCACTTTAAAAATTTTGTCAGTTTAAAAATTTTACTGGCATGAATGGTATGATCCTTTTTCAATCAATTAGACTGATTTGTAATATCTCAAATTCCAGGCTCTAACTGGCAATTAAAAAGAAAGAAAATGTTGTAGCTACCATTTCGAAGTTAAATTGCTTGTAATACGTAGGTTGCAAGATGGGTTGCAGACTTGCAGCTTCTGTGCCACATGGACTATGGAAGAATAACCTCTCATATGGAGAAACTGTAGAATAGCTTGTGCATACAAATCGGTTCTCAAAAATCTGAAATTTACTTGTATGGTAATTAATATCTCTTAGTCTTGGTGAAGAAATAACTGCATCTTTGAAGCTTTCATATTTGGAATATTTGTGATCATTCTGACATATATATTGTGACTTGTGGAAAAATAATTAATTGAGTTTTACAATCATTCTGACATATTTATCAGTTTTAAAATTAAATTCTAATTTCTAATTTTACGGGTTTTACAATCATAAAATGAAATTGGGCACAAAATTATTTTAATAGAATCTATTACTGATACAACATGGTACTAATCAAGAAAATATTTCATATAGGTGAAACCAGGCACTAATCAAAGATTTCAACTTTCAAAGGTAACAACAAATTTACCTAGAAGAACTTGATTTTACGAAATCGAAGGTGGTTAGGGTTTAGAGGCGAAGCCATCGGAGAGTCGAGCTGTCCCTTTCTTTCTCTTTCTCTCTCAAATTGCAATCGAAGGTGACGGCAATCGATGGATTTCTTCTCTCGCTTTCTTTCTCTTTTTCTCTCGATCGATCTCGATCTAACTTTTTCTTTCGACAGTACAAACGGAGGAGACGAAGTACGCGAAGAAATATAAAATAGTTTTTTTAAGAGGAATCGGGGAAGAGGGCAGTCGAGTAGGGTCGATTTCAACGTATTATCTCCTTTCTCTGCACGCCGTTGGATTCTAATCCAACGCTCCAAAAAAGTTGGCTTAAAGGTTGGTAGAGGATACGATTCTCAGGACCCGGATCCTCTAGTTGTTTTTATAAAATGACCAGTGATCGTTTTTCGACCTGAGCAGTCTGATTTAATCTCAACGGTTTAATTTTTTCGAACTTATCAATCTGATATTATTCACAGAACATCCATTAACTGTTGAGATTAAATCAGATGGCTCAGATCGAAAAACGGCCACTCGTCGTTTAATAAAAACGACCAGAGGATCTCGTTCCCGATTCCCACATGCACATTGGGCAGCGGCTGTGGGACCCTCTCAATAGCATATGCGGGCTAATCTCTTGATTTTTTTTGTTTTTCTGTTGATGAATCAGTAACTTTCATGTGGCTGAATGTTGAAAGATGTGCATGTAGTACACCCGTTACACAAACACAATGTTCGAAATGGTCAAAAAAAAAAAATTCTCTAATGGTACTGTAAAAATTGCTCCCAGCCTCCCAGGTCACAAAAAATTCTCTAATGGTTCTGTGGAAATTGCTCCCAACATAGAAGAGTATATAGGTATGGATAAGAAAGATTCGGCTGCCATAATTTTAAAGTGACACTAAATACTACAATTTTATTTTTTATCAATAATTAAAATTTTTAAAATTTAAATGTTGAATCCAAAACGTTGATCTTGCACAACTTAACGATCAATGCGTTTCTATATAAGTTTTATAAAATTTGGAGTTGATTTGATATTTGATCAAGATATCAAAACCATGAACGTATTAAATTAATCTGTCATAGTTAACAATATTAGTTCATTTTTTAACCTCTTGATTAAATATCAAATCAAATCCAAATTTAATAAAACTTATATGGAAATGCATTGCTTGTTTAGTTGCACAAGATCAACGGTTTGGATTCAACATTAAAATTTTAAAATTTTTAATTATTGATGAAAAATAAAATTGTGACATTTTGTGACACTCTAAAGTTGTGACACCATAACCTTTCTTGATATAGATATATCTAAGAATTAAAAATTTAACAACAGAGATTTAACTTTCTTTCTCCTCTATTAAGCAAAACTAGCCAAGCGTAGATGTCTTATCGTCCACTCATTAGGGAAGAAAAAGAATATTAGAGACCAAGTATTTTAGTTTTACACAAAAAATATCGTAGATCATATATTGTGCTATAAAATCTTTTCTTATATAAGGGCTCGTTTGGATGCATTGGGAATAAGGGGAATAAACAATTCCGGGCGGAAATTTTATTATAAACAATCCAAACTCTTCACAAAGTTACACACTTCCCAATACTTTTCGCCTAGGAATAGGCTATTCCTCTTATTCCCAAGCGATCCAAACGACCCCTAAGAAATGCTTAGTTTGTTACTGGTAGTTGAAATTACTCTCAACTTCTAAAAAATCAATGATTATATTTGTTAAAAAATAAAATCATTGACTATATATCATTTAAGATGACAAGGAAAGTTTATAGAAATTTCAATGCGGGCTTGAATTATTGTTTTAGATACAATACAATTCAATTAATTTTTTTTAGAATGAGATATAATTCCAATTGACCTTGACCCTTCAAAGTCTACCCCTCCCCAAGTGTCTTATAATGCTTGCAACTTCTGTTCGTAAAATATAGATACAAGGCCAATTCTCAAACTCTGAATACATTCTCTCTCTATCAATCTTCTCTCCCTCTGTTTGCAAATTGATTCCTTTCTGAGTAGATGGCAGAAATGGCGTCTGCTTTTCTCCAAGTAGTGTTCCAAATTGCCTCAAATTTTATCATCGAAGAGATGAGATTGGAAAACAACCTCCAAAGTGAGCTTCGAGTTCTCAATAAAAATGTAGCCATGATCAGTGCAACCCTCAATGATGCCGAGAAGATTAATCCCACGCCACCTCTCAAGATTTGGCTTGATGAATTGAGGGATGTTGGCTATGATGCTATAGATTTGCTGGACGAGCACTACGCTGAACTCCAACGTCGGAATTTGGTCTATTCTCCTGAGGTACCTCTTGAAAACTACCTTTTTAATTTAAAAAAAAAATGTTCATTAAGCAACACTACGTAGTAATGTATCTAAAAGAACTAATTTATTATACAGTAATCACTACAAATTAACTGAAGAAAAGTCATATATAGTTGTTATACGACATATATATATATATATGAATAAATTAGAATCAGGGGTTATAGATTATGAAATCAGCACAGCCTGATTAAAATTGTACATTTCTGAATAATAGACATTAGGCTCGACCACAAACATCACTATCACTATTATTATCACTATCTTTATAAAAGTACAGATCTAATGTGTAAACACCTATTTGTGCCATTAGATCGATTTAATCTGTGATTGTATATCAATCGAAGCAATAATATGTTTTAGTTTTCCGTACTTGTCAAATTAAGCAACATATTTACCTATATTGCTGGTAAATTAAGCAACGATTTTATTATCTAAAACTATTTTATTTCTTTATTTGCCCACATATGAGGGCATCTTTTGCTGGTATAAAACAAATTTATTTGGAAATTTTAAGCCTATATTTCGATTTGGGCAGAAAATATTTTTCTTACACATAAAACCTCTTACTTCTCAGAGAGGCCATTTTTCATGAAACAAATACATAAACTAAAAAAAAAAAAACAAAAGTAAAAAATCCAATCCAACATATATAAACAGGCTCAATCTACGTACACCCTCAACTACATCACGTTTTAATCGACTCCCAAACAATTAACAAAAGAAGTCAATTTTCTATGCCCTTTTCCTATATCTAAACTCTAACTAATAGACTCAAAGAGTCCCTACAAATATCACACAAATTAAACTTTACTACCACCCATATCAATCTTCATAAATCACTAAACATGAGATATAAAATTTTAAGCCATTGTATCAGGTATCATTGATAACTATATCTTCTCCTAATCCATATGCAACCACTTATCAACTATCTTCTTCTCTATCCTTTGTCAGGTACCTTTGTCCCTTAATTTGAAACTCTTTAACAATCACACCTCCTAAAAATTAAACACTCACCCTTTCTTACTTGTAATTCAAATTTACTAATACTAGCGGTCCTTGATCATCTATAGTAAGGAGCCATTCCATCTGATCTTTTTTTTTTTCCTTCTTTTTTCTTACTTTTCCCCTTTCACTTTTAAACTGTTGTATTCTCATCTCTCTCATCTACTTCTAATTGCTCCGCTAATATTTCATTGATAGCTTCTTTAAAAGAGTTAATATTAATATTAATACTATGAATCTCAACCTCCCTTAAAATTTACTATCTCCAGAATCTATCCTGGTCTTTTTTTTGGTCCAACATAAAGTTTTTTCCTTTATGATAAACACTCAAATTAATAAGTTATAAGTTATTTTCATTCTCCATAGACCCACAATTCTTATTACTAGAATCAAGTTCATACTGATATTGTCCTTGACCCATGTATGCTTCAACGGTATGTATTGGATTGTCTATCTCCTTTTGATGTGCACTTCTCATCTCTTCCTTAGACTCAATACATTCTACCCATTTTGTATCAATACTTATCACATTAGACTAGGGTACGTTTGGTTGGAGGTGAAGTTAGTGAAGTTAGATGTTGAAGTTAGTAATTTTGAAGTTAGTGGTTGACATTAGTGAAGTTAGAGATTGTGGAAAGTTTGTGCTAACTTGAGGTTAGAAAATATTGTTTGTTGTGGTATGTTGGAGTTACAGATGGAAGAAAAAATAATAAAATATTAATTTATATACTTTTTCTTTTATAATTACATCTACTATAATAAAATATTATATTTATTATTATTTTATAATTACAATTATTTTATCATTTATATTATGATTACCAAATAATAATAATAATAATAATAATAATAATAATTACTATTATTATTATTATATTTTTATAAATTATAATTATCATTAATTATACTATATTTATTGTTGTATTTTATTATTAATCCTAAATTCCCAATCAATGCTATAATTATTACTAAATAATAATAATAATTAGCACTGTAATAATTTCATTAAAAATAATAACAAAAACAATAATTGCTATTATTATTTAATATTATAATTATTAATTAATAATAATAATAATCATCATCATCACAACTTCTCTTTTATTAATTTTTTAAGTTAATCATGGCAACAAACTTCTCTAACTCAACATATCGTCAAGTTAGAGAAGTAGAGTGAAGTTAGTGCTAACATTACTAACTTTAAGCATGTTTGGTTGTATGAGATTTGAAAGTTAGAGCTCTAACTTGAAGTTAGTACTAACTTGGCTCAACCAAACATAGCCTATACTAGTACCACTCAGGGGCGAGGCTACGTTGAGGCAAAGATCAAGTGTTATGGATGGATGAGAGTGCCTAGGCTTGTTCAATTTGTTTGTAGTGATTCAAACGACAATTATACACTGATTTAATTTATTAGTTTGTATAAAGTGCGAATCCATTACAATCTATAAAAGGTGTAACACTCACATGGTGGGGGCCTACATGCATTTCTTGTTTTTCCTAGCAGCTTGTGTTGGATTTAATTGTAAAAAATATGCATGGTATTTGGATAATGGGGTTTGGATTTCCTGCAATTTTTTCTATGTGGTTAACTTGTACTGTGATAATTAATCAACAAATTAATCTATAAACTATAATGATCTCCATATTACATATTGTTTTCAAAGATATATAATGAGAAAATTCTATAATGTTTCACTATGCATTTGTGCAATAATCATTGCTTGAGTTGGGGATTATAAGGATTTTTTTTGTTCGTATAATGTTTGGAGAAAATTTTATAATTATTATATTTTTGTTGATCAGATGAAAAAATTTGCATTTTGTAATAGAACTCATTTTAAAAAAATTTTAAATAATTTTTTAATTGAAATTACTCTTTTCTATAAATTTTGATTTTTAATGTTATATTTAATATTTTATTAGAAATGTAAAATATAAGCAATATGGACGGGGTTTTATCAATCTGACCTTATCTCAAGTTGAACTGACTAACCGTGATATGTGACCAAATTTTACATTTTTTAAAATAAAATATTACTATTTTTAGATTTTTTTAAAATTCTCCATTTAATTAGTTCTTAACCTTCCAATAACAAATTTTTAAAAAATATGAAAAAATACATAAAAAATTAAAAAAAATTTAAAATTTAGTTGGCAAGGATATTTAAATATGAAGAACACATTGAGCGATTTAGATCGGTCACTTAAATATTTTGAAATTGATATCTAATCTGCTCCGTCTAATTGCTTTGAATGAAACCAAGCTTATTTTCTTGTGTGCCTAGGCTTAATATAAGTCTGGGACTCGCCACTAGTACCACTACCACTGCAAATGACAAAGCATGTTTGTTACCATCATCTTTCTTGTGCTTCACTTGCATCACCCCCCCCCCACTTTTCATTCTCTTCTTGCTTTTAGTTATCTTTCTTCTTCCAAATCCATTGAGACTTTTGTATTCCTTGGCCTTCACCATCTCCTCCAATGTTAAAATGAGTGTAAGTTTTGTAATTTCTCTACAATCTCTTGATTTTTGGCCAATTTTTTCACATGCAAAACAAACAAGAGATCTGCAATGATGTTTTGCTATATGATCCTCACCTCACACACTTGAGACACAAAGGACGTGCATAAGTTGATTTGGAGAAGATCGTTGTGTCTCATTCGCGCATGAGCTCGATCGAGTGGGAATAGCCTCTAGCCTGAACCTCTATTTCTCCACTTCTTTTCGCCATTATCCTCTAAGTGGCTTAAATCCATCGTTGAGGCCATAAGGTTCACGAGTGAGAGAAACATTTGCTTGATTTCTCCAAACAAATTGATATGTATTGTCGAATTCACAGTTACAAGGTTTGTGAGAACAGTGAGCTCCTTATTGATTTCACCAAGATGATTGATCCATCACAGCTTTCGTCTAGAATCAAAGAAACAGCTCCGATTTGTGTGCGCACGAAGTCGAGTCATGATGTCTCAATTGACGAAGATGACAATCACTCTAAAAAAAAAAGTAAGAGATGTTAGTAGATCGATATGAAACCAGCGATTTTCAGTGGATTTTCGAAGAATTTGGACTAATTTTGGATGTAGAAATTGCTCATAAAATTGCTCTCTCTTGCATCAATATTCGTATGAGCCCCTTTTTCACTTGTTAAATCCCTCGAATATGGTACTAATCAATTTACCTCAATTAGTTTTTCAAATTCAACTAAAATGTCTGGCCTTTGTTTATATCCAAAATCCAACCCTCCAAATTTTCATAAAGGTTGTCTCGATTGTCCTCACTTTTAAAATTAATAAGATAAAAATATGAGCGATAGTACAAAAGCAGCTGATTAATTTGTATAGGTTATTTTCATTAAAAGAGAAATTGTACCTCCCCTAATCAAAAAGTAATTAAATTTACACTTTTTAATGTGCTCCCCGATAAACACTTTTTGATTGTCATTTATGTCTAACTAGTAAATTTGCATTAATTCATGTACTGCAATTTAAGTATTTCCTCACCCTAACAAATTAAATTTTTGTTACAGTTACGCCATAAGTTATCCAGTATTAACCCCAAAAGAGTCAATTATCGACATGACGTATCCCACAAGATAAAAGAGGTGTCCTCGAAGATGAATGATATTTTTCAAAAACGGATAAACTTTGGTTTGAATATCAATGACTGTCATTCTGTGAGGGATAGCCATGAGATAACAACTTCACTTCCTCCAACTCATATTGTTGGGAGAGAGACTGAAAAGAGGGAGATATTAAATAAGCTCATTCTTAATGGTAATATGCAAGTTGGGGAACCTAAATTGTCAATAATATTTGCCATACATGGGATGGGTAGAATTGGAAAAACAACTTTGGCTCAACTAATCTATAATGACGAAAGAACATCAATGTATTTTGAAATGAGATTATGGGTCCATGTCTCATATGAGTTCGATCTTGAAAAGGTGACCCGTTCGATTTTGGAATCATTGGATGAGCCACAATCTACTCGAATTAATTTGGATATCTCACAAAGACACATCCAAAAGAAACTCAAAGGAAAAAGATATATGCTTGTGTTGGATGATTTTTGGAATGAGAAGCCACATGAATGGGAGAAATTTATTCGACCATTACACAAAGGAGCACCTGGAAGTGTGATTATTGTTACCACAAGGAATAAATTAGTTGCAGACATGGTTTCTACGTTTCCTTCCTACCACCTTAAAAATTTATCAGAATACGATTGCTATTCTTTAGTCAACCAGTATGCCACTCGTGATGACAGACATGGATACACAATGCTACTTGCATCAAGTAATGAGATTTTTAGAAATTGTCGTGGGATTCCTGAGATAGCAATCGGTTTAGGTGATCAACTTCGTCGGGAGCATGAAAGAGAGAAATGGGATGAAATAATCCGAAATTGGGGTGAGAGATATGCATTTCTAGAAGAAAGAAATGAGTTTATCAGCTCTATGAGGTCAAGTTACTCTCGACTTCCCTCGATTCTAAAGCCTTGTTTAGCATATTGCTCAATAATCCCCAAGGGTCTACAATTTGAGAAGGAATGGATAATTCAATTGTGGATGGCGCAAAATTTTATTGCAAAAGAAAGCGAGCAAAGGGTTGAGGATACAGGTAATACCTACTTTGATTGGTTAGTAGAACGGTCCTTTTTCCAACGAACGAGGATTGGCCTTAATAGGGATTCATACGAGTATAGCATTCCAGATACAGTTCACCAAGATGCAAAACACACCTTAGCTGAGGAGTGTTGCATATTTGATATTGACAAACCTCGCAATTTGAGTAAGACTACCAAACATATGTCGATTGTTTTCACAAATAAGGAGCTTTCACATACAAATGATCCATTCGCTGAAATCTATCACTGTAAGGGCTTATACACGCTCTTGGTCATTGGTGGTGACTTGATTAACTATCCTCTAAAATTACTCCATAATCTTTTCAATTGCTTAGGAAAACTACGAGCTTTAGATCTAAGTTATTGTAATCATGGTTTTTTACCAGACAATATTGGATGTTTAAAACATCTTCGTTACCTCCAACTACGAAACTCAAACATCCAAGAACTCCCAAAGTCAATTTGTAACCTTCACAACCTTCAGACACTAGGCCTTAGGAATTGTTTCCTTTTGAAGAAATTGCCAAAGGGGACGAGGTATCTCCAGCAACTTCGACACCTTGATTTGCATCTAGATTATTTATGCATGAATGTCAACCAGACGACACAGTCTTGTGATATTTTAAAGTCAATGCCACCAGATATTGGACTTCTAACTAATCTTCAAGTGCTATCCAGGTTTGTAGTTAGCATGAAAAATCACTGTGGTATAAGTGAGTTAAAGAATCTAAATAATCTCCAAGGAAAGTTGTCAATATCAAACTTGGATCTTGTTAAGAAACCTAACGATGCTGCAAAAGCAAATTTACAAGCGAAAAAACATATCAAGAGATTAGAGTTGCTTTGGAGAAGGGATATAGAGTTGCACCAATATAGCAATGAAAAAATAAAGTTGGCTTTAGAAAATTTAAAGCCTAATAGTAATGTTAAAGAACTTAATATAGTGGGCTATCCTGGAGAGCTTCTTCCTTCTTGGTTAGGATCAACATACTTATCTAACGTGTGCTCAATTTTCCTATCTGATTGCACCAATTGCCTTCTGCTCCCAGCTCTCGGAAATTTACCTCTTTTACAAGATCTACACGTAAAAGGAATGCATAGTTTGAAATCTATAAATTGTGCATTTTGTGGTAGCAACCCAATATCTTTTCCATCCCTAAAGAAGCTCGTTTTTGAGAACATGTCGATTGTGGAGAAATGGTCAGCAAATGAAAATTGTGAATTACCACATCTCAGTGAATTGATTTTGAAGGACTGTGCCAACTTCCAAAGACTGGCACACAACTTTCCCTCATTAACAAAGCTTACAATAGAAAAGTTGCCGGCATTTTTCGGCTTACGCAGATACCCTTCACTCAAGTACCTTAAAATAGTTGCAGGTGATGATTGGATTTGGGATTCATGGCGCTGCCTCTCGTCAGTCTTTTCTCTAACCCTTAGTCAGCTATCTTTGGAAATCTTTCCTGCCAGTTTACCAAAAATACTTGATTCCTTACGATGTCTTGAAATTAGCCATTGTAATAGTCTCACAAGGTTTCCCAATGACTGGATACCTGCTGGTGTAACTAATCTTTGTATCAAAGATTGCCCAATGCTTCAAGAGTTGCCAAAGGGATTAGAAAGTTTCAAATCGTTAGAAGATTTAGAGATTCGAGATTGTAAAAACCTTGAATACCTGCCGGAACTTAAACACCTAAAATCGCTTACAAGATTGGAGATATCTGGTTGCAACTCATTTGTGTTCTTGCCAAGCGAAGGGCTGCCAAATGCCCTTCATTTTTTGAGCATCAATGATTGCCCTTTGTTTAGTAAGCAGTTCGAAGATTTGCAAAGCCTAGACCGAATAAAGATTAAGCATGTCTTTTCTGTGTGGATCGATCAGAAACACTTTCGTTCTACTCATGGTGATAATCAAGGTATTCTTTTCATAATACTATATCTCTATCTTCTTCTATCAAGTATTTTTATTTATTATTATTATTTTTTTGCCTTGCTTCATTCTACTGGAACGTGTTAGAAATTCAAAATTAAATTAGCTCAATGAATGTATTTGATTTGTTTTGCATGCAACTTCAGGTGAGTGCTCCAACTGAACAAGATAGATAGGTTAGTGCTTGCTTTCGTGAGAAGAGTAGACCACTAGACAGTTGTTGGAATAAGGTACCTTTATGGGAAAATAATAAAGTTAACAAAAAAAAAACAAAATGAAATTTCTATAGTGTTACAGCTTGAATTATGATCTCAACTTAAAAGCTCTCGTAGAGCCTTTTTTCCGTCCCAAACATTTTGTATATATTGTAAAATTTGACTTTAAGAGCAATCCAGACTTCATGCAAGTACAAGATGTATAAGTAGACGTGTGGATCAAAAAATAGTTTTGATTTGTCAATTAATAAAAATTTTCCACTGGTATTTAAGTAAGAAAATGCACTATTCTGGTTTTTGGATCTGAGAATTATTACGTGATCTTAATTTTGCATTTTTGCTTATTCAAACCGTTGTGTACTTGTGTCTGTTAAATATGATGTTCAATGCTTAGGAGGAAAGAACATGCTTTATTTATTTGAGACATTATAATTGAATATACGATTATAAATTTAAACATTATATATCCCTAACGGAATTGGTTCAAATTTTCGGGGCTGATAACTGCAATCAGACCTTCAAACAATCAAAAATCATATGCCTAAAATAGAAAGGCCGTTATTCCAAAAATGGTAAGCACTCCCCTCAAACATGTTTTCTTCTCTGCCTTTCTTCTTACGCACCTCCCCTCCCTTCAGCTCTCCTTTTGTCTTGCATCACGAATGCCTCTCCCTTATCCGGGCATCTTGCGTCACCCGCGCACCTCCGCTCTCCCTCGCGCTTCACCCACCTCTCCCCTCCCCTCCCCTCCCCTCCCTTCTTCCCTTCCCCGCCTTTTCCCTTCTCTCTCACCTCCTTCCTGTCGCATCCTTCTCCCTTTCACACTCTCCTTCCCCTACCTAGTCTCTCCTTCCTCTCCAAGACCGCCTCAAGCACTCTGTTTTTCTACACTATTTTTTTTAATATACTTCCTTGCCAACTATAAATACTCCCTTATTGCAAAATAAATACTCCCTTATGATGTATAATAATGTAACTTTACATTATACTCCCTTAGTAGAAAATAAATACTCTCTTATATATTGTTTTACTCCCTTAAATTAAATACGCATTTAAATCTATTATTACTTACTCCGTTATACATATTATTTGCTTCCTTATGCACATTATTTACTCATTTTTTCGATATTAGTTACTCCATTAAATGAAAATGCGTATTTATGCTCCCTTTTTTATTTATTAGATACTCCCTTCATCTTATTAGTTACTCTCTTACCAGTAATTATATACTTTCATAATACAAAAAAAAATGCTCCCTTATGACACAACTATGTCATTTATATAAAATTCTCTCTTATGAAAATATATATACTCCCCGAGTCAAATTAAAATACTCCCTTGAACCTATTAATTACTCTCTTATACTGTTTATCGACTTACCCCGAGTCAAATTACTAGATACTCCCTTCATCATATTAGTTACCCCCTTACCACTAATTATATACTCCATAACAAAATATAAATAATTATTCATTTAAACTTATTAGGTAAAACCCTTACACCCATTATTTACTCCCTTATAGTCATTTAGTTGCTCCCAAACCGTAGCAGGACCAGATCTGAATGTCTTCTCTCTTCTCACCCTTCTCAATCTCTACTTCTTTCTTCCTATACCAGATCTAATTGCTTTCCTTCTCCCTCTCTACTAGCAAGATAAGCGCCGGATTGGCGTGGAGATCATAAAGGTCGGAGTTAGAGGTAAATGACAAAGGATGAGGGTGAGATATAGAAGAAGGAGAAACGAGAGAGTGAAGAGAGAGAGAGGGGGAGGGGTGGAAGGAGGGCGTTGAAAAGTTGGAGGCGGGAGGGAAGAGGGATCGCGCAAGGAGACAGAGCGGAGATGGGAGAGGGGTCGCGCACGAGGGTGAAAGAATTAGAGAGGAAACGAAGCATAGAGGGGAGGGGAGGTGGTTTGGGCAGCATGTTTTTCACTTGGAGCAACATTAATTTTTCATAAACGACCAAATTACCCCTCCGAACTTCCTAACTCTTTTCATTTTTTCTTTTTTTTTAAATTCTAGAACCTTTCCTTTGAACGAATTCTTTTCATATTATATTCATAAATTGTGATCGTAAAGCTTTATGTGAAAAGTAATGGAACGAGCATGATGCATTTGAGAATTAGAGAGAAAGGAGAATGGATATAGTACACTGATGTGTACGGATCATCCCCATGCACATGAGTCATTTTTCAAGATCCAAAATTCAAAAGGTCAATCCGAACCGTTCAAGTTGTTCTCCATATTGAAAAACCTAGATAGAACAAATTTTACATTTTTTCGAATTTTTTTGCTATTTATTATGATATTTTCAAATTGGAGGGCCTGAAATACTCCAACTATGGTGTTTTTTTTTGAAAATATCATAATAAATAGCAAACAAATTGGAAAAAATATAAAATTTGGTCTATCTAGATTTTTCAATATGGAGAACAACTTGAACCGTTCGGATTGACTGTTTGAATTTTGGATGTTGAAAAACGACTCATATGTACGGAGACGATCCGTATACATTAGTGTACTATATCCATTCTCGAGAGAAAGAAATATATTTTGAATACCTTTACGATTAAACGTTATATTAATTAATTTGTATTGAGATATTTTTTCAGTTAATGATTGTCGCAGTATAATGAGGCCTTAACTTCTATTAAGATGGCTAAATTTTTAGTATAATGAGGCCTTAACTTCTATTAAGATGGTAAATAAAAATCTAGGGCACAAAAGAGAAAAGAACTTCTGACCTCAAAATTTGAGATTGGGCCTACCAATTAATGATATTCAATTGAAGAATAATTAATTTTAGCATTTTAAAGAGAGGAAATTGGATGAACTGAAAATCAATTGATTTTAGCTGGTAGGGTTTGGATGTATATTCCAATGAATAATTATTAGGGAAGTTTATTGAATATTGAGGGCATATTAGTACAAAAGAAAGGTTCAAATTTTTGCCAGAATAAAAAATAGAACGTGAATTTCCAAAAAAAAAAATAAAAATAAAAAAGAACATGAAAGGAGTTTGAAAGTTCGGAGGGTTAATTTAGTCATTTAGAAAAAAATGATGTTGCTCCATGTAAAAAACATGTTGCCCAAACACCCCTGAGGGGAGAGGGATCTCGCAAAGGCTGAGGGGAGGGGAAAGGAGAGGGGTGAGGAGATCAGCGCTCTTATTATTTGATTGCGCACTGATCGTAGGAAGTAATTCCCTGAAAATCAAATTTAGGAAGCTCTTGGGCAATTTGATAAAGGGCCCCTACAGGCCCATATATCTCACTGGGGCCTGGGCCTTTCTCTATTCCCTTCCTTTTGTCTCTGCCGTCCGACGTACCACATGGCCTCTCAATTCATAGATTCACCTAGTCTCTAGCGTACTACTGGAGTCTAATGTACGTTTGAAATGGAGAGGATAAGAATTTTTATTCCGGACGAGCTCAAATTGGCGGTTGCCGGAAGCATATGAGAAGCCTCTCTGTGACGTGCGCTTGCCTTCCGGAGTATTTTCTCTCTTCACTAATAAATTTTCAAATTTGTTTCTCCCTCAGGTGCTTTTGCCTACTCCCTTTTCCTCACGTTTAGTGGAATTAATTTTGCTGTTATCGGTGACTTTTTTTCCGAGAGAACGAGTCCAAAGCTTTAATTTGAAGCTACTATCTTTCATAATTTAATCTTGTTAATTTGTGGTTAATTTGTAGCTATTATGATTTCTGTACCCATTAATTCTATATTAGATAATAATAATAATAATAGTAACAAAAAACATGTTTCTTTGACCTGCAATTTGTGATTTATAGATAGCTTTAAGTACAGAAGCGAGCACATCGGAGAAGAAACATCAAACAAGAGCTTGAGATTTTGAGATTGAGAGTCGATACTGCGAGTACAGTGGAACCGATCAGAATATGATGTTAAAGTCAAAAGATCCTTTTGCACGTTCCACTGTGCGGGTGTGTCATCATCCAGTGACATGGCTTCTGCAAATGGCATTCAGCCAGCTATACTGATTCATGCTTGAGATCCCTTGCAGCGGTAACAATCTTTAATTGTTGTCTAATTTCAGTTTTAAATTCCTTATTTTTTTATCAGATAACTGTTTGTAATATTTACTTTTTGGTATGAATAATAAATGATAGTGGCACTTTGAGAGTTTGTCTTTGTGTAGCATTCATTAAGAATTTCCCCAACGTGAAAGATCTGGTATATGGACTGATACTGTTGGAAGTTTGTTGTGCCAAGTTTGCTTAGTACAGAGGTTGGAAGTATGTTGTGTTTGGTTTACACAAGTTTCTGATTGAAAAGAAATTCTTTATTAATGCGGAAGCCATCAACAGATCATTTTGCAATGTTTCGTATTTTGAACTAGAAGTTTGGTATTTCACTAAAATCCTTGTGTATTTACTGAACTTACATAACCATTTGTTGTAACAGCCACAATCATCTGTAAATCGTGACAAAATTCTGTCATGGAAGCCACTGTCACTTCTGCTTCACCAAAGTTCCAACAGGTTATTTTGTCGCTCCTGCGTCATCCCCATATACTGCTTTTCGGACTGCCTAGCGCAATCTCCAGGGGAAATACATGCTCCAATTCAGCCTATTCTTTATCAAGTTGCAACCTCTCTCGAGATTTGTTAATGCATGTTTCCAATGTTATCTCTGACAATGGTATAAGATGTAAGGCATACCTGAACTTAAACATGAATGTGGAGGCATGGACAATTGTTTTACCAATTGATGTAGTTTTGGCCGGTCCTTGATTCTAATCTTAGAGATTCAATGATATGTTTCTGGTACTATTAATGTATCATTTTTTTTTTTTTGCACACTTACATGTATATTTTACGGTGCTTTCAATTGGCACCCGACCATTGAAGTTCAGTTAAAAGTAAAAGATAAACAAATCAGTCTCTTATATTCATTTTGGCTGATTGAGTCCTCGAAATCAATTGATAAATGATTCTGGTAAACATTTTACCTAATAATTAAAAGAAAATTACTTTATTTATAATTTTTTATCGTGGCTTGAAGAAATGATAAGAGCGTTGAGGAGGTGTACAAAGTTGTTTCAAAAATTCTGAAGTTGGACCATACGGTAACCCTGTATATTGCTTGAATTTTAGCCCATAGCTAGATTTAGATTCGGTCAATGCAGATTTTTCATTAGGTAATATGGTTTTCTTTTTGGGTGTTTAGTGAGAGGTTGAAATTGTGGAAAAGAGAATAGGTTTCGATTCCACACTTCTGCTCATGTTCAGCAAGCATGGAAATATGGAATACAGGAATAGTGGAGTGGAATAGAGCCAAATCCCACCTGTGGAAAATGCATTCTTCCGCAATTCCATTTTCCCCCTGGAATAGTGAAGATTGGAAGAGTGGAAATGAAAATACTCTTCCACAATTCCATCTTGTTTTGATAAAAAAAAAAAAATCCTTGTGTTCCGAGCCATTTAATATTGTTTAAATAAAAGTCGATCCCCAAAGAAAAATAAAATGAAACTCATCTTATTGTTTGTTTGAGAGACTGCCAATAACATTATGACGTGTTTGTTGAGTTATTTTAATTTAATTATATCATTGATTGAGTCATATTTTATATATTGATGTTACGTCGTACATACATTAATTATATTATGATAATTACAATCTTCATTGTTCACATATATTAGATTTTAATTACAATATTGAGTTTTTATATTGTTTTGATAAATTTGATACATGTAGCATTAATTGCACATAAACAAAATTTTTGTATTGTTTAAATTAATTCACAATATTTTTTATATATTCGATTCAATATTTGACTTGCATTATAGCTTTTAATTAACTATAATTTAGAATACTTGTTAGATTGCACTTGTTGAGATCTGCGTTGAAAGCACTGTTTAATTAAACACAGAATTTTGGCAAATTCTGTAATGGAACAAGTTTTTCTGTACCTCCTCTCAAGAACAAGAATTGGAACAAAATTTACTTGTGATTCATTTGAGGGAAGCACGTCGCTCAAGCCGGACTGAAAAAAAAGCTAATCCATGGTAAAACTCAACTCATATATATTGTTTGGTCTGTCATATATATATGCTCTAAAATAAAGCGAGTAAACTTAATTGATCTGTTACAAAATATTGTTATATTTGGTGTTCCCGATAAAAAAAAATTTGTTACGGAATTCTGTGTTCCCACAATTTTAGTTACTGTATTTCTTCTATTTTCATCAACAACTTGATAGATGGTAGGATTAAAGGGATAAATTGACTCGGTTTCCTTCTCTAGAAGACATAGACAATCTAAGAGAAAGAAAAAAAAAAAAAAATTTAATGAACATGCAGACTTGTTCTTGTTGCCTGTTGGTACCCGGAATCCATAAACTTCAGATGCTAATTGGTGCCTTGAATAATTGAGTCACTCATTTTATAACTAGTAGTAATTATACATAGTTTCAACGGAGAACATTTTGGAGCATTTCACATCAGACAGCGCTTATTTATTTAGCATACATTATATAATTACTTCACAAGGCATCCATGCAACTTTGAATACTGAGTGATAAAATGTAACATTTTTTAAATAAAATATTTGTGAGTTAAAACTCGACTGAAATTTTTTTTTTTTTCTGAATTTAAAGTTAAGAAATCTAATATTAAAATTCTCTAAAAAAATTAAAAAAATGAATTTTCTGACAATTATACATCAAAATCTGAATTTTTCTTCTTCTAAAGATTCCATAGTATTTCTCATAACCAACATTTTTCTCCTTCCTACTAATTTACAGGCTACAGCTGTTTTTTGGTGTATGATCAGCTAATATGACTGTGGTTCATCTAGCGTCATTTCCATTTCAAATCTTGTGATAGTTGACCGAAATGAAGAATAAAATAAGAGATTACTATAATATGACAACTTCTCGGATGATAATTATTATATGTTAATATTAAATATAGCAATTTGCGTTTTCATTATTTTACTAATGGTAGTTGTTAGAGATCCTATCTTTCTTAATACCGTAGATCTGTCTAAAACTCTAAGGGTTTGCTCCAAAAGGGGGAGAGAGGGTGAATGGGAGAAGAGGGCAGCTGCCCTTCCACTGCCCGACAAGTTAACATGCTCCAGAACACAAATAATCCAATGGAAACCAGTGGAAAAGAGGGAAAATGAGGAGATTTATCCTATAGAAGTTTCATCAATTTTATCACCCCAAATTTGAGAGTTAAGTTTTAGTTCCTCTCTCCATTACCATCCCTTTCCATTCCATTCCATCTACAAATCTAGAGCAGACCCTAAATCACCATGGCTGTCATCACTTAGCGAAACAAATTAAAATTTGAAATATTATTTAAATAGTTTTTGCATATCACTACACGAAAAAAAGCCTTCTGTAACGATTAATAAAATGGATCTGTAACGGTTTACGTACCGTTACAGTAGCCACCGTTACAGATTGAGGACATCTGTAACGGTTATTTATTAATAACCGTTACAAATCATAAAATATAATTTTTTATTACAGATTTTTATATAATTTTATAACGGTTTTTATAATTTTTATATAATTTTATAATTTTTTATTACAGATTAGTAAAAGAAGGCAGCTGAGCTTGGGTTTAGTGGAAGCGATGCCAAAGGAGAGGTTTATGGAGGCCCAGCGAAGAATTATCAGAAATTCGCATGGACTTGGGGAAGAGGGGCGAAAGAGTCGCCACAACCACCAGCTTCATCACTGTCTCATCCTTCTGACGTATCTTCTTTTGACAAGCGAGTTTTGGAGAGAGGGTGAAAACTCGAATATAGGGTTTGCGGGAAAAAGAGGAAGGAGAAGGTAATCAGCGTGGGGCCGGATGGCTCGAGCGTGGTGGAGAGGTCGAGGGTGAGGCGGAGGTGACGGAGAGGTCGAATTTGTGAGAAAGTGGCGATCGGATTGGGCATGGCCGAAAGTCGGTGAGAGCGGAGAGATCGAGGAATGGTCTCCGCTTGAGGAGGAAAGAGAGGCAGAAAAAATGAATAAGGGAGGGGATCGATCGGGAGAAAAATAAAGAGAAGAGGAAATGAGTTTTGTAACGGTTAATATTAAAAAACCGTTTCAATTTTGAAATATCTAATTTATAACGGTTTTTATTTAAAAACCGTTACAGATTAGAAAAGATTCTGTAACGGTTTTTAATAAAAAAACCGTTATAAAAGGTTTATCGATTTCTTTTTTTTCTGTAACAGGAAATGAGTGACGGTTTTTTTCTAAAATAACTGTTACAGATGAATTAGATATTTTTTAGCGCCCTAACTTTTAACTATCTGTAACGGGTTTTGTTATAACCGTTAGTCCGTTACAGATGACCCGTTACAGAAGGTCTTTTTTCTAGTGTATAATCGTAGCATTGATAATATAATACGAAACTCATTGAATATAAAATGTTTTTTCATAAGGCAAATGTTTTAGATGGCAATTTCTAACACGCAAATAAAATTTTACATACTTTTTTTTTTTTTTAAAAAAAACAAACATCTTTAGAATAAAATTTAAACTTGAGAGATTTAACAACTCATCTCCTCTGTTCAGCAACGGGTGCTTTAAACCTTGTGCACTTGATTATATCATATCATATATGGATGGGTTTAGCTGGTAAGTGCCTACGGGCTTTTTAATTAACTAACAAAAAAAAAGTACTGGTAAATAATCCATGTCATAATTGACCATGCCCTTCTGAAGTCACCCCCTCCCTTTGAGGCTTTAAATCTTGTTTTGCAACTTCAAGTCAAAAAGAGAAAAGTCCAATTTCCAACTCAGAAAATATTTTCTCTTTGTCCATCGATCTTGTCTCTCCGACTCTCCCTCCCTTTCGAAAATCCTTACTCAGTTTCTACAGGATGGCAGAACAACTAATTTCATCTTCGGTTTTTCAGCCTTTTCTCCAAGTGGTGTTCCAAATCGCCGCAAATTTTCTGGTTGAAGAGATAAGTTTGGAGAACGTTCTCCAAAATGAGCTTCGAGTTCTCAGAGATAATGTAGCGATGATTCGTGCAATCCTCAATGACGCTGAGAAGATCAATCCATCGCCACCTCTCAAACTTTGGCTTGATAAACTAAGGGAGGTTGGCTATGATGCTATAGATGTGCTGGATGAACACTATACTGAACTCCGACGTCAGAATTTGATCCATTATCCTGAGGTACTTATAACTTATATTTATTTACCTTTTACCTTTTACCTTTTTAGTGAAGCAACACAAAAATTAATAAGAGCTTTTTTAGTTAAATTTTAAATCCCCAACATCTACATAAAAGTTATAAATTTGAACTTCTAAATCAAAGATTAGTTCTGTGATATTGGTAAGAGCAAGGTTCAAATGCGACAATATACCATATTTATGAGAAATGTGAAACTATAAATTATAAAATGTGAATGCATGCATTAAATAAAAAAAATGTGAAAATAGGTATATATTTTGTATCACATAATTTTTTTATTTTTAAAAAGTAGAAATTTTATTAATATTTTTGCCCATGGGATGGGACCATTTTTTTTCAACAAAAATAGAATTTAACGTCATTCAATTTTTTTTCTCCTTTTTAATATTAAATGTGCGTGGGATTTGAATTCTTGATGTCATTGAACTACTTGGCTGCGTACAGGGATTGAACTAATAACTAGCTATTAATCAGTAATTAAAAGCATAACAATTTCATCTGTATAAGTACAGAATTATGGTTTTTCGGCCTATGAAATCAGCTCAGCTCAATTAAAAAGGTACATTTTGTGAACATAGGCCTTTGGGCGCTTGATCTATGAAACAATTTTTTATTAAAGTTTTGAGCCGATATTTGGATTGGGTAAAAATGATGATTCCTGCATATAAACCCTCGATCTCCTCAATCGTGATGTTCCCACTTTTAAGGATTCTATATATTCCTCTCGCTGTTCTATTCAAGATGGATATGCCAATCTAAACGCAACTCTAGTACAATTTTAATAAATTTTCTAGTGTGTATTTTATGTTTTGTGTACATTTTGCTTTGTGCACATCCAATGATTAAATTTTGAAAGTTAAGAGACTTAAAGATTTCCTTTCTTTTAATAGAACAAAATTAGTTGGTTGTCAATTTATTCATTAAAAGATTGAAAATATAATCTGCTTTATAAAGACAGATTCGAAGGTATATAAAAAAAATTGAATATTCATCAATTTCGGATGAATGCAAGAAAATTAATATACATCAAATTTTTAAACCGTCTTTTTCACGTAACTGCCTCATTTGGCTACGCATAACAATAGTGGTTCGTTTAAAACTATAAACGGGTTAAATTCGAGAAGTCCTATCTTGAAAGCTTCCAGTTCATTTTTATTTAATAAAATCTGCCGGTGTGGTACTTTGCCGTCCGATCCTCAAAAAAAAAAAAAATTAAGTTTACTAAGATTGTTGACTTTGATTCTTTCGGTATGCCGACTCCCCTAAATGAGTTCTGTAAAAACCCCAAACGAGACATATTAGCTACATAAACGAGGACCACTAGGGGCGGAGCCAATCGGAGGGCTACATGGGGCTGTTGACCCTGTACTCCAATAAAAATTAAATTTTTATGCATATATTTTTTATTTTTTTAAAATTTTCTATAATTTATCCCCCTAATTAATCATGAATTACTTGATTTAGGAAAGAAATATTCTTTTTCATAAATAAGTTTCTATTTAATTGTTCAATCTTTAAAATTTTGTCTCCTACCTTAATTTTCTGGCTCCGCCCTGACTAGCTGAGCTAAGACCAAATTCTTCGTATAAGTGTTATCAGAATAAACTTTCATCGGACATTGATCCAATAACACGTCGATCCCTTTATTTATTGTCCTGACCGGTGAACTAATCGGTTTCATCAATAATACTTTTTCTTACTTCCAAAATTCAACACTCAAATATTTCACAAAATTTGCTAAAAAAAAATGACTCCTTATTTTAAAAATTTTAAACTAAAATCAGAGTGCTAGTACAAAAGCAGCCGATTTGTATTGCTTATTATTATTATTATTTTTTTTTTGAAAAATAGTCGTACCTCCTCCTATCCAAGTAATTAAACTTGAACTTTTTTTCAAATGTACTATCTAATATGAATTTTTTAATTGTCATTATGTCTACCTAGTAAATTTGCATGAACCAGGCAAGTATTGCAATAAAGTCTTGCTCCTCCTAAAAATTCAATTTTTTTTTTCTTGTTACAGTTACGCAATAAGTTATCCATTGTTAATCCGAAAAGAGTCTATTACCGGCATGATATGTCCCACAAAATAAAAGAGGTGTCATTGAAGATGAGTGATGTTTTTCAAAGGCGGATAAATTTTGGTTTGAATGTCAATGGATCTTCTTTTGTCAGGGATAGAGGCGACATAACCACTTCACTTCCTCCAACTCACATTGTTGGAAGAGAGAATAAAAAGAATGAGATATTAAATAGGATCATTCCTAATGACGGTGTGGAACCTAAAATGTCAACCTTGGCCATACATGGGATGGATAGAATTGGTAAAACAACTCTGGCTCAACTAATCTACAATGATGAAAAAATATTAAAGCATTTTGACATGAGAAAAAATATTAAAGCATATTGACATGAGACTTTGGGTTCACGTCTCTTATGAATTTGATCTTGAGAAGGTGAATCGTTGTATTTTAGAATCAATGGATGAGCCGCTAGTTGTTGGTGTAAATTTGGATACCCTTCAAAGACGCATCCAAAAGAAGCTCCAAGGAAAGAGATTTTTTCTTGTGTTGGATAATTTTCATAATGAGACGCGACATCAATGGGAGAAATTGATTCGACCATTAAATAAAGGAGCACCTGGAAGTGCTATAATTGTTACCACAAGGATTAAATTGGTTGCAGAAATAGTTTCTACACTTCCTTCCACCTTACAAATTTATCGGAATATGATTGTTATTCTTTAGTCAACCAGTATGCTTCCAACGGTAATAGAGATGAAAGCACAATACTATATGAATTAAGGAGCGAGATTTATAGAATTGTAGGGGTATGCCTGAGAAGGCAATCGATTTAGGCGATCAACTTCGTCGGGAGCACGATAGAGCGAAATGGAATGAGATAATCCTAAATTGGGATGATGGACATACATTTTCAAAAGAAAAAAATGAGTTTGTCAGCTCTATGAGATCGACTTATGCACTACTTCCTCCAAATCTAAAACCTTGTTTAGCATACTGCTCAATAATCCCCAAAGGTAAGTCATTTAAGAAAGAATGGACAGTTCAATTATGGATGGCACAAAATTTCATTGCAGATGAAAGTGAGAAAAGAATAGAGGATATAGGTGATAACTACTTTGACTGGTTGGCAAAACGGTCATGTTTCCAGCGAACAAGGCTTGACCATAGTAGAGATTGGAATGAGTATAACATTCCTGACATGGTTCATGAATTTGCACAACAAATATCAACTGAGGAGTGTTGCATATTTGAGCCTATAGCAAGCCTCACAACCTGACTGACACTACCAAACATATGTCCGTTATCTTAGCAAGTGAGGATCTTTCTGGTGCACGCGATCCATTCACTGAAATCTACCGCTGTAGAGGCTTATACACACTCTTAGTCTTTGGTGATTTGATAACTGATTATTCTCTAAAATTATCTGGTGACCTTTTAAAATGCCTAGGTGAAATCAGATGTAAAATGTAGAAAGAGCGAAAGAAGAAGATAGTATGATAAACTTTCTGTTATATTTATTTTCTTACAGTTTACATTCTCAATTGTATTCTTATATATTAGATACAAAGATTCCATTCTTTTGTCTTTATTCACTAGCTAATCACAATGCTCCACGCTATATGTATAGCTGTCACAGTTAGTTACTAAACCATATCAAGAGAGTTGATGCTGTCCACTTGTATTCATTAATCCTCTCCATTTGCATTTACTGTGGTTGTCTCCAATGATGGCTTTACAGCCCCCCCACAAGCTAATGGTGACCTTGAAACCGTTAGCTTGTCACGAAGAAGTAAGAACCGTGGTGTAGTAAGGGGCTTAGTCAAAATATCAGCAATTTGATCTTTAGACGAAACAAATTGAATAAGTAGTTGTTTAGCTTGAACCCTCTCTCTAATGAAATGATAATCTATTTCCACATGTTTTGTACGGGCATTGAACATAGAGTTGGAGGCTAAATAGGTGGCACTGAGATTATCACACCAAAGAATAGGTGGTGAAGCACAGCTGACATGAAGTTCATGAAGTAGATATTGGAGAAATACAAGCTCAGCACCTGCTATAGCCAAAGCCCTGTATTCAGATTCTGTACTAGAACGTGCCACAGTGACTTGTTTCTTGGCACTCCAAGAAATTAAATTTGGACCCAAATAGATGGCATAACCAGAAGTGGACCGACGATCATCCGGGCATCCAGCCCAATCGGCGTCTGAATAGGCATGAAGAGTGAGAGATGAAGCTGATTGTAATTGCAAACCGAGATCAAGTGTGCCATTGAGATAACGCAAGATGCGTTTGACAGCCATCCAATGAGTAGAGGTTGGAGAATGCATAAACTGTGATACTTTGTTAACTGCATAAGCCACATCTGGTCGTGTGATAGTTACATACTGCAAAGCACCAACTACTGTCCGATAGAGAGTATGATTGTCCAGTGGATCTCCATCATAAAGAGAAAGTGAAGTGTTAACCACCATAGGAGAAGCACATGGTTTGGAAGCCAGCATGTTTGATCTCTTTAAAATATCCTTGATGTAAGCAGTTTGAGAAAGATGCATGAGGTTGTCGGATGTGGACACTTCAATGCCAAGAAAATAATGGAGGGAACCCAAGTCTTTGATTGCAAAGTGTTGTTGAAGATAAGTAATGGCAGCTTCTAAAGCAATTGAATTATTGCTTGTAATGATGATGTCATCGACATACACCAAAACAACAATAGTACAACCATGAAGGTTATAAACAAAGAGGGAGGGATCATAGGAAGAGGCATGAAAACCATAAGAAACAAGAGTAGAGCTCAAAGTAGAGAACCATGCCCGTGGGGATTGCTTTAAACCATAGATGGCTTTCTTGAGACAACATACATGTGTTGGATTTGATGAATCAATAAATCCTGGAGGCTGAGACATGTAGACAGTTTCCTTCAAATCCCCATGTAAAAACGCATTTTGTACATCCAATTGTTTGATGGACCAACCAAGAGAGAGAGACAGAGATAACACTAACCGAATTGTAGTTGGTCGGATAACCGGGCTATATGTCTCAAAATAATCTACCCCTTCCTCTTGTGTAAATCCCTTGGCTACAAGTCGAGCTTTGTAGCGTTCGATAGAACCATCAGCATGCCTTTTAATCTTATACACCCACTTACAAGAAACAACATGTTGATCAGCCGATGGTGGTACAAGAACCCAGGTGCCGTTAGAAACCAAAGCTTGAAACTCTTTTGACATTGCCTCTTGCCAAATAGGTGACTGACTAGCTTGTCTGAATGTAGATGGTTCAGTTGGAGTGGAGAGAGTGGTCTGCAGAGCGACATGATCAGGAAATAACTTGGGACGACGTGTATGATCTCTTGTTCTGGTGGTCATCGGATGAGTGGATGTAGATGGGGTAGGAACCGCTGGAGTAACATCAACAGGTGGTGTAGAATAGTCATGTACAGCTTCTGGCAGATTTGGAGAGCGGTCAGATGAATTCAAAAATGGGGCAGCTGTATTGAAAAATGGGGCAGCAGGCTCTCCAACGGTTGGCGGAGCGGTGATGGGCTGTGGGGCAATGGTGGGCTGAGAGGTAGCCCAAAAAGGCAAGGCAGAGATTGAATTGGAGGGAGCATCTGACGCAAGCTGTGTTGAGTTTGTAGAACTAAAGGGAAATGACTGCTCATTAAATATCACATGTCTTGAAACATAAATCTTGTTAGTAACCAAATCTAAACATTTGTACCCCTTTTGTTGATGAGAATAGCCAATAAACACACAAGGGATTGATCTCATTTGAAGCTTATGATCATTATATGGTCTGGTGTAAGGATAACATAAACATCCTAGAATTTTGAGAAATTGATAATCTGGTTGTTTATGGAATAATTTCTGATAGGGTATAGCATGAATGGAAGTAGTGGGAAGTCTGTTGATAAGATACACGATGCTAGTAAATATCTCGTCCCAATAAACAAGAGGAATGGAAGCTTTTGACATGGTGGCTAGAGAGAGTTCAATGATATGACGATGCATTCGTTCAGCCAACCCATTTTGTTGGGGAGTGTATGGACAGGTAACTTGGTAAGTTATTTGTGGAAATAAACGAGACAAAGGTTTGTATTCTGTACCGCCATCTGTGCGAAGTATTTTGATAGTGTGATTGAGCAAATTCTCAATTTGTTGTTTGAACAAAGCAAAGATTTTAGGCAACTCATCTTTTGTATGAAGAAAGTAAATCCATGTGTAATGAGTAAAATCATCGATAAAAACAACATAATACCTAAAGCCATCTTTAGAAACAATTGGGGATGGCCCCCACAAATCCGAATGCACTATTTCAAGAGGTGCAGTAGAACAAGAATTACTAGAAACAAAGGGTAGTCTATGAGACTTGGCAACACAACATTCATTACACATTGTCATTTTATGCAAAGAACAAGGAAGAGAAAATTTATGCAGTAAATGTAAAGTTGTAGAAGATGAGGGGTGGCCAAAACGCGCATGCCAAATGTCAGCTGGAACTCTCTCTCCTAGGTAAGCTTGAGGTGGTTTGGTTGGAGTAAGATGTAGTAGATAAAGACCATTAGAGAGATTGGCTTGAAGAAGAGGGATCTTGGTTTGACGGTCCTTGATAACACATAGATTAGAGGTAAATTCAATGAGTAAGGTATTGTCAAGAAGCAACTTAGAAAGACTGAGTATATTTCTGGAGAAATTAGGAACATGTAAAATATCATGTAGAACAACAGAAAGATTAGAAATTGAAAGAAAAGAGGATCCAATGTGAGTTATTGGCATACCCATTCCATTTCCTAGGTGAAGTGCGTCAGCTCCAGTGAATGGCACATAAGAAGATAAGTTGTTCAGGTCAGGAGTGACATGGTGAGTTGCTCCACTGTCAATGCACCACTCATGCGGACTGTAGACCGGTTGAGGTTGAGCCACAAATGCCTGGAACCGAGGAGGAGGTGGGTTAGGTGCAGGGGGAAGATGCTGTGGATTGTTGTAGCGAGCGTCAATACTGAAACAATGATAACACTCCTTGGCTTGGTGATTTTTGCGCCCACAAATCTGACAAGGATCAGGATACAGAGGAGCTGGAGTAGGAGGGAAAGAAGGAGTGTTTGAATTCATAATTGGTGGGGAGGGAAGCCTGTTAAGTGGCGGGGGCCTGTAGAATTGAGGAGGGCGATATGAATGGGGTCGATAGTTATAAGTTTGAAAACTGGGCCGCTGATTGTTGTAAGGTGGTCGAGGCCTATAAGTGTTGTTACCGGGTGCGTAACTGTTAATGGGTCTCGGAGCTGACTGACGAGGTCTGGGATTTGCATAAAAGGCAGCGGGATCTTGTATGGCTGGTAGAGAGGTGGAGATGGTGTGTTGAGCATTAAGGCGATTCTCACTTGTCAGAAGTAAGCCATGGAGATCTGGAAGCGAGATAGGCTCAGATCGCGCAGTCACCGCCAGAACAAGCGGATTGAAGTCAGTACCGAGTCCCCTTAGAGTGTAGTTCATCAGTTCCCGATCAGTAACCGGCGATCCGATGAAAGCTAGTTCATCGGCGATGGATCTGATCTTCTGGATGTAATCAGCACAAGTTGAACCTCCTTTAGTGATGCCCTGAAGCTGTTGCTGAAGCTCAATTAGACGAGCTTGAGAGGAAGCAGAGAAAGTGCTGTGAAGCATCGACCACAAGGCGGCGGTGGTGGAACAAGAGACAACCTGAGCCAAGAGAGGCTCAGACAGAGAAGAACGCAGCCAGCCAAGAAGTAGCTGATCTTGTTTCCGCCATTGAAGGTATGCTGGATTAACTTGTGTAGTTCCATCTGATTGTAGAAGAGGATCAGGTTGAGAAGTGGCCTCAACAAACTTAAATAGATCATAGCCATGCAAAAGAGGGACAATCTGAGATTGCCAAGCAAGGAAGTTTGTGCGAGTAAGTTTTGTTGAAATTGGGAGATTGAGAACAACAATTGAATCTGAGGAAGAAGAAGAAGTGGATGAGAGAGTAGAGGAGGTTGTAGGATTAGCCATTAAAGAGAAGGATAAGATGGCGCAAGCCAAAAATGCTCTGATACCATGAAATCAGATGTAAAATGTAGAAAGAGCGAAAGAAGAAGATAGTATGATAAACTTTCTGTTATATTTATTTTCTTACAGTTTACATTCTCAATTGTATTCTTATATATTAGATACAAAGATTCCATTCTTTTGTCTTTATTCACTAGCTAATCACAATGCTCCACGCTATATGTATAGCTGTCACAGTTAGTTACTAAACCATATCAAGAGAGTTGATGCTGTCCACTTGTATTCATTAATCCTCTCCATTTGCATTTACTGTGGTTGTCTCCAATGATGGCTTTACACTAGGAAGACTACGAAGTTTAGACCTAAGCAATTATAACCTTCCTTTTTTACCAAACAATATTGGAGATTTAAAACATCTGCGTTACCAACAACTCCAAAACTCAAAATTTCAAGAACTACCAGAGTCAATTAGTGACCTTTACAATCTCCAAACATTGGGTCTTAGAAATTGTTTCGATCTAAGAAAATTGCCCAAGGAGATGAAGCGTCTCCAACAACTCCGACACCTCGATTTGCATCTAGATTATTCACGCCTAAATGTCAACCAAAATGCACAATCCTTGGAGTTTATGCCACCAGACATATGACTACTAACTAATCTTCAAGTGTTATCACGATTTGTAGTTAGCATGAGAAAGCACTGTGGTATAAGTAAGTTAGGAAACCTAAATAGCCTCCAAGGAGAGTTGTCAATATCAAACTTGGATCTTGTTAAGAACCTTGATGATGTTGCAAAAGCAAATTTACAAGAGAAAAAGCATATTAAAAGGTTGGAGTTTCATTGGAGTGGGGGTACGAGGTTGTGCAAATATCGCTCTGAAAGATTTGTTTTAGAAAATTTAAAGCCTAACAGTAATGTTAAAGAGCTTAACATAGTCGGTTATCCTGGAATGTTACTTCTTTCTTGGTTAGGATTGACCAACTTATCTAACTTGTGTGCAATTGTCTTATCTGATTGCTCCAATTGCCATAAGCTCCCACCATTGGGAAATTTACCTCTACTACAAGAATTGCATATTAGAGGAATGCGTAGTTTAAAATCTATAAATTAGGAATTTTGTGGTAAAAACCTAGTTCATTTTCCATCCTTAAAGAAGCTATTTTTTGAGAACACGCTGAGTTTGGAGAAATGGTCGGCACATGAAAATTGTGAACTACCACATCTTAGTGAATTGATTTTGAAGGATTGCCCCAATCTCAAAAGACTTGAGCACAAATTTTCCTCACTAACAAAGTTGAAGATAGAAAACTTACCAGCATTTGTCAGCACGTGCAGATACCCTTCCCTCAAGGACGTTGCAGTTGATAATTGGATTTGGAAATCATGGCACTGCCTCGCTTCACTCCATTACCTAACCCTTTGTCGGCTATCATGGGAAACCTTACCCGTTGGGTTGCCAAAAATACTTGATTCCTTACAAAATCTTAAAATAAACCATTGTCATAATCTCGTAATGTTGCCTGATGACTGGATACCTCCTGGTGTAACTTCTATTTGTATCAAAGATTGCCCCATGCTCCAAAGTTTACCAAAGAGATTGGAAACTCTCAAAGCATTAGAAATTTTGGTAATTCAAGATTGTAAAAACCTTGTATCCTTGCCAGAACTTAATGATCTAAAAACGCTTAGAAGGTTGGAGATATCAGGTTGTCACTCATTTGAGCACCTGCCAAGCAAGGGGCTGCCATATACTCTTCATAATTTGAGCATCAGTGTGTTTAGTAAGCAGTTTGAGGATTTGCAAAGCCCAGACCGAATGATAATTAAGAATGTCTCTTCTGTGTGGATCGATCAAAAGCACTTTCCTACTACTCCCGATAGCACTCAAGGTATTGTCTTCTTCTATCGAGTATTCGAGTTTCATTCCATTGGAACGTGTTTGCAAATTCAAAATGAAATTAGCTCTATGATCGCATTTGATTTGTTTTATATTTTACATTGTTACTTGACAGGTGAGAGCTCAAACAATAATGAAAGTAAACGAGTCTCTTGGTTCTCCTTCTCCAAATTTCGCTTGTAGGAAAGCTCTATTGGGCCGTTGGATAAACTCTGCTTCCGTTATAGAGGCCCATATCTCCTAATGGGCCTTTTTTCTTTTCCTTTCCTTTTGCCTCTTCCATCTAAAATGCCACGCCGCTTCTCTGGTTCACAGCTGGAAGTCTACTGCACTGTTTGTAATGGAGAGGCTAAAACATTTAGTGCCGGACGAGCTCAAGCAGGCAATCGCCGGAAGCACGTGCGAGACCCTCTCCGTCACGTGCGCTGGCCTCCTGGATTTCCTTCGTCCTTTACCAGAGTTTCAAGAAGTAACTTTTCAAATTTGTTTCTTTTTTCTGGTACTTCTGCCTGCTCCCTTTGCCTTATGTTTTGTACTTAACTTTCTGTTAGGTTATCAGTGAATTAACAGACTTGGAGATTGCACTATGTCGAAAGAACGAATCCAGAGCTTTAGATTTGAAGCTACAAGGGAATGAGTGCTTCTCAAAAGGGGATTTTACGCAAGCTATAAGCTTTTACTCTCAGGTTACAAATTTGGTTACTTAAAATTCAAATAGATTTAATTTTTTTTTTTTGTATTACCTTCCAATATATATGTATTCATCTTGTTTGAAGTAGGCTTTAAGATATGCACCACTGAATACTGAAAGCAAGGACTTGAACTTGGTTGCAACACTGTATGTTAACCGAGCTTCTTCAATGCATGTAAGCCTTTTTTTTTTTTTTTACTTTATTAGTAGCCTTTTTTATTTATTTATTTATTTTAAAATTTCAAGTGGTATTGGAAAATGATCTGATTTTGATTTCATAATCTAACAGAAATCAGGCCTTTTGGAAGAGTGCCTTAGAGATTGTAATAGAGCTATTACAATAAAGCCTAACTATGCAAAGGCAAGTAACCGAGAAACTATCTTTATGTAATTAAATCTAATTATTCATTGCTGCTGCGGCTACTACTACTACTACATTATTTTCCCATTTTGTAGGTCTAATTTTTTTTTTTCTTTTCTTAAGGCATGGTATAGGAGAGGGAAGGTAAACGAGTCTCTGCAAAAGCATAAAGATGCAATTTGTGATTTAGAGGTAGCCTTAAATACAGAAACAACCACTTCTGGGAAGAAAAGTATAAATCAAGAGCTTGGGATTTTGAGAATGAGGATCGATAATGTGAGCATTGTTGAACCATCAGATGAAAATGTTGAAGTCAAAGATACTGTTACACGTGACGTCTCAATACTGTGCGTGGCATCACCCACTAAAGGGCGTGGCATGGCTTCTCCAAATGACATTCATCCAGCTACACTGATTCATACTGAAGATCCTCTTGCAGCGGTAACAATCTTTTGTCCTCCTTTAATGTAATTTTTTATTGTTTGGTATGAATAATCATGATATACTGCATTTTGAAAGCTTGTCAGACTATCATTCATTAAGAATTTGAACTTCTTGCCCTCGATCTGCTAGTTCTGCCACCTGGACTGATGCTGTCGTTCAGTACCATTTGTGTGTTGCAATATAAAATCTTGCTTTTTGTTCTTACCTCATGTCCTTTTTTGGAATTTTTACATCCTAGGTTGAGAGAGGGTTTTAGTTCACTAGCTGTCCATCCAAAACGAAGGCAGAGTTTTGAATTAAAAGATGAAAGATATGAAAGTCTCTGTGTTTTTTGTGTATGTAAGGCCAAAAAAAATTTGCAGAAGGATTAGCATGTAATGCTGATAATTGGTAACGGTATGCCTTGAGTTCCACCAAATATTACTAGAATAGGAGTATTGTTGTGCCAAGCTTGCTTAGTAGTTACTACAGATGTTAGGAGTCCGTTATCTTGGTTTGCATTATTTCTGTTAGCACAAAAGCTCTTCATTAACCATCAGCAGACTTTGCCACATTTTTTTTTACACTAAAAATTGGGTATTTAAATTAAATTCTTTGTAGTTTTACTAAGCTTGCACACCCATCATTGTAACAGCCACAATCATCTGCAGATCATGACAAAACCCTGTCGTGGAACCCATTGCCACTTCTGCTTCAACAGAGTTCCTACAGACTCTGTATTTTGTTCCTCTTGCATCATCCCCATATACTGCTCTGAGAACTGCCTAGCCCAATCTACAGGAGTATTATCATGCTCAAATTCAGCTTATTCTTTATCAAGGTGCGACCTCTCTCAAGATGTCTTAAACCATGTTGCAGATGTTATATCTGACAATCGTATAAGATGTAAGGGGGTACCAGAGCATAAACATGAATGTGGAGGCGCACACTGGACAGCTGTTTTACCAACTGATGTAGTTTTGGCTGGTCGAATTATGGCAAAGGAAATGGAGAAAAAAAGGTTGTCTGGTGTTAATTGTAATCTTATAGATTCATTGGTAAGTTTCTGGTACTCCATATAGTTATCCTTTTTTATTTTGCAAATATATATGTATTTACATTGTTTGCAATTGGCACCCAGCCTTTGAAACTAAGATTAGTAGAAAATTACCAAGTTATTCTCTCATGTTCATTTTGACTGATTGAATCTTCAAAAAATGATTAAAGTTCCATTATACTTTCAAAACCAACTAAATATATTTGCGTTATTTTGTTCAACCTGTTTTTCTGGAAACATAAGCATGGTAAGGTTACATTTATCTCATGCTTAGTAATGGTTAGGTGTGAGTTGTAAATATTTGCAAAATTGGTTAAATGTTGTCAAATACATTACTTGGTGGGTTTTGTTTGCTCCATTATTTTTGCAAAAGGTCCTATCTAATTTGGATGGTTCTTGGATTTTTACTGATACTGGTTTTTGATTAATTGTGTTGTGCTTGCAGGATCTTCTTCATCATTACGAACTGGTTCCTCCTAATGAAAGGTTGGAGGTACATATTTATGCTATCGTGCTTTGTTACTGTATGAATAGCTACTACAAATTGGACTTCCGATCGGCTGAAATCAATGTCTCACAGGTAGTTTTCATATATTTTCCTTGTAACCATTGTTTATAAATTGTCCTTATGCTTTTGTGAATTGGAGTGACTTTTTCTGTTGTATTTTTTTGTAGTTGGTACTTCTATTATGCATAATAAAGATCAATTCAATGGCTATTGTACATGTCAGCTCAACAGACAGTCAGGATTCAATTCTTTCTCCATCTAGTAATGTAAAAACTAGTTGTATAGAGCAGGTTGGTTATAACTTACGACTTTGTGGATGATTCCAGAGTTTTTTTTTTATGCTAATTTGCCAATACCCTTTTGTCGTCATTAAAATATCTTCTAAATTTCCTTTGTAGGTGAGGGTAGGGCAAGCAATTTATTCTACTGGCAGCTTATTTAATCACTCTTGCAAACCAAATGTGAATTCTTATTTTCTTTCTCGTACCCTTTTTGTACGCACCACTGAATTGGTTCCATCATGGACCCCACTCGAGCTCTCTTATGGCCCACAGGTAATAATACCATATATTACAACTTTTATTTTCCTTTGATTACTTTTTCCTCTTGCTCTAAGCAACAGCAAATTTTATAGGTCGGTGAGATGGATATTGTAGAGAGACAAAGATTACTGAAAGAGCAATATATGTTCAAATGTGAATGCTCAGGCTGCTCGAGTTTAAATTTCTCAGACCTTGTAGTTAATTCATTTTCTTGTCAAAATTCAAGATGCAATGGTGTAGTTCTAGAAAATATTACCCTCAAGATACTTGAAGATAAATATGTGCAAGCTTCAGTTGGTACTTCTCTTGTCTCCAACCTCTTATTGCCTGTATGTTCTTTCTTAAACTTGTTTTACATTTGAAAGTCTCTTCTTAATCTTTTGTTTTATCTCACTCGCTCATTTAATGTATCCTTAGTAGACAATTTTGTTGGTATTCAAAGCAAAAAAGATCATTTATTTTCTATTTTTATCAAGGCTTCAGGGAGTGATAAGAGCATTGAAGAGGTGGCACAAAAGTTGTTTCAAAAATCCAATATTGGGTCATGCATTTATCCTGGGTGTTGCTTGAATTGCAACGCAAAGCTAGATTTAGATTCAGTAAATGCAAATTTGAGTGAGGCTACATTAAACATGACTAGGTAATATGGTTTTCTATTGGTGGTTTTCACTGATAGGTTGGAATTGTGGAAGAGTGGAAAAGAGAATAGGTTTTAATTCCACGCTATTCTGCTCATGTGCAGCAAGCATAGAATAGTGGGGGAGTGGAATTGAGGCAATTCCAACCTGTGGAAAATACACACTTCCTTAATTCTATCTCTCCAATGGTAGTGATTATTGGAAGAATGGAATATGGAATGGACTAAAGTGCAAAAGGAGGTGTTGTGACCACATAATTCCATACTAATTCCCACTTTTCCAGAATTCCGTCCAATTCCATTTCTATTCAGCAATTATTCCACCGCAGTTCCACTCTATTTCCATTGTTGCCAAAAAGCCCCATTAAGTTATTCCAAGATTGTTAAAATTGGCAAATGATGCTTCTTTTTTTTTAAGCATTTTCAGGTTAGCTGATTCTCTGGATAGAGCATTGGATTGCCTTGCAAAAATTAAATCTATGAGGCATCAGCATAGCAAGACTGTTGCTCAGGTTTGTCTATCTTTCAAGTTCAGAGTCGATTAAGTCCACATTACTAAATTTACCATATGGGGATTTATTACTTCTAAGTGCCAACTGATGAACTGGAGGATTAGATCTGAGTCAGGCATTTTCTTTTCTAAAAAATTAAACAAGAGAGATTCAATTTTGTATGTTAGGAAAAAGTGAACTCATATTGGTCTGAGAATTCCAATTTTTTTTATAAAATTTTATGTTTTAATGTAAGGAAACTTTTCAGGCCGAGGATTCAATTGCAGAGATTTTTGCAAAGAATGGAGACTTGGAGCATGCCATTAAACATTGCAAAATGTCAATTCAGGTGACTAGATTTAGTTATACTCTTCATAATATTTTTCTTCAACACAGAGACAACACTGGCATATTAGCGGTGCTATTTTCATGACCAGTGTTTTCTTATTTTTATTTCCTAACATCTACAAACTGATCTCAGACTTCTTTTCTGATGAAAGTTTCTCTTTTTATAGATCCTTGAGAAGCTTTACCACCCAAATCACATTGCCATAGGTCATGAATTGATCAAGGTAGCCTCACTTCAATTATCTATTTGCCAGGCTACTAGTGCTTCTGACACAATCAAAAGAGTTGAAGCAATTTTTTCACTGTATTACGGAGCTCATGCAGCCAAGTTATTTCCATATGTTAATATGTTAAGACAACAAACTCTTGATTACTAAACTTCCTGTAACCTTAGGATTTCTTCATAGTCCGTTTTATCTGTTATTTTTTGGCTACTATTTTGGTAATGCTGTTATTATTTTGTGATTCATTGTGTTTCTTTTGGCGAAAATTCTACTGAATTTTTTTTTTCTTATTCATTGGCTGGACCATGCAATAGTTTTGCTGCTTTCATACAATGCACCACCACTTGAGAGAACTTCAAAATGGATAAATGAATCGGATTCTTTATCCACGACCAGTAGTTAGTGTGCCGTTAAACTGTTTCAATCTAGTTTATTAAAAAAATTTATGCGAAGCTGAAGAAACGTGCATTTTTTTTTTATTTGTATACCTGAAACTCTGCGTTTTTCATGGGCTGTCTTAATACTGTAATCTTCTGGCCTCACTTTCCCATTAAAATTTTAATATAAAGGGGCTTAAATATTCGAAATTTTTCTATACAAGTGTGTAACTCAGATATTTAGATACCAAGTCAAACTACGCTAGAAGACCATCACTTAACAAAAGGTGCAATTTTTCCTAGAGAAGCATCAAATCAGATTTAAATTAACAGGCGACTGACGGACTGAGGCAAGCATAAAAGTTCAACGCCAGGAAAGTAGCGATCGATGTGTCAAGCACGGAGTTGAACAAATTAGAAAGAATCTTCGAGACGTGAAGAATGGAGCACCTACCGTACCAGGTACTACGTACTAGGTTGCATTGCATTTTTTATAATAGGTAATTGACCGTGACCGCATTGCATTTTTTATAATTGACCTCATTTTTGTATTTTTCTATTTTTTTGTTAAATATAGTTTTCTATTTTTAGTTCAAAATATTTTAAAATTTTTGTATTTTTTATAATTAAAAATAGTTTTCTCTTTTTTGGTTAAATATATTAAAAATAACCGTACCAATCATTATTTAATTTAAAAATTAAATATATTTGGAAATCTTCGTGCTGAATTATTGTATCTAAAAAACGTAGCACATCGAAACTATGACTGCCATGCCTAGTAATTATTATTTTATGAAGAGGTTTTGCAGGTTTAAGTTCTTGTATATTGTCTGCTGATGGTTGAGCATGACCAATGAATTAATTAATAGTTATATTTAGGTCCCACTTGTCATGCACATTAGTGGAAAGAAAATATTACACTTTTTTTATATGTGCAGTTAGAAATTTTTTTAAAGGAATCAGTAAAATACAAAATAAATTGAAGTATCGATACATTTCATGAGTAACAAATTACACTATTCGTTTTTCTTTTACGAATACATGTATGTTTTTTTCCCTTGAAGAAACAATGGCGATCAAGTCTCTCATCTTTTAAAATTTAAATATCCACAGTGATCTTCACTCGGTTTTCAAACTTGGATCTTCACAAAAGATTGTGTTGTCGTTTACCACTAAATCAAAAACTAATTCTTTAATACAGATAATATTTTAAAACTTTACTATATAAAAATGTTTGATTTAAAAATTATATAATTAGATATATTGGCTCCTACGTACTCCATATATATAATGTACAATAACATGTTGCAAGTAACTGATGCCGTGCGTGATACGTATATATAGGGCTCGGTATTTTTCCCCTCTTGGTAATGTAGTCACTTTTAGTTTTGATATATAGCTCTTAACTTCGGAACTAGTCTATCAACATCACATGCTATATGGATATATAACATCATAACATAATACATAAGTAACTACCACAGAGAATCTGTAGTACTATCGCGGCCAACTTGTCGTGCCCGTCGGACTAGACTACCAGGTGGCTCCTTCTTTGACAAGAATGCTACAACACTGGTGTGGGCTCTATCCAACAATAGAAGCATTTTTGTGTGTGCATAAATTTTTAAAATTAAGGATTCTTTAATTAGGTGGAAAAATTATAGAATCTTTTTTTTAGGATTAATAGAAAATCGTAAAATTATAAATTTTAGTTTTCAATATATACTATCTTTTGTATGTAGAACAAATTGAATAATTGAGATTGACAAGTCGAAATGAACAAAAAATAAATCAAGATTTAAATTCATAATAACACCTGTTGATCGCTACTATGTATAAATATAATATTATAATCCCCTATAGTTTAACTATTTCCAGAATATCGGTTAGCAACATGGTTATGTAGTTTGATCTAGTGCTAAACAAGTAAAGCTCGTTTGGCCTAATTACTGCTGTCAACGCACTTAAGCGCCGAAACCATCATTTTATAAGATTTCTACCTTCTTGAAGTGGATTTGAGTTCATGGACCAGTACTTTTTTTTTGAAGATAAATTGGGATCAAGCTTCCAACTTATTGTTAAATTAAATGTAGTGAATGCCTTCCAGGGCCGGGTCGGGCTTTCAAGAGGCCGGGTCTAAAAGAGCCTACTCAAGGGTCGGATCGGGCCGGACTTAAGGAGGCTTTTGGAAGGGCCGGAATTAGAAGGGTTTAAATATGCAGATTGAGTTTGACCCTTTTAGGCCCTCCGAATTTCGAGAGGCTGGGCTTGAAGGGCCTGAAGGGTCTGAGGGTCCAAACAAAAAACGACTCTCCGACCGGATTTCAAGGGTCAGAGGGTTTCGAGAGGCCGGGCTTGGAGGGTCTGTAAAAGACTCTCCGACCGGATTTCAAACATGCGATTTTTCACTCAATATGTGTTGTTCTTTGCCACTAGACCAAAAGCTGGTCCTTAATATGTATAATTGGAAATGTTAGTTCAAAAAAATTGATGTCATGTATGCATAATTGTAATTTTAAATTGCATGGTCATCATCCATTTCGTTCCACTAAAAAGCAATTGCTTGAAGCAGTCGATATCTTGACCAATCTAATGCGCACTGCATATTGATAGATGATTGTGGCAAGCAATAACAAAAACCTTTTTCTTTTTTCATTTTTTTTTTCCCTGCCCCACGAGAAGACCATTGTCAAACAAAAAAAGTGATAAAAAAATAATAAAGCACAGTCAAACTCCAACTCAATCTATGAATGTCATCAATAATGCCTACAAGCCTTGAATACTGGTGCAAGTCGGGTATGCTAAACGAAAATAAAACACCTTTTTCAATGTATATATTGTGAATAGTTTAAAAAATTCTCAAGGATAATATTTTTCACTGGACCCGCACATATTTGAGAAAACCGTCGGGCCGTCAATTTTAAGTTTTTAATTATCATTAACAGATCTTTCCATTATTGCCATTGAATTTCAGTAAACTAGATGCTCTTTGAAGCATTGTTATGATATATGAAGCATCTGGCTATGGCCTCCCTACCTTCAAAACAAGATATGTGAATCATCTAATGAGGCAATTGAAGGATCTAATTCGAGCATAATTGATCAAAGTGATATCTTCCATGAAAAAAATAGCAATTTTAAAATTCAGCACTAACTAAAATTTAAGAAAGAAAAAATCTCCCTGTACTTAAAAAAAAATGACTTTGTCACCGTCTAGTGTAGAGTGTCAAGTGATTAGAGGTGTTTTGCACAGATTAGAGAGTAAAATCAATGGCTAGCTAAAAGAGGAAAATCAAATTTTCATTCATCATTTTACAAGTTACAAATAGAAATTTTGCCGAAAGTGTCGACCCTCTCTCTAGTGGAGTGGTCTTCTATTTATAGGATATACTGTAGATAGTACATCCCTTCTAGCAGTGTTAGGCCTGCTGCAGGGTCATACGCCTCGAGCCCTGCGGGTGCCCTCAAGCAATGAGGGGTGCTAAAGGCCTCGAGCTCGAAGCAGCTCGCGATGCTTCTCTTGCCGTGGCCTCAAGACCAAACTTGAGGATGTCTCATGCATGGTTCGAAAAATCGGCCGATTCCGATTTGAATCGGCCGATTCGAATCGGAATCGGCGGAGGCCGGTCCGATTTTAGGGGTTTTGGAACGGAATCGGAGGAGTGCTTTGCAACTGTCGATTTTTTTCGCCACCTAAGCGCCTGAGTGCCTGTGTGTTACTCCTCTCATCTCGTTTGAGTGCAAAAGCCTTATCTGGCCTCATCTCGAATCTCCGTTCTCAATTTTGCAAGCCATTGCACAGTTCTTCGAAAGGAGAAAAGTGAGAAAAAAAAATGGGAGGGGAGCAGTCGCTGGGAGTGGGGAAAGAGGAAAGGCATCACATGACTAAGATTTTCTGTGGCCAGCAGACAATATATTAATGTTGCTTATGACCATTGTATTTTTGGTAGCATGTCGGTGTTTAATATTTATCCAAATAAGATTATAATTATTAAAGTTTCTTAAATTTTATTTTGAATCGAAAATTCAATTGTAATGAAACTATCAGATTTAAATTAAATATACTAATTGATTTTTTTTAACTAGTTTTCATATTTTTTCCTATTTTTAAAAACATAAAATATGTTTTTTGTGAAAATCCGATTTTTCGATCCGATTCACCCGATTTTTTCCGATTCAACCGATTCAACTCCTTAGACCATCAACCCGATTCCGATTCCGATTCCGATTTTCAGAACCATGGTCTCATGTTGTGCCTCGAGATTCTGTGATCCACAGGCTTTCTTAGGCTACCGCTAACGGACTGGCTGGCTAGGGCCCAGAGGGTCTCAGGCCCTATCAGACTTGATTTGATTTATAATTCCAATTTGACTACTCTGCATAAAATTAGTTTTGACAGACCTTATTCAGATTGAAGTAGTTAGGGTCCACACAAACGTTTGAAATTTTATTGAAAAACTTGACAAATGACTGGTAATTTTGGACAAGTTCAAATCAGTAATTTATTGTTTCAATATGCATCCAAAGAAGTTAATCCCATTTCTATAATTCTATTGAAGTTGTGACCCTACATCTACATGGAACACGGGGAACCTAGTCTTTGTGAAAACCCCTTTATTTAAATCACCCACAAACCTTTGACCTTTGTTCACATGAGACTTCTATATAAGGGAACAAGTTCCTTTCTCTATCCCCAAAACCCTTGTCGTCATTAATATTTTTGTCTGAAGAGATGGCTCAGGTACGTTAAAATAACCTATCATGATCAGTATATATACCTCAAATCTTATCAGGACTAGATATCAGTGATAGATACCCATCATGGTTTAATTTCAGCAAAAGGTGGTTCTGAAACTTCTTGCCATGATTGATGAGAAAGCAAAGCAGAAAGCCATGGAAGCAGTTGCAGAAATTTATGGTAATTATTTACTCACCTTATAACCTCTCTCTTTAAGAGAAAATTAAATAGATGCAAGGTTAAGATCAAATTAGGGTCAAATTGTGCTGTGATTGCTTTTCCAGTTTAGTTTATGCCTTTATGGAGATATAATGATCACCATCTGTTGAATTTAGTTCTATTTGGTGTTGTTTCTTTTCACTTCTTCTTTCCTGTTTTTTTTTATGTCCTTAGCACTGGCTGCTAAGTTACAGATACAAATGAAAGTTAACAGGGCTCGATTGTTCTATAGTGCATCTCTTCAGCAGTGTCACTTGATACAAATTAGTTGGATGCATATGCGTATATATATCTAGAAGTACTAATTAACTATAATAAATTAATATATAAGATTCAGCTTGGTTCCATATATAACTTCAATTCAAACATCGACGTCATAATTTGCAGGCTTAATTACCTCTTTGAAAGCTATTTTGGTAGCTTTCTCCTAATTAGTTTGACAAAGCTATAAGCACCAATTTTGAAGTTTCCGTGGTGGACTATGCATGCTAAGGCCCTATTATTGTTTGCTTTAGAATATTTAGGGGCTCACCGGTTTTGCATTGGTTTGAAAAAAATCCGTTTTCTAGAAAGGTTTTACAATGAAATAAAAAAATAAAAAAAAAACATTGATGAAGTGCAAACTTTTCAGGTGTTGACTCAATAGCTGCTGATTTGAAAGAGCACAAGATGACAATTATCGGCGAAATGGATACGGTGAAAATTGCTAAGAAATTGAAGAAAATTGGAAAGGTTGATATTGTGTCGGTAGGTCCCGCAAAAGTAGAAAAGAAAGAGAAGAAGTAAGAAGGAAGACTAATTACTGTTTTTCATATATTATTTCAGGGATTCAATTTGGTTTCTGACTTTCTTGTACGTCCTACAAACTAATCTAGATTTGGCACTCACAACATCTGACCTGTAGCTAGCAAAACATGATGGCTATAGCAATGTTGCAAATTTTTTATTAAGAAATGTTTCTTATAAAATCCGGCTTGGTATTCAAGTACTTGCTAATCTCTCCGTTTGGATCATGTAAGAATAAAATTAGGATTAGTTATTCGGACTAAAAAATATTATTCCTAAACGATCAAGAATAAGATTTTTGAGATCTAGAGTGTTATTTTTAAGTGGTCCAACGTCTAAATTAAATTTTTATTTCTTGGGTGTTTGGATCATTTTCTTAATGTGGATTAAGAAATAGTTAGGACCACTTTTTAATCCGGGTTAAAAAGATGATTCAAATACTCTAGGAATAAAAATTTAATCGGGATGTTAGACCACTTAAAAATAACACTTTAGATCACAAAAAGCTTATTCTTGATCGTTTAGGATTAAAAATTTTAATCTCGAATAACTAATCATACCCTTAATCTTATATGACCCAAACAAAGCCTTAATACTTGAACATTCTTTGTCTGCAAATTTCAAGTTTTGTATTTTTATGCTTTGGCAGACAGGTTTCAAAATCAGGCAGGTGTTATTTAGTATGGAATGACAAAAAAAATAATTTGATTTTTTTTAAAACCACAGATATCACCCACAAACTTCAACTCAAATAAATACCAGACCTAACAGAAATAATTAGGGAAAAAAAATAGAAACCAATTACTGTATGAAGCAATAAGTATCTTTTTTTGGTTAGGCCTGTGCATTAGGCCCTAATATCTTGTCGGTTTTAATCCAATTAAGCAGTACTGTAGGCCTAATCAAGGTATAAATCCTAGTTCTGCCCAAAAACACAAGTTTAGAATTAATAACAGGCAAGTTCCTCAAAAACAAATAACGACTTCTATGACAGGATTGTCATTTAACAATTTAACATGGATGTTAAATTTTGATATTGGCACTTCTGTTAAAATTTACCGGTCCGATTCAGAAGCGATCAGAAGTATACAGTGCTTGCAACTACTTTCTTTATGACGTACCACCGTATTCCTTGATTTAGACCATGAGTGCGTAAAGTGATGCACAAAAAGACAAAAGCAACATCTATTGCAACGTGTGAAAATGTCATACAGACCGCTTGATTCATGAAAACTTTCTTGTGGCAAGAGAAATTGTTGCTCATCTTCACAAATGCAAAGAACCCGCTATCCTTTTAAAGCTGGATTTTTACAAAGCGTTTGACACTATCAATTGGTCGTTTCTATTTAATGTTCTTAAAACCTTGGGTATCCCGGATAGGTTCCTTTCTTGGATTGAACTTCTGCTTACGACTGCTACTTCAGCGGTCTTGATTAATAATCACTTGGGACCTGAAGTTTAATCATCTCCAAGGTTTACGCCAAGGTGACCCGCTTACGCCATTTTTGTTCATCATGGTGGCGGATGTTCTTTCTAAAATGTGTCAAGCCGCTGGTAATACTGTTTCTTTCAATATCTCAGACCGGCTTTCAGCCCCTTTTCACATTCTCCAGTATGCAGACGATACACTTGTCTTCTCCACAATCAAGGGAAAGGCGGTTCAAACTTTAAAACTCATCCTCACACTTTTCTCTCTTTGCTCTGGCCTCAACCTCAACCTCAACCTCTCTAAATCAAACTTTGTGCCGTTCAACCTTTCCGATTCTCAAGTGGCAACAATACAAGATATTCTTCAGTGCACTCACTCCACGCTGCCACTGTCTTACTTGGGATCCCTCTAACAGCAAAACGCCCAACAAAAGATACTTTCATGCTTTTGCTACAAAAGCTTGAAGGAAAACTGGCAGGTTGGAAAAATAATCTCCTCTCATGGGCTGGCCGATTGACTCTGGTATCCTCTGTCTTGACATCAATCCCCATTTTCTACATGTCAGTTTTCCAGATGCCGGTCTCGGTACTCAGAGCTATAGACAAGTTACGTAGAAACTTTCTTTGGGGTCGTTCAATTGGTACAGGGACGGGGATCCCTCTTCTGTCATGGGACAAAGTCTGCTTGCCAAAAGCACTGGGAGGCTTAGGCATTTTGAACTTAAGAATTTTGAACATCTCCCTCCTGCTGAAATGGTTGTGGCGATTGTTCAATAAGCCAACCTCCCAATGGACTGTCATCTCCAATAAACTCCTTTCAACTGGGAACGGGTCATCACCATTGACTTGGTCAGCCAATGGTTCATTCTTTTGGAAAGATCTCCAACATCTACATCATATTTCTCCGATTGCTACAACAATGGAGTTAGGCGATGGGAAAAGCACTTTGTTCTGGTTCAATAACTGGGGAATTGGTCATCTACACTATTTCACTGACAAGCGCAGCCTTTTTAAACCTGCGCTCACTGTTTGCCAGGTGCTCCAGAACCCAACTGCTGCACTACAAGCCCCTTGGACAGAGTCGGTTCACAATGCGATACAATTTTTGCAGTCATCCTCTGCTTCAAATTGCGCTGACAGAATCAGATGGAACTGGTCATCTTCAGGCATGTTCTCAGTACATTCGGCTTACGGCAGATTAATTTCTGCAGGTAAAACTTCGTCACAGTGTGCCTCCATCTGGAAAGTCAAAATTCCTCCCACTGTCAAGATTTTTGGCCTGCTGTCATTCAATAACCGTCTGCTCACTCAAGATGGCCTACTCAAACGAAGTATTCTTTTTCAACAAGGATGCACTTTATGTGACTCCCCTCAATTAGAAACGGCTGCACACTTGTTCTGTCATTGCATCTACACACGCATGTTATGGTAAAAAATACAAACGCTTTATCCCTCTACAAACTTCCTAGACCTTACTGATGTTAAACCGCTCATCCTCACTGCCTTACAAGGTGCCTCTGCCAGTACGAATGCCTTCTTAGCACCAACTGCTTTTACTGTTATGTGGGCTATAAGGCTGGAGAGAAACAGTCGAGTTTTCAGAAATGAGAGGAGAAATGTCGACTCCCTTTTACACTGGATCACCTACCATTTGAAGCTTTTCTTGAAGACTTGTTAGGCTGTTAGCGTTTGGTTTTCATTTGTTACTTATTTGTTAGTCCTTGCTGTTTAGTTTTTTTCTTTATTTTCCTTGGTAGCCTCTACCAAGTATATCTAAAAAAAAAAGAAAATGTCATATAGACCTACTCTAGGTTCAGTGTTGGTTATCCCATATATCAGTTAAATGCTTCATCGTTAAGTTTAAATAGTGCTTTCCCAACAAACACGGCCACAATATTGCAAAAAAAAATAAAAATGAAATAAATTAAAATAATAGGTGCACTGCAATGACCCACTTTGAAGATGATTAAATCCATAGCCAATAACATCATCCTTAAACCAGAAATAGTTTAACCATTGAATCCTAGTCAGCCCCACCACATAAACCAACATATAGAAGGAAAAGAAAAAATGTCAGATTACACGTTCCCCATTATAAGACTTGTATTTTTGCCAAACCTATCTTTTACCAGAACCCGCACTGGTTACGCCTTTACCAGTAAAAGGCATCCGGGACCAGAACAACCTTGATTTCTAAACTTGAGCAACCCGAACAACCTAAAATAAAAGAGTGATTGAACCCAAATGAACTATCCTGATGACCTGACAACCCTTATAGACAAACTGACAAGAAGTGCTGGTTTGTTGATAACATCTCCATGTCAAATCTCCAAACAAGATACAAGGACACATGTATTATTATATTATTCTACTCTGGGTGAATTATTTGGTGAACTTTGACAAAATAAAAGCCGGAGAAAAAAAGGAAAATGTCACCCTTTAAATTGAATTCAAGTTTAAAATAAAAAAAGGAAAATCAAAATTAACTAATAACACATTTCTATTCCTAAACTTAATTTTATCTGTTATAAAACTTAAACCTTGACACCAGATGAAGGTACTGTCCCTTTTCAACCATATAATTAACAACATCAGTTGCCTCGGCCACCTTACCAGCATGCCTCAGTCGCCATACTAAATTACAGTACACTGAGAAATTAGGTACACAACCCCTTGAACCCATCTGCTTTAACATATCACATGCCTCTTGAAATCTACCCATGCAACATAGCCCTTTAATAATAGTATTGTAAGTGTACACATTTGGTAAGTGGCCTTTTACAAGCATCTGATCAAACAGCTCACGTGCATCCTCAAACTTCCCGGCCAATACATAGCTGGTTATCATAACAGTGTAGCAAACCACATCAGGCTCACATCCCATTTTCATCATTTCACCGTAGAAATACTTACAAGCTTCAAGATTTCCCGCACGGCTCAAACCGTCAATTAGATTTGTAAAATGAAGCACACTCGGCACACACCCAACATCTCTCATGTAATTCAACAAGTTAAGAGCAGCCAATGGCTTGTCTCCTTTCCCCAAAACATGTAACAGTAAGTTATAAGTATGCAAATCTGGTGCAAGCCCATTTCGCCCCATCTCATCCAATAACCTATGGAACTGATCAAGTTTTCCAAGCAGGTATTTGGCACGCAATACTATATTGTATGTTAACACATCTGGTGTATGACCTCTTTGAAGCATTTGTTGGTACACCCATTCAATCAGACGGTACTGATTCAAGTTGAGGAGAGAGTGCAAGATTGCATTAAAGGAATGTTTAAAAGGACGGTAATTGAAGGTTCTAGCCATCATAAACCTCTCAATTACTTTTCGAGCCATGCCTGACTCAAGGCATGAGGAAATGAGAATGTTAAACGTGCGGGCTGTCACTGGTAAACCTTTCTCGAGCATTTCTTCAAGCAGCCACCCCATGGCCGTCAATGATTCTGATTCAGCAAATATTTTCATGGTAAGGTTGTAAATGCTAGTATTGTGAGAATAGTTGCTCTGATCCGCTGACCAAGCAAAGAACTTGGAAGCCATTTTAGCACATCTTGACTTATTCACATCATTGATGGAGATTAAAATACGGAAAAGAACTTCCCTGACAAGGGCGTTGGAAAGTTTTGGTTTCATTTCGTCGAGCACCTGCTGGGCATTGTAGCCAGGCCCGTCTTGCTGAAGAATCTCAAACAATTTTTGCGCCTCTGATTTTACTTGGCAACGATTTCTATATGTGGAGCTGAATTCCTCAAAACCATCAGCTTTTTCCGCTTCGGATGGAAACCCAAGAAGGGTTTCGACTGGAATTTGCTCAGAATCCAATTTATCATCATTGTCATCAACATCTTCATCTCTCCCCCGATCGGTTGCCTCATTTTGGGGAAAAAGCTTCGACCCTTCTGATTTGTTGGTCGAGTTCTCTTTATCGCTTCCCTGCCCGCCATAACAGAAGCTTCGGAGAGGAGACAACCAAACGGGAGATCGGTTATTGGCAAAGAAACAAATTGCTCGCAAATGAAGCGAAAGAATAGGTCGCATGGTGAAGGGAACCCAAATGCGTGCGAGAATTCATCTTTCAAGGGGTTGATAGAAAGTCAGTAGCGTCGAATAGGTAAAGGCATAGAGCTTCGCACATGATAGATAACTAGAAGCTTGCGTCGCTCAAAACCTTACAGAAACATTAAGTTAAACCTTTCACGATCCTTGGAATCGGAAAGAGAGACAGAGAGAGAGAGAGAGGAAGCAAAAGAATGGTTAATCTTCTCTTTTCGATTTTGCGAAATTAACAGGGTTTTATTCTTCCAACTGAAACTCGCCGCTTCTGGCTTGAAGAAAAGCGGCCAGGCTTTGATGCAAACTAAAAAATCAAGAGGGCCTATGGGCTTTCATAAAAATAAAACTAAAAAATTAAGAGGGCCAGATGGTATCTGAAATTTTTGAGAATATAAATCATTTATTTTTTTATTTTGTAAATATAGATATATTTTTCAGATACTATAATGTTGGAGTAAAGGGAAATATTTATTTGTACACCAGAAGTCTTGATATCATTGAATCAATGTCAAAGAATATCATATCATAAAAGAATATATTTAAATAAAGTTTAGTTAAAATATAAAAAAATTATTAAAATGTATAGAAGATTAGTTAATCTTTCAAATTTTTTTTTGGAAAAATCAAATACTATTAGTTTGTATTTTTTTTCTTTTATTAAAATGTCACAAAACTTTTGTTTCAAAGTTAAGCATAAGCAATCGAAACTACCCTTAAAATTATTTTTATTGAAAAATCAATAACACAAAATCTATACACAAATATCACAATAAAATAATTTGATATGATATATATCATTTTTTTTGTCCCATCCGCACATAAAAATCCATATTTTTACATAAAATTGCAAAAACTAATGATATAGATCATTTTTAAACTGCTTGAATTTAGATTTTTTTTGTTTCATCAAAACTAAGAAAAAAAAATATTGTCATTTTATTATTGAGACCACGATTAATATAATTGTGTTTATTGCCAGGGTTATGATTTTTTTGTTATTCATATTATGAAAAAGTTGGGTCATGAAGGCATATATTAGAGGTACTTGAATCCTTTTTTTAGTTAATGAATTTACCAATATTGTATAATTCTTTATGCTTTTACCATTATATCGATCGTAGAGGCGCATTTTTAAGTTTCAATTTTTTCAATATACAAATGTGGAATTAGATTAATCTATAGCAGACAGTAGCCATGCTCGTCTAGACAGAATTTCTTAGATATTTCTCAAAAATCCAAAAATTTATATTTCTTCAATACTGCAAATATTACATCTGCTCTTCTAAAATACAATAACTCTCATATTTGCCCTCCTAAACATTTAATAATATGGATATTATGTGGTTGACTAAAATGTTCAATTAGACTTGAGCCCTCATCAATTACAACCTTTGTAGAAATAATCTGGATTTCAATCCATGCAAAAAAAAAAAAAAAAAAAAACTTATCCTCTATAAAATTTTCCTTAAAAAGAACATATACTTTCCTTCAAAATTTAAAAGATCGTATTTATTTAAAAAAAATAAAGTGTCTCATTTTAACAACATAAAAAGTTTAAATATTTTATATATTTTGTAGAATGATAGATACGACGAATCTATATATTTTAGAATAATAGAATGAGTCATCTAATATTTTAGAATAATATACACAATAATATTCAAAATAGGAAAATTCTGCCGTGAGAATCAAATTCTGAATCGGGGTTTAATCTCAACCACATATTTTCAAAAACGATTAATTTATTAGCACTCATGAACGGTTGTGATTAAAGTCCAATTCAAAATTGATTCTCATGCAGAATTTCCCTTCAAAATATTAAATATGAAAGTTTTGATACATTAGAATGATGGATATGACAATTTTAATTTTGGAGGAATGGTTTTGGAAGAAAAAATAGGACACTTTTACATGTGGAGGGGCTTATAAGTAATATTGATGATTCGGATGGTATACACGAAATTGGGCCTTCTATCTAACCCTAGCTATATAAATCATCACAAACCCCATGTTCCCTCCTTCCTCCAGCGGCGGCCAAGTTCTGTGTAAACAAACAATTCTTTCTGTGCTAAAACCCTAATCAACAAAAGAGATATGGCGGAGAGAGGCGACAGAGGCGGATTCGGGCGTGGTTTCGGAGGCCGTGGAGGTGGCGAGGGAGGTCGTGGCCGAGGACGTGGCGAAAGACGCGGTGGCCGACGTGGCAACAAGTCAGAGGAAGAGAAGTGGGTCCCTGTGACCAAGCTTGGTCGCCTCGTGAAGTCTCAAAACATCACCAGCATTGAGCAGATTTATCTGCACTCCCTTCCTGTCAAGGAGCACCAAATCATCGACACCCTTTTGAAGGGGTTGAAAGATGAGGTATGGATCTAGTTATTACTTATTTGTTAATTAGATTAGAGGATCTGTTAATTTCGTTGATTTTTTTCTGTTGATTGTGACCATTTGTAGTTGGATCAATAGTTTGTGTAGTTTATAGAAGATCCAGGCTTGTTATGTGTAAGAGATAATTTGTAAATTATGGAAGGATTACTATCTAAATCAAAGATAGTTCTGTTGCTGCACAACATATTTACAGGGTGGTTTTGTGCATAACATTCACTTAAATTTGTATTATATGTTGTATTCTCTTTATCTTGTGTTTCAATGAACAGAGGTAAGCATGGTAAAATTGTTCATTTCATTTTGAAATCTCTCTAATTATCAAGTAGGCTGCGTAATAAACAGTGTTGTTTATATCTATTGTTTCTATAAGTTGGATAGAATATAGTCTATCCAATATCCATACTGTCTATTATTGTTAACTATCAATAACTGAAAATAGTTGTCCTTACATGAAGATGTTCTTTATATTTATTGATATTTCTAATTGCTTGATGTAAAGGTCACAACTTCTGAGATGCTGTTTTGTTGTTATGCAGGTGATGAAGATCACACCGGTGCAGAAGCAGACCCGTGCTGGCCAGAGAACCCGGTTCAAGGCCTTTGTCGTGGTCGGTGACGGTGATGGTCATGTCGGTCTTGGTGTCAAGTGTGCCAAGGAAGTTGCCACAGCAATTCGTGGTGCCATCATTCTGGCCAAGCTATCAGTAATTCCTGTTAGGAGGGGTTACTGGGGTAACAAGATTGGGTTGCCCCACACCGTGCCTTGCAAGGTCACTGGCAAGTGCGGGTCGGTTACTGTGCGTATGGTGCCGGCCCCTCGTGGTGCTGGGATTGTGGCTGCACGTGTGCCCAAGAAGGTGCTGCAGTTTGCCGGTATTGAGGATGTGTTCACCTCTTCTCGTGGATCTACCAAGACCCTTGGAAACTTTGTCAAGGTACAAATTGAACCCTTTTATGGCTCTTAGTCATGTTGGTTTTAGATCTGTTGGTTTCATATTGGCCTTCTATATTTTTCATAATTTCATTAGTTTCTGTGTAAACAACTCAGTAAAGTACCTTGCACCTGTGAAGTTAGGTAATTGTATGTAGCGAAGTGGTATGTTGCTAATTTATAAATTGTCTGAAATGATTAATTATTTCTTTGTTTTTCTTACTTTTAGCTGTCCAATACTGAACTTAGTGGCTGCTCCTTGCTGAATATATGGACAGCCACTTTAAGTTCACTACATTTATCTATGTATTCAAATCGACAATTACTTATAAGCATTCTGTTGCTTTTTCTCTTTTGTTGTGTAGGCAACATTTGACTGCTTGATGAAGACATATGGTTTCCTTACACCAGACTTCTGGACAGAAACTAGATTCTCTAACTCGCCATATCAGCAGTACACCGACTTGCTGTCAAAACCCACCGCCAAGGCCCTCCTTCCTCCCACAGAGGAACCACTACAGGCTGAGGCTTAGATATGTTTCTTTTTGAGAGTTCGGTAGTATGCTTTTCAGTTTCTTTAGCGGAGAAATGAGATGAATGAGACTTAAGAATTTTTGCTTTTGGTTTGTTTTTGTTGTATCATGGTGAACCTGAGTTTCATTTTGTTTTGTTACTGGAAATGATATTGCTGTTCATCATAAGTCTCTTTTGTCATTTTAGAATTGTTTGCCAGCATATGGTTATGACAGTGTTTAAGATGCATTAGGATTGTTTTTGTTTTGCTGATTCTTTTTTTTCCTTTTTTTTAGATTAAACCACTCAAGTTTGGTAGAGTTTATATAATTTCATTATGTTTTTAGGATATAATAGTAATGGCCAGGCTGTTCTCCTACAGCACACAACCATTTTGCTTTGAACATTGTTCTACCTCATTCCTATGAGGTATAACTCGATTATGTTGATACCGTCTTGAATAAAGATTAAATTAGAAATTGAAAATCACCATAAGCTTGGCAAGAGACTTTTTACGTTACACTCTAATTAAGACATTTGGGTTCTACTTTTTGAATTTACATACATGATGCGCTGAGCTGAAGAAACACAATTTTAGAGTTGTATGAAATTTGATTGATAGGTTAACAATAGGTTAACAACTTCATTTGGATTACATTGAGAATAATTGTCAACATAGTTAATTAAATTCATCAAAGTAATAACCTTAATATATCAGTGCTGTGATCCGGGTCCGTTATCACACCCATCTGTGCTGATAAAGTGGGACAGCAATCTGTCTAATGCCCAAGGTACATATAAAGCTCAATTTATGCAACACGAAATATTCACTCTCCTTGCAGCATGGGAACATGGGGGTTTCAAAACTTTCGCTAAGTCCCAAGATTTAAATATTTTCCTATAGAAGTTTAGAGTCTGGCTTTCTCTTCCTTATATGCAGTGATAAAATGCTTATATACCGGATACGGGATATCCATGATGCTATTGACCAATTAACGGGCATCAAACCTAGCTCGAAACAGGGAAAGATATGCTACAAGAGCTATGAGTGTTGAAGATTCTGCAATTCTCAAGACTAATTTAATTTGAAAAATGTTGACAAGAATTAATTTGTGCAATCTACCTACACAATATCTCCAAACTAAAAGGACATTTTGTCAAACACCTTTAAAAGGGTTAGATTGTAGGCTTGCAGCATGACAGCATCAACTTGGACATCCGGGAGTTGTCCGGAATGAAAATTAGAAAATTTATGATTTCAACAACAATAAGGCTACAGCTGCATTGTTTAAGACTATCTCTGACAAATGATGCGGCAAATGTTTTCGAAGGAAGCTCACACAGGTTACAATTGAAGGGTGGTCAGTGTAAAGCAATTCTTTACAGCCCAGATCTTTAGACCAATTCACCATTTCAGTACCAGCAGATAAGACCATCTAACAAATATCCTCCATTCCCATGAAATGAGCCAAACAGGTGTGAATCCTTACGTGCCACAATTTACCTACAGGGAAGAAAGAGAACATAATTCTCTTCAAAACTCTAGTTTCTATAGTTAATTATTCCCATTGGCCAATTTAGGTACTATTAGAAAAGATAAAGTCACAGCAATCTGGAAATCTTCTGTTGAAATGTGCAGAGTTACATCACATTACCAGTAAGGAAAAAGCTGGCTCTGATCACCACAATACTGATATAGTACTGCTAGGAATTGACCACGAAAATCTTAGTAGTTAGTATAGGTACTAAAAATATTAAAGAAATTGAAATAATTTCAGTTATCACACAGACACAGTCCCTTTCTCTTTTAATGATCGCTCTTGGGCCAACAGATTTTTGAGTCCATTTTCATGCAGATCACTTTTCTCGGCTCAAACTAAGTCTCATTCTTTTCTAGTGAGATCAATTGACCGGATAGGGACTGATTTTGCCTGGGACACGTTGGAAGAGGCATGAGGAGGTAGGCTAGAGTTGGCTATTTATCGTCGGCATTGCTGTAATTCTAGGTGCATTACTTATTTTTTTTCTTTTATTTTTTCTTTTTCTTTTAGGCTCTGTTTGGATCATATAAGATTAAGGATAGAATTAGTTATTCAAGATTAAAATTTTTAATCCTAAACGATCAAGAATAAGTTTTTTGTAATCTAGAATGTTATTTTTAAGTGGTCTAACATCCGGATTAAATTTTTATTTCTAAAATATTTGAATCATCTTTTTAATCCGGATTAAAAGGTGGTCCTAATTATTTTTTCACATTAAGAAGATGATCTAAACATTCTAGGAATAAGAATTTAATTTAGACGTTGGACCACTTAAAAATAACACTCTAGATCTCAAAAATCTTATTCTTGATCGTTTAGAAATAATATTTTTTAGTCCCGAATAACTAATCCTAATTTTATTCTTGCATGATCCAAACGGAGCCTTAAAGAGTTAGGTGTATTCGCCTGATGTTCTTTTGTTTTGATCTTGATCAGGTGTAATCGATACAAATGATGGTTGTATTTTCAGTGATGAAACATATGGTGCTTGTATCTGAGTATGTCACATTTTCACTTCCCTAATTCCCTTAAATTAAAAGATCCTTTCGATTAGCTGAAACATTTTTTCCACCAGTAACTGAACTTCGTAGTATTACAGAGAGCCCATTTGTTTAAAAGTTTCAAGTATATATGTTCGATATAAAGTTAATTTGCTTGCAGAGACCCCTTTTGTCCGAACTTATTTGCGAACATCAGGAAGTTCTTTTTCATTATGGATGGAATTTTCTTGCAACAGATTTACGCTCTAGCTTGAAGATAAAGCTAAAATCAACTGACCCAAAATTCAATTCGACAGCGCGACCCAATCGGAACCACTTGTCGTGTAGTGACAAGATCTGACAATACTTATCTAGGATGGATCAAAAGTTCAAAAGCAAACATGATTCAAACCCCAGTTAAGCATGATGAATCTCATACCTGATTTCCACTGAAATTGATGGAAAACAAGTACCAGTATGATTTCTCTTTTGAAATTACTATTATCTCACAGTAATTGAGAGATACCACGAGGCATAACTTGTACACGTGTAAACAGAAAACAGCAGAACTGCAGGACATGCATAAACACCACAGAAAATATACACAAAAATAAACTGAACTTTTTTTTTTAGTGTTCTAGAATAGAAAGAGAGAGATGCATATAAAAAACCAAAAGTCGGTGTAAGCCAAAATAACTGTACTCATATAACTCTTTTTGTACATCTGTGGCTAACTCTTTTGAACAAAAAAAGGAGACAAAAAAGACCCTAGTGACTAAAATATTTCATCTAAACATTGCTGTCTCTATTCCTCCTAGTGACCCGAATATAGCAGAAGATCACTGCCAGAACGGCAGTTGCAAAACCACCGAGTATAATATCTGCTCCAGCAATCGATCTATCCGGTCGGCTCTTCGCTGCTTCAGGTTGCACGCTAGGTTGGCTGGCTAGAGCTAACCCATTACCAGCATATACAGACGGTGGATCGGCAATGCCGAGCTGTCGAGCCATTATCATTCTGGCAGAACCACAAAGCAAAACCAGTACCAGTAGAAGAACCCTTGCCATTTGCGTACAGAGAAAAGTTGCTATGGTTATGAGAAGATGTGGTTCTGTTCTGTGGTTTATATAGGATTAATTTCAAGCCTAAAATATTGGAGATTCTAGTGGGTTGTCTCATGGTCAAATGAGTGGGAGACTGAAAGTTAATTAATTAGTACCAAAAGTGCTTGGTAGGGGACCGATGTCTGGTGCTTGGCTGTCACATCGGTTGCAACCCATTGGAGTTTAGTTGAAACAGGCTATAATTTATTCCTATGCCAGATTTATGAAGGTGGGATGGAAGTTCTAACAAGGGAAGATCTTCCTTGGGGCGGTTGTATGTTGTTCTAGAGCAGTGGGATCTTGAGGAGATGGATGGTTGTCCATGGACCTGTTCTGCCACATCATATCCATCCTTAGGCAAATAAATAGAAGTTTGTGTAGTCAGAAATTCAGAATTACTCTCCTGCTGGTCTTTTGAAACTTGACGGAAACATTTAAATAATATAGAATATAGATATTTCCACGAGAATGTAAGAATTACTGAACTGCAAATTTGAGCACAAGTTTGCTTCGGATCCTTATAAGTGTCTTTCTATTTGAATTGAGCTATATTTGCAGTAAATAATTAAATTCTGCGAACCAATTTTTAAATATGGACTTCTTCTCAATAAAATAAAATCACTACCTTAAACATAATAAACAAAAAATTTGGTCCATAACAGAACGTCCCAATATGAAAATATACACATGAATGTGTAAATTCATGAAAGATGATTTTTTTAAAAGAAAAAGGCAGAACGAATCACAGTTCTTTATAGAAGGCATTTATATTATTTTTTCTAAATAAAAATATCAAAGAAATGAGAGTTATGTAATATTTTCATTCCAAATTATAAAGCTAGATTAAAATTTCTGCCTCTCTCATAAAAAACCAGGTCCATTTTTTCCTACTAATTCTGGTATTTTCCTACGTCAACAGATTCTCACAAATTTGTAGGATCAGCGTCCCCAGTAGGCATCGCTTGTATTAACGCCGAAGATATCCTACCAAAACCAAACATTAGGCCAGAATTAATTATATGGCGCGTCCATGCATTTAATTTCAATGGTAAGGAAGAGAGAAATTATGAAGATGCAGCTGGATCTTTGACACATTTCAACAAGTCCAAGTGCTCTCAGTGTGGTAGCTAAAGCCGTAGGTTGCAGATCTGCTGGCATTTTTGTCTTAATGCTTTAATTCCCGCATTAATTAAATCCTCATATGGCTTCAGAGAAAGCGCTCCCAACGCGCTTTTGTACTGTTGCTAAAATTGAAGAGAAAAATGCAACAAGACCAAGGTATGAAGGTAATGGGGCAATTCTCAAAAAAAAAAAAAAAAAAAAAAAAAAGAAAAGGTAATGGGGCCATGTAGTTATTATAGTGTGACTGTGTGACAAATTATTCAATTTTCATTTAGAATCAAAATTGAAGCGTCACAACCCTCTAAGAAAATGTTGGGGCTATTTTGTTTATTTTTAGAATGGAGATATTTAAAACTTTTGTAAAAAAATGTTGCTATTTATTAAATTGTTGAGCAATTTAAAATTCTTGCAGAATTATAAGGGTTGTCCCGCTTTATCCAAAACAAAGATATATATTAAATGATTAAATCACATTCGTTCAGTCGTAGATATCGCATGTTCGGCCATCCATAATTGTTTCAAATTACGTTCTCGTTGATCTCTCTCAACTTCTCTGCAATTTGCATCCATAATTCCAGCCCGCAGCACATTAGACACTACCGATCTTCTAAATTTTGCTTACAGATGCAATTTGCAAATGGATTCAATTCAAGTGATCGAGTAGACGAAGTTTGCGAAATAGGGTAATTGGTAGGGAGGAGGGTTCTAGTGTTTACATTTTTTGTGCTCCTAAATATTCACAATTCACTATTTTATGACTTTTAAAAATATATATATATATATATATATAAATGTCGAATCCAAATTGTTGATTTTATTCAATTTTAATAAGCGATGCATTTTCATATAGATATTTATAAAATTTGAAATTTATATAATATTCGATCAAGAGAGAAAAATGAATGAACCTTATTTACTATGATAGATTAATTGATAGATTAATTCTAACACGTTCATGTTTTAATCTCTGATTGAATATCAAATGAACTCCAAAATTTATAAAATCCATATAAAAATACATCGCTCGTTAAATTGAATAAGATCAACAGTTTGAATTGGAATATTTACATTTTAAATTTAAAAGTAATAATAATAATAAATTGAATAATAAGGGCATTTAGGAGTACAAAAAGTGTGGACACTAAAACCCTCCTCATTGGTCTGATACTGTCTTCTCAAACAATATGATACAAAATGTTAACCACTATCGAAGACTAATCATTACTAATCTAGAAAGTAGAAATTATCGAACTAAACTTGCAAATGGAAAGTCAAAATAAATTTCGATAATGCGGATGTTCTCGTCAGATCAAACATGATAGTGATAAATTGTATAACGGATATATTTTCTTGAGATTTGAGGTGCGGTTAATTAATATTAAAAAGCAATGAAGGCATTTCGCTTCTCCTCGGGACTAAGAAACTGCAGCAATTAAACAACTGTTCTATGGTGTAAATTGAGCTGCACTCCGAATAATGTTGGTGGTTGGTAGTCATTTTCCGCCTGTTGGTCTACTATACCAATGCTCTGCTTCCCACATGTTAACTCGCATTAAAAATAGAGTAGCTCCTTTTTCATTGTTCCGATATGTGAAAGAATACAGTTCACAATTTCGTGTACAGTTAAAAAGTTGAAACAGTAATTGACACTGTTAATATGCACATACTACTGGGATTGGATCAAAATTTCATAGCATTACAAAATTCTTCAAGCAAAATAAAAAAAAAAAGAAGGAAAAGGTTAAATGGGTTGAGACTAGAAGCATAATTACTCATTTATTCACATCCATCCAGAAGCTAAAGCAGCTATTATGATTTAAGCAAAAGGTATATGTGAAAAGAAATAGATACCTCAACAAGTCACCAATTCACCATTACCAAAAATAATTTAAACACTGTGAGCATACTGGGGAATTATTAACTCCGCATAATCATCAACCAAGACCTATCACCAGAAAAAGAAAAGAATGACAACATGAACACATAACAAATTGAACATAATTTACACACAAAATGTGCTTCGTGACAGGATAAAACAAAATTTGCTCATACACCCTTCCTGAACTCAAAATATCCCATATCCACATGATATTTGAGGTTTCAATGGGATACTGACAGCAAGTAGAGCAAAAGAAACATACCTTGTAATTTTGATCAATATATGTATATTCAACGAGTAACTGCTTTGGCTCCCCAGGACAAGGGTCACAAAAGCCCATTATTCCAGATTTTTTTATTCCCTCATGAAGCTGCATAGCAATACACAATCAGTCTGTCAATTAGAAGATACATATCACATAAAACAAATATAAATTGTGAACCACTGCATGCAACTCAAAGTTACCCAATAAATCAAAATTCTACATTTCACAATGACAATTAAACAATAAATCAATTCAAATACAGACATACCTTAAGCTGACCAGAATCAGTGACTAGAAAATTGAGCGGCACTGTCACGTCTAAAATTTGTGATGTGACGTCATCACTAACCTCACTAATTTGATCACCTTCTCTTATTAGATTTTTGTTTCCATACAGAGCCTTTGTTATAACCAAACCACCTCTATCCAGTTGCTTCTGCCTCTTCCTGTTTGAGACAACTTCTAGAAGCTTCTGTGCTCTATTGGCTGCCTCTCTTGCTTCCCTTACCTGTTTGGACACCCAAATGAATTATATATAAGAAAACCATACTTATTGGCTCTCAACCTACAAGAAGCAAAAATGATGAGAAGAAAATTATACATATACCTGAGCTGATTGGCTTTCTACCATCTCTAGAGCCTTGCGCTTCTCTCTCCTTTTATAATATGGTTTTAGAACATAAGACTGTTAAAGAACGAGAAAATAATTTATACTAGTAATAGTCATAAAGAGATTTTACTATGTACAGTAGAAAAAAGAAAAAAAAAACGAAGCAGAAAATAACCTTAAGTAGAAAATAAAGAGAGGAAGGAATTAGCAGGGTACTTGCTGCAAACCATGCATCCAGATCAGCAGAAAGCAATACCTACATTTGGCATCCAACGAGAAAAAAGTTATATTACTATATGGATCTATTAATACCTAGTTGTTAGAAATGAGAAACATATACAGGCAATACATAATACTTGATACTGCAATACTCACAGGGACAATCAACTTCTGGCCAGCACGGTGCAACTCAAATCTCCATGAGATACCCTATTAGGATTTGTCAAAGGGGTCTTGTAAGACTTGTTTATCGAAATATGCAAAAGTATAAAGGTATTGTATTCAGAAAAAATTTTAACCTGAATTCCAATAGTATAGATCATTCTAACAGTACTTAATTCGGATATCCTCCTTCCACCGCCAACTTCAAACTCTAGAGCAGTACTGTTACAAGATATATTAGCAAATGAACTTAAGGACAACTCATTCTTTTGATATACACGATGCAGTAAGAAAAACAAGTTCTAAATCACTTTTATCAAGAAGTGAGATTAAAATTTTAAAATGTACCTTCCAACTCTACCAGCGATGCGACCATGTGACTTTGAAGAGAAGTGGCGTACGTAGTGAGCAGATGCACCAAAAAAGCCTGTCCCAAACTAAAGGAAGAGGGAGGGAGGGAGAGAGAGAGAATTTGGGGTTGTCAATTAAATAAAATGCAAGTTCTGGAGTTTGACATTTTTTTTAAATGCTTTTGCCAAGTACAACAAAGATCAAGCTACAGACTAAGAAATTACAACTTGTGAAAATGACCAAGACTTTACCACAAGTTTCTCTGGTCTCGATTACTTTTTTTTTGGGATAATTAGGACAATTAGAGAGGTACCTTAATTTCTCCAGTAGCAGAGTTCTTTTCATCTTTTCTTTGCCATCCAACAGAAATGCCTGATTCCCCACCTAGAACAAGTTGGATCTTACAAATACCAAAAAGACAGATGATTAATGTTATTGAAAAGAGTTTTGTGCAAAAGGAAAACACATTTTAGTTATCATGAGAGCCACTTTCCAAGAAGTCCATAAATTGTTAAATCTGGCAACGAAGGAGAACTATACAAGTAACTATTATAAACTAGTCTAAGCATTTGGATGTGCGAAAGAATGAGGTTTGAACAAGAACAAGGGCCTGTTCTTGTTCCATGTTTTTGTTGGAAGAAAGAACAAGACAGTTTCAGCCTTGAACAAGCTATTCAAGAGTAAACAAAAAAATGGAATACCTTGTTCTTGTTCGTTGTTCAAGGTGCATTCAAACACATGTTCTTCCAATTTAGGAATAAGGAACATATTTATTAATAGTGCTTTTCCAACCCTTGCAAGATTTTCCAACCCATGATTCAAAATAACAGAAAAGGGACAACAAGAACTAGATAGCATACATTTCCAACAGCATGTTCTGATAGCTGTCGAGTCCATGCATTTGACAAGTTGATCGACCCATCTCTCAAAGATATAGATAACCCGGAGGTTGCTGTAGAGTGCCTTGAGATATGGCTGAAACAAAAAGAAAAATTGTTTCAAGAATGACAGTCAGCTGAGGCTGTTACAACAATTGCAACATGGAATTATTTTAGGGAAATGAACTTTTTCTAAAAATCAAGCAAAGCCACGTCATTCTCATTGTTTCATTTTAGGGAAATTATATTCCTAAAAGATCAAGCAAAGCCACAGCATCCCGAAAACTGCTTAGCAACAGTCAGAGAAGTGGGTAATGTTGGATCTAACTTTACTTTTAATTCCATCTACCATTCTTATTTAATTAAATTATCTGGATCCAAAAGACCTGTTGCACCCCTAATACAGCATGTTCCCATGTGATACATGGACTTAAATGTTTACCTAATATCTTTTGGAGTAAAAACTTTCTTGTAGAACAATTAGATTACTTCAACTTAAACGTATGCTAAACAGGCCTCTTATGTTACCTATTTAAATTTATTTTGTGCTCAAAAGGGTGTAACAAAGCCAATAATGCATTCCTATTCCAAACAATAGGCTATCAGAAGGCACTCGATTCAAAGAATCATAACCAAACTGCAAAAATCATTAAGCACAAACCGTGTTGCCTGTACACCAATTATGGATCGAAGCCCAGCTGTTGCCATGAACTCTACCGAAGCAACGGAGGATGCCTGATGGTGCAGCACAACTGTAGCTGCACCAGATCCAGATCTACCCGTAACTGCCATGTTGCCACCTATAGAAGCCATGTTGTGTTTTGATAGTTGCATCTGGACTTCACTATTCATCGCCATTCTGTAATTATCCAGAAAGATAGACAATTTCATCAGAGTAGAAACTAGAAACTTAATTCCTTAATCCAGAACCATGACCTCAGATATTCCAGGTTTAGGGGTAGGAATTAAGGACACAGTTCTTAGTTTTTAGAATCTTCCTTTGGTTTTTGTGACTCTGGACTGGTTGGGTTTCATTTCTAGCCTTCCAACACCTTGTTTGGGACTAAAGACTTTGTTTTTGTTGTTTCATTCCTTTAGGGTTGTAACTTTCAGGGAATTTAAAGATGTTCGAAACCAAGTATGTCAGACCTCAGATATCCTAACGAATGATGCGAGGCCAGAATTGCAGTGCTTCTCTTTGTATGAAAGTAGTCCAACAAAAAAGGACCAAAAACAAGCAAAGGAGAATCATGCCAGCTTATGCAGTTAGACTCATCGTTAAGTCTAAATCCATTTGAATATTGTACCACTTACAGTTAGTTCAGGTGAATCATTGCACCAAAGAAACGCATGGGTTACATCTAACGAACAAATATAAAAGATCCATGCAAGAGAAAATGTACCCACGCATGATGCCACCGCCATCCAAAAACTGAGGCACTGACAAATTGGCAAAAACCGAGCCGGCTGGTCTCGACTGTGAGAAGAACTTCTCCTCTTCCCTCCGGCGCCTCAGTCTCTCCAGTTCCTCCTTGATCTCCTCTGGTTTGCTCAGCTTTGGACCAAGCTCCAGACCAGATGTAAGACCCTCCATACCATACAAGTCGTATATCTGTCGTTTTTGCTCATCAGACAGAATTTCATATGCATCTCTGATCCGTTGGAAGTTCTCAGTTGCAATATCTTTCATCTGTTAAATAGAAATAACATTTTCAGCATTTTCAATATAGTTTACAAAATGTCAATATCAATTGTCTATAAGATTAACAGAATGCACAGTACACATGAGAATTAACTAAATACTGATTTACTATCATAATCACAGAATTATTAATGATAGACAAGCACCCTTAACAAAACGATTAACTGATACAGATTACAGCCTTCGTACGAATTCAAGTTACAAAACGATCAAACGTTGACCAGGAACCATAACTCGAGCAATTCCATCCACATTAATCAACCAAAACAAAATGTAACTAGACATGCAATTACATGTTGGTCGAGGTACTTGTCGGGATGGTAAACTTGAGCCCAGTGGCGGTAGGCCTTGCGGACGTCTTCGTCCGAGGCTTCAGGAGAGAGATGGAGAAGTGCGTAGAGATCCCTGGTCGGCTCCGACTCCGGCGCCGCCATCGCTGAATCGGAGTGAGACTGTCGCTGGAGTGATTGTGATTACTCGGCCGGAGTAGCCGAGAGAGTAAAAAAAGGAAGCGCCGCTGGGGTTTAGCGTGGCTTAATTTCCAAGTTAGTTGTTGACCTGGCACAACCTGGATATTGATGGGCCATATTGGGCTGCGATTTGTATCCCTGATTATTCAGGTAATTACTGTATACCATCCAAGCTATTAGCATCCAGACATCCAAACCCAGCCACGTGACCTCTTCACACGCGATACACATGATATTCACGTGATTTCTCTCTCTTCTATTTCATTTCCCATTCGAAAATCCAGATCTGAATTCCGATCTCTCTCCTCCTCTCTCTTCTCTCCTCTCGCGCCACTACAGATCACCCCCTAGACTCCGACCAGATCGCCATGGCTTTTCCTCTCCATCCATCGCCTCTCCATCCATCGCTTCTCCATATTTCTTTTTTGATCCCGACACCCCATCGCATCTCGTCATTTGATCTAGGGTTTCGTTGCGCTGAAGGAAGAGGTGAGGAGGGTTGTCTCCTGGGAGGTCGAGGAGGTCGAAGGAGGCGGAGATGAAAGCGACGCCGTCGAGATCCGACGGTGTTGGAGTTCTTGTTGGAGGTGGAGGCGGCGCCGTCGAGATCCATCGTGATTCCATCTCCACGCCTGACTTGGCCAAGTTCAAGATGGACCATCTTGAAGAAGATGTGGTGGCGCTTATGAAGAAGCGTGTTGTTGATTTGGCTGGTACCCTTGGCAAGTCTGTCAAGGTCGAGTTGAATGGCCAGAGAGTCCCAGTCAAGAGTGTCTCCGATTATATCAACTTGTATCTTCGATCGGCGTCTAAGTCTAGTCCAGAGCCTCTTCCAATGTATGTTTATCTCAATTAGCCTGCACGTAACTTTTATTATGTTGCAAACTATTTAATTGAGCATATTCAAACATTGCATGTGTTGCATGTGAGACTGAATTTAGGTACTGTTTTGTCAACGGCAATTCAGTGTTATTATATGAGGCAAAGTTGAACAATTTAGAAATTTTGGATGAAATTAGTGTTCATATATGTTGTACAAGTGTTCAGTTAGTGTTCATATATGTTTTTCTTATTGCATCTAGGGATCAATTACAACAATCTGCATGGTATTTATTACTTTGTTGTCATTAATGTTCAGTTAATTGTAATATAGATTAAGTTAATTATCATTAAGTGTTCATATATACTAATTAATTGTTTAGTTTTTCTAATAGATTAGCTAGTCATCATATGTGTTAAGTTAGTATATTTAAGGAATCATCTTGTTTTATTATGTATTTTTTTAAAACTTCACATGACTTGAAAGGATTAAATATTATTAGAGAGCCAAGAGATCATCTTATATTCAATTGTCAAAAACTAGTTTCATTTGCATTTCTATAAGTGTTCAGTTAGTTGCTTTATATGTTACGTTTAATGCATTTAGGGATGAGATTACAGTAATTGAACAGATTGCCATTGCTGGCACACCCCTAATTCATGTGATTTTATATAATTGTTCAGTTAGTTGCTTTATATGTTATATTATATGCATCTAGGGATTAGATTATAATATATGATTTGTAAACAATTTACTTGTGCAAATGTTAACTTACTTTAATATTTCCAGAAAGGATGTGTTAGATATTGCAAATGTTATGTTAAATGACTTAAGGGATCATCTTATGTTCAATTATTAGAAACAAGTTTATGCATAAAGTTGTTTGAAAAGATTATTTAGTATTAAAATGTGATCTATTTGTCACATTAAGGAATCATGTTGTTAACACCTTATATCTGTATTTTTATTCATATTACACAGGTTTTGGCTGCGGTTTGATCGAGTTGGTGTCCTTATGTTTGTTCGTTCTCCACCGACATTCTGATTTGTTCCAAAGTGAACATGTTTGTTGTAGTTTATAATTTTGATTTGTGCTGGTATTATCGTAGTCGACAATACTTTTATTGTTGTGTGATGTAAAATTTGAATTGTTTTGATTGATTTTTGAATGGCTTGTTACTTTTTAAATTATCCCATAACTAGTTTAATTGAACACAAAAAACTATGAAATCAAATTTCTGCTACAACTAACTGAACACATAAATACTTTAAATTCATCCCTTAACGTGTTTAACTGAACATAAAAACTTAAAACTTCATAGTACGACTGCATCAAACTGAACACTTAACGCAAATTAACTCATCCCTTGACTCATCGAACTGAACAAAAAATTCCGTCCATTTGATGACGTCAGCGCGCAAAAAAAAAATTTGTTTGAAAATTTTTTTGATGACGTCAGCACGAGAATTGATGACGTCATCACGCGGATTGATGGCATCATCAAGCGAAAACTGGACTCATCCATTGGAATGAAGTTGGATGCTTGGATGCTTTAGAACTGGATGGTGTATATCAGCTCCGGATTATTCATACCAATAATCAGGATGCTGAAAAAAATAAAAATAATATTGAAATATTATCAAATTCGAAAATATTACTTAAAGAATCTAACTTTTAACAATAGTTTTATGATATTGATACTAAAATCGTTCTTCGAAAGAACGATCTTAGCCATATTCCGCCAAATCATGAATTGTATGTATTTTTTTATATTTTTTATATCATTCATTTTTTATTGTCGAAACAAATTTATGGTATCATTTTGTTTATCATTTATATACTTAAATTTTAATCGTTTTTTTTCTCACTTTTTTAAAATCGATACTAGCTTAGTCTTAGCATGGTTTTTAATATTTTAATGTGTTTATTTTTAAAAAATAATATATATATATTAATAAAATTGTTTGGTTTTGGATTCATTACTATTTTATATTTGCTTAAATAATTATTTATTTATGTTTTATTAATTGTAATTTTTTATTTTAGTTTGATTTTTAGTTGTATAATTTTTTTTGTCATAATTAGTTGTTGTAGGAAATTTTGTCGCATATATGTCTATTATTTTAAAAAAACAGTCTATTTTCTGGTATCACATGTATATCACAGAAAAATTTAAAAATCAGAGAAAATAACAAAAAAATCACACAAAACATGTATTTTTGAACGTTAGAAATTCAAAAGGCATAACTTTTCATAGGAACTTCTGTTTGGGGTGTATGACCCCAATCCGAAAATCTTGTGATGAGATCTAAGGAATTTACTGGGCTTTATCTTGTAACAACCATTTTCGGGACAAAAAAATTTGTCTGAAACTCCGAAATCCACTTTGAAAGTTTTTTAATCTAAAAAAACATAAAAAACTACTATAATTAGTTTTTAATCAGTACAAAATAATTACTAGACAAGAGGAGAGTAGAGATGTAGAGATGATTGTTAAAAATTGAAAAAAAAAATGAGCATAGTAAAGGAGAGAGAAAGAGAGACTAGTATATAGAGAGGGATAAAAAATAGAGACTAACGGAAGAGTGGAGATGAGAGGAGATGAGTTAAAATGAGAGAAGATGAGAGGGGAGGGGAGATGAGATGAGATGAGGATATTTAATATTTTTATATAATAATCCTAATTCAATAATTAAAAAATATATAAAAATATGCATAACATATTTTAATATGCTTAAATATTATATAGATTATATTTTAATTAATTTTTTCATAATCATAAGAAAATACTAAAATTTCAAAATAAAACATGGTGGAAAAATATATCAGCATATAGTAAAAATAAAATAACACAACTTAATAAGGAAAATACATATCAAAAATACAAAACCATACAAATATTAAAATTAAATAGAAAACATTTAAAATATTAAAAATATTAAAAATAAATTAATAAAATATTCAAAGTATGTACAAGAAAGGGGAATGGCTAAGATCGTTCTTTTCAGAGAACGATATTGTGATACTGTTTATATAATTCTAATTATTTTATTAATATTTCAAAATTTCTGAATATTTTAATATTATTTTAATTTTTTTGGGAATTAGGATGGCTATGGACATATTTCATATTTGATTTCACATGAATAAGAGAGGAGTAGAGTAAAGGGAAAATATTTATTTATTATATATGTTCATGGGAGGTAGGAAGAGTGAAAAGATAGTAAAAAACTATTTATTGTTTGTTTAATATTTAGTTGTGTCATATTTTCGTTTATCCTAGGGCAACCAAACACATCATTTATCAAGCACGCGTTTCATGAGGTCATGACTAAACTAGGTAGAATCTATTTTGTGTCATTTTCATCGGAATATTTGTTTTTATATTATTCTTTCATAAAAACAGTGTTTAAAAAATTGAAAAAATTATAGATAGAGATCACATTAGACTGTTCAGTTCTTTGAAGTTTTCATATTGAGATGCAGTCAGATTTAACATAATCATTTGTCCATATCACTTTGATTTTGCATTTCTCTTAGAGTTTTCTTTGAACTAGCTGCAGCACGTAGGAAGTATCATTATAAAAATTTAAAACATGGAAAAAGCAGAAAGGGAAGAAGTTTTCAAAGTAAGAAAGACACCAGATCAGTTATATATCTATTTTTTTTTATTTAATCAGCCTTTCGGACAACAAAAATTGAAAGATTAACTAAGGTGAACAATGAATCAAAATCACACATACTTAACGGACCCGAAGTCGAGTAATTAACACCGTAATATTAATGGACCAATTGGTGGTGTGGTGTCTGTGATAGAATCATGCTGGCCTTCAAATGCTCGGTCTTTGCATAATGTCCCAAATCAACTCAAGTTTGATAAACAAGCATATAATTTTGTGCCCGCATTTCACGGGTAATTGATACCAACATATGAGCCCTTAATATAACCAATTTACATCATTGTTTCTTCCATGACCATGAGACCCGATGTCTTTATTAACGCACTCTACGCTTCGCCAATCGCCCCTCAGTTAATCATTTGGTGTCTATTGATTTTCTTTTGACTAAAACGTATATATGTGATCTTTGTTTTAAAATGCGGATTCGAAGATGTTGTATGTGGCAACGCATGCGGATTTATATGCCATTTTTTTTAGTTTTGATTTAATATAAAATATAAGCAAGTAGTTACATTGACAATTATAGCTATAAAAATAAAAGTTGATTGAAAAATTTTAAAATAATATTTTTGATAAATTAGAATTGACTTACATTAAAATTTTATATATATTCATATAGGCCCTGATCAAAATTCCATTTTTTTAACGTGGGATTTCATTTCATTGGAAAATTCTTGATCAAAATGAAGGGATTTGGTGTCATTTGATTGGAATTCCCATGTAATTAGATTCAACGAAATCCTATGAAATCAATTCAATTGAAATGAAATGAAATGAAATCCCATGTAAACTTCATTTTGATCAGGGCCATAGAGTTTTGCTATGGTGAGTTGCTGATAAATGATTTTCATACATAGTATTTCAGTCATTTATAGGACTTAATTTCATGCATTTCATTATAATTTATGTTATTTAACTGATAATTTAGGTTAGAATCTAGGTACTGCCATGTTTGCTCTGTTTTTGTACAGGATTGAAGATAAGCTACTCAAAACGACAAAATCTGCATCGATTGGTGACCTACCAAGAGCACCAGCGGATAGAAGAGAAGACTGGCGACTCAGAAAATTTCAACGGGCCGCTAGGTGCGACAGCGGGCCGCTGGAAAGGAGGAAACCACTGCCAAATATAGCCAGCCAGTTTTGTTAACTTCTCAACCACGTTCTGAGCTATTTCTGGAGCCTCCAATTGCAAGTCCTTGACCTCTAGAGAACCGCCAATGTCTAATATAAAAGAAAGAAGCCTTGATGCCAGAAGGGACACAATTTTGGAGGTTAATTGCAGCTAATTGAGACAGCCAACAGGAGAGCCAGCGGGTCGCCAACACCATCAGCGGACCACTGGAGAGTAGCAGAAGACAGAAAGATAGAGTCCAAGTTGCAATCTGTTGTAATCTTTGATTCTTTCTTATGTTTTTGTTTATCTTTGATACTTTTTTGTTTTATTTGATGAGTTGTAGCGAGTAGATACTGATTAGGGGCCATGACAGTGAACCTTTTAGTTTATGATTAGATAATATACTTTTTAGTTAATTTTTTTGTTGCATATTGTGTTTTATTTTCTTTCTTTAAAATTTGATCTGATTGCTTGAATTGCTTAAGTTAGATTTGCTCGCATTTGTCAAGTATAGGCCTTGCTTGATTGTTTAATGGTTAAATCCAAACCAAACTTAAATTATTTGATGCAATTGTACCAACTTGAAGGTTCGAACTGAGAGGTTGAAACCAGAACTAATAACGAGAGTTAGGTCCTTTCTAAGAGTGAAAACTCAAAGAATTCATTATATTATAAAGGTTTAAACTTATAGAAACTAGACCACGAAACGAGAGTTGAAATCTAGATTTTATACGAAGGGATTTGAGTTAATTGATCGTCAACCAGACCTAAAACGAGAGTTTGATCTGTTAAACATCAACTAAATCATATTCATTACACAAAGCGACTTCTAAATTAACTAAATTATTGAATCTGCACTAATCCTGGCGGGCCGCTGAGTGAACCAGCGAGGTGGTCTATGCCCGTCAAGTAGCCAGCGACAAGTCAATATGATTAGCGACCTGAGTTCTTTCAGCGGGCCGCTACGAGAGTCAGCGGGCCGCTAAAACTGGAGTAAACTGAAGACTTAACTTGTCTTAAGGCCCTAGTTTTAATTAATTATGTTTTAATCTTCTTCAATTGTGATATGTTAATTTATGATTTATTTTATTGTAAATTTTTAATACTTTGTTACTGTGACCAGTCAACTTTTATTGCTGTTCGTTTAATTTAGCAAATTAAATTGAGTTAAAATCCAATAATTCAATCCGTCCTTGTGGTTCGACCCCGAAATACTTAGATGATTGTCGTGCGCTTGCGACTTAATTTAAGTAGAATAGGGTATAAATTTAAGAGCAAGAAAATCAACATCAGTTGCAACTCACCGAAGGGTCGGTGAGTTGCGATCAAAACTCCTAAATCTAGTTTAAAATGACAAATCCAAACCGTCCAATATGATTTCTCTATTGAAATCTCTATGCAGATCAAATTTTATATTTTTTTGAAATATTTAAGTATTTTTTCGGATTTTAAAAAATTGTTGTTTTTGAACGGTTCAGAACTAATTAGATTATTGATTTTCTAAAATTTAAAAAAAATACTTAAAAATTTTGAAAAAATATGAAATTTGGTCCGCATAGAGATTTCAATAGGGAGATCATATTGGACGGTTTGAACTAGATTTAGGAGTTTTGATCGCAACTCACCGACCCTTTGGTGAGTTGCAACTCGGTGGCCCCTGTACATGCATAATCTTATGAATTTGCATTGGTGCATGAGATCATGTATGCAGTCAATGACAACATATTTGCATATGCGTCAGTTGTTTCCATGTCCACATATCACATAAATTACTACAAGATGCATATTGTTGACGGCGTTCGAATTGAGGATTTAAAGAAACTAGCAAGTGTAATTATACATAATTATACATAATTCAGAGAGCAGCGTGAGACTCAGTTCATAAAAAATAAACTATAAAGTCAATTCGAGAGATTGTTATGAAATTAAATAAATGTGAATTGTTCATCTTCATATTCTCCACTATACTCATTTATGCCCATATTCTCCACTACTCATTTATATCTATGATCTCCACTACTCAATTATTATTCATTATGTGAGATGTCATGTTGTAGCCTATAAATAGAGGCATTGTAAAGTTGTGTAAATGATGAAAATGCATGAAAGAATGGTTAGAATGAGATAATAAAATTCTGAAATTTACTCTTGAGAAAATTGTCTTACTTACTCTTGATACATTGTTCTTTATTTATTTATTCCACTTTATTTTTACAACACGTTATCAGCACGAATTTGCTTGGAAGGAATCGTAAAATTATTTGCACAAATTGCTACGAAGAAGTTGCAAAAGTTTTGGGGAAAATGACTGACGCAATATTAAGTAAAGAAGATCCATGTTTGGTTGATAGCGGAACTACAAATACAATATTGAAAAGTAAGAAATATTTTTTACAATTGAATTCTGGTATGATTAATATTCAAACTATATCTGACTCAAGTAATATTATTGAAGGCTCCGGAAGAGCTTGTATTTTGTTACCTGAAGGAACAAAACTAATAATAGATGATGCATTATATTCGAGTAGATCCAGAAGAAATCTACTAAGTTTTAAAGATATTCGAAAGAATGGTTATCATATTGAAACTATGAATGAAAGAAATTGCGAATATCTTCATATCGTATCTATTATAAATGGCCAGAAAAATATTATGAAAAAATTACAAGCATTATCTAATGGACTATATGTTACTTATATAAGTGCAATAGAATCAAATATGATCACTAACCGAAAGTTAGTTGATCCAAAGTTATTTACATTATGACATGATAGATTGGGTCATCCATGAAATATTATGATGAGGAGAATAATATAATGTGCAAATGGGCATCCCCTAAAGGATCTGAAGATCCTGTTTTCAAAAGAATTGACATGCCAAGCATGCTCTCTTGGAAAATTAATTATTAGGCCATCTCCAAATAAAGTTGGACCTGAAGCTCCATTATTTTTAGAACGAATTCAAGGAGATATATGTGGACCTATAACACCGCCATATGGACCATTTAGATATTTTATAGTTTTAATTGATGCATCAACGCGTTGGTCACATGTGTGTTTGTTAGCAACAAGAAATGTTGCATTTGCTAGATTACTAGCACAAATTATTCAATTAAGAGCTAACTTTCTGGATTATCAAATTAAAAAAATCCGACTTGATAATGCAGGAGAATTTACGTCCAAAACTTTTAATGATTATTGCATATCTATTGGGATTACTGTAGAACATTCAGTGGCACATGTTCATACACAAAACGGTCTAGCAGAATCGTTTATTAAAATGTTACAATTAATAGCTAGACCATTACTTATGAAATCTAGTTTACCATCTTCTACATGGGGACATGCCATATTACACGCTGCTGCACTAATTAGATTAAGACCAACTACTGATCAAAAGTATTCCCCATTACAATTGGTCTCCGGAAGAGAACCAAATTTGTCCTATTTAAAAGTATGTGATTGTGCAATATATGTTCCAATTTCTCCTCCACAACGCACAAAAATGGGATCTCAAAGAAGGTTGGAAATTTATATTGGTTTTAACTCTCCTTCTATTGTCAAATATTTAGAACCATTAACAGGAGATGTTTTTACAGCAAGATTTGCTAATTGTCATTTTGATGAATCAATATTTCCAAATTTAGGGAAAGAAAAATAAAATCTGGATAAAACAGTGACATGGAATTCATCATTATCTTATCTTGACTCCCGAAGTGGTCAATATGAACTTGAAATTCAAAAGATTATAAATTTATAAAGAATTGCAAATGAATTGTCTGACGCATTCACAGATATAAATAGAGTCACTAAATCACATATTCCAGCTATAAATGCACCTGCTCGAATAGATATGACAAAAATATCAAATGAATCTCGTGAACGTAGAAAACGTGGAAGACCAATCTCATAAAGCAGTTGGTAAAATCCCAGAAGAGATTTATGAGGTTCCAGAAGAAACTAAATCTCCAGAAAAAATTAAATCTTTAGAAGAGATTAATAAAGTTCAAGAAGAAACTAAAACCCCAGAAGAGGTTGATGAAGTTCTAGAAGAAACTGAAGTACCAAATGATTATGAGATTTCTATAAATTATGTAAAAACTAGTACAATATTGAATAAAAATGAAACTCATGTGAATGAAATTTTTGCATTCGCTATAGCTAGTGATGTTATAAGCGAAGAGGATAATGTGCCAAAAACCATAGAAGAATGTAGGCACAGAAATGATTGGCTTAAATGAAAATATGCCATATAAGCTGAATTAAATTCACTTGACAAACGAGAAATATTTGGACCAGTAGTCCAAACACCTAAAGAGATTAACCCTGTAAGTTACAAATGGATATTTGCCATTAAAAGAAATAAGAAAAATGAAATTGTGAGATACAAAGCAAGACTAGTGGCACAAGATTTTACACAAATATATGGAGTAGATTATGAAGAAACGTATTCACCTGTAGTGGATGCAATAACTCTCTGATTTTTAATAGGTCTCACAGTCACAGAAAATCTAAAAATGCAACTTATGAATGTTGTTACAGCATATTTATATGGTTCACTTGATAATGACATATATATGAAAATTCCCGAAGGATTAAAAATGCCAAAAGTATATAGATCAAAACCTAGAGAAATGTATTCCATAAAATTAAAAAAATCTTTATATGAACTAAAACAATCAGGTCGAATGTGGTACAATCGACTTAGTGAGTATCTTTTAAAAGAAATATATAAAAATAATTTAGTTAGTCCATTGTATTTTTATTAAAAAATCAAATTTAGGTTTTACAATAGTTGCAGTTTATGTTGATGATTTAAATATTATTGGATCTCCTGAAGAAATTGAAAATACTGCAAAATTATTGAAAAGAAAGTTTGAAATGAAAGACTTTGGTATAACTAAATTTTGTGTCGGCCTGCAGATCGAGCATTTAAAGAATGAAATATTTATCCATCAATCAAATTATATAGAAAAAATATTTAAAAAATTTAATATGGATAAAGCTTATCCCTTGAGAATACCAATGGTCGTACGATCATTAAATGCAGAAAATGATGAAAAAGTAATTGGTCCAGAAGTACCATACTTAAGTGCAATAGGAGCGTTATTATATCTTGCAAATAATACAATACCTGATATTGCATTTGCTGTAAATTTATTGTCAAGATATAGTTCCAAACCAACCCGAAGACATTGGAATGAAATTAAAGATATCTTTCGCTATCTTTGCGGAACTCGTGATATGGGACTATACTATCAAAATGATTCAAAATTCAATCTAGTTGGTTATGCAGATGCAGGATATTTGTCAGACCCACATAAGACGCGATTACAATCAGGATATGTATTTATATATAGTGGAGCTGCAATTTCGTAGCGATCAACAAAACAGACTCTAACTGCCACATCATCAAATCATGCCGAACTCATTGCATTATATGAAGCAAGTAGAGAATGTGTTTCATTAAGGTCAATCATTCAAAATATTCAAGAAGAATGTGGGCTTGAAAATATCAAGGAAAATCATACTCTATTATATGAAGACAATGCAGCTTGTATAGCACAAATTAGATAATGATACATCAAAGGAGACCGAACTAAACACATTGCACCAAAATTCTTTTAGACACATGATCTACAAAAAGATGGTATAATAGATGTTCAAAAAATCCAATCATACAACAATCTGGCCGACCTATTCACAAAATCTTTGCCAGCGAGTAATTTTGAACAACTCAGAAAGAAGATAGGTCTATATCGACTGAAAGACGTCCAATAATATCAAAATGAGAAGTATTATACACACTGTACTCTTTTTTCCTTATCCAAGTTTTTATCTCAAATGAGTTTTTCTTGGTAAGATTTTTAATGAGACAGGTAAATTGGTCAAGAAGTACCATATTAATATCGATCCTGAAGTATCATATTAATAGTGTATAATTAAAGATAAATATCCAAGGAGAAGTGTTATGAAATTAAATAAATGTGAATTGTTCATCTTCATATTCTCCACTATACTCATTTATGTCCATATTATCCACTACTCATATATATCTATGATCTCCACTACTCAATTATTATTCATTATGTGAGATGTCATGTTGTAGCCTATAAATAGAGGTATTGTAAACTTGTGTAGATGATGAGAATGTATGAAAGAATGGTTAGAATGAGATAATAAAATTCTGAAATTTACTCTTGAGAAAATTGTCTTACTTACTCTTGATACATTGTTCTTTATTTATTTCTTCCACTTTATTTTTACAACATAGATAACATTAATTTGAATTCATTTTTTTGACAACTAGTTTCAACCACTTATATAACACTACTCTATTTTCAAAAAGCACTTATGTATTAATACCTTTCATCAACTATTTTTATTTTCAAACACACTCAATAACTTTTCAGAGAAAGTCAAAATACAAATACAATACTAGAGTACAAACTCTTCACAACCCTCTAGACTCATCTAACTCATTAATTGTAAACAAACTTCAACCATACCATGCCAAATTGTCAATTAGATAAATATGGATGAATTAAAAAAAATAAAATACCAAAAGTTGTAATTTCTTTTTAGGCTTTATCTTAAATGATCTTAATATGGGTCAAAGTGAGATAGATAAATATGGTCACAAAACTAATATGTTATCAATCAAGCCATAAGATCGATCAATGCTTATCTAAATTAAATTTCTTAATTATAACTCGAGGTGCATTAAACATTAACTCAAATAGGCTTGAGTTGGTCCATGTTAGATATTAGGGAGAATTGGTTCTGTACCCCTTCAAAACAAAGAAATTAGTAATTTGTCCCTTTACCCACTTCTAAATGCTTAGTGCACTCCAATATCATCCCCAAAAGAAACCAGATGTGTAATAAAAGAGTGAATTCAAGTTATAGAACTAAAAATCCATAAGTGGTATAATTGAACCCTAAATGTCGGCCTAGAATATTCTTGAAATAAAAGTCATTTAGAAATTAAGAATAAACCCGTAACAATTCCAGAATTCTTATTAAAATAATATTTTATTTATGAGCGACTGGCGATTCACTGCTGAAAGCTCAGTTTACCGAGAAGTATTACGAGCAACCGAATCAATCGAAGAACCAGCCCTTGGTTTTGTTAAACCAACTGAAGCAACTCAAAGGGCTACCTCAACAATTATCAAGCAGAACAACACAATCATTCAATTGGTTGTTAAAATCAAGGAAGAACTTGAGTATTGCAAGGACCAAATAAGAGAACTCAGAAGGGCAAGAGCACCCGAAGGATCTGATACATCTGAGGCTTTTGAACAAATCCAAAACCAACTCAAAAACTTGAGTCTTGGTCCGCCTTCAACCTCAAAAAGACCAACCATAACAGGCAAATTCTTTGTATACCAAGACCCAAAGAAAATATACGAAGAAGAGAAAAAGAAGATACAATGAGTCGTACTCAAACTGAAACAGTGAGTAGACCATCTGTATCAGATCATGACAACCAAATACCGACTGTTGAAGATCAAATCCGGGATTACAGACTCGGAAGTCGTTTGCGGTATGAAGCACAGAGGAGATTGCCAAGGCGAAGGCAATACAGAAGGACTTTAGAATCCCAATTGAGTCCAGATGCGGAACTGAATATTTTGCAGTTTCGCAGAGCACAACAAGTTCCGGCAGAGACACTATACCAAGTCGGATGGAGTGAGAGAAATCATCGGGTTTACCAACACTATTCCGATGAAAGAATTTTGGTGGTTGGAGATCAAAGGAAAATTCCCTTTATCTCTCAAGAAAGCTACAACAGGCTCGTTGAGGAGGGATTACAACACTTACACATAGGTGTTGTAATGGTCAGGCTTTACGCTCTGCATAGGAGAAATGCCGGTGTAAATACTCTAGTTGTGTTAAGAGATACAATGTGGGGAAGTGATGCCTCATTAATAAGTTCCATGGAGATGGACTTAACTGATAATACACAACTAGCATATACGGTTCTTGACATGACGGTTAGTATTCATGATCTTTACAATCACATCCAATTGGTTGTACAAACTCATAGGTACGAATCGTGGCGCGGTGGTGAAAGCAACCTCTTAATTTCTCGATCTCTAATCAGGAGACTATCAAACACAAGCCACACAAATTTCCGGTACAATGTTCAAGGGGTAACAGAGCACTTAGCAAGCAGAGGCATAAGGGCTATACCGGGACAACCAAGATCAACCGCCGAACTGAGAGGTCAACAATGGATAATCAGACCACCAACAGTTCCAGAAGTACAACATCCACAAACAGTGCGAGTCAGATCAAGAACTGATGGATTGCTAGCCATTAGATTTGGTGGATACACAGCAACTGCATCAGCTGAACTAGCAGTTGTAGGGCCCAACGATGAAGAAGAATTAGACGAAAAAATGGCCCTGATGATCACAATTGAGGAACAAGAAATCTCATTTGAAGAAGAGTTGGAATCAATCCAACTACTAGCATCCCTGTCTAGAGAAGGACCAGAATATTGCCCACCAGAATACTGTCCAATCTGGGATAAAGATAAAGATCCAGAGGAAGAATCGCTCAATCCTTTCACCTCGGAAGGTGGTAGGGATGAAAAGTCGCATTTTGCATTTGCGGCCAAAGAAACAGAACTAGAATATTCCAAAATAAGAGCTCTCACAAAAATAATGAAATCAGCTTTTTCAACAGCTAAGAACTCGCTTACCCAGAGGAGGCCAACAGAACCAGTAATGGATCCTATTAATTACCCACCTGCCAGTACATCGAGACAACCACCGATACCAACAATACATGAGATCAGAAATCATGTTGGCAGATTCAAGAGAGGCTATGCACAATAGCATAATGGGAGATTCAACCTTCCTGATGCTCAAAGTGACAAAGGTGCAATTCTTGTGTTGTCAGACGACATTGGACAATACAGCGATGTGATCTCTCGATGGGAATCAATTACTCTTAATGTGGTTAATGACCGCAATTGGACAGATAATAAGAGTAAGATAATTTTTATTGAAAATCTTTTGGGGGATGTGGAGAAAAAAATGTTCATTCAATGGAGAATGGCATATCCCCATGAGTATGAAGAATTAATAGCAGTAGCAGATGACCCCCAAAATGTAATCTCCAGCATCAGGAGAATGATACTGCTAGAGGATCCATATCAAGGGTCCACTGAAGAACAGACACGGGCATATCAAGACCTTGAACGCCTGTCATGCAACCATGTTAAGGATCTATTCAATTATATGAATGATTACAATATCCTCGCGACAAAATCCGAAAGAATGTACATTTCTCCAGAACTCTTAGATAAATTCTTCAGAAAAATGCCACCTTTAATTGGTCAAGAGCTTGAAAAGGCATTTTCAGACAAGTATCCTGGAGCAGCAATTAGTGTATTGCCAAGAATAAATTTCTCATACCAATACCTAGCTATAAGGTGTAAACAAGCTGCACTCCAGAGGAGTGATCGAGGTATAAACCAAGGTCAAACAAATAAACCTTTTACTCGACTAGTCGTTTGTAGCAAAGTAAAGGTGTCGATCCCACAGAGATGGATATGATTACTATTCTTATTGGTTCGCTAAATCTAGACAATAAAATTTTTGGAAAAGTTCTCGAATCGAATAAATAGAGGTAAAATAAAGGATGCAAGTGCTAAAGTAGAAAGTAATGCAAAACGATTCAAATAAATATTTTTGGGGGTTTTTAACAGTTTAATATATGATGAGAAACGTGCCTTAGAATTCGATTTCACTTAGGATCGGTCACAGGGTCGCGAAACATACCGCTGTCGCGGTTCTGTCCCACCAATTCGGTCAGAATTCCACTGTGTAAATGCTGGAATTTACCCGATTGTTGATCTGTTCAAGCCAAAGGTCCATCTAGCCATACCTAAACTCCCTAACCCTCTGCTTTCGCCTATTGGGTACGGTATTTGGTACGGGAACTAGTGTTAACCTTCATCGAATGCATTGCACCTCAACTTTCGTTTGTCGGTGGACTTATTCGAGATTACTAGTTGGTTTTCTACGAGATATCTAACTTAGGCCGTCGCCTAATTAGAAGGGTTTACTTTTGGTTACTAACTGGTCGACTTTCGTCCTTGACCTACATCGAATTCTTGTGCAAGACTTGGTTATAAATTGGGATTGAAGTCCTAACAAGTGCGGCCGAACAAATGTCAAGCAATGCAAAGAATAATCAACTCAAAAACACAAGCAGGTCATTAAAATTTCCAAGTAGTAATTGACTTCGTCCATCAACAAAATGAGTAAATTAAGCAAACCAAATCCTAAGCTACATCCACCCCTAAAGCAACAAGAGATTAGCCTAGCATACTACTTAAATCCATGCAAATAACAGTAGAAAATTCAAAGCAAAACATAGTTTCAGAATTTAAAGAGAAATATGAAAGATACAACAAATATCCAAGTTTCTTAGGTTATCAACTGCTGCCGTCGCACTAGAGAGCACCTTAGATCCTTTAGAACTCGTTGCTACAGCCGGAAACAGGTCCAAATGCCTTCCCTTCTGCCCTAACCGTCCAGAAAATGGGAGAGAAGACCAGATCCAGATCTGCTGGAGAGAGAAAAGTGAATGTGGAATGAAAGATGGCCCCTTCCCAAGATGGAAGGCGCCTAATAAACTCTCCTCTGGCCCCTAGACAGCTGGTGCACGCTCTGCCTCCCTCTAGGCCGAAATTGAGGCCTTTCCATAAGAGAAAACGCCTCAGAATTCAACCAGAAAAACTTCCCTGTTAAGCAATTCGGACCGAATTGACTGCAATTCGGACCGAATTGATGCTGCTGGAATTTCTGCGCATGTGAATTCGGTCCGAATTGAGAGGAATTCGGTCCGAATTGATGGAGCTGACTTGGCTGGGTTGTAATTCGCGTGGCCTTGTGTCTGGGCAATGCACCGGGTCGAGTCGGGATTTGATCTTTGGCTAGGAATGAGTCGTCTAGCCGTCTATTCTGCTGTTTCCTTGCTATTTCTTTCGAGTTCCTGCAAATATAAAACAAAAGCGCAACGGCAGTACCAAATCTGGCGAACAAAGATAAAAACAAAGAAAAATAGCAGTTTTAGTCCAAATTTCGATGTAAAGTCTGGTCAAAATATCGATATAAATATGAGATATCAAGGAGCTTGAAAGATCTTTCCTTTTGTAGCAAAATACCGCTACCTGGCTACTATAGAGGAGAAAGAAAGAAGTACGGACTTCGCAAGTCGAAAACTTATAGAGGCAAACCGCATGAATCTCATGTGCGAGTATTCAAGAGAAAGCATGCCGACAAAGTTCATAAGTGCAAATGTTTCATTTGTGGAGAAGAAGGACATTTTGCACGAGATTGTAATCGCAAAACGGGAAACATTGCTAGGGCAGCCATTGTTGAAAATATGGAGCTGTCAGATAGCTGGGATGTTCTCTCGGTTGATCTCAATGAGCCAAATAGTGATGCAATTTGTTCACTGTCTGAAAGAGAAGTTGGGAATGTTGCTACAGTCATAATCAATGATCTACCATTTGGCGAACAATCATTCATGATGTAAGCTGAGCACTAAGCTGGCGAGTTCACATACAACTACCTGATAACCAGAAAGATTGTCCTCATGAGTGGAAGGACAATGATTCAGTTCCAGCAGGACATGAAAGATGTTCCATGTGCAAAGAATTGACAACTGAATCAATAAGGGCGCACTGCGAAAACTGCCGCCTAACAGTGTGTCCTATGTGTTCAAGATTCAGGCTAGGCATAAGGATACGAGCTAAGGTGCAACCAATAGCACCTTATAACAGCAAGGATCAGCTAATCAATGAGTTGATGTCCTATGTTCAATACCTCTTGGCAGAGAATACAAAGCTCAAACAACAATTGTTTGAAGCTAAAACAGAAGATCTCGAGACTGAGTCTGATGAATTAATGAGAAAAGATAAAGGAAAAACCAAACTACAGTTCGAAGATGAAGAGGTAGATGAAGAGATAGAGATAGAACCGAAAAATCCAACAGGAGCTCTCAGGATAGCCTCCGCCAATACTATCTCGGATGAAAAAATTGAGCGGTTCAATACAGTGGTTCAAGACCCTATAAGAGGTAAAAGAGTCTTAAATAGACTCTACAACATGGAGATAACTTTTGAAATTCCAGAAGTAAAACCGTTCAAAGTTCAAGCAATTCTAGACACAACAGCAACTGTTTGCTGTGTCAACCAAGAGATTGTCCCACAAGAAGCATTGGAACCAAGTGCCTATCCCATACAAATAAATGGGGGTAAACTCGATTCAGATTGCCAATCTGAAACTCAAGAATGGTAGTATGATGATTGAGTCGAATAGGTTCAGAATTCCAAAGGAGGGAGTTCAGATGCTGATCGGGTGCAATTTTATCAGATCCATGCAAGGTGGTTTGCGAATTAAATGGCAGAATGTAATCTTTTACAAAAACATAACAACAATAGTAACCACAGTAGATGCTGAGGTGGTACAAACAGCAATCCCTGAGCTTGATTTGTCAGGCTTAGAATACATTGAAGTAAGAGAAGCAGTGGCATACCACCAAGAGCAGGAGTCACAACAATTCAAAGAAAAATTCAGACCACTACTCGATAGATTGAAAGAACAGGGGTTTATTGGAGAAAATTCTTTGAAACATTGGTCTAAGAATCAGGTGACATGCTCTTTTGATATTATAAATCATGATCTTCAAATTCAGGATAAACCGTTGAAACATGTGACGCCATAAATGAATGAACAATTTGAAAAACATACAAAGACGTTACTGCAACTGGGAGTGATCAGACCGAGCAAGAGCAGGTACAGAACCATGGCTATTATGGTTAATTCCGGAACCGTCATTGACCCAGTCACTGGTAGAGAAATCAAAGGCAAAGAGCGCATGGTGTTCAATTACAGGTCCCTCAATGATAACACCCACAAGGACCAATACAGCCTCCCAGGCATCAATACCATTCTTAAGAAGGTCGGGCACAGCAAAATCTACTCAAAGTTCGACCTAAAGAGTGGATTTCATCAGGTGGCAATGGCACCTGAGTCAATTGAATGGACTGCTTTTGTGGTACCTGGCGGTCTATATGAATGGCTTGTTATGCCATTTGGATTGAAAAATACACCGGCTATTTTTCAAAGAAAGATTGATAAGTGTTTTGCTGGCACTAAAGATTTTATAGTGGTGTATATTGATGATATTCTGGTATTTTCTGAGAATGAACAACAACACGCCGAACATCTCAGAAGAATGCTAGAAATCTGTGAAAAAGAGGGTCTTGTTCTATCTCCAATAAAGATGAAAATAACAGTCAAAGAGATTGAGTTTCTTGGAGCAATCATAGGAAGGAGTAAAGTGAAACTCCAACCTCATGTCATAAAAAAAATTGTCTCCTTTGAAGAGGAGAAATTGAAAGAAAAGGCCGGACTCCGAACATGGTTAAGCATACTTAATTATGCCAGAAGTTACATTCCAAAATTTGAGACGCTCCTAGGTCCCTTGTACACAAAAACCAGCCCTCATGGAATAAGCGCCTCAAACCGTCTGATTACGAATTAATTAGAAAAATCAAGGAGAAGGTACAAAACTTGCCAGACTTGGAACTTCCACCAGCAGGGAGCTATATCATCTTTGAAGCAGACGGATGTATGAAAGGATGGGGTGGCATATGCAAATGGAAACCAAAGAAGCATGATTCCAGATCCATAGAAAAGATTTGTGTCTATGCTAGTGGCAAATTTCCAGTGATCAAGTCAACTATTGATGCTGAAATACATGCTTGCATGGAAACACTGAAGGCACTAAAAATCCACTACCTTGATCAGCAGGAGATAACGCTGAGGACTGACTGTCAAGCAATAATATCTTTTTTCAATAAGTCAGTCCAAAATAAACCATCAAGAGTTAGATGGATAAATTTTGTTGATTATGTAACAGGGACAGGAGTGCATATCAATTTTGAGCACATAGACGGCAAGCTGAACAGCTTGGCAGACGCACTTTCCCGATTAACAACAAAATTAGCTGTTACTACAGAAACTCAAAAGCACCAAGAGATGTTCTTAGCCCATCTTGAAGGAGCTTTTGAAGAAGCGGATCAATTTAGTGACAGTCTGAATAAACAGATGAATGAGCTAATTTTAAAAATTAGTTCTTCACTTTAGAAATCCCTAAATCCAAAATTTTAAGGATAGTTTGATGGTGATCTACGAAAAATCATTAACTTTTTAGATTTAATTTTATTTTTGCGGAAGTGGTGAGCCTCATTCTCTTTTATTAATCTCTGTTTAATTTCTCAGATGGCAGGACAAATCCAGCAGTTCTCCAAAAATGTAGATTTTCTGATGGATCCAACAGTTCGCATTAATTATGAAGAGAGAAAATTGGTAAGGAAAAATGTTAAGGAGGATTTCATTCGTCAGGAGGATAAAGCCTATGAGGAAATAAATATTCTCGTAGAGATGATGAAGCTAAATTAAAAGAGATTTCAAGGCTACCAGAGATGTGACTGTGTGTATACAGACTACTACTATATCAATAAAGATTGTATTAAGCAGGCTGAAGATGCGTTGGCACGCATTGAGAAAACTGTCAATGAAAGTGAGTTTTGATTCTCACCCAATAATGGAGGTTGGCATGAGCATCTTTTCTTTTATTTCTTTTATAAAGCACCTTTTATAATAGTGCTGGTGTGTAATAATTGTACTGGTATGTGTTTTTAGTGCGCCATTTGGTGTACCTTTCATGCACATTATTGATTAATGTTGCTTTTTCTTTTGGACTGCACTGAGGAAGTACTTCCTTTATGTCATTTTCAGATCGCACTAGATGTGTTAGTGGGCATCTTTTCTTTCTTTTGAGCTGGAAGAGCATAAGAAAAGAAACAAATAATTGTGACGATGGGGCCCAATGAGCACCCGGCAATAATTTGCTCTCTTTTTCTGCCTCTATTTAAGCTCAAGGATGTCATTGAGAAGGACATCATCCAATTCTCTGTTAGAGATATGTCCTAGAAGCCAATCAGTTGGTGGCTATTATATTAGTTTATGTTATTGATGATGCTTGATCATTTGTTCCTAGAGTTTATTGTTGACAGATCATTCAGGTTGAGGATCTGAATTGTAGATCTCTGTGGATCATTCGTCAGAATGATAATAATATCTCTAAAGAGTCCATAATCTTGATAATTAACAAGGAACATTAATTATCATATAAGATTAGTATGCAAGTTAAGTGATGATTAAGTTCTACAAATCATGGGTAAGGAGTTACCAACTTAATTGCATATGTATATGTTACTGGAACATAGTACAGGACATGACCCAATGAAATAAATATATGGATTGTGTTATGTGTTATTATTTATTTCATACGTGTTTGATTCCGAGTTTGAGATGTTTCAATTTTTCCACATGAGGATAGGTTCTATAAATATCGTCTAACGCTGATTCCTGATAAGGGCTGCTATACGGACTTTATTTATGTTCTCTTGAATTGTGCGGGGAGAAACTGGTCATCAAGACAACCGTATGTCCCTCATTAGTTCACCTAGTGAGTGATGATATCTACTGGGCCCCTTGATGGAGTTGGATCGTATGCGCGCAACTAGGCGATCAACTCTAGATCAAGAAACGTATAATCTGCAAGAATGACACATTCCTATCTTGGATTATACAAGGATATCATGTGACATAGGAATCAAAACAATAAGATACTTTTTCTTATGCAGGATTGAAGTGCTGTATTGGTACAGTATTTATTTATGCGAATTGGGAATCATAACGTGTTGCTAGATACCGCTTATGATTAATGGAAATAAATGGTGATTTATTTTCCACGGCCAACATAGCATAAATCCTCAAAGGGTCACACAGATAGGACTTTAACCATACGTGCATTATTTGTTTATTTGCAGTAGCGAGTACTGCGAATATATGATAAGTTGATTAATTAATTATATACCGTTATGAACCGTTATAATTAATTAACTCAAATGAATCATATAGAAATAATATAATGCATATGCTAATTCTAAATTAATTATTAATATGTTAATAATTAAGTTAGTTCAACGCATATTTATTATACTGAGCTAATTGGCCTTTTAGTTAATCAGTTAACTGAAAGCCCGATATGAGACGAATTAAAGGAGTGATTTAATGGGCCATTATATCATGTGGCCTGGCCCACATGAGGGCTGAAAATTTCAGCCATGATAGGGGCAATTTCGTCCAGGAGAAAATAGAAAGAGAAAAATCTAATTATGGAAACGTTTTATATATATATTGATTGTTTCTTTGGGAACAAGTCAAGAAAAAATCCTAATTTCCTCTCTCCTCTCTCTTGGCCGCACTGTTCATCACTATTCACGGTTACTGTTCATCAAGAGAGAAAAATTGTTTTCTCTCATTGATAGCTCTCTTTTAATTCCATCTCTAGCTCATGCGTTGAGCGATTCTCCTTCCAGTTAAATAGTTAATCGTGCGAAGGAAGGCAAAAGAGAATTAGCTATCGTCTCGGACAAGCTAGCACTTGTCTTGAGACTTTGGTTAATCTTCTAGGTGGACTCGAGGCAGCCGGAGGCAGTCAAGAGGGTGACGAGCACGCCACCGACTCCAAGAGATTGGATTCGAGCCTTCCGAATACGATTTCGGAAGAGGTAACCTCCTACGCTTCTCCTTTTATATGTTAAATGACTTGAATAACTAGATCCGTTTTTCGTGCGTGTTAATTACTTGTTAAATGTTAATAAAAATTAAAATTGCACAAGGACTTGAGTTCCTAACATTCTCAATAACTCTTCTCCTGTAATATTCCAGTTTGAATAAAAACTCTGTTTTCTTAAATTCTTAAAAACTTCGCAGTCTCAGTACTCTATAGTTGTAAGAAATTTCCTGAAATTTTCCACTTTGGTATCAGAGCGATGTTTGTTTTCTTAATATTATTTATGACTTTCTAAATTTCTGCTTATTCTAGGTAGGCACTTAGGGATAGATTATACCAAATTCTTAAATTTGTTCAAACACTTGAAAATTGTGATTAATCAACATTAATTTATAGTATGGAAATCTTAAAAGTTTTAGACAAACCAAAAGAATTACACTGCCGTACAGTACCTAATGAGTGAAGGGAAGATCGCGGACAAATACTGTAATGTGAGGAGAAGCTAAAACCAGTAAAGATTACCACTCTAAAAATTGAGAGTTGTCAACTTGAGTACAAAAATTGGGGTAACCCTATCAAAATTAGCAAGGAATATTCCCTTCAAAGGGGTAAAAACCAAAATTTGAAACTTTTGAGGGGTATGAAACGATTTGTCCCTAGATATTAGCATAAGCTGATCAACACGGTAGTCGGTGTTGACGTGACTAGTGAGACGATATTAATCCAATCACATATATCTACACCAAAAATGTGATTTAGCAACAGAATGATTGCAAGGAATTTTAATTTTCTCACTAATTATATACTATTGCAAGACTGATATTAAGGCTAATTGCCGTCTCGCTATGATAGAGGTACTGCAAGACCGCATGGCAAGATTTATTTGGAGCAGCACAAAATTTTGTTATTATTCAATCTTTATTTTTTTTTCCACAGATTTTTTTGCAAATCGCGCTAACTGTTTGACATAATCATTTTTTATACATGGCGCCAAATTGTACCGCCAAAGTTGGTACCTAATTTTTTTTATCCGTACCAATTAAAGAAGATTAATCTCTCTAAACAAAATAATTAATGAATGAAACAGAGTGTGATACAGATATAAATATACTAGCTGTTTTTTATGTATTGAAAAGGAAACAGAGTGTGAGATTAGAAATCTGGGATTGAACAAAAACTCATTTGCTCAAACAGTAGAGAATATTTTTGCTTTGTCTTTTTTCTAACTTGTTCTCTCTTATATCAAGTAGATTTTTATATCAGTTGGGGGTAGGCATGTAGGAGGATGGTGCATTTCAAAGATTCTTAACTTCCACAAGGATGAACTTGGCACCTCCTGAAATAAGAAGTCCTCGCCTTGTTTTGATTAAATAAGTAGTATAGTTATTAATTTATTGTTCTTTGATGTTATGTAGATTTGAGTGTATAGAAGTTTGTTTATGTACATTTTTGTTGATTGGATTCTTGTGATGTAAAATAGCTAATGATATTTGAGTTTATTATAATTAATTTTGAATATAATTTATATTGTGTAATGTTCTCTTTTGCAAACTTATGATTCCATGCTTTAAATAACATTATTAATTCTTCTAATTTAATATGGCAAACAAAAATAATATAAAATTTAATTTAAATTAGCGTGACTATTCGCAAGATAGTTCAGTCTTGCAAAAGCAAATAATGTTACTGTTATTTTGCAATTTCCGTGCACGTTAAAAATAAAAATAGCAAGAATGAACTTAGTTGCTAAGGTTGTTAGGAAGGTCTTGCAAACACGCAAGACTTTTTCTCGACCTTTACCCACAAAGCAAAATATATTGCTATAACACCTAGCAACACGACTTTATGCAAGATGAAAACTTTCCTAGCTAAGAAATATAGCAACAAAATTTAAAGACAACATGCAAGACAATCGTGTCTTGGTACATCCCTTTTCTGTTGTAGTATATGTTATTCTCATATGCGGGCCGCATATTCTGATTTTGCATACTATTATCAATAAATTATTTTTATGCACATATACTGACCACATATGCAGAGATAGTTCGCTTCTTAAAATATCAGAGGTGTTTTCAATTATCCAAGAATAAAGAATAATAAGAAAAAAAAATAGAAGCGTCTAAGACAATATAAAGAATAAATAAAAAATAAAGTAATTTATTATTTCTTTTTTTCCCAACAAACACATGGTAAAGGCATAAAAAAATGACGTTTCTTTTTTTCCTTCTCTCTCCTTCTTTTTTTTTTTTTTCAATCAAACACATCCTAAATATTTATCGCCTATATGTGTGAAGACAAATGGCCCATGACCCATGATGACTCGATGTGGAGAAGAAAAAAGGATAGGAGGGAGCACGCAAAGGGTATCGAGTATCATCGAAGTGGAAGCTCTCTGTCTCTATTCTCAAAACTATCTAGAGTTTGCATATTTCTCTTTAATATCTTGTTTATTCCCACCTAAAAAATATGAAAGAGTGTGAGAAAGAGAAAAGAACGTTGATAGCTTGATGATCTTCTTATATATCTCGATTAGTGGATTTTGTATTGTTTTTTCTGAACGTGATTTTTTTTTCTTTTTAGATTTTTCACATAAAATCTTGTGTCTCTTTATTTATTTTTTTATGCTTGATCGTGTGGTTAATCTTTGGTTCTCAATTGGTACCAATATCATTTCATTCTAGCGGATAATATTGATTTATGCACGATATGTGTTCGTCAAAACTACTGCTTATTTATTTACTTCCGCTAGTTTAAGCCACCGGAATAGATATTTTCGGACAATATTTTCCTATAAGCACGGGATGACATCTTATATATACTAGATGGCTTCTACCTTGCACGTACAACCGAATTGAGCAACTCTCCGTTAACTTGCATTGAACTTATTTATTGATCTCACACGACAAGTAGCAAGTACGATGCTATATTTTCGTTTTTTTTTTTTTTAAAAACTTCAGCATTGTGAAGCGTACGTGGTCCAATAATTATGTGTGATTAAATTTATATTGTTTCAGTACTCCTCGTAAAGTACCCGATTGAAAAGTGTATCCACATCCTAATCAAGAATGTACCCCCACCTCGTTAAACATATATAATTTGGATCGTTGATTTCAAAAAGTTGACACGCTGTACGGCTAGATGGTAATATTCAAATGAAGAATTATTAACTGTTGATTTTTTATCTAAAATAAAATAAAAAGACCGCTACACGTACATGATAACTAATGCGAAGTAATTAATTGATGAACATCACACGAAAGTGAAAAATAGATATATTTGATAATTCAATATGTCCAACCAGTGGATGAGAATATTTCTTAGCTATTATATCGAAAACGTGACATTGTTTGGACAGCAGATAAGTTCCATTATAACTAAAAAAATAAGGCATTATATGACGTGAGCTCTAATCGACAAGATTTTTGTCTCCCACGTAATGTTACAATATGATTTTTATTTCAATTTGTATTTCAAATTTAAAACACAAATTTGTAACCACAACCCGTTGATATTATTTAAATTGTGGTACGCATGCAGACATAAATTGCGAAACTTAAAATTTTACAAATTAATTTCTACGTAAAATTTTGTAATTTGTGAAATTCAATATGATACTAGATCAAGTAAACACAAAATTAATTAATCTAATAAACTATATAATAATAATAATAATAATAATAAATTGATTTGAATACATTTATTTTATGGTACACTTATATAGTATGAAACTAATATTAAAAATTTAGAAAAATTACAGAGATTAATTCTCGTGAAATTAAATAGCGGTTTCGAATCAAATATTTGCATCCAAAATTTTGTAATATAATTTGCAAATGTATAGGTGTGTTCATTCTCTTGCCCGAATATTTAGCCTAAAATTTTTTAAATTCCTCCAAAAAAAAAGTGACTTAACACAATAATAAATAAATCCCTTAGCTATGGAGAATCAGGGATTTGCTGTACAAACGATTACAGACAGAGATAAAAGCCTTCAACCATGAATTGTCATGATTCAACTAATTTCCAGGATAAAATCTACTTAATAGTTGCACATCACATCTTCCGTGCCATTAATCCTTCGGTCATAAAGCGAAACAAAAGTAGTTGAAATCTGAACATTTCAAGCAACTATGCTATAAATATGATGATATAAACATGCGTTTAAATATGGTATAAGACCTTCATGCATTCTAAACACATCCTTCGGAATGAGCAAGCTGCAAGGACCATTTTATTTCAAGACCCAGCATCAAATGCAGAAGCCCATAAATTTTAAACCTTCATTAAAGACCGCCCATTTCCTAAGCTGGAAATGAAATGACTGTTTCAGATCCCCTGAGAAGCCCTCCACACTGCGTTTCCTGTTCCCAATCCTCATTTCAACCAAATCTGTCACGTTGGGAACTGTCAGGTCGTCACTCACATATATCGCTACATGTTACGTGCATAGAAAAATATTGTCAAGGAACCGACCAAGACGACCAAGCCGGCAAGCCCTTTGGGCCTTGGCTTGTGAATTGAGATTGATGCTGCACTTTGGATCCCAGTGGGGCCTGATTTTCCAGAAACTGGAAACACCAACCACGTGCATCCATACATCGCCGCGTGTAAGACGAAAGACAGCTAGAATGTTTGCTGCAGAACACCGCAGCGGATATACCGTGAGAGTGGGGAAATTACTGTGGAGTCGTCGACTGGCAATAGAGATGGAAATAGCCAACTTGCGGCTTTCCCGGACTTTTTGCTTGTCGTACCAAAAGGATTGAAGGAATAATTCCTTGTTGTCATTCCAAAACGCAATTTTTTTTTTTAAGGACGAGCTAACTTTTTTTTTTTTTGGATAGTACAAGTACAAACTTCATGAATTTCGTTGTTTAAAAGAATGGAGTAAAAAAGTTATCATAGAAATGTCAAAGTTTGGAAAAAGGGAAGTGAAATTCATTAAAGAGAGCAACAGTCTTACATCTTACAGGTAAGTATAATGCTCTTTTTTTTAAAAAAAAAACCATTATAATGCTCTTTTATTAAATACGTTCTTACTGATAGAGCAGTCAACTATAAATTTTCTTTTACGACAAAAAATTGCATACGGAACCAATAATTTTGTTTGCATCGTGGGAGGAGTTGCCCGTCAACTTTGTTTGAGTTCTTGTTATTCCAAAACAAAATAATAATAATAATTGTTGGAGTTCTTATTCTCATTTAGAAAAAATAGAGTCACACTTTCTCAATTTAAAATCGTTTAATTTAATTAAAAAGATGAGTTAAATTCACACAAATTTTATCTCTGGGACCGTTTGGATGGTATGAGAATAAGAAAAAATAACTTTTTCCTAGACATTCAAACTCTTCCTAAAGTTACACACTTTCCAATATTTTCTTCCTAAAATTCTTATTCCTTCCTTATTCCCATATGATCCAAACGAGCCCTCTGATAATATTTAATCATCGAGCTGAATACATGGTCATGTTCTTTTATGAAAGAATTGTAGCAGATGTAATACGACGAGTCCCACCTTGTTATCTTTGCCCTTAAATATTTTAATTTTTAATTGATATTTGGAGACTTTATTGAAAGATGGCACCATCGACACAAGCAAATCTTCCAATCCAAATTACTATTTTTTTGTGTTAAAAAAATAGCGAAGATGTTTATTGGTCGGTTCAATTCAAATTGATCTAAAAGACTAAAACCAAATAAACCAATCCATGCATTTTAACACGGATAAAAGCCTAAAACCACCAAATCACTAGCATACTGTCTTGTCAGATGACCAGCAAGTGACCAACTCCCTTTTTAGTTTATAAAATAACAGATCATATTCAGTTACAGAATCATAGAGTCAAACGAACTGTCAAACACTGTCTGACCGACCTAACAGAAAAAATTAAGCCATGTCTCCCCACATTAGACCCCAAAGATCAACCTGTAAGCACCTGTTCATAATTAACTCACAAACAAGGGGAGATTAGTTGGTGAACACATTCTTATCTCAATCTTTGAATTTAATGCGCGCCTTCTCCTGTACTAAAATACAAATAAACAGACAATAAAGATGCCAAGGACTGGGGACACTGCAGTCGTCCAGCCAAATCCAGCCCTGTCATGCTGTGTGTCCCACTTCTCTATAGGTAGAATTAGAGTTCTCTAGAATTCTGTATTTTATCCATTAGCCTGATTAACTCTATTAGTTTCAACAATTAATAAATTGCGGTATATATATCAAATTTTATTAAAACACTAATCAAGTATTGTTTATCAAAACTATTCAAGTAATGTTTAACATGTTGTGAGCAATTTTATATTTGCGCGAAACATATTTATATGGTATTGTAACACACAAAATTTCTCTTATATTCTAAACATAAACAAAAAAAAAATTTCAATTTATACACGATGATGAAACATGATGGCGCTTAGTAATGAACCAACGCTTATAGATTTTTTTTATTAGCATAACACACATGTAAGAAAGGAAGATATTTTCTTACATCATCAGATATTAAAGTAGTTAGAAATAAAATCCCCTCATGAATAATCACAATAATAAACTATTCTAAATTTAACAAATAATTTACGTAAATGATAGAAAATATTATACAATATCTCTAGTCATAAAATTCCAACCTTTCTATAATCTCACCAAACCAAATTTCAGAGAAGTTCAACCGCGCCAAGCTGTAAACATCATCCCAACTCCCACTACCAGATTCACTCCACTGCACTCGCTCACACTGTTTCTCTCCACCTCTTCGCTTAAAGCCACAACCCCTCTCTTTTGTTCTCTCTTAAACAACATAATTCTTTCTCCACTTATCCAAATCTGGAAAAAAAAATGTCTCTCATGTTATTTTTTCTAGCTACATTCCTACTTCTCTTCCATCCCGGGTCAGCCGGTGACCCATTTGCCTTCTTCGACTGGGACGTGGGTTACAAGACCGTCTCTCCTCTCGGTGTAAAGCAACAGGTTCAAAGTTCAAACCTTTCTCTTTCATATCTTCAAACTTTTGTTTTCTTTCCTTACCAACCTTTCTCATGCCTTTTTGTTCTCTTCTCCTTTTGACAATTGAAAGGTGATAGCTGTAAACGGAGAGTTTCCAGGTCCAATTGTCAATGTGTCAACAAACTGGAATGTAGTTGTAAATGTACTGAACGACCTTGACGAGCCTCTCCTCCTCACATGGTACTCTCACCTTTTTTTTTAATGTCACCAATTTTTACTGAAAATAAAGTAATTACATAATTTTGTTTTAGAGAAGCTTGACAGTGGCTGTCAAGTAAGTAATTACATAATTTGTATTCTATTTTTGCAAAATCAGCACTCATTTCGCTTTTAAATAAAGAATGTTATCTTTTGCCATCTAAGGTTTCTGATTCTGGGATAAATTGAAAATTTTAACATTGGGCTATTTATGCATCTGAAAAGTAAAGCTCGTCTCAATTTGGAAAATTTGTTTCTATGGAAATGTCGATTGAATTAGTGTTGAATTTTTTCATTTAAAAATTAAGATATACAAATCTCAGTAACTTTATTTCCTGCTCGTTTAAGCACACAAAATTGACATAAATCAGTGAGGAAGAAAAGTTCCTCCTAATTTTTGTATTTTCCCCCTTAATGTGATATCTTTTCAGTTTGAGCGTACAATGCATGTTTGTTCATAGTTGTGTGCTATACAAGGTCCATGCGAAACCTAAACATATCACATGTCAAAAAAAAAAAAAAAAAAATTATGAGGAGAGAGGGGTAATGTTGGCACATGTCAAAAAGGAAGTGTTAAAAACAGGTCTTAATATATCTAATTTTATTTCGAAAGGAATGGGATCCAGCACAGGAAGAATTGCTGGCAGGATGGGGTGCTTGGTACAACATGTCCAATCCCATCAGGCTGGAACTGGACATATCAGTTCCAAGTGAAAGATCAGATTGGCAGTTTCTTCTACTTCCCATCGACTGGCTTCCAGCGGGCTGCCGGTGGGTTTGGCGGGATCATTGTAAACAACAGGGATGTGATTGCTGTACCTTTTGACAAGCCTGACGGTGACATAACGCTGTTCATTGGTGACTGGTACATCAAGAACCACACAGTAAGTGAAATTACTAGCTATATGGGACATATATGCAAAATGAATATCAAAGACTTACTAGGCCCTGATCAAAATCTCATTTTTTTAACGTGGGATTTCATTTCATTGGAAAATTCTTGATCAAAATGAAGGGATTTGGTCATTTAGTTGTGAATTCTCATGTAATTAGATTCAACGAAATCCTATAAAATCAATTCAATTGAAATGAAATCCCACGTAAACTTCATTTTGATCAGGGCCTTAGTGTTTTGTCCTTCAGCCAGCATGTTGGATAAAATTGTAATGTTTGTGTGATTGTGTAGGATCTGAGAAAGATGCTTGATAATGGGAAGGATCTTGGCATGCCAGATGGGGTTTTAATAAATGGTAAAGGCCCATATAGGTACAACAATTCTCTCGTCCCTGCCGGTATAGACTACGAGACTATAAACGTACAACCAGGTGAGCTCTTCTTTAGATACTTACAATTTCAGATTTTGTAGCTTGTAATTAATCTAATGTAACACATTTGGAATAATTATTCTGTTTGTGCAGGCAAGACATACCGGTTCAGGATACACAATGTAGGCATCTCTACAAGCCTCAACTTCAGAATCCAAAATCATAACATGAAATTGGTTGAGACGGAGGGCTCATATACAGTGCAACAGAACTACACCAATTTAGACATTCATGTGGGCCAGTCGTACTCTTTCTTAGTCACCATGGATCAAAATGCGAGCAGTGACTATTATATTGTTGCGAGCGCGAGGTTTGTAAATGAGACCATCTGGAAAAGGGTCACAGGGGTCGCTATCTTGCACTATTCAAATTCAAAGGGGAAGGCATCAGGGCCTCTTCCTGATCCACCTCAGGATTTCTATGACAAGACTTTTTCCATGAATCAGGCCCGATCTGTCAGGTCAGTTTGTGAATACATGGCACTTGGCAGTATTGTTATGAATTGGTATCTTGTTCTTACCCATGCTTAGGACTTAGGAGGACTTCTATTTGAATTTAATGAACTTTCTTTTAAGTCTTTCATGCTTGTCAGAGTTTTTCCATTTTATTTGTGTCGAATATAAGTTTATAATAGAGAAGCAAATACTGTTTACTCAAACCATTCATATCATATATTAAAAAAAATAATAAAAGAAATAAGAAAATTACTCATCTCTGCATTTTTCAGATGGAATCTAAGTGCTGGTGCAGCCCGACCGAACCCTCAAGGATCTTTTCGATATGCCTCGATAAATGTTACCCAAGCCTACTTACTAAGAAGTGGGCCTCCAGTTGTCATTAATGGCAAGCGCAGGGCTACGCTAAATGGCATCTCATATGTTCCCCCAGAGACTCCTCTGCGGCTTGCTGATCAGTACAGCCTAAAGGGGGTTTACACACTAGATTTTCCTGAAAGACCCCTCAAAGGTGCACCTAAGCTTGGCCGGTCAATAATTAATGGCACATATCGCGGCTTCATGGAAATAATATTTCAGAATAATGATACCAATATACAGAGCTATCATATGGATGGATATGCTTTCTTTGTTGTTGGGTATGATCTAAACTATTAACATTTCAATTAAGACTGAAACATGTGATCTTTGTACAGAATATGAACTTAGTTGTATGTTTGTTCTATCAGGATGGATTATGGAGAATGGACAGAGAACAGCAGAGGGACTTACAATAAAGGTGATGGTGTTGCACGTAGCACTGTTCAGGTATCTATTTTGATTAATTATGTATATTAGTACAAGAAAGGTGATGTTTGTTTACCAATGATGCTGTTTGAGTTTTTTGGCCTACATTATTAATAAACATTCATATTTGTAAATGTCAATAAAACTAAATAGTAACTGTATCTATGGCTCTTTATCGTTTCAGGTATATCCAGGTGCATGGACGGCAGTATTAGTGTCGCTAGACAATGTTGGCATATGGAACGTGCGTTCTGAAAATCTGGATTCTTGGTACATGGGACAAGAGGTTTATGTGCGTGTTGTTAATCCAGAGAGCACTAACAAAACTGAATTGCCAATTCCTGATAATGCCCTTAAGTGTGGCCAACTTGAAAAGTTTCAGAAGTATGCACTTCTCCCCTCTTTACTTAGCTTTCAATTTTTTAAAACAAATTTTATAATATGCAAGTACATGAATGCATAAGCTTATAAAGCACCTATTTTTTATAGACACCTTTCTATTGAATTGCCAATGGTGCCCTGAATGTGCAGCTTATTTTTATTATTTTAGATTTGGTTTTGTGTAGTATATTCTTGTTTACCAAACTAGTGTTTATTAAAAGGCTTATGAAGACAATAAATACAAATAACATTGTATCCACAAGAAACAATTTTTATCTTTTCCATACTAATACCTACAAGAAATAATTTTATTTTTAGTTGATAGAGCACAGTTCTATAGCCACGGGTTAAAATTGCCACTGTTGGACAGAAAACACTTCTTGAGCACATATTCAGCAAATGCTGGTTTGTAATTTTTTTAATTGTTTTATCCTCATCGTCAGTATGATTAATTTACCTGTCAATTATATTTCAGTTTGCAAACTCCTCATCACAAGACTGCTTCATCATCTATAACCACGGGTTCGAGTGGCCCATTGGTGTTGTTCATGCTTCTACTGGTCTACATCACCAATTTCTCATAATTGTATTGTGTGGCATTCCGGTATTATCTGATGTTAATGATTTATTGTGTTATTTAGGATTTAAACAGGCTAGAAGATCTGCCTCCTGTCCATATGAGTTTTCTATATTTCAATTCTTGGTACATTTTAATTAATTTTTACCCATCTTCTTTTTTCAGTTTGGGTTTATGTAAGTGTTGAATTCATTTTTCTGCCATTTAGTGCACTAGGTTTGTAAGATTTTGATTAATACGAGTGTAGTACTTGAGTAGTTATATATCATAGACTCATTGTTTCAATAATATGTGATTAATTTTATCCTATTCAAAATATTTTAATTATATTGTATATCTTGTGTAGTTCTCTCAATTACTAAAAGAAATAATTTATTGGATATTTCAATCTAAAATGTTTCATGAACTACTATGGAATTTATGAAGGTTGTGTTGCCCACGGGCTTTTCATCAAAAAAAAAAAAAAAAAAAAAAAAATGAAGGTTGTGTACTTGTGTTGCCAGCAGAGGCACATGCAAAGGAAAAGGATACAATGCAAGTATGCAACCCTTGCTAGTAAATGTTCTCATCTGACCCGTCTCTATCTAAACACCAGTAAAGCTTCTTTTGCTTTTACCTTTCCAGGTTACTTTTTACATCTCCAAATAGTACGAAAAGTAGTAATTTTCATTTCACGGTCGGATGCTCGCATGGATAAAGTGTAATATCAGTATCACATATTCATATCCCTGCTTTCATCCCATTTTTTGTGGGTTTCAGTCGGACCAATTGGTTGACTGGAAATTTGATAAAACGATAGCAATTTTCCATTATGAAGTCCCAATAATGAAATGCACTAAGAACATTTCAAGCACAATCAAAGAGGTACTTTGATGCTTGAATTAGGGAAAGCAAGTAAAGAAGAAATTTTATGCTAGACATTTTACTTAGCTGAGATGTGGCGAAATCATGTCCAGTTTAATGGGGATAAAATAGACGACTGCGTGCTCCAGCAATAATGATGCTGTCCAGTTGGGGCCCTCCACGTGTCCTTTTTAACAGTATTCCTTGTCGTTAAATGGGTAACTGAAAACCTAACCAAGGGCCCAATGGTAATAGTAATTTTCTCTGCCAGATGACAGCTGTTTTCTCTCTTTTTGTGGGCCCACCATGACCCATTTTTCAACTAATTCCATTTTAGCCTGTTAACTTAAAAAAAAAAAAAAATTGGCCTGTTTACAGAACACTTTCCAAACGGTTACATTGCAGAATTCAGTGCAGCAATGCAGGGCAATCTCGTGGTCCTGTATATTTCGGATATTTTTGAATTAGGAAGAAATGGTCGTAATTTTAAATTAACATTAGTTTAAAATTTTAATATTTTTGTCACATAAAAAAATAGGAATACTTTTTTAATCTGTTTAAAATTAGACTAGCAATGTCTTCATTAGATTTGTTGTTAAAACACAACCTTTCAGGAGTTAATTGATCAAAAAATTTCTTCATGTAAATCGACAGTTCAAAATTCGTGTTATTGTCTAAAGATTTTCTTTCTATAAGTCATAACGACTATAATAAAGATAATAATGTACATACAACTCTACAGAAATAAAGTTTTAGCTTATCAGAAGCTGAAAAACTTTAGTACAAAAGAAATAATTGTACCATTGGTTATTATCCACTAAATTCTTCTCATCGGGCACAATTATCTGATTAAAAAATGCAACTCCAATGCATCACGAAGTTTTTTTTTCTTTTTTTTAGATCGCTAGGCAGCGGCTGCCAAGCTGAAAAACATAAAAATTGGGAAAAAAAAACTGCAAGCTAGAAACCAACAAATATTACAAGTCACCAGAAGAATAGAGAATTCATCTGTGCAATCAGCGCTCTGCACAATCAAACAATCAGAGCGCTGATCCCCTCACCCTCTCTCCTTTCCCCTCCCCTCACCCTATGAGAGATCTAACAGATCCGTTTCCTCTCTAATTCTTTCACCATCACGTGCGCAACCCCTCTCCCCCTCTCTCCTCCGTCTACTCTCGTCCGTCTCTACTCTCCTCCGTCTATTCTCGTCCGCCTCTACTCTCCTCCGTCTACTCTCGTCCCCCTCTACTCTCCTTCGTCTACTCTCCTTCGTCCCGTGTCTCCTTTTCGTGCTTCTTGTTAGAGATATGTCCTAGAAGCCAATCAGTTGGTGGCTATTATATTAGTTTATGTTATTAATGATGCTTGATCATTTGTTCCTAGAGTTTATTGTTGACAGATCATTCAGGTTGAGGATCTGAATTGTAGATCTCTGTGGATCATTCGTCAGAATGACAATAATATCTCTAAAGAGTCCATAATCTTGATAATTAACAAGGAATATTAATTATCATATAAGATTAGTATGCAAGTTAAGTGATGATTAAGTTCTACAAATCATGGGTAAGGAGTTACCGACTTAATTGCATATGTATATGTTACTGGAACATAGTACAGGACATGACCCAATGAAATAAATATATGGATTGTGTTATGTGTCATTATTTATTTCATACGTGTTTGATTCCGAGTTTGAGATGGTTCAGTTTTTCCACATGAGGATAGGTTCTATAAATATCGTCTAACGCTGATTCCTGATAAGGGCTGCTATACGGACTTTATTTATGTTCTCTTGAATTGTGCGGGGAGAAACTGGTCATCAAGACAACCGTATGTCCCTCATTAGTTCACCTAGTGAGTGATGATATCTACTGGGCCCCTTGATAGAGTTGGATCGTATGCGCGCAACTAGGCGATCAACTCTAGATCAAGAAACGTATAATCTGCAAGAATGACACATTCCTATCTTGGATTATACAAGAATATCATGTGACATAGGAATCAAAACAATAAGATATTTTTTCTTATGCAGGATTGAAGTACTGTATTGATACAATATTTATTTATGCGAATTGGGAATCATAACGTGTTGCTAGATACCGCTTATGATTAATGGAAATAAATGGTGATTTATTTTTCAATCGTCAGTCTGTTTCAGAACAGGACTTCTTGTTTGTTTGCCGTTTAACTCGATGATTTTGAATAGACCTTGGTATTTTTCTTTTTACGGAATGATAACCTAGTATGTAAAGTATTTTTCTATGTAAATTGTTTGCTTGAAAAATATCAAGGGGGTGATCACACAGACCGAAAGATTGAAGCCAAAACAGAATTTTCTCTAACGGCGCTTCGCGCGCTGTCTGGGATTTTGTCTTTTTTTTGTTTCTCCCTGATGGTAGCTGATCTCTCCTTGAAATTTTTATTGGTAGTTACACTCATTGCAAGGAACTCCCTGGATTTATTTCGGATTTTTTGGTGATCGAAAAATATCGGATTTTATCGGGTCCCAAATTGCTTATTTTAATTAGTTAAAATATATTCTAATTAATCAAATTAGTTGAAATGTTAATTAGAACACTCCTTAAATACCTTCCTTTCTGTTTTTGGATTGTTGATTAAATTTCAAAGGTTTAAACAAGTAGTTGTAATGTTAAGCCTTTTTGCATTTGGAAAAACGAGCGACAAGCATACACAAAGATTCTAATTAATGAAGTTAATTAAAAACTAGTGAAACATGTATATTGTATATGTGCTAACTCGTTTTTGTAGGAGGATCGTGGGTTTAGTATGGCTCAAGATTCCAATGCCTTGTGGTTTGTAAATGAATGCATGTGTGAATGTGTGTAATGCGGCCTTTTGTGTCATTAATTAATTTTTGATTAATTTTAATGTAACTTGTGAGGCTTGCATGCCCCTAAAGCCTAGGAGGGAATTAGAATTTTTTCACATGTATTTATTTCCATTAATTATAGGATATGATCATTATAATTAGTGGGAGGGCTTGAATTAGATTAGTCTTGCTACATGGAGATGCAGCGAAGATTAATATGCAAGCTGGAGCCATACAAACCCACAACAATGGTTGTGCCTTGAGATGCTTATTATGTGATTGTTTGCATACTATGAAATGTCATAGGATAGGTATGGGTGTATGCTGACACGACCACCAAACAAAGTCGCATAATGATTGTCCCAATTAATTTGATTAAGTCGACCGCCCTCCTTCTCTCTATCCCCTTCACGTCGCTTGCCCTTTCATGGCGCGGTCCGCCCAAACGGACGTCATGGTTGTCATGCGGAAGTCGGGGTACAAATAAATGGATTTGTTAGGAGCAAATAGAGAGATGTTGCTTATCGATGGACCCAACTAGAGTTTGGACATCGGGGCGAAGTTTGTAAATATATAGATATTCACAAACCAAGAGTCATATGGTTGATATGATTGGTTGGAGAACCTACCTTGTCTAGTTAAGTAGGGTGACGTGCCATAGCAGGCTTTACTTGATGAAAACGGGGATCTTGGAAAACCAACTACATTTGGGACATTAAATAAATGTAGTGGGAGTTTTGTTTATTGTTATAAATAAAACATTGCATAAACTAAATGACCTTAAATTGAAATTGTTATAGATACTAAATGTATTAATTTCGTTGCGATCAATCTTTGAATTTGAACTATCTCGTTTCTAAAGGTATTTACTTGGAGAAGTAATATCGATTCCTAAGACATGTTCTTGGCGAAAAGAAACTTGAGCATGTTTATTCCCAAAAATATTCCTCAACTTCCCAAACGTAGCATCGCGATGATTGATTAACTTTTACGAAAAGTTATTCAATAAAGCGGATGCCGATATTCTCATTTTAGGATCTCTAGACCTTTGGATTATAGAATTCATACGGACTAGATATGACTCCTACGCTCGCATTCACTTACTCAAGAAGGAGTTCTTAGAGAAAGTAGATGTTGAGTCAATCATTTATGATCGAGTAATGGAGCATGAATTAAGTAAGAGAGACTTCTTTTGAGAAGGTACATGAAGGTTCCAATGGCTTACGAACCAAAAGGTTTGAGTAGCTATTTGGCAACTAGAGATATTAGATCTCCGATATCAAGGACTGTTGATATTGTCATGCTATCTCTTCCTAATTAAATGAATGAAATGATGTTACATTTCGCAAACTTGTTTGTGCAAATGGTAATTAGCTAAGTATTTAAGAAATACTTCGCTTAAGTTTGAGTTGAGACTTCGAGACCCTCAATTGTGACCATGTGTCACATGAGATGTTTCATTTGCCATTTATGGAGGCATTTGAAAGGTTGTCCGAAGTACCATGATTATTGTGTTGGAAATGTTCTAAATTTTCGAAAGTATTTGTCGTTCAAATTATCTCGCTATCTCTAAATTCATACCAGTAACTTAGTACTAGTTCATATGCTCGCATTTAATGAAATGTGTAGGCAATGAAGAGTGAGAGAAAGCTCGAGATTAGTAAAGTGAACTCCGTATAAGGATATGGCTTATTCGTTTAAGCCACTACCATTGGATACGTAGAGTTGTCTTTACTAATAGGAACTGTAGGTCGAGTAACTCGTTCCTTACATCCTAAAATTTTATCTCCATTTCATATAGATAATGGATGATTACGTTTTGTAAAAGACAAGCGATGTTCTTTTATTATGAATTTGTTTATATGATTTCATGCCTATTGCTTGAATATGCTTGAAATAAATAAACGAGTTTTGAATGACAAATAGGATGCGTAAGACTTCACATAAAATGTTCGACTTTCATGTGAAATGACCGCTTAGTCATACATAAACGAGAATCGCATTATGAGAGTCTACATAGCGTGGAACTCGTGGCTCAATTCGATTTCGAATCAATAGAGATATGCGAATCATGTTTGTTATATGACAAAAGCGTCTTTGACCTATAAAGGTTCAAGGACAAGTAACTTGATTAAGACTTATACATATCGATGTATGTAGACCTATAAGTACTTGTGTACTGAAAGGTTATTGAGACTTTACCACTTAGCCAACGATCAAAGTAGATATTAACGTATCTATTTGATAAGGTATGAGTGTGAACTTTTTGACTAGTTCAAAGGAGTTCAAGTGTGAAGTTAAGAGACCGTTCAAGAAAAGAAAAGTCTTACAATTGATCATGGTGAATAGTTAAGTCATATGATTTGAGATATTATCTAAAGAGTGTGAAAGTCGTTTCATAACTCACTCTATGAGGAACATTATGAAAATAGTGTGTCCAAGAATGAAGGTATCGAACACTATTTGATATCGTTCGATCGATAATAAATCAAATTGACTTATTTGACTCATATTAGGGACTTATGTTTGAAGACATTATTGTTTACACTGAATAATGTTCCATCGAAGTCTATTGAGAAATATATCTTACGAGATTTGATCTCTAAGTACATTATTTCTCAAGATTTGGTGTTAAGAAGCTTATTTCAAGGTTTGTTGATTAATAAGCTTTAACCCAAATATGACGCTTAATATTTTGTAGGATGCATAAACTAACCGAAAGGTACTACTTCTACGAACATGGTAAGAACAATCTAGTTGTTGCTCATCATGACATAGTCTTGGAGAATAACGTTCTCGAGATAAAGTAGTGGGAGTAAGGTGAGCATAAAGGAGTTTATGTGTCACTACAAGAAGTATCCTTTATGGAAAACTTGTTACTCCATACATGGTGCTTAGTGGGAGTTGAGCGAAACTTCATTCACAAGCCGTTGTGAAAGGAAGTTCTTTAGCACGCTCGCTTCTAATGATGACTTAAACATCTCACTAGCTGATGATGTTTGAGAAACTCAGTACATACGAGGATCGAGAACTTATTCTACAAATCGTTGTGGAAGAGGTTCATGAACCTCGAGCACTAATCCTACAAAAGATCAACGAAAGTGATTGTCTAACCGAAAGGTGCATAGACATCACGACATCCTCGTACCTGGCATATGAGGATCCGTTGATAATTAAAGAACCGATGAAAGAACCCGATTCCACAAGTATGGTTTGAACCCATGTGATCTTTAAGTGCAATCCATGTGTAACAACAAGGTATGGACCTTTGTTGATGTTCATGAAGGAGCAATCCGTCAAGAACATTCAGATCTTTAAAGGAAAGATTGACATGGATGGCAAGTCGACTATGTACAAAGCACAGCTTCACGCTTGTGGCTATGTCTAAGTCGATGACGAGTTGACTATGTACAAAGCATGGCTTCTCACTTGTAGCTATTTATAAGTCAGTCAATAAAGATCATTCTAACAATATTTGCATTTCATATATATTGATATATGGAAAGATACATCAAAACCGCCTTCATTGATTGAATGAAAAAAGGATGTGTATTTGACACAAATCGAGGTCTTGATTGATGTATTGCTATAAACATATGCGTACTTCAAGGATCCATTAGTGGATCGAAGAGAGTACTGTGGAATAAATATTTTGACAATGAAGTCAAGGAGTTGATTTTCGTCAAAAGTATCTTGTATAGACAAGATATTCAGTGGGAGCATAATTGTGTTATCTGTATTGTACAAGATAACTGGATATTAATTGGGAAATAACATTGATTAAATGAATATTGTCAAGATCTCATTGAAGAATGATTTCTTGGGCAAGATCATCTAAATCCTAGGAAACAAAATCTATGGAGATAGATTATGATGGATGTTAGGTTTCGGCGAATGTGCATATAATGACGAAGAGTTCTAGAAACATGAAAGCTGGACTTTATGTCGAACCGCGTCATATGGCATATAACTTGAGTTTAACTCGGTTTATTGCAACTCAATTCGAGAAGAAGTGCGTAAAACAGTTCAAGCATTCTTTCATTATGAGTTTCATAATATACGCCATACTTATGCACATGCCCCAATGTGTAGTATCCAAGAAGTATGACAAACAGTTGTCAAATGGATACAAGAGACACGCATTTGGACAATAATCAAAGGATATTCTCGAGTACCTTATGAGAAAGAGAGATATATTTTTCATCTATGATGAAAAAGAGCTCGTGTAAGTTGTTACACTAATGTCAGATTTCGAAAGATTGATGTAATCACAATTGAGCTACATATTTTGCTTAAAGGTGGTGTTGTAAGTTTAGAAGGTGTTCTAAATGGGATATTACAACCGTTTCCGTCACCAAAGCAAAATAGATAACAACTTGTGAAGCAACGACAGAGAATAGTTTGGATCAAGATGTTCTCAGTCAAGCTGATATGATTCTATGCATCTCGAACCATAGCTTAGTCTTGAAGAACCCAATATCTGATTGGTGATCCAACTATGATCTATGACAGTATCACTTGATCTCATATGATGATGATCAAGACTATATATATAGGAGTATATACATGTGTAGGTTCAACCAAAAGTGGATAGTTTCGCAAACACAGTGAAGACTCTGACATAACCTTTACCTTAAACAGTATACGAGATGCTATTGAGCATCCATGCGTAATGGACGTGTGAGTAACTGGCTATAAGCGTATTATTTCTTTTGACGTTCGAGACATGTATATATGTAGATATATGACATCGTTCTCAATTATTCACTGGCTAGAAGTCACTATTGATTGACTCTAGGCCAAGTGGGAGATTGTTAGAGATATGTCCTAGAAGCCAATCAGTTGGTGGCTATTATATTAGTTTATGTTATTAATGATGCTTGATCATTTGTTCCTAGAGTTTATTGTTGACAGATTATTCAGGTTGAGGATCTGAATTGTAGATCTCTGTGGATCATTCGTCAGAATGACAATAATATCTCTAAAGAGTCCATAATCTTGATAATTAACAAGGAATATTAATTATCATATAAGATTAGTATGCAAGTTAAGTGATGATTAAGTTCTACAAATCATGGGTAAGGAGTTACCGACTTAATTGCATATGTATATGTTACTGGAACATAGTACAGGACATGACCCAATGAAATAAATATATGGATTGTGTTATGTGTCATTATTTATTTCATACGTGTTTGATTCCGAGTTTGAGATGGTTCAGTTTTTCCACATGAGGATAGGTTCTATAAATATCGTCTAACGCTGATTCCTGATAAGGGCTGCTATACGGACTTTATTTATGTTCTCTTGAATTGTGCGGGGAGAAACTGGTCATCAAGACAACCGTATGTCCCTCATTAGTTCACCTAGTGAGTGATGATATCTACTGGGCCCCTTGATGGAGTTGGATCGTATGCGCGCAACTAGGCGATCAACTCTAGATCAAGAAACGTATAATCTGCAAGAATGACACATTCCTATCTTGGATTATACAAGGATATCATGTGACATAGGAATCAAAACAATAAGATACTTTTTCGTATGCAGGATTGAAGTACTGTATTGATACAGTATTTATTTATGCGAATTGGGAATCATAACGTGTTGCTAGATACCGCTTATGATTAATGGAAATAAATGGTGATTTATTTTTCATGGCCAACATAGCATAAATCCTCAAAGGGTCACACAGATAGGACTTTAACCATACGTGCATTATTTGTTTATTTGCAGTAGCGAGTACTGCGAATATATGATAAGTTGATTAATTAATTATATACCGTTATGAACCGTTATAATTAATTAACTCAAATGGATCATATAGAAATAATATAATGCATATGCTAATTCTAAATTAATTATTAATATGTTAATAATTAAGTTAGTTCAATGCATATTTATTATACTGAGCTAATTGGCCTTTTAGTTAATCAGTTAACTGAAAGTCCGATATGAGACGAATTAAAGGAGTGATTTAATGGGCCATTATATCATGTGGCCTGGCCCACATGAGGGCTGAAAATTTCAGCCATGATAGGGGCAATTTCGTCCAGGAGAAAATAGGAAGAGAGAAATCTAATTATGGAAACGTTCTATATATATATATTGATTGTTTCTTTGAGAACAAGTCAAGACAAAACTCTAATTTCATCTCTCCTCTCTCTTGGCCGCACTGTTCATCACTATTCACGGTTACTGTTCATGAAGAGAGAAAAATGGTTTTCTCTCATTGATAGCTCTCTTTTAATTCCATCTCTAGCTCATGCGTTGAGCGATTCTCCTTCCAGTTAAACAGTTAATCATGCGAAGGAAATCAAAAGGGAATTAGCTATCGTCTCGGACAAGCTAGCACTTGTCTTGAGACTTTGGTTAATCTTCTAGGTGGACTCGAGGCAACCGGAGGCAGTCAAGAGGGTGACGAGCACGCCACCGACTCCAAGAGATTGGATTCGAGCCTTCCGAATACGATTTTGGAAGAGGTAACCTCCTACGCTTCTCCTTTTATATGTTAAATGACTTGAATAACTAGATCCGTTTTTTCGTGCGTTTTAGTTGCTTGTTAAATGTTAATAAAAATTAAAATTGCACATGGACTTGAGTTCCTAACACTTCTCCCCCTTTCGCTCTCCATTCCCCTTTCTCGCCATTAAACCATCTCCTCTGCACAATACAACAAAAATGAGTAAATATAAGTTAAATAATATATCAGATAAATTAAAGGGACTATATACTGTACAGTAGGGAGTATATAATATTTATTAAGGGAGTGTCAATTATATTTTAATTTATGTTTTGTTATGAAAATATATATTTTGTGGTACGAGAGTATCTATTAAGGTATAAGAGAATATATATTGTACAGTATGAAGTATATAATATCTATTAAGGAAGTGTCAATTATTTTTTCATTTATGTTTTGTTATGAAAGTATATATTTTATGGTACGGGAGTATCTATTGAGGTATAAGGGAGTATATATTGTACAGTATGAAGTATATAATATCTATTAAGAGTATCAATCATTTTTCATTTATGTTTTTTTATAGAAGTATATACTTTGTGGTACGGGAGTATCTATTGAGGTATAAGGGAGTATCTAATATGTTTAAATACGTAGTTAATTTAAGAGAGCAATTAACAAGCATTAGGGAGTATATAATATGTAGCAAGAGAGTATCTAATAACTTAAAATGAGCAGGGGAGTATCTAATAAGTTCAACCGAACAATTATTTTTATGTAAGTGAACAATATAAGGGAGTGATTAATATGTTTAAGGGAGTATTTTAATTGGACTCGGGGAGTATAGATATTTTCATAAATGAGTATTTTATATAAATCACATATGTGTATATATTAAGGGAGTATGTTATTTTGTATTAAGGGAATATTTATATTTTAACAAGGGGGTTCATTTATAAGTATGTTACAGGAGAAGGAGAGGAGAGATGATGGAGATGAAGGAGGTGAGGCGTAGAGATGAAGGAGAGAGGGAGATGGGACAAAGATGTGTGAGGAGAGATGAGGGAGAGAGAGGAGACGGGGTGAGGGGTGCGCAGACAGAGAGGAGCGAACGCGTGAGGGGGGTGGCGCGGGGTGAGAGTGACGAAGGGGTGAGGGGTGCGCGGACAAAGAGGAGATTAGCGAATTTGTCAAAAATAGCTGTGATTGCTTGATTGTACTTATCAGCTCCGAGAAGAATAAGAATCCAATACAACTACATCAAGTGGTCTTCTGTGCTCATCTCGGATTAATCGGTTGTTTCGCTCTAGCCAGATAACCCAATACACGAAGTTGAAACGAACTGTTGATGAAATTTATTCCGATGAGAGCCTAGGAAATAAGATAAAAAGCTTGACATCAACGTGGGTTATCCTGGCCCAATATTTTATTCCTAAATGAAAAAATAAGTTTCTCAAGTCTCAACCATACAATTTTGGATCTTTATTTGTTGGGCTTCAATTTGTATCCAGTAAAGGATCAGGACCATTTAAAAAAAAGATGTGATACTGGCCTTTTATCACAATTTTAAAGGGATGTTGGTATGTCCGTATGTGATCCAATATTATACGGTGGTTAGCAAATTATTTCGAGAAAAGATAATTACAATCTGCAATTTTGTCCTCTCTTGAACAAAGTGAACATATAAAATAGATAAAATGAATATTTAAATAATCAAAGTGAACACATACAAATAAATAAGTTGAATATGTATGTAAATATCTAAACAACAATAAAAAAAATAAAATTTAACTCATAATTGAATAAAGTGAATAGATACAAATACGATAGTACTGGATGAGACGTAGAAAGACAGTAGATAATAATTTCCAATTATTTTTTTCTTTTTGAGAGGGTTGTTAACTCTAAAACAGTTGGAAAGTTTTGTGTGAATGCGGAGAATGTGATATTGTCCTTCTTTTTTTTATCATAACGGATCAACATGTTTCACGCATGACTGCCTCTGGCACTTGCACAAAAATGTAGCCAATTTAATTGAATTAAAATGTTTCAAACAAAAATAGTTTCATGCAAAAAGCCTTGTTCCAATGCAGAAAAACAGTCCTGACAATAATTATCATTGCAATCCATAATTTTGTAACGTTGCAGACAACTGACATAAAAAACATTTTCTTTTCGGTTGAGAGCTCGTTGTCAAGAGAAACTCGTGCATAACCGCACCACACCCGACACGGTCACGGGTCCCAACTCCCAACCCAATTAGTGAGCGCAGCTTAAGCTTAACCACCCTACCTAGACTGACTCGTAGCTAACAAACGGACCCAACCGAAATCAATCATTTTGTCAATTAGCCTTAGCCTCATTAATTTCGCCGGTAGGGTATCAACTTCATTACTCTTTCGGAATTGATCCCAACCTCCAAGTAGGACATCTTTTTGCTTCTTTCTATTTTCATGTGAATTTCTTTATCTAGTGAAGAATATTATGGCTTTCCGATAGATTGAATAAGAATTTTCAAGACATTGATGAAATAGTAAAAACATATGACTTTTTGTATCAATTGTGTTATGAAAAAAAATTTAGATGAAGAAAATGCAAACAATAATGTTCTCATTATATTTTTTTCTACATAAAAAACCATTTTATGTTATTTGAATGTTAGCCTTGTTGTGAGTTTAATGAGACGCAATTGATGGACATGCCTTTTTCACAACAATTTTTCCATAGAAGATATGCAAATAACTACTAAATTATTAGTATTTATACATTATTTAATAAAATTTTAAATAATAATTATTTAACTAAAATTTAGATTAATGATAAATTACAATGTTAATAATTTGAAGTTTAGATAATTTAAATAAATATTGTAAGCAACTTGATATATGTTTAGAAAAAAAAGACGGTGAATTAGACAGTGGATTAAATTTTAGAGAAAGTAGAAGTAAATAAAAATTCATAGGAGATTAACACTTTAAAAAAGTCAAGCGGATAAGAAAAAATAATGCAAGCTAAATAGTAAAGCTGCCCCCAGTATAATAGGCCTCACTCTACTTTTTACTAGAGGCCAAGAGGTGTGGTCGGAGATGCATAGGGGGAGCTGGTTATCAATTCTACTTCAGTTTGAATTGCGCCATCGGGCATTGGAGAACCCAATTTACCTTCACGCCCCTTGACTTTTCAATTATTTCGATGACCTGTAATAAGGCTTTAACAGTGAGAAAACAGGCATAATAAAGTACTACACTAAACTAGAGAAAAATATAAAAACGAAACCAGAGAAGAAAGAAAAGAATCGGGACAGGAGAGGAGAGGAGAGGAGAGAAAGTGACCCAACCTCACACCACCACACAAACCCAGCTCATATTCTCTGATCAGACAAACCTTCTCAGTTCTCAGATCCATTAATTAATTTCATTTATATTTCTATTTCTAACCCCCCTTCTTAGAAATTCCAATGCTCTCCTCCTAACCCGAACCCAGAGTCAATTTTTTTTCAAAAAAATCAGAAAACAAAAAAATGCTTCAGAAATTCGCTCTCGCGTTCAAAACGAAAACGATAGAATTCTTCGCCGAGGAAGAGGAGGAAGAAGAAGACGACAACGGATCGATCAGAGCCGTCGATGATCTCGTGGGCCCCACCGCTGACGCCATCATCACCGACCAACGAGTCGTCGTGCTGAAACCCGATCCAGCTCCAGCTCCTGCTCCTGCTCCTGCTCCACCTCCTGACGTTCGAAACCCTAACCCTAGCTTTGATCGAGACACCCTAATTTCCACCTTATTCGCCACTCTTTCGTCCTTTGAATCAGCTTATCTCCATGTCCAGACGGCGCACTCTCGGGTTCTTCCTTCTGCTCTCTGCTCGGCTGATGCCGGGGCCGTGTCTCACCTTCGCCGCCTCTCGGATTTAAAACACTCCGTTCCCGGCCCCGGTTGTAGTTCAATCCCCGATTTGAAACCCATTGACCTCAATTCTTGCTTGCAAGCTCAGGTACTTGACAACCAGAACTTGTTGCGTTCATTTGATACGGTGATCAACCGACTCCAGGCTGACATTGACCGCAAGGATGCTGAATCAGCTGAGCTCAAATTGAGTCTAAACGAACTTGAATTGATTAATGAGCGGTTAGGTGCGCGGCTTGACCGGGCTTGTGCGCCTACACCTGGTGAAGGAAATATAGAGAATTTGCTTTCAGTTAGTGTGTTTGATTCGGTTTTGAGGGATTCTTGTCGGATCATGCACCGGTTTGCCAAATCTCTTGTGGATCTTATGAGGCGGAATGGGTGGGATTTGTTTTCGGTTGCAAAATCTATTTACCCAGATGCTAATTATGCAAAACAAGGCCATTGCCGGTATACTATTCTTTCACATGTGTGCTTGCGTATGTTTGATGGGTTTGATTCGTATGGGTTTGCAATCAGGTCTGACGAAGAATCTGAGCCTGATTTGCTAGTCAGTAGAGATGATTCTTTGAGGCAATTCATTGAGCACTCGGCAGTTGACCCTTTGGAATTGGTTGAGGCAGATCCCCATTCTGAATTTGCACAATTTTGTGAGAGAAAATACAATAAAGTAATCCAACCAGGTACAGGATCTGGTTTTTTAGGTTCATTTGAGCCAGCAAGCCCACTTTATGAACCATTTGTGGCCATGGCAAGTTCAATTTGGGCACTTCATTTACTAGCTTGGGCTTATGACCCAGCTGTGGAGATATTTCAAGTTGGTCATGGAAGGGAGTTCTCAGTTGTTTATATGGAGAATATACTGCGAAGGAAAGTCGGTACCTTGTGTGGTAAGGTAACAAGACCAAAGGTCGGGTTCACAGTGGTACCTGGTTTTCGGGTTGGAGGGACGGTTGTCCAATGCAGGGTGTATCTAGATCCTTCGTCTTAAAAGTAAGGAATTATTTATCATTTGTTAGAGTTTGACATTGAAAATGTAAATGGAAGATTTAGGAGTTCAAACTGTAAACTCAATAACTTAAGTTTTATAGAGATTTACGAGGAATATAGTTTCTATGTTTGCATTATAGATTTCTTTGTTGTAAAAAAAAGCATAAAGATTGTATTGAATGACATTTAGTTATAGAGGAATTTATTATTTATATAACGAATGAGTTTTTCTATTCCTAATTTCAGATGATAATGCAGATGTATGTGATAAACTGATAATTGTTTCATTTTCATTTATTTACATTTAAATTTTGATTAACATAGTTGTTCAGCTCCTTGTCCAGTTGTAATTTAGGAGATAGTCACAGAGTTGAGAAGCTTGTTCATGAAGCTCTTTTTTTCCCCCCGACGTATGCGTCAAGTAGAATGTGCATTTTTAACTAAAATTATAATGTTTTGGAAAGTTTTCTGTAGCTCTGCTTGTTCGTTAACTTCTCTGATGTATGATTTAATATCCTCCTCTGTCTGTGTTACCTACTTTGTCTAGTCTTTGACTTTGCTGAAAATGTGAAAAATACTATCACCTGTGGCCCGTTTATTAATTGGAATTTTAAATAGTAGTATAACATCTCCAATCTAATCATTTCCTCTGACCACCTACTCTACAACCCTTAAAATAATACGTCTAAACAATACATCATGGCCATTACTATGAGCGTAGGGCCTTAAGAAAATAAGTTCCTTGTGTCATTAATAGAGGCAAGGTCCACCTCTTTTGCTTTGATTGCTATCTCGTGCAACCTAATTTATTGCATCTGGCACTACGGTTGGTATCCTTAGTAGTGCCATGAAAATGTTAGGAGAAGGAATCAATTCGAGCGGCTAATTATTAGTTAACTAAGGTGGATATTCTCTATGAGAAGTTAGATAAGCTGCTGGAAATCTATATGCTTACATAATAATTAGTTCAGTAATCAAACATTTCATTACCTAACTGTTGCAGTTCTGATTCCGTGGTCTTTTTAACCAAGATATTTGCTTGTTAGATTATTCGAAGAAAATGAATTGTGACCCCAAGAAGTATGATCATCCAAAATATAGTTCAATTGAGACCAAGGAAACAGTCTTGGAAACTGCTGTTATATTTGATGCAAAGTAGGTAGCTCGCCCAAAAGCAGTGGTCTCCATTCCCACCGAGATGTCAATTGTCTTTTGATTTAGGTGCGATAAGAGTATCTATACCTACATTACCAGCTATAACTTCTAAAGTTCATCTAACACGAGGGAGGAAATGCAAATATCAAAATATGCATCTATTAAAGGACATCTTACTATAAGACTTGTATCAGTTACTCATTTCTTATTTCGCTTTAAAGAAAAAAAAAATGAACATACTCACTGCTCCAATTTCTATTTTTCTCTTTGAGCCTCGAACAAGGTACAACATTCTGTTTTTATTATTGTCTGTACTTGGTTTCTGTTTCTAGTTAAGAATGCCAAACTCCTTCCATTTCTTTGATAACTACACGGAGAATGATAAATGGGAATATACATATATTGAAAATGAGATGACTATTTGAGGGATTTTTATCTAGAAAAAATCGGATTCGATTGCATCATTGACTTAATTATTACCCAACGTCTCGGCTTATGCTGTTGTACCTTGAGTGAGCTTTACCCTTTTGTTTTGTAATTTGTCAGGAGAGAAATCGTTTACAACAAGGGAAGAACTTTTTCACGTGCTTATTGAGTTGATAGTCAACAAGAAAAAGAATTGTTTATTTATAAATTATACCGTCATTGTTTCAAACGAAGAGTAATGGCTCGGCGGTTTGTTTTCTCACAGTTGTATTATAGTAGGTTGCTTTGATATGAATCTAATCATACTTCTTTTACCTTGTAGTCATCAAAACTAGACAATATTATTTGATATGGACTGATTAGCATATTGTACCAGTCCAATTGGCATTTCTAGAAAAGTCAACTTCTACATCATTTAACTTAGGCCTATTGCATACCTGCTCATTTCGTTGTTTAGTTAGAAAATCAAGGGCTGCTAATGCCTAAAATTAATTTTTTTTAATAGAAATAAAAAAAAAGAATGCTCACTTTTCAGCTACTTGTGCCAGCTCAGTATTGAAGTGATCTAAATTGGTACCACTGATGATGTAATGGCACCTGAGACTACTCGGTCGTTGCATTGAAGCTACAACTACCAAAATATGAGATAGAACTTGATGGTTTCATTGATTGGTTCCTGAAAATAAAGTTTACATAACAGAAGACACAAAATATTAACAATTTTACCTTCCATCACATAATACATTTTCAATAGTGTGATACTACAGAATTAGGCTACTTCTCCAGCGCAGCAGCCATTGAAGCAGAGTGAAGAAGATGTTAGCAATTTAGCATCTGGCCGTCCCTAGCATAACCATCCATCTCAATATTATATGTATTAACATAATATATAAATTATATATTTTTTAAAATTACGATTGTCTACATGATATTTATCAAATAAGATGCTCAATTTTCTTACAACGAGCATGCAATTAAATTAACAATACGGATTTTGTTTGTTGTGAATGAAATAGGCAAGAGGTTGTTTCTTTTCTAAACTTGTTTGTATCAATGCTGTTGGAGTTGCATAAAAGCAGTACTGATTCAAGAAAGGTAACAATCCAAACCCTACCGTTCAATATACTTGATTATGAAAAAAATACTGAACTAAATTCAAGATCTATAAAAAAATAAATTGAAAGTTCCCTTACAATCACCATCTATGTCCATGTTTAGTTGGTAATGCATAACATAATTGCAAGCGCTAAAAGGAAAAGAGGGGTAATAATAAATTTTGGTTCAAGTGCACACAAATGGAAGTTGATTAACACTACTTTCTTGATAGCTGCTGTTCAAAATTTTCTGCAGCAAATAGCCTACCTCTACCTCTTTTCCTCTGTCTAACCGCTTTTTGCATTTCACACATTTGGTCCATTTTTTTACCACACCCGGCAAGCGGCAAGCCTGAAAAGATAAAAAAGAAACCAAAACTTTAGTCATAAAAATGCTAAGTACTATTTTCCTTCCTAATTATATCATAATAGGCTTTTTGCCTAACACCTAAACTTCAACAATTGGGTTGGAGAGAGAGAGTTTACCCCAAAATGAGAAGAGCCTGCCAAGTGGCAACAATGCATTGGTGGTTTACAGAAAATAACCTTTCCCGAAGAATGAAGATTCAGTTCGGTAGGCGATTGAGTCCGCTGGGGTACAAGTCTTGAAGAGCAATATGATATCACACAAGAATTGAGGCTTTGATCTGAAAGGGGACTGATTGGTTGGGCCTAATTGGCAGTCTAATTAGAAGAAAAACGTAAATAGGTCAATATTAACAGTTATCCTAGAAGCAAGGCTGCGTGAATCAGGTTTCAGAGAGAGACAGAATGACAAAATTGTTTCTGAGAAATGATGATAGTGTTGCTGAGTCTGTGGTTTTTAAAAAAGTCTGTTTTTTTTTTTTAAATTTCTCACACATTTTAGGTCATTTCTCCCAAGTCCTAACGAAACTATGGAGAATAAACAACATTGCTACTAATACTTATCGATCCAGAAGCGGAACGTATCTATGCACAGAAAATCTTACCAACTTCAAATTTACTTACTTTTGAAGACTTAGAAAACCTTGGCAAATGACCATCTTTATTGAGAGAATGCATGGAAACAGTAAGTCAATAAATCAAGTGAATTCATCCAAAAAGAGCACTTAGACATCCATGTATGCCACATCAATCGGACAAAAAACATCAAGTACCTAGTAAGATATTTGATCAAAAACAATTTATATGAAAGCCTGTATAATTTCTCTGTCAAATAAATATACGTACAATTTGAAAAAAGAAAAACACACCGAAAGTCGAACTTTACAATGGAAGAAAGGGTGTGTATTGAAACCCTCATTGAATTCTTATTGGTTATGTCAATTAAGATCATATGCTTCACTTGATTTAAACTAGTCATGTTGACCAAAGGCTCAACTTATTAGCTTCTTACAATAAAACGAATTCCCCTGTGTGTGTCTTTGGGGCCTGGGGGGGGGGGGGGGGGGGGGGGGGTCTAACACTTCAATTTCCCATAAGAAATCAAAATCTTACCTGACGATCAACTCAAACCAGCTATCTAAAGCCGTAGTCACCTTATCTGAGACCAGTATTGCAACCCCTATAAAAAGAACATTTGATATGTCAAAGATCATATTCATTAGTCGATTCAAACTAGTCAATTTGACCAAAAAGGCTGAACTTATCAGCTTCAATTAACTAAATTAAAAGCAAACTCTGATTTCAAATTACGAAATTTAAATTTATACTTGTAAATAAATCATGATATTTGTGATTTGTCCCTACTGCATAGTGTGATACCAGAAATATGGCTTGCATTGTCAGTTGTCTTTGCAAAAGAAATTCGTCACATTAATAGCATTAAAAAATGCAACATTACTAAATTTACAACCGATCAAATTAAACAGAAGGTTTGTCAGAAGAGATTTAGTCTTGTGATAACAGATTCACATAAATCCCTAGTTCATAGCAGAAAATGTTCAACCGGTGGTATCTTCAGAACTCTGGTAAATAACAACAATGGAGTTCAATGCAGAAGAGTATTTGAGTGTTCATGCCATAATATATACAAAGTAACCACTCAATATCTGAGTACTTAGCTTATTCTCAACATCCTATAAAACTGTTTCAGCTTAATTAGTTATTTTGTTTCTGGTACAAAACTTGACACAAGCGACAGTGAAAAATTGGTTTTCAAAAATTTTGTTGAAGTTGAAAAGGACGAGACCATTTTGCATCAAACTTATTTCCCTAATGATTAAAAGGAAAAAGCTGGCACAAAGTGATGTTAAAGCTCTTATACATACACAAATTTCATTACGGGCATAAATTTGCTTAGAAGGAAACGGCAAATTCTTAAATACGTTTTATTGTGAAGGACTTCAATTTACGCATTACTTTCAATATAGAAAATAATATTAAATCGGAAAGAGTCAAAGCCTCAAATATTTTAACATTTTCCAACCAATTTTTTTTTTTTTTTGTGGAAGAAAAACCAAATTAAGCAACGTCGTCAACAATTGGATCCGATCCACCTACAAAATTTGGTCCAGACATAAAAAAAAAATAAGATGACTGTCCGATCGGAGGCCCCAGAGGTCGTAGTGGATCTGGGCCGCACGGGCCCGTTATCCTTCCACCGTTGAGAGCGGGAGGTGTTCGCTGCTCTGTGGAGCCAGCCTCACGCGTTCCCCTCCGCTCTAAGACTCAATCAACTCTGGCCTTCGCCGGAGTTGCTTAGGTCAGCTGCCCAACTTGGAACGGGCGGGCCAACTCATAGCTGAACCAGATCCGACCTCCAATTGCGAACCGACCGTCCATGTCACCCTACCCCCACTCGGGTAACAAGCCCACGTTACCAAGCTCGGCGATGAATGTAGGGAGAAAGTGTTATATATATGGCGCTTGTTTCTTTTACTTGTTCTATGTGGGACTAATAGATGTGAAACCGGAAGAATTTGCATGGCTCCGTGATTAAATGCGAACTTGTGTACTGCAACTTTCTGTGTGGTGTCTCCACAGCGAGATAAATGTTGAACTTTAGACGGGTTCTCTGGTTTGCTTCTTCCTTCCCAGTTCCTCTCTATATTGCAAATGGTTCAAAGTTTAGTTAGTATAATACGTGATACGCATAAAACATAAAATTTGCAGCACATCTAATTCATGGAAGAGTCTATATTTTTTAACTGTAGTTATCGAAAAAAAAGTATGTTGAAGAATTGATAAACTTATTAGTATATTGATACTAGAAGTAATTAACAAAAGTAACAATGATGCCGCTGCAAAAAATTTCAAAATTTTGACCATTATTTTTTAATCATTTTCTCTATATGTCCCTGACATCATCAAAAGTTTTGGTCTCAAAATAATATTTTTATTCTTAAAAATGAAGGAACCAGGCATATATTTGCATGCATTAAATAAAAGGAATATGAGCTCTGAAAGAGCGGCGAAACATTTACCACACATAAAAGAAAAAAAAAAGGGGTTAAATATGTTGTAAAATTAAAGTGGAGGAAGAAAGAAAGAGCAAAAGAGAGGCAACAATATTTCTTATTCTCAATATTTTGATATGACATACAATTTACAAGCCTCTATTTATAATAAAGAAAAGAGATCTTTTAATAAATGACAAGGATATGTATATCCGATATGTATCTAATGTAATAAATGAAATTAATAAAGATGAACAATCTATAAATGATTTGTATCCATTTATAACACTTCCCCTTTGTTCATCTTTCATTATACACTATTAATATGATACTTCAGGATCAATATTAATATGATGCTTCTTGATCATTTATACTGCCTCATTAAAATCCTTACCAAGAAAAATCCATTGGGATAAAAACTTTGATAAGAAAAAAGAGTACATCGTGTATAATGCTTCCCCTCATTTTGATATTATTGGATATCCTTCAGTCGATGTAGACCTATCTTCTTTCTGAGCTGTTAAAAAATTCTTGTTGGCAAAGACTTCGTAAATAGATCAGCCATGTTGTTGCATGATTGAATTTTTTGAACATCAATTACGTCATCCTTTTGTAGGTCATGTGCTGAGAAGAACTTCGGTGCAATGTGTTTAGTTCGGTCTCCTTTGATATATCCTTCTCTAATTTGTGTTATGCAAGCTGCATTATCTTCATATATTGGAGTAGGATTTTCCCTAATGTTTTGAAGCCCACATTCTTCTTGAATATTTTCAATTATTGACCTTAATGAAACACATTCTCGACTTGCTTCATATAAAGCAATTAGTTCAGCATGATTTGATGATGTGGCAGTTAGAGTTTGTTTTGTCGATCGCCATGAAATTGCAGCTCCACTGTATGTAAACACATATCCTGATTGAGATCTTGCTTTATGCGGATCTGACAAATATCCTGCATCTGCATATCCAACTAAATTGGATTCTATATCCTTATGATAACGTAGCCCCATATCTCGAGTTCCACAAAGATAGCGAAAAATTTCTTTAATTCCATTCCAATGTCTTCGGGTTGGTTTGGAACTATATCTTGACAACAAATTTACAGCAAATGCAATATCAGGTCTTGTATTATTTGCAAGATATAATAATGCTCCAATTGCACTTAAGTATGGTACTTCAGGACCAAGTACTTCTTCATCATTTTCTTGGGGACGAAAATGATCATTTTCTACATTCAACGATCGCACGACCATTGGTATTTTCAAAGGATGAGCTTTATCCATATTAAATCTTTTTAACATTTTTTCTATATAATTTGACTGATGGATAAATATTCCATTTTTTAAATGCTCGATCTGCAGGCCGAGGCAAAATTTAGTTACACCAAGATCTTTCATTTCAAACTCATTTTTCAACAAATTTGCAGTATTTTCAATCTCTTTAGGAGATCCTATGATGTTTAAATCATCAACATACACTGCAACGATTGCAAAACCAAAATTTGATTTTTTAATAAAAACACACGGACTAACTGTATTATTTTTATATCATTCTTTTAAAAGATATTCACTAAGTCTATTATACCACATTCGACCAGATTGTTTTAGTCCGTATAAAGATTTTTCTAATTTTATAGAGTACATTTCTCTAGGCTTTGATTTATATGCTTCAGGCATTTTTAATCCTTCAGGGATCTTCATATATATGTCATTATCAAGTGAACCATATAGATATGCTGTGACAACATCCATAAGTTGCATTTTTAGATTTTCTGTGACAGTGAGACCTATTAAAAATCTGAGAGTTGTCGCATCCACTACAGGTGAATATGTTTCTTCATAACCAACTCCATATATTTGTGTAAAGCCTTGCGCCACTAGCCTTGCTTTGTATCTCACAATCTCATTTTTCTCATTTCTTTTAATAACAAATACCCATTTGTAACCTACAGGGTTAACATCTTTGGACGTCTGGACTACTGGTCCAAATACTTATCGTTTATCAAGTGAATTTAATTCAGTTTGTATAGCATCTTTCCATTTAGGCCAATCATTTCTTTGTCTACATTCATCTATAGTTTTTGGCACATTATCCTCTTCGTTTAAAACATCACAAGCCATAGCGAATGCAAAAACTTCATCAACTTGAGTTTTATTCCTATTCAATGTTGTACTATTTTTCACATAATTTATAGAAATTTCATAATCATTTGGTACTTCAGTTTCTTCTGGAACTTCATGAACATCTTCTGGGGTTTTAGTTTCTTCTGTAATTTTATTAATCTCTTCTGGAGATTTAGTTTCTTCTGGAACCTTATAAATCTCTTCTGGGATTGTACCAACTGTTTTATTCTGCTTTTTTTTTTACGTGGATTTATATCCTTAGAACCAATTGGTCTTCCACGTTTTCTACGTTCATTAGATTCATTTGATATTTTTGTAATATTTATTTGAGCAGGTGCATTTATAGCTGGAATATGTGATTTAGTGACTCTATTTATATATGTGAATGCATCAGGCAATTCATTTGCAATTCTTTGCAAATTTATAATCTTTTGAACTTCGAGTTCACATTGACCACTTCTGGGATCAAGATAAGATAATGATGAATTCCAAGTCACCTGTCCATCCAATTTTTATTTTTCTTCTCCTAAATTTGGAAATATTGATTCATCAAAGTGACAATCAGCAAATCTTGCTGTAAAAACATCTCCTGTTAATGGTTCTAAATATTTAATAATAGAAGGAGAGTTGAAACCAATATAAATTCTCAATCTTCTTTGAGGTTCCATTTTTGTGCGTTGTGGAGGAGAAATTGGAACATATATTGCACAACTAAATACTTTTAAATGAGACAAATTTGGTTCTCTTCCAGAGACCAATTGTAAGGGAGAATACTAATGATCAGCAGTTGGTCTTAATCTAATTAGTGCAGCAGCATGTAATATGGCATGTCCCCATGCAGAAGATGGTAAACTAGATTTCATAAGTAATGGTCTAGCTATTAATTGTAATCTTTTAATAAACGATTCTGCTAGACCGTTTTGTGTATGAACATTGATATCTCTTATTTTTATACTCATTTTGACCATGCTTAGCATCAAAATTACACTCAAACCAATGCAATTACCTCATAATTAACTGTGATTTCCAGGATATTGGTACTGCCGCCGCTTCTTATTTATTTTGTAGAATTTTCGTGAAAATTGAAGACGAGACACGACAAACAAGAAAGATTTGAGCCTAATCCATAGCCAGACGACTCATTCCTGGCTCACAGACGCATGAAATAGACCCGGAAAGACCCACAAGCACCAAGGCAGATCAAATTCCTCACGAAGGCCCAAGTTTCAGCCCATACCCCGAGACAAGAGCGACATTTCGGTCCGAAATCTACAGATTTCGGTCCGAAATTTATATATGGAAGGTGAAATTTGGTAATTCAGCAAAAAAGGAAAGGCTCTCTCTGGCCCTAGCCGCCTTCTGGACTTTCCCTGGGTATTTCTAGGCGTGATTCACAGGCAGACGATCATCATTACCTTCTCCCACATAGTTTTCCATCTCTTGCACAAGTGTTTTTGGCTCTTTCCACGAAGTTCGAAGGCAAGGCAGCGGAGTTTGGACACGGCGGCAGCTACCCAGATCTGTTCTCCATCGATTTCTGACCATAGAAGAAGAAGTAAAGCATTGAGGCTATTTGGTTAACTCTTTCATGACTTTATCTTGTTATTCTATGGGTTTATTTGTTGTTTTATGCATGATACTTGTTGTTATTCGTAGTTTGAATATGTTAGGCTAAATTTTAATATGTCTTAAGGTTAGGTAGTAGTTTAATTTGGTGTTTGTTATGGTTTGATGAGATACGACTACGTTATGTGATGTTGCTGTGTTGAAATATTATTTATATGCTTGGCTATGTTTATGATTTGTTTGATTGTTTACCTATGGATGAACTGCAGCGTCTTTAGGCCATTGAACTAGAATAGATCGTAAAAATTACTAAGTATTTGAGGTAAGCCATTCACTCGAAAGAGGGGTTAACTGATCAACCGATAGGTGTAGTTTCTACTGATCTGAAAGGACTTAGATATCTCTGGAATTCCAACACAAAGACCTTAATTGACTAAATTCCAACACGAAAGTCTAGGACTAGTCGGTTACGTGGTAAAAATCGAGTTCCTTACCAAATCCAATCCAAAATTGCGACAGCTGAGGTCAGGATTTAGGTCTGGTCGACAAGTAACCTTCACATAACTTAACCAAAAATTATCAAACCAAAACAGAGAGTCTGGAGTGAATTTCGGCACGATGGTCTATAAATTTCGGTCAGAAATTTATAAATTTCGGTCCGAAATTTCCTCTGTTACGCGCGAAAGCGAGTAGCGTTGACGCTCCAGAGCCAAATTAAATGAACCCAAATCCTTAGGACATTTTCTTGCATCTGTTTGAGTCTAGAAAAATACAAAAATCAACCTAAAAAAAAATATTTTATCATTTATATCTTTAATTTTAATTGTTATTCAATATTGTCTTTTTATATTAAAACTTCACAAAAATCATTCTGTCTAGCTTTTAAGAAAAATTAAGTCCGGTAATCATTTTTACTGTCCCTGTGGATCGACCCTTAGCTTTGCCCAACGACTAGTAGGGTAGAACGAAGGAATACAAATTCATTTGACCTAGGTTCTGAAACCTCTATCAAATTGGCGCCGTTGCCGGGGACGGTTTTGATATCGAGTACTTATTTTAGTATTAGGAGACTAGATTTTTTTTTATTTTATTTAATTTTTCGTTGTTTTCTCTTGTGTTGTAGGTTGAGAACTGGCCGGAAAATCTAAAAATAGCAAGTCACAGCCTCAGATTTCGCGCAAATATTTCACCAGAAGGCTTGATTCAGATCCAGAGCTCAGCGACCAAGCGGATTCGAGCCATACTCACTCCGTAGTTCAACCGGCTCCCGAAACAATACAAATTTCGGACCGAAATTCTCAAATTTCGGACCGAAATTCTCAAGAAAAAGAGAAAACAGCGGGCGACATGGCAGGAAACGGAGGCCCTCTCAACATAGAAGAAGAGACCCAGAGGTTGGAGGCCCTGAGGCTCCAGCTTGAGCAATGGGAGGCCAGAGTCGCAGCCGATCGCACTCGTCTTGACAACCAAAGGCGAGCACTTGATGACGAGCGTCGGCGATGGGAGAATGAAGACGAGAGCGTCCGTGGCAACTCTGATGGGGAAGATGCAGAGGAACCGGCCAGATCTCTAATGGAGATTGCAGCCCCGAAAGCCAAGGACGTAGCAGGACCAGTGATCATCCCAGGAATCGATGCTAATAACATGCAAATTGCTCCAGCGCATGTTACATTAGTGCAACAAAATCCATTTTATGGAAATGAAAATGAGGACCCACATGCTCACTTGCAAACCTTTATTGATTGCACACGTTTGATTAAATTTAATGGTGTCCCTCAACAGGCCATTAGACTTTTGTTGTTTAGATTCACTCTTAAGGACCGAGCCCAAAAATGGTACAAGACTCTCAAAAAGGGGTCTATTAGGAGTTGGGATGCGATGGCACAAACTTTTCTTGATAGATACTTCTCTTCTGATAGGGCAGATTCAATTAGAAGGGAAATCAATAATTTTCAACAAAGGGAAGATGAATCAATGAGGGATGCATGGGAACGTTTTAGGGACCTAGAAAACTCATGCCCGCATCATGGCATTCAAGATTGGATGGTAATTAAGGACTTTTACAATGGTCTTTATGACAACATCAAAATTAACCTTGATTCTCTTTCAGGTGGAGCATTTAAGAGACTTGATGCAACGCGAGCACGCGACTTGATAGATGAATGTGCAAGGAGCTATACATGGCTACCACTTGTTAACAATCGACGCCCAGTTGGCAAGCAACAAGTGCATGAGATCACGACAAGGGACACGAGGATCGCCGAGCTCGAGGCGGAATTGGCAGCTTACCAGTCAGCCCAAGACACCCACCTCAACTCCAACAATTGTGGCGCATGTGGCGAAGAAGGGCACACTTCAATTGATTGCCCGCTTGCAAAGACTGGCAACGGAGGGCACCAAATCAACTCGATCAACAACGAGCCCTCTTATTTTCCAAGACACATATTCAGTCGAAGTTATTCATTGAGTGATGGGGAACAAGCAGATTGGGAAAACATGAACCATCCCAAATACCATAATAATGTGACCAATAGACCATATGTGCCAAGGAACCAGTACAAAAATACCAACCAACCAACCTTGTATAAAAATGCACAATTCAATAATAACAGTCGTGACCAATCATTTCCAAAGAAATCTGTTTACAATAGAGATGGTATACCACCTGTTGTCCAAGACTTTATGCATGAACAAGGCAAGTTTAATCAAATGTTGATTGAGGGCATGGAAGAACTTAAGGCTAATTCTGGAACTTTAATCAGGTTGGAGCAAATGATGGAATCGCAGTTCTCAAGGCAACAGGGCAAGCTACCAAGCCAACCGGAGGTGAACCCGAATACTCAGTGCAAGGCTTTGCACACCTTGCGGAGTGGCACACAGTACAAAGACCCACCAATGCCATCTGGAGCCGAGACGCGTGCAACCGACATGGGCAAAGGGGCCAGTGAGCAAGAAGAGCCAGTTATGGAGCAAGTAATACCTCTCCCACCTCTTCCAGCCGCAGCTGGTGCAACAGGGGCTCAAACCGACGCACAGGCAACACAGAAACCGCAACCAGTGTCTGAATTTCGGTCCGAAATTCTTAAATTTCGGTCCGAAATATCTAGTCCAGAGGGTGAAAAGGCGATTCCAGAGAAGAATAAAGGCGAGAAATCAGTTCCAGAGACTCCCTACCAACCCCCTGTCCCTTTTCCTAGGAGGATGACCAAAGAAAAGGAGGACAAACAGTTCAGACGCTTTTGGGAGATGTTAAGGGAAGTCCATATCACTATTCCGTTCTCCGATGTGTTCACCAAAGTACCCATTTATGCTAGATTTCTCAAGGAACTGTGCACTGGAAAGATATCCTTGGAAGAATTGAAAACTGTGGTCCTGACGAACCGAAGCAGTAAGGCTTTACAAAGCAGGATGCCACCAAAGTTGAAGGATCCAGGGAGGTTCGCTTTGCCCTGTGTGATTGGGAATACTTTCATCAAACAAGCATTATGTGACATGGGAGCAAGCGTGAGCCTAATGCCTAAGACGGTCTTTGAGAGGATAGGATTTGGAGAATTGGAGCCTACCGACATGATAATACAACTAGCAGACTCCTCCAAGCGCTTACCCATGGGTGAGATTAAGGATGTCCCTGTGCAGGTTGGAAAATTCTGGGTGCCAGGCGATTTTGTTGTGATGGACATGGAGGAAGACAGAGAGGTCCCTATCATTTTGGGGCGTCCATTCCTAAGGACCGCAGGAGTCATGATGGACGCTAGAGACGGTACGATCATCGTCAGAGTGGGGGAGGAGACACTTCGTTTTTCCATTGAACAAGCCATGAAGTGCCCTAGCCCCAACAACAACTCATGTTTCATGATTGAGGAAGTCGAACTCACAATCGAAGAATCGCTCGAAAATCAATATGAAATTGCTCTCAATTCTTACCAAAATTTTCTGTCTGATGTGCAGGAAGCCATAGGAGTCGATGAGACAATGGAGGAGCTGGAATATGACCAGAACAACAGCGGAACCCATCGGACAGATGACATTTCGGACCGAAATTCTCTTATTTCGGACCGAAATTCATCTCTGGAGGAGGTCAGGGCAGCTGATACAGAGAATTTCGGTCCGAATTATCTTATTTCGGCCCGAAATTTGTCACCCCAGGTTGAATTAAAGCCTCTTCCAGCAACTCTCAGGTACGAATTTCTTGGCTCAGATCAAAATTTTCCTGTTATTGTTAATTCTGGGTTGGACGCAGATCAGACAGAAAAGCTTTTGGTGGTACTTCGAGCTCATAAGGGTGCAATTGGCTATTCCATCGACGATTTGAAGGGTATCGATCCCTCGATTTGCACTCATAGGATTCTCTTGGAGGAGGGCCACAAACCATCCATAGAAGGGCAGAGGCGACTCAACCCTAATCTCAAGGAGGTGGTCAAGAAGGAAATCCTCAAACTCCTCGACGCGGGTATCATCTATCCAATCTCTGACAGTAAATGGGTGAGCCCGGTGCATGTAGTGCCCAAGAAGGGAGGTACAACAGTGGTCAAGAACGAAAAAGATGAGATGATTCAGACAAGGATGGTGACTGGATGGCGGATGTGTATCGATTATCGCAAACTCAACACCGCAACTCGAAAAGATCACTACCCACTTCCATTCGTGGACCAATTGCTTGAAAGACTTGCTAATCATTCTTATTTTTGTTATTTAGATGGTTATTCTGGTTTCTTTCAAATACCCATCCATCCAAATGACCAAGAAAAAACCACTTTTACTTGCCCTTATGGTACTTATGCATATAGACGCATGCCTTTTGGTCTTTGTAATGCACCAGCGACCTTCCAAAGAGCCATGATGGCCATTTTCTCGGATTTCATTGAAAAAGAAATGGAAGTGTTTATGGATGATTTTTCTGTTTATGGCACTTGCTTTGATTCATGTCTAGCTAATCTTTCTAAAATTTTGCAGAGATGCGAAGAGGTTAATCTAGTCTTGAATTGGGAAAAGTGTCACTTTATGGTGCAACAAGGAGTCGTGCTTGGTCATGTGGTGACATCTAAAGGCATAGAGGTTGACAAGGCGAAGATCGAAGTGATAGAGAAGCTTGATATGCCTAAAAGTGTAAAGGACGTTAGAAGTTTCTTGGGACACGCTGGATTCTATCGCCGATTTATCAAAGATTTTTCTAAAATTGCCAAACCTCTAACTAATCTTTTGATCAAAGATAATGAATTTATTGTTAATGATGAATGTCTTGATGCTTTTCGTAGGATAAAGGAGGCTCTCATCTCAGCCCCTATCTTACAACCGCCGGATTGGAGCCAACCATTTGAGCTTATGTGTGACGCGAGCGACTATGCGATTGGAGCAGTTCTTGGGCAGCGAATGGACAAGAAGCCAGTGGCTATATACTATGCTAGTAAGGTGCTAGATCCCGCCCAAGTCAACTACACTACCACTGAGAAAGAACTTCTCGCCATAGTCTTCGCGCTTGACAAGTTTCGGTCTTACCTTGTGGGATCCAAGGTGATAGTCTACACTGACCATGCGGCGATTCGATACCTCCTAAGCAAGAAAGATGCCAAGCCCAGATTGATTCGTTGGGTGTTGCTTCTCCAAGAATTCGACCTTGAGATCAAAGACAAAAAGGGCTCTGAAAATTCAGTGGCAGATCACTTATCTCGATTGCGTTGGGAAGAGGAACAAGGTAATGAAATTCCTATCAATGATCTCTTCCCTGATGAAAAGTTGTTCTCTGTACAGGAAAATTTCGGGCCGAAACCAGAAAACTTCGGGGCGAAATTTGATGATGTGGTGGCCGAAATCATGTCGATGGCAGAAATTTCGGACCGAAATTTACAAATTTCGGACCGAAATTTTGATAAAAAGCGGAAAACAGAGGAGCCCTGGTATGCGGATCTGGCTAATTTTTTGGCGAGTGGCTATTTACCTCCTGACATGACTTCCCAACAGAGAAAAAGCTGAAATCAGACTCTAAGTACTACTTTTGGGAAGAGCCGTACCTTTTCAAGCTTGGAATCGACAACATTTTTAGAAGGTGTGTGCCCTATGAAGAAGTTAGAGCAATCATCGCCAGTTGTCACTCGTCTGCCTATGGTGGCCATGCATCCTTTTCAAAAACAGCAGCCAAAGTACTCCAATCAGGTTTTTACTGGCCTACTCTTTTCAAAGATGCTCATTCTTTTGTTTCTTCTTGTGATCAATGTCAAAGAACGGGCAACATATCTAAAAGGAATGAAATGCCTCTTAACCCTATTCTTGAAATTGAAATTTTTGATGTATGGGGCGTGGATTTCATGGGGCCGTTTCCAAGTTCACATGGATTTGAGTACATTTTGGTAGCTGTTGACTATGTCTCAAAATGGGTAGAAGCAATTGCATGCAAGGCGGCGGATTCAAGCTCAGTCATTCGTCTTTTCTCCAAAATTATCTTCCCTCGATTTGGCGTGCCAAGGGCGGTAATAAGCGATGGTGGCAAGCACTTTATCAATCGACACTTTGATGGCCTTTTGAAGAAACATGGTGTCATTCACAAAGTTGCCACAGCATATCACCCTCAAACAAGTGGACAAGTTGAAGTGTCCAACAGGGAGATCAAAAGCATCTTAGAAAAGACGGTGGCCCGCTCGCGCAAGGATTGGGAAAGCAAACTTGATGATGCACTCTGGACCTATCGCACAGCCTTCAAGACACCCATTGGCATGAGTCCTTTCAAGCTAGTTTATGGCAAGCCATGTCACTTGCCAGTCGAACTCGAGCACAAGGCATACTGGGCGACTCGTGCCATCAACATGGATTTGCTCAAAGCTGGTGAAAAGCGAATTCTAGACTTGCATGAATTGGATGAGGTACGCCTAAACTCTTATGAAAATGCTAAATTTTATAAAGAAAAAACAAAACTTTTGCATGATAGGAGAATTTCGAGAAGAGAATTCAAGGAAGGCGACCTAGTACTTTTGTTCAACTCAAGGTTGAGGCTTTTTCCTGGCAAGTTGAGATCGCGGTGGTCTGGACCGTTTCGTGTTGTGAAAGTCTATCCTTTTGGCGCTATTGACATTTGTGATAAGGATTCAGAGCCTTTCAAAGTCAATGGACAAAGATTGAAGCATTACATCGCCAACGAGGATATGGAAAAGGTGGCTAGCGTTTACCTCTCCGAACCCACAAAAGAAACGTAGCCAAGGGTGGTCAAGCTAATGACCTTAAACGAGCGCTTCTTGGGAGGCAACCCAAGACACTCTCTCTTTCTTTTCAATTTTTATTGTTTTTAATTTTTCATAAAATTAGAAAATACGAAAAAAAAAGCGTAAAAAAAAAAAAAAAAAAAAAAAATTCAGAAAAATCCGAAAATATAAAATTTTTTTTTGGAAATATTAATAAAAAAAAAAAATGGAAAAATGAGAAAATATAAAAAAAAATTTTCTTTTGTTTTTGTGCAGAAAAAAAAAGAGGAGTCAAATGGAGCTAAACAGAGCAGCAACTCGTGCTAGAGCACCACTGGCCAGCAAGCATTGGCCTTCGCACGACCTCATGCGAGTTGCACCGCGACAAGTCTTGGAAATCGCACGAAATTGAGTCTTTCTAAGCGAATTTTGAAATTCCAGTAATGAAATCAGAATTTTATTCGCAACAATCTTGGATTACCTTTTAGAGAGCATGGTGTGAAATTTTCAGGAAGAATGGAGCATCTGAAACTTCAATTGAATTAATCGGATACAAAATTTCGGCCCAAAAAGCGGAAATTTCGGTCCGAAATTTCGGATTGTCTTTCCTGTTTTGGGTTTTCATTTAATTATTTTGGGCCACTGTTAATTTTAAATATCATTTGGGCCGAGTATTTAATGATTTCACTGTTTATTTTCTGCAGGCCCAACCCGAAATTTTCATTCTCCTTGATGGATGCGGATTTTTAACAATAAAAACCCATACCCAATAGCCCAAACCCGACCCACTAACCTACAAACCCATCCCTCTCCCTGGTTCCCTTTCTTCCCCATTCGAATACCTCAAGAAAACGAAAAATCGGCTCACACCTCTACCCGAAACCCAACTCCACCACTCACGCCTCATCTCTTCTCCACCATTTCCACAGATCGAACCTCCATCAGAACCACCTCGCTGCCCTCTCTTCACTGGTGTCGTTCGTTTCGGACGAGGCGGTCTATTCGCGACGGATTTTTCAGTTGAAGCCGGCGATTTCGCACCAAAACAGAGCCGAAATTTGGTTCCCTTGGTCTTCCTGCAGTGTATTGAGCCTCTTGCCTCTTGTTCCTGCAGCAGGATGTGCTTCCTTGATGCACAGAATGGAATTTGAGTTTTCCAAGGATTTTTAAAGGTCGAAACTTCTCCTATCTCTCTTCTTTGATTTTTCTGGGACGAAAAAGGGGCTAAAACAGGGTTTAAAAGGATTTTGGAGGAAATTTTGAATTATAACCGAGAGATTGGAGGAATTACACAAAAGGCAGGGACTAAACTGAAACTTTTCTCAAAATTTCGGACCGAAATTTCTGGATTTCGGACCGAAATTTGCGACTAACTGTGTGATTTTGTGAAGCAAAATGAACTTTTTGAGAAGAAAAACTAGGTCCCAGACCCGTGGAGAGGGAGGTTCTTCTTCCAGACAGCCGCCTCTGGGCAGTAATGAGGCCAGGGACCCCGAAGCTGCGAGGTACGAAGCACAAGCCGGTTTCTACATGCCTACGAAATGGCAATTTGACAATTACAAGCGGCTTTTGAGGCGACCCATCGAGCATACCAGGCTGGTAGATTTGGATGTGTTGGAAACACTTGGGGTCAAGGATGAATTCTTGGAGTTGACAACAAAAATTGGGTTTACTGAAGGGTTCTGGTCAATTGAACACCATGCCTACAAAAGGTACACTCTTGAATTTCTCTCTTCTCTAAAATGGATCAAGAGGAATGGGGAGGATTGGATTGAGTATAGGATGAATAATGCTGATATTAGAACCACGCCGGATGCAATTGGGCATGTGTTTGGGTTAGAGATTGGATGCCCAGTTAGGGATATCAAGGGGCGAGGTAGTAAAGGGAGAAGAGATAAGGTTTGGAGCCGGATTACACGCTCCCCAGGATCTAACACTTTTATCCACTTGATTGAACACCCTACTTTGAGGATTTTGACCCGATCGATAGCGTCCATGGTGTTTTCTCGAGGTGAGACCATGAGGCGTGCCATCACAGAGGATCTCTTGCTCCTGGATCAAATACTTCAGCCTGAGCCACAGAAATTGTGCATCATTAAGCTCATGATAGATCATTGGATTGACCAGCGTGATCAGACAGGTACTGGTGCTATCTCTATGGGTGCCTTTGTTACTCTTCTTGCACTTGCATCAGATGTTCCGCTACCAGAGCGGACGGATTGCACAGCATGGTCATTTACTGATGCAGACAGGTACAGAGAGATGCAGTTCATTCAGATTGAAGGAGTTGGACCATTGTACAAGTACAGATGGAGGATGCATAACCGCCCAGGTTTCCTTTTGCCATACCCAAACAAGGTAGATCCTTCTGACCCTTCTACTTGGTTAGTTCCTTATGATTATGCAGAGCCGGAGCCAGCGCAGCACAGAGGCTCCATGTACTTTCAGCCCACTCCCATGCACACAGACGTACCTGAGAGCTCTGGGGGACGTGCCAGTACGACTGCGTACCCACCGTGGTATGGAGAATTGACTGATCTGATGAAGGCGATGTTGGTTGATATCAAGGATGTGAAGGAAGGGGTGAGAACAAGCATCGAGAGGCAAGATGAGTTTGGCCTACAGCTGGGCAGAGTTTCTGATGAAGTGATGAACTATGGAAAGCAACTTGAAAGCTTTGGGCAGCGACTCAGCGACTCGATTGACACAACCAATGACATTAAGTTCTATTTGGAAAAAGGGTATTGGCCAGGCAGAGGCAATGACCCAAACTTGCCTTCTCCGGATTCCTCGAGCATTCCCTCCGTGCACTCGACTCACCATGAGCCTACACCACAGCAGCAACCCCAACAACCAAGCGCTTCTTGGCACGGTCCTCCTCCAGAGACACATCCAATTGCTCCACCTCGACAAGCGCAATCCAATCCGATCTTCGCGCCAAATGAGCAGCAGCACGCAGGAGGCTTCCTGGACATTTTCCCCAACAACCCTCCAGGCGGGCCATACGGTGGCCCCGGTCACTTCTATTGATTTGGTATGTGCAATTTCCCCTCCTTTTTACTTTTTCTGTGAATGTGAAGCACTGGGACAGTGCATTATTCAGTTTGGGGGGGGGGGATACAGAGGAAAAATTGCCAAATTTTGAATTATTACACGCTGTTTTTGAAATTGAATGAAAAATTTCGGTCCGAAATTTATTTAATTTCGGTCCGAAATATTCTCTGGAAAAATGGATTTTGGGTACCAGGGTCATTTTGGTCCGAAATTTTTGCTGTTAAATTTTTCTGATGCATTTTAAATTCTGAAAAATTGGGAAATTGATTTCTTATGCATGTGCAGTCTCTGTTTTGATTCAATTGATGGAATTTCTCATTGTTTCACACTGTTTGAATTTCAAAAGCATATTGAAAGTCTTGTTTTCTCAAGGACTCTTGATTGTTTAGATGCTTTTAATTGATTTGTGCACCAATAGACCGAATTGAAAAAAAAAAAATTTTGAGATAAAAGAACCCGAATTTGGATGCTTGGAAATTGTCGAAATGGTCTAAGTCAAATCTCATAAGCTTTTGTCGAGTGAACGATTTTGTATCTTGCAAACTTTTGTTTAAAAAGGGATTTTATGAATTTGGAAAATTATAAGATGAATCTGGATGTGTTTTGAATGCTTGAATCACCAACGAGCAAATTTTTAAAGTGACTTAAATCCAAAATAGTTGTGAAAACGAGGACGCGTCGAGACCTTTTCCCACCAACTGACCCACAAATATCGGAGGCTTAAGGAACTTAACAGAAACAAAAATCTGCTTGAAGTCCGTAGTGGTCTGTAGCGAAAAATGCGTAAAAACCGGACCGACCTCCCTGGTGCGACATGTGCCAGTAGCTTTTACAAGGTCAATGACTCGCATCAAATCCTCTAGGGTGCAAAGCCCCACGACTCGACTTGCACAATGAAAATTGGTGAAAATGAAAATGTTTGAGAAGGGTTCATTATAAAATTTTTGACTTTGATAAAATACCTTTACAAATTTTTGTGAGACATGAAAAAGAACGGGCAATTAAACTTGAGTTTGCAATTGTTTTGACAAAGAGAAGCTAGGGTTCTTGATTCGAAAAATGAAATTCATTAGGACTAAGAGAGGCACGAATTTAATTCAAAAAAACTAAACCCTTGTCCTTGAATTCAATTTTTGAACTTGCTTTAATTCATTGTGTGAAATTTTTGAGTAAATTTGAACGATCGATTTTTCAATGCATTGATTGGTTTGAGATGATTTAATGGTAAGTCTAGGTATTGTCGATTCCTTTAGACTTAGGATATTGTTTGAGGACAAACAAAGGCTCAAGTTTGGGGGGATTTGATATCTCTTATTTTTATACTCATTTTGACCATGCTTAGCATCAAAATTACACTCAAACCAATGCAATTACCTCATAATTAACTGTGATTTCCAGGATATTGGTACTGCCGCCGCTTCTTATTTATTTTGTAGAATTTTCGTGAAAATTGAAGACGAGACACGACAAACAAGAAAGATTTGAGCCTAATCCATAGCCAGACGACTCATTCCTGGCTCACAGACGCATGAAATAGACCCGGAAAGACCCACAAGCACCAAGGCAGATCAAATTCCTCACGAAGGCCCAAGTTTCAGCCCATACCCCGAGACAAGAGCGACATTTCGGTCCGAAATCCACAGATTTCGGTCCGAAATTTATATATGGAAGGTGAAATTTGGTAATTCTGCAAAAAAGGAAAGGCTCTCTCTGGCCCTAGCCGCCTTCTGGACTTTCCCTGGGTATTTCTAGGCGTGATTCACAGGCAGACGATCATCATTACCTTCTCCCACATAGTTTTCCATCTCTTGCACAAGTGTTTTTGGCTCTTTCCACGAAGTTCGAAGGCAAGGCAGCGGAGTTTGGACACGGCGGCAGCTACCCAGATCTGTTCTCCATCGATTTCTGACCATAGAAGAAGAAGTAAAGCATTGAGGCTATTTGGTTAACTCTTTCATGACTTTATCTTGTTATTCTATGGGTTTATTTGTTGTTTTATGCATGATACTTGTTGTTATTCGTAGTTTGAATATGTTAGGCTAAATTTTAATATGTCTTAAGGTTAGGTAGTAGTTTAATTTGGTGTTTGTTATGGTTTGATGAGATACGACTACGTTATGTGATGTTGCTGTGTTGAAATATTATTTATATGCTTGGCTATGTTTATGATTTGTTTGATTGTTTACCTATGGATGAACTGCAGCGTCTTTAGGCCATTAAACTAGAATAGATCGTAAAAATTACTAAGTATTTGAGGTAAGCCATTCACTCGAAAGAGGGGTTAACTGATCAACCGATAGGTGTAGTTTCTACTGATCTGAAAGGACTTAGATATCTCTGGAATTCCAACACAAAGACCTTAATTGACTAAATTCCAACACGAAAGTCTAGGACTAGTCGGTTACGTGGTAAAAATCGAGTTCCTTACCAAATCCAATCCAAAATTGCGACAGCTGAGGTCAGGATTTAGGTCTGGTCGACAAGTAACCTTCACATAACTTAACCAAAAATTATCAAACCAAAACAGAGAGTCTGGAGTGAATTTCGGCACGATGGTCTATAAATTTCGGTCAGAAATTTATAAATTTCGGTCCGAAATTTCCTCTGTTACGCGCGAAAGCGAGTAGCGTTGACGCTCCAGAGCCAAATTAAATGAACCCAAATCCTTAGGACATTTTCTTGCATCTGTTTGAGTCTAGAAAAATACAAAAATCAACCTAAAAAAAAATATTTTATCATTTATATCTTTAATTTTAATTGTTATTCAATATTGCCTTTTTATATTAAAACTTCACAAAAATCATTCTGTCTAGCTTTTAAGAAAAATTAAGTCCGGTAATCATTTTTACTGTCCCTGTGGATCGACCCTTAGCTTTGCCCAACGACTAGTAGGGTAGAACGAAGGAATACAAATTCATTTGACCTAGGTTCTGAAACCTCTATCAAACATGTGCCACTGAATGTTCTACAGTAATCCCAATAGACATGCAATAATCATTAAAAGCTTGGGATGTAAATTCTCCTGCATTATCAAGTCGGATTCTTTTAATTTGATAATCTAGAAAGTTAGCTCTCAATTGGATAATTTGTGCTAATAATCTAGCAAATGCAACATTTCTTGTTGATAACAAACACACATGTGACCAACGTGTTGATGCGTCAATTAAAACCATAAAATATCTAAATGGTCCACATGGTGGTGTAATTGGTCCACATATATCTCCTTGAATTCTTTCTAAAAATGATGGAGCTTCAGGTCCAACTTTATTTGGAGATGGCCTAGTTATTAGCTTTCCAAGAGAGCATGCTTGGCATGTGAATTCTTTTGATAACAGAATCTTCAGGTCCTTTAGGAGATGCCCATTTGCACTTTCAATTATTCTCCTCATCATTATATTTCCTGGATGACCCAATCTATCGTGTCATAATGTAAATAATTTTGGATCAACTAACTTCTGGTTAGTTACCATATTTGATTCTATTGTACTTATATACGTACCATATAGTCCATTAGACAATGCTTGCATTTTCTCCATAATATTTTTCTGGCCATTTTTAATAGATATGATATGAAGATATTCATAATTTCTCTCGTTCATAGTTTCAATATGATAACCATTTTTTCGAATATCTTTAAAACTTAGTAGATTTCTTCTGGATCTACTTGAATATAATGCATCATCTATTATTAATTTTGTTCCTTCAGGTAACAAAATACAAGCTCTTCCGGAGCCTTCAATTATATTACTTGAGCCAGATATAGTTTGGATATTAATCTCATCGAGATGCAATTGCAAAAAATATTTCTTACTTTTCAATATGGTAATTGTAGTTCCGCTGTCAACCACACATGGATCTCCTTTTCTTAACAATGCGTCAGTCATGTTCCTTAAAATAAAATAAATGAAATAAAATTTTCTTTATTCATTTATTTAAGTACATGAAACTTAAAAGGAAATTAAACTAAATTTGCTAACTTTATTACCGTACATTAACCCTAAAAAAGAAAAAAAAAATTAACTTACTTATATTCCCATACTAATAAATTCAATGCCGTAGATGAAATTAAAATGAAATTAAACTAACTTTATTTTATTCGCATATGTCACAAACATCTTCAAGATGGTTTTTCTTTTTCATTGCAAAAATTAATACGACCATGTCAATGTCATCTATTTGTATAAAATCAAATTCGCTTCAGGGAATAGTTTTTCTTATGATTGCTTAATTTATTAGAAACTCGTTATTTTGCATTAGGATATATGATACTAACTTGAAGTATCTTTTGCTACTACAGGAGCAAATTTGAGACATAAAATATGGAGAATTATACTAACAAAATTATAACGATCTTTTTATTTTGATGGTCAAAATTTTCTTTGAAAAACTCTTCAAGAGTACTAGCATGCTTTCATCATAACTTCGTGTTATTAGTATCGTAACTTCAGGTTACGATAAAATAAATGGAGATAAATAAATAAAAAATAAATAAATAAAATGAATGAATAAAGTAAATAAAATAACATACAATAAATTATATAACTTCAGGTTACAGAAAAATTTTATTTAATAACTTCTGGTTATTTAATCGTTTGACTGCACAATAAAAAGAATTTAAATGAAATAACTTCAAGTTATTTTTCTCATCCAATGACAAATAATAATTGCTAATGTATTAAATTGGGAATAACTTAATGTTATTTTTCATCCAGTGTCCAATAATAACTTATGGTTATTAAGAATAAAACTTCAGGTTCTTTGAAACAAAATTTCAGCTTTGAATAATAACTGCAGGTTATATAATAATATTCAGTGGTATTCCATAACTTCTGGTTATATTAAATTTATAACAGAACTTCATGTTCTAAGCAAATAAATTCAAAAATCAAGAACTTCGAGTTCTAAACAAACTACTTCAAGAACTTCAGGTTCTAAATAATTTTGATCGAAATATAAACTTCAGGTTATTGATGTCATAACTTTAGGTTATGATAAATAAAATAAATAAATAAAACTACAACATAATAAATGGGAAATAAAATAAAATATAATTCAAATGATTATAACTTCAAGTTATAATACTCAATAACTTCTAGTTATTAAATTTTTTTACTACTCAATTAGAAGAATAACTTCAGGTTATTTTTCATTCAATAACTTATAAATAAAATTTTAGGTGTTAAACAAATAAATTCAAGTATTATGAACTTCAAGTTCTAAACAAATTATTTTAATGATTAAGAACTTCAGGTTCTTCATGTAATAAGAACTTCGGGTTCTTGATAAACTTTCAAGTTTGAATAATATCATTAAATAATTATTTTTATCATCATTCACTTCGGGGAATGATTCTTTTGCAATTTCTTCTCGGTAATTTGTCAAAGTGACTTTTGTGATTTCTACCAAGCAATTCGTGCTGATAACGTGTTGTAAAATTAAAGTGGAGGAAGAAAGAAAGAGCAAAAGAGAGGCAACAATATTTTTTATTCTCAATATTTTGATATGACATACAATTTACAAGCCTCTATTTATAATAAAGAAAAGAGATCTTTTAATAAATGACAAGGATATGTATATCCGATATGTATCTAATGTAATAAATGAAATTAATAAAGATGAACAATCTATAAATGATTTGTATCCATTTATAACAAAATATACTACTCTTGTCCCTCGTCAAGGCTTTATTTTTTTTTTTTCTTATTACTCAAATTAAAGGTCTTTCGTTCTATTGCCTCTTACTTTTGTATTGTATATCTTTACATGCTGTTAATTTTTCTTTTACTGTTGTGCCTCGCAACTTGTATGTATATATATATATACCGCGCTTTAAGCGCATCATATATTTTTTCTCTTAAACTTGTATTGGACACATTGTAATAAAAATTTTTCGGCTTTCTAAATTCCTTCACATATCACATTAAATAACAAAAAAGTTATCATAATTCCGTTAATTTATCAAAAAATTTTAATTTGTAAGTTTTTATATTCTATGCTGTCAATTTGTTAAGTAAAATATCTTAATTAAAAATAATTATCTCTCAAAATTTTTTATTTTAAACATTATATGACAAAATATACTTACAAATTTTTTTTTTCTGGTACTGATTTGAGTCCTTTAAGGGACTTTTCCGTAAATAGTATATTTTAAGGATAGGATAGAAAAAATTGTAAAAGAAAACGTTGTCATAGGGGTCTATCTGAAAAGTTTGTCACCCAAAGTTCCAAACGGCCAACCACCACATGTGGGGAGAGGCTTAGGCCTCTCCTCCGCCACCACGTTTTTAATTTGGACCTTCTCTATAATTCTTCTATATTGTTTGATTTGGTCAATTAGTATTCACTTTCTTAATTTTCTGTTTTTTTTGCCTTTTTTCTTTTCTTTTTCAATAATTTGTTAGTTATGTTTCCATGATGTCTTCCCACTCATCTTCTATTCTCGACAATTTTTTTCTCCTCTACTATTTTTCAACTTCTCGCCTTTCTACTCTTTTTTTCTGATGTTCTCTCGTTTTCTTACATGAACGGTTCAATAAATATATCGTTCATGATTATATTATGGGGTTAGTGGTTATCTTTTCAGGTTTCTTAACAACTACGAAATGATTATTCTTACTCGACGCTGAAGTGACATTAAAAACAAGAAGCCTACGAAGAAGAAGATATTCCATGTTGGAAGTCTTTTGAATCTTCATTTTTTTTCCTTTTTTTTTTTTTCTTTTTCTCCTTTTAATTTTTAATAATTGTGTGATGTAATTTATGTGTGTTTTTACATGTGTATTAATAGATTAGGTTGTTTGGATTGATATTGTATGATGTCGTAGATTAATATGGATATGTAATATTGGTGGTAAGATTTTTATTAATAAAATGTTTACTTGTTTAGCCTACGGTCCTTTTCCTAAAAAAAAAAAAAAAAGGTCCCAAACGGCCAAACCCATGTGCGTGTGCGTCGGATCTGAAATCTGTTGGGTTCGGATTCCCAACTCACGCCTACTGTCACCCAATACGCTATCTTTATAAAATCCGCTACATGTATTTTTTTGGGCTTGTTTGCTCGGTCTTTTGCTCCCCACTAATGAGCTTGGGAGTATAAATGTGGATGGACCTTATTCTCAATTGTGGGCTGTCAAGTTTCAAAACTTAGAATGTAATATTAGTTGTTTCCTTGTTTTCTTGTGCTGGCTCTGGAATATGAAAACTAATTAATTCTGTTGGCTGATTTGTATAATTGGTTTGAACTTAATATTTACTTGATGGTTTCCGGAAAGAAATGTCGGATTAAAAATAAATCATTGAAGAAGATAATAATTAGTTAATTAGGTACTTCATTAATCCAAATAACGGATGATTATTTATGTGTTCAGAATAGTATAAGAATTTCCATGAATAATTAATTGAGCAAGGTATGACCCCAATAATATAATAAAGGAAACTATGAATTCGGAAAATAAATTTGTTTTGCAAATTCAGCTTGGGGTTCTGTTTGAAAGTTTTATTCGAGTTATCATTCTCGGGAATGAAGCATACAAATATAATAGAGAGATAATTATTGAACGTCTTTTCTTCACAACAAAATAAACAAAATTCGATCGGCAGATAAATCGTAGATAATTTTGTTAGATAGAAAATAGTTCAGTACGAAAACTAAAATCCGCCACCACAAAAATTGTTTCTCACTACATGTATCTACATGTTTTCACGGTGGCCGTGGACTGTGGATTTCAGATATCAAAGTATCGTGGTGAGAATAGCTTAGAGAATAATTCATATCATCTGAATTGGAACACGAGATGGATGTATGTTTCTAATACAAGATGAATTACCCCGCGAGTTGTTTCTGATTTATTTTCTCTTCTCTGTATTAATTTTTTTTGCAAAAAATATATGCCGCGAGTTGTTATGTTTCGGGTGTGATAACTCCTGTTTAGGGTTAATAAAAGCATATGCATTTAGAATTTTAGATATAAGTATTGCAAAACGGTGGCTGAATCTCAAATAAATTCATGCTGTATTTATAAATGTCTGTCTTCGCATTTTTGCTGAACGAAATTAATATGGAGATGCTGATATGATGATTGCTGCTCTCGTCAATTAAATTTTCTAAATGAGCAATAATTAAGAATTTTTTAGGCTGCACTATACGAAAAAAAAAAAAAGGTTTCATATATACGTAATACATTCCAATTTCTATTACAAGTTGTACTTTTTGGTACATGTGCAAGATCAGACACCACAAGGAATCGCCTGCCCAATTTTTCCCCTCCTTTCTCCAGTCCCTTTTTCTTTTCGTTTTTAAGAGCACCATTCTCCATTTACACTAAAGCCTGCGGACTCTGCAAAATGCTACACCAAAATAACACAAACAAGAATTTTTGTTTCTCTATAAAATTAAATGAGTGCGAAAGTCAGACGGGACTTCTTAGTTGCTCTAGTCTAGGTTTTAGATTTCTAGCTGTCCTAAGCTGCTCTACTGGGCTTCATTTATTGATCTAGTTTATGAAAATTGTTGTTTTATATTTTCAATACGCGAACGGTTGTTTGGCAACCTTATTCATAGTAAATCGTGTTCAACAGAAGCACAATCATTGTTGGCATGATCATTATAACAATAAATATTTCCACGTACCTATATCTAATTTTTGTGATATATATATAAAATTCAATAATATTATTTTCATTAAAACATTGCAATGATGGATTTACTATTATTATTTTGATACGTACGACAAACAGGCAATTGGAATCAATTCAAATTTTAAAATAAGATTGCTTATCCATCAAAGATCCATAAATATTTAGCTTTTAAAGATGATCTAAATTTGATCTATATAATAATTGTTGTCTTAAGAATTTAAATAATATTTTAAAAGAAAGTTCGTATCATCAAATACTCTTAAAAATCCAGAATTTTTTTTTTTCTATTGGCGAAGTCTTTTCCAAAAGTTAAATGAAATTATTGTATATATCATGCTTTTGTAGGATTCAATTGCCGTTCGGTGAGGCAGCTGTGATAAAAAGATAAATAACTATGGAAGGCAAAGGAACCATACTCTTACCCCGGATGAATGTTGTTTTGTGGCCTCAAAATAAAAAAAATAATAATAATAAATAAATAAATGTAGGGGCCCTGTGAAGACGTGTCATTCGCCCAATTCCATACTAAGTGAAACAGCTACTTGCCTAAACCGAGTAGCCCTGTCTAACAACAATACCTCAGAATTTGACATTTTTGAAAGTATCAAAAACTCAGAATAATCCACAACCAATAGGTAATAGCATGTTCTACAATTTCCAGCATTGCCAAGTCAACCAGACAAGGCAACAAAATAACAAATTGCAGAAGACATCCATTCAGATCTAGCAAGAGAAGTTCCAATAAATTTACCTAAATGTGACATCAATCGAAGCAAAATAAGCTGTTAAACTAGTTAACGAGCTGGCTTCCACAACAGGAACTTCTGACCTCCATAGAAAAGTGTTGATAAAGGATGTATCAAACAAAAATCATCCATCATCAACAGCGATGCCTAGTGTCACTGTCACTAGTTTTGCACCCCACTGATCACAAATTGTCAAAGATAAAGTGATAATATTACTGATCCCTCAGATTTTGTTTGAGGATAAATTTTGAAGGATTTACTCTTATCTACGAGACAGCCTCCGGAAGGTCATCTTAAATCCTTCAAATTCTCTGTTTATTGGGAAAAAACATTACCACTTTTAGCTTTTTTAAAAAATAACTTCACCTTCTCATTTCAACAACCTCTCTCTCGTATACTTCACCTTGAAACTCTTGTTTAATCCTATGCTCTGATGTTTCGTAGTTCTGTAACCAAAAATAACAATCAATTAGGAACAAAATAATATCACTTCTGTCTTTTAAAGGTTTGTGTGGAAATATTAGTCTCAAAACAGTTATAATTAATAATGGTACACAAACAGAACCTTACCAAAATAATATGGTCTCCTGTCATGTTAGGATCGTTAACGGGGTAATCTATATCCACAAAAAAAAAAAAAATCGTAGAAAACATATTTGCATATCAATATTATGAATTTATGATGCTGGAATTTGGTTATTGTTCAAAATATAGTACCAGAAGACTTAATTAAGAGTATAACTGTTCTGCACTGATAGGAATATAACTTTAATTAATTTGGTGTCTTCCTTCACCACAGGTGGAGCATACTTAGAGATCTCCTGGCTCTGCAAACTTAATACAAAACTAGCAATACCTTCATATATGTCATAACAACAAAGAGCAACAATAGATCATGTTAGAATTTGTTTCCAAAACTCAGTTAGTAAGATCAAGGTTACTATATTTTATTTTCTCTCTACTGAAAACCAGGATTACAAAACCAAGCAAAGAAAATCAACCGAGACACATAATAGATTGCAGGCAAAAACATATTAATGACGATTCAATAAAAAAGATATGTGAGATGGAGATAATTCTACATCTCTTCATAAAGCATTCTGATCGACAATTATCCCTACACACATATATCTTCCTCCCACCTTAAGTTATAAATGCAGGTAATAAAACATTAGTGACGACTCAATCAAATGGAAATTAGGACAAACTTGAGACAACATCACCACGCATTACATAACATCTACAAAAATGATTCCAAAAGCAAAGAAAGAAGACTCTTTTCATTACAAAGCAAGAAATTTTACCTATCCTGAAGAAGAGATGAAGCTAAAAACAACGTGCTGTGAATCGGCCAGAGAAATTCAACAAACACTCTTATAATGTTTCAGTCTTTCAGGTACTGCATCATCAAACTGTTGTTATACTGACATAAAAATTTCAACTGTTGTAATACCCCTGTGGGTAATTACCAAAAAAACAAACTATTGTTATACCGACATAAACGCCCTATCACAATTCTCCAATGATATTAATCCTAGTGTCCAAACTAAAATACTTCAAACATGTCCGTTTCTTACTTTGTCTGCTAAATGATTAAACTTCTGGCCTCATTTTTCTCTATCTTCATTTCAAAATGGAACTTGGGAGGTCCTTTTGACAATTCTATTGCTGGTACAGAAGATACTTCTGATTAAAAAAGATCTGTATTGATCGATGTAATACAGGCAGTCCTACTTGGCAATTAATCACTGAACTTATTTGGTCATCAACTGATTAATCTCCTGATCTAAAAGTAAGTATATATCCATGTTTTATGATGTAGCTTGTATCGCTGTCAAAATTTTGAGATTCAAGCAATATAAAAAAGTTATGGCAGATCAAACAAAAAATTCTACTACAATAACGAGACGTGAAATTGGGAAACTTGTAATAAAGAAAACATACCTATCAGTCGGAGAAGTCTAACATCCGGAAAACCTCAAATTAGGAGGAGATTCCAATTTCCGTTTTTGGACTCGAATTCGTGTCTCTGATTTAATTTCTGCTAACGCCTTCCAAATTCCAATTTTACCCCAAAATTTGAAGTATCATCATAGAATCTGTAATCTCTGAGAGTATCTAAGCAGGGGGCGCTCAAACGGTACGTAGGGTTTATTTCCTTTGAAATGAACCGAACCGTAAATTGACGGTTTTTTGTGGTTTAGATGGACCGGTTCAGTTGAAAATTTAGTATTATTCGGTTCTGGTAATTCAAGTCAGATTTTATTATCTCTAAATGAATGAACTGAAGAAAGTTAGTTGGAGACATCTCATTTAATTTGATATTAGAGCTTAGATGCTTACATGCAGCTGCTACTGTCCAAAACTATACCAAACGCCCGTTTCAGAGTCAGAAAAGTGAGTTCTGGCAGAGAGAGAAATAAAAAGACGAGAAGAAAATAAAAGCATCATACTTTTCTTGATTTGACATGTCTAGTCAGAAGCAGAGACGAGTCCATATCCTCTAAAATCCCCTACCAATTTTCCGGCATGGCTGAAATTTATTAATTAATTAATTAATTAATGATCATGTACCAGCTGAGGTGATACAGACTCAATGGCTAATCATGTCCCTACTTGGATATTAAATGATCTAATGCCAATATATTTTCACCGATCTTGTCTTATGGGGTCGCCTTAGGGCTTCAATATCACAAAAATAAAGTATTATAGGGCTCCACCATCTAATTATAAACATGAATCAGCTAACCTAACAATTATAATCGTTAATCAGACAGTTGGTTGTCTATATATTATGTCTATTTTTGGTCCATCTGTTCATTAATTAAATCTGTTTCTGTTTTGAAGGATGATGGTCCTCTCCTTATTTACTTTAAAAGTTAACCGTAATTTTGGAATATCAATATCAAAATAAAATAAAAACGCAAACTAAAATAAAATTAAAACGCATAGTTTGGTCGCTCGTTACATACTTTCCACTAAAATTGCATCCACAGTATAGGGACTCGAGCACAAGGTACGTTTTTACATTTCAAGCATGTTAGCATCGTTAAAATGTCTTTGTATGATATTTAAGACGGCCCACCATCTGCCACACACCTGACACCTCTCTCTGTATCACTAGTCATGTCATGAACAGCTCCAAAGATTTATTTAACCTTTTTATTATCAACCGCAAGATTTTTTTTTTTTTAAATGATAAGGTGGGGATTGAAACCAAGATTTGACATTCCTTTTCTTCAACTTCAGATGCAATTACGGTCCTGGTAAAGAACAGAAAGGACCAAAATATGGAGTTATGAACTTCAAGACATCACCAATTTACTATTCATCTAACTACCAAGAAAAATTTACTATTCGTCTTTTTTTTTTAAATTTAAATTTTGCAGATGAAATTCATGAGGCGGAATTGTAAATGGCAATTGCAGTTGACTGGAATTTGTTGAATTGGCTGAAATTGCGGTACTATTTCGGTTTAAGGTTGCAATACACACTTATGATGTGTAGTGGGGGCCGTGAAGACCCCTTTGCCATGCTGCGTCCCTGCACTTTCACTGAGGTCGATCGTGTCGAATTATGATATCTTAGCTTGGCCATACCAGATTCTTTGACAAAAAGACATCAGGTGACGTACCTTTAGCTACCTCCCTTCCCAAGTTGTTTGTCTGGTTGCACAAACAGCTGGTTTTAGTGTGAAACATGCACATATTTGAGTTTATTTGCTAGTAATATATATCGCGAGTGATGCATGGTAAGTTTGTGGATGTAGATACACAAGTGCGCATGCAGGCGTGACTATGATGCTGCGGTTTTTTCATTATTAGAAAATGAGAGACAGAATTAAGATTACCGAATTACTGAACGCGTCTCCTCATCATTATTCTACATCGATCTTCTCTAAAAATAGTTATTCTACGTCATCTTCTCTAAAAAATAAATAAGAATATAAGATCAACAATTTGAATTTTATGCATGTGAACTTGCTAAGTGATTACGGCAATTGACAAAAAAAAAAAAAATGTGCCGCTAGAATTAGGGATGTCAATGAGTATAATACGACACCGTAGAGGTATTTTCCATTGTCATACCGTTAAAATTTTCTTTACGCATATGCTATTCTTTAAAAAGTAGCTTTACCAATATGTACCTTATCTTTACCTGTTAAGAAATTCCGATAAAGATAGGATACGGTACAAAAGGGATAATAATAATCATAATAATTCAATGAAAAAATTGTATAATATGAACAAATAACATTAAATAAATATATTAATAAAGTGTAACATTAAATAATTCTTTAGATATAATAAAACTATACAATATCTTTTCAGGTCAATTGTTTCAAAAAAAATATAACTAACTAACTACTAATTGTAAAATATTTTTTTTGACGAACAAGTGTACAATATTAAATGGAATAGAGTGCAAATAATCCAAATGGTTTTATTTTATTTTTTCCCTCTGATAGACTTTCGATTTTGCCTGAAAGGAAAATATCCAGCCTTAGAACAATTCTTCGGATTTCCTTTAGAGGTCAACTGAATTATCTAAATCAATCCACTTTCCATGCTCACGTGAATGAAATTGAATTGGAAATAGGTACACTAAAAAAATAAAATTTGAAAGAAGTAAAAACTATTTTAATGTAACATTGTCATCTAGCAACCTAATTAGTTAATTAGTCATTAATGTATCAATTAAATCCTGTAATCATATCTTTTCGATTATGACAAAGATTATTGATCCATATATATAGCGATACGGGTAAATAATGGATACGAAATAGTCTTATCCGTACTCTTACCTAATAAATTAATGAATTATTTTTTATTCCATACCCATATCCGTCTTATCGAATATGATACGGGTCAGATAAACGATTAAAAGGATACCATTGACGGCCTAGTTAGAAATTTTTGTCAATTGAGAAGTTTTCTATTTATAATTTGTAAGTTGGCTGATTTAAGTTGTCTTGGATTGGTCAGAATTAAAATGTGGCGGCTTAAGAACTGTGTGCATGGGGTTAACATGTATAATTATCGCTTCCTATTTCCGAAATCAGAGCAAGCTTTATATTTGAAAACATATGTAATGGAAATTGCTGGAAGTATGTTTTTGTTGAAATTTAGCAATAGCACCGGTTCGTCCGGTAATTTTTAGTTAGTTGTTGAGCTGTACTACTCCATCATAAGAATTATTGGCCGCAATAATATATATGCTTAATGACTTGAGCAGTCGTTAATGCTTAACATGGAAACAGTAACAGGCCCCTTCCTGACATTTAAGTCATTATATACGCAGATTTTTTTTTTTTTTTTTTTTTTTTGATCAAAGCCCGTAGGCACCCCACCCCAATTAATCTCGCCCCAGCGAGAATCGAACCCCAGGTCTTTCCGTAGAAAGACATACGTCTCTACCAACTGGACTAGCCAGCGGAGACTATACCCAGATTTTTAATTCCAAAGCGACAAAGGGCAATGATTTATAGGAGTAATTAATAGACCGAGGACCAAAAGATGGTGTTATTGATTTAGGGTGCGTTTGGTTGTGTAGTAAGGGGTTGCATAAGTTTAGGGGGCGTTTGTTTATATAGTGTTATGTAATGAATGTTTGGTTGTGTAGTAAGGATGAGTAACTTAATGCATGCATATATTCATGTCAAAAGACTAAATGCCCTTAAATTTGAATTAGTATTATGTATTTTTAAAACGTTGTGACTTAATTATTGATTATTATAAAAATTAATTATTAATGATGATAATAAATTATTTTTATTATTATGAAATATTAATAATTACTTTTAATTAAATATTACAAATATTATTAATTATTTAATGATAAAAATTATAATTGATTAATTATTATTAAATCATAATTATTAATAATTAATATTACTTGTTAAATATTATTAATTATAATAATTAATCTTTATTATTAATTATGATTTTTTAATAATTACTGTTACTTATTAAATATTATTATTTATTAATTATTTTTAATTAAATATTATTTATTATTATTATTATTATTATTTATTTTAATAATTAATCTTTATTATTAATTATGATTTTTTAACAATTATTGTTACTTATTAAATATTATTATTTATTAATTATTAGATATTATTGTTAATTATTTTTAAGGGGTATTGTTGGAAAAAAATTAAAGGGGACCGGTGCATAACTTATGCCACCTATTTAGGTTGCATAAGTTATGCACCCTTAAGACGTCTTATGTAAGAGGTGTTTGGTGACTTAAGGATGCATAACTAAGTTATGCACCTTTTAAGTTACAAACAAACAGGGCCTTAGTATATATATGTACATTAGTACATTACATGACCGATATGTGATTGAGTTATTTCGATGCAAAGCACATATATGTATATTAGTACATTACATGACTAAATTCTTCCATGCATATCTCCATTCCAACTTAATTCTCCACTTATCTGGCTTCAATCCAATTACGCCCTCTTCATTTCTTCACAATCCTTCCTTCGTCCTTGCATCTCAAAAGAATAAGTGAAGCAAGTTATTATTAAGCTGCAGTGAAACGTTTAAGGGGAAATTGGATTCATGTCACTCTAAAGTTGTAAAATTAGAAAAATGCCACCCCAAAATGAACTCTTAGAAAAATGCCACCCTAAACTCAATATGTTTAGATAATTGCCACATTTATACATTTAATATACCATTTTAATTTAAAAATATTGTATTTTGATATATCATTTTTTATTTCTAAATATACCCTTCATCTTCTCCACACCGCGCCATTTTTTCACTGGCCTGTTATCAGATCTGGCCGCACTTTTCTAAGCAGAAATATATCCCACATCTTTAAGACTCAACCTCGTCCTCCTATGTATTTGCTTATTTTGCTTCTCCACCCAAGCTATTGTCTATTGGTCATCTGGTAGATTCCCATTTCGTATTTAAGGATTCATCTTCGTTTCACAGCTCAAGCTTTTTGTCCGGTTGTGTAGCCCACTAGAGAATAGTTTGTACATGTCAAAATCGACCCGTCCTTCTTCATCGCAATAATTAAAATGATTTTATTTGAAGATGTTTTCTGATATGTTTAGATATAAACTATTATTGAAATAAACAAAATAAAAAGACGCATCTTGAATATCAGAGGCACAAACAAATTTCAAAAATTTGTTCATATGAAAGAAGTCAATCACGCTAAAAATTGATTTGTATATATATAATGACAAAATGGATTTTGAAAGATTTGGAAAGGAATTGGCGGGGCTAGGAGAGGAGGCGAACAAAGAGTTTGAAGAGGATGAAGGGTAGATTGGGAAATACAAAAGTATATTTTAAAATACGATATTTATAAATTAAAAGTGTATAACAGTGGTATAAATGTGGCAATTTTCTAAATATTTTGTGTTTAGGGTATCATTTTTCTAGGAGTTCAATTTAGAGTGGCATTTTTCTGATTTTTCCAAGTTTGAAGTGGCATAAATCCAATTTTTCCAAGGTTTAAATAGCGGTCGCTACGACCACAATAGCGGTTTCAGGTAGTATATAGACCTCTATGCTGCTACATTAAAATTACCATTATAGTGGTTCTAGTTGATAATCAACATATAATCAGTATATGGAAACATATCGTTCACATATGGACTCCAATTAATGTGGTTCAAAGTTTTATGAAAAGCTTAAGCAATAAAGTACGACTTTTATAGTTTGAGTTTTTTTTTTTTTTCAAATTACAAAGATTTCATCGTCAAATAGGCGTACGAAAGGTACATGGCTTGACTGACTTTCAGTTATATAAAATATATTTTTATCTTTTCTATTAAATCAAATACATAATTTACAAAACTTTTAACTTTTTTATGTAATTTCAAAGAAAGATGCTTCATTAGAGAAGTTTAATTTGAAACTTCAGATAAAATAAAATAATAAGTATTGAGATTAAAGAAGTTTAATTTGAAATTTCAGATAAAAACAAAAGAAAATAAGTATTGAGACCGAATAGAGATATATAGTAATTAAATAGTAAATTGTGGATTTACTTGAGGATTCAAATAATGAATGGATTGGTAATATTTCATCTGACAATGAATTTTGATATAATTATATTAAATAGTTGATAGTAAAGTTATTTATATTGAATTAAAGTATGCATGTAGCTGATGTAATATGATGTTTAATTTGATTTAAGTATGCATAAGATATAATGGCATGGATAAGTATATTTATGCAGATCCGTTATGATCCGATAGCATCCGCTAAATAACTGCTATCTACAATCCGTTATGATATGAGTGTGTCTGCTACAAACCCGCTATCCACTATTATTTAAATCTTTTGAGCCGCATAGATACTACTACTAAATAATATAGCTGGCGGTAGTGGGGTACCTTTATATCAACATAAAACAAAAATATTTTTTTTAAATCAACACAAAATTACAGTTTATATGATCAGTTATAATCGCAAATAATTATAATTTCTAAATACACCCAACACTTATATTATAGTATAATTAATGTAAGTTGTTATTATTAATTAATGTAATGTCGCGGGTACAATTTAATAGCATAGCTGTAGGAGGCCATAAAAAAACTGTTCATTGTTTGAACTATCATGCAATACTATCTAGCTAGTTTGCACTAATTCAAGTTATTCCAACAACAAATGCTACATGGTACAGAATTACAGAAATAACAACGTAGGAAAAATATAAAAAAGAAAAGAAAAAAATTAGCAAAAAAGAAAAAAAAAAAACGATTCAAAGTAGTTAGCTTGAGGATCTTCCTAAAAATGATGAAACATCAATAAGGAAGTAATACTATACATGTCATGTTTGATTTTCAAGGTGCGCTAGTATTTATCAATGATATATAAGTTACAGGAAATATATAGAAAACCAATTATCGAGGACGCAGACATATAATGTAAGATCAACCTTTAATAATTAATTTATTTTGTCCGCCTACCCATGGAACTAGCACTGTCAAACGTTTAGAAAAAGCACGGAACCACGTGCTTTCGTTTATGTTCCGTTCCAGGTAACGAAACAGACATAGTGTTTAGTTTCCATTCTGTTTCGGTAAACAAAACAGAAAACTGTTTCGTTTGCTGTTCCACCCTTCATTTCCCACTGATTTCAGCCCATTTCGTGTTCCATTTCAAGTAACGTTTATAAATCAACGTTTCGTTTCTGTTCCGTTCTAAAAAACGAAACATATTTTCTCTTTCGTTTTCTGTTCCGTTTGGACGGAACGAAACGAAAACGGTCAAAACGAAAGGATATTGAGGACTCTACATGGAACTAATAATTAATATGTAAAGTATAAAGTGAAGTAGCGCAGATAAACTGATAACTATGGTTAGTAGGTTACTAGGGTAATGCGATCAGTTAAAAACCCTCAGATTTTGATATATGCAGTTAAGAACTCAGCGCGAGCAGTCGAGCACTCTTTGCCTCAAAAAAAATGTGGTTATATTATATTACATAATATAATCAAGAAAGTAAATAAACTGCTAATGAAAACACTTTGTTAAGTTAATTTGTAATTATTTATTTGGATAATTCCTAGCTTGTCCTAATTATTATTTCAAAATATCGGATTGTGCTACACACAACACGTTAAGGGTAGCGCGCGGCAAAGTTGCATGGATACATCGAGACCAGTACTATATAATATGGCAAAGCAAAAATTTCAAAAAATCGATGATATATACAATCAATACCTCTTTATATTCATATATAACTTTATATATAAATAATATATTTGGAAATTTAACAATAATATTTTTTCTTATTTAAGAAAAAACATAACTTAAAATATGCACACTAAATTTAATTTTTTGTGTAAATATATACAAAAAAATGCTATGTTTAGTTGGACATGAAGTTAGCAAATTTGAAGTTATAGAGCACAAACTTAATTTCTAAACTTTTCATCAAATTGAACACATCCAAAGTTAAAATGATGTTAGTGCTAATCTTACTCTACTTCTCTAACATTGGCCAGTAAACATTTTAAAATCAATGGATAAGCGTGATACACACATCATCGCTTTGCTGTGTATCGACACACACGTATATATATAATATGATATGATTAAGATTAAGTATCATATAATATATCATAGTGCCACAAGTTTATATATACATATATATTTCATATTGTATAAAACTTAGCTTAATTAATGTGGTCCGAAAACATTATATTCTTAATTAGGATCTGCTAATTAGTTACGCAATTTCTTTTGTGTTTTTTGAGTAGTTTTCGTGGAACTCCTTTTGTAGAACAGAAAGTAAACTTAAGCGACATTGTGCTATCAAGATTCAAAACTTTTAAGTTACTTCGGAAAAGATAAAAATGGACAGTGCATGTCCCTCCAGATTTTTAAACTTTGATTGGTAAGTAATTGTGTAATTAATTGCTCCTTTTAAAAGATGAGAAAGTAAACTGTAAGGGACAGTTTTCTTATCTTTTCACTTGTGGGGATGGTAAACACTAAACAGAAAAAAGGACAATATATGCAATGCTACAGTGAATAGTAGATTCAAAAGAGAATATCTGTTCCAAGTCGACTAAACATATTTTGATCAAACTTTGCTTACCGGACTTTAGACATGCGTACCTACTAGACAACCGTTGCTTCTCTTTAATGGACATGCATGAAACTACTGAACAAAGGAGGGGCTAAAGACAATAAAAAGAAAAGATAAAGATGAAACCTAGGACCATACACCGGCCACTGTTCTTATGCAGCGAAGCACCTTAATTAGATAAATAGCACAACTAAATAGAGCATAGAGAGATATATATAGCTCTAGATAGAAGAACTGAGCTCAGTTTAAAATGGTGAGACTCCCATATTGGCCGCCATTGGTGCATAGAAACCTTCCTTTAGAAGATTAGTCGGATCTTCTTTTCTCACCTAATTAAATTATAAAGGAAATAATTAATGCTTTGACCTTAGGAAACTTAGTTTATGCATCGGTCGATCATTAATTTCAGCTTTTCTGTATTGGTCGATCATAATTTGTTCTTCTTAGCGTTTTTTTTTTTTTTTGAAGAAAAATAGGGTTCAAGCCCTATCTTAATTTAATTAAAATGGAAGTTAATAAACAGTACAAAGCTTTAATGCTAAAAATAAAAGAAAAACTAAAACCTGCTTAGAAAGAAAAAAGAAGAAAGAAAGAGCTCATAAACTCCAAGCCAAAAGGCCACCCCAAAAAAGGAAAAAGGAGAAATTAAGCCCTAAAGAAATTCCACTCTAGAAGTACTTCATGCATCAATTCTTCTTAGCATTTTAATGAAATTGTGATTTGGATTAAAGTAGAAAGTACAATATATATATCGCTCTATTCCATTTCACCAAAACAAATAAATCTCAAATGTAGTTGTCAGGAATGATAAAAAATAATCCGGAGTAATTCTGGTTTTCAAGATAGTAATAACGTGATTAATACTTTGTAATGATTATGTGGAACAATTAACAGGCTGAGTAAAACAAAATTAAGAAAACAACTACACAAAACATCATTTTAGGGTTGTACTCGTCACACCGACCAAATCTTGTTATGACATAATACCTTCTTCCGGGAAAATTGACCCTCTATGATTTGTTGTTTTATATCTGATATTCATCTTCCCTCAAAAATACGCTATGGATGCATATTGTTTCACGATAAATAACTGATCACTACACAAAATACATATTTGGGAAGACCATGGTGTAGCAACGGGATCATTAATTAATTACTTTAATATAGTACTATATTGAAATTAACAAAAAAGAAAGAAACTGCAAATTAAGTTATTATATAGAGATAAAGGGTTTAGTTCATATAACTCAAGTACAGAAAAAGACACCTATGAGTTGAAAATTTTGTATTGTTAATAACATTAAGGCGCAAATATGATTGCGTGATCTTTAGATAGTGTATATATATATTTATGTGAAATTAATAATAGAATGTTATGATTTTATGCCAACAAAACCTCACTTCTTTTCTTTGGGATAAAAAATATAAGCAGATTGATAACATTCTCAGTAAATAAAAGCGCCAAAAAAGAGGTAGAAGCTTGGGACATAAAGAGAAGTGTACACCTTTTGGTGTTATACAAAGGTATTCTATATTTAGCTGCTAACACTATCCTACTAATCTATGTCTGGCATAATAATATTGTATCGAATTATAGATACATTGAGGCGTGCTATACGGTTGACCAGTGTTTGTAACAGTCACATCAAAACGGATACAAGTCAAACCATGTCATTATCAACCCAGTAATGAAATCAGAAGCTAAGTTTAGCATAGCCTAAACTACGCTCCTCAAAAGAAGTGCACTGATAAATATGAACTTTACATGAGGCTTATAGGCTTTCAATAGGTTTTATTATAATCTAAACATTCGTTCCGTATAACTTATAGTTTATTAATTAATTGAAAGATTAATCATTTACCTGTGGCGGAGCGCTTGATTTTTTAAGGTTCTGATCAGGCATGAGACCGAAATGGATGTGGGGAAAGTGGGCCCACTGAGACAGAACAAAAAATATTAAAAGTTTAAAACTTAAATATGAAAAGAGTAGCACCAAGAAACAAAACAAGAGAGTAGAAAGAGAATGAAAACCCTAGATGAGAGAGAGAAAGAGAGACTGACATTCTTGGCAGCAGCGCTGAAAGCCTCCCTATGAGTTATGTCGGGATTTCCAGCTTTTATCCGTTGGATTTCTTCCCTGCCATGTTCATTCAAATTATTCAAGATGGAAAAAAGATAAAAAAGAATAATGATAGCATGTGTTATTTCTAAATCTCGGAAATTGATTCAATTCCTTTTTCTGTACTTACTTGATGAACCTATTGTACGCTGACGGCACTCGTTGCCTCTTCTCTGGAGCTAAAACAGCATAAGAAAAATAAATTAAATATTTTACATAAAATTTTGTACGTATGAAAGAGCTAGAAATACAACGATATGAATTGCATGACGTGTATAATTAATGAGGTATGGACTATGGAGGAGATTTCACTGTTGCAAGACGAGATCAGAGTGGAATTAAGAGATCGGTTGGGAAACAGAATGCACCACATGGGATTCAAACAATTTAATTATTTCAATGCAAAAGTTCCTCGTTTTCGGGAAAAAAAATATCTCATCTCAATCTATAGTTTTTTTTTTTTCAATTATTTTAAGTGTTTAAGCTTTTCAGAAGGTTCTTTACTAGTTTGTGTCGTTCTGTCTGTTCTGAATATAGTAACATGGAAAAGAATTTCTCTGATAAGACAACTGAGAAAACTGTTTTCTAACATTCTTGCTAGAGAATATATAAACCTGAAAAGCAAAGAAAAACACAAGCAAATTTCTAGCATAAATAGAAAGTCTTACGTCTATTGACGGGTGGGGTCTGAGGGAGTTCGTCTGGTATTATTCTTTTTAATGGTGCATTGTTACAGTTGTTGTTGCTGGTGCTGCTACAAGTGGTGATGCTACTCAGGCACGGCTGATCAATTAGTGAGCTTGGATTCTGGCAAGATATCTCATCCTAAAAACCAACAAATAAATTGTTAATAAACGAAAGAAAAATTGCATATTTGAAGGAACACATCCAATAATACATACTTGAGGGAAAATATAACCCGCATATATATAATTAATGTTAAAGAAGATGCATATTTTCAAGTGGGGAAAAAGAAAACGATAAGATTCCAATATGCAAAACATGTAATCATATTGTTCATGATGTGGAAACAGAAGTTAATTTTGCTTTAGAAACCATTAAAGTGAAAAAAAGGAAGTAAATAAAAAACAGAATCTATCGAAATAAAATAAGACTTGGCTGACCAGAGCATGAACAATAAACTCGAATTATCACAAAAGCTTTCTTCAAAAGTACCCAAAAAAGTTCCATTGCACCCTTTCCATCTTTATCAAAAAAAAAAAGATTAATTGAACAAGAACAAAGAGTTGCAAAACTTTGATATGAAAACAAACACTTCAACTAGAGGAAAGAAAGAAGATCATACCAAGAGGGTGTGGTTTGAAGGGGAGAGGAGAGAATACTGGCCAAAGTGAAGCTGGCTAGCAGCTGTATTGAACAGGAGAGCTCTCATATTAACAGACAGAAGGTTCGTGCAGTGACCACACCTCACCGTAACCGTCTGTAACAAACTCGTGTACGGTACACTCACCTAACAAAAAAACAAGAACATAAAAATCGAGGGGCACAAGCGACTAAGTACAGACAAAACTAGAGGCAAATAGAACAAGAAGCGCCATAGGTCATAGACAAAAGGCAAAAACACAAGGAACAAAGGAGGAATTTGTAGTTACTGCGAGTACTGTGTCGCATAAGTTGCACTGCACATAGCATAGCTGCTCGGAGGGAAGGAAGTGTTGCTCCAATGGCGAAAAGGCACCTGAAGAGGTTGACATTCTCTCTGATTTGATTGATTTGCGATGAATTTTTATTTATATATATGACCTAGAGAGGAGAGGAATAGAAGAAGAAGAACAAGAAAAGAGAGAGTTTTTTTTTAATGGAGCTGTTGATTGATTTGATGCTTTGATTGATGGCAATGGAACCTCGGATCTGTCGTTCCTTTCCTGATTTGAAATATTGAGTGGGGGATGAGGAGAAAGAGAGAAAGAATGAGTGAGGAGAGAAGGATATCGTTGAAAAGATATAATATGGGGATTGGATTCTCTCTCTCTCTTAATCCGAGCTAGTTCTGTGGGAAACAGACAGCTGACACAGCCATGACAGAGATATCATAAATTTATTGGAGAACAGTCGCTTGATGGAAGCCGCTGCTCTTGGTGGTGTTTGCACAATCGTGTCTGGGAAAATTTTGGATGGTTTAAGTTTTATGTTATACACGGATATGAGTTCTTTGTTATTGCTTTCACTATTGTAGTTGCGGATGTGACTAGGCTGTATTCTCATATCATTCAGTTTGTCTCCATTTTTTTTACGAATATACTAAAAAATTAACATACTTTTCTCCTTTTAATATAATTAATAATATTGCCTGCGCTCAGAACTTTAGGTTTATCCATTGTGTTCTCTCCCAGTTTAGGACCTAAGAAAAAATAAATTATACAATTAATCCCTTAAATTCCATTGTGTTCTCTCTCAATTAGCAGAAGGAATTCTTGGTGTTCCATGATCCGTTTTTTGGTGGGATTATACATTTTTTTTTTTTTTACTGCACCAATATTTCTAAGTTTATAGATACGATTTCTTATTTTTCAACGAGTCTTATTTGATCATGGATTTATTTTCTTAATATCTCTGGCCCAATCACCTCTAGTATTTCTAGCATTATTTGGTTTTCATTCATGTGCTTCCTTATATTTCCTACGCACAATATTACTTTAACAATTTACTCTATTCGTTGATTTTTTTTTCAGTACCATTTTTTCTTATTTTCTTTCTTTTCCACGTGATGCTTTCATCACGTTTAATCATTAATCAATTCATCTTATTCAAAACATGATAAAGACAGCTTCTTCATATATGAAACTTCCAAATTCAAACAGATTTCGGTGATATACATAGGGATGAAAACGGACCGGATACGGATCGGATAGTGGTCAAATCATATCCGCATCCACATTTTTTTTCGGATACGAATACGAATACGGATATGCTCGGATACGGATACGGTTCGGATGTTAAGCGGATACGAATACGAATCGGATATCGTCGAATACGAATACAAATACGGATATATTTCGGATAATTAAGCAAATATATATAAATTAGCAAACAAATAGAAATAAAACTAAAGTAGCAAGATAATAATCTCGTTATAACATTTTGTTAAAAGCAATATGAAATATGTATAAATTAATAATATTATTATTAACATTAATCACTATTTATCGTCTCTATTAATTCTACCATATAATCCATAATAACAATTGACTAATTTTCTTAAAAAATAAATAACAATTATTATCCTACCGTTTATTTTTTATATAATTTAGATAAGTTAAATCTAGAGACTTAAACCAATATATATATATATACATAAAATAACTATATCACAAAGGGGGAATTCGGATATCCGCTTTGCAAATTTTTTCGGATCCGGATAAATATCCGGATCCGCAACCGTATCCGCATCCATTTGCATTCTCATATTCGCATCCGTATCCGTTTAAAAAGATCCGGATTCGCATCCGGATCCGAACGGATCTGGATATTAATATCCGGATTCGCTATTTTTCGGATACGGATGCAGATCGGATCGGAGTTTATCCGATCCATTTTCAACCCTAGATATACATATTCTCTGAATAAATTAAAGAATCTGACCTAAGCCCTTCCTAAGCTGATGGTGAACTCTAAAGTACTTTCCTTTTGTCTTTCTTTACAGTAGGAATATTACGGATATGCATGCTTAAAATGACTTAAGAAAAGATAAATAATAATGAACAAGCCTTGACCTGATCGAACGCATGGTACTGCTACGGATACTACGTAGTACGTACGTGCCATCTACCACATGAAAGTCACTATATACTATCATATCCAATCAAGCATGTATACAACATGATAAAAAACAATATGACACTATGACTATGTAATTTTTTAAATATATAATTTTTATACGCTCTTTTTTCTTAAGGTCTTTTTTTTGGGTTATTTTTCATACACTCTGATCAATTAAATCACTAAATTGGTTTAGCTCCGATTGGATTAAACTGTTCAACAACTTTGTAATTTCCTTAATTTATATTAGCTCAATATGTTGAACATGTTGCTGTTGAAATCAACAGTACATTCAATTTTAGTCCTGCCCATTAACTCAGCTATATATGACCACTATTGGATGTTACTCTACATGTTTGCAAGATACAACCAAGATTCACCAATTTGGATGTAATGGCCAAATTTTGTCGCTTTCCCAATTTCAGTCGGATACAAAATGGTATTCAAGTATGTACAGTTCCAATAATTCGATTTTGTACAATCAGCATTCTAGTTATATATGCCCAATATTTAATTCTCTTTTTTCATATATAGATTTGTTCGTATTCCATGCGATATTGGTAAAAGCTTGACATCAAGTTCAAGGTTAATATATAGGATTTTTTATAGTCCTATACTGTTTTCAAAAAACTATATATCATGGGCAAGTAAGATACATTTAGTCATTTACTGTACAATATTCTAATGTCTCAATCCAACTATTTCCTAGCTAGTTCTATTTATTTTTTAGTAATGCTAGAGTCAAACGCGTGCGTTAAACACTTGAGCCCGTCAAACACCATCGAATCTCAATTTTCACTATTACAATGGCAAATCCGAACATCTCAATTTGTTATACATAATGAAATCTCCTTAGAGATCAAATTTTATATTTTTTTGAATTTTTTTACTATTTTTTTGAATTTTAGAAAATATTCAATCTAATTAATTTTGAACCGTCCAATTTAAAAAATCTGAAAAATAGTTAAAAATTTTGAAAAATTATAAAATTTGGTCTTCAAGATAATTTCAACATGAAGATCATATTGAGCGGTTCAGATCGGTCATTTGCAGTTTTAGTAGGTGAGACTAGAATCGCGTCTAACGTCAAATGCGTAGCATTACCCTTTATTTTAATTTCTTTGTAACAAATTATGATGTTCTCCATTAATTACTAATTATATGAGTTTTAGAATTTTATCTGAGATACAAATCATCAGAATTATATATTCCAGATCTGAATGGTCGTCCCCATTGTGCTACATATGCTAAAACTGTTCTTGCACGCTTCAGAAAGTACACTCGTCCATACATACTTGTTTCGAAATAAACACTTAACTATATTTTAGTTAAAAATATAAATTACCAAAAGTTATTACGCGTTTAAATAAAAATGAAATATAATATGAAAGTTGTCAATTGCTATCTTAATATCGAGACATTATCCAAAATTTCTTATGTAAGAATTACTACTAATATTTAATTTGAACAAATTTAGATATACTGCTGCAGCAGAATGGCATTGATCACTTGACTTATTTCAGGTACGAGAACTCATTACGGAGAAATCAAGTGCCTCGACCAATGCACGCTACACAAACTATAGAGAAATCAGTAGTGAATCACTCTCTCATAGGAGTACTTGCACTTGAAAATGTAACAATTTGACACAACAAATAACACAAGAACACAAGATTTAACGAGATTTAGCACCAACTTGGTGACTACGTCCTCCACACTCACAAACACGATGTTTCTTTATTGATTTTTCTATTATTCAATTACATTGAAGGAGAAGATGAAGATAAATAGAAATAAAATTACATAAGACAACTAGTTTTTTTTTTTGGTAAAAAAATTAATTCACACAATCTTATTTTTATTCTTCATATTTTCTTCTCTTCTGACACACATCAGATCCTCTTATGAAAATACACCAATTTCATGAGTAGTCTTCGTATCCGAAAGGATTTGATAGAAATGCACATTTATCTTGCCAACTATATTCAGTCGGTGCACTATTCAGTCTGAATACCAACCAATTTGGTCCGAGTAAAGTGTATATGAGAATGCTGTTAGAATGAGTTTCAAATCTATTCCAGGTGAAAGGGACACATTTTAATAAGAGGTAAGGCAACCAATCCTAAAAGAATGCCAATCTGGATGGTCTGTAGGTGATCCTTCAAACAGTCAAACGACCCGTCAGTACTGGAACCATTCTGACGACCTGGCAGGATTCTTGACAATCTGCTTGAAAAATGTCTCCACCATAAATTCTAGGATTAATTAGATTTATGTCATTGTGAAAATTAGTTAATTAGCAATATGCCATTGTTAGATTGCTAATTAGATTTATTCCTAAAAAGATTAAATTCTAAAACTATCATCCTGAAATCTCTCATTATTTTAAAAAATTCCCAAACAGTCCTTGTCAATAAACCCTGAAAATAACGCTAGTAGAAAGAATATACATGGTTCATTTGAAGGATAATCAATTTGATATGAATTTGAGTAGCTTGATAAAATAAACCAAAGTTCATTTGAAAGATAATCAATTTGATTTTCTTTTAGCATAAAACAGAGGTATTTATTTTACCCATGTCCATTATATTTCGTTACAGTAATCAATTTATTTTCTATTTTATTTTATTTGCGACTTCTTAATAATATAAAGTTTTGCTTTATGTCATTATTTTAATGCACTAGTGGCATAAAACTATTTTTTATATTTTTTACAGGGACAAATAACTCATTTTAATTAATTTGTAGTGGCATAAAACTAATTTGTCATTTAGTGATGGCATTTTTCTAATTTCAAATTTTATAGTGGCATATTTAAAAGGGTAAAACTAACAAATCAATTTGTCGATGGCATAAAACTAATTTTTTTAATTTTAGAATGGCATAAAACTAATTTGTCATTTAGCGATGGTATTTTACTAATTTCAAGTTTTCACAGTGGCATAAATCTAATTAACCTTAAATTCTAATATCTTTAAAATGCATATTATATCTAATACATTTTTTCTTTTTATTATATTTGTTGAGAAAATAACTGGAAGATATTTAGGATGTACTCTCAGATTATTTAATTTCTAACGAATAAAATTTAGAAAGATGTGTTCATATATGTTTTATAAATTATTAGGATCGGTTTAATAGACTGCTACTTTTGTTTGAATCTTTTTAGAATAATAAATATGAATCTTTATGGGAAACTAAAATATAATATCTAGAAGAACGTAAATTTGAAATCGTCACTTCCTCCGCACTGTTTTCCAGCTCATGATTTTTTTTTTCCTCTCAAACTGGTCATCTATTTTTTTTTTTTCCAGTCGTCCATGATTTTTTTTTTAATTAAGTCCGCGTACCTTACTTTTTTTCACGTATGTACATCTGTACTATTTATTTGTACGCAGTTCCTCCACCCTCTCTTATTTTAGAAAGTATAATAATTTGTTATGTCCCGAATAATAAATATCTGCATATTCAGATTGAGATATGGAAAGAAGAATGGAGAGAGTACGTACTGGACCAACAAATTAATTTTGCAGCTTTCCGATCAAAGGAACCATGAACAAATATTGCCACCATTAATAGAAAAGTCCAAAATAATTTGCAATTATATCGATCTGGCATAATAATAATTTCCATTCAAGTACATAATTTTATTTGGATTGATTGAATTCTAATACTTTGCTAGTTCAACATATATATTTAGTTTTGTTTATATGAACTTAATGCTCTTTGATTACACATGCTGTATGTATGAACTTTGGATTGTATTTGTCTGGTCTTTTTCAATTAAAGCGATTGCTAAATAATTGTTCGCACATATCATGTTACATCTCTACACTTATAATTATTGCTATGTTCGAAAAACCTTGAAGATTTTGTTAAATCAATAGGAATATTATATCATAGATATGAATGAAATGTCTAATGAACATAGCCAAAAGCAAAAATAATCAAAATTATGTCATATTTATAATCCTTAAATACAAGATGCCCCCAAATGATGTCTCCTTTTAACACTCTTTTGCAACTATACATTTATATTTCCCAAAAACTTTGTGGCAAAACCGTCATGGTCATAATATTTTTTTTTTTTTACAACATGGTCATAAAAAAAATTGAATATTTGTGCGTGATCCCATTTTAACATTCCTATCAGATAAGCCCTAGCACATAAAAATATGAGGCTTTGCACTCGGCAGATTAAAATATACTGTTCCGTTTGGAATTAACGAGACCGAAACGTTGCTCTAGACCGGATCGGTCATGTGGGAAACCGGATCAGGAACTATTTAATGAGTCTGAGTGCAGACAGCGTATTAATTATCGTACGTACATAGAGTAGAAACAACTTTTAATGTTTTTTATTTTTTTCACTTTACGAAGAGAGGCACCCGGGTTCATCTCCACCTCGGTTGCATCGCATGGAAATTATAGATGTTGCCATTATCACATAGGTGCCAGTGGCCACTATGGAGAGGCTTGTACGGGATCGGACGGTGATAACGACCCCTCCTTTCCATGTGCGTAGAGAGAGAGAGAGAGAGAGAGAGAGAGAGAGAGAAAGGGACTATGCATGGGCTTTCTTAACCACACTTCCCCTTTGTCTTGTTGTTGCTAGTGAAAACGCGAGAAAAGGGCTTACATGACAGTAAAACCTGCTTTGGATTTTCTGGGAATTCAACCGACTTTATAATAGCACATTGAGTGCACGGTTTTACATTAGAACCATTTTGACGTCAAAGAGTTTTACTTTAACATGCTTACTAAAATACAACACGTTGCTTAGATTTGTTTCGTACAACATGTCTGTTTTAGTTTCGTATTTTCAACAGCACGATACCGTTTAGTATTTTTTTTCATATTGAAATCTTATTAGAAAATTAATTTTATATTAATATTTATGACTTACAAAAATTTTACTATTTTTTCGAATTTTTTGAAGATTATTGTTATTGGAGGGTCCATAATGAATTAGATCAATTTTTTTAATTCAGAAAAAAATTATGAATAATTAAAAAAAAATCTGGTTTCAAACAAGATTTTAATATGAAGAAGATATTGAACGGTTCAGTTGAAACATGAAACTCCAGAATGAATATAAACGCATTGTATTTTAGTAATCTTCAAATAAACATATTCTCTGGTGCACCTTGTACCATGTGAGTTTTTAATTTAGTGATGGTTCTATTGTAAACATATATATTTTCACCTTATTTTAGAATTGAATCATCACTAACTATTAATTTACACTAGGAAAATATTGTTCCGACAGCAAAGGCAATTTTTTCAATCATAAAAAATGGATACGTCACAAGCACGTTTTATCATTTTAAGGAGACGACATGTGTACCATTCTTTTTATTATTTTCATGATAGACGTTTGCACATTGTTGTACTTTCTAGTGCAAAAGTATCCAACGAATTTTTTTTATAAGAAAAGATTTGATATGTAGATCTTTTAATTAATTTATAGGCGGGGTTGCGAAGACGTCAAAATCTTTTTCTTTTTTGGCATCACACGAAATTCGTATTTATCTTTCATAAAAAAATAATAGAGTCGCCAACCATTTATGTTGAATTTCACATTTGATAGTTTGGTGATATTACAAAATATAAATTCTGAAATTGGTGATGATAAAGTTAGAGAGGAACACCATATATATATATGCCAATAACCAAATTAATTAAGTGCGGCATGAAAGGTGAACTTAACTGACCTTTGAGAATTTAGCCGAGTTTTATTATTGAATCTTTTATCTGCGTATGCAATATAATTTGAGCATCATCCTCAGTGTAACTTCTTTTTACCACGGTAACTTTTGCGACAAATGGATTTCGTAGTTAATCGAAGTACATTGATGTTGTTTCTCCACCGTTATTACCGGTGGCAGATATAGAAAAAAAAAAATAAGTTAGGGCACACATATAATACAATTAAATTTAATAATAAAAAATTAAAATAAACAATAATTTAAAACAGTAATTGTAGTAAAGCTTGTGAAATGTCAAAATTTAATCGTTTTACTAATGATATTGTTTTGCAAATCGTCAAAAAGGAGAGATTGTTGTACTAAACGTCTCTAAGTTTGTCGATTACAAAACAATATCATTTGACATTTAACAATCTTCTTTGAGTTGTATAGGAAGAAGATGCATTTCATGAAGACTTGGATAAAAATTATTAGCAAGATCAAGATCAAGTCTTTAAAGAGCTTGTAAGCTAGCTTAGACTATGATAGAAGGTAGTATTAAGTTCTTACTTATCTTTGAAATGGTCTAGATAGCAGAAAAGCTCAAGAACTCAGTAAATTTCTCAATCTCAGGACCAGTGCGTTGTGTAACGCAATATCGGGTTATACAACGCACCAGTACTGTGCAGAATTTCTCTGTTTCTTAAAGTAACAGAAACAGTGCGTCACACAACGCAACAGAAGGTCGTGTAACGCACTAGCTGCATCATATAACGCAATTTACCCGTCGTGCAACGCTTTGTCTCAGCCAATACTAAAAGGTTGTATAACGCACAGAAACGTTGTACAACCTTCCTTTGTATTTTCTCTGGAATTTTTGGCTCGTTTTTTAATGCAAAATTCTGATCATTTAATGCCATTTATTGTTGCGTTGCATAACGGGTGTTCTGCACTGTATAACGCACTGACAACTCAAACGGTTGGTTCATCCGTTTTGTTTTATTATAACGGTCGTCCAGTGCGTTGTACAACGGGATATTGGGTCATATAAGGCACTAGCAACGGATAGTTTGTTCCTTTTGTTTTATTATAACGGTTATCTGTGCGTTGTGTAACGCAATACTGGTGCGTTGTATAATTCTACACAGTACTGGTGCGTTGTATAATCCGATATTGTATTACACAACGCACTGGTCCTGAGATTGAGAAATTCTGCACAGTACTGGTGCGTTGTATAATCCGATATTGCGTTACACAACGCACTGGTCCTGAGATTGAGAAATTTACTGAGTTCTTGAGTTTTTCTGCTATCTAGACCATTTCAAGAATAAGTAAGAACTTAATACTACCTTCTATCATAGTCTAAGCTAGCTTACAAGCTCTCTAAAGACTTAATCTTGATCTTGCTAATAACTTTTATCTAAGTCTTCATGAAATGCATCTTCTTCTTATACAACTCAAAGAAGATTGTTAAATGTCAAATGATATTGTTTTGTAATCGACAAACTTAGAGACGTTTAGTAAAACAATAATCTTACATATAAATTATACTATTACAAAATACATCATTTTTTTTTCCATAATTCTAGTCTTTTTTTTTTAATCTTTATCTCTCTATCTACAACCAAAAATCACAAAAAAGTAAAATTTAACTCTAATTTTCTAATGCATTTAACACTCATTTGCGCGTCTTCTTAGTTTGAAATCGTTGCATAATTTCTTCATTGGAAACTTGTCTGAATACTTCATTTTCTATGTAGGTAACCAAATTATCATTCAAAAACTCATCTCCCATTTTATTTCTCAAACGAGTCTTAACAATTTTCATAGCAGAAAAGGCCCTTTCGACACTCGCCATTGCAACCGACAAAATTAAAGCCAACTTGATTAATTTATACACCAAAGAATAGATAATATATTTTCTTTTTGCAACCAACTTTTGAGAAAGATCACTCATCCCATTCAATTGAGAGAAGTCTTGATCGGTACTGATATATTTATGGAATTGGATTATTGAAATACCAGAGAAAACCAGCACAATACATACAATCCTTATAACGCTACACCCCATACGACCACTGGAGTCCGGAGATGAATAGAGGCGAAGAAAAATTAAGTCGGAGAAGAAGAAAAACAACACACGAAATCAGGCGATTTTCTGGTAGGCATCAGAGGGTTACGAATGAGCACGGAGGAAAAAAAAACATAAATCGCTGAATGCCTGAATGGGTAATTTTTTAGCCAATAGAATCTCTTCAAGTCTTAATTGGATGTGGATTTAGATCCAATTAATTAGCGGACCCATTAGCTTTTTATATGCTGTCAGGAGCTATTGGATGCGGAGATGGCCAGATGGGCCAAGGCACGAAGAAAGACAAAAAAAAAAAAAAAAAAAAAGGAATTCCAAGCCAAGCCCAGGCACTGCCACACTGTGGTGTTAAATATATACCGGATCATCGATTTTTCAAAAACAAGCCTGGGCACTTAAGTCCGCCCCTGTGTTATTACCACCATTATTGTTGTTGTCATCATTATAAGTTACTTTATTCATCAAAAAAAAATTTTGTCGTTGCTCTATTAGAACTTATTTTTCACAACAGAATCTAAAAAAAAAAAAAGTTTCTCCTATTTAGTGATCCTATATATATAGTTGAATATATAAAATATCTTAATTAATGCATTTCAACCAAGTCGCAAAAATTTTCTACTTGCTGATGTACTGATATGCAATTGGAAGAATAATGAGCTCTACACATTCTTTTGTTAAGAAGCTGGACTGGTTAATATCAAAAGTATTACTCCCTTATTGTCACGAATGATTTCCCCATATTTTCCCCCTTCTTTTAAATTGACGCCAGCCCTTAATTTAAAACATACAATTAGTGATTGGATTATTATTATTTAATTAAATTTGTTTTCTTATTGAAAATTATTGTGTTTTACTGAATTTATTACATGACACATTCATATATCTAATATCTGACTAGATCAATATATAAGTGTATTTGTTTTGACTATATATTAGAGGCAGAGCCCTAACGGCCTAACATAATTTAAGAATGAGAAGAAAACAATAAAAGAGCACACATAAAGATTTTCACTCTATGTTTGCATACAAAAAAATTATTTTTCAATAGGTGCCGTGTGGTATGATTTTGCAGGTACAACGGGAACTTTTGGTTGCTCTAAAACTATCAACTGTCTAAGCAAAAGAACAAAGTCTAGCTGCTTATCTTCAATCAAGGTTGAATGAGTGTCGTAGATATTGCGGCACTATACAGCCGTCCCTGTTATAGATGTTTACATCCATTTGTAATACATTTAAGATATTTAACCATCCAAAAAGTGTTAATTAAAATCTATCTCCGTTTCATATATATAATTTATCCCATAATGTATATATATGGGAAAAATGACAATGAATTTAAAGAAAATTGATTAGTGTCATCGCTAAAAAAAATCATCCGTGCCAGCGCATCCTTTTCTCATCCAGCGCATTTTATCTCGTACGTAAATGTTCAGTTGGATAAGTACAAATGTTCTGTTAATTGAGTATAAATGTTCAGTTAGTTGCAATAAAAAATATAAATGTTATCAGCAAAAATGTTCATTTGGATAAGTATAAGTGTTTAGTTTTAGTAAGAATAAATGTTCAGTTTCGTAAGTACAAATGTTCAGGTTATTACATATAAATGTTCAGTTTATTAAGTATTACTTTTAGTTTTTTTAAATAGGTGAATGTCAAGCGAAAGGGTCACGAACCGAAAAAAAAAATCACATGAAAAAATTAGAAGGGGTCATGAACCGATCCGGTTCAAATTAATTTTTTTCCGACTTTGCCCTTGGCGCACCTCTCTCTGACGCGCGACTTTGACCCATGTGGCCATCCGCGACTCTGCCCATTAGTTGACGCATTTAACTGAACACTTTTGAATATTAAACTGAACACATTTGATTATTAAACTGAACATTTGTAACAGACACCTGTCAATCAAGAGAGAAACTCATGCGTGCGCTGACTGTTCAGCGATGGCACGCGATGGTTATTCTGCCGATGGCAGTTATAATTACTGAATTTAAATATAGTGTTTTTTTATGCTGGATTTCAATGTTGACGGTTACTTATTTATTAGCATTGAACTGCCCGATCATAATTAAAAAATTGTCTATAATTATTTTCTCAAATACAGAGATCAGGTTAAAATTAATTTAAACCTATTAATTGCCCTATAATATCTCATATGCAGAGAATATGAATCTGAGACTTGTAAAATTTATTCATTTAATACAAAAATAAGAAAATTGATTTCGACTTTTAATGGATATGCAAATTAAGATATAAATGTCTCATATGCATATTATTAAAACATTTTTCAAACAAGGTTGTTGCATTTTTCATGTAAATTGTACAATTATTGCTACAAAGGCTGTCAAGTATTATTTTTTCCTAATTATTGAACATCAATTGAGAGACATATGCTTTTTCATCGTTGTATTAATATTACTAATTATCAAATGCAATTAGAACAATTAGAAATGGAAATTTTCACCATCAATTTCATGCATGGCTTAGAAATGGGAGTCTCTGTGGTAACTCGAACGGAGAAAATTAAACTAGAGAAGCATCTTTCCGATCTCACCTCATCTCTTACCTTTATTATGTCTCTCCTCTTCTTTTTCAGTTTTGAATGCTTCTTTAATGCAAAAAAAAATGTAGGACCATGAAATAGATCAATTAATAGAGTTGTCGTTACCTGACCCCAATCACTAGTCCATCTGTCCATGAATGGCAATCCATACAAGTTGTCAAGTTCAGCCCTTTTGGTCGTCTGGTAACATTTTCTATTCCAAATTTCTGTGGCGGATAGACATATAGCAGACAATAAGCCATCTCACTGACAAGAAATATAGCATCATTAGAAATTTAGAACTAAAACTATTACTTTAGAAAAGCAGGTCCCCACTCCCCACACGACCGCACAGTAAGCATTAATTCTATCCAGAATACGAGCCACACGGAATTAGAATTCGGATGTACCTTGACTCCTCACTGCTAGTATTTCTAAATTTTGCTCAGGCACTCGCGCGCTCTGGACGGACGAGACGAGCACTGATAAATGTTTTGTTCAGTTCTATTTCTATTCTGATCAATCACTGTTGTTCATTGTTCATAATTTAAACGAATAATATATCTTTCCAGTCCGTACAACCACTGAAGAATTTGTTTATAATGTATTGTATTATTATTTGTAACATATATATTACTATATATAATTTTAAAAGTCTACAATATGACACACCTTCTCCTTATGTTTATCTAATGATATTTATTTGTTGACTCGATGACTTTCATCTATAGAAATGATATTTTTTTATTTTGTAATTAATTGCAAGTTTTTCCTCCTATAACATATATAAGTTAACAACCTTATATGCGTGCATATATAATTTTTTTATAAAAATATACATAGAAATTGTAAAAAAAAAAAATTTATCAACAACTTCAAGTTTTGATATATAGCCTTCGTATGGATGGATATAGACAAATACCTGTACAGTTGATCGTATCTCTAAGGAAAGTTATATTAAAATGGAACAGATCTCTATGGTATGCATGGGTATCGCACTAGTATCGTTGTGAACAGCTACCTAATATCAGGGAGAATCCATGCATATTTCAAATTAACATGAGCACAATATAAAATCAGTGCAATTCAAATTCATGAACTAGAAACAAGAACTAGAATAAACCATTTTTCTTGTTTTTGTCTTGTTTGGATTTGTGAGAACTAGGAACATGGGCCTAGTTCCTTGTTCTTGAAAGTTTGTAAGAAGTGAAAGGTGAATCTAGCAAGAGGCATGTCCTATTTCAGTATATATTTATTAATGGTTATATATAATTTAATTTGAGAGTTGTTACTTTTCAGTTTACTCGCCAGAAATGAAGAAATTATCTCATTGAATACACAAATTAATTAGGCAAAATCGGATATAACCCCCTCAAAATCTTGTTCAATCGGAAATGAGTAAACCCCTCAAATATTCATAATTGGATCTAAAGAATCATTTAAAGTTTAAAGCATTTTGAGGGGTTTATTTCCGATTGGACAATATTTGATGTTATATTTGTCAATTAATTAAGTATCAAATATTTTGAAGTTTAATAGGATTGTCGTACAATTTTCCTTAATTAAATAAATTTTTACAATAATTATTCAAACTCTTAATAAAATTGCAAATATATCATTCTATATATTTTTTTCTTAAAATTTATTAAAAAAATTGAATCCTTGTTTTTATGTATATATATCTAAGAACATCTTCCGATAGACAACCTCTCACTAAAGACTGAAACAATGTCGTGGCATTGATGAGAAAAGGTCTGATTTGGGCCGGAATATGGAATCTCGACCTTAATTATTTCTAAATTTCATCTTTTATTTATCTAATTTACGATTATATATTAGAAAAAATCGCTTCGAAATCCCCCCTCACCCCTCCCCCCCCCCCCCCCCCCCAAAAAAAAATACCGAAAGAAAAAGAAAAAAAAAAACTACTAGCTTACATCTCAATATGGAAAGATTGAATCTAACAAGATTTTTTCAGTAACTTATGAATTGATAGGACATTGACAACTGCCCTATAGATAAAGGAATATAATAGTTCAAGTTTGAACTTTTTTTTTAATACACAATCAATTATATAAGAATTATTTCTTTCCCCTTTCCGTAGTTAATACAAATTAATATAGTTTAGATTTAATATAAATAATTTTGATATTTGAAGTCAAGTTGGCATGCCTCTATTTAGTGAATGATTAATTTTCAACCTGAAATTGCAGCACGTCCCCTTAATTAAATACAATATTCTACTTGATAAATTTATGAAGTGGTCCTCAGTATTTCATTCTTTGCCTATAGTACATGTTTTAACGGCAGTTCAGGTGAAGAAATGCATATACATTTTAGATACAAGAATTGCAAACTCATGGCTTTACCTCAAGTAAAAGCAACTGTATTTATTCTGTATGTGGCCATAGCTTGAACGAAACTTTATTTAGAAGATGCTGAGATATATTTCTTCAAAAAAAAAAAAATGCTGATATATTATGATTAATTACTATTCTGTTGTAATTTCAATAATCAGAAAGTACAAGGACCTTCAATTAGATATCGATAGAAGCAGGCAAGCAGCAATTATTAGGCTGCACCCAGCACTATATACAAAAGAAAAGAAAAGAAAACCAAAAAAAGAACTATGCTTTCATACAATCCAATTTCAATTACAAGTTGTACTTTTCGGTACAGGTGCAAATTCCACAGAAGATCAGACGCCACAAGGAATAGCACGCTGAATTTTTCTCCTACTTTCTCCAGCCCCTTTTTCTTTTCGTTTTTAAGAGCAACTTTCTCCATTTACACTAAAGCCTGCGGACTCTGGAAAATGCTGCACCAAAACAACAGAAACAAGAATTTTTAAAATTAAATGCGTAAGAAGGAAGACGGGCCTCCCTTTGTCACTTAGCCACTCTAGGTTTTAGATTTCTAGCTGTCCTAAGCTGCTCTACTGGGCTTCATTTATTGACCTATCTCTAGCTTAAGGAAAGTATTGTTTAATTTTTTCATACGCCAACGCCCGTAGGTAAACCTTGCTCATAGTAAATCGTGTTCAACAGAATGATAATCATTGTTGGTATGATCATTATAAAGAACTATTTCTAACGTGCCTATATCTAATTTTTGACATATGTTTATCGATATCTTGAAAAAAAATTATTTAATTAAAAGATTAAAATGATAATTTGAGTTTTATATTTCGATATGAAAAATATCGAGTTTTAATCCATTCAAAATTTTATCGCCATAAAAAATCCATATATATATTTAGATTTTAAAATTGATCTAAAGAATATCAAATCTATAATTTTGGTTTTAAATTTGAATATTTATAAATTATTAATTAAATGTATGTTTCTGTGTTTGGGTGCACGAGAATAGGCATAGGAATGGAGAATTGAGGGGGGGGGGGGGGGGAAAGTTGAGAATAGTGCGATTGTCTTTTGTTCGTAAATATGGAATGTTATTGGAGTTGTGTGTTCAGGATAGATACAATAGAAATATTTCTTTACTACACATTAAGGAATAGTCTCCAAATTTTCAAATTTCTTATTCATGTGAAATCAAACAACACATGAATAAAGAATTTAGACTTATCCGGGTGCTTATTCATATTCTAATAAAATCCTAGAATATGAATAAAGAATATGAATAAGCTCGCTCTTATTCAAATTCCTTATTCACTTCACATCAAAATTCCTTAATAATAATAATAATGTTTGATTGCATAATGTTCGTCAATAATGAGGCTTCTTCACAAATAGAAATTATATTATATCTTATGAAATAAAAATGCTTGTTCGCGAACAACCTAGTAATTTACGTCAGATTATATTTGTTTTCGCATTGGTTATCCTTAGAGTAGAATTTGTATTCTCAGGGATGCAATTGCAGTACAGATCGAAACGCGCGTATATACTATATATCTGTGAATAAGGAAGGGTTATTCATATTCTAGGATTTTGTTAGAATATGAATAAGCATTCCGATAAGTCCAAATTTCTTATTCATGTGTTGTTTGATTTCACGTGAATAAAAAATTTGGAGCTTATTCCTTATTCGCCATGCATCCATAGATATGGTGAAACCCAGTTTTGTACTTTTTCGAATAATAATGATCTCCAATTCTCCATAAATAATTACTTAAGTCATCCTAAGAAATCAAAATTAAATTGTGTTTGGTATGGAATTTAAGAATTTGTAAGAAATAAAATAATTAATTTTATTAATATATGTGTTGTTAATTGTAAAATGACCAAGATACCCATTGAAATTTCATGGTCAGAAATTTTGTTTGAGTTCAATTTTAGATACATCCAAATCTTGACATAATGTATATATGGAATCAGTATGTTTATTTTAATTTTCTTACTGTTAGAATTACAGAGTAATAAACAATACCGCAGCGGAAAATGGTTTTCCAAGACCTTGAGCGATTCCTTTCACAGTATAATACCCTAAGCCTTCGCCATGCCGTCTGGACCTTCGTCTTCAATGCACTAGCTAGTGGAGAGTAATATCACATATATACTCCCAACACTATTCACGGTCCACACGCTTAGACTATTGCCACACCTCTCAATCTCCATCGATCAGCGGTGTTTGCTTGTACCTGGAGAAATTCAAGTACCATGAAGTGGAACTTCCTCTATCCTCTCTCTCTCTCTTTCCATCAAAGAGAAAAACCTTAGAGACTCTTTTTCTCAAGAAGATGAGATATATAACGCATATCTCAAATATCAAGAGTCTACAAGAGAAATGTCGCATGTCTGGACTATTACACAAACGGTCTGTTTGGACTCTCAAACGGTCTGTTTGGTAATGTCTCCACTTCAAATTCTAACACTTACTAATTAATTTGAGACATTATCATACACATATAATTTAGATTCTCCATGAAAAAGGAACAATCACTTGTTTCTTGTTCCCAACAAATCCAAACAAGATACGAACAAAGAATAAGTTTTTATTTTTAGTTCTCAAAAATTCATGAAACTAGAATAAGATTTGTTCTAGTTCTTGTTTCTAATTTATGAATTTGTGAAACATACTCGGTTTCAACGAAGTTGCAATGTTTATTTATTTATTTTTGGTAAAATTTTGTATCTTAAGATACAAAAAGGATAACATAATTACAAGCATGACTCGACAGAGGAAAAAAAAGGATAACATAAATACAAATGACTTTCAGAAGCTATTCCTGTCTCTATTGGTAGTCACATCACATGCTGGAGCTACCAATGTCAGCATAAATAATGGTCAATGCACCATTAGGAGTGTGCATTGGAGAAACAAATAAACTAACCGATTTTTTTTTTTCTTTTAGCCATTTTGTTTTTTAGTCTTAAGTATCTTCCGAAATATAAATGATGAAACTATTGTATATCATGTAGGATTCAATGCGTCGTTTGGTAAGGCAACTGATTAAAGACATAGAACAGTGGTCGACAGAGGAACCGTACTCTTACCCAGGATGCGATTGCTGTAATGTAGGGGTCCCAAATGAACACGTGTCATTTGCCCAACTCCATTACCAAGTGAAATAGCTGGATGGTTCCTTACCTACCTAGACTTAGCAGCCCAATAAAAAAATAGTCCAGAAATCGACATTTTATAATGGATGCAAGTAATCAAAAACCTCCTAAGTACAAATTGGAGTCTATTATAAATACATATACAGGTGCAGCCCGAAAATATAGAACAGCACTCCTTTCATCAAAGTGACTCGGCATATCAATGGCTATATAATTGGGTAACATATAACGCAAATACTCGTTGGAAGACGGCGCTCTTCTCCTCGCAGAAATGCACCAGTCTCCTGCTAGACTGACGATTAGTTTCTACTGTATTAATTTATAGGCCCTCAAAGTTTGCTAGTGCATTAGGTTATTATAGGTATGCATACGTTCAAAATTATTTTTAACGTATCCTTCAGAAATTCAATGTTGATGTTTAATGAATTTACAGAAGTTTTCTCCATGACAATTCGACTATCTCAAAATTAAATTACATCACAAGTTCCACACTGCAAATAAATCTTCGGTTAAATCTCAAATGCAAATTAATGCATTGTTTTGGCACACAATCTAGATGCCCAAGCAGCAACAAACAACAATAAGACATAATTTCAAATACAAAAAACTACAACAGAACAATCCACAAACCAATAGCATGTTCTACAATTTCCAGGAATGCCAGTTAACAGGACAGCACAACAAAATTATAAATTACACAAACCATCATAAAGAATCCAGCAAGAGACGTTCCAAAAAATACCTAAATGTGACATCAATGGAAGCAAAATGAAACTGTTTAAGTTAACAAGCTGGCTTCCAGTAAAAAGGCTGCCGATCACTCACCTTGCAGCAGGAGCTTCTCACCTCAATTGAAAAGTGCTGTCTTTGTTAGTACCCAATAAAGGATGTATTCAAACAAAAATCATCTACTCCTGATGCCTAGTGTAGCATACTTTGTTCTACTGATCTCAAATTGTAAAAGATAATACCATAATATCATTGATCACTCCGATTGTGTTTGAGTTGGAGGATAAAAATAGGAAAGGGCATTACCCTTTATCCCTAGTGACAGCGGCAATAAGAGATGACCCCTTATCCCCCACATATTATCTTCCTACCAGACAGCATCAGGAATGTCATCTTAATTCCTTGTAGAAAAAAAAAATACCAGAAACCAATGCAATGAGACTGTCAAAGAAACGAGTATAATTTGTGTTACCTAATCCTGACGGTAATACCCATAATCACGCTCATCGTATGCCTCTCCCTCCTCTGGGGCTTCACGCCCGCCATGATTCATCTGACCATTATACCCTGCAGTCTCCTTACCGCCATAATGCTGGTCATAGTATTCCTGTCCTTGGCCATAACTGTACTTAGTATCATCACCTTGCTGGTCATATCGGTCATAACCAGGCTCACCATGGTCCTGATCAGACATCATCACATCCCTGTTATAGTTATGCTCAACATCATCGTGGTCAGCACCATGACGGTCCCTCTCACGGTCACGACTCCGACTGTCACGGTGGTGGTCATGATCTCGGTCACGATCCCTGATATCACAAGGCAGATTATCAAAGGCTAACAATACTAGAACAAATTGGAAGATCCACCCAGGTTAACCAACAGGTAGAAACCAAGATATAGGCCCAACAAACAGCAGATGTATAATTTGTGTAACTTATATCTGTTTAGGCCGTGCTCCACAACACAATGATGGAGATAAGGGGAGATTATGGGAGGTGAAGGGTGAGGGGGGATGAGCTCACTCCAAGATCAGGGATTATAAACAGAGTAACTTGTATTGAGTTTTCACTCTGTCTTCACCTCGTCAGACTCCCTCTAACTTTGTCTCACTCTCGTTCTAGAGCAAGTAGATTCTGCCATCTCCTTCTTATCTCCCCTTCTTCCCTCACCTCCATAAATTGGTTTTTGGAGCACAGACTTAAGAGGAAGCCAGTTGATTTAGACAAGTAAATTCCAAATATGTTTAAGCATATTGAAGGTAAATCATTAGATTCTCAATAAGTTTAGATGAAGATTGATATATATTTTATATAGCTTGACAATATTCAAAGCCCAAGAATTTAAATGTCCAGCCACAAAATTCATGTGTGTTTTTCATTGCTTAAACAAGAAATAAGGTTAAACTTATTCTTCATCTTAAATTCCAGTCCAGTTAGTATTTGATCCAAAAGAAGTATTACCTTTCACGATCACGTGATTCACGACCCCGCTCTCTGTCACGTTCCCTATCCTTTTCACGGCCTCGATCACGATCTCTTTCACGGTCTCTGTCCCTGTCACGTCCACGGTCACGCTCCTTGTCCCGTTCACGGTCCCTCTCACGATCCCTATCTTTTTCACGGTCCCTATCACGTGCCCTATCACGGTCCCGTTCACGGTCATAGTCCCGGTGATGCCTATCTTCTCTGTCACGAGTCCTGTCATGGGACCGCTCACGGGATTTCTCACGCTCACGACCACGATCACGGTCTCTCTCTCTGTCCCTTTCACGAGACTTCTCCCTGTCCCTGAAAGAAATAAGCAAATCCCATTAACCAAGCTTATCTTCCCTTTTATTAAAAGTTCCAAAAGTTTAACATTGAAAGAATGTCTGTGACAAGCATTACCGGTCTTTGTCATCTCTAGCCTTAGGCTCCTCTGATCGAGTGTGTGTTGATGCTGTCACTTGGGGCTCCCTGGCAGAATAAGATTACTTTTTAGTTTTTAGTTAGTTTTGCAGCAAAAAGGTAGTAATGCCCCCTTACAGTGGCCATTAATTCGCATTCTACATATGATAATTACCATGAGATCCAGATTTCAATTATCCTATGAAAGTACATATCAGAAAAGTGGAACTATAATAAGTACCTGGCAGCTTCTTCGCCAGCTATCCTACTCGATCCAAGACCGCCACCTAATCTTCTGGGACGCCAGTTAGGTACAGTTCTGCCACGCTCAACATCCACCAGCACCCTCCGGTTATCGATCTTCCTCCCGTCAGCTTGCTTATAAGCATCTACAATTTGATCAAAAGAGAACATAAAGCCAATTTCCCAATGAGAGTTTCAGGACGCCAAAGTTTATGGTGCTTCCTGGGCCATAGCTTTCAATGCTAAAACTAAGCCCAGTTAAAAAATAAATAAATAAAAAATAAAATAAAATAAAAATCCTTGAGGCCAGTAGGTTCTAGAATGGAGTAACAACACACCATAAGGTAACAGCAACCAGAATAGAGACCCCTTATCAGTTATCATAACCCATATTGAAAGAGGCTAGAATTATAAAGTAGACAACTCACTCTTCATGTCACGAGTATGCATGTATTCAATGAAGGCATATCCTCTAGGCTTGTTTGTTTTCTTATCAGTGATGATGCGCACCTGAAAAATTAAATAATTATCAGCCAAACATAGAAAACAGGAACCCACAATGGTCATTTCTGAGTTATTATTACATTATACATCATTCTTATCTTATTGTTAAACTACTGTATCCTAGATGGCACGACAGACAGGCAGAAAACGCCTAACTAGCCGTGCTAACCTTTCAAATGCGAAGATCCAGCCTCACTTCTATGAATCCCAGCATATCATCAGAGTCGGCAGAAAACAAAACTTCTCTGGATGAGATTTTTTCCCAGGTGTCGCATGATTCTTTTTTATACAACCCCCTTACCAGGGTAACTTTTGGAACCTCTTACCAAGGATATTATTATAAAAAGGAAACAAGGTATGCTAATAATATATGAGGGTTACCAATACGCCCTTCAAAGATCGCTGGCAAGACTGCTTTGAAAAAAATCTCTCCTCACAAACCATGTGACTTTGGCAACCAAAATTGCAACATTTAAAATTCTTGGTTTATTAGAGAAAAATATGAACATAATTTTCTTTTTAAAGATAAGATTTAACTACCTGAACTACCTGCTCTAGCGCCAGTAACAAAGTCAATCGTGAACCAGTATAGCTAATTTTAAAAATTAAGGAACATTTAGGCTCCCGTGTAATATCAAAAACACTAACCAGATCCAACCAGAAAAAAAAAAGACAGTCAGCAACCAAATTTTCATGCAACCAGATCTATATCAGAAAGTTATTTAAGGTGGTAACTATTGACTCTCCACATAAAACGGATCAGAAACAAAACCCCAAAATTAATGCGGAAGAGTCAAAATTCAAACCACTCCAGATGACATACATTTCAATGGGTACTTGAAATAAACTTTGGTGTGATTCTTAACTATTTTTCTTAAAGGCTTAAAAACTACAAAGAGATACTACAATTAAGTTTTAAAAAAAACCTGCAACGATTATCTGTGATACACTACGAGGAACTTTCGCTTGAGAGAATATATTTCTAACCAAATTTAGGAAGTCAAATTTAATATAACCACTACTACTTTTCTATTTTTGGAGAAAAAAATATAAAAATTTTGAGATTAAAACAAGTCCAAGATGCTTGAGGAATAATACTATCCAAAAGAGCACAATTTGTAGCTTAAAGAAGTGCAAAACCAAAAGAATCCAAGATGCATACCAGTCTCTTAATCATTGTATTATTCTTTCTACCATCAATTTCCCGATATGGTTTTGTGAAATTAGGATAATTTCTACCAGCATGAATGACACCATAGTCAATACCACCTTACCAAAGAGAAATAACTTCACCTTCCAACGAGATCTCTCTCGTATACTTACCCTTTTAATAGGCCCATATGCTTCAAACTCCCGTTTGACCCTATGCTCTGATGTTTCGTAGTTCTGAAAAAAAAAAAAAAAAAAAACAAAAAAGTTAAGAACATAATAATATCATCTTTTAAAGGTAGTTATTTTGAAATAATAGTCTCAAAACAATGTTAAAATAACGAGGTACTAGAAAAAACATTAACTCACCAGTCTCCCCACAAAAAGTGTCTTATACGGGTCTCCTGTCATGTTAGGATCGCTAACTGGGTCATCTGCATCCATGCCAGAAATCATTAGACAAAAAAAAATTGCATATCAACATTGCCAAGCTGGAATTTACTTAATGCTCGATATAGTGCCAGAAGACTACAACTATAAAAATTCGTATGAATTCAGAACACTGAAAGTGTCAGAAAAAAATGGCATGGCTATCCTAGATTCAATAACGAACCAGTATGGTAATCATTGAAACAAGAAATGAGGAACCAAAAACATACACTTCTCAAGCTCTTCAGCAGCCTTAGCGGCACCTTTCTCGAGCTTATCTTGGCGTATTCTAGCTTTCTTTTCAGCCTGCATAACACAACATTGTTACCTCTTAGCCATTCCCTTTTCTCCAGAAATTCGGTATAATTAAACATCAAAGGACAGTAGGAATATACCTTAGTTTCAACCTTCACCACAGGTGGAGCATACTCAGGATCTGCTGGATCAGCAAACTGCGACACAAAACTAGCAATACCTTCATGAAGAACAAAGATCAAGAGTAGATCATGTTAGAATTGTTGCAAAAACTTTCAGTTTCTAAGACCAAGATTATTATACTTGATCTCTACTAAAGGTGCTAACTACAAGACTAAGCAGAGAAAATCAACTAAGCCAACTAGTATAAGAGATCTTACCTGAGTAAGCAGGAAGTTTCCTCTTTTCCACAGGAGGCTTGTACTCTAACGGCGGCCGAGGTTCAAACAGCTTCAAGAGATTCGGAGTGAGACCAGTAGGATGGCTCTGCCCAATCTGAAAAAGAAATGAACATATCTCAATTAGAAAACTAAAAAAAACCCTAAAAATCATAAATTCAAGTAAATCACAACAAAACGAGACGAGATAATCCTCTAGGGTTAGGGTTTAAGAAGAGAGACTTACGAGCTTGAGCTGAAGAACGTTGGCGCGATTCTGCGCTTTCGTTCGAGCCTGTACGGCCGCGTCGTTGGTTCGCATCATGGCCTGGTTGAAATCCCCCATTGCTAAAGAGCAAGAGAGACAAGAGGCGAGGCGCCGACGGAGGACGAGAAGAAGAGGAAAGTTCCTTTTGAGATGGAATCGAGGGTTATAAAGAGAGAATGGGCTAAGATATGGCTGTTGGTACAATTATTATTATTGGGCTGGATAACAGCGCTACAATCATGATCCATATTTTCTTTTTTTGTATTAAGGCCTGTATAAATGATTTTTTTTATTGTTAGGCCCTGGAGAGATTCTAAAAAGTAGAAACACGAGGGCTCCGTTGACAAAGTCCAGTCAGTCAGCTTATTTCTCTCTCCTCTTCTCTTCTCTACTAAGCAAAGCAAGCTTATTATTTTCTTCTTTCTTTCGTCTCGTTTTATAAAATTTCACTCTCCCATTTCCTCTTCACAAAGACATACCCTAGCACACCTTGGTATCGATTCTTTCGATATTTCTTTTTCCATTTAGAACGATTCTTGATGAGATTTTCCATATACATTACTAGATGAAACTTCTCTTTTTTTCTCCATTAGACGAAAATTGATTGCTTTCTCTTTGACAGAAGCGATGGCTGGCTCTGAATCTGGTTTGGCTTGTGCTCGTTGCGGGAAACCTGCTGTCCTTCAGTAAATCCACTCTCTTTCTCTATTTTTGGTGTTTTTATCCCTCAGTATTTATCTGAGTTTTTTAATTTGATTTTATAATTCTTGCCATGAAGCTGTTAGTCCTAGTCCTGGTTGTTAAAATGGCAAATCAAGGATATGTTATCTGTACACCATGTCTGCTAATAGTACCTTCTTTTTATAAATCAGCTTTTAGCTTAGCTCATATGAGACATTTAATCTGCAATTGATGACATTAATATTGTTCTTTGACTTCTTTATAAATGTTTTCAGTACAATAGATGACATTTAATGGAAATATTATAATGGTAAACATAGATCTTATGCAAAGGTCGCAAACTACACTATAATTCATGTCCCAAATTGGTCACTCAACTTACATTTATCCTTAAGAAGCCATTGAGTTTCATTTTGTTCAATCAGGTCATTCCTATTCTGCATCGAATATGCAAATGCATTGAACAGATTAATTCATGGGAAATTACTCCCTTCATTTCCTTCTTGTTCCTACTTATCCATTAACCCTGATCTTTGTACTCCTTCCCACATCTTTATTTGCACTCGGAAGGTTGAAAGATGAATTCTTGGCAAATTGAAGATGAGTAACTAATTGATAACATGGAGAATATTTCTGTGATTATCTACTATATTTACTGAACAGGATGCTTGATAATTTCGAAAAAATTTTTTATCAATTATGCCATTCTTTTTGCTTTTTCCCAATCCCAATTTTCTGGTATATAAATGCCAGAATTAAGCTTAAATGCATGCAAGAAAATGTTAGTTCTTGATTCGTGGTACTTAATAGTTCTTTTGTATTTATAGATGCCCTAAGTGTATGGAATTGAAGCTTCCTCGTGAAGGTGCTGCTTTTTGGTTCGTCCATAACCCTATATCCTATTATCTAATTTTTGCAAATAACATTAAATTTAAAAGTGCAAAGCTATGCAGTTACTCCTTTGTAAATTTGAGAATCAGTTTCATATCTGATTTGTCAAATTATTACATTGTATAAATTTATTGGCAATCACCATCCTGGTGATGACTTATTGGCTACTATGCATTCTATTTTTTACAAATTTTTACATTGGCAGTACACAAGAGTGTTTTAAGGCTTCTTGGAGTTCACATAAGTCTGTTCACACCAAATCAGCTTCTGGTACGGATGCATCAAGTATCTCACCAGAGAGGTCTCAATCTGGTTGGTTATACTGCTTAAAGAAAGGCCAGATGCGTGGTTCTAAGCTTCCTCATTTCGAATGGACTGGGTATTGCCATTTCCCCCATTTGGCTTGTTTATGCAGGTGCAAAGCCAGTAGAAACTATAATTTCATTATTCTTTTTATTGAAGCTATTGACAATTTTGTAGGCCATTAAGACCATATCCGATATCAAAGATGCGGATGGTGCCAGATCATATTGAAAAACCTGACTGGGCATTAGATGTAAGACCAATTATTAATTTTCACTTTTTCTTAATAGGAATACTCGAAACTGAGAAAGAGGCTCTGCACAGAGACCATACTAGTTTTGTTTAATCTATGCTAATCAACTTTTTCAGACTGCTCTATTTCTCTCTTGATTCACTGTTTTACTGTCCTATCATTTTCAGGGAATTCCCAAAATTGAGCCAAACAGTGATTTGCAAACAAGAGTAGAGGTTAATTTTCTATCTGCATATATGCTGCAATTTTAAACACTGAAGAAAACTAACTGCAATTTTTTTTTTTTAAATCTGAAGATCAAGACTCCTGAACAAATTGAAAAAATGAGAGAAGTATGCCGGGTAAGTTTTGCATTACTTGATGAGCTCCTTATCATTGGGGATTTTCCAAAATAATAACAAAATAAAATAGAATTTATGTAATTTTCACCTTCAATAAATTAACAGATTTCAAGGGAGGTACTAGATGCAGCAGCCCGTGTAATTCGGCCAGGAATTACAACTGATCAAATTGATCAAGTGGTTCATGATGCCACTATTGCTGCTGGTATTTGTGATCTTAAAATATGACCTTCTAATTTATTATTTCGTTAATGCATTAAAAGAGATAGTTTTGTGAAGACATACAACAACAAAGCCTTTAGTCCCAAAAAGTTTTGTGAAGACGTAAGCTTTGAATTTCTTACTGCTTAAACAAGGCCTAGTGTATAGTTGTATATTTGATTAAACCTCAGATATATTGATCCTTTAAACCATGTGGTATTGTTGTTATTATTATTTCCTTTGCTGTGCTATTAAAACAAAAGACGCATGAATTGCAATTCCATCAAAATATTTGAATGAAGTTGCTCCTTTGATGGTACCCAAAACTAAGGCAAATTTTGAATAATTTCTTATTTGATATTTCTTAAAGGCTCAAATTTCCTAGTGGATCCACATTTCAAAACATTTGAATGAAACCAGCTATTATAAGCTCAAACTGTGGATTCTACATTTTCTGCTTTATTTTGTTTTTACCAAGTTTTACCAAAATATACAGATAATCCAGTCAGTATGGTTTCATATGAGCTGAAACAATGTTAAATTCAATATTTTTTTAATGTTAACTGAAACAATCTTTTTCTCGCTATTGTCATAAAAAAGTCTGTCTTCTTTTCTTCAGGAGCATATCCGTCCCCTCTGAACTACCATTTCTTCCCAAAATCGTGCTGCACGTATGTGTTTTCTATAATTAAATTTTGTTGTTGCAATTATATACAAGTTGTAAACTTAATGAATTTGTTTCTGTTACAGGTCAGTCAATGAAGTCATTTGCCATGGAATCCCTGATGCCAGGTTATATTATATGTTCTGTTTAATTATTTAACTTGCTTTTACTTGTATGCTTGGGTAGAGTTTCTAATGGTATCTATCTATAAAATTTGCATTCTCCATTCACATTTCGTCTCTTTGACAGGCAACTGGAGGATGGTGATATTGTAAATGTTGATATTTCAGTTTACTACAAGGGTGTCCATGGTAAATTTAAGTAAACCTTTTGATGTCGTCTTTGTATTCAATTATAACTATAATCTGCTGTAATTTGTTTGTAATCTCAAATTGGTTTCTAATGTATGAAGGTGATTTGAATGAGACATACTTTGTGGGAAATGTTGATGAAGCATCCCAACAACTAGTTCGATCTACTTATGAGTGCTTGGAGAAAGCTATTTCTGTAGGTGAATATTCTACCTCTGCTGACTTTATTGCTCTCGAAGAAAAAAATATAAAGGAAGCATTTATATGTGCTCTCTTTGTCACAATATAACAGTCACAGTTGAACTTTATGCCAGTACTGTATACTGCCCAAGCAGTGGCGGAGCCAGGAATAAATAACTAGGGGGACAAATTTGCAATTTTCATTTAGGGGGGCATATTGCTTAGCTTATGTATAATATGATCAAAATTAGCACTAAAAATATAGGAAAAATGGAGATCACGGGGGGTTGCAACAGCCCACCCCTGCACCCCCTGTGCCTCCGCCACTGTGCCCAAGTGAACCAAAGTCAAGCTCCAGCCAGGTGCATCCAATTTTTAAAAAGAACTTGCGGCTTACCTTCAGCCTTAAATAATCAGAACCAAACCAACAGACAAGGGTACAAAGAAAGATCAATCTTCCTGTCGGACTACTGTTGTATGTGTTCCAACACCATACAAGCATTAATTATTGAGATCCTTTTTTCTAGCAAATATAATAATAAACTAACCCTTTTTATATTAGGATTTTTTAAAAAGAAAAAAAAAGTGCCTTATCACTTCCATCAAAAGAACTCGCAAAAAGCCTCTGTACCCTATCAAAACTTTACACAATGCTGGGACTGTTAAATTCTTTTCCAGGTCCAACCTCTATCCCATCACGTCCTTGACTCTATTCATCATAACCCTCCCAAAAGTTCAAAACTAGATAATATGGGACCACTCACAATCCAGCATTCTGTTAGATCTTTAATTATGCTTTATTAGTAGGTTAACAAACATTGCTTTTGGCTTTATTTTTTGACTCAGTGAAACCAGGAGTTAGGTTCAGAGAGGTTGGTGATGTGATCAGTCGGCATGCTTCTATGTGTGGTCTCTCTGTGGTAAGTGAGAGGACTTAAGCACCCTTCAAATGAAAGTAATCACTAATAATCTATGTTACCCCGGTACTCCATATATGCAGGAGTACCGGTACCGGGTACGAACCAGGTACGGGTATGCCTCCGGTACGGCACCGGTACGAACCGGGTGCTCCACATGGCGTACCAGAATATTTTAATATATTTGACTGACTGGGTACGAACTGAGTACGGTCAAAGATAGTTTGGGTACGTTGACTAGGCTGGTGCATTTTGTCCGCGCAACTGCGCAAAGAACCAAATCATGGGATGATATAATCATTTTTTATATTTATATTTATACATTTATACATAACATTAAAGGCCCATGTGTCTGGGCCCCATCAGTGTGATGTATTTTTCTGGTTTGAAGTTTGAACACCAAAATAGAGTGCCCATCACAAGGCAACTCTTCTGTTGTCTCTACCCAACCAATCTCTATATATACACTAACCAAAAGGGTTGCCGTTCTATTGTGGGACTAAAGACATTTTCAAAACCGGACAAACAACGACAGCCCCTTGGTATACAGATGCTTTTCATATTTTTTTAAAAATACTTTGTTAAGTATTTTAATTATTTGAGGGTCTTCGAAACTCATTTTGACATAAAATTTTATATGCATTTTTGCAAGTAATCTGGTAGTATAAGTTTTTTATTCTTTTAGAGATCTAAAATATTTTTTATGATTAAATGTATTTAGGTTCTTAATTATCATCATGGACTTTCAAAAGATTTTACATATTTTTTGCTTATAATTAATGTAGATATATAATTGATATATTATGAAATATCATATATTTTTTAATATATATATATATAGAGAGAGAGAGAGAGAGAATGGATAAAATACACTAATGTGTACGGATCGTCCCCGTACACATGAGTCGTTTTTCAAGATCCAAAATTCAAACGGTCAATCCGAACCATTCAAGTTGTTCTTTATATTGAAAAACTCTTGCAGACCAAATTTTATATTTTTTCGAATTTTTTTGCTATATATTATGATATTTTCAAATTTGAGGGCCTGAAATACTCCAATTATAGTGTTTTTTGAAAATATCATAATAAATAGCAAAAAAATTCGAAAAAATGTAAAATTTGGTCTATCTAGGTTTTTCAATATGGCGAACAACTTGAACGGTTCGGATTGACCGTTTGAATTTCGGTTCTTGAAAAACGACTCATGTGTACGGGGACGATCCGTACACATCAGTGTTCTATATCCATTCTATATATATATATATATATATAGAGTTTTGCTATGGTGAGTTGCAACTCACCAAAGGGTCGGTGAGTCGCGCTCAAAGCTCCTAAATCTAGTTCAAAATGACCGATCCAAACCGTCCAATACGATTTGTCTATTGAAATCTCCATGCAGACCAAATTTTACATTTTTTCGAAATTTTTAAGTATTTTTTTGAAATTTTAGAAAATCGTTAATCTAATTAGTTCTGAACCGTTCAAAAACAGCAGTTTTTTAAAATCCGAAAAAAATACTTAAAAATTTCAAAAAAATATAAAATTTGGTCTGCATGGAGATTTCAATAGAGAGATCATATTGGACGGTTTGGATCGGTCATTTTGAACTAGATTTAGGAGCTTTGAGCACGACTCACCAACCCTTTGGTGAGTTGCAACTCACCATAGCAAAACTCTATATATATATATATATCGTCGGTACCCGTACCGGAGATTTTTAAAAAATTTTGTACCGCCGTACCCGTACCCATGCAACATAGCTAATAATTGTTTTGCTTAATTTGTTTACTTCCTTTCTTAATTTTCTATCATCTATAGGTTAAATCTTATTGTGGCCATGGTATCGGAGAGTTATTTCATTGTGCCCCAAATATTCCTCATTATGCAAGTAAGATATGTATTTATTTCATTTCTTGTTCATATCAAATCACCAAATGCTTTTATCCATACTTTAATTTGCTATGTTTTTATTTCTCGAACTATTGTAGAGAATAAAGCGGTTGGAATAATGAAAGCCGGTCAGACATTTACAATAGAGCCCATGATTAATGCTGGTTAGTTGATTTTGTGAACTGAGAAACATTTAATACCTAAGCAATGAGTAGGCATGTACTTGGTACTGTTTGATCTCCATTTTTTTCACTGTTTTTTCCTGGGATATTTTTGTCTTTAATTATGAGCTTTGTAAAATCATTTATTCTATAAAACAAAACTCTAATCCAAAATTGTGTTAACTATAGGAGTGTGGAGAGATCGTCTCTGGCCTGATGGATGGACTGCTGTAACTGCTGATGGCAAAAGGAGTGCTCAGTTTGAGCATACACTTTTGGTAAGTGTTTATCTAATTCGCTCAAATTTATATCTTAATAAATTAGGTTACATTATCTTAAAATCAAGTGTTAGGTATTTGCTGGTTTGAAGATACCTATTGTTCTATGATAAAAAAAACAGTTGACTTGACCTCCTGTTCATCAATCACACGCATGATCAATTTTTGCCAGCTACTTTTACAAATTACAATCACTTCAGACATATTTAAAAAAATGAATACAATGCAGCCACCTATATTCTAGCTTATATTTAAGCGGGTTGTAGGTTATATAACAATTTTTTTCTTTAAAAAAATTTGTAGGTCACTGAAACTGGGGTAGAAGTTCTGACAGCACGGTTGCCTTCTTCACCAAATGTATTTCCATGGTTGAGTTCTTAAGACCACGTTGAAATATAAAATTCTGCAGTTCTGCTTGGTGTAGTCAATATTCTTTCTCAACATAATGAAGAAGGGATATGTTCCATTGGCGGGGAATAATTCAGTTTTGTTGCATTTGTTTTATTGCTTGAAGTTTTTGTTTTCCTTCTTCCCGGATAATGATGTGACTGAGCTTCAGTTTAATTCAGTCTTTCAATTTCAAGAAAAGGAAACGAATTTGCATTGTATGATCCTGTAGTTATTTGTACTTCAGTGTAGAAAATTGGCCAGAGATTTGGAAAACTGTACCGTTTCTGGGTTCGGATGTCCTTGTTTGGGACTTCTCCCACTTGATAGCAAAAATAAAAATTGAGCTGGATGAATTGTCGTACTTGCCAAATGGGATACGTAGTCATTTGGAAAAATCAGCGATAGTACCCCTCAAAACTTCTCCAATCATTCATATACTCTCTTATTCTTAAATATTGGCCATATATCCCTCAGATCATTCCTATTATTGCTATTTACTCTTTTTATTAATTTAAATGATATATTAAGTCTAGAAATTTAATTTTTGAAATTTCAGACTAAAATGCCCTTCTCTTTTCTCTCTCAACTTTCCCTTCCATAGTTGTATGTTTCTATTCTATGCTATGGAGCTCGGAGCTTGCAAATACTGTTTTTATTCTTGTAGGTAAGTCGATGCATGCTTTTATTAAACCAACAGATGGAAAAGAACAAAACTTATATTTGTGAGGAGGGTTCTAGTGTCAACAATTTGAATGTCCCCAAATACTCTTAAACTCACTTTTTGTTTACTTTTTCAAAATATAAAATTTATACTTTAAATCTAAACCGTTGATATTATTCGATATAGCGAGCAATGTATTTCCATATAAGTTTTGTAAATTTTGAAATTCATTTGATACTTGATCAAGTGGTTAAAATATGAGCATATTAGAATTAATCTATCATATTTAATTAGATTCATTTATTATTCAATCTCTTGATCGAGTATTGAACAAACTTCAAAATTTACAAAACTTATATAGAAACATATTGCTCATCAAATTGAATAAGATCAACGGTCTGGATCCGATGTTTGAATTTATATTTGAAAAAAAATAATAAAAAAGTGAGTTTGGGATATTTGGGGCACTCAAAATGTGGGCATTGGAACCCTCATCATTTGTAAGATCTATTTGTTTTTTTTTTATATGCCAGACAACACAGCGGCTACCTGAAGTGCAAGATCTATTTGTTCCATCACTGGCTCACTGCTAGCAAGAACAAAAAATAGGACATCAGCTAAAAAAATTGTATCTAGGCCGTTGCTGAAATAAGGTACTCCATGGTTTCATTGTGATTTTGTTTAGATATTAAGAAAAAAAAAACTTTTTCTTAAATTACTTAAGTAATTTTTTAGTTTTCGTATTTTTGTTGAATTAATGAAAATTTTGCTATGATTGCTAACACCTGATTTCAAAAAGTACGTATGATTATTAGCTCAGCAGTACTCGGTACTGATTTAAGAAATTTTTTATTAGCCTCAAAATGATTTCTTTCTTTCTCAGGATCAAACGAATCTCTATGGCAATTCTGAATCAATTTGAATGGAAAATCGACAGAGAAAAGGACATTTTAGTCTTAAATTAAAAAAATTTTGAATTTCGAGAAGTAATATATCACTTAAGTTAAGAAAAAGGTAAATAGCAATTATAAAGATGATTTGAGGGATATATAGCCAATATTCAAGAATAAGAGGGCATCTGACTGATTGGAGAAGTTTTGAGGGGTATATGGATAATTTTTCTTTTAATTTGTTTGGTTTACACGTCACTCCCGCGTCCGCCCATCAAATGACCCCTTTCATTTTTCTTCTTTGTTGTATTATTATAAATTGAAGTCTTCTAAACGAAGTTTCTGAATTGTTGGACAAAATCTTGTATTCTTTTTTAACTATTACAAGAGAATTTGAAAAGAATTAAAGTGCCTTACAAATTAGTGTATGGATAATATTTCAATTAATTAAGAGATCCGAATAAATCAACGACTGCAAGCTATGCATGGATATTATTTTAATTAAGGGGTGTATTGACGACAAAAGTAGAGTTTTTACCTCTATCACTTCCATAAAAAAAGCAAAAAGCTCAAACAAACCGTTTACAATACATATTGAAATATAAACAAGCACCCTACCACATACCCATAGTGGTACGTGAGTCGAAAACGGGTGCTTGTTTTGCCAATTACTGCTTTTTTTCACAAAATAGTGAACCAAGGCACCAGCAATTATACAAAATTGAGCTCCTCGAAAATAAAAGTAAAAATTAAAGCTTAGATACAACACCAGAAAACCCAAAAAATAAATGCTACGCTACTAGAACCCTGAATAATTGACTAATGAAGAATACGACTTGTTCTCATCATTTTCATTACGCTTTGTCACGTCAACCTTTCTACTCACTGAACTATTAGAGGTTTCACAAATGGACGCATCCAGTCCAATGATCTTGTAAAATTCCAGTCTCTTATCCTTGGCCACCTCCAGATCTCCATCCCAAGAGGTCTCCAGGACAAGTTGAATTGCCTTTTCCTTGCCATTATTTTTGCAAATTATTTCACCTCTCTCTTCCAGCACAACATAGACCTTATCTGCTGCAATCTTTCGTATCTGTGCATTGATGAAAACAGAACAACAAAAATAAATACAAACTCCGAAATGCTTGTGGTTAAATCATACTCTACCAAGTAATGATATACTTCGAAAACCTCATAAACATTGCTTCTCAATTTTTAAAATAACCAAGAAAACCCCAGAAATAAGAAAAAGGTAGCAAACATACTAACTTGTATTTTCAAGTTTCCTTAGGCCGTGCTCCATAGTATTAAAGGAATGGAATGGAAAAGAAAGATTGGGAGAGCAATGGAAACTCTTACACCCCAAATCTGAGGGGACAAAATTCAATGAAAATAGAGTGAAATATTTCCATTACTTCTGTTTCTATTAAGATCTGGAGCGGGTTAAGGGTTCAACTTCACCTTCCTTTCCATACCCTTCCTTCTGATTTTTGGTTCTGGAGCAGACCCTTAGGGTATCAATGCCAGCAAAAGAGTGCTTTCTATAGTTTACCTTGGGGTATCGATGGCCAAGAAAGAAACTCAGGGAAGAGAATGCACGTAAGTTAGTTTCTGCTGTATGAGAAGAAATGCACTCAAGAATTGAAAGTCCGGTGCTTAATTTAGTGAAGTCTTTTGATGCCTTCAACTCGATCGAAAGAGAATCCAAAAGAGCAGTGAAAAATTCCACAGTTTCTCTCTGTTCATATGTTAAATTCCCATTGTAAGTAAAAGCTGAAAGTATGCTATAGATTGGAGACTGATCTTATAGGCTTTCTAAAACTCAGATTCTAAATCCAAAACCAAATTTAAAAGTAATCCATTACAGATCAGTTTGTATGTATTTCGAACAGTCTCTAGACTGCATTTTTAAGAGCAACCTAATTTGACAGTAAACTTACCTCCATATTTAAGAAGAATCTTTTGCTGAGTAGCACGTCAATAGTCTGCAAGTACAAGGGTTACTAAACAATTAGAAAGCCAAAGCTTCATGGATGTGTTACAAAAAATAATGATCATAAAACAATAAAGGCAAAAAATTATAAGATTAGCCTTAGATTCTATTATCAGGTAAAAAGAAAAGTTCATTTTCTCAAACTCAATGCCATACCAATATGACACCAGAAAATTAACCTAAGTGTCAGAAAAGAGGCTTAGGGGACACTCAATTGAGGCAAAATTTTCAAAAGGAAGAAGTTAACAATTTTTACATTTATATGCAATATAATTTATCATAATTATTTTCCTTGTACATAATTTATCAAAAGTAAAAATCTGAAATGACGCAAAGACCTGATATCATCATCACAGATCAAATTCGCACAAAAGCATAATTCCATTAATCCCTTTTGTGAGCAACTGAACATAACTGTACAGAAATGTTTCAGGTGTGGATGTAGACAAAGAATTGTTAGCAACTAAACATTATGAAAATTACTTTGTTTCTGTATGGGTACATAACATTCTCCCATTTTCGGAGAAAACAAATTAGACCAACTGGCAACAGTTACGCACCTTGTATGCAGGAACAATAACCCTGTCGCGTTTCTTATGCTGTTGGAGAAGCCAGACAAAATCATTACTCAACTGATGTTCCTTGATCATTCCCGCATCACCATCAGCAGAGGCTCTTAGATACTCTATCAATGCTTCTAATGACACCTTTCGTAAAGATTCTTGCAATCCTCCAGTTGAGATGACAAGCCCAGAAAGTACATATTGGCTGTAGGAGCTAACTGAGAGAAGATTAACTATTCTTGGATACGAAACTGTTGATACCTGATATGAGGGTCAAAATCAGATGTGCCCGAAATGCAAGTAATATATGTTGCAAACCAAAAAAATGAAAGCTTATTCAGAATAATGTCGTCTAGTGGTCAAAGCAGGCATTAAATAATACAGTATTGAGGTTAAGACTCTGCCTTACAGGTAACAGATACAGTGGTACTAAAGTCCTAAAATAGAGCAGATACAGATGAGACTTCAGATAAACCGAATCACAACCCCTGAGTAAATTCTAACTTCCAAATTACAAAAAAGAAACTTACACTCCACTCCAGCTCTTGATCATTAGGGAAAATTTTCTCCAAGATTTCTCTGTGGGGAACAAACTTCACATAGGGATTTTGGCAGTATAGAATTCTTCTTAAAGTTCTCGCAGCTATATCTCTTATCTTGTCTATTTTCTCAACAGCTTGTTTCAAAATTCCTCCAATAAGTTTGTTCGCGCTGTCAGAATAAAACAAAATTCCATCAGTATCTCTCTTGCAGAGAATGTATGTGCACCTCTCCAAGGCATCCATGGCTGCTTCCCGGACCCATGAGCCGACGTCTCCTCTATTGTCAACTGCGTAGTCTTCAAGTGCTTTCAAAAGCGTCTCCATGACCCCATCCTTTATGAGCAAGTAAAGAGAGGTGCAGTCAACTTTGCATTCTTCTGAGGAGACGGCTGTTAATGTTTCACAAACTGAAATTAAGCCCTTCACAGCTTGCACACGTGCTTCAGCATCTGGATCATCAGGTTTGTTCTGTATCACAAAAAAAAAATTAAAGAAATATAATTATATAATTAAGATACAAAAAAATTGGCTTTCTGTTCAAAACTATACAATTGATGAAGAAATGGTCTAATGATCTAATCCGAGGAAATATATTCTAGTTCAAAGCTAAAGGAAGACAATTGTGTACAAAAAGTTTGAAAAGAAAGAAAAGTAAAATTGAATTTGCATTCTCACCTCACCAGTGCATGAGCTAGATAGTTTAGTAATTACAACATTACAGGAGACGGCCAAGAACTTGTTGGGTAATACACCAAGAGCCAAAGCAGCGCCTCTTCTTGCAGCTACATTTAAATCGTCTAAGAGTTTAACATAATTTGAGATGATATCTTGCATGACCTTATCACTAGAAGAAGCTAGGTAAGTTGGGATGAAATGTTTTAACGCATCCACAGCCCCACACTGAGAAGAAATGAGTAAAATAATGCTTGTTAGGTTTACAAATCTAATGCAGGGATGTTCTATAATTAAAGTTGTAGAAAAAAAAAGTTCATGAAATATAGCTTTAACAATAAACTAGTGCAATTGATCCTTATTTTTTGCTTCTTTATTATTAATCAGTGTTTCTTCAATGATTTTCACATATATGTTTGCCCCCATTCTTGTCGTAGGTTTTCTCAAAAAGGTACTTCTTCACCAGTTAAGTTTTATCAACAAGACTGCTTTTTTCACATGATGTAGAGAATAATCTATGTCAAGGACTTGCAGAAAAAAAACAAGTATCAAACAATCAGGTAACATATCCTGGGCTTATACTTACCTGAATTTGGAAATTAGGGTGCTTGAGATTCTCATTTAATGTGTCTAGTAGACTCTTTTTTATCTTCTCAGTTAATGGTATCTTAGAAAGTGACATGCACTCAATAAATCTAGAAACTGCTGACCGCATGATTTCTCCTCCCTTCCCACGATAGAGGCGAGCTTTCTCTATTGCAGGGACAAGGCCTGATAATGCCTTTTGAGTATCTGTTAAAAGTTGTACACTACATCAATAAAAACAATATATCATATCCAAGGGGATAGGGTATATATGCAAGATACTTGTCAGGAAAAATTTTGCCTTTTAAAAAAATCAAAATGGCAATTGCAGTAAGGTTTTTGTTAAAATTGCCCAGTGTGACTCTGGTTGTATCACTTCTGAGATGATGTTGGCTGATTTTGCTAATGTTGGCTATGCTTGTTAAGCTTGAAACATTTTCGACCAATCTTTGGTACTCAGGTAGGACACTTTTGAGTTCATCAGGTAGCTGGTCAATGATGTGAAATCGGTGTGATTTCATGATACTTTCCATTTCAACTTTTCTGCACAGTTGACAGTACAGAGAGATAGAGGTAGATTAACTATATGGGTAAAGGTGGACACATCTTCATGCTGAGACCAACTTGTCATGGATTTCCATACTAAGTAGGGATGTTGTTCTATCATATTTTTGCTCAGTATAAGCTCTTCTTTCGTTTGAATCAAAAAGTGGCTATTTGACTTCCCTTTTAATGAAAAAAAAAGGTCATGACAATAATAAACATATTTATATTCGCTACAACCGATATGACACTAATAGAAATCACAATATTAAGTTTTAGATGTATTATCTGCCATTAGATAGGCCATGTATCAAAATTTGTGCAGTTTGAAAACTGATGATTGTACTTGGAGTAGTTTATGGTTTAGAATTTAGGGCTTAGGTTTTTATTGGCAAATAATTTTCAAATTGCACCACATTTGATACACAATCTATCTATGTGATAAAGGACAATTCTACAATTTTTTGCCTTTCAATAACAACTTCTATCTGATGAAAACACTCTTCCATAATAGTCTGAAAACATTTTTATTGGTTGTCATGTAACAATCAAAGAAAATAAAGAAAAAGCAAGATCGCAGACACTTTTACCAACCAGCAGAGAAAACAAAGCCAAGTCGATGCAAGGTCATAGTAAGTTCTCCAGCTGCTAGAGTGGCACCATGACGAGTGCAAAGGTCAGATGACAGTGTTAAGGGAATAAGTTTCTCAAGGACATGTCCGGCAAAATAGTAAGGCTCATATTTTGCAAGAGCTGAAATGGCCTCTGCTGCCAGCTCTCTCAAGCCTTTTTCCTGTAAAGGGAAAAAATGATCAATTATCAACTTAAGTTGGCCAATACAGACATGTCGTGAGCAAGTGAAGAAACAGTTGCAAGGAGAGAGTTCTATTGCGGTCTGCACAAAACTAACAAGAAATTTTAACCTGCATGGTGGCACCGGAGCTTCATTATGGGCTTTTCTGATTCTATTGTTTATGCTTTATTCATTTATCATGCTTTTGTACTCAAATTTTGATACAAGGGTGAAGTTGTTTATGTTTTGTTTTATCGGTAAAGGAAGCAGCAGTACTGTCCCACCTTCTGGTTTCTACCAGAAGTTAATGGCGCTTAAAAAAGTTGGAACAGAGAACCTCCAGCAGGTATAATTCCATAACAGCTCAACGCTGATGAAATACATAAGACAAAATAGGCGTGAATATTAGGGAGAACGGAAAGTACCCAGTGGTTTATCTTACTGCTCAAAAGTTCGTCCACAAAAGGATACAGGTACTCTTTATACTCCACAATAGAAATCGCGACATGCAGGTATGAGTTTGACCGTGAAGAAAGTGCAAAGTAATCAGCCATATTGACGATGTTTATTCCATTAGGAAATTCTCCCTGCCTCCCTACATTCTCTTGAAATGCAGCTGAGGCGGCTCTTCTACAATTTACCTAAATCACCAACACCAAATGCGAAAAGTTCAATATTCTTTAGGTTATATCCATCTTGGGAAAAAAAAATAAATAAATTCTTCTTCAAGGCCACCGCACAACTAAGCAATCCAGCCAAATCAGCAAAAAATAAATAAATAAAATAAAATATATCAGTGATTCTTGCCAAAAGCAAAGGACTAGTCAACAAATTCCTTGACTAAACTACTTTTGGGCCTAGACATCCAAATAAGCCCACAACAAAAAGAGGTAAACCTACTCACCTCTCGGTCATAACAGGCGACTCTTAAAAGGTGAGGAGCTAGCTGCTCCAAAACTCCTTTCATATCTTTGTTGGAATAAGCTCGACCAAATGCCCAGCACACATATGCAGCTGCATCCCTTACATGAGACCCAATACTGTGTGGGCCCCTCCTTACATCATAGTGTAAAGCCTGAGTAATAACAGGCACTACATCTGGAAAGCTGACAGGAAGTAGCACGCCTCTCCTAGCCAATTCAGCCAAAGCCAAGCAGCCTCCATGCCAGGAGCCATCTCCCTTTAGAAGATAAAGTTAAAAAAGGTTAAGTGGTTATAAATTTTCCAGTACACTTATTACTTCTTCTGTAGTAGCAAGTTTAGAAGTACATCTCACAAAGCAAGAGAAGAAAGGCAAATAAAAAGGTCTGCAGCACCAGGTAAATATGAATAGTTCTAGTACATGGTAACTCTCGGATTACAAAAAACATCATATCATCAGGTTCGTACTAATTTAGATCTAAACTTTTCGTGATAGCCTCATTTAGGCAATCCTTCTAAAAGTCCAAATTGAACATGAAGGAACAAAAGGAAATATTTTACTACTCCATCAAATCAAGATACAAAAAGTAGAATTAGATACCAAAATCCCAGACTAACAATCTATGCAGAAATTGTCAGTACCAAAATTATGTATTTTTCTTTCTTTACAGAAACAAAGAAACAAAAATCAGATTACTGACCTCGCCAGTGGAAAAAAGTTGCAAAATAGATGAGAGAACTTCCTCTGAGAGAGATGATGTTAAACATGCAGTTATCCGGCCAACACCTTTTGCAGCAGACCATCTGACAATTGTATCCTGTAAAAGAATTGATTGCATTTTCATATTAAAAGAAAAATTGTATTGCTTACCAGAAAAGAACAAGCACTGTTATCTGATCGAGCAAGCACCGTTATTTGATCCACGAGAGCAAAACATTCTATGCTTAAGCACTATGACTTGAATAACATAAAGTAGCATTCAGTTACAGACTATTAGTGTAAGAGAACTTCAAGGGAATGAGTTAAATTTCCTGTTGTTTCGTATGCTGTATCACTGATGGCTGCATTGCAATTATTCTTTCTGGAAAAAACTATACAAGTTCTAATATCTTACATACTAGCTTTTTTGGAAACTCTAAGCCATAAGAGCTATCAGGTAAAATCATAATTGACTCTCTAGCTCCACCTTTTCCATATATTAATATATGATAGAGAGAGTTGTGGGCCTAGCATGGACGGTGAGAGGCCTTTCCTCTTATGGAGAGACACAAGTTTGATTCAAAGAAATGGATTCTGGTATTAGAGGGACTTTATTTCAACAAAAAGAAATGGTTATTCAAACAAAATAAGCAATTACTAGGGAAAGATAAATGATTTACAATGGATTTTTCGGATCAAAGAATGCCATATTAAATTTTTCTAGCTCATAGGCATAAGACAATTTTAGCATTACATACCGAGTCTCTGAGGCCAGTTAAAAGCAAGTCTATTATTTCCTCAACAATTTCTGGTATATCCATATCCCCCTCTTCTTCTTGGAAAGTATTAGCACCTGTAGTTCCATTAATGGTGTCACATTGTGGCTCAAGATCACAAGAATGGCCTTCTCCGGCAACATTTAGCGAAAGATTGGTCTGCAAAGAGCTACTTTTTGACTGCACAAGGAAGCAGTTTAGACCACCAGATTAAAGGAGGAAAGAAGTACACAAATGCCAGATAAAAAAATAATTCTAATCAATAGTAGAGTAATAGCATTAACTACATTCATGTTGATCCAAAATGAAGTAGTTTCAGATTTATTTTAAAGTCAAAATATGCTTGTACAAGAAGCTCATGCATTATGGCTATGTTTGGCAAGGAGCCGAACTAGCTAGTTCGGCGTTACCAAACATGAGCCGAACTAGAACAAGGCCTAGTTCACCATCTAGTTCTAGTTCTACCAAAACCATGGAATTAGAAGCCGAACTAGAACAAGCCTTGTTCTAGTTCTTGTTCTAGTTCGGCCCATTTGCCAAACATAGCCTATGATAACATAAATCTAGTTCCACATATTTTTCAAACTCCAACCACAAATGACAACGAAACTCAATGACATATAGGGTATGGGACGAACAAGGAACAAGGAATTAGCCCCTGTCCTTGTTCCTAGTGCCCAGTTCCAAAAAATAGGAGAACTAGGAATTAGCCAATTTTAGCCCCTGTTCACTGTTCTTGGGTTTGTTTTGGTCATACCAGATTGGTCATTTCTAAGAGGTCCAGGGTTCAAGCAGGCATGCTTGCGATAGGCTTAGCGAGCCAGCGTAAAAAACTCAGCCATATATATAAGACCAGGGTCGGGGTGTCATTTCTAGCCTACCCCAACTTGTTTGGGACAAAAGGCTCTGACTTGACTGACTTGACTTGCAGATTGGTACACTAATATTAAAACAGATTCTTTATAATGTACAGAGTTAAAGAACTTGATATTGAATCCAGCAGCCAGTAGGATAGTTGATAATAGCAGCAAACCTTATATTGCCAGGAAGGGGCACGAGGGGGCAAGCAAAGTAGACCAAGACGCTGTGACAGTTTGACCAAAAGTTTTCTAAGCAATGGGCTTCGGCTTGCAATGCTGGACTTCATAAGAAAAGAAATATCACTCCAAGTGTAAGAAACCACATCAAACAGAACTTTTCGGACCCCAACCTGCAGCAAAAAAATGTAAATTTGTACCAACAAGGTTATACCCTTCACTCTTATTATATATGGTAGCATTGAAAAGTAAAGTAGCGATAAAATGGTATCTCATTTATGTTGGTAAATAGTCCTCTAATGAAAGAGGCAGAAAAGCACAAATCTGGGGTGTGTTTGGATGTCTCACGAACAGCGGACAAACAAGGGACGAACAGCAGCCCACGAACAGGCCCACGAACAACTTCTAGTTCGTGAAAATCGGGGAACTACGAACTAGGCGAGAAGTTCACAAACAGCCTAGTTCGTGAGTTGTTTGGTTCACGCAAACTACGGCTGTTCGCAAACAGCCTGTTCGTGAGTGGTGCCAAACATACCCCCGGATGACTAAATTATAGAATGATGAGAAATGCAGAAGTATGATGGATATAGCATTTCTGGCAAGAGCTGGAAAGCATTAGATTATTATAGAGACAGGTACTAAATGACAGTGGCACATAACCTAAACAGTAAAACATCTTGCTGATGTAACACCAGCATTAACACTATTTCATTGTATCTATTGCATAGTATGATTTTAAAATGTGACAAGCACAAAACTGTTGTAAACAGTAAACCGCAAATATGCCCTCAAAAATCGATCAAATTTGATCATTTGCAAGTAGGGAAGCCTGCTCAAAACCTTTCATTTTGTAAGGCAAAACAAGGTGAAGTTAGATCAAATACCTTGAAAATAGATGCTAATGCTTCTACTAAACCAATTGACCTGAAGTGGTATTCAAAGTCATCTTTAACAGATATCAGGACTTCATGCGCCCACTCCATGAAACTGTATCCATATAGAGGTGGTTCCAAACACAGATGTTAGTGGCATAACTGGTAAATCATACAACCAACACACAAGTTTAATCAAATTGTTTTTCTTTTTCCCCTAAGCCTCTAATTTTTGTGATACTTGTGTCTATATGACTTGAAAAACAAATAATCATACTAATAATATATGAAAAAAAAGGTATTAAGCAGAACCTATTAAATGGTTTTGCCATGTCAGGACGGGTCAACAGCCTAGCAAGCAACAACCCGGAAAACCTCCTCATGGGACCTGAACTTGCAAGATAATCCTTTGATATCTCAACTATTTTCTCCACCAGAGGCACTGCCTCAATAGTGCCCTCTTCACCTCCAATACTACTGTCCACCGTTGATATATCGAATGGAATTAGGACAAGTATGTACAGCCACAATAGCACTACACACTTGGTCTCCATTTCTCCAGTGCTCTCCTGCCTCAGAGATGTTACTGATACAGTTTTGTGGCATTTTTGTAACAGAGAAACAGCCAACTCTAGGTCCGAGACCTGGTGTGGGAAGAAACGAACCACACTTTTGTAACCACAGACATTGACCAAGGTGTAGATTATAATGCATAGTGGCTGGATTATAGCAAGGAGTTGGTCGGTTTGGTCGAGGAGTTGAATGGATTGGGACCGAACGATGGACATTAGAGGGGAGATTATGGCCTCCAAGTAAGGCTCAAGTAGCTGACCTTCCTGCTGGTACTTGTCCATCTGCAATAGAGATATATTTAGTGAAAGCTATCATTGTTTCGTGTATTTTTGATAAAAAGACAATGAACCAGTAGCGAGATGATGTAAGACCACAAGACAGTGATTAAGTTCAAATGACTCGAGAACTGTCGTCAGAGAGAACAAAGCGGAAATTTCCTGGAAAATGTAACATTTCTCATGCATTTTCTTTTAAAATTGGGATCTTTTTTTCTACTTTTCCTTCACTGTCACCAGAGTGCCTTACAGATAAGCATAATGCAGCTTTCTCTTCAATTAATAAACAATAGCTAAGATGCAATCAACTGACCGGGTTCCACACTGGATAAGTAGATGCAGTACCAAAGTATGCACACAAACATATATAGTATTTTCATAGAGATAGTTAAGAGGCTTGATCTTTCTGAACTCTAGATCAATCTAAGTAACATCATAGTACCTCAATCGATTTCAAAAATCAAAACTACTATAACAGGAAAATAATATAAATGGGAGAGAGGACATACAATGGACCGGATCCTGTTGACGTCAGAGAGCTTGGTTACGCCGTTTTTAGAGACAATGTCGGCGAGAATTCTCTTCACATCCTCCCATTCCTGCAAGAAGTACCGACGAAGCGCACTCTCCTTCGACTCCTCCAGTTCCTCCTCTAACTTCGGATCTAGCGGTGAGTTTTCGCTGGAGGCGACATCGTCGGATCCGGCGGCGGCAGGTTGCTTCTCCATTGCTGTTTTGATTTGGAGGTGGATGCCTAGAGTAGAGTAGATGGATCTCTTTGGTGCGGCTTTGCTGTGTTCGAGAGTACAACGGAGTCGGAGACTGGTGGGGTGGGGTTTGAAAGTACTCGAAAGGGTACAAGGCCCTGATCAAAATTCCATTTTTTTAACGTGGGATTTCATTTCATTTCATTTCATTGGAAAATTCTTGATCAAAATGAAGAAATTTGGTGTCATTTGGTTGGAATTCTCATGTAATTGATCCAATAAAATCCTATGAAATCAATTCAATTGAAATGAAATCAATGTAAACTTCATTTTGATCGGTTTATCTGTTTGGTTTTATTTTTTCCGTCTACAACCAGCGTCTCTCCGTTACTTCTCCATCGAACCTCTTCTCTCCCCACTTGATTGTCGACCAACCCCAGCTACTCTTCTCTCTCTCTCTCTCTCTCTCTCTCTCTCCCCTGCTCTCTCTCTCCTCTGAAGACGCCTCGCCTTCATGCGATAGAACCCTAGGTGCTCCCTAGCTCCTCTAAAACTCGAATCTCCTTAATTAATTTACCATTTAATCTAATAAAAAGGATAAATCACTACAATAAGGATGATTTGAATCTATTTATTGATGGTAAGATTTGCATGAGATCCAATGAGCAAATATTGTTAATTACATTTTAAGAATATGTTACTATAATTGAAAAAGAAATCGTATCAAGAGCAATCAATATTCCAGCTAATGAGAATAGATAAATATTGAAATGGTTCAATATATAGATATAGACGCATCTCTACTACTTATAAACGCACCCATAGAAAGGTCATAATATTCTAATCACTAGGGGTTGAAACATGTGTTAACATCAATTATAAATCATTGATTTGTATAATTTGATATAATGTGCGGTTTAGATTTGTATTTCTAATAAAGAGTCGGATTTTTTGACGGAAAGTGTCCGGTCGCTGGACGGTAGTAAACGAACTTTCGCAACCACTCTTCGCGAGTTCGAATCCCAGCGCCCGTATTTTTTTTTGTTTTGACATTTCTTCGCTTTTTTCCTCTCCAATCTCCGTCGATATCTTTCCAAGTTGGACAAAAGCGCAAAAAAATTGGATCACTTTCCTCTTTTGTTTCGCTTGGGTTTGTATATTGACGCCGCTCCCTTCTCCTCTCTCCGATTTTAGCTTTTTTTCTCTTCCTTTTGTCGATCCATAACCCTAGACGCGGTGCCCTGTAGAGGCGATGGGAGGCAACTTTTCGATCTTCATCATCAATGGAACGCCACATCGCTGTCTTGGCTTGGATTGATATTTGATCTCCTTCGCCTCTAATTGATGTCGCGAAGGCTTCTAGCTCACCTATGCAAATTGTGGTTGCTCGACTAGTACTCTCTCTCTCCTTCTCTCTCTCATCTCATTCATGTGGATCTCACTATTGTTCCAATGGTTGAGGATTTGGCATATGCTATTACAAACTTTGTGAGATCAGATTCAATTTTATAAAAAATTGAAATAGAGAAGCAAACCCAATGTGTGGAAATTTAGAATTAGAGCTGGAATTTTTAAGCTTATTGCGTACTTGTTTTTTTAGGCTGATGGCTGCTTAGGGTTCAAATTATGTAAAAGAGGATTCCAATTTTAATTCATTCGTAGAGCAATTTTAGTCTTGAGGATAAACTTAAAGAAGGATTATGTGATGACAGCTTTAATTTTCGTCTATTCACGTATATGGTTATGTTATTCCTCTCGGAATATCTAACTATTTTTGTTGTTCTACTGTAGGCTTGTCATATCTCCTCAATCTCTCGGTTATAACGACCAAGGTCCCGACGCACAGAGGTGAAGACTTTACGACATACTGCTATTGTATGCCAGTGGCATGCTGCTTCAGCTTGCCACACCTATTGAGGAAACATACGCTTCCATCGAGAGGAAATATGGTCTGATTATAAGAAACTTTTGCTTTTCTTGATAAAATGACATTTTCGCATGCTTGGACTAACTCAATATTTAATTATTTTCTTCTTTGTTTTGTAGGAATGATTATGAGCGAGGGTGAGATAAAGTAGCGGTTTAGGAGGGCATTTTTGACGCCATGGCTAGAGCGGTTGCACTATGGGTTTACTTATATTCTGGTTTCAATTATTGCTTTTCAAATATGCTTTTGTTTTGTGCAATTTTTCAGAGTAGAATTGACGAACTAAATGATCACTAAGGTTATGAAAGTGTGCATGAATTTCATTGCTTGTCAAACCATTTAATAATTTTGATAAACCAAAGCTTTACTAACAGAATATTAGTACTATTTTTTTTCAGTAAATCATTTACCTTCATTAGGGTTTCAGGTTCAGAGCTGGTACAAAAGTACATTGGAGAAGGATCTCGTATGGTTCGTGAGCTTTTTGTCATGGCTAGGTAAATAGGTTCACTTTTTATGCTGTAAAGTCACTGTCATAGCCAGTGCTAATTCTAATTAAGAAAAAAAACATCATATGTTCTTTAGTCTTAATGTGGGACATGTATCTGCTAATATAGATTGTAATTAGTTGGAAAATTATTACAGTTGAATGATTGAATTTAAATTTAAATTGTTTTGTTTGCTACAATTGCATTTTGTTACTTGCTTGAGTTTCAGCTAAACTTGTAACATTTGCTGATAAGCATCAAAAGAATGTATTGGAATATTAAGACAATTGATGACTACCAAATTGGTCTAATTTCTTGTGTATAACTGTTTTTTAAAGTACATTACTGAGTTTGGTTTGAATTTGATTCAGAGAACATGCCCCATCTATTACCTTCATGGATAAGATAGATAGTATTGGGTCAGCCCGTATGGAGTCAGGCAGTGGCAATGGTGATAGGGAGGTGCAACGTACTATGCTCGAGCTGCTCAACCAGCTTGATGGATTTGAAGCTTCCGATAAGATCAAAGTATAGTATTCAAATATTATATTTTCTTACTATTTTGAATTTAGAATAAGAGCATCAAGTACTCATCGTACTCAGAATATGCTGAAAATAAATAATGTTGTGACTTGTGACATTGGTATCATTTCATTTGTGTGTGCAATTCAGGAAAGAGTATTCCTGAAGGAAGCCAATTTGGAAAAGAGGAGGTTTGTTCAATTGGAGCCTCTAAAGGACGAACGCAAGGTAAATTCCATTCAACCATAAATGTTTCATATGATATCTTCTTGAAATAATGTAAAACGTTAATCAATTTTCGTTGATTGTTTAATACCAGAATGTACTCGGAAAGGACGCAGGCCCAGTCAGTCGCAGAGGATGGGTGATACCGAGTAAAATCCAGTGCCTGAGGGCTAGGTGTTCAGCAAAAATGAGCACAAGTTGCTGTCACTAATTGCAACATTTGTTTTGTATATATCCTGGCAGGAATCGACCTGAATGATGAAATTAACCCTTCAGTCTTCCTTCTTTCGTTGATGCATGTGTTTTTAGAGGGCTCGGACTTCAGAGAGTAAGTACACTGTATAGACATCTTCAGAAATATCTGATGTTAGTACTTGGATATATTTTTTATATCTGAAGGCAAGTGCGTATTACATTTGTATTGTTCAACTTGATTGAGGATCAAATTATATTTTCCAATCCATGTCATTATACACGCATTTTGTAATTCTGCATAGGGAATCAACTAGGAACACACCTTAATTCTATTCAAAAAGCCACACGATCATTTACTGGTATACGAAATACTGTTAGAATGGAAGTTGAAATTGTATGGCAAAAGACTGATAGAAAGAGTGGTGGTTGGGTGAGTGATATAAAAGAGCTATTTGCAATAACACTTAGTACTTTTAGCAATGAAAATTAAAAATAATAATGTAATCCTACCTCTCTCTTTTTTTTACTCTCTTTCAATTACTTCAATAATTTCTTGAAATGATGAAAGAAATGCTATTATGAAGAAAGCATTCGTTGCATCTCATTGCATGTCAGGTCTGGTTATGACATGGCATGGGTTACCAAGGATGAATTGATGGAGTACTTTCCTGAGCATGCTTCCCTTCTTATCAAGATGATAATTTGTATTAAATAACTATTGTTTTGTTTTCGTGCAATTTACAATCTTGTATTTGTAGTTTCTATTCAGTTTTATTATAAACCTTGTTTTTATTTTTTATTTTTTAATGAAGATATGTGATATTTCCTCTCAAGAAAACTGATATAACCAGAATACATAAATATATATATGGAATAAATAATGAATTAAACATGAAATTGCGGAGAGGTCTTGTAATTTTAAAAAAGGAAAAATTTTGTTCTTTGAGTTCAATTTTATTTGTTATTTTACAAGCCGCTTTTATATTATTTTTTGTTTAAAGAAACTTATATAGGTCGAATTTACTGTATAATTGTTTCGAAATTACTGATAGGCATGAAGGTATCTCACAAAAAATTAAAATTTCATTTTTTATAATAAAAATTCTTATTTGATTATGTGTAGGCAATTCTTTAAGAACCAGAAAAATTCACATAAAAAGAATATGTACTAAAAGACTAACTTTTTTAAAAAATATCAAAATAAAATTGTCCGCACATTGAGCGAGCACTGCTGCTAGTATAGTAAATAAACATATATTTTATTAAAAAAAAAATCTGAACATGCCATAAGTAAGTCCAACAGATGTTAACTGATGTATGGTTTTCGTACTCAATTTCCAACCAGATTAAGCCCCAAAATTATGTTCAAATGCCTATGTTTTTATCAATTTCTGCTAATTTAGGTTGTAGAAAGGTCCGACCGTAGCCCGGCAAGTCTATTTTGCAGGTTCAGCGCTTATCCGGCATGGAGAACAGAGAATACAGCAAGCGGATGTGCTCAGACAAATTGGAATGGACCGCCTGGACGGCAGGACGGTCCGCCCTAACCAAAGAGAACTCATCTAGACGGACTAAAATCAGATTTCAGACTGACTGCACCTGACCAGGTTGGAACGGTCCGCCCCAGACTCCAAACGGACCGTTCCAGCTTAATCGAAATGCTAAAAATAGAAGGACGAGTTTGTCATGACGGTTCCCTCTATTTTCGACCTTCCAGATGCACATTTCCCACGTTTGAAGCCACCGCTGCCTCATTATAAAAGCTTTATCCTGTCTCCAATTCAAAAAAAGTTCAATTTCTCAAGTTTAGCCGACTTCTAGACTCAACCAAGGAGATAGCCTGCCGAGACGACCAACTGCATCTGGAACTGTCCGTTCCAGAGCCAGGGCGGTCCGCCCTAGACAGGACAGAGCATCGAATCGTGGAATTTTCGAGCGCAACTTGTTGTAACTTGATTTTTCTCTTTCTATGTCTTTGTATTTGATGAAACCTGCTTGTTCTTGCATGGATTTGTTAGAGTAGAGTAGTTTAGGGGCTATGGTTTGATAACTTTTCTTTTAGTTGCTTGTTTTGTTTTGCATACTTAATTATTAGTTGAGTTAAGTTATGTTCTGCTTTCTATTATCTATTATTTATAATTGATTGCATTATTTTGTTATTGATTGATCTGATTGCCTCGTTAAACAAATGCCTAGTTTAACTGTTAGGATAAAAGTCAAATCGCAGTAATAACTTAGCAATCAATTCTGTTTGGTAGGCGATATCCGAAAGGATTTAACCAGACTTTAAGTAATTAGAGTTTTACTTGCAATTGGAAGATTGAAAGTTTACCAAGACCCAGAAAGTAGTCTAGATCAACTAAACAAGAAACGAGAGTTGAAATTTAGGTGTTTTTAGGAGTTATTAAACCAAACTTATCAACTTGACCTGAACGGGAGTTAGAGCGCAAGTCTGTAGGTTAGGATTTTAACTAAACTCGCATAAAAACACTCAGTTAATAATTAAGTAACATGACAAAACAAGTATCAACTGATTGGAACGGACCGTTCCAGGATCAGGACGGACCGCCCGGAAGGGGGCGCCTGAACCAGAACGGCATGTTCCAGCCAGTTGACAGGAATTGAAACGGTCCGTTCTAGGAATAGAACGGTCCGTTCCAATCTTGACAGGTAGAGGAAAGTTTGACAACCTGAACCCCTAGTCTTTTGTCAACTGTTTTATCTCTTCGAGTAAAATAGGAATCGGCTAATTTGGATTTTTATCTTGCACTTACTTATTGTTTAAAACTGTTTGCTACCTTTGAATTGTTTATTACTTAAGAACTTAGTTTAATTTGAATTGTTTAACTTAGAAATAGAATAGTCCGTCCCCGAGATTCGACCCTTAAACTGAACTGCAAACGAATTAGCATCGGTAATTAAGGATTTAATTTGACCTGTACGCATAGAACCGATCATTAACTTAGCTAATGCTAATTGCGAACCAAAATGCGAATATGGAATAAAAATCCCATTACATACAAATATAGAAAGTAAATTAAAAACTATCCTAAATGCATCTCAAATCAAATTTATGTCCTAGATGAATTACAGCATCCACTGGTATAATCTTGTACCAAAATAAATTTAATTTGCCGAACATATCACGGGTAAAGATGACCTGAGATAATTTTTGAAAATTCACAAGCAGCACTGATATGATTCTTTTGACATACAAATGGAATAAAGGTAAACAAAAAAGTTATATATATAATAAAATTTAATCCTAAAGTGCTCGTTTGGATAGCACAAGAATAACTCTTCCTATGAAGAAAATTAGGAAGAGTTATTCCTAGCATCCAAACAAGTTAGGAATAAGGAGAAGAAGAGGCTTCTTCTAGGAAGAGTTATTCCTAACATCCATATTTGTTTTTTTTTCATCTCGTCCCACTTCCAACAATTAATATTTTAATTGTTATAAATTTATTATTTTATTATTTATTTATTATTATTATTTACTTAAATTAATATTAATTTGCTTAAACTACAAATGATAAAAAAAACTAATGAGAAATTATTATTAATTATTTTATTATAATAATATTATTATCATAATTACTTATCTAATATTAAAATATTAATATAAATAAATAAAGAACAATAAATCAGAAATTAGATGAAAAAAACAAAACAAATGAATATTTTATTCTTTTCTTCTATTTTTATTCTCAACTCACCATCCGAACAACATTTTAAAATATTATAATACTACAAATTAATTATTTTTAAATATAATTATATTTATTATTATTATTATTAAAATAATTATTATTTTATTTTAAAATATTAAATATTAAATAAATTATTATTATTTAAAATATTATTATTATTATTGTTTTTTTTTTATTATTCTAATTATTCGTATTATTAAAAAAGAAAAAAAAGACAAATGATTATTTTAATTCAACTCTTCAATTCCTTATTCTTAACTCACCATCCAAACAACATTTCTTCTTTCAGGAATAACACTCTTCCCACTCTTCCCAAAATTACACTATTCCCAGTGTTTCCACTCAGAATAGTTCTTCCTTCCTTATTCCTAGCTAATCCAAACGAGCCCAAAAAGAAATTATACTGGAGTTGGTATGGTAAGGCATCACGTGAACAAAACTATTTTCCAATACGATTACAAATTGATATGGTCAAAGCACCTGCAAGCAAACTTCTGGCGTAACAGCCCTAGGAATTGTTTGGATGTTTGTCTTGAGAATATCCTCATCCTTTCCAATCAGGAGTTCTGATATTTCCGATAAACACATCATCTGCACCACTAATTTTATTCTTGCTTTCATCAGTTTTGGCAAAGCCCCACGCCATGAAATTCTCTGGCCTTTCTTCTAATTTCTAGTATGCTAGTTGGCATGTAATTTATCAAAATAAGGCAACATTATTTCTCTATTTATTCCAAAAGTAGTGTTAGTACACCCCTGACAAATGACATAGAATTATATTCCAAAAGTATGCTAGTATAGAGAGTTTAAATGTAGATTACTTTGATCAAACGATATAGAATGAATTCAGAAACTATTGAAATGCTCAAATTATATTCAAAATTGCATTATTTGCACTTTATATGCGTAATTACTGTTGTCCCTAAATAAAGGCCCAGAGGGATAGGCACAAATTTAAATCCTAAACCGGTTTGGACAATTTTACGGAAATTAACAATTCAAACAATTCAAGTTGGTCACCACAAACAATCAAACACAAGTCAAACGTAAAGTAAATAGAGAGAGAGAGAGATGACAAGCGATTGATTACGGAGTTCCGACCCGCTAGATGAGGCTAGCCTTAGTCGTACGTCTTCGGGAGTTTCGCAACCACAAATCGGGCGCGCTCAGTTCTATTCCAACCGAACGGGTCTACAAATGTGAACCGAATCACTTCGTCACAAGGAACTCGAAGTGGATCGGCCTAACCTCTAGCTAATCACCAAATAGCTCAATGGATCAAGGCTCTCAACCAAATCGCTCAATAATCTAGCTAATCAAACTATGGGTTTGGTTGATGCACTCAAATCTCTACAAATTGTCTAAGAAAATGCTCAAATAGAAGAAAGGGATAGTCTCAGGGGTTTAGAGCTCAATAGCAGGTATATAGCAAGGTTTTCAAGTAGTTCTATCAGCTCAGAAAGGTCTGATATATATAGAGGGTGCTAAGAGCTCTAAACCAGTCAAATTCTGAACAAAACGTTATATAACGCTCCGAAACATTACACAACGTTTCAAAATAGCCGTTAAATAAAATAAATTCCGACAATAACGTTGGAGGATGTCAGAAACGTTGTACAACGTACTGAATAGTAGACTCCAACGTTCAAAAAGTTGTCAGAGACGTTACACAACGCTAGGAAGCGTTATGAAACGTTTCAAAAATAAAACGTTGTGTGACGGACTATAACGTTACACAACGTAGGCCAGAACTCCCTCAAAATGACCAAAAACCTCAAAGCGTTAGAATTTCCTAAACAAACGTTTTGTAACGCTTGATTTTTGATCCGTTGTGTAACGCTAGGAAGCGTTACACAACGCATTGTTAAAGTGCTGTGTAACAATCTCTGACTTGGTCAATACGTTGTGCAACGCATGCAAATGTTACACACCGGAATGAAACGTTGTGTAACGCATGAGAACTGTTTTTACAATGAGATATGTCAGGAGTTCTGTAACGTTGTATAATGCTATGAAGCATTGTATAACGCTATAACTGAAATTTGAGCATTTAAACTTAGAAATTTGAGGAGATTAGTTTAGAATTACAACCTAAAAATAATTCTGACCATCTAACTAATCTCCAGCAGTCTTCTGCAACTGTACTTGACTTGCTCCAAGTCATTCTTCAAATAAAACACTAAAAAACACTAAATTGAAGCCATTAGATGAAAGGTTTGGTGTTGTTTTGCAAATCGACAAATTAAGAGTTAATTGTTTAAGCCAACAATTACCATGTATAATCCAATCTTTTTGAATAAATAAGATATGAATCATATTCTAGATAGTATAAAGTATTTAAATATAGATTATTGTGATAATATGACTTGGAACGAATCAGGAAACGATTGAAATGCTCAAATGATAATCAGAATTGCATTATTTGCACTTTATGTGCTTAATTACCTTGTATGATCCAATATTTTTTAATAAACAAGATATGAATCATATTCTAGACAGTATAAAGAGTTTAAATGCAGATTATTATGATGAAATGACTTGGAATGAATCAAGAAACGAGTGAAATTCTCAAATGATACTCAGAATTGTATTATTTGCACTTTTTATACGTAATTACCATGTGTAATCCAATTCTTTTTGAAAAAACAAGATATGAATCTTATTATGGACAGTATAAAAAGTTTAAAAGTAGATTATTTTGATGAAATGACTTAGAATGAACCCAGAAATGATTGAAATGCTCAAATGATACTCAGTATTGTATTATCTGCAATTTATATGAGTAATTACTGAGTATAATACAATCTTTTTAAATAAATAATATATAAATCGTATTATAGACAGTATAAAGATTTTAAATGCAGATTATTGTGAAGAAATAACTTAGAATGAATACAGAAATGAATGAAATGCTCAAATGATACTCAGAACTGCATTATTTGCACTTTATATGCGTAATTACCATGTATAATCCAATCTTTTTGAATAAATAATATATAAATCGTATTATAGACAGTATAAAGATTTTAAATGTAGATTATTATGAAGAAATGACATAGAATCAATCCAGAAACGATTGAAATGTTCAAATGATACTCAGAATTGCATTATTTGCACTTTATATTCGAAATTACCATATATAATCCAATCTTTTTAAATATACAGGATATGAATCGTATTTTAGACAGTATAAAGAGTTTAAATATAGATTATTGTGATTAAAGTGACTTAGAATGAATCCAGAAACAATTTAAAAGCTCAAATAATACTCAGAATTACATTTTTTGCACTTTATATGTGTAATTACCATGTATAATCCAATCTTTTTGAATAAACAAGAAATGAATCATATTAAAGACAGTATAAAGAGTTTAAATGTAGATTATTGTCATTAAATGACTTAGAATGAGTCAAAAAACGATTGAAATGCTAAAAATGATACTCTAGAATTGCATTATTTGCACTTTATATGTGTAATTACCATGTATATTCTAATCTTTTAAATAAACAAGATATGAATCATATTCTAGATAGTATAATGAGTGATGAAGGCTTAGAACCTAGGAATCAAATAAATTTTTAAATCTAGAGCTAATCTCACTAATCGTTCAGAATATAGCTTTAGGGTCGAACCCAAGGGACTGATTAATGAATACCAGACTTATCCTTTCTTGAAAGCTAGACAGAAATATTGTTATGAAAATTTAAATAACAGAGAATCAAACGATGTACTAAAGTAAATATTTTTTTTATTGGTTTTTGGACTCGAAATAAGATAGGATAAACTAAGTAGTAATAAAATAGGTAAAGCGGTGTTTTTGGGGTTTAAAACAGAGAATAAAAACGTCCTAGGAGTCAGGTTTCACTTGAGTTTGGACGTTAAAACGCGAAACTAAGTACTTTCGCACTAACCTTCGCGTTTTAACTACAATCACCACTCTGTTCGGTCCGAACAGAAGGCAAAGGTGGGCTTAAGTGGTTCGTTATGCTAATTAATGCCTTAAGTCAGGGTTTGTTGGTCAAATCTAGATATTCTAAACCTCAGCTTTCGCTTGTTGGGATAGATTCTGGTTCAATCACGACCTAACCTAATTGACTTGATTGATTCACAACTTTTGGTATAGAATTCAATCAATCAAACTTGTTTATTGGAGGTCGTAAGGATATTTAGAGGTCATTTGGACTGGTCTAAAAGTTACACTTTTGGTGTCAACTAATCTCCCCTTTCGGATCTACAACTTATCCCAAGTACTTGAATTAAACTTGACTTGTTTATTCTAACTTAGACTAACTAGATGCAGCTGCTCAACTAGAAGGTAATTAGAGATTTAACAAGTAGTTTTACTCAAGCAACAGATATAATTCACAATAAACAAATCTCAAAACATAGCATAACATAACGAGTCAAGTAAACGTCATCCAAACATCAAGTTACTCCCCTAATCCTAAGACTACATAAAAACTAGCCTAACATAGTAGCAAAACACACAATAAACATAAAATAACAGTAGAGATACAAGCCCATCAAATCAAGAGAAAGAAACATAGAAGAATAAACCAAATACTCCTTTTGCTTCAGTCTTTTGGTCTTCAAGGCAGTGGGGTGTTGCTAGATGGTCGCCAAACTGGTCACCTTGCTGCCGTCGCTTCAAGGATGATGATCTCCAAGGGTGAAGAGAGAAAACGCCTTTTGAAAGGTGGAATTAGGTATGGAGAATCAAAGATGTCTTTCTTCAGGGGTGTAGGAGTATTTATAGTCGTTCCCTAGTGCTAGAAGAGAAAGCCTGGGCGCCAAGGCAAGGAAAGATACCAAAAAGATGAGTTTCGTAGAAAACATTGCCTTTTATGCTCTGGCGACGCTCTGTTCGGACCGAACAGAATAGATGAGAGTCAGGCTGGCGGCTACAGTGCATTCGGTCTGAAATGAGGAGTCATTCGGTCCGAACAGAATGCTGAAAAACGCCTCCAATGCTAGGAATGAGTCGTCTAGCGTGCAAGGAACACCGGGAATCCGTCTAAACGCTCTGATGAAGGCCTAAGACCTAGGATATCAAATAAATTTGTAAACCTAGAGCTAACCTCACTAGTCGTTTTAGTTAAGCTTTAGGGTCGAACCCAAGGGACGGTACAATTGATTACCAGACTTTATTTTCTCGCGAAAGCTAGACAATTAATTTTTATGGGATTTTGGTTGATTAAATCTAAAGGTGCAAGTAAATAAATATTTTTGGGTGTTTTAATTATCTAAATGCTTAAAGAGATATTTTTGTTATTTTAGCCGTATAAAAGATGTCTTAGGGATCAGGTTTCACCTTAGTTTGGACTCTAGAACACCGAACTTATCACTTTCGTGCATAGAACAGTATTTTTCAAATGATCAACTCTCTGTTCGGTCCGAACCAGCATCAGTTCGGTCCGAACAGAGGGTGAAAGTGTGTGTTGTTGACTCTTTATGATATTTTATGCTTTGTGCTAGGGTTTGTTGGCTAAACCTAGATTTGCTAAACCTCAGCGTTCTCTTGTTAGACTAGAAACTGGTTTAATCACAACCTAACCTAATTAGATCAATTGGACCACAACTTTTGGTATAGGCGTTAACTAATCTAAACTTGTTTGTTGGATTTCTTAAGGATATTTAGATGTCTTTTGAACTATCTAAAAATTACACTTTTGATGCCAATTAATCTCCCCTTTCGGATCTACGATTTATCCCGTGTACTTGACTCAAATTAGCTTGATTATCCTAACTTAGGCTTAACTAAATGCGGCCGTATAATGAAGGCTTTGAAACCTAGGATATCAAATAAATTTATAACCTAGAGCTAACCTCACTAATCGTTCAGAATATAGCTTTAGGATCTAACCCAAGGGACGGATCAATGAATACCAGACTTATTCTTTCTTGAAAGCTAGGCAGAAATATTTTTGTGAAGATTCATATAAAAGAAAACTAAACGATTCACTAAGTAAATGTTTTTGGTTGATTTTTAGACTTGAAGTAAAACTAATAGTATAAAAATAAGTGAAGTAGAATTTTGGGGTCTAACAGTGAATAAAAACGTCCTAGGAGTCAGGTTTCACTTATGTTTGGACGCTAAAACCTAAAATCAAGTACTTTCGCACCAAACTCCGCGTTTTAGCTACAATTTCCGCTCTGTTCGGTCCGAACAGAAGGAAAAAGTGGGTTTAAACGGCTTGTTATGTTGGTCAATGCCTCAATTCAGGGTTTGTTGGTCAAACCTAGATATTCTAAACCTCAGCTTTCGCTTTTTGGGACAGAAATTGGTTCGATCACAACCTAACCTAATTAACTTGGTTGGTTCGCAACTTTTGGTATAGAATTCAACTAGTTAAACTTGTTTATTGGAGTTCGTAAGGATATTAAGAGGTCTTTTGGACTGGTCTAAAAGTTACACTTTTGGTGTCAACTGATCTCCCCTTTCGGATCTACGATTTATCCCAAGTACTCGAATTTAACGTGACTTGTTTATCCTAACTTAGACTAACTAGATGCAGCTGTTCAACTAGAAGGTATTAGAGATTTAAACAAGTATTTTAACTCAAGTAACATAAATAATTCGCAATAAACAAATCTCAAAGCATAGTATAACATAACAAGTCAAGTAAACATCATCCAAACATCAAGTTACTTCCCTAAGCCTAAGACTGCATAAAAACTAGCCTAACATAGTAGCAAGACACGCAATAAACATAAAATAACAGTAAAGATACAAGCCCATCGAATCAAGAGAAAGAAACATAGAAGAATAAACCAAATACTCCTTTTGCTTCAGTCTTTCTGTCTTCAAGGCAGTGGGGTGTTGCTGGACGGTCGCCAAACTGGTCACCTTGCTGCCGTCGCTTCAAGGTTGATGAGTTCCGAAGGTTGAAGAGAGAGAACACCTTTGGAAAGGTGGAATTAGGGTATCGAATCCGAGATCCCTTTCTTCAGGTGTTTAGGAGCTTATATAGTAGTCTTCTGGTGCTTGGGGAGGTTGCCTGGTCGCCAAGACAGGAGAAGTTGCCAAAACCACGAGTTGCCATGTAGAAAAACCTTCCATATGAGTCATGGCGGTGGTCTGTTCGGACCGAACAGATGGTCAGTCGGACCGAACAAGTCCCATTCGGACCGAACAAGTACCATTCGGACCGAACAGAAGAGAGAGAGGGTCTACTGCCGGCTACAGTGTTGTTCGGACCGAACAGGATGTCATTCGGTCCGAACAGAGTGCTGAAAATCGCCTCCAATGCTAGGAATGAGTCGTCTAGCGCGCGGAAAACACCGGAAGTCCACATATATGCTTCAAGATCATCAGAAATCATCAAAACCTGTAGAGAGAAGAGAAGAAACGACGGCAGAGCCAAATCCTGGAAAAACATGGCAATTTATTAAATAATTTGTTGGTTCGAGTGCGTTTTGAGTGCCAAGTACGGTCCGAATACCAATAAAATATGATGATATCAAATCCCCCCAAACTTAAACTTTGCTTGTCCTCAAGCAACGCCCTAAGCTTAGAATTTTGGACTGTACTTACAACTAATCAATCAAATCGTTTCCCAAACCAAGAAATTTGTCATGAAAATCAATTGCTCAAGCCCAAAATATTCTCACACTTAATTCAAATGAGTCAAATAAAAATTCCTAAAACCGAGTCTTGTGTTCTACAATTCAATTCATGCAACTCTTGGTCCTAATGGAATTCTTTTCTCAAACTCAAGAGCTCTAGCTTCTGTTTATCAATTCAAATGCGATCTCAATTTCAATTATCCGTTCTTTTTCATATTTCACAAAAATTTGTAAAGTCTTTTATCAAAGTCGGAAATTTCTTCGAAACCAATTTCTTTTTTTTTTTTCAATTTTTTTTTGTGCAAGTCGAGTCGTGGGGCTTTGCACCCTAGAGGATATCATGCGGTGTCATTGGCCTTGAATTTTGCTACTAGCACATGACATGCTAGGGAGGTTGGACTGGTGTTGCTCGACTATGGCCACGGTACACTTGGGCCATAATACTCAACAACTCCTTTGCCAATGCTTTCACATCAGGTCCAGTAGAATTAATCATGAATTGTCCAATTATTTCTCGATTTCTTTGAGGTGTAATTCCTAACAATTCATGATTAACCCAATACCCTCCAATTCGTGGCTAAGTTGGTGGAAAAGGCCTCGGTGCATCCTCGTTTTCACAACTATTTGATTTTTAATTCTCCCATTAAATTTGCTCGTTGGTTATTCAATTCATAATTTCCCAAGTTGATAAATTCGTTTTTGAACAAAAGTTTGTGAAATACAAATCTGTTCACTCGGTAAGAACTTGTGAGAGCCGACTAAAACTGAATTGACAATTCTAAGCATCCAAAATCGAGTCCTATTTTTGCAAAACTAATTTCATTTTGTCCATCGGTGCAAAAATTGAGTTTGAGATATCAAAACATTCTGAGGTTCTTTGAGAAAATTTTCTTTGACTCAAAACAGTTTCAAGCAGTGTGAGATTCTTTATTTAAAATCCAAATCGAGAGAGTTTAGGCCAAATCAATTCAATTCCAAGCCAAATCTGCCGAAAAATCCGATTTTTGAATGTCTGTTCGGACCGAATAGTTATCCATTCGGACCGAACAGACACTGTGTATTTTTCAGAAATCCAAACAGCTCATTCGGACCGAACAGATACCTGTTCGGACCGAACAGAGAAGCATAAATTGCGAAAAATTCGTCCATTTTAACCAAAAATCAACCCATTTTGTCCCCAAATCCACTTTTTCTCCTATGCCCCCCCCAAACTTGTATAATGCTTGTCCCAAGCATTCATTCACAGAGAAATTTAAATAGGAGAAAATAAAAGGTTACCGGGTTAGTAGGGAGGAGGTGGAGGGCCCCGAGAGGAGGAGCCTTGGCGAAATCCATCGTCATATCTTGGGAAGATGTCGAAGAAGCTGTCGGGGTGGTCTTGTGGCTGCTGCAGGTGGACTTGATTACCCAAATATGGGTAAAAGTTAGGATCCGACTGAGCGGGGCGTTGAGGTCCTTGCCATTGCACCCATTCAAACGGCGGTGCTTGTGCTCCTTGGGCTCCTTGCTGTGGCATTAGGTGCTGCAGCTGCATAGACGGCTGTGGTGACTCATAAACTTGATTACCCAAGTATGGGTAAAAGTTTGGGTCTGAAAATGTCTCATGGGCCGTGGCATGGCGCGGTGGAGATCGTGGTGGCGAGGCATGACTGTGCACCGACGGGACCGAGGAGCTCAAGTTCGGATCATCTTCTTCGCCGGGCCAATATCCATTCCTCAAATAAAAGTTGTTGTCATAGGTCACATTGGAGACATTGTCTAGTTTATGGCCAAACTGATCCAGCTTCTCGCCATATTCCTCAAACTCGCTTGATAACCGACTCAACTGCATCCCATAGTCGGCTTGTGCTTCCGTGCTCTTCCGTACTTCCTCCCTTGTCTCCATGGTGAGTTTTGTTAGGTCGCCCACCATATTTATGAGGTTCTTGGCCCATTGTGGCACTTGTGGGTCGGTTTCATAGGAAGGGGCGGCACGAGGCGGTGAGTCGTGTCTCTCGGAGGGTCCCGCCGTGTCGGTTTCCATAGGAGTCGGTGTAGGAAACCTTGGAGCCACAGCTCCCCTAGGAGTCACATAATCAAGAGGAATTAGCCAAGTGTTGTGGTTAGAAACATCTACCTTGTGTGGATACGGAAGGTAGAAATCGCTTGCATGGTCGCGTAACCACAAGTACTTGTGTTCAATCTCCGCTCCGTGATGACAAATCTTCAAGAAGCGGGCTGCCCTAAACCTCTCGTCATCATAATGAGTGTAGCCGGTGCACATAGTTTCCTTGGGCATTGGGATCTCCATACGCTTGGCTAGAAGCGTCACAAATGAGCCCATGGTTATATTGCCCGTAGCATGCTCCATATCCCTTTGATGAATCCAATGCTTCACCATTATCTTAATCAAATTCAACTTCTCGGGCTCGGGTTGAAGCATGTGCCATAGAATGCCAATCTCTTTCTCATTGGTGACATTCACAGTTTCTCCTCTAGCAAAAATTGTGGCCGCGATCCCTCGGAGAAGGATCCGAAGAAGAGGGTGGTGAATTAGCCTAGCTTGTAGCTTGGCACTCCGACCGCAAAGCTTGGCCCAAACAATCTCCTTGTTGGCTTCCTCATTTGGCTCCCTAGTCCATGTAATTTCTTCCACGGGCCCATTTTCCAACATGTATACCCCCGCCAACTCATCCAACCATGCCCGGTGCGTGTTGTTCCTCAATCGGAACCAAATATAATCCCTCCCATCCATATCCAAGAGTCTAAGTGAGGAGAGAAACTCTTGGGTCAAGACCCGATATGCCTTTTCACGGTGATTCCAAAAAGCGGGAGTAATACCAACCTTGCTTGTAAGCTCAAGGAATTGCTCCGCCACGCCAAACTTCTCAAGGGTCGCGATGTCCATGAATCTGGTGTGCTCAAATGTCCGCTTTCTGATCTTGAGGTAGTTTTGGAACATGAAATCCCACGGCATCTCAAACTTTACATTTTTCTCATAATTTGCCGCCTCGGGATTTCAGAGCCAAGCTGGGTCAACTCCAGGCCGTTCGGGCTGCTGCGGGGCCTGAGAAGAAGATGCAGCAGCGGCTGCCTTGGAGCTAGAATGTGTGGTTCTCTTAGACATGGTGCCGGTTCGAAAAGACGAGGTTTTCACGAAGTTCAGGGGCCTGTTTGGACCGAACAAGGAGCTGCTCGGACCGAATGAAGGAGGTTCAGAGAGGTTTTGGCTGTGAACAGTGCTCTGTTCGGACCGAATGAAAGTCTGTTCGGACCGAACAGAGGAGGAAAACTGGTAAATGTTGGCCGAACTGGTACGGGTTTCACCCAAATCGCTGGTACACACCTCTTTTGCTGATACAAGCTCGTACAAACCTCAAACTAACCAGATTAAATGTCAATTGAGCAATAGAAATAGAAAGAGATGCAATAGGACCTTGGTAGACCCCAAATTTGCTCGAACTTGTCGGTTTGGAATGTGGCAGCGGCTATGAGCGCTCTTCAACGCCTTTTGAGTTGATCTAGGGGCACAAGAGAAACGCCTGGGGCGTGAAAGAAGCGAAAACAAGTCAAGAGGGTGCCTACTTGAGTTGATGTGAAGTCGGGTTGGAGCCGAGGTGGTGCCGCCGCTTGAGGTCCCTTCTAGACTCCACAAACTTCTTCTAAGGACAGTGGAGAGGTCCCTTGAGTGCTTCGTGTTGATAGAAAACAAGAATCCGAGAAGTTGGCCGAAATTTTCGTTGAGCGTGCCGAGAAAAATCCGTCGCGTAGAGGCCTTGACGTCGAAAACCGAGCGGAGCAATAGCGAGAGAGTAGAGAGGCGGTCGTTTTGAGTCGTTGATCCAGAGAAATGGTGGTGGATTGATGGAGGAGGGTTTTGTGGATTTTGGTTTCGGTTTGGAGAAGAGAGAATGAAAGGGAGATGAAGGGGTGCGAATGGGAGAGAGAGAGAGAGAGAGCGATGTGGGGGACGGTTTTGGTTTAATCGGGTTTGGTTTGGGTCTGGATAGAATTGGGTCGGGTCCAGACTAATGAATGCACCCATTTAAATATCAATGGGCCACCTGGATGAATCAATTCAAATGTCAGCCCAAAAATACCAAATTGAAGGCCATTACCTATTCTGTTCGGACCGAACACCATCTTGTTCGGACCGAATGATCTGTTGAAACAAGTCCCTGTCTGACTCCCTCCATTCGGACCGAACAGAATTCTGTTCGGTCCGAACAGACTGTGTAAATTTGCCTGTTTCGCTATATTTCGCACCTAATTCACTCTCTCGATGTCCAGGTTGGCTCATCTCCTTTTCTTGAGTTGTTCTGCAATCCATATGAGGTCGATCGGGGTTAGTTGGCTCACGTAACCCATGGTGCTCTAGTATGAATCACATATTTCCTCGTTATTCGCTCTAATTTTCCTACAAATGAAAGAGACAATAAATTAAACATTTGTTTTTTGGTTTTCTGTTTTGCAGATTTTTTTATATTTTAAGTTTTCTGATTTTTTTTTTTTTTGTATTTTTCTATATTCTTCTTGACAAAATAAAATAAAATAAAAGAGAGAGAGATAGAGAAAATTCTTGGGTTGCCTCCCAAGAAGCGCTTGTTTTAGGTCCTTAGCTTGACCGTCTTTTTCTAGGCTTCACTTTGGTCGGGCTCGCCAAGCGTGATGGCTTGAACTTCTTCTTGTGCTTCATTGGCGATGTAGTGCTTCAAACGTTGCCCGTTGACCTTGAATGGTTCCGCATGTTTGTCGCAAATGTCTATTGCTCCAAACGGGTAGACCTTCACGACTCGAAAGGGGCCGGACCATCTTGACTTCAATTTGCCTGGAAAAAGCTTGAGTCTCGAGTTGAATAGTAGCACCAAGTCGCCTTCCTTGAATTCTCTCCTCGAGATCCGCCTATCATGCACAAATTTTGTTCTTTTCTTTGTAAAGTTTAGCATTTTCATATGAGTTTAGGCGTACCTCATCCAATTCGTGCAAGTCAAGGATGCGCTTTTCACCGGCCTTTAGAAGATCCATGTTAATCGCTCGAGTCGCCCAATAGGCCTTATGTTCTATTTCGACCGGGAGATGACATGGCTTTCCGTAGACGAGCTTGAAAGGACTCATGCCAATAGGTGTCTTGAAGGCGGTGCGGTAGGCCCATAGTGCGTCGTCGAGCTTGTTTGCCCAATCCTTGCGAGTCCTAGCCACCGTCTTTTCCAAAATAGACTTGATCTCCCTATTTGACACTTCCACTTGGCCATTCGTTTGAGGATGGTATGGAGTTGCAACCTTATGAGTCACGCCATATTTCTTCAAAAGATTGCCGAAGTTCCGGTTGATGAAATGCTTTCCACCATCACTAATCACTGCTCTAGGCACACCAAACCGCGGAAACATCACCTTAGAGAATAGCCTAATCACCGAATTGGAGTCCGCGAATTTGCATGGAATTGCCTCGATCCATTTTGACACATAATCAACGGCGACCAAGATGTATTCATAACCATGAGAACTAGGAAACGGACCCATAAAATCTACTCCCCACACATCGAAAATTTCCACCTCAAGAATCGGGTTAAGGGCCATCTCATTCCTTTTTGAAATATTGCCCGTTCTTTGACATTGATCACATGACATAACAAAAGAACGTGCATCTTTAAAAAGAGAAGGCCAATAGAAGCCCGATTGGAGTACCTTGGCAGCCGTTTTGGAGAAAGAGGCGTGGCCACCATAGGCGGAGGAGTGACAGCTTGCTAGAATCGCCCGGACTTCTTCGTATGGTATGCATCGCCTATAGATATCGTCAATTCCGAGCTTAAAGAGGTAGGGCTCCTCCCAAAAGTAGTATTTGGCATCTGTCTTGAGCTTCTTCTTCTCCTGCCAGCTCATCTCAGGAGGTAGGGCCCCGCTCGCGAGGTAGTTGGCCAAATCGGCATACCAAGGTGGCTGAAAACGTGCCATTCGGACCTCTGTTCGGTCCGAACAGGGAGCTGTTCGGTCCGAACGAGACTCCACAGATAGGATTTGCTGTGCCAGGTGCACCCAGTCGTCCTCCAAGGCTTTCGTTCGGTCCGAATGAGCATCTGTTCGGTCCGAATGGAGGTCGATTTTTAGCAATTTCTCGTCCGGGAAGGAGTCATCGATCGGAACTTTATTTTCTTGATCCTCCTCCCAATGTAGGCGTGACAAATGGTCAGCGACAGAGTTCTTGGTGCCTTTTTTGTCTCTAATCTCAAGGTCAAACTCTTGAAGAAGAAGGACCCACCGTATGAGTCGTGGCTTGGCGTCTTTCTTGCTCAAGAGATACCTAATTGCCGCGTGATCTGTGAAAACAATCACCTTGGATCCCACCAAATAAGATCGAAACTTATCTAGGGCAAACACGATGGCGAGGAACTCCTTCTCGGTGGTTGTGTAGTTCAATTGAGTCGGGTCGAGCACCTTGCTTGCGTAGTAGATGGCAACCGGCTTCTTCTCTTTCCTTTGCCCGAGCACCGCTCCAATAGCGAAATCGCTTGCGTCACACATGAGCTCGAATGGTTGTGTCCAATCGGGCGGTTGCAAGATCGGGGCGGAGACGAGAGCTTCTTTCAACCTATTAAATGCATTAAGACAATCCTCATCAATAATAAAGTCATTATCTTTCACAAGAAGATTACTTAATGGTTTTGCAATTTTTGAAAAGTCTTTGATGAATCGGCGATAGAATCCGGCATGTCCTAGAAAGCTTCGCACGTCTTTGACATTCTTTGGCACTTCAAGCTTCTCGATCACCTCAATTTTTGCCTTGTCGACTTCGATCCCTTGAGAAGTCACCATGTGGCCTAGTACAACTCCTTTTTGTACCATAAAATGGCATTTCTCCCAATTCAAAACCAAGTTAACCTCTTCGCATCGCTGCAAGATTTTAGAGAGGTTAGCAAGACAAGAATCAAAACAAGTACCGTAAACGGAGAAATCATCCATAAACACTTCCATTTCTTTTTCAATAAAATCCGAAAAAATTGCCATCATAGCACGTTGGAAAGTTGCGGGTGCATTACAAAGACCAAAAGGCATTCTTTTATAGGCATATGTACCATATGGGCAAGTAAAGGTGGTTTTTTCTTGGTCATTTGGATGGATTGGTATTTGAAAGAAACCCGAATAACCATCTAGATAACAAAAATACGAGTGATTAGCCAATCTTTCAAGCAATTGATCAACGAAAGGAAGAGGGAAGTGATCTTTGCGTGTCGCCGCATTGAGCTTGCGGTAATCGATGCACATCCTCCATCCGGTCACCACTCGGGTTTGAATCAGCTCGTCTTTGTCATTCTTGACCACCGTTGTGCCTCCCTTCTTCGGAACCACGTGGACCAGGCTCACCCATTTGCTATCGGAGATTGCATAGATGATGCCCGCATCAAGGAGCTTGAGAATCTCCTTCTTGACCACTTCCTTGAGGTTGGGATTTAGCCGTCTTTGCGCCTCTCGAGTCGGCTTGTGGTCTTCCTCCATTAGAATTCGATGCGTGCAAATCGAGGGATCGATACCCTTCAAGTCGTCAATTGAATAGCCTATTGCACCTCTATGGGCCCTTAATTCCACCAAGAGCTTCTCCGTTTGACCTACATCTAGCTCCGAATTAACAATAACTGGGTATGTTTGATCCGAGCCTAGAAATTCGTACCTTAAGGATGCGGGAAGAGGTTTGAGTTCGACTTTTGTGGGCTCTGTTCGGACGGAACCAGAGCTGTTCGGATCAAACAGAGCACCAGGGCTCTCCAGACGATCTGTTCGGGCCTCCATTCGGACCGAACAGAGGTCCGAACAGGGTTTTGTTGGTGTGGTTTCTCCCTCTTCTTCGATCTCCATGGTCTCTTCTACTCCGATTGCCTCTTGCATGTCACAGAGAAGGGTTTGGTAGGTTTCCAGGGCTGTTTGGTACTGTTCTTCAAGAGTTTCTTCAATTTCGGGCACTCCTTCGATCATGAAACAAGTTTCCTTGGGGTCGGGGCATCTCATAGCATGGTTGATTGAAAATAAGAGCTGCTCCCCCCCCACTCTCACCAATATTGTCCCGTCTCGGGCATCCATATTCACACCGGCGGTTCTGAGAAAGGGGCGTCCCAAGATGATAGGCACCTCCTTATCTTCTTCTATGTCCATGACCACGAAATCGCCGGGCACCAGAAATTTGCCGACTTGTACAGGTACGTCCCTCAATTCCCCCATCGGTATTCGGATTGTGGAATCGGCAAGTCTTAGGGTCATACTTGTGGGTATAAGTTCGCCGAATCCGATCTTCTCATACACCGACTTAGGCATGAGGCTAACGCTTGCACCCATGTCACATAGAGCTTGTTTGATAATGGCGTTACCAATAGTGCAAGGAAGAACAAACCGACCTGGATCCGAGAGCTTAGGTGGCATATTACTCTTCAAGGCTTCGCTGCTCTTGTATGTTAACACTACCGTTTTCAGCTCCTCCATTGTTCTTTTGCCTGTGCACAACTCCTTCATGAACTTGGCATAGATGGGAACTTGAGCAATCGCATCGGTAAATGGGATGGTGATCCGCATTTGCTTGAGTATGTCCCAAAAGATCCTGAACTGAGCATCCTCCTTAGACTTCACCAATCGCTGAGGAAAGGGCACAGGGGGTCTGTATGCTTGCACGGAACGCTCCGACTTGCCTTCGCCCTTCGATTCAGCTTCCTTAGTACCATGTTCGGACCGAACAGATGGGTCGGGTGTTGGTTCAGCGGCATTCTGACTCTCTAATGTCACTTCTTCAGCCTGGGGTACCTTATAAAGGGGAGGAAATTGCAAAATTTTGTCAAGGACTGGCTCCAACTCCTCTGGACCTATCTGTTCGGACCGAATAGGCTCCTGTTCGGACCGAACAGAGCTCTGGATTTCGGCATCTGTCGTCATTGGTGGGTCCTGGTATTCCCTTCCGCTTCTCAGAACGTGCAGGGCCTTTATCTCAACATTAGGGTTCACCAAAGGCTGTCCTGGAAGCTTTCCGGGTTGCCTCGAAAAGTGCGACTCCATCATTTGTTCCAACCTGGTCAAGGTACTGGCATTAGTCTTAAGTTCCTCCATACCTTCAACCAACATTTGATTAAATTTGCCTTGTTCATGCATAAAGTCTTGGACAACTGGTGGTATACCATCCCTATTATAAACTGATTTTTTTGGAAAGGGTTGGTCACGACTGTTGTTATTAAATTGGGTATTTTTAAACACAGTTGGTTGGTTGGTACTTTTGTACTGGTTCCTTGGCACATATGGTCTATTTGTCACGTTGTTATGGTATTTGGGGTGGTTCATGTTTTCCCAATCTGCTTGTTCCCCATCACTCAATGAATAACTTCGACTGAATATGTGTCTAGGAAAGTAGGAGGGCTCGTTGTTGATCGAGTTCACTTGGTGCCCTCCGTTGCCAGTCTTTGCGAGCGGGCAATTAATTGAGGTGTGCCCTTCTTCGTCGCACGCGCCACAAGTGTTGGAATTGAGGTGGGTCCCTTGTGCGGATTGATAGGCGGCAAGCTCGGCTTCCAACTCCGCGATCCTCTCATTCTTGGAAGTTATCTCGTGGATTTGATGCCTAGAATGGCTAGACCGGCGGTGAGACGGGATTGGGTACCAAGTATAGTTCCTTGCGCAATAATCGAGCAAGTCACATCCTTGAGTTGCTTCGAGCCTCTTGAATGCGCCACCTGAAAGAGAATCAATGTTAATTTTTATATTGTCATATAGTCCACTATAGAAAGATTTTATTAACATCCATTCTTGGATCCCATGATGTGGGCAAGAATTCTCTAAATCCCTAAATCTTTCCCAAGCGTCCCTCATTGATTCCTCCTCTTTTTGAGCAAAATTATTCAGTTCCTTTCTAATCGCATCAGAACGGTCCGCGGGGAAATATCTATCTAAAAATGTTTGTGCCATTTGATCCCAAGACCGAATTGACCCTTTTTTCAATGTTTTGTACCATTTTTGGGCTCTATCCTTAAGGGTGAAATGAAATAACAATAGCCTAATTGCTTGTTGAGGAACCCCATTGAACTTAATCAATTTAGTGCAATCAATAAAGGTTTGTAAGTGAGCATGGGGATCCTCTTTGTCGTCTCCGTAGAATGGGCTTTGTTGCACGAGTATGACGTGATTGGGGGCGATTTGCATGTTGTTGGCTTCTATGCCCGGAATCACCACCGGTCCTCCCACGTCTTTTGCATTTGGTGCTCCGAATTCTCCGAGTGTTCGGTTATTGTCGTCTCCTTCCTCGTCCTCGGAGTTGTGGACGCTCGCCTCGTCTTCGTGTGCCCATCTCCGTCGCTCGGTCTCAAAGTCTCTTCTTTGGCCGGCAAGGGTGTTTCGTTCTGCTGTGAGACGAGCCGCCCTTTCATCCAACTGAAGGCGGAGAGCCTCTAGTTCGCGCGTCTGCTGGGCAATAGCCTCCGGAGTGAGTGCGTCGGCCATCGCTGGGCTTTCTTCTCTTTGTTCGGGGTCCTGTTCGGTCCGAATGGAATTCTGTTCGGTCCGAACAGGGGTCAAGGCGGAGGCCTGGTCAAGTTCTGGATCTGTCTCAAACCGTCGAGTGAAATAGTTCCTGACCTTGGGTGGTAGGGACTTCTTCCTACGAGTTCTACCGGCCAGTCCTGCAATTTTCAAAGAAGAAAGCGTGAGTTTTAAAAGAAAAACGAAAGTCTAGTCTCTTAATACTAAAATAAGGATCCAATATCAACACCGTCCCCGGCAACGGCGCCAATTTAATGAAGGCTTTGAAACCTAGGATATCAAATAAATTTATAACCTAGAGCTAACCTCACTAATCGTTCAGAATATAGCTTTAGGATCGAACCCAAGGGACGGATCAATGAATACCAGACTTATTCTTTCTTGAAAGCTAGGCAGAAATATTTTTGTGAAGATTCATATAAAAGAAAACTAAACGATTCACTAAGTAAATGTTTTTGGTTGATTTTTAGACTTGAAGTAAAACTAATAGTATAAAAATAAGTGAAGTAGAATTTTGGGGTCTAACAGTGAATAAAAACGTCCTAGGAGTCAGGTTTCACTTATGTTTGGACGCTAAAACCTGAAATCAAGTACTTTCGCACCAAACTCCGCGTTTTAGCTACAATTTCCGCTCTGTTCGGTCCGAACAGAAGGAAAAAGTGGGTTTAAACGGCTTGTTATGTTGGTCAATGTCTCAATTCAGGGTTTGTTGGTCAAACCTAGATATTCTAAACCTCAGCTTTCGCTTTTTGGGACAGAAACTGGTTCGATCACAACCTAACCTAATTAACTTGGTTGGTTCGCAACTTTTGGTATATAATTTAATTCAACTGGTTAAACTTGTTTATTGGAGTTCGTAAGGATATTAAGAGGTCTTTTGGACTGGTCTAAAAGTTACACTTTTGGTGTCAACTAATCTCCCCTTTCGGATCTACGATTTATCCCAAGTACTCGAATTTAACGTGACTTGTTTATCCTAACTTAGACTAACTAGATGCAGCTGTTCAACTAGAAGGTATTAGAGATTTAAACAAGTATTTTAACTCAAGTAACATAAATAATTCGCAATAAACAAATCTCAAAGCATAGTATAACATAACAAGTCAAGTAAACATCATCCAAACATCAAGTTACTTCCCTAAGCCTAAGACTGCATAAAAACTAGCCTAACATAGTAGCAAGACACGCAATAAACATAAAATAACAGTAAAGATACAAGCCCATCGAATCAAGAGAAAGAAACATAGAAGAATAAACCAAATACTCCTTTTGCTTCAGTCTTTCTGTCTTCAAGGCAGTGGGGTGTTGCTGGACGGTCGCCAAACTGGTCACCTTGCTGCCGTCGCTTCAAGGTTGATGAGTTCCGAAGGTTGAAGAGAGAGAACACCTTTGGAAAGGTGGAATTAGGGTATCGAATCCGAGATCCCTTTCTTCAGGTGTTTAGGAGCTTATATAGTAGTCTTCTGGTGCTTGGGGAGGTTGCCTGGTCGCCAAGACAGGAGAAGTTGCCAAAACCACGAGTTGCCATGTAGAAAAACCTTCCATATGAGTCATGGCGGTGGTCTGTTCGGACCGAACAGATGGTCAGTCGGACCGAACAAGTCCCATTCGGACCGAACAAGTACCATTCGGACCGAACAGAAGAGAGAGAGGGTCTACTGCCGGCTACAGTGTTGTTCGGACCGAACAGGATGTCATTCGGTCCGAACAGAGTGCTGAAAATCGCCTCCAATGCTAGGAATGAGTCGTCTAGCGCGCGGAAAACACCGGAAGTCCACATATATGCTTCAAGATCATCAGAAATCATCAAAACCTGTAGAGAGAAGAGAAGAAACGACGGCAGAGCCAAATCCTGGAAAAACATGGCAATTTATTAAATAATTTGTTGGTTCGAGTGCGTTTTGAGTGCCAAGTACGGTCCGAATACCAATAAAATATGATGATATCACCGTACATCTAGAAGTTGATTAGAGATTCACAAGTAATTCAAAGTAAGTAATTAACATAATTCTCAACAAACAAATCACGAAACATATCATAGCATATCAAGTCAAAACATCGCATCCAAATCTACGTTACTTCCCTACTCCTAAGACAACATAAATCTATCCTAACATGAAAGCAAAACAAGATACAAGCTCCATCAAATCAAATATCAAGAGAAAGGAAGAAATAAACCAAGTATCGCTTCTAACTCAAGATACCGAACGTCTAGAGCCGTGGTTGGATTGATTCTGCCGCCGTCGCGCCTAGAATTGCTCCAAAGATGATGCTGTGGTCGTGCTCTGCTGCAAGAGGTGAAATCCCACGTCTTTCGGCACGAGAACGGTGGTGGAAAGGTCTCAAAATGTGGTAGATGGTGGAATTTCGTGGTATGGTGGCTTCCCCCCCTTTTTAGAGGCATAAATATGCCTTTATAGTGGTCTCCAGGTACATGGAAAGGAGGCTAGGGCGCCAGGGCAAGAAAAACTACAAAAATATTGAGTTTCCATACTTGAAAACTTGCCAAATGCACTATGTCGGCTGTCAACTCGGTCCGAGTTGAGGCCAACTCGCACCGAGCAGAGAGTCGGAAAATAGCTAAAGTTCCAACTCGGTCTGAGTTAGAGACAACTCGGTCCGAGTTACTGTTCATTCAGTCAGATTTTGGCCTCCGCTAGTATTTTGACCATAATTTCTTCATCCGGACTCCGATTAAGATGATTCAAAAACCGTTGGAAGGCTTAGGATGAGCTCTTCAATGCTATTGATTCCATTTGGCCAATTTCTTCTCTTAAATCCACCATTTTATACAATAATTGTGCATGATCCACCAAGTTCCTGCAATTCAATACAAAACCACAACAGTACCCAATTCTAGACAAATATAGCACGAAGCACAATGAATGTAGGGGTTTGAGTAACCATTTAAATGTAAAGTCCGGCCAAAATGCACATATAAATATGAGATATCAAATCTCCCCAAGCTTAAACTTTGCTTGTCCTCAAGCAATACTTTATACTTAGGAAGATGGACTTTACATAAAATTAAGAATCGAGTATCCAAACCATGCAAGATGTGTCATGAAACCAATTGCTTATGCCTACTAATGTAATCACACAAAATAAAACAAGACAAATCAATGAAATTTCCCAAGGATCAAGTGTTTAAAATTCCATAATTAAAGTGTGCCTCACTTGGTCTTGTTGATTGCTTTTAATCTTTCAAGAACTCTAGCTTCTATCATGTCACAACAATTGCAAACTCAAAGTTATTCATTCGTTCTTTTTCATGTTTTGCAAAGATTTGTAAAGTCAATTTATCAAAGTTGGAAAATTTATAATGAATCTTGTCTCCAAATTTCAGCATTTTCAATTTTCACCAATTTTTTATTTGTGTAAGTCGAGTCGTGGGGATTTGCACCCTAGAGGATATAGTGTGAGTCATTGACCTTGTAAAAAGCTACTGGCACATGACGCACCAGGGAGGTCGGTCCGGTTTTTACGCTTTTTTTTTCGCTACAGACCACTACGGACTTTAAGCACTTTGCTAAGTTCCTTAAGCCTCCGATATTTGTGGTTAAGTTGGTGGAAAAAGGCTTCGACGCATCCTCGTTTCACAACTATTTGAATTTAAGTCCCATTAAAATTTTGCTCGTTGGTGATTCAAGCGCTTAAAAACAATTTCACGAGTCAAGATTCATTTTACAAGTTCCAAGGTTGATAAAAATTCTTTTTGAACAAAAATTTACAAACCACAAATCAGTTCACTCAATGAAAAATTGTGATATTTGACTGAGACTGTTTTGACAAATTTCTAAGCATCCACAATCGAGTTCAATCGCAATTAAAATTTTTCAAATCGGCCCATCGGTGCACAAGTTAAAAGAGAAGTTTAAACAACAAATTCCATTTGAGAAAATCCATTGATCAGCTTGAAAACCATTGAAAAATAGTGTGACTTTTATCAGTTAAAACCAAAATAGAAGGTGGCAGGCATATGCAATCAATTTTCCAATAAAACCCGACATTTTTGCTCCATTTGACCCTGAGTTCAGACCGAACTGGACTAGTTCGTTCCGAACCGAGAGTGTTAAAAATTGAAAATTTTGCCCTTTGCTTCCCTCTTTCATTCAAATTTCCATTTTATTACTCCTATTCCTCCCTCCAAGCTTAACCAAGCATTGTCCCAATGCTTAACATCAGATAGAAAAGTAAATAGGAGGGAAATGAGAAACAAACCAAATTGAGTAGCGTAGCGTGGTAGCAGCGCGCGGCAGTAGCGGGATAGGTTTTCTTGTGGCGTGCAACTCGCATGAGGTCGTGCATGGGTCGTGTGCTTCTTTGTTGCTCGATCGACCCGTGGTGCTCTAGCGCAAGTTGTAAGTAGGACATCTACAATGAAGCAAAACCTACATATCCAACAATGAAATCCAAACCAACCATGAGAGATTTTTTTTTTTTTGACAGAAAATTTAAATAAATAATTAAATAAAAATTTTAGGACTTGGGTTGCCTCCCAAGAAGCGCTTGTTTTAAGTCACAAGCTTGACCACCTCTCATGTTCATCTTATCTTCACTTTACGACCATTTAATGCATCATAATTCACCCAAAAGTACTTAAGAAAGACTCTTAAAACATGCTTGGTGATTCCTTTATTGGATGTCATCTTCCTTCGCTTGATTGTGATGTGATACTTGATTTTCGATTTGTTGTCTTCCATCACATCATGATTCTTCAAGCATTTTTCAAGTTGAGAGCTCAAGTCGTATTTGGAGATCTTTCCATTTGTCATGTCGGATGCCTCGACTTGGAGAGGTCTACCATCATCTTCCTTCTTCTCAGTTTCATCAATAATATAAGCTATTGGAGGATCCTTCAATTCCAACTCATTAGATTTGTCAATATAAGTTAATCTAAGTGGAATGAAAATTAGGAGGATATTGGATAGAGGTGCTACAACCTTTGGTTCTTCAATTTTCTCTTATTCTTCATTTGTTTCAAATTGTGTGTCATCATCACTGTCGGTCTCATAACAAATCGTAATTTCTTTCAAAGAACTAAAACTTTCTAATTCCTCATTACTTTGCAATGTCATTGTATCATTTTGTTTATCTTGTGATCTATATGAGGAACAAAGTTCTTGAACAATTGTGGTCTCAAATATCTTTTCTTGTTGTGTGGCAATACCATTGATCTTAGATGTTAGAGAATTCAATTTTTCAAAAAGTTCCTCATTTTGTTTTCTTTGGTTTTCAATGAAATCTTTATACATTAGTTCATCATTAGACATTTACGAAAGTAATTGAGGATTAGAAGTTTTAGCCATGAAATTCGATCTAGATTCATCTTGAGACACTGAACATGAATTATACCAAGAAAAACAAGAGTTATTTGTCAAACCAGAGTTGTATGCATCATGTACGTTTCTTGCATCAAGTTGTCCTTCACCACATGCTTTCCTTATCATGCTGTTCACCACATTGAGTTGATGCTTGAGTCGATCTGTAGAAGAGATAGATTCCTCCATTTTGCGTGGTGTATGGTCCATGTAGTGGGCATATGGGTCTTGGTGCTCGCTCCATCCTCCTCCGCATGCTTTCCTTATGTGGTTGTTAACAACATTGGCTTGGTGATATACTCGTTGCACACGTGCATCCTCTAGATCTTCGCTCCATCTTTCTTCACATGCTTTCCTTATGTGGTTGTTGACAACATCGAGTTGGTAATATAACCGTCGCATGCATTCATCCTTTGGATCTCCTCGTCGCCTCCAATTGTACTCCGTTTCATGTTCATGGTCCTGAAAAGAATAGAACATGCTGATACAAGTGAAACTTTTTTTTGTTAAAATAATAAATAAATAAATGATACAATATCTAGTCTCTCGTTACTAAAGTAAATTCTAATATCAACACCGTCCCCGGCAACGGCGCCAATTTGATGAAGGCCTAAGACCTAGGATATCAAATAAATTTGTAAACCTAGAGTTAACCTCACTAGTCGTTTTAGTTAAGCTTTAGGGTCGAACCCAAGGGACGGTACAATTGATTACCAGACTTTATTTCCTCGCGAAAGCTAGACAATTAATTTTTATGGGATTTTGGTTGATTAAATCTAAAGGTGCAAGTAAATAAATATTTTTGGGTGTTTTAATTATCTAAATGCTTAAAGAGATATTTTTGTTGTTTTAGCCGTATAAAAGATGTCTTAGGGATCAGGTTTCACCTTAGTTTGGACTCTAGAACACCGAACTTATCACTTTCGTGCATAGAACAGTGTTTTTCAAGCGATCAACTCTCTGTTCGGTCCGAACAGAGGGTGAAAGTGTGTGTTGTTGACTCTTTATGATATTTTATGCTTTGTGCTAGGGTTTGTTGGCTAAACCTAGATTTGCTAAACCTCAGCGTTCGCTTGTTGGACTAGAAACTGGTTTAATCACAACCTAACCTAATTAGATCAATTGGACCACAACTTTTGGTATAGGCGTTAACTAATCTAAACTTGTTTGTTGGATTTCTTAAGGATATTTAGATGTCTTTTGAACTATCTAAAAATTACACTTTTGATGCCAATTAATCTCCCCTTTCGGATCTACGATTTATCCCGTGTACTTGACTCAAATTAGCTTGATTATCCTAACTTAGGCTTAACTAAATACGGCCGTACATCTAGAAGTTGATTAGAGATTCACAAGCAATTCAAAGCAAGTAATTAACATAATTCTCAACAAACAAATCACGAAACATATCATAGCATATCAAGTCAAAACATCACATCCAAATCTACGTTACTTCCCTAATCCTAAGACAACATAAATCTATCCTAACATGAAAGCAAAACAAGATACAAGCTCCATCAAATCAAATATCAAGAGAAAGGAAGAAATAAACCAAGTATCGCTTCTAACTCAAGATACCGAACGTCTAGAGCCGTGGTTGGATTGATTATGCCGCCGTCGCGCCTAGAATTGCTCCAAAGATGATGCCGTGGTCGTGCTCTGCTGCAAGAGTTGAAATTGTTAGAAACTCAAGTCCATGTGCAATTTTAATTTTTATTAACATTTAACAAGCAACTAAAACGCACGAAAAAACGGATCTAGTTATTCAAGTCATTTAACACGTAAAAGGAGAAGCGTAGGAGGTTACCTCTTCCGAAATCGTATTCGGAAGGCTTGAATCCAATCTCTTGGAGTCGGTGGCGTGCTCGGCACCCTCTTGACTGCTCCGGTTGCCTCGAGTCCACCTAGAAGATTAACCAAAGTCTCAAGACAAGTTCTAGCTTGTCCGATACGATAGCTAATTCCCTCTTGATTTCCTTCGCACGATTAACTGTTTAACTGGAAGGAGAATCGCTCAACGCATGAGCTAAGAGAGCAATTAAAAAAGAGCAATTAATGAGAGAAAACTATTTTTCTCTCTTGATGAACAATAACCGTGAATAGTATTGCGGCCTAGAGAGGAAGAGAGAGAATGTTGCTAGGGTTTGTGCTGACTTGTTCCCAAAGAAACAATCAATATATATATGGAACGTTTCCATAATTAGATTTCTCTCTTCCTATTTTCTCCTGGACGAAATTGCCCCTATCATGATTGAAATTTTCAGCCCTCATGTGGGCCAGGCCACATGATATAATGGCCCATTAAATCACTCCTTTAATTCGTCTCATATCGGACTTTCAGTTAACTGATTAACTAAAAGGCCAATTAGCTCAGTATAATAAATATGCATTGAACTAACTTAATTATTAACATATTAATAATTAATTTGGAATTAGCATATGCATTATATTATTTCTATATGATCCATTTGAGTTAATTAATTATAACGGTTCATAACAGTATATAATTAATTAATCAACTTATCATATATTCGCAGTACTCGCTACTGCAAATAAACAAATAATGCACGTATGGTTAAAGTCCTATTTGTGTGACCCTTTGAGGATTTATACTATGTTGGCCATGGAAAATAAATCACCATTTATTTCCATTAATCATAAGCGGTATCTAGCAACACGTTATGATTCCCAATTCGCATAAATAAATACTGTACCAATACAGTACTTCAATCCTGCATAAGAAAAAGTATCTTATTGTTTTGATTCCTATGTCACATGATATTCTTGTATAATCCAAGATAGGAATGTGTCATTCTTGCAGATTATACGTTTCTTGATCTAGAGTTGATCGCTTAGTTGCGCGCATACGATCCAACTCTATCAAGGGGCCCAGTAGATATCATCACTCACTAGGTGAACTAATGAGGGATATACGGTTATCTTGATGACCAGTTTCTCCCCGCACAATTCAAGAGAACATAAATAAAGTCCGTATAGCAGCCCTTATTAGGAATCAGCGTTAGACGATATTTATAGAACCTATCCTCATGTGGAAAAACTGAACCATCTCAAACTCGGAATCAAACACGTATGAAATAAATAATGACACATAACACAATCCATATATTTATTTCATTAGGTCATGTCCTGTACTATGTTCCAGTAACATATACATATGCAATTAAGTCGGTAATTCCTTACCCATGATTTGTAGAACTTAATCATCACTTTAACTTGCATACTAATCTTATATGATAATTAATGTTCCTTGTTAATTATCAAGATTATGGACTCTTTAGAGATATTATTGTCATTCTGACGAATGATCCACAGAGATCTACAATTCAGATCCTCAACCTGAATGATCTGTCAACAATAAACTCTAGGAACAAATGATCATGCATCATCAATAACATAAACTAATATAATAGCCACCAACTGATTGGCTTCTAGGACATATCTCTAACAGAAATCCCACGCCTTTCGGCACGAGAACGGTGGTGGAAAGGTCTCAAAATGTGGTAGATGGTGGAATTTCGTGGTATGGTGGCTTCCCCCCTTTCTAGGGGCAGAAATATGCCTTTATAGTGGTCTCCAGATAGTTGGAAAGGGGGCTAGGGCGCCAGGGCAAGAAAAACTACAAAAATATTGAGTTTCTATACTTGAAAACTTGCCAAATGCACTATGTCGGCTGTCAACTCGGTCCGAGTTGTGGCCAACTCGGACCGAGCAGAGAGTCGGAAAATGGTTAAAGTTCCAACTCGGTCCGAATTACTGTTCATTCAGTCAGATTTTGGCCTCCGCTAGTATTTTGACCATAATTTCTTCATCCGGACTCCGATTAAGATGATTCAAAAACCGTTGGAAGGCTTAGGATGAGCTCTTCAATGCTATTGATTCCATTTGGCCAATTTCTTCTCTTAAATCCACCATTTTATGCAATAATTGTACATGATCCACCAAGTTCCTGCAATTCAATACAAAAACCACAACAGTACCCAATTCTAGACAAATATAGCACGAAGCACAATGAATGTAGGGGTCTGAGTAACCATTTAAATGTAAAGTCCGGCCAAAATGCACATATAAATATGAGATATCACGCTCCAATATCATCAGAAATCATCAAAAACCTGTACAGAGAAGAGAAGAAATGACGGCAGAGCCAAATTCTGTAAAAACATGGCAATTTATTAAATAATTTGTTGGTTCGAGTATGTTTTTGAGTGCCAAGTACAGTCCAAATACCAATGAAATATGATGATATCAATGAGTTTAAATGTAGATTATTGTATTGAAATGACTTAGAATGAATCAAAAAATGATTGAAATGCTCAAATAATGCTCAGAATTGCATTATTTGCAATTTACATGCGTAATTACCATGTATAATCCAATCGTTTTGAATAAATAACACATGAATCATATTCTACACAGTATGAAGAGTTTAAATGTAGATTATTGTGATGAAATGATTTTGAATGAATCCAAAAACAATTGAAATGCTCAAAGGATGCTCAGAATTGCATTATTGCACTTTATTTGTGTAATTGCCTTGTATAATTCAAGTTTTTCATATAAATAACTCATGAGTCATATTCTAGACAGTATAAAGAGTTTAAATGTAGATTATTGTGATGAAATGACTTAGAATAAATCCATAAACGATTGAAATGCTCGAATGATGCTCAAAATTACATTATTTGAAATTTATATGCGTAATTACGATTATAATCCAATCTTTTCAAACAAATATGATATGAATCATATTCTAGACAGTATAAAGTGTTTAAATGTAGATTATTGTATGAAATGACTTAGAATGAACCCAAAAACGATTGAAATGCACAAATGATGCTCAGAATTTCATTATTTGCATTTTATATTCGTAATTACTATGCATAATTAAATCTTTTCGAATAAATAAGATATGAATCATATTCTAGACAGTATAAAGAATTTAAAAGTAGATTATTGTGATGAAATGACTAAGAATGAGTCCAGAAAACAGTTGAAATGATCAAATGATACTCAGAATTACATTATTTATGGTTTATATGCATAATTACAATGTATAATCCAATATTTTTTGTATAGATTAGATATGAACCAGTATCTAAACGGTTAAGAGTATAAATGTAGACTATTATGATGAAATTACTTAGAATGAATCAAAAAACGATTGAAATGTTGAAAAGTTCCTTAGAATTGCATTATTTGCGCTTTAAATGCGTAATTACTATGTTTAATCACATCTTTTTGTATAAATAAGATATAAACCATATTCTAAAGAGTATAAAGAGTTTAAATGTAAATTATTGTGATGAAATGACTTAAAATGAATACTGAAACGATTGAAATGCTCAAATGAAACTCAGAATTGTATTATTTGAGCTTTTTATTCATAATTACAATGTATAATCCAATCTTTTCGAATAAATAAGATATCAATCATATTCTAGACTGTATTAAGAGTTAAAATGTAGATTAGTGTGATGGAATGACTTAGAATGAATTCAGAAACGATTCAAATACTCAAATGATACTCAGAATTGCATTATTTGCATTTTATATGCCTAATTACAATGTATAATCCAACCTTTTTGAAAAAATAAGACATAAATCATATTCTAGACAGAATAAAGAGTTTAAATGTAGAATATTGTGATGAAATAACTTAAAATGAATCCAGAAATTATTGAAATGCTCAAATGATACTCAGAATTGCACTATTTGCAACTTATGTGCGTAATTACTATGTCTAATCCAATATTGTTGAATGAATGAGAAATGAATCATATTTTAGACAGTATAAAGAGTTTAAATGTAAATTATTTTGATGATATGACTTAGAATGAACCCAGAAACGATTGAAATATTAAAATGATACTCATAATTGCATTATTTGCACTTTTTATGCGTAATTACTATGTACAATTTAATATTTTTGAATAAGTAAGATATTAATCATATTTGAGACAGTATAAAGTGTTTAAATATAGATTATTATGATGAAATGACTTAGAATGAACCCATAAATGATTTAAATGCTTAAAAGATATTCAGAATTGCATTATTTGCATTTTATAAGCGTAATTACTATGTATAATCTAATCGTTTTGAATAAATATGATATGAATCATATTCTAGACAGTATAAAGAGTTTAAATGGAGATTACTGTGATGAAATGACTCAGAATGAATCCACAAACGATTTAAATACTCAAATGATACTTAGAATTTTATTATTTCCATTACGTATGCCTAATTACAATGTATAATCCAACCTTTTTGAAAAAATAAGATAGGAATCATATTCTACACAGAATAAAGAGTTTAAATGTAGAATATTGTGATGAAGTGACTTAGAATGAATCCAGAAACGATTGAAATACTAAAATGATACTTAGAATTGCATTATTTGCAATTTATATGCATAATTATCATGTATAATCCAATCTTTTTTAATGAACAAGATATGAATTATATTCCAGACAGTATAATGAGTTTAAATGTAGATTATTGTGATGAAATCACTTAAAATGCATCCAGAAATGAACAAATAACATATGAATCATATTCTAGAAAGTATAGAGAGTTTAAATGTAGATTACTTTGATCAAATGACAAAGAATGAATCTAGAAACAATTGAAATGCTCAAATTATACTCAGAATTGTATTATTTGCACTTTATATTTGTAATTACCATGTATAATCCAATACTTTCAATAAATAAGATATGAATCATATTCTAGATAGTATAAAGTGTTTAAATATAGATTATTATGATAACATGACTTAGAACGAATCAAGAAACGATTGAAATGCTCAAATGATACTCAGAATTGCATTATTTGCACTTTATATGCGTAGTTACCTTGTATAATCCAATATTTTTTAATAAACAAGATATGAATCATATTGTAGACAGTATAAAGAGTTTAAATGTACATTATTGTTATGAACTGACTTGGAATGAATCTAGAAACGAGTGAAATTCTCAAATGATACTCAGAATTGTATTATTTGCACTTTATATGCGTAATTACCATGTATAATCCAATTCTTTTTGAAAAAAACAAGATATGAATCTTATTCTGAACAGTATAAAGAGTTTAAATGTAGATTATTTTGATGAAATGACTTAGAATGAACCCAGAAATAATTGAAATGCTCAAATGATCAGTATTGTATTACTTGTAATTTATATGTGTAATTACTGAGTATAATATAATATTTTTGAATAAATAATATATAAATCGTATTATAGATAGTATAAAGAGTTTAAATGTAGATTATTGTGAAGAAATGACTTAGAATGAATACAGAAACGAATGAAAATGCTCAAATGATACTCAGAACTTCATTATTTGCACTTTATATGCGTAATTAACATGTATAATCGAATCTTTTTGAATAAATAAGATATGAATCTTAGTATGGACAGTATAAAGAGTTAAAATGTAGATTATTGTGATCAAATGACTTAGAATGAATCCAGAAAAGATTGAAATACTCAAATAATACTCAGAATTGCATTATTTGCACTTTATATGAGTTATTACCCTGTATAATCAAATTTTTTTTAAATAAACAAGATATGAATCATATTCTAGATAGTATAAATAGTTTAAGTGTAGGTTATTCTGATATGAGTCCAGAAAAGGTTGAAATGCTCAAATGATACTCAGAACTGCATTATTTGCAATTTATATGCGTAATTACCATGTATAATCCAATATTTTTGAATAAACAAGATATGAATCATATTCTAGATAGTATAAAAAATTTAAATGTAGATTATGGTGATAAAGTGACTTAGAATGAATCCAGAAACGATTTAATGCTAAAATGATACTCAGAATTGCATTTTTTGCACTTTATATGCGTAATTATCATGTATAATCTAATCTTTTTTAATAAACAATAAATAAATCATATTCTAGACAGTATAAAGAGCTCAAATGTAGATTATTTTGATGAAATGGCATACAATGAATCCAGAAGCAATTGAAATGCTAAAATGATACTCAGAAATTCATTATTTGCACTTTATAAGTGTAATTACAATGTATATTCCAATCTTTTTTAATAAACATGATATGAATCATATTCTAAACAGTATAACGATCATAAATGTAGATTATTGTGATGAAATGAATTAGAATACATCCAGAAACGATTGAAATGCTCAAATGATACTCAGAATTGATTATTATTTGCACTTTTTATGTGTAACTACCATGTATATTCCAATCTTTTTTAAAAAAACAAGATATGAATCATATTCTAGGCAGTATAATGAGTTGAAATGTAGATTATTGTATTGAAATGACTTAGAATGAATCCAAAAACGATTCAAATGCTCAGAATTGCATTATTTGCAATTTTTATGCGTAATTACCATGTATAATCCAATCGTTTTGAATAAATAACACATGAATCATATTATACGCAGTATGAAGAGTTTAAATGTAGATTATTGTGATGAAATGATTTTGAATGAATCCAGAAACAATTGAAATGCTCAAAGGATGCTCAGAATTGCATTATTGCACTTTATATGCATAATTGCATTGTATAATTCAATTTTTTTTGAAGAAATAACACATGAGACATATTCTAGACAGTATAAATAGTTTAAATGTAGATTATTGTGATGAAATGGCTTAGAACAAATCCAGAAATGATTGAAATGCTCAAATGATGCTCAGAATTTCATTATTTGCACTTTATATGCGTAATTATCAATTATAATCTAATCTTTTTGAATAAATAACACATGAATCATAATATAGAAAGTGTAAATAGTTTAAATTTAGATTATTGTGATGAAATGACTTAGAATAAATTCAGAAACAATTGAAATGCTCAAAGGATGCCCAGAAATGCATTATTTTTCACTTCATATGCGTAATTATCATTTATAAACTAGATTTCTTGAATAAATAACATATGAATCATATTTTAGACAGTATAAAGAGTTTAAATGTAGCTTATTGTGATGAAATGACTTCGAATAAATCCAGAAACTAATGAAATACTCAAATGATGCACAGAATTATATTATTTGCACTTTATATGCGTAATTATCAATTATAATCCAATATTTTTGAATAAATAACACATGAATCATATTCTAGACGGTGTAAAGAGTTTAAATATGGATTATTGTGATGAAATGACTTAGAATAAATCCAGAAACAATTGAAATGCTCAAAGAATGCCCAGAATTGTATTATTTTCAATTTATATGCGTAATTATCATTTATGATCCAATATTTTTGAATAAATAACATATAAATCATATTATAGACAGATTAAAGAATTTAAATGTAGATTATTGTGATGAAATGACTTAAAATGAATCCAGAACCGATTGAAATGCTCAAATGATGGTCAGAATTGCATTAATTTCACTTTATAAGCGTAATTAAAAGTATATTCCAATATTTTTGAATAAATAATACATGAATCATATTTTAGAGAGTATAAAGAGTTTAAATATAGATTATTGTGATGCAATGACTTAGAATGAAATGATTTAAGAGCTCAAATGATACTCAGAATTGCATTTTTTCACTTTATATGCGTAATTACCATGTATAATCCTATCTTTTTGAATAAACAAGAAATGAATCATATTAAAGACAGTATAAAGAGTTTAAATGTAGATTATTGTGATGAAATGATTTAGAATGAATCAAGAAACGATTGAAATGCTAAAATGATACTCAGAATTGCATTATTTGCACTTTATATGCGTAATTACCATGTATATATTCCAATCTTGTTAAATCAACAAGATATGAATCATATTCTAGACAGTATAAAGAGATTAAATGTAGATTATTATATTGAAATGACTTAGAATGAATCCAAAAAGATTGAAATGCTCAAATAATGCTCAGAATTGGATTATTTTCACTTTGTATGCGTAATTATCATTTATATTCTAATTTTTTTGAATAAATAACATATGAATCATATTTTAGACAGTATAATGAGTTTAAATGTAGATTATTGTATTCAAATAACTTAGAATGAATCCCAAAATGATTGAAATGCTCAAATAATGCTTAGAATTGCATTATTTGCAATTTATATGCGTAATTACCATGTATAAGCCAATCGTTTTGAATAAATAAGACATGAATCATATTCTACACAATATGTAGAGTTTAAATGTAGATTATTGTGATGAAATGACTTAGAATGAATCCAGAAAAAATTGAAATGCTGAAAGGATGCCCAGAATTGCATTATTTTCACTTTATATGCGTAATTATCATTTATAATCCACTCTTTTTGAATAAATAATATATCAATGATGTTATAGACAGTTTAAAGAGTTTAAATGTAGATTATTGTGATGAAATGACTTAAAATGAATCCAGAATCGATTGAAATGCTCAAATGATGCTCAGAATTGCATTTATTGCACTTTATAAGCGTAATTAAAAGTATAATCCAATATTTTTGAATAAATAATACATGAATCATATTCTAGAGAGTATAAAGAGTTTAAATATAGATTATTGTGATGAAGCGACTTAGAATAAATCAAGAAACTATTTAAAAGCTCAAATGACACTAAGAATTGCATTGTTTGCACTTTATATTCGTAATTACCATGTATAATCCAATCTTTTTGAATAAACAAGAAATGAATCATATTAAAGACAGTATAAACAATTTAAATGTAAATGATGGTGATGAAATGACTTAGAGTGAATCAAGAAACGATTGAAATGCTAAAATGATACTCAGAATTGCATTATTTGCACTTTATATGCGTAATTATCACGTATATTCCAATCTTTTTAAATCAACAAGATATGAATCATATTCTAGACAGTATAATGAGTTCAAATGAAGATTATTGTATTGAAATGACTTAGAATGAATCAAAAAACGATCGAAATGCTAAAAAATTCTCAGAATTACATTATTTGCAATTTGTATGCGTAATTACCATGTATAATCCAATCGTTTTGAATAAATAACACATGAATCATATTCTACACAGTATGCGGAGTTTAAATGTAGATTATTGTGATGAAATGACTTTGAATGAATAAAAAAACAATTGAAATGCTCGAAAGATGCTCAGAATTGCATTATTGCACTTTATATGCGTAATTGCCTTGTATAATTCAAGTTTTTTGAATAAATAACACATGAGTCATATTCTAGACAGTATAAAGAGTTTAAATGTAGATTATTATTATGAAATGACTTAGAATAAATCCAGAAATGATTGAAATGCTCAAATGATGCTCAGAATTACATTATTTGCACTTTATATGCGTAATTATCAATTATAATCCAATCTTTTTGAATAAATAACACATGAATCATATTCTAGATAGTGTAAAGAGTTTGAATATAGATTATTGTGATGAAATGACTTAGAATGAATCCAGAAACAATTGAAATGCTCAAAGGATGCCCAGAATTGCATTATTTTCACTTTATATGAGTAATTATCATTTATAATCCAATCTTTTTGAATAAATAACATATAAATGATATTCTAGACAGTTCAAATAGTTTAAATATAGATTATTATGATGAAATGACTTAAAATGAATCCAGGGCCGATTGAAATGCTCAAATGATACTCAGAATTGCATAATTTGCACTTTATATGCGTAATGAAAAGTATAATCCAATATTTTTTAATACACAATACATGAATCATATTCTAGACAGTGTAAAGAGTTTAAATATAAATTATTGTGATGAAATGACTTAGAATGAATCCAGAAACAATTGAAATGCTCGAAGAAAATTCAAAATTGCATTATTTTCACTTTATATGCGTAATTATCATTTATAATCCAATCTTTTTGAATAAATAACATATAAATCATATTATAGACAATTTAAAGAGTTTGAATGTAGATTATTGTGATAAAATGACTTAAAATGAATCCAGAAATGATTGAAATGCTCAAATGATGCTCAAAATTGCATTATTTGCACTTTATATGCGTAATTAAAAGTATAATCCAATATTTTTGAATAAATAATATATGAATCATATTCTAGAAAGTGTAAAGAGTTTAAATATAGATTATTGTGATGAAATGACTTAGAATGAATCCAGAAACAATTGAAATGCTCAAAAGAATATCCAGAATTGCATTATTTTCACTTTATATGCGTAATTATCATTTATAATCCAATCTTTTTGAATAAATAACAAATAAATCATATTCTAGACAGTTTAAAGAGTTTAAATGTAGATTATTGTGATGAAATGACTTAAAATGAATCCAGAACCGATTGAAATGCTCCAATGATGTTCAGAATTGCATTTATTGCACTTTATAAGCGTAATTAAAAGTATAATCCAATATTTTTGAATAAATAATACATGAATCATATAATGAATCATATTCTAGCATGTATATTCCAATCTTTTTAAATACACAAGATATGAATCATATTCTAGATAGTATAATGAGTTTAAATATAGATTATTGTATTGAAATGACTTAGAATGAATTCAAAAACGATTGAAATGCACAAATAATGCTCCGAATTGCATTATTTGTAATTTATATACGTAATTACCACGTGTAATCGAATCGTTTTGAATAAATAACACTTGAATCATATTCTACACAGCATGAAGAGTTTAAAAGTGGATTACCGTGATGAAATGATTTTGAAAAGAATCCAGAAACTAATGAAATGCTCAAATAAAGCTCAAAATTGCATTATTACGCTTTATATGCGTAATTGCCATGTATAATTCAACTTTTTTGAATAAATAACTCATGAGTCATATTCTAGACAGTATAATGAGTTTACATGTAGATTATTGTGATGCTCAGAAACAATTGAAATGCACAAATGATGCTCAGAATTACATTATTTGCACTTTATATGCGTAATTATCAATTATAATCCAATCTTTTACAATAAACAAGAAATAAATCATATTAAAGACAGTATAAAGAGTTCAAATGTAGATTATTGTGATGAAATGAGTTAGAATGAATCCAGAAACAATTGAAATGCTAAAAGGATGCCCAGAATTGCATTATTTTCACTTTATATGCGTAATTATCATTTATAATCCAATCTTTTTGAATAAATAGCATATAAATCATATTATGGACAGTTTAAAGAGTTTAAATGTAGATTATTGTGATTAAATGACTTAAAATGAATCCAGAATCGATTGAAATGCTCAAATGATGCTCAGAATTGAATAATTTGCACTTTATATGCGTAATGAAAAGTATAATCCAATATTTTTGAATAAATAATACATGAATCATATTCTAGAGAGTATAAAGAGTTTAAATATAGATTATTGTGATGAAGTGACCTAGAATGAATCAAGAAACGATTTAAAAGCTCAAATGATACCCAGAATTACATTTTTTGCACTTTATGTGCGTAATTACCATGTATAATCCAATCTTTTTGAATAAACAAGAAATGAATCATATTAAAGATAGTGTAAACAGTTTAAATGTAGATTATTGTCATTAAATGACTTAAAAAGAATCAATAAATGTTTGAAATGCTATAATAATACTCAGAATTGCATTATTTGCACTTTATATGCATAATTACCATGTATATTCCAATCTTTTTAAATAAACAAGATATGAATCATATTCTAGATAGTATAATGAGTTTTAATGTAGATTATTGTATTGAAATGACTTAGAATGAAATAAAAAACAATTGAAATGCTTAAATAATGCTCAGAATTGCATTATTTGCAATTTATATGCGTAATTACCATGTATAATGCAATCGTTTTGAATAAATAACACATGAATCATATTCTACACAGTATGAAGAGTTTAAATGTACGTTATTGTGATGAAATGACTTTGAATGAATCCAGAAGCAATTGAAATGCTCAAAGGATACTCAGAATTGCATTATTGTACTTTATATGCGTAATTGCCTTGTATAATTCAAGTTTTTTGAATAAATAACACATGAGTCATATTTTAGACGGTATAAAGAGTTTAAATGTAGATTATTGTGATGAAATGACTTAAAATGAATCCAGAACTGATTGAAATGCTCAAATGATGCTCGGAATTAGATTATTTGCACTTTATAAGCGTAATTAAAAATATAATCCAATATTTTTGAATAAATAATATATGAATCATATTCTAGAGAGTATAAAGAGTTTAAATATAGATTATTGTGATGAAGTGACTTAGAAAGAATCAAGAAACGATTTAAAAGCTCAAATGACACTCAGAATTGCATTTTTTGCACTTTATATGCGTAATTACCATATATAATCCAATTTTTTTGAATAAACAAGAAATGAATCATATTAAAGATAGTATAAACAGTTTAAATGTAGATTATTGTGATGAAATGACTTAGAATGAATCAAGAAAAGATTAAAATGCTAAAATGATACTCAGAATTGCATTATTTGCACTTTATATGCGTAATTACCATGTATAATCTAGTCTTTTTATATAAACAAGATATGAATCATATTCTAGAAAGTATAGAGAGTTTAAATGTAGATTACTTTGATCAAATTACAAAGAATTAATTCAGAAACGATTGAAATGCTCAAATTATATTCAGAATTGCATTATTTGCAATTTATATGCGTAATTACCATGTATAATCCAATCGTTTTCAATTAATAGGATATGAATCATATTCTAGATAGTATAAAGTGTTTAAATATAGATTATTATGATAATATGACTTGGAACGAATCAGGAAACGATTGAAATGCTCAAATGATAATCAGAATTGCATTATTTGCACTTTATGTGCTTAATTACCTTGTATGATCCAATATTTTTTAATAAACAAGATATGAATCATATTCTAGACAGTATAAAGAGTTCAAATGTAGATTATTATGATGAAATGACTTGGAATGAATCAAGAAACGAGTGAAATTCTCAAATTATACTCAGAATTGTATTATTTGCAGTTTTTATACGTAATTACCTTGTATAATCCAATTCTTTTCGAAAAAAACAAGATATGAATCTTATTAAGGGACAGTATAAAGAGTTTAAATGTAGATTATTTTGATGAAATGACTTAGAATGAACTCAGAAACGATTGAAATGTTCAAATGATACTCAGAATTGTATTATTTGCACTTTATATGCGTAATTACCATATATAATCCACTCTTTTTAAATAAACAAGAGATGAATCATATTTTAGACAGTATAAAAAATTTAAATATAGATTATTGTGATTAAGTGACTTAGAATGAATCCGGAAACGATTTAAAAGCTCAAATCATACTCAGAATTGCATTTTTTGTAATTTATATGTGTAATTACAATGTATAATCCAATCTTTTTGAATAAACAAGAAATGAATCATATTAAAGACAGTATAAAGAGTTTAAATGTAGATTATTGTGATGAAATGACTTAGAATGAATCAAAAAATGATTGAAATGCAATGATACGTAGAATTGCATTATTTGCAATTTATATGCGTAATTACCATGTATATTGCAATTTTGTCAAGTAGACAAGATATGAATCATATTCTAGACAGTATAATGAGTTTAAATGTACATTATTATTCTGAAATGACTTAGAATGAATCCAAAAACGATTGAAATTCTCAAATAATGCTCAGAATTGCATTATTTGCAATTTATATGCGTAATTACCATGTATAATCCAATCGTTTTGAATAAGTAACACATGAATCAAATTCTATACGGTATGAAGTGTTTAAATATAGATTCTTGTAATGAAATGATTTTGAATGAATCCAGAAACAATTGAAATGCTCAAAGGATGCTCAAAATTGCTTTATTGCACTTTATATGCGTAATTGCCTTGCATAATTACAGTTTTTTGAATAAATAACACATGAGTCATATTTTAGACAGTTTAAAGAGTTTAAATGTAGATTATTGTGATGAAATTACTCATAGTAAATCCAGAAACGATTAAAAATGCTAAAATGATGCTCAGAATTACATTATTTGCACTTTATATGCGTAATTATCAATTATAATCCAATCTTTTTATTATAATTAACACATGAATCATATTCTAAATTGTGTAAAGAGTTTAAATATAGATTATTATGATGAAATGACTTAGAATGAATCCAGAAACAATTGAAATGCTCAAAGGATGTCCAAAATTGCATTATTTTCACTTTATATGCGTAATTATCAATTATAATCCAATCTTTTTGAATAAATAACATATAAATCATATTCTAGACAGTATAAAGAGTTTAAATGTAGATTATTGCGATGAAATGACTTAAAATGAATCCAGAAACGATTGAAATGCTCAAATGATGCTCAGAATTGCATTAATTGCACTTTATAAGCGTAATGAAAAGTATAATCCAATATTTTTGAATAAATAATACATGAATCATATTCTAGAGAGTATAAAGAGTTTAAATATAGATTATTGTGATGAAGTTACTTAGAATGAATCAAGAAATAATTTAAAAGCTCAAATGATACTCAGAATTGCATTTTTTGCACTTTATATGGGTAATTACCATGTATAATCCAATCTTTTTGAATAAACAAGAAATGAATCATTTGAAAAACAGTATAAACAGTTTAAATTTAGATTATTGTGATGAAATGACTTAGAATGAATCAAAAAATGATTGAAATACTAAAATGATACACAGAATTGCATTATTTGCAATTTATATGCGTAATTTCCATGTATATTCCAATCTTGTTAAGTAAACAAGATATGAATCATATTCTAGACAGTGTAATGAGTTTATATGTACATTATTATTTTGAAATGACTTAGAATGAATCCAAAAACGATTGAAATTCTCAAATAATGCTCAAAATTGCATTATTTGCAATTTATATACGTAATTACCATGTATAATCCAATCGTTTTGAATAAGTAACACATGAATCATATTCTACACAGTATGAAGAGTTTAAATATAGATTCATGTAATGAAATGATTTTGAAGAAATCTAGAAACAATTGAAATGCTCAAAGGATGCTCAGAATTGCTTTATTGCACTTTATATGCGTAATTGCCTTGTATAATTGAAGTTTTTTGAATAAATAACACGAGTCGTATTTTAGACAGTTTAAAGAGTTCAAATGTAGATTATTGTGATTAAATGCATTAGAACAAATCCAGAAACGATTGAAATGCTCAAATGATGCTCAGAACTTCATTATTTGCACTTTATATGCGTAATTATCAATTATAATCTAATCTTTTTGAATAAATAATACATGAATCATAATCTAGACAGTGTAAAGAGTTTAAATTTAGATTATTGTGGTGAAATGACTTAGAATGAATCCAGAAACAATTGAAATGCTCAAAGGATGCCCAGAAATGCATTATTTTCACTTTATATGAGTAATTATCAATTATAATCTAATATTTTTGAATAAATAACATATAAATTATATTCTAAACAGTTTAAAGAGTTTAAATGTAGATTATTGTGATGAAATGACTTAAAATGAACCCAGAATTGATTGAAATGCTCAAATGATGCTCAGAATTGCATTTATTGCACTTTGTAAGCGTAATTAAAAGTATAATCCAATATTTTTGAATAAATAATACATGAACCATATTCTAGAGAATATAAAAAGTTTCAATATAGATTATTGTGATGAAGTGACATAAAATAAATCCAGAAACGATTTAAAAGCTCAAATGATACTCAGAATTGAATTTTTTGCACTTTATATGCGTAATTATCATGTATAATCCAATCATTTTGAATAAACAAGAAATGAATCATATTAAAGACAGTATAAACAGTTTAAATGTAGATTATTATGTTCAAATGGCTTAGAATGAATCAAAAAACGATTGAAATGCTAAAATGATACTCAGAATTGCATTATTTGCGCTTTATATGCGTATTACCATGTATATTCCAATCTTTTTAAATAAACAAGATATGAATCATATTCTAGACAGTACAATGAGTTTAAATGTATATTATTGTATTGAAGTGACTTAGAATGAATCCAAAAACGATTGAAATGCTCAAATATTGCTCAGAATTGCATTATTAACAATTTATATGCGTAATTACCACGTGTAATCGAATCGTTTTGAATAAATGACACTTGAATCATATTCTACACAGTATGAAGAGTTTAAATGTAGATTATTATGATGAAATGATTTTGAATGAATCCAGAAATGAATGAAATGCACAAATGAAGCTCAAAATTGCATTATTAAGCTTTATATGTTTAATTGCCTTGTATAATTCAAGTTTTTTGAATAAATAACTCATGAGTCATATTCTAGACTGTATAAAGAGTTTAAATATTGATTATTGTGATGAAATGACTTAGAATGAGTCAAAAAACGATTCAAATGCTAAAATGATACTCAGAATTACATTATTTGCACTTTATATGCGTAATTACCATGTATGTTCCAATCTTTTTAAATAAACTAGATATGAATCATATTTTAGACAGTATAATGAGTTTAAATATAGATTATTGTATTGAAATGACTTAGAATGAATCCAAAAAACATTTGAAATGCTCAAAGAAGGCTCAGAATTGCATTATTTGCAATTTATATGCGGAATTACCATGTATCGTTTTGTATAAATAACACATGAATCATATTCTACACAGTATGAAGAGTTTTAATGTAGATTATTGTGATGAAATGATCTTGAATGAATCCAGAAACGATTGAAATGCTCAAATGAAGCTCAGAATTGCATTATTGCACTTTATATGTGTAATTGCCTTGTATAACTCAATTTTTTTAAATAAATAACACATGAGTAATATTCTAGACAGTATAATGAGTTTAAATGTAGATTATTGTGATGAAATTACTTAGAATAAATCCAGAAATAATTGAAATGCTTAAATGATGCTCAGAATTACATTATTTGCAATTTATATGCGTAATTATCAATTATAATCCAATCTTTTTATTATAAATAACACATGAATCATATTATAAACAGTGTAAAGAGTTTAAATATAGATTATTGTGATGAAATAACTTAGAATAAATCGAGAAACAATTGAAATGCTCAAATTATGCCCATAATTGCATTATTTTCACTTTATATGCGTAATTATCATTGATAATCCAATCTTTTTGAATAAATAACAAATAATTCATATTCTAGACAGTATAAAGAGTTTAAATGTAGATTATTGTGATGAAATGGCTTAGAACAAATCCAGAAATGATTGAAATGCTCAAATGATGCTCAGAATTTCATTATTTGCACTTTATATGCGTAATTATCAATTATAATCTAATCTTTTTGAATAAATAACACATGAATCATATTCTACAGAATATAGAGAGTTTAAATATAAATTATTGTGATGAAGTGATATAAAGTGAATCCAGAAAAGATTTAAAACCTCAAATGATACTCAGAATTGCATTTTTTGCACTTTATATGCGTAATTACCATGTATAATCCAATCTTTTTTTATAAATAAGAAATGAATCACATTAAAGACAGTATAAACAGTTTAAATGAAGATTATTGTGATGAAATGACTTAGAATGAATCAAAAAACGATTGAAATGCACAAATGAAGCTCAGAATTGCATTATTGCACTTTATATACGTAATTGCCTTGTATAATTCAATTTTTTTGAATAAATAACACATGAGTAATACTCTAGACAGTATAATGAGTTTAAATGTAGATTATTGTGATTAAATTACTTAGAATAAATCCAGAAATAATTGAAATGCTTAAATGATGCTCAGAATTGCATTATTTGCAATTTATATGCGTAATTACCACGTGTAATCGAATCGTTTTGAATAAATGACACTTGAATCATATTCTACACAGTATGAAGAGTTTAAATGTAGATTCTTGTGATGAAATGATTTTGAATGAATCCAGAAACAATTGAAATGCTCAAAGAATGCTCGGAATTGCATTATTGCACTTTATATGCGTAATTGCCTTGCATAATTACAGTTTTTTGAATAAATAACACATGAGTCATATTTTAGACAGTTTAAATAGTTTAAATGTAGATTATTGTGATGAAATTACTCATAGTAAATCCAGAATCGATTAAAAATGCTAAAATGATGCTCAGAATTACATTATTTGCAATTTATATACGTAATTATCAATTATAATCCAATATTTTTATTATAAATAACACATGAATCATATTCTAAACAGTGCAAAGAGTTTAAATATTGATTACTGTGATGAAATGACTTAGAATAAATCCAGAAACAATTGAAATGCTCAAATGATGCCCAGAATTGCATTATTTTCACTTTATACGCGTAATTATCATTTATAATCCAATCTTTTTGAATAAATAATAAATAATTCATATTCTAGACAGTATAAATAGTTTAAATATAGATTATTGTGATGAAATGACATAAAATGAATCCAGAAACGATTTAAAAGCACAAATGATACTCTGAATTGCATTTTTTGCACTTTATATGCCTAATTACCATGTATAATCCAATCTTTTTTTATAAATAAGAAATGAATCATATTGAAGACAGTATAAACAGTATAAATGAAGATTATTGTGATGAAATGACTTAGAATGAATCAAAAAACGATTGAAATGCTAAAATGATACTCAGAATTGCATATTTGCACTTTATATGCGTAATTACCTTGTATATTCCAATCTTCTTAAATAAACAAGATATGAATCATATTCTAGACAGTACATTGAGTTTAAATGTAGATTATTTTATTGAAATGACTTAGAATGAATCCAAAAACGACTGAAATGCTCAAATAATGCTCAGAATTGCATTATTTGCAATTTATATGCATAATTACCACGTGTAATCGAATCGTTTTGAATAAATGACACTTGAATCATATTCTACACAGTATGAAGAGTTTCAATGTAGATTATTATGATGAAATGATTTTGAATGAATCCAGAAATGAATGAAATGCACAAATGAAGCTCAGAATTGCATTATTGCACTTTATATACGTAATTGCCTTGTATAATTCAATTTTTTTGAATAAATAACACATGAGTAATACTCTAGACAGTATAATGAGTTTAAATGTAGATTATTGTGATTAAATTACTTAGAATAAATCCAGAAATAATTGAAATGCTTAAATGATGCTCAGAATTGCATTATTTGCAATTTATATGCGTAATTACCACGTGTAATCGAATCGTTTTGAATAAATGACACTTGAATCATATTCTACACAGTATGAAGAGTTTAAATGTAGATTATTATGATGAAATGATTTTGAATGAATCCAGAAATGAATGAAATGCACAAATGAAGCTCAGAATTGCATTATTGCACTTTATATACGTAATTGCCTTGTATAATTCAATTTTTTTGAATAAATAACACATGAGTAATACTCTAGACAGTATAATGAGTTTAAATGTAGATTATTGTGATTAAATTACTTAGAATAAATCCAGAAATAATTGAAATGCTTAAATGATGCTCAGAATTGCATTATTTGCAATTTATATGCGTAATTACCACGTGTAATCGAATCGTTTTGAATAAATGACACTTGAATCATATTCTACACAGTATGAAGAGTTTAAATGTAGATTATTATGATGAAATGATTTTGAATGAATCCAGAAATGAATGAAATGCACAAATGAAGCTCAGAATTGCATTATTGCACTTTATATACGTAATTGCCTTGTATAATTCAATTTTTTTGAATAAATAACACATGAGTAATACTCTAGACAGTATAATGAGTTTAAATGTAGATTATTGTGATTAAATTACTTAGAATAAATCCAGAAATAATTGAAATGCTTAAATGATGCTCAGAATTGCATTATTTGCAATTTATATGCGTAATTACCACGTGTAATCGAATCGTTTTGAATAAATGACACTTGAATCATATTCTACACAGTATGAAGAGTTTAAATGTAGATTATTATGATGAAATGATTTTGAATGAATCCAGAAATGAATGAAATGCACAAATGAAGCTCAGAATTGCATTATTGCACTTTATATACGTAATTGCCTTGTATAATTCAATTTTTTTGAATAAATAACACATGAGTAATACTCTAGACAGTATAATGAGTTTAAATGTAGATTATTGTGATTAAATTACTTAGAATAAATCCAGAAATAATTGAAATGCTTAAATGATGCTCAGAATTGCATTATTTGCAATTTATATGCATAATTACCACGTGTAATCGAATCGTTTTGAATAAATAACACTTGAATCATATTCTACACAGTATGAAGAGTTTGAATGTAGATTCTTGTGATGAAATGATTTTGAATGAATCCAGAAACAATTGAAATGCTCAAAGGATGCTCAGAATTGCATTATTGCACTTTATATGCGTAATTGCCTTGTATAATTACAGTTTTTAGAATAAATCCAGAAATAATTGAAATGCTTAAATGATGCTCAGAATTACATTATTTGCAATTTATATGCGTAATTATCAATTATAATTCAATATTTTTATTATAAATAACACATGAATCATATTATAAACAGTGTAAATAGTTTAAATATAGATTATTGTGATGAAATGACTTAGAATAAATCCAGAAACAATTAAAATGCCCAAAGGATGCCCAGAATTGCATTATTTTCACTTTATATGCGTAATTATCATTTATAATTCAATATTTTTGAATAAATAACATATAAATCATATTCTAGACAGTATAAAGAGTTTGAATGTAGATTATTGTGATGAAATGACTTAAAATGAATCTAGAACCGATTGAAATGCTCAAATGATGCTCAGAATTGCATTAATTGCACTTTATAAGCATAATTAAAAGTATAATCCAATATTTTTGAATAAATAATACATGAACCATATTCTAGAGAATATAAAGAGTTTCAATATAGATTACTGTGATGAAGTGACATAAAATAAATCCAGAAACGATTTAAAAGCTCAAATGATACTCTGAATTGCATTTTTTGCACTTTATATGCGTAATTACCATGTATAATCCAATCTTTTTGAATAAATAAGAAATGAATCATATTAAAGACAGTGTAAACAGTTTAAATGTAGATTATTGTGATGAAATGACTTAGAATGAATCAAAAAACGATTGAAATGCTAAAATGATTCTCAGAATTGCATTATTTGCGCTTTATATGCGTAATTATCATGTATATTCCAATATTTTTAAATAAACAAGATATGAATCATATTCTAGACAGTATAATGAGTTTAAATGTAGATTATTGTATTGAAATGACTTAGAATGAATCAAAAAACGACTGAAATGCTCAAATAATGCTCAGAATTGCATTATTTGCAATTTATATGCGTAATTACGACGTGTAATCGAATCGTTTTGAATAAATAACACTTGAATCATATTTTACACAGTATGAAGAGTTTAAATGTAGATTATTGTGATGAAATGATTTTGAATGAATCCAGAAACGATTGAAATGCTCAAATGAAGCTCAAAATTGCATTATTGCACTTTATATGCGTAATTGCCTTGTATAATTCATGTTTTTTGAATAAATAACTCATGAGTCATATTATAGACAGTATAATGAGTTTAAATGTAAATTATTGTGATGGAATGACTTAGAATAAATCCAGAAACGATTGAAATGCTCAATTGATGCTCAGAATTGCATTATTTGCACTTTATATGCGTAAGTATCAATTATAATCCAATATTTTTGAATAAATAACACATGAATCATATTCTAGATAATGTAAAGTGTTTAATATAGATTATTGTGATGAAATGATTTAGAATGAATCCAGAAACAATTGAAATGCTCAAAGGATGCCCAGAATTGCATTATTTGCACTTTATATTTGTAATTACCATGTATAATCCAACCATTTATATAAACAAGATATGAATCATATTCTAGAAAGTATAGAGAGTTTAAATGTAGATTACTTTGATCAAATAACATAGAATGAATTCAGAAAGGATCGAAATGCTCAAATTATATTCAGAATTGCTTTATTTGCACTTCATATGCGTAATTTTCAATTATAATCCAATTTTTTTGAATAAATAACACATGAATTATATTCCGGAGAGTATAATGAGTTTAAATGTAGATTATTGTGATGAAATGACTTTGAATGCATCGAGAAACAATTGAAATGCTCAAATAATAGTCAAAATTGCATTATTTGCACTTTATATGCTTAATTACCATGTATAATCCAGTCTTTTATATAAACAAGATATGAATCATATTCTAGAAAGTACAGAGAGTTTAAATGTAGATTACTTTGATCAAATGACATAGAATGAATTCAGAAACGATTGAAATACTCAAATAATATTCAGAATTATTTTATTTGCACTTTATATGCGTAATTACCATGAATAATCCAATCTTTTTGAATAAATAAGATATGAATCATATTCTATAGATAGTATAAAGTGTTTAAATATAGATTATTATGATAATATGACTTAGAACGAATCAAGAAACGATTGAAATGCTCCAATGATGCTCAGAATTATATTATTTGCACTTTACATGCGTAATTACTATGTATGTGTTTAACCCTAAATATTGATGCCAATTGAGGGGTTTCAATGATTATAAAAATACCAGATAAATCTGATAAATCTTCGACCGGATGTGAAAAATACCAAACAAGCTCCAAAAATTCTACAAAAATACCCAAAAATCCCCTGAGATTTACATAGAATTATGGAGGCTTTAAAATACCAGAAACATCAACAAAAGCCCCAATTTATGCAAAGAAGTCCAAGATTTTGGGAAAAATAAATAAAATGGCAGAAGGGGTATTTTTGAGAAATTATTGATTCCGTGAAGTTCTACATATTTTTATGAGGGTGTGTGAAAAATATCATGGAAAAATTCATTTTGGAGAGGGTCCAAATAATTAATCTTGGATTAGCAAGCTTGAAAATCCAATCTAAACGGATAAATGGAGGCGTCTGGGATAAGCGAATAGAGAGGGAGGATGTCGCTGGTTCAAACCTTCCCACTTCGTAACTAGCCGCGAATAGACCTGGTGCATACACTGAAGAGCGTGGTCGATCCAATTCCTATCACTGGTCTACAAAGAACCAGGTGCAGGAGAAGATAAATGGAGGGACCTTCGCCTCCAACGAATTTCGGTTAAAAGAGGCGATCGAGGCCAGAAAGAAAGTGGGGAGCGAAATTGGAAATTGGAGAGAAAATCGGAACTCTGGCAAGGAGCGAAGCGCTGAGAAGACGAAGTGAAGCACAAAGGGGAAGCAACATCGACAATTCTCAAGCCAGAGAGGGAAAGAGAGCACTAGGTTAGCTAATTGTAATAGTTAGTGAGAGAGAGAGAAAGGAAAATTGAAGATCGCCAGGCTGAGAGACGAGTTCAGATAGGAAGAAATAGACGAGCGAAGATCAAGCGATCGATTGTAAAGAAAAAAGGTAGTTTATAAGAGAAAGAAATAAAAGTTTTGGATCGATCTGTTGCATGAGATTTGGTTTGAGTTTTGACATGAATTTGCTTTCTCGAATTTCTCAGATTTCTGTCGAAATTTAAGTGATTTCTTGATTAATTAGCAACGATTGGCCCTTAAAACACAGTAAATGTTAGTAATTAGAGATTTTCTTGATGTTCTTTTGAATTTGTTAAGTGATTAGCCGCAGGTTTCGCAACATGTCGATTCTGAACTCGAATTCACTATTTTCTTTCCTTTTCTATAGTAGGCGATTGATATCACCAATTCAGTTGTCTCCTGTTATTTATGACTGCCAATTTCAATTTAAATGGATTGGATACGAAATTATCAAAATCGATTGGTCAAATTTGAGTTCAAGAATTGACAAATTAGGGAAAGTTAGTGGTTGGTTTAAGCGAATGTCAGCTTGATTCTCTAGGTTGCTGTATCAAATAATATGAATTTTCGAAATATCATCTATTCTCGTCAGACTTGACCTTGATCCCCAATTCTTACCCCCTTGACCAAGGTAAATGACACCGTCTTTACCTCCTCTCATACTAAGCCAGCTGAAACACCGTTTCACATAGCTGGAATTTGAAATAATCAAGGTCAAAATCTGATAAGAGTAAGGAAAGTTCTGTTAAATGTTCTTTAGAAAGGGTACATTATAGGTTAGGCATGAATAATGCATTTGCAGGAACTGTCTTATTAAATTCAGGAATTTCTATTGTTACTCGATAGGTATAGGATTCACTTGCTGTGATAAATAGGTATAGGGAAGTGTGTTAATTTGAAATGCAGTATGGAATTGTTTATTTTACTATTGATTTCTAATTCTTAAGTGTACACACTGTGTTGAACTATCCTCTTCTTGATCATTTAGATTTCAATGTAAATGAATTGAGCATAAAATCAGCAAGATTGATTATTTCAAATCTGAAATCAAGATTGAGTAATTAGAGAAGTTCAATGGTTAATACAAAGGGAAATTAATTTGATTTACTAAACTGTTGCGTTTGTGATGTAAATTCTTGAAATGTTATCAGTTCTGATCAGATTTGATCTTGATTCCCCTTGAATAAAGTAGGCGACACCGTCCCTACCTCTTGTTATTATAATCTAACTGAAACACCGTTTCAAATAGTTGGAGTTTGAAACACTCAAGATCAGATCTGATAAGGAATAGAAGAAAGCCTGTTAAACTCCCTTTATAAAACTGAATACATTGGATATAAATAGGGAATAGTCAAATTCTGTGAATTGTGTGTAAATGCTGTTCTTGCTCAACCTGCTCCTTAATTGTTTAATGCTGATATTGCATGATGCATTTTTTTTTAATCTCAATCCTAATTGCCGCACCTCTCCATTTTGGCATATTTTTCATGATTATTAGCATTGTAAAAAGTTGTGAATGATGCATCCTAGGATTGAACAGATCCAGTAATATGTTAAGTTAGTTATACGTCATTGAAATTACTTGGACAAACCTCTTCCTGTTCTTGCTTCCTATTTTGCATTACAAATAACATCTCACTGGTTTGAGACACCGTCTCAAACATGACCGCCTGAAACATATCTCAATCTGGTAGGAGACATCGTCTCCATTTCTTTACCAGATTCTCAAACAAAATGACAAAAGGATAAGGGGAGGTGCTGTCCAAATGATTTCAGAATTTAATGTTTATAATAGCATATTTTACTGCTGGTCCATGATTGCTTTGGTTACTTCTTTAATTTCAAGTTTTGTGATTAATTATGGTAGGTCGTTTCTTTTCCCCTGACTGTATTAGGTTTAGTTTAATCATTGATTTCAACAGGTAGTTCTTGAATGAATGAGAGTTAATGTATAATTATGTTATCAAAGTCTCACTGACAGGAAATAGAAATAAAAATGCAATAGTTATGGTTAGAAAGTGCAGCTACTATAGTACAATCAGGTTTAACTGAGTAACACTTCCCTTAATATTTTTTTTGTTCACTGTCGCTAAATTGCACGGCATGAGACACTGTCTCAACAATGCCACGCATTATACACCTTGATCTGACCGGAGACACCGTCTCCATTCTTGTCAGATCCTTGAAAATAAAACAACAAAATAGGGGGGAGATGCTGCCCGATTTTTGTCAGGATTTATTTCTGCAATTTGTTTAGAAAATAGGACTGAAATGCATAAGAAGAGTAAAGTTTGTTAAAAAGCATCATTCTCTGCTCTGACACATGTGTGGCTTAACTTCCAAGTGCCACAATAATGTAATTAAATAGCATCTTCTGAAGCTGATCCATGCGAATATCTGTTTTAGAGTAGTTTTGAGCTCAAATAATAAGCCAAGCATAAGTTGCACTGCATTATGTTGAATAATTTTATTAAAATGTAGTGGAATTTAGTAAGTAAAAATGGAGTTTACAAGCTTTGTAATTAGCTGTGTCAAGTGTTGTTTGCTGTACCTTTGAGAGAAATAACAAAGTTGTGGATTTTACATGAGTATAATCTATAGACGTTTTGAGTAAATTATGTGTGCTGCATGTCACTTCATGACAATGTGCTTTTGTTTCAAAGGACCTAACTTTATAAAAAAGTAACAACTGACAAAGGGGCCCAGGGGTATTATTGGAAACGGCTTAGAAATTGCATAGTTGATTGTTTACTGAACTAATCAGAAAGGCAATTAGATAGTATGGTTTCAGGTCATAGTGTAAATAAGTGGTACATTTTGCTTCATGGTTGTTGTACTGTCTAGATAATCATTTCAAATGTTCAATAATAAAGACCTGATTGCATGCTAGTGCACATATGTTTAATGTAAATAGTAATGTTGTTTAAACCTGAAGCTCTGCTGCAATTAAATTGAATTATCACAATGATGATTGTGGTGATCTTTGTTGTAAAGATATTGACTTGTTAGGCATGAAATTCTTAAGCCTATTACATAACGGTAAGAACAAGGAGCTGTCTGTATGACCCAAAATCAAAGCCAAATGCCAAGTGAATCTATTCTCATATACAACTCTATGTTATTTCATCGATTTATCAACTGAATCACTGACTTCTCTTTCCTTTTATTTATTACAGGTGCCTAAGAAGAATAAAAAAAAAAAAAAGCTTTTAACTCTGTGTATATAATAACAATGTCAATGTCAATAGTTCATGAATTGTAAACAAAGCTTCAAAATTAATTGGTCTGTATCCTAATTGTTATTTTCTTCTAGAGAATCGAACATATAGTGTGCTATGCGAACCTGAAATTGGATGAATGACATACTAGATGTTTGTTTTCAGCATTGACTGTATAGAAGTTATATATTTGCTCATGGATGTTTGCTGATTTTAATATACATGTAATAAGAAATGAGGAATGATGCTATCTGAAACAAATGATATATGTGGAAATATTGTGAGTTATATTTATTTGCGCAATTGTAAAGTATATTCCTCATTTAAGCTATGTCGGCTGGTACAAACATTAAGTTCTCCGTATACTGACATAAATCTCCACCTTACTTCCCTATGCTCACCAAGTCCTGTACCAGCCCTCTATACCTACACCAATTCCTTTACTGGTATCCTTACTCTACACTGCTCCCTATACCAACATATCCCTGTACCAATTCTGTACCCATGTAATGGCTTCCTAACTTACCCCATACATACTACTGTACCGGCTCCTGAACCAAACCAAGTTCCCTCAATGTTCATATCAAGGAACCTTTAGCCGGTACCAAAACCTTACCTTGTTCCCTGTACCGATATCAAATGAAACCCATTGACACCCAAACCTCCTCCTTACTGGTACCCATACTGAAATTTACTCACACCAATCTGATACTGCTAATGGTTTCCTGTACCAATTGCGTCCCTGTACCAGCCCTACCATTGATGTATAATGGGCCATTGATCAAAACCCTTTATTTTTACCAGACCAAAGTTAATAAAAAAAAGAACTCAACGAAAAGAATATTAAAAGTAAAAGCTAAATATAAGTAAGGCCCAAGTTAAATTAAGCCCAATGAAAAGGAATAATTAACTAAACTCGTTCAGATCCATTATGACAGTGTTTAAACAAAACAAATTTTCAAAGATAGCCTCAAATCCAGAAAATTCACCGAAATGACCCCAAAATTTAGAAAAAATCAGATAAAACATTTACAAAATTCTAAAAATCTAAATAAACCAAAAATTGTTGATATTTTGATATGGAAACTTGTCAAACTAACAAACTTTTGGATTCTTGAAGTATTTTCTTTATAAAAAAAATGAATTTCATAGAAACGATAAACACAATAAACCTTTTACAATAAAATTTCAGAAAATAAAACATAAATAAAAGCAAAGTAAAGCAATTTCCAAAAATATTATTTCCAACCAAGTATTTTCAAATAGATATCTTCAAAAATCAAAAATAAGAAAAGAAGTAAAAAATCCTTAAAATGCAAAGTCAAAACAACACAAATTGTATAAGTCACCTTTACTCAAAGAGAAATGTTAGAAATATGAAATAATAAAAAAAAATAGAAACTCAAACCTAAAAACCAGAAACCGAAACTCAAACCAAAAGACAAATACTGAAAACTCTGAAACTGAAACTGAAACCGAAAGCCAAATCCTAAAAGCCTTGAAACTTAAACCAAGAAGCCAAATCCTAAAATCCTGAAATTCAAACCAAAACCAAGCCTTTGTTAGGAACTCAAGTCCTTGTGCAATTTTAATTTTATTATTAATTAATATCTAATTAAACATGCACAACAAAAAAGGATCTAGTATTTAAGTATCAAGCACACATGAGAAACGGGAAGGAGTTTTGTACCTCTTCCAAACTCGCAATTGGAAGGCTCGATCCATGGTATTGAAGTCGATGGCGTGTCTCCAATCACCACAACCACGCTGGCCTTGAGTCCACCAAAAGTCTTAACCAAATTCTAGAGGTTTGTGCTAGCAAACCCTAGAATGGGGCTAATTCCTTGTTGCCTTTCTTCACAAAATTAACTATTTAATTTGTGGCTAATATTCAACACATGAATTCCTATGGAAGAGCAATAATTTGAGAGAGCAATGGAAGAGAAAAATCTGATTTTTTTCTGTAATTTTCGTCCATATTAATTAGGGAGAGAGGAAGAGGTTAACGCTAAATTTAGCTGTGTTGTTTTCTTAATTAACAGCCCTATATTTAGGCATCCAAACCTCATCCTTCTTTCACCCAATATGGACAAAATTGCCCCTATATGCTGGCCACGAAATGGCCTAATTTAGTGATTTCATTTTATTATTTTGCTCTCATATTAACACATTAAATCAATCATTTAATGGTCTAATTAAATTGCTTTCTTATTAAGCTGAATTTTCAATTCAACCAATTAAAATATGTTGGATAAAATTAATTATCAACTCATTGATAATTATTTTGGAATTAGCAAATGCATTAACTTATTTCTATATGATCCCTTTGATTTAATTAATTATAACGGTTCATAACGGTATATAAATAATTAATCAACTTATCATATTTTCACTGGGCTTACTGCTGTGAATAAATAAATAATGTATTGTATGGTTAAAACTTTATTTGTGTGACCCTTTGAGGATTTATGTTATGTTGGCCATGAAAATAAATCATTATTTATTTCCAATAATCATAAGCGGTATCTAGCAACACGTTATGATTCTCAATTAACATAAATAAATAACGTACTGTTACAGTATTTCAATCCTGCATAAGAAATAAAATATTTTCTTGTCTTGATTCTTATGTCACATGATATCATTATATAATTCAAGATTGGAATGTGTCATTCTTGCAGATTATACATTTCTTGATCTAGAGACAATTGTATAAGTTGCTAGCAAATAATTCATCTCCATCAAGGAGCCAAAACAGATATCGTCACTCACTAAGTAAATTAGTGAGGGACATACGGTTTTCTTGATGAACAGTTTCCCGCACAATTCAAGAGAACATAAATAAAGTCCGTATAGTAGCCCTTATCAGGAATCAGCGGTAGACGATATTTATAGAACTTATCCTCATGTGGAAAAATTGAACCATCTCAAACTTAGAATCAAACTCAAATGAAATAAATAATGACACATAACACAATCCATATATTTATTTCATTGGGTCATGTCCTGTATTATGTTCCACAACATATACATATGCAATTAAGTTGATAACTCTTTATCTATGATTTGTAGAACTTAATCATCACTTAACTTGCATACTAATCTTTTAAAATAATTAATATTCATTGTTAATTATCAAGATTATGGACAATTTAGATTTATTATTATCATTTAACTATAAATGAAACACATAGATCCACAATTCATATTCTCGACCTGAATGATCTGTCAATAATAAACTCTAGGAACAAATGATCAAACATCATCAATAACATAAACTAATATCATAGCTATCAAATGATTGGCTTCTAGGAAATAACTCCAACAGCCTTTTCTTAAAAGCCATTAGAAATTTAGACGTTCTCAATTGGGTTCCGTCAATTAGGTCTGGTATTATCACTTGAGTCCAATTTAAGCCAAAAAGAATAAGCCCCGCATAAACATAAAGTTACTTTAAAAAGCGATTTTTCCTAGCTCATTACTTATATCCTTTAAACCCCTTAATCAGAGGTTCCCGTAGGCAACTACGGGATAATTAACAATAGGGACTTGAGCCTATTGGAAAGAAATGACCCGCAAAATTAATAAACCCTCATAACAAGTGACTCTTGTTCTGGTTCTCTTCTTGTCAAGAGATACTCGGAACAGAGATCGAACCTTAAGGGGGGTGAATCTAAGGTTTATTCCACTTTCTCGAGGAGACCGTTTCATTCTTCGAGGGATGACAAAAAAGCTCGCACAGTATGCTCAAATCTTTTTGAATAAATATGATATTAATCATATTATAGACAGTATAAAGAGTTTAAATCTAGATTTTTGTGATTAAATGACTTTTAAACGAATTCAAAAACGCTAAAACTGTTGAAGTGATCATCAGAATTTTTATTATTTGCACATTTTATGCATAATTACTATGTATAATCTAATCATTTTTAATAAGTAAGATCCGAAACATATTCTAGACTCAATGAAGTGTTTAAATTTTGATTATTGTGATCAAATGACTTAAAACGAATTCAAAATCGCTAAAGATGTTCAAGTGATAATCAGAATTTGTATTAATTGCATATTATTTGCATAATTACTATGTATAATCCGATCATTTTGATTATGTACAAAAGGAAAAAAAATTCTAGACTATATGAAGAGTTGAAATCTTGATTATTGTGATCAAATGACTTAAAACAAATGCAAAATTGTTGAAATGTTCAAATGATACTCAGAATTTGCATTATTTGCATATTATATGCGTAATTAATATGTATAATCCCATCATTTCTAATAAGTAAGATAGGAAACATATTATAGACTATATAAAAATATTAAATCTAGATTATTGTGATCAAATAAATTAAAATGAATTCAAAATTGCTTGAAATGCTCAAATGATACTCAGAATTGCATTATTTGAACTTTATATGCGTAATTACAATTATAATCCAATCTTTTCAAACAAATAAGATATGAATCATATTCTAGATAGTATAAAGATATGAATAATATGCATAGTTACTATGTATATTCCAATCTTTTTTAAATAAACAAGTTATGAATAATATCCAATATTTTAAATAATACTCAGAATTGCATTATTAGCAATTTATATGCATAGTTACTATGTATATTCCAATCTTTTTTAAGTAAACAAGATATAATAATATTTTAGACAGTATAAAAAGTTCAAATGTAGATTATTGTGATGAAATGACTTAAAATGAATCCAGATACGATCGAAATGCTCAAATTATACTTAGAATTGTAATATTTGCCATATATAGGCGTAATTACTGTATATAATACAATCTTTTTGAATAAATAGAATATGAAACATATTCTAGATAGTATAAAGAGTTTAAATGTAGATTATTGTGATGAAATGACTTAGAATGAATTCAGAAATGATTGAAATGCTAAAATGATACTCAGAATTGCATTTTTCACACTTTATATGCGTAATTACTATGTATAATTCAATCTTTTTGAATAAATAAGGTATGAATCATATTCTAGACTGTATAAAAAGTTAAAATGTATTTTATTGTGATACAATGACTTAGAATGAATCCAGAAACGATTGAAATGCTCAATTGATACTCAGAATTGCATTATATGCACTTTATATGCGTAATTACTATGTAGATTCCAATCTTTTTATATAAATTAGATATGATCCATTATCTAAACACTATTGGGATCGTTTGGATGGGCTAGGAATAGCCTATTCCTAGGAATAGTTTCTTCCTAGGCATAAATCTCTCTCACAAAGTTATACACTTCCCAATGTTTTACCTCTAAAATCCTTATTCTTTCCTTATTCCCATACGATCCAAACGAGCCCATTAAGAGTTTAAATGTTGATAATTGTGATGAAATGACTTAGAATAAATCCAAAAACTGTTGAAATGCTCAAATGATACTCATAATTGCATTATTTCCTCTTTATATACGTAATTACTATGTATAGTCTAATCTTTTTAAATAAATTAGCTATGAGCCATTATCTAAACAGTATAAAAAGTTTAAATTTAGATTATTGTGATGAAATGATTTCGAATGAATCCATAAACGATTGAAATGCTAAAATGATACTCATAATTGCATTATTTGCACTTTATATGCGTAATTACTATGTATAATCCAATATTTTTCAATAAATAAGATATGAATGATATTCTATATAGTATAAAGAGTTTAAATGTAGATTATTGTGATGAAATGACTTGGAATGAATCCAGAAACGATTGAAATGCTTAAATAATACTCAGAATTGCATTATTTGCACTTTATATGCGTAATAACTATGTATATTCAATCTTTTTGAATAAATAAAATATGAATCATATTCTAGATAGTATAAAGAGTTTAAATGTGGATTATTGTGAGGAAAATGACTTGGAATGAATCCAGAAACGATTGAAATGCTCAATTGATACTCAGAATTGCATTATTTGCACTTTATATGCGTAATTACTATGTATAATCCAATATTATTGAATAAATAAGATATGAATCATATTCTAGATTGTTTAAATAGTTTGAATGTACATTTGTTTGATGAAATGACTTAGAATGAACCCAGAAAACGATTGAAATGCTTAAATGATACTCAGAATTGCATTATTTGCAGTTTTTATGCGTAATTACTACGTATAATTCAATCTTTTTGAATAAATAAGATATGAATCATATTCTAGATAGTATAAAGAGTTGAAATGTAGATTATTGTGATGAAATGACTTAGAATGAAATCATAAATGATTGAAATTCTCAAATGATATTCATAATTGCATTATTTGCATTTTATATGTGTAATTATTATGTATAATCCAATGTTATTGAATTAATAAGATATTAATCATATTCTAGACAATATAAAGAGTTTAAATGTAGATTATTATGATGAAATGACTTAGAATAAATCCAGAAATGATTGAAACGCTCAAATGATACTCAGAATTGCATTATTCGCACTTTATATGCGTAATTATTCTGTATAATCCAATCTTTTTTAAATAAATAAGATATGAATCATATTTTAGACAGTATAAATTGTTTAAATGTACATTATTGCGATGCAATGACTTAGAATGAACCCATAAACGTTTGAAATGCTCAAATGATACTCAGAATTTGGTTATTTGCATTTTATATCTATAATTACTTTGTATAATCTAATATTATTGAATAAATAAGATATGAATCATATTCTAGACCGTATAAAGAGTTCAAATGTAGATTATTGTGATGAAATGACTTAGAATGAATTTAGAAACGATTGAAATATTAAAATGATACTCAGAATCACATTATTTGCGCTTTATATGCATAATTTCTATGTATAATCCAATCTTTTTGAATTTGTTCCAAAACATGGCTTTTATGTTTAAGGCCTTTTTACTTGGTAAATTTGTATAGGCTAAGTATGGTTTATTTTCATGACTTGTTAGCCAATAATTTGTAGTAAATTACTATATAAATTGTTTGCATTAAAACTATTTTGAAGATAATCCTAAAGTCCAAAAGTTTGAGAGAAAAATAGAAAATTATGTACGTTGTGTTATGCCAAATCTGAGAATTTGTCTAATTTTGTTCTCCATGATGGTTTGTGATCTCTTCATGAAACTTTGACAGGTAGTTACACTTATGGTAAGGAGTTTACTTGATTTATTTCATAATTTTTTGAGACCGAAATTTTTTAAATTTTATCGGGTCCCTTTATGAAAATTAAATGTTTAAAGTATTATCCTAATTAAACAATTAGTTGAAAAGTTAATTAGAATTACTCCTTGATATCCTCATTTCACTATTTTCGAATGTTGAATTAAATTTAAAATGTTTAAACAAATTGATTGTTAAAGTTAAACCTATTTTACACGAGAAAAATGCAAGCAATAAGCGATGTGCAAAGATACTAATTAGTGGTGTTAATTAAAAACAAATTACACATGTAGGAGTCTATGTGCTAAATTTGTTTTGTAAGAGGATGGTAAGTTTGGTATGGTCCAAGATTTCAATGTCCCGTGGTTTGTATTGAATGCATGCGATTGTTTATAATACGGCATAAAGTGCCATTGTTAATTAATTGTTAATTAATGTGAATTAATTTTAATATAACTTATGAAGTTTGCATGCACCTAATGCTGAATCACCTAAACTCAATTCTCCTCATCGTGCGTCCGGTCAGCAAAAGTCACTACCAAAATCTATTCATCTCTTTTATTTAAAATTGATAATTAAACGTAGCCTAAAATATTTATAAAAAAAGGATTATTTGACCCACGCAACTTCGTAATACTAAACATCAAACGAAATAAAGGGAAAAATCTTCACAATTGCTGGAACGAACATTTTACTCGAAAGTTACCGTTACTGTTTCTATACTTGACTGCAAAAGTTTGTTATCCCTTCATCACGACGGCCGATTTCTGGATCTCTCCATCTCAGGGGCCCTTTAAATGGTGGCGCATTAACTCGAAGCTCTGAAACTTTTGACTGGTTTTTTGTTTTCTGATTAATTCGGCGAGCGCGAGGATAAGTCAAAACATTCTAAAAATTTTCGTCTAGGTTAAGGGCACGTCGGCATGCACAGGAAGTTAGGAACCTACATCGCTAAAATTATTACGATGGCAGCGGATATTTCATTACGTATGAAAACCAATCGATCAATTGTTTTCTTTTTTTAATTCGATCTGAACTATCACACAATCATACGATTGACCATTATAATTATGTTTACGCATCAACTCTCATCAAGTTTTTAACAAATAAATAAGAGTCATATTCATTGTACAAAATAAAATTGAAAAAAAAAGGACCGGACATGTCTAGATTCTGATATATATATATGTCAATTACTGTTGCAGCTTGTCGGGGCCGTGATTTTTTTAAACCAAAATAACATAAAATGTTATTTTAATAAAAAACCTGTGACTGAGATAATTTGAGAAACAAACATGTCAGTGCGCAGGTGGGCTGCGCGGGCTCTGACGGCGCCAATGCCAGTGGCGCGGGCATGGTGGCGCCACTGCCAGTGGAGCGGGCAGTACTTTCTCCTGAAGGCCATGTTTAAAAAATTGTATTCAGCTGGCCTCACCTCTCTGTCAGGACTTGCCCGCGCCACTGGTAGTGGCGCCGCCATGCCCGCGCCACTGGCACTGGCGCCGTCAGAGCCCGCGCAGCCCACCTGCGCACTGACATGTTTATTCTTCTAAATGTCTCCGTTGTAGGTTTTTTATTAAAATATCATTTTGGGTTTTTTCTGTTTAAAAAAATCACGGTTGTCGGGGATTATTTTTTTCCGGTGTTGTTGGTCATTCCCAAATCCAATGGGCAAGCTCATCGGTTTACTAAGTAGCAGCCAATTCAAACACTAGACACTAGCTGGATGGACTACATTTTATTTATTTATTTATTATTTTTTTGAGTAGTAAATCTGTAGATGGACTACATTTGGCGATAATGATATAGTTGTACTTTTTACAATACAAATCCAAATCAAAATGCACGAAAGCTGAAGTGGAACTTTATTTCTCAAGATGTGACTTTTAAGCAAAATAACACCTTCCGTACACTTACAGCAACCAGTAATTACTAATCATCAATCACTTATCAGACAGTAACGAAATTCTTTTATCAGGGTCCCACTTATCTTCAACTTGGAAGTCAATGAAAACTCACAGTTCCTCCATCTCCATGGACCACCGTTCCTCTCTCTCATTTTACATGCATATAAATACGTAGCAGATCTTCTCTCTATTAAAAAATAACTCGCAACAGGTAAGGTTACAGAAACCTTATCTGAAATACACCAATTCACCCCCGGCCTCCATTTAAATTCCGGCTCATCTCTACCGACACATTGATATTTTCTATATAACGACTTACGTCTGCCACCATAAAACAGCTCCCACATACTTAGTCACATGAAATTCTTTACAGAAAAAAAATTGCATCTTCCGTGGCTAGCTTTTCTTCTTTCCACACCTCTCCTAGTCCACGCCATGATTCCTCTCCCCTCCTTTCCCCCGATTTCTCTTCGCTAGTGATTATCTTCCTCTTCTGAGCGCTTTTCTCCATGGATCCTTCTAGAAATAACAACCACCACCACCACCCGAACCACCCGAGTTCGAATCACAACCCGCATCTAGGCGTGAACAAGCTCAGCAAACCGATTCGCAAATCCCCACTGCCTCCACCTCCCTTCCAACCCGCCACACGACCCGCTCAGCCGCAACCCCAGGTCTACAACATCAGCAAGAACGACTTCCGTGACATCGTGCAACAGCTGACTGGGACCCCCTCGCGCGATCCAATCCCTTCACACCCGCCTCCTCCTCCCACCAATCCGCATCCGCCACCTCGACCGCCGCACCAAAGGCCACTGAGCCAGCCCAGCCAGCGGTTACAGAAGATCCGACCCCCACCTCTCACCCCCATAGCGCGTCCCGCTCATCCTCCTCCTCCTCCTTACCAAAACCCTAACCCTAATCCGACCTTCCCTTCTCCAGTCTCGGCCTACATGCGGTATCTAGAGAGTTCACTTCTTGAGACATCGCGGCATCCCCCGGCACAAGGAGGGTTGCTTCCTTCTCCAGTCGGCCCGCCGCCGCAGCCTCCAATGATGCCGGGACCGCCTATGCCTATGCCTATGCCGCCATTTCCTTCTCCGAGAGGCATTCCTTCTCCTGCATATATACAATCTCCAAGTGCATTTCTCAATTTGGTTTCCCCTAAATCTCCTTATCCTTTGCTATCACCTCCCGGGCATCATTACCCAGCTCCATTATCTCCAGGCCTTGCACTTTCACCTGGTATTCTGGGGCCCGCTCCTGGCCCTCCACCATTCCCGTCACCTGGTCCCCTATCGCCAGGCTTTTTCTTCCCAAATTCGCCCTCGGGCCTTCTTTCTCCTTCGGCTTTCTTTCCAATTCAGAGCCCAAGATGGAGAAATGGTTGAATTATGCCAGAAGTCGAAATTGCTTTTGTTGGGGGTGCATGGAATTTGCTGAAGATAGCACAAAGATTGGATTTTTGAAGAGTGAAGAAATTCAGTTCTTCAAACCCATGAAAAGAGGTTCTGAGGTGGATGTGACGATGAGGTAGGTTTTAGTCTGCAATTTGTTACTTCATTTTAGTTGATTCTAGTGTAATTGACTGTGGTTAGTGCAAATCTCTTGGTAGATAACCATGATTTGTATGTAAACTGTATAAGTGAAAATCTGAAAAGAACAGAACTTGTAATTCATGCAGCTCTAATGATCCAAAAAAGGAAATTCTAATTTAGTTAATTCCTTTTTTAGGACCTTTACACTATCATGGTAATTAAATTTGGGTGCAATTGTGTGAATTGGTGTAAACTGGAGCCTAAGAAATTGCTATTTTGTTTGCACAATCAGTTTAAGAATGTTTTTAGGAATTGCTTTCTTCTTGCAGGCCTGAGACCATTATTGCTATATTCAGACTGGGAAAGCAAGGGTTGCCATGTATTATAGGCTTATAGCTGAATATTTAGAATAGAATAGTGCTTTGTGTTGAATACCCGTTGATGAGGAAATAAAGTACTGTAATCAAATTGTTTTTTCTTTCTTCAAGTTCAAAATAAATATAGTACAGCATTAGTTGAAGCTTGGTACATTCATTTGAGTTAGTCTTGGAATAATTATTGATAAAATTAGAATATTAGGTGGATTGGTGAACTATTTAATGGCCTACTTATTTGCACAGTTGTCAGGTTATTCTGAGTTTGACAGAATAATGTATTTAGATCTCCGAAAATTTGTTGTTTGTTCTGGAGTCGGTCAAGCGACGGTGTTCAAATAGCGGTTGAGGCCAATTTTTTTTTCAACTGGTTTATATATTTCCTTTTTAAAACTTATATACTGTGATGGAAGCATCTGAATTTTGGAACTATGGTTTTCTAGTATGAAATCTGACAGTTGTAATCTGAACCTACGCATTGTTCCGAAAGTTTAGAATAAATTTTGCCACTTATGGCAAGTTGGTCAGTTAGAATTATTTTTTGTACAAACAGAATAGCAAGCTTTTTGTCTGGTAAATTTACTAGACATACTAATGTATTCGTAGAATCGTAGTCCTAGGAAATGCCAAAAATGCTTTTCTCCAGGAATTTTATTTTTGCGTACCACTACTGTCTACTATCACATATGAATTCTGGTTGTAAAATTCTATCCCTCCTACTACTGAAAAGTAAGCAGCAACTGGATCAGTTGATACGGCAGAGACTGGTTAGTGATCATCCTTGTGGTATACTATGTTGTGGTGTACTATGTTGGTACTATCTTCAATTATAGAATGTTTTGTTTGTTTTTTTTTCTTTTTTGAATATTCACCCAATGCATGTAGTTGCTTTAATTTTTCATGCTACTGTTACTTGTTTGCCATACATTAGTCAAGACGTGGAGCACAAAATATTGATGAACAGAGAGCATTTGATTTGTGGATGTTATGTGAAATGAAATTTTATAGAATAAGCATTGGATGAATTTTCAACATAAAGACGTGTTGAATATTCCAAAATGAAAGCTCTTGAAGCTTTTCGTTTTTCCACCTAGCTTACGTATCATTCTTGTGCGATCAAACATGTAATGGATTAACTATAATTAAGAATGGGACAGTTGCTAAACTGATAATTTTTCAATAAATAAATAGCCAGATGTTATATCAAATAACTAAATTTTCACGCGGTGATCGCAGTGGGTCAATTCGTTAAGTCAAATTTCAAAATAATTTAGATCCTTATCATTCCCGTTATTATTATCATTATTTTGAAGTAAACTACACGTTTTCTATTACCAATTTTGTCCGTCGCATTTGTAAAAGTTATATATATCAAACATGGTTGAATATTATTTTGAAAATTGAGAACTAAATTTATTTGATGATATTACATTCTCGTCCTTCAAAAGTGAAACTAGCTATACAGTATAACTATTTTTTTTAAAAAAAAGAACTACTGAAAACTTTTAAACTTTTTGACTAACACAGGTCAGCGAAAAGCAATTAAGCCTCCAAATCAGCGTGTTCACAACAGCAAAAACCCTTTCCTCAGTATGTTTGTTTGCACACGTGTGTTTTTGTTTTCCTTTTGCTGAAAATAAGTAACATTCATTTATTTGGCGTTTATATGTTCACACCTATTGCTTTCTTCATTGAATTGCGTTGTTCGGAAAAGGAAAAATCTTACTTCATGTTCATTTAAATGAATAAAGTCTCTTGTTATTATTTTCTTTTATGTTCTGATTTAACTAGACTTACTCCTCAATCGCCGCAACGGAATTGAACTGTTATAGTATGCTTAATATTAAGAATCATCCAAAACAAAACAAATTACCGGAATGTACACAAAATTTAGAACCATTGTTACCGAAATAACATAAAATATTAAGCATACTAAGGAATGATCTTTACTGGTTGTCGGTCTCGAATACTGTCGGTGTTTTTTTTTTTTTTTCCCCTCAATTTACAATTGAAATGGTTAAATGCGTTTTATGTTATTTCAGTTACAATTTACAAGCCAACGAAATATTGTAGGATTTTCACGTTCATTGTGATAGCCATCAAGAGAGGGGTTAAATTACCAATATTTATATTGTAAATTTTTTAGCCCTTGATTCTTTACAAAATGAAGTCTGAATGATGTATTTTTTAATTTTTTGTGTGTATAGTGTATGATATACATAACGTATTCAATAAATTAAATTTTTTATTTAAAAAGTCTGAATGAGTTATGTAAATTTTTTGTGGTAATTTAAATTTTTTCCCCTCATTCACTCCCGTTTTTATGTTGAAATGACCAAATTGCCCTCTCATTTGACATCGTGTGATTTATCAGACTTCCGCTGGAGGGAGGATATTTTATTCATTTTTAAAAAAGATGGGGGTGAATGAGTAAATTGGGGCGTGTCCTAAGCAATTCCCCTCCCCCTCGTCTTTCCCAAAATTTCCCCCTCGCTTGTCTTCTCTTGTCAATCCCTCTCGTTGAAAATTCTAACTCCGATCTCCAACTCCAATCTCCTATCCTCAGCGGCGCCGCGCTCTCTTTTCTCCGGCGCTGAGCCTCTTCGGAGTTGGGAAGTTGCGAACTTTACCTAATAATTTCTCTCTAATTTTCGCCTCACAGAGAATCCAAGAAGATCACCAAATGGCTTCAGCGCAGCAGAGAAAGGTCGCCTCAGGCCGCCCATCTGGAACGGATGGTTCTGATTTCTCCTATCGTATGGTCGTCGATTCAAGTAAGTTTCTCCTGTTAATTTTATACATTCCTGCTATTTCTACAATCAAAGACACAAGCTTCACAAATGAACTCTGAAACCATCCAAATAACCGACTCAACAAGCTCAAATTCCATCTCCATGTTCTCGTATGATAAAGAAAAACGATGAGCCCCTTTTACCAGTAATAATTTTCTTTGCAAGTATATTAGTTTAAGATCAAACCTATATAGTTACTTAGAAGCAACAGGAAAGTGAACCCTTCAATTTATTTATTTATTTTCGAACCAGAATTTATCTGTAAACTTCTACTTAAGTTAGTTCTGTAGAATTACCATGCTAGAAAATGTCTGTAAAATAAACTAAGTTAAAAAAGTTTGTTTCCTCATTGGGTTAGTTTGATTAGCCAACAATTAGACAACGATGACATGAAACAAATACAATATATGGATATCAGTACCAAACCATTTCAAAATCCAGTTATAGGTGGGAGCACCAAGCCATCAGGTTTACCATCCAGGTTTTGCATCGGTATGTACCACCTGGTACAGCCTTCTACCAGCCAAAATTGGAAATACTGGTAAGAAAAAGAGAGATACCTTATTTGAAGAAATTCAGGATGTATGCAAATCCTACATAAAAACAAAAGCAACACATCAAAATATAATGCAATCAAAATAGAAATTCAAGCAGCCTCATTTTCTCTGGAAAAAGATACTTTTGTTTGCAACAACAAATTTGGTAATACCTGGAGCATAAAAAAAGATATTATAATATCATAAATAATGTTGTTAGAAGGCTAGAAGGAAAACCTTTTGATGTGGATTGTTTAAGTGAAATTTAACTAAAAAGCAAGGTTTGATTTTCAAAAACATGGCTTTAAAATAAAGCCATAGAAAGGGGAAAAAAAAATTCTGGGCCTGAACTCTAGTTGGAATTAGTAACAAATGGCCCACCAAATAGAGGCGTCAAGGCAGATGTGCAGTCATTTACCCATTTTCTCTTCAGTGCATTTATTCACCTGATAAGGGACTCATAATCTACAACAATTCAAGGTTTTTACTTTTGACGTGAAATCAAGTAACATGACTAGGTTATTGTACAAAACCTATATCAGTTAGTACGGTCTCTTACTGTCAGAATTCTTAATCAAACAAATAAAATTGACCTCTTATTTATGCACAGAGAAATATACTTTTGAGTTTCTGATATGCATACATAGAATTGAATCGTAAGTTTATCTATCCCACTTCGCATTTATGAAGAACTACTTTGTAATATTTCACTTTTCTTGCTTTTTGCTAGAACGTCTATTCCTTATTTCAACTTGCTTTGGTCCTATAAGAGATGGCAAAGTAAATAGGGTTCATAATAATTTAGCTACCCTTAAATATTGCACTTTCATAGATGAAAATTTGAAGGTACAATCGAGAAAATCTTACTGGTGATTTTGTAGTAGGACCCAGAGTCTGAGCCCATGATTTATTGAAGAAACTTAGGATATTTGATGAACCATAATCCCATATCGTATCAAGCCCATATGGATCATCATCTATTTCAAGCAAAACAAGAACAAATACTTAAGTTTTAACAAAATGATGAAATAGTGGATCTACCTTAATAGTTACTTCTTTCGAGGATTTAACAATAAACCTTTCTTGATGATATAAATTGCACTTTAAGTCTAATTTTAGGTTGGATGTATGATCACTTCTCCACATGCCATCCATGTTGATGTCGAAATCAAATTATAAATAAAATAATAATCAGACTGAGTAAAAAAAAAATCATATATCGATTCATTACTTGAAGAGAAATGGAGGGAAACAATTTACAACAAATTAAAATTTCAATACATGATATAACGGAAACTTTTTTGATAAACTTAAATGTGAAATCTCACCAATGAGGTGATTTACCAAGGTGCAAATTCACACTAAGTGCTGTGGATGCATCTATTATGCTCATATTGGGCACTAAATCAATCCTAGACAGCACTAGTATGGTGCTGTTTGGCTAGTCTACTTCATTGTAAAAGCACCAATGAAAATCCATTATTTCCAATTTGATTTTTCTGTATAGATTAGTTACGAATACATGACACTTGCATGAGTTTAGGCTGAGGTGACAAAAATTTAATTATGCTGTCCACGTGCAATCCATTCTGCTCTTGATGCAGAGTATATTATATCGACAGCAGCATGTGTAGCCAAGACTTCTCTCTTAGTCATTTCATTGAACATGTGCAGGGGGCCTCTTGTTTCATCAAATGAGCACAGCATTTCTAAAATTCATCAGAGTCCAACTCAATCTTATGTTGTGGTAGTTTAATGGAGAGCATGGAAGAGGTTGTACACTTTTATCAACTGATAATGGAATCGAGTAAATTGCAAACTTTTAAACAGTTGCTATTTAAATGCTTAATGATAGAGATGCTTACTTGCCCGTCTTACCACTGAAAGATAGATTTCATTGAACAGATCATGCTGACTTAAACATGCATCTTATAAAGCACCTATCTTGCTTTATTTGACATGCACTCTATCAAACGCCAGTTATACAAAAAAGAAAAAAAAAAAAAAAAAGTTGAAGATTGATGTAAGAATATTGATTAAAGCATTTTATCAAAGAGCTGTGTTGTGTGTGCGAGAGAGAGATTAAGCAAAGGACAGAGAAACGCAACACCGGACACTAGTGAAGGTAAGGTTGGTGGTGAAGCAGCACAGTGCTTTAGACCGAGGTCGAGCGATATTCTATTTTTCCTTTTTTTAAAATCAAGTGGGAGTGCGACGAACTGTGGGATAGCGATTACTGAAGGGATGTGAAGCGATTTTGCATTGGCGGTAATTTACTGGAGGGGAAAAGAAAAAGCAGAACTAACTCAAATATCATACCGGGATTGTTGTTTTCTCGAGCATTAAATCACATGCATATTTTTTAGGGGTTGGTCAACAAACACTTGTATGACCATCAGACCAGTCGAATTATCCAGTTCTTACATGCTTTATATAATAGTATTAAAATTTAAAAGTTTAGATTCTCACTTGATAACAAAATTATACGTTCTTTTTTAAACTTGTGTACTTTTTAGGATACCAGAAGGTTGCCAAGGGAAAACTGCGTCTAGGATATCTTATCTTTGGCCAGGCAAGTTGATTTCCTTTTGCTTGTTTACTGTTTCATCTCCTTGTTTTCTCTTAAATGTGAAGTTGTTACTGATAAGTGGTCTACCAAATGCAGGTTGTCAGTCAAATAATTGCTTTAGCATTGTTGCTCTTAACATCTTCAAAAGAGAAGGAACTTGATAGATTTGCAATTTTATCAATCAGCACTGGGTTCTTATCTATCATACTTGGTGAAATAGGTAAAATTTATTTAGTTTTTAAGGTTTAAACCTGGAATTGCGGATGCGATATGATTGGGACATGCTGCTAGCAGATCCACCTGTTTTGGTATTAAAACATCTTAGTTAGCTAGCTTTTAATTTTGGTCAAAATTAATTATGCTTCAACATAAAGTCCTGATTTTTTTTTTAAGAAGTTCTGATTGTTGATAAAACCTCAAGCACATACCAGCTAATTTCCTTTCTGAATTCAAATAAAAGAAAGACAAAGTATATGACAGAGTCTTGTTTAAATCATATTAAGCTATTAGTATGGGTTTTAGGAAGATTATTTGTTAATTTATTTATTTTGGCAATCATAGGTCGGAGACGCAGTAAATCCGCCTTCTTGAGGTTATACACCTCCATATCAACTATTTCTGTCCTGTGGTCTGTTGCACGCATCATTAATAGTCCTGCATATGTGAAGGTTTGTGAATTAATACTCAAATGTTGCACTTATAATGTAACTTTTGATGATCTGCTTAGCCCCCCTTACTTCTCTCGAATCTTTTTTCATATTAAAGAGCTGAGGTGGTTCCTAAAAGTTATAGGATCATTTTGTAGCTTTCATCAGTGACTACAGGAGAATGATGGATTCTCTTGCAAAAAGAGAGTTTTTAGGTCCTTTTTTAGCAATATAAGATCAGAATTTTTGAACAGAGATTTTATCTTTCATAGTTGAGTTAGTACAGTACTACCTGTGGTCTGTGGATAAACTGCCTATTTAACAGAAATTATGTCATAAGTATTATAATTAGGGGGCTCTTACTGTTAGTTGTGCTGTGCAAGGCAGCTAGCCAGTACAGTATGTCCACTTAAGATGCTATTTCCTATGTACTTCACGTTCCATATTTCAGTTATACCCTATAGAGGTGTTGGGAGACAGGATATTATATAGCTTGGATAGATAAGTTCTATAAAGAAAGCATTAAGTCCCTGCAAAACATGAATTTTCTTGGATAAACTTGCAAAGCCACCTAAATATAGCAGACTTCCCTGCACCTATTGTGTTATTTCCGAGCGGTGTGCTTACCTTATTTATCACTAAGGTACAAGTACTACTGATATGGGTTAATTAACAGATCTTAATAGCCAAGTAAATGTCGGTGTACAAATATATTACTACCTTTTTAGGGGCATTTCTGGTAGGTAATTTGGTTACTCTTCAGGGATATCAATGATACTCACGTTCTGCAGGGATAATATAGGATTTTTTCTGTAGCTTACAAGGATGTACACTAAAATCTGCCTTTCCTTAACGGTGATTTTCAACATCACATTGGTTCTTTTGTCAAAGTTAATCAGTGCTATTGTTTTCACTTCTCTTACTTGAATTAAACAATTAAATCAGTCATATAGATGAAGAAAGGGAGGGTCTTAGTTGGTAAGAATGAAAGTTTAAACATCAACATTGGTATGTAAAGATTTTTGGTATCATTAAGGTGGGGCAGTTAGGAACCATTATTTGGCAATAAATTTGGTTTGAGGGGGCAGATAATGCTGCTTTTTAACAGATCAGTAAAAAAGAAAAATATATGTGTGCGTGTGTTTGTGTTTGAGCTCTGAAATATGATTTATTCATACCAGGTCATGCAACAACAAAGCTTGATTGGGCTGACAACATTTGAACTTGCGGATGCAGCTAGGGTTGTATTGAGTAAGTTCTCGTGTTCTTTACCAAATTTATTTATTTTTATATTTAATATAAATTTCAGCATTCAATATCAGGATACTACTTACCAGGTCTCACATCAGTAGAAATTAGAACATAACGAAATAACATTTTTAACTTTTGTGAAATATAGTTAATTTTGATGTTTCATGCTTGATGCTTTCCTGGGTTCAGCTAGAAGTTTTAAGTTCACTGGGTGTCCAATTGCTGAAATCCTTCTGGAGAAGATACTGGTCTTGTACCAAACCAACACACCAGTACAACTTGAATCGACTGATTTGATATAAAACCTCCTGTATCCATCTGTGGTTTGTACATCAATGCTAACTATTAAATTTCACCTTACATTAACAGGTGTGGGCTTGCAAGTTTTTGTTATTGTAACAAGCCTTGGTCTTGTCCAGAATATGTCTCCCAAGAGAGACTCTTGAGGGTATTTCAGCTCCTTGAGGTTTCTTCTGTATTCGCCTTTCTGAGTGTTTTTGAAATGAGACATTTTGTAGTATTCTTTTCCAGGATGAAGCGTTGTATTACTTCTGTACTTTTACTTGAAAGGAGTGAAAATGAGAAAGGAAAACAAATTTTAAACGAGTGTTGGTCCATCTAGTATAGCTGTGGAATTGGTACAAAACGAGTGTTGGTTTAAACGTCAATAATTTGAGGAACTGTTTTCAGGGCTGAGGTTGGGGGTCCAGGCACGTGTCCTGTCTTGTTTGGTATTATAAATAATATCTAATTTGGATTTGTGTTAAACTTGCTAGCTTGGCACAGTAGTTACGCAACTATTATTATGTATGGTACAAGGGTTTTAATTAGTAGTTAACATAATTACAATGCATGTTCCGGCCCAGTGGTTGGTGCATAATTATTGTACTGGTTTTGTCTTGTTTGGTGTCTTAGAAGCATCTGTTTTGGTCTTTAGCGGGCTTGTCAAGCTGATTGGTATAGTAATGGAAAAGGTAGGGTGCAAGCTACTCGTATATTGTATTTCCTGGAATTTCCGTATATTAGATTACTACCCAGTTCCAGTTGCTATTCAACCTATTAAAAGCACCGTTCTACTTATAAAACCAGAAAAAAAAGTATTCTCATTCAATAATAGCAAGGGCAACAGCAGAGAGTTCAGTAAGGCTGTTATTGTTCTTTGTACCTGCGAATGTAGAACTGGGGGAACTATATCTGGCTGATGACACTTGCATCTGAGAATTAGTTAGTTATAACAGTCGTACATCCCATTTATAGTTATATAAAAGAATGGTGATATTATTCTTGAAGTTTAAACCTATGTATCCAGAAGTAGTTCATGATCAAATGCACGCATTAGGATTTGGCTGAAATCTCCAAGGAATTTTGAGTACAAACGTCTAGATATTTTTGCTTCTTTAGATCCAGAATCTAAATGAGTATGCGTTTCAGAAATAGATTTCTCATTCTTTATAAAATTCAGGAAACTCTGCATGTGAAGTGATAGTGACTTGTTTCAGTCTTTGTAACTGATTAGCTGCTGATCACTCTAGAACAAAACTTTATTCGTATAGATGCAGACAGCGATAGTGACCTGTTTCAGTCACGTACGATAATACAACTAACAGAACTTAAATGGTTTGCGAAACTGAGTTTGTATCACAATCTTATTACTTATTGATCAATTATGTTCTAAAGACCATATTGAACCAATAAACTAAATTGCATAAAGTATCTCCAATTAAGATCATAAAGAATTAAAGATCTTTAGGAATTTGTTAACAAATTATTTGCTTTTTACAAAAAAAAAAGATATAACATCGTGCATTGTCATTACTATAGACAGAATTATTTGAATATATATTAATATCATAAAAGACAAATTATTTACATCTATAATGCCATAATGACCAATAATAAGTTGCACAATAATGCATTACATAAAATTAGACATACTGTGAACTAATTCATAATAGCTAAGTTTTGTTCTGCCTTATTTTTAACAATTAAACCCTTACAAATATAGTACTCTCAAGAAAATGCTTTGCCTTATCCTTGACAATAAGAGAAGCAATGTAACACGCGCCTTAAATATTCCTACCAAAGCATTGTAACACAATTATGTATGATTTCATGGCACAGAGTTGGTAATCGTAGAAGAAAGACCATTTATCAGATCCAATGCATTGCTAGTAAGCCGTGCCACATTCAGAACATGTCTTTTCACGTCTTTTCTGACATCTTCTCCACTTGCTCTAAAGCCGTCCATACAAGTGTTATCGTCAGTTAATGCGGCGCTAACCCAGGTCTGAATACTATTAATTTGGTACCCCATTTTTTCCCCTCCCAAATGACTCATGGTCTCGGCAGACTGTCTTAAGTCATCCACGGCATCGCCTAGAGTGTCCATGCAGTCGTGTAGCGCCTCTTTGTCATGTGGGTCCATGCCGTGAGCTGCAGAAATATTGGTCAATGCCGCCGTGGTTGATTGAGCACTGGAAAGGCTTACAGACAAAGCAGTGCTTGCCAAATTCAAGGGGTTTGTTTGGATCTTGCTGGCATAAGATGAGAGAGAACTGAAGCAAAGATCTGGGTAAGAGGTTGTGTTGCATGATGTCTTGATGAATTCAGTGCTTGTTTCGGTTCCAGGGAGCATGCGTGCTCCGTGACATGTGGCGAGGAGAAAGAGAGTGAAGGCCAGTGTTAGAGTACCTGACATGGTCATTTTTTTTATTATTTTGTGTTGTTTTGGAAGTGTAGTGAGTGTGGAGAGGTGGAGAGAAGGTTATATAGAAGGGAGGATAGGACGATGGAGAAGCCAGTTTCTTGGTTGTGGTTATTAAAGTTAAATTGGATGCTGTTAAGCTGCAGGATTCATTGCATTGGATGCCTTTAATTCTTTGGACTTCTTGTACGATGTGACGCATGACAAGTTTTTTATTTATTTATTTTTGCTTCTTATGTTTTTCATCCTCATTCTATTATATTTTTTAAAAAAATTAATAGTAATATAACGCCCATGCTTTCATCTTACTCGCCGCAAATTCATCAACAATATGAATACTTTAATTCCCGGTTCCGGAGGCATGCAACTCTGTATAGAACTAAGGCCCTCATCAAAATGAATTTTACGTGGGATTTCATTTCATTTCATTTCAATTGAATTGATTTCATAGAATTCCGTTGGATCTAATTACATGGGAATTCCAATCAAATCCCTTCATTTTGATCAAGAATTTTCCAATGAATTGAAATGAAATGAAATCACACGTTAAAAAAATGGGATTTTGATCGGTGCCTAATATTCTTTCTAACGAAGTTCGATCTTTTTTTTTTTTTGTTTTTATTCCAAATGAACTATTCGTTCTTTCCTTTATTTATTTATTTATTTTTTTGAGATGCAAAAAAACCTCCTATGTTCTGTTGCCATGGGAGGGCATTGGATTTTTTGGGTACAGTCGTATAGAGCTGACTAGATAGCAATTAGCATGGTCATAGAAATCCAATAGATTGCAAAACAGATGGCAGATCTGAAGTGATGGACGCTCCAGATTATTCATAGAAAAAGTAAAAAATGTAGGATCGATCTACAGTGCACAATGTTTTGCCTTTATAAATTTCTAATTAAGAATAGCAAATAATATGAAGTACAAAACTATTATTTACTCAAAAATTAGTATTGAAAATTAGTACGGGTTAAAGCTCATAATTAAGCGATAGGATGTTTAGAGTGAAAATTGCATCTTTTAGTATGACATTATTCGAAGTTTCAGCGTCTGCTCTCTAGAATGCTTATAGTGAAATCTGAGAGATCAATAATAAGGTAGGAATAATCTACAAAAATAAAAGACAGCAGAATCAAATAGCAAGGATCCTTTTGTAACTATTCTTTTTTTTAAGGTTAATGACTGCTACAGATCTCAATTTATACTTGCAAAACGTTCTTAATATATATGGGTTCTAAGGCCCTTCGAGTCAGATTGGACACATTCCCTCATGTAAGATTGCACACCATATCTTTAAAACTGAAATGTTTAACAAGGAACTGCTTCATATGTAACAGAAGTAGCATCATATGAATACCAGCATCACAGTGCTAGTCTGCCAGAAAAATCTAGAGGTTCAAAAACTCCCAAGTACAATCCGACCGCAAGTATCCTCTAAAATGCCTTACATTTTCTACTGTTTGCATGCCCTTACAATTCTCACACACCAAAGTTATCTGTGCAAATACAGAACAAGCATCAGCGGTTGCTGGGCATATATAGCTCATTAATTTAATTGTGTCCAAATCTTAAAAACCCTGGTAAGTTATATAAGAATGATTAGAATTATCAGTTCTGGACAGGTTTCACCTCTAACATGGAGAACAGATTCAGAGATCTTGCTGCACACCAGAGGGAGTTTGAACTAAGAGAAGGTAAACTACTAACGATTCAAGCTTATATGTGGTTTTCATTCTCAAAGTTCTTCACAGGTGGCAGCTGGGAAAAGCTTGTTGGAAGGATGGCCTGTTGCTTACTTTCCTTTGTTTACTTCAGTTTCCTCTTAGTTTCTGCGGATCAGTTTGTGACTAGTTATGTTTTGCTTTGAACAGTTTGTTTTGGGATTAGTTTCTTTTTTCAATTTATCAGGGTATGGGTGCTTATTTTACTTTTATTTTCTTATCTGACTGAAAAATCAGGGTTGGTTGGATATCCAAATCATGATGGTTCTTTCCTCTTTTACTTCAGAACCTGAACCTGGTTTCTTATTTCAATGGCGGCCTAGATCAGGCCTCTTTAGTTAAAAAAAAATGAGAATGAATAGAATTTCATTCACCATTTCCACCATCAGTCCACCTTGTCTTTCTTGCATATAAAGCTCCTGTAGAAAGAGTGAAAATGTGAGGTCCGACTATACTCATTGCAGGAGCTTTCTGCTGCTACCTTCTTGAGACTTCTAGCTTCTGCTCTATTGCTATCTGCAACCTTCGCATGGTACTCGGTCTTTTGTTTGCTATCCTCTAAGCACTACATAAAAGTTGGTTTCTAAGTTAGTGAGGTTTTATTTTGCCTCCAGATATAATAATTTTGTACTGTTTAACAAGATATTAGAAAAGGCTACTCCATAAGCACATATGCAACACTAATATCTGCATGCTCCTATATGCAAAAGTGAGAACCAGAACAGCTACCCGTATGAAATTTAAAATGGCACGTATTCTAATACATCCCTTTCTCTCGCCTGATTGAAATGACAAACTGTGATTACCTGTCTGGTGTTTATCTCAAAAATAGATTAGGCAAGACTGCCAATGTGATATATCATATGATAGAAGAGGGGCACTGGTGATGTATCATACAATAACAACAGGATCTGTAAACATACAATTGGAGCTTTCCTATCAAAGAGGCAACATTTTATACATCCATGCACCCGTCACAAAGTACCATTTATTCAATAATCATTAATCAGGAGACAAATTAAGCTTGAGGATGCTGACCTGGTTGTATTTGATTTTTAGGGACTGAATGCCCTTGAACTGCTCAAACTCCTCAAGCTTCTCCGAGAATGTCTCCCACAGATAAATCACGAGAACTTTCACATTCTCCTGATAGAAAATACATAAATATAATTCTAAACCAATTATATTATTGTGTGCATTTTTTTTTGTCAATTGATTTGGCAGGTGCTACGGGTCAGTTTGAAGATCAATTACGTGATAGATTCAATGTAATGTAAAATTCTTTTATTTGAAAATACCTAAATAAAGAAAAATCACATTTTTAAAAACAGATGGTAAATGATGACTTAAAAGGGCAGATCTTTATTCATAAAACTCTAAAATTCTGACAATATCGTATAGCTGGGGTTTTGCTAGTGCAAAAGATTATAAGACCAAAGTAGACATTTTGGAAAGATTGTTAGTCCTAACCACAGCATCTTTGGCATGTACATATAAAGTGAGGCTGGCAATTGTAACTTCATCCAAGGTCCTCAGCAGTATCACATCCTATGCTTTGTTCAAGTCCCAATATAGCACCTTAGTCACAGATATATAAGAGAATCACCAAAAATATGAGCTAAGTGGGAGAAGGATTTAAACCTTGATATAACCAGCTACAAATGACTGATAAAGCTTTGTAAGAACTGATTTGTTTTTTACAGGAAGGTCCTGAAAGAATAAAGAACACAAATATTAAAAATGAAACTGACCCACTAGGAGCAAATAAAAATATTAAAAATATGGCAAATTCTTCTGTGGACATAAATTTTAAATCGGGCTTCAATGCAGCCCGTTTATTAAAATTATGAAGAGAGATGAATGATCAGAATTCAAACCCAATTTTAAATTTCTGTCCACCACAGAATTACCCTAAAAAATATTATTATTATCAATAATGATAACAATAATATGAGAAATTAATAAATTAATAATAATAATAGTAATAATAATAATATTAATAATAATAATTATTATCATCATCATCATTGTAACTGTTCTAGTTAATACTCTTTTGTGTTCTATTTAACTGTTCTTGCAGTTTTGTTAACAAAAATTACTTCATCTGAAAAATAAAAATGAGCATAAATAAATCTTTGTAATTTTGCTACTTACACAAAAAAAGTTTGCACTTAAAAAATTTGTTTGGAGAGTTACTAGAATAATTAAATTTTAACCTGAACCTGCTGCTTTAGAAGGAGAAGCTTCGTCTGCAACACTTGTACCATCCATGTCTTCTGCTGGCAAAATAAAATAAATAGCAGAAATTATTAAACATCAGAGTAAAAGGACATATTAAAAAGCTTGCACATCTTTGTAATTATCCTACTTAGACAGAGAAAATTTGCACTTAAAAAATTTGTTTGGCGAGTTACTACAAAAATTAAATTCCAACCTGAAGGTGCTACTTTAGAAGGAGATGCACCCAGTGCAATAGATGTAGCATCCATCTCTTCATGCCTAGCTGTCAAAATATATCAAATAAACAGAATATTGTTATAATCAAGTAAAATATGTGTAATTCTTCTAGTTAAAATGTCTAACAGTTCTAGTGACTAGTATGACTCTTGTAGTTATTGCAGTATTCTTATTACATAAAGGTGGTTCTTCAGGACAAGACACAATCTCTCCTCCAGATCTGCAATCGATTTGTTTTCCTGGTAAAACAAAAGAAATAACACAATATATTAATCATCGATGTAAAAACAAATGTTAGACAGCAAAAATAAGAAACTTTAAAAAAGTAAAATAAAAATGAAAAAAATTGTAACTGTTCTAGTTAATACTCTTTTGTGTTCTATTTAACTGTTCTTGCAGTTTTGTTAACAAAATTTACCTCATCTGAAAAATAAAAATGAGCATAAATAAATCTTTGTAATTGTGCTACTTACACCAAAAAAAGTTTGCACTTAAAAATTTCTTTGGAGAGTTACTAGAATAATTAAATTTTAACCTGAACATGCTGCTTTAGAAGGAGAAGATTCGTGTGCAACACTTGTACCATCCATCTCTTTTGCTGGCAAAACAATGTAAATAGCAGAAATTATTAACCATCAGAGTAAAAGGACATATTAAAAAGCTTGCACATCTTTGTAATTATCCTACTTAGACAGAGAAAATTTGTACTTAAAAAATTTGTTTGGCGAGTTACTACAAAAATTAAATTCCAACCTGAAGGTGCTACTTTAGAAGGAGATGCATCCTGTGCAACAGATGTAGCATCCATCTCTTCATGCCTAGCTGTCAAAATATATCAAATAAACAGAATATTGTTATAATCAAGTAAAATGTGTGTAATTGTTCTAGTTAAAATGGCTAACAATTCTAGTAGTTATTGCACTATTGTTATTACATGAAGATCACTGTTATTGCACTACTGTTATTTTTTACCTGAAGGAGGTGGTTCAGCACAAGACACGATCTCTCCTTGAGATTTGCAATCGATTTGTTTTCCTGGTAAAACAAAAGATTGCTCACTGTTCTAGTGATCAAACTGTTCTTGTTAGTTATGTAAGATATTAATGCACTGTTCTAGTTAGTAACTGTTCTAGTTAATAATGTAAGAGTTCTCCATACTAATGTAACTGTTCTATTTTGTAAAATAACTGTCCTAGATTGCTCACTGTTCTAGTGACACATACTAAATAATATCACATTAAACATCATCATAACTAGAAAAATTAAATTTCTACCTGCAGATTCTCGTTGTCCATAAGACACCATATTTGTTAGAAATCTGCAATTCGTTTCTACTGCTTCCAAAAAAAAAAGGAACACAAGTTAATCATCACAGTAAACGTGGATCAATACTAACTTTAATTAAAAAAAACAAACAAAACAAAAATAAAGGTAATAACTTTGATCAATACAATTGTTCATTGGAGAAATTGAACTGCAACGAAGTGTGGAAGAATCAATATCAGTGCGTTCAACAATAGGTGCATCCAATAAAGGTGGCTCCACAATTATTGTATCTGTCAAACAAACAATATTGTAATTATTCTTATATTGTTATTGGAATACAGACTAACTGTTCTATTTAATATGGTTAACTGGACTAATAAATAACCTAACTGCTCTAGTTAATATAGATACTTCATTCAATTTTCATAGTACATGAAACATCATTGGTCTAGTCAATAACCTATTATGTCTAACTGTTCTACTTATTAGACTGAACCATCACTGTTCTAGTCAATAACCTATTATGTCTAACTGTTGTACTTAATAGAATGAAATATCATTGGTCTAGTCAATAACCTATTATGTCTAACTGTTCTACTTAATAGACTAACTTATTACATTTTTCTTCTTACATGAACAAATCACTGCTCTAGTTAATAAGCTATTGTGGAAAAGGGATTTACCATAACTAGTTGGTTTCTCAATACGATTTTCATCTAACAGTTCTATATGATTCAGATCTGATTGGGAAAAAATATTGAGCTGAAGCAGCTGCATACAACCATAATCTGTGGCAAACCAATAAATACAACATCAAACTATAAACAAATTAATATACAAACAAATTAGAATCATAACACCAGAAAAAAAAATTAAGAATTACCTGAATGTTGACTTATATTAAGGTTGAAAGATTCATTCAAATCAATATCTGTTACAAACAAATTAGATATCAGAAAAACATAAAAGAACAATATTATAACAAATAGAACAGTGAGGTCATTAACTAAAACAATAAACTATAGTCATGGGATCAAATAAGAGGAAAAATCAGAGCAGATAATCAATTATGCAGTATTATAATATAATCGTACTCGTTATATTCATTAATTCTCAAGAACGAGAACAATTAATGTATTAACTACATTTATTAGGTATATAAACCAGATCCAACCTGGAACATGTAGCTTAATCACTACAACAGTAATGTGTTCAAGTAAGATGCAAACTAGAACAACTAGGTATGTTAACTAGAACAGTTAGACAGAATATATCATTTTTATAGTTAAGTGGAAAACCAGATCATGTAAGTAGAAAACCAGAAGAACTAGGCATGTTAACTAGAACAGTTAGACAGAATATATTATTTTTATAGTTAAGTAGAAAACCAGATCATGTAGGATGTTAACTAGAACAGTTAGACATTATATATCATTTTCATAGTTGCTAATTAGTATTCATTGAAAGAAAAATAGAACAGTGAGCTCATTAATTAGAACAGTCAACTGAACAAATGGGATCAAATAGGATAAACAATAAGAGCATATATTCAATTATGCTCCATCATATTATAATCGTACTAGTTATATTCATTAATTCTCAATTATTATAATTAACGAGCCTAATTACGAGAAAATTGAAATAACTGATCAAAGTTTATAAACAAAATCTCAAATCCGAAAAGAATAACAGTACATCACCTAAATGAACTGAATCAATAAATGCATCATCAATAATTCGTCATTACATACCTAAATTCGCCATTCTGATTCAGATCGACAGAGAAAACAAGATAGATCGGAGAACAAATTCAATCACACGATCGACTCACATTGACGGAGAAGAAGAAGACAATACAGATCGCGATCGTAGAAGAAAGAATCATAGAAACATGAAGTAGAAGAGAAGGTTTGATATTGACACGAAATTGATCGAGAGAGAGAACGAAAGAAGAAAGAATTGTTCGGAAATATTAACTACCTATTTTAAAAAATCGTTGCGCGCACAAAAAACGTGACAGTATTAAAATCACGTGAGCGGATGATGGGATGGATGAGCGTGCGGATGATGGGCCAGATGAGGGAGCGGATGATGGGCCGGATGAGAGGATGATAGAGAGATGCGGATGATGGAGGGGTGATACGTGATAGAATCTTCAGAATGATGAGGATGATAGAATCTAAGGGATGATCCTAAGCAATTTTCAATAAAGAATACCGTAATATTAAATATTTTGAATAAATTGTTTAAACATTCGAGGATTTCTTTATCGGGGGTTATAAATTTTTTAGAATGATAATTTAAAAAGTTCAAAACTAATCATCATCATAAACTAAAAGTTCCCTCTCGTAAATGGTAATGATATACTCGCATATAAAATCCCAACGCGTCTAAATAGATCTACAAGATCGAATAACAGAGATAAAACCCAACTAATAAATTAATAATTATGTTTGTGCGAATCTAAAAACGTTATTCCGAGTAAAATCTTATTTGGCATGGCATGCCGACACGCTGATTGAAAATTTGAAACGGATTTTATTACTCGAACACGAAAAATGTAGAAATAAGACTGTACACTGTCCCATTTCATCACTGTAAGAAAGGAGTTTATATCGGTGATCTCTACTGTTCAGTGTTCAACAATCATAATTTTTGCATTATATTTTTGTGCAACAATATTATTTGTACGCAATTGAGGTCGTCAGCAATTCAGCATATGTATATATATTTGTGCAATAATACATAGTTGTTGTCTGCTGTTTATTTATTTATTATTATTATTATTTAAAGGAAGGCTGTCACAATTCATTGACAATATTTAATATTTTATTTTCCGGTTAGGGAGTCATGCAACACGTGTATAAATCCTCAACAAAAAAAAAAAAAACTCGTTTATCGAATTTACACCAATACGGGTTTCCTAAGCAGGCCACGTGCTGTTGCTCAAATTTTTTTTTTGTATGAAGTAGGTTGCTGGTCAAATTATCAAAGCAAATTTTGAGTGATTGTGACTAATTTGCAACCGTTCATGCCCCTTTTCAACGAGCGTCGATCAATAAAACTTACCATTACAGGAAACTGTTGACGGGTTATGCTGTTAATATATGCCGATAGGGAATCAGGGATATTGACTTTAGATTTGAAAAGATCTGTTAATTTGTCGTTAACATACAGCACATCAGCTGGATAGCTCTATACTTTTTAAGTAGGGGTTAATATTATAATCAGAAAAGGTTAACTTGACAGCGACAAAATCAGAACCAAAATCTAGAGAAGACCATTGTTGACTTTGACACAAAATGGATTTCAAATAAATAGATAAGAAGATCTCTGTCTGACATTAATATATTTGCTTCATGATTACATATTAGGACCGGATCATAAATTTCTGGTTGCTTCCTTATGGATATAGGTCCCTGATTACTTTCCTTGGAGAAGTCGCTGGTTCCTTGCAAATTCTGAAATACAGACATACAGTGGCAACAACTTGGTTGGATTGCTTGTAGTAAAATTCTAGCAGGAATGTATCCTATCCTATGTTGCCTTATTGAGTTATTGGCTAGTTATATATCTAGGTCCTTGACGTCGGTCACAGTTTTGAGTTCTTGGTTCTAAAAGTTCAGTTTATCCTATCTAAAATGACAGGTAATATCTACATTGAATATACGAATGTCTAATAAAAGAATATCGTCAATGTATAATTAACATCTATGTGAATCTATCTGAACCATTGAACTTAATCAGAGGATCCAAAGCTTACAGCAATTCATAATGGCATAAATCAATTTCATGGGAAAAAAAATATATATGGTGCCCTTTGTTTTATCATCCGTCACATCACATGCTTTGGGAATCGACTACTATGGGGCCTACAATATAATATAGAAGATGATCAAAGAATTGGAAGGGAATAAACAAGGGTCAAGGGGCATTGAATTTTTAAGAATCCATACAGTGAACATCAATCAGTACTATTTCCATGGGTTTAAAAGTTACTTGCGCACATTTTTTTAGCAACCCAAAACTGCAGGAATAGCTACGTTGGAGTGCAAAACCCATAAAAGCAGGGCCACAGCCACATAAGATCTACTGCGTATTTGATTATTCAATAAAGCTCGCAATAAATGCTATCTGAACGGACAAAACTGCAATCTTCGGCCGGGCTGGGAGCAGTGGCTGCTTGGTGCTGTGTCACAGTCTAATCCAGCACAAGTGGGATGCCATCTAGCTAGGGCTCGGTCCCCCTCCAATTAATGTTATGTGAACAACAAACACCTTCGGATGTAAGTTTTGTTAATAACAACATTACTTATAAGGTTCATTTTAAGGCTTCAAGCACTTTATCTCAACGTTAAGCTATCAGGGAATGTGCCGACTTCCTCCTTTCCAGAAGCAAAACATGTGTACAACTTAGACATTGTTGTTGGCGGACAGTATTTAGATATTTTTGCATGTAGGGTACCCCAATACTTAGCAAAATATCTCACACAATCAACCAACTTCCGAATTATTAATTTTCTTCAGATTTTGGTTTCAAGGGAAAAAATTGTTAATATTTAGGCCTTTTTTTTTTTTTTGAGGAGTTTATATATGCTCATTTTTTTTCTCTGCTCTATGATTTTTAAAAGTAAGATAGGAGATTTATTTTGTTTTAATTTTAGGATGGAAGTTTTTAGGTTGTTTTGATATAGAGCAAGGGAATTAGAAATTTGTTTTTTTTTTTCACACACTCGGTTAGATCTTATGTGAGAGTTGTTTTTATATAAAATTTGAGAACGACACTTGTTAAATCAAGTAAAAGAATATAACAATAAAAATTTTACAGACATGCAGGTTGGTAATTATATATTAGTTGCGTAACGATTTTTTATATTTTGGATGTCATTTGTTATTCCGTCAAAGAGTCTAAAATATAGATGGTTGCAATTTTCAACTCATTTAATTACGATGAAGTTGTATCAAATGCCAGCCTTTTGCTTTATATATATGCATGATGTACATAATGGATCATATTTCAATTACTGGATTTAAAATTATGAGTTATTTGTAAGGATTATTAAAGTTATCAAAATAATACATTGTCAACGTATATCCACCCTCAATATTTTAGAAAACTACAGAAATCATTATGTTAGGAAAATTATAGATGTAAATTTTGCTCCAAGCTAAAATTTTTATTAGGAAGCAGCGGGCCGGAGTTCTGGAGGGATTAATTTTGAATTTGAATTTGTAATTATATATATATACTGGTACAAGGAGGAATACATACTGTATCAACACCTATCACATTTGACAATTGTTTTTTTTTTTTTTTTGAAAGTACACATTTGACAATTATTACAACCGTTATTAAAATTCTTCGGATAAAAGAAAGATAAATTTTACATCCAAGCATGTATATATGATAGTATCATAGTAATGTAGATTCAACTTGAATCATAGTGAAATCAAACAAAACAATCTAGTCCTAACTTGGGCCATCCGACATACTCACCCAGACGGCCGAGGCCAGTTACTGCACCGTCGAACAAGTTCCAAGGGAGCTGAACTCGGGATGCAAGGCCTGAACATGAAAGAGGTGTATATATAAACAGAGCTTGAACGGTCTGTATATATATATATGTGTGTGTGCAGAGTTGATACACTAAAGCAGATGGTATATATGCTTGATTATAACAAAAGCACGGTATATAACATATTCACCCTAAATCATCTCACCCTTAAATCTATTATCAAGCTCAATACACCACACACAAGTATATATCATACGGGGTTTCATGGCACAGAGTGGATAATCGTAGAAGAAAGACCATTTATCAGATCCAATGCATTGCTTGTAAGATGTAACGTGTTCAACACATGGCTTCTCACTTCCTTCCTGACATTTACTCCACTTGCTCTAAAGCCGTCCATGCAAGTGTTATAGTCGGTTAATGCGGCGCTAACCCAGGTCTGAATACTATTAATTTGGTAGCCTATTGCCTTCCCTCCCAAATGACTCATGCTCTCAGTAGACTGTTTCAACTCATCCACGGCATTTCCTAGAGCGTCCATGCAATCTCGCATCGCCCCTTTGTCATGGGGGTTTAAGCCGTGAGCAGTAGACATCTGGGTCATGGCAGCCGAGCTCAATCGAGCACCGGCAAGACTGACAGATAAAGCAGTGCTTGCCATTTGCAAGGGGCTTGTTTGGATCTTGCTGGCATAAGACGAGAGAGAGCTAAAGCAAAGAGCAGGGTAGGTGGTGGTGTTGCATGATGTTTTGATGAATTCGGTATTTGTTTCAGTTTGTAGGAGCATGCGCGCTCCGTGGCTTGTTGTGAAGAGAAGGAGAGTAAAGGCTAGTGTTAGAGTACTTGGCATGGCCATGTTTGCTTAAAAAAAGTTGTGTTGTTTTAGATGTGCAGTGAGTTTGGCGAGGTGGTAGAGGGCTTTTATAGAGGGGATAGAGGAGGATAATATATAATGGAGAAACGTGAGCAAATTTTTTTGTGGTGGCTCTAAAATTAAATTAGGATGTTCATACTATCCCGGAAAAGGAAGAATGTTTGAAAATTATTTTTCAAGATATTGTATTAATTGCCAGCTTTTGGTCCTTAAGAAATATACAGTGTATTAGTTTGAAGCTTTTGGTCCCTTAAAAATGTACAGTACGTTGTATGTATTAGTTGGACAAATTGCCAAGCAGCGAGTAGCAAAGTCTTTTTCGCTTGTTTTGTCTTTCCTACTTTGTTCTTCTTTTCTTTAAAGAAAAGAATATGTTCAGTGGGCATTAGCATACTGTACAAACGACCCAACCAGCATGCCATTTTTTACTTATTTATTTGGAAAAACAATTTGAAAATAATAGTTCTCTCAGAGAGCAAGTCAAATTTGCTTGGTTACTAGTTACAGGGCTTACAGCGATTAATTTTAAGGCAAGGCAACTCGTGTTAAAATTCGAGCGTCTACGTAGCGGAAGTTAGATTTTCTGATTCGAGGAGGCACGATTCAAGTGCAACTGCACAAGAACCGTGCCTCTTAGGGCTAGTTAGCACGAGGATCTCAGAATAACAATCAAATACAAGTGAACACGATAATTTAACGAAGTTCAGCACCAACTTAGTGCCTACGTCCTCCACACACACGCACACTTTTTCTATTATTATTTGTTAATGTCTGAAATACATTGTAAGAGGAAGAAGAAGAATATTAAATAGAAAACTATCCTACAGAGACACACATCTCTTTTCAATTATTCTTTATTATTTCCTTCTTTTTCTTTACAATTTTACATCTTTTACACAAGTAAACACCAACCCCATACAGGGAACACATCTCTGGACGTACTAGCATTCTTTCCTAACTTGGAAACATCTTGAAGTTTTCTTTTGTTGCACGATACACACCCATTCGGCTTACCATTCGGCTGGACCCCAGCCGAACACAGAACCGAATGCCCTATTATTGATCTTCTGTGGCAGCACACACTGCCATACTTCATGTTTTAACACTCCCCCTCAAGTTATACTTGTAATGACAACTTGCCAATTTTATTTTAATATTTTGTGCCACGCATTCGATCCATATCTTGATCTTCTGCAGCACTTTCTCACAACTCGTGTAAGATTATGATTGATATTTGACACAAGGAAAAATGAAAATAAGAAACTTTGAACTTAACCATTAAAGGAAACTGCTTGAAGGGTTAATTTATTTGCGATACTTTGATATGTAATAAACTAATAATGAAACCAAAATTTCAAAGACTCGTAAACTATTGAACTCTCAATCAACATGCAATCCCACAGGGAAATAAGCAGAAGCAAAATCTGTACAGAAGACCATGATTTTGACAGAAAATACGGACCTTACAAAATATAACTGGATATCTGATATTTCTGTTTTGCTTTCATGATCTCATAGGTAGGACCAGATAAGTCTCTGATTGCTTTCCTTGAAAATTGGAATTGAGTAGGCTGCTCCCGGTGGGAGGTGATCCGGACAACATCGGATTAAATCCGAACAACATGATATTTTTTTCTTTGACAACGTTGCCCTTTCTTTGAACTAAACAACATCCTGCTTTCTTTTAAAATAAACTAGTTGAGGATATATAGTAATATTTTATATTGTCCTTAAAGACTTAAAGTAACTATTAAATAAAATTATAATTTTATTTTGAATAAATGTTTTTAAATACTAATTTTTGTCGTTTCAGGTTATTTTTCTTATCTTATAATGTTTTTTAGAAAAACAAATAGTGAATTTGTGAACATAAGTTTTTGGATAGATGCTGAAGAAAGCATATTAATACTTCAAAATGTTTCTCTTTTAGCAAGATGCGTAAAAGACACAATTAAGAAAAGCAATTAAAGGTATATCTTAACATTAAAAAACAATAACAGTAGATATCAGGGGTATATTTGTCCAAAGTACTTGTAAATGTTGTTCGGGCGAATTTGAATGTTGTCCAAATCAATTCCCGCTCCTGGTCGGATTGCTTGCAATTAAAGTGCCGTGCAAGTGCGACACTTTGGCTTGTTGTTTCAATGTGGCAATAGTCTTCTGAAAGTTCGAAACAGATCTGATCTATCTCTGTTTTGTTATGCTAGTTTTTTTTTTTTTTGATAAGGGTTTTGTTATGCTAGTTAGTGTCGTTAAAAGAAGAGAAAAGTTGTAAACAGGAAATTTCTACTTTCCAAAATACAATTCACGAGCGTTCAAACTTCGAATATGGAAATCCAGCACAAATTATTAGTGACTTCACCGTTTTCTATAGAAAATGGGTTCAATTCCTTTTGGGCGTGGAAGACAAATAAACTGCATTTTTTTTATAAAGTGAACTATGCATCCTTAAATAAATAACTTTGTATCAAAAGAAATTCACAAGCATTAATTTTCCAAATTGTAAATATCAATGACTTTCTCTGCTTGAGTTTAGAAGTTGCCATGAGAGAGTCTCTCAACAATGACAGTTTTTTTCTGTTTGAGTCTAGAAATTTTTGTGAGGGACCGCAAAAATATTTGTCACTACCGGTCTTTTTGTTTGTGAAGAATATGTGGAGTAGAAAAAATAAATTTAATTACACTCTTTTACTTTGAATACATGATACTCATGATAAGTCATGATCAGTAGAGAAAGAATTCTCTCTCGTAATTCTATTCGACACATCCGAGTAAACATGGACTAGTTTCAACATGAGACCAGTTCTGCACATGACATTTGAACTGCGACTTATGTGGGATTGGTTACAGTAGTCAATTTTCACTAGTAATATGTGAAAGAGATGTCGTGACAAGATGTAAAATTGGTGCAACAGAAACATGCAAAAGAAGACTATAGGTTCCAAATGAAATTTTTTGCTGCTTGGTACGATACATAATTCATGCACGTTTTTTTATATGCATAAACTAGCTAGACACAATGTATTAGAGTTATCATATATAGCGTCGGATCACAATTATTGCACAGCATCCTTTAATATTTTATACGTTGTACATTCCTGCTTACAAAAATCATGATATATCTGTGCTAATATTTTTATGGCGGCAGATGCCGACTCTTTTCACGGCGCTATAGGATATGTATATTATATTTGACATAAATATGAACGTGCGATATGCTATCTTATGCAGAAGAGCGATGTTATGACCCTTTATTAATTAATTGATTATTTTATATTTCTTTGTGGAGATAGAATTGCAACGTTAACGCCCGAGCTGGGAGCAGTGCAGATGGGTGTGGTCTCAGCGTCTAATCCGCACAAGTGGGAAGCCACAGCCACTGGGTCTCGGTCTCTGATCTCGAATTCATAAATGATTCAATATTTATTTAAAAAAAAAACACTTTGTTCTATTTGAGATTCATTATTGTTTAATTATATGTTGAACATTTCATTTCAAGGTGCGCCTTACTCTTCTGTAGATACAGTTCCAGAAGAATTATCTTACACTTACATTAATTATTTGCAGGCGGCGGCTGGATTTTTTTTGAGGCCAGATTTAGAGCCTGGACTCCGAATACTCAGCAAAATATTTTATCTCAAATTATTATTCTAAAGCAGCCACCGGCTGACGTGGTTTAGATGAGTTTGTATTTAGTATATGAGTAGTTGAGCACTAAATAGTAAATACGATTAGATAGGGACCCACATCACGCTGACGTGGTTTTGGGATTTATAATTTCGGAATTAAATTAAGTCCATCCGATTAGATAGCTTGAGATCATCCATCAGAAATAACTAATAAGTATTTGCTGAATTTTATTGGAATGTGTGAAATCTTATAATTAAGCGGATTTACGATCGATTATTGTTATATAGATTGTAAGGCGGAACAGGTTTGAATATTTTAGTGAACTATTTTTTTTTGTCCATACCTGCTACATATATCCGTTTGTTGTTTGTCTGCTCTAATTGACTTAAAACGCTACCAAAATCAAGCTAAAAGTGAATAATGTTTTGTTAATTGTTATTGATGAAATTTATTCTAAAGCAATCCGAATCTAGTTCTGCTTGTAAATAATGTTGGGACGTTGACATAAATTATAATATGAAAAGTTAAAAGGATAGACTGAACGTTTTTTGGAAATTAAATGATTGTAAGTAGGATATTATGAGACAGGAATTAATGGTACAAAAGAAAAGATCTATATATGGATATGAATTTTCCATCATTCCATGTTTTTTTTTTTTTTTGGATAAACTAGATAGTTTCCATCATTCCATGTTATGTTTATTATTATGAGAATTAGCAGAAACGTTGGATAAGATATTGAATGATTTTGTATTTCTTTTCAAGTTCAAGAAATAGGTGATAGGTTATCTCAAAAAAAAGAAAAGAAAAGAAAAGAAGAGAAAGAGGTGATAGAGCATGCTAAAAACTAACTTATTAGGCAATTTTTACATTTATTCACATAAAAAATAAAACTTATTTTTTATCTGATCGGACTAAAGAAGGGAGAAAAAAAAATAGTGGCCTCTTCTCTCTTCCAGTGTATCACACGAGGAAAAGGGAAGCCTTGAAGGGAGATTGATGTATGGTTTTCATACTCAATTTCCAACCAGATTAAGCCCTAAAATTACGTTCAAATGCATGTGTTTTTATCAATTTCTGCTAACTTAGGTTGTAGAAAAGTCCGGCCGTAGCCCGGCAAGTTTATTTTGCAGGTTCAGCATTTATTCGGCATGAAGAACAGAGGGAAAAAGCAAACGGGAGTTGCTCATACAGAGTGGAACGGACCGCCCGCACAACGGAACGGTCCGCCCTGACCAGAGGAACCAAGTCCAAACGGACTCAACCAGACTTCAGACGGACTGCCCTGACCAGAGCTGGAACGGTCCGCCCCAGACTCAGAACGGGCCGTTCCAGCTATCTTTGGATTGCTAAAAATAGAAGGCTATGTTTGTCAAGTCGGTTTCCTCTATTACCGACCTTCCAGAAGCACGTCTCCCACGTTTGAAGCCACCATTGCCTCATTATAAAAGCTCTGTCCTGTCTTCAATTGAGGCTAAGTTCGAAATTCTAGGTTTTAGCCTCTTTCCAACTCAGAAAAGGAGACAGCCTGCCGAGACGACCAACTGCATCTGGAACTGCCCGTTCCAGAGCCAGGACGGTCCGCCCCAGACAGGACAGAGCACAGAAACGTGGAGTTTTCAAGCGCAACTTGTTGTAAACTTGATTTTTCTCTTTCTATGTCTTTGTATTTGATGAAACCTGCTTGTTCTTGCATGGATTTGTTAGAGTAGAGTAGTTTTAGGGGCTATGGTCTGAGAACCTTTCTCTAGTTGCTTGTTTTTTATTTGAATCTTTAATTATTAGTTAAATTAAGTTATGTTATGCTTCTTGCACTTTAATTTTCTATTTAATTGCTTAAGTTTGTCTCTGTTTGATCTGATTACCTCGTTAAACAAAGGCCTAGTTTAACTGTTAGGATTAAAATCAATCGCAGCCACATTAACTTAGTAATTTTACTGTTCGGTAGGCGATATCCGGAAGGATTAAACCAGACCTTAATAAACTAGGGTTTAACTTGAAATCGGAAGATTAAAAGTTTACCAAAACTCGAGAAGTAGACTAGAACAACTAAACCAAGAAACGGAAGTTGAAATTTAGGCGTTCTAGGAGTTAAACAATAAAACTTAATAGCTTGACCTGAACGGGAGTTAGAGTACAAGTCTTTAGGTTACGTATTGTTTATTCTCGCATAAAAACATTTAATTAATAATTAAAACTCATGACAAAACAAGTATCAATTGATCGGAACGGACCGTTCCAAGGTCAGAACGGACCGCCCGGAAGGGGGAGTCTGGCCTGGAACGACCTGTTCTGATCAATTGACAAAGTCCAGAACGGACCGTTCCAGTGATGGAACGGACCGTTCCAACTTTGACACAGAGAATTGTTCGAGGATCTAAATCCCTAATTTTCATTAACTTGATTATCTTTAGTTCGAGTTAGAATTTGGTAATTTAGGGATTGAACTTTATCTTATTATTCTTTATTTTAGAACTGTTGAAACTTATTGATTTATATTAAAACCAGAATTTAGTTTAAATTGTTTAAACTGAAATTTAGAAACAGAATAGTCCGTCCCCGAGATTCGACCCTTAAACTGTACTGCAAACGAATTCGCATCGGTAATTAAGGATTAAATTTGACCCGTACGCACAGAAAAACCGATCAAATTTTGGCGCCGTTGCCGGGGACGGTGCCTTTATCTAAGTTTAGTTTTCAAGTTAGACTAATTTCTCTTTATCTCTTTTCACTTTTTCTTGGTTTTTGGAAATTGCAGGAACACGCGCTGGCTGGAAAGAAGAAAACCACCACCAGCACTTGCAACTACGACTTTCGACACCCAAGAAAAGGGAAGGAAAACCCCTCTCAGGCGAGCTCTTCCTCATCTGGACCTAACCGTGCGGTTTTGCAACAGCAAATTCCAGAAACAGTTGAGCAGACCGAGAGGCAGGGTGACAGTTCTTTGGTTCCGCCTTTTCGCCTTTTCTACCAGCGAAATCGTAGGAATCTCTCTGGAGCACAGCCACCTGTAGCGCAATCCGAGACACTTCGTTTCACATTAGGACGAACCACATCAACCGCATCAACTGACATAGAAGCAATGTGAGACAACTTAAACGGAAACGGGGGCAACAACAACGAAACTGAACTTGAGCGTGCATTACGTGAGGCACTTGAAGCTGCCAAGGAGGCTGAGGCAACTCGACCTTTGAGGGAGATCGGGGCACCTACCGCAAATAACATCCGACTTGGGGTCAAACCACCGAAAGCCGAGAGGACCAGGGATTTCTTCTACAATCCTGGCCTCGTGTCTTTGATCAAGGAAAACACTTTTGCAGGATCTCCTCATGAAGATGCCAACAGGCATTTACAATCCTTCCTGCGAAATTGCACAACCTTGGTTCCTGAAGAAGTCGATCCGGATATAATTCGCCTAACTCTTTTTCCTTTTTCTCTTAGGGACAAAGCCGAAGATTGGTTGAATAGTTTTAATGACCGACCCTTTGAAACATGGAACGATTTGACCAAAGCCTTCCTGGATAGGTTTTATCCTAGGGTAAAAACGACCAAATTAGTTAGGGAATTGTTAACCTTTCAGCAGGACCAAGATGAAAACCTGTTCGAAGCATGGGAACGGTTTAAAGACCTGCAAAGAATGTGTCCACATCATGATGTACCTGATAGTAGACTGATTGTTAGTTTTTATGATGGATTGGATGACATAACTCGTCAGAATATAAATTCAACTGCAGGTGGTGCTTTTCTGGAGATGGGATGCAGGGATGCAAAAGCCTTGATTGAAAGCATGGCACAATCTCAGACAAATTGGTCGGTTCGCTCAAAGAACAAAGGAGGCGTGTTTGAAGTAGACAAATCCACTCACCTCCAATCTCAACTCGATTCTTTGACGGTCATGCTCAAAAACATAAGTGCAAAATCATCAAAACCCTCCGAATCCGCCGCCGTATGTCAAATCTGCGAATATGAAGGTCACACAGCCAAGTCTTGTCACTTGGTAGCCAGGGAGGACCAGCCTGAGAATGTCAATGCCATAATTACTCCTCCCTCCTTCTTCCCAAGCAATAACTACTCATATCGCGACAAACGGAACCACCCAGGTCTCTCGTACAGCAACCCCAACGGGTGTGCCAATCCGGGCCAAACTGGTCAAGCATCAAACTCCAACAATAGCACTAACGCCCATAGCGGGCTCTCTCAGCGAACAATAGAGAAGTTTATGCAGAACCAAGGGATATTCAATCACTCAGTCCATGACGAGATCAAACTGCTAAGAGAAGACCTAGGCCTACTCATAAACAAGCTGAACCAAGGGAATGATCAAGCTAACTCAGGGGCACTAACCAAGCCAGGCATGTTTCCAAGCCAACCTGAAACCAATCCCAGAGAAGAGTGCAAAAGCGTCACGCACAGACTGAGGAGCGGGACTAGTTACGATGGCCCTGAGATGCCCAAGGATTTGCAGCCGGATTCAGCTAGGACGGACCAGCCAGAGCTGGAACGGAGGTATGGAACGGACCGCCCCAATTCGGAACGGACCGCCCCAGACATCCAGCAACCAGTCACATCTGGGACGGACCAGCCTGAGCCGGAACGACAAGCTAGAACGGACCGCCCCAATTCGGAACGGACCGCCCCAACCTTGCCCAGAGTTGAGAAAGTCTTTGCTTATCCACCCCCGACGCCGAACGATCCTCCGGTTGAAGTCCCATACCCGCAGAGGCTAGCTCAGGCTAAGAAGGACAGGGAATATGGAAAATTTCTGGATATCTTGAGGCAAATGAAAATCACTATTCCCTTCACTGACCTCTTGTCAAAGATGCCATCCTACGCCAAGTTTCTCAAAGATCTCTTATCCAACAAGAAGAACTTAGAATTGAGCGGTGTCATGGCCTTGTCAGGAGATCCCGACACTCCAAACATCAAGAAAATGCCGCCGAAGATGAAGGATCCAGGTAGATTTACTATTCCTTGTAAAGTTGGTGATTTAGGTATGAAGAGAGCGTTGCTGAACATTGGAGCAAGCGTCAGCCTGATCTCTGAAACTATCTTTCATCGAATTGGAAAACGAGAACTAGAGCCAACCTCGGTGACTTTGAGACTTGCTGATAATTCAATAAGATTGCCATTGGGGGAGGTGAAAGACGTGCCAATTCGAGTTGGAGACATCTTTGTTCCATGCGACTTCGTGGTGGTTGATATGGAGGAAGATCCTGAAGTTCCTATCATCCTGGGCAGACCCTTCCTCACCACAGCCGGTGTGTTCATCAATTGCAGAACCGGCAAGATGAAATTGGAAGTTGGAGATGAGAAAATTGAGTTTGATGTGGAAAAAGCGATGCGGATGCCAGACCATATGGATTCAATTTTTATGGCTGAATCATTGGAAGCCATGGTCGAAGAGACATTCAACAATCGGATTGTGCAAGCATATCATTCCTTCTCGGCCACACCTGAAGAGGAGGAGGCAGACTTGATATTCAACGAAATTCTGCAAACCGTTGAATACTTGGCTGCCAGAGAGGGCTGGAACGGTCTGCCCCAGATCCAGGCGGACCAGGTCAGCATGCAGCTTCGATCAGCGGCTGAAATCGACCAGATTTTCAGTCTCGATTCAGATCAGAACGGTCCACCCCGTTTTGAAACGGGCCGTCCGAGCTGCCAGTCAGAGAAAGGTAAACTAGAATTGAAGACATTACCAGAGAGCCTTAGGTACGAATTCCTAGGTCCCAACCAGACCTTTCCTGTCATCGTCAACGCCAAACTCGACTTGGATCAGACTGATAAGCTACTAAAGGAGTTGAGGGCTCACCGCAAGGCTATTGGATATTCTATCGAAGATCTTAAGGGTATCAATCCCTCGATATGTACCCACCGGATCTTACTTGAAGAAGACTCAAAACCGACAGTAGAACATCAAAGGAGACTCAACCCGAACATGAGTGAAGTCGTGAAGAAGGAGGTGCAGAAACTTTTGGAAGCTAGAATCATCTACCCGATCTCAGACAGCAAATGGGTCAGTCCCATTCATGTCGTTCCAAAGAAGGGAGGCACAACAGTGATTGAGAAAGATGATGGCCAGCTGATCCAAACAAGGATTGTCACTGGATGGAGGATGTGTGTGGACTACCGCAAGCTGAATGCTTCAACACGAAAGGACCACTTCCCTCTTCCTTTTGTTGACCAATTACTCGAACGACTGGCTAAGCATTCTTTCTTTTGTTATTTAGATGGTTATTCAGGTTTCTTCCAAATACCAATTCACCCGCTTGACCAAGAAAAAACAACTTTTACATGTCCGTATGGAACTTATGCATACCGTAGGATGCCATTTGGTTTGTGTAATGCGCCAGCAACGTTCCAAAGAGCTATGATGGCAATATTTTCGGATTTTATCGAAAAAGACATGGAAGTTTTCATGGATGATTTTTCAGTATATGGTACTTCTTTTGATCATTGTCTGGCTAACTTGTCAAAAATTTTGCAGAGATGTGAGGAAGTCAATCTTGTATTGAATTGGGAAAAATGTCATTTCATGGTGCAAGAAGGAGTTGTTTTGGGCCACATAATTTCAGAACAGGGAATCATGGTCGATCAAGCGAAGGTGGAGGTGATCGAAAAGCTAACCTTGCCAACTTGTGTAAAGGATGTGCGGAGCTTTCTTGGGCATGCAGGCTTCTATAGGCGTTTCGTTAAAGATTTCTCTAAAATTGCTAAGCCATTAACCAATTTAACAATGAAGGATGCTGAATTCCTGTTTGATCAAAATTGTGTTGATGCTTTCAATAGGTTGAAGGAAGCGCTTGTAACTACCCCTATCTTGCAACCTCCAAATTGGGATCAGCCATTCGAATTGATGTGTGATTCTAGTGATTACGCGGTCGGTGCAGTGCTAGGACAGCGGACAGGCAAGAAGCCTTATGCAATCTATTATGCGAGCAAAGTGCTGGATGAGGCACAAGTCAACTACACCACAACCGAAAAGGAGCTTCTAGCAGTAGTCTATGCCTTAGACAAATTCAGGTCATACCTAGTTGGCTCAAAGGTTATAGTCTACACCGATCACTCAGCACTCAAATACCTCCTATCCAAAAAAGATGCCAAGCCACGACTCATTCGATGGGTTCTCTTACTGCAAGAATTCGACCTCGAAATACGCGACAAAAAAGGTACAGAAAATAGTGTGGCTGATCATTTGTCCAGATTGAAAATAGAAGACCAAGGAACTGGATCCATACCGATCAACGACTCATTTCCAGACGAACATTTGATGATAATCCAGTCTGGAACGGTCCGCCCCAATCTGGAACGGTCCGTCCCAAACCAGGAAGTTCCATGGTATGCTGATTTCGCGAACTTTTTAGCCAGCAAAGTCATGCCCTATAAGATGTCTTCTCAGCAAAAGAAGAGGTTCCTAGCTGACGCGAAATATTACTTCTGGGAGGACCCATTTTTGTGGAAACTTGGGGTTGACGGAATATTTCGAAGATGCATACCAAAGGAAGAGGTGCAGCAAATTCTTTATCAGTGTCATTCATCCGCTTATGGTGGTCACGCTTCAACCTCAAAAACTGCAGCTAAAGTCCTTCAATCAGGTTTCTTTTGGCCGACTATTTTTAAAGATTCGAGGGAGTTTGTTTTGTCTTACGATCAGTGCCAAAAGATGGGTAATATATCCAGCCGACAAGAAATGACAATGAACCCGATCTTGGAGATTGAAATTTTTGATTTGTGGGGGATTGACTTCATGGGGCCCTTCCCATCTTCGTGCGGATATGAATACATCCTTGTAGCAGTAGACTACGTGTCTAAATGGGTTGAAGCTATTCCGAGCAAGCATGCCGATTCAGCCACAGTCAAGAAGCTGTTCACCAAGATCATCTTTCCTCGGTTTGGAACTCCGAGAGCTGTCATCAGTGACGGGGGTAAACACTTCATCAACAAACAATTTGGCAATCTGCTGAAGAAATATGGAGTGAAACACAAGGTGGCAACACCTTACCACCCGCAAACAAGTGGCCAAGTCGAGGTATCTAACCGAGAAATTAAGAACATCCTGCAGAAAACCGTTGGGAGTACAAGGAAGGATTGGGCACTGAAGTTGGATGATGCACTATGGGCATACCGAACCGCATTCAAGACTCCGATCGGGATAAGTCCATTCAAGCTGGTGTATGGAAAGGCGTGTCATTTGCCTGTTGAGATCGAACACAAGGCATATTGGGCAACCAGAGCACTCAATTTGGAGTATAAATCAGCAGGAGAACAAAGAGTTCTAGACTTGCATGAGTTAGAAGAGATCAGACTGAACGCCTATGATAATGCTAAGATGTACAAGGAGAGAACAAAGAATTGGCATGATAAGCATATCCAAAGGCGAGATTTTAAAAAGGGTGATCTTGTGCTTTTGTTTAATTCGCGATTGAGGTTGTTTCCGGGAAAATTAAAGTCCCGATGGACAGGTCCATATGAGGTTAGAAAAGTTTACCCATTTGGAGTAGTAGATATTTGGAAGGAAGGATCAGATATTTTCAAAGTGAATGGCCAACGACTCAAGCTCTACATCAGTCAAGCCACACCAGAAGGAGGGGAAGTGCGATTTTTGGACAACCCCTCAACCGTAGAGACGTAGCCATACGGGGTCAGGCTCGAGACCTTAAACAAGCGCTGCTTGGGAGGCAACCCAAGGGTTAAAAAAAAAAAAAAAAAAAAAAAAAATTAGGAGTAATGATAAATACTTGGCTTAGTCTGTACTTGTTTAATTTCAGTTTTTTTTTAGAAATTGGAACGGACCGCCCCAAATCCAGAACGGTCCGTCCCATCATCAGGACGCATAGGTCCATGGCTGGTACTACGCATACGGAACGGACGACAATACCATACGGAACGGACGAGAAAACCATATGGAACGGACCGTCCCAATTTTGGAACGGTCCGCCCCATTTAAACTTAACTGAGGACCCAGATCCAAACCCAATAACTACCCACTATCATTAACTACCCACTAAGCCTAACCAACCCGCCTCCTCACCTTATCCGACCCGTCCCCTTCTATTCCTCTCCCAAACCAATCATTCAAACTCTCCCTCTCTCAAACTCATCTCTCCAACTCTCTCTCTCTCTGCCACCACTAAATCCGACGAGATCGCAACTATTTTCGCCGCCTCTTGACACCATTCACCTCTCCAGAGTACTCTCAAGTCGGTGGACCCCACAATTTCTCCGATTACTCGAAGAAACGCCGGCGCCACCAGCTCCGCCCCGCCTCCACTAGCCCTCATCGGAAAGTTCGGTAACATCACCTTTTTCTCTCCTTCTTTCTATTCCAGGTACCAACCCAACTCAATACTGCACCAAAATCGAACCAAAACCCGAGAAAAATCGAAACCATAAAACTTCACCTTTTCTGTCCAAAGCCAGAGTGGAACGGTCCGCCCCATCGCCAAACCAGATTCCAAACCAACCCGTCCTGACCAAAACCTCCCCGTCCAACCAATCCAGAACGGTCCGTCCCAATCTTGGAACGGTCCGCCCCATCACCAAACCAGATTCCAACAACCTATCTTCCCAGCCAAACCACTCCGTTCCAAGCTTCAAACGGTCCGTTCCATGTCTTCCAGCTCATCTTCTGGTTCGTTGGGTGACAAAATCTCTAAATTCTTCCGCAAGGGAACTAGGAGAACAGGCCAGACATCTGTCACAATCCCTCCAGAATTCAATGTGCCATGGCCAACAAAAGAATCAAATCCGGTACCACCTCTGGATAGGCTCCCGCTCAGGCCAGAAGACTTGATCACCACACCAGAACATCCATTGTCTGCCACGCCACCATACTCAGTCGACTATCCACCTCCTGACACAGAAATCATGCCCTATATTCCACAGAGACGGATGGATACCGATGCAATTGACTGGTCCCAACTAGAGGCTGCCTCAGACCCGGAACAAGAGGAACAAGGTGAGACAGCCGAAGGTGAGACAGTCGAAGCAGAGGCTGAAGAAGATACTGAAGAAGAAGAGGCCGCGGATCTTGTCCCTGAGACACAAACCCGGCCAGCACAACCAGCCAGCATTGAGCTAGCAAATGTGCACATCCGCCTCAAGGGCAGCCAGGCAAAGCAGCGATACAGAAACCTCCTGAACAAGAAATTTGAGAATACCCGCTCGATCGATCTGCGGGTACTTGACACACTAGGCATCAGAGAGGACTTCTACAGGCTGACCAGAGCAATTGGGTTTCGCCCGAGGTTCTGGAAGATCAGAGCTCCAGCCTACACAGCCTTGACAATGGAATTTCTGTGCTCTCTCGACCTCTATCATAAAAATGATTTGTGGCAGCTCACATTTCGGGTGGATGGTAAGAAATATGTCGCCACAGAGCTTGATTTTGCCCGTATCTTTGGGCTTGAGAATGGCACGATAACTGATGAGTTATTTGAGGATGATCTGTGGGAAGAGCTTTCACTGGAGCACAAAAAACCAGTCAACGAACGCCGCTCCTCTCACATTCAACACCCTACCATCCGGTTCATCCAGAGGATGCTCTCACTCACCATCTTTGTCAAGGGTGAGTCGGGGGTAAAATTGACAAGGGGGGAACAAGCCATTCTCAATCAGATATTTTATCCAAAAGGCGACGCTCAACTGAACCTTGCCTACATGATGATGAAACATTTCGAGAAGCAGGCAAATAACTTGAGAAGCGGCAAAGGTCAGATCACAATCGGTGGCTATGTCACCCATCTGGTGCAGCAGTATGACTTGGCGTTGTCTGAGATGCAGCGGAGTGGGGGCCCAAACCGGGTCTCCATGAGACAACTGGTTGAATGCAGATGATGGCTCAGGTTGGAAACGAGTACCAATACATCTATGGTCGATACCGTTTCCCTCTTCCTCTCAACAGGCCTATTGATCTTACCAACAAGAGAACCTGGCTGCTAGTTGACAAGGACGGCAAATTTATAAACCATGAAGAGGAGGAATTGCAGCGGCGATTAGCCGAGATGGAGGCCGCAGCTAGAGCAGCCGGAGCAGGTACGTCAGCAGAGGCAGCCAGCTCACAGCCACCTCCACCCGATCAGCCACCAGTCCAGCCATTCTATGAGGCTCAGACTAACCAGCGTGAGGATATATTTTGGGGAGGGTTGCCGACTCATGAGATACCCCATCATCAAGAGCCATCACCAGGCCAGTGGCAAGGCAGATTTGATCACGCCTACCACGACATTCTCCAGGATATCCACACTGCACAGTGGAACATCCAGGCCTCGATAGATGAAGACAGAGAAGAAAGGAGGCGTGAGCGAGAAGAGAACAGAAACTGGAGGCAGCAGCAGGACGAGCGGAATGAACGAAATGATGACCTGCTAACACGGTTGGCCAGCCATATCTTCGGACCACCGCAGGACCCACCACATCACTGAGCCAAGTTCAGTAAGTTTTCTGTTTTTCTCTCCTTTATTTTCTTTCTTGTATCTAATCAGGACTAGGGACAGTCCTTTAGATAAGCTTGGGGGTGGGGGTAAAGATCGAGAAAAATCGAAAACTGGTACGATAGGATGCACTTCATGGCATATTGCATATTTCTGTCAAGGTTGAAACGGACCGTCCCACAAACAGGACGGTCCGCCCCAAAAGGTCGTTCTAGTCCAGAACAGTCCGTTCCAGACTTGGCAGAACTAATAGACAGCTGACAAATGTGCATGGAACGGTCCGTCCCACAAACAGAACGGTCCGCCCCATTGGGTCGTCCCAGCCCAGAACTGGCCGTTCCAAGTACAATTGTTAGCTGGTTTTTGTATATACATGTAGGAATTGCATTTTTAATCATTTAATGTTGCATTTAGATAAGCTTTAAGGATTTAATGGATAAGCTTAGCGATTGCGACTTAGGAAATTAAGGCAGGGAAGCGAATTTTATTGAAAATCTTTTTGAAATGAATTTGATGAAACTGATTTGAGCAACCTAAGGTTAGGATTTGAAAATTGTCTGAGAAGTCGTTTTCTTAAGCATTGAATTGATTAATTTCACAAGCAATTGATTAATTTAGTCGATTAGAGCCGGCAAAGGGTGATTAAGTTCGCCTAAGATTATTTTCTCAACTCAAAAACCTGATTAATTGTAAGTAGATCTGCACAGGTTTTAGAAACAATTAAACCACTGTTTTTTCAAAACAAAAAAAAAAAAACAAAAAAAAAATAAATAAAAAAAAAATCAGAAAAATAACAAAAACAAAAATAAAATAAAATTTTCTTTCTGGAGGCATAAGGAATGAGGCAGAAAAATTGCCGAACTTCCGTAGTGGACCGTAGCAAAATGCATAAAAACCGGACCGACCTCCAAGGGGAACTAAAAAGCTGTGCTCTCCAAGTGGATATTGCGAAAGGCTATAGGTAACTGAAGGTAAAAAATGATCCACTAAATCAAATGGATGAGAGAAAACTCAATGATTCCAAGCCTTCTTTAATCTGGCCGATCCCCCCGCAGCGAGGAAAATTCCCAGCCCCGGAAAAATCTGTATCAATTGTATCTTACTTTCTGTTTGTTTTCGAAAATTTTAAGTGGTTTAAAACAATTTAAAAAACATGTGCATAACGACTTGGAATTAATTTAGATTATTTGAGTTGAGAAGGTTCGATCCCGTTTCTACTTGATTTCAGATTGAATGAGAACTTCGAAAAATTAATCAGATTATTGCTTAGAAAAATGAACCTTGGACAGAAAGATTTGAGAATCCTTAGGTTGACTTCAGAAAAGTTGATTCACTTGAAACAAACTGGTTTGAACTTGTTGAAAAATCTTTTTGACCAAATTGCCCCTATAACCTAATGTCACAGTTTGCTGATTTTAGTTAGGAAATCCTTAGAACTTGTTAGATACACAATCAATTGAACTTAATTTAGGTCTGAACCTGGTCTACGTTTAGAGTTTTGCTTGAGGACAAGCAATGTTCAAGCTTAGGGGGTTTTGATGTATGGTTTTCATACTCAATTTCCAACCAGATTAAGCCCTAAAATTACGTTCAAATGCATGTGTTTTTATCAATTTCTGCTAACTTAGGTTGTAGAAAAGTCCAGCCGTAGCCCGGCAAGTTTATTTTGCAGGTTCAGCATTTATTCGGCATGAAAAACAGAGGGAAAAAGCAAACGGGAGTTGCTCATACAGAGTGGAACGGACCGCCCTGACCAGAGGAACCAAGTCCAAACGGACTCAACCAGACTTCAGACGGACTGCCCTGACCAGAGCTGGAACGGTCCGCCCCAGACTCAGAACGGGCCGTTCCAGCTATCTTTGGATTGCTAAAAATAGAAGGCTATGTTTGTCAAGTCGGTTTCCTCTATTACCGACCTTCCAGAAGCACGTCTCCCATGTTTGAAGCCACCATTGCCTCATTATAAAAGCTCTGTCCTGTCTTCAATTGAGGCTAAGTTCGAAATTCTAGGTTTTAGCCTCTTTCCAACTCAGAAAAGGAGACAGCCTGCCGAGACGACCAACTGCATCTGGAACTGCCCGTTCCAGAGCCAGGACGGTCCGCCCTAGACAGGACAGAGCACAGAAACGTGGAGTTTTCAAGCGCAACTTGTTGTAAACTTGATTTTTCTCTTTCTATGTCTTTGTATTTGATGAAACCTGCTTGTTCTTGCATGGATTTGTTAGAGTAGAGTAGTTTTAGGGGCTATGGTCTGAGAACCTTTCTCTAGTTGCTTGTTTTTTATTTGAATCTTTAATTATTAGTTAAATTAAGTTATGTTATGCTTCTTGCACTTTAATTTTCTATTTAATTGCTTAAGTTTGTCTCTGTTTGATCTGATTACCTCGTTAAACAAAGGCCTAGTTTAACTGTTAGGATTAAAATCAATCGCAGCCACATTAACTTAGTAATTTTACTGTTCGGTAGGCGATATCCGGAAGGATTAAACCAGACCTTAATAAACTAGGGTTTAACTTGAAATCGGAAGATTAAAAGTTTACCAAAACTCGAGAAGTAGACTAGAACAACTAAACCAAGAAACGGAAGTTGAAATTTAGGCGTTCTAGGAGTTAAACAATAAAACTTAATAGCTTGACCTGAACGGGAGTTAGAGTACAAGTCTTTAGGTTACGTATTGTTTATTCTCGCATAAAAACATTTAATTAATAATTAAAACTCATGACAAAACAAGTATCAATTGATCGGAACGGACCGTTCCAAGGTCAGAACGGACCGCCCGGAAGGGGGAGTCTGGCCTGGAACGACCTGTTCTGATCAATTGACAAAGTCCAGAACGGACCGTTCCAGTGATGGAACGGACCGTTCCAACTTTGACACAGAGAATTGTTCGAGGATCTAAATCCCTAATTTTCATTAACTTGATTATCTTTAGTTCGAGTTAGAATTTGGTAATTTAGGGATTGAACTTTATCTTATTATTCTTTATTTTAGAACTGTTGAAACTTATTGATTTATATTAAAACCAGAATTTAGTTTAAATTGTTTAAACTGAAATTTAGAAACAGAATAGTCCGTCCCCGAGATTCGACCCTTAAACTGTACTGCAAACGAATTCGCATCGGTAATTAAGGATTAAATTTGACCCGTACGCACAGAAAAACCGATCAAATTTTGGCGCCGTTGCCGGGGACGGTGCCTTTATCTAAGTTTAGTTTTCAAGTTAGACTAATTTCTCTTTATCTCTTTTCACTTTTTCTTGGTTTTTGGAAATTGCAGGAACACGCGCTGGCTGGAAAGAAGAAAACCACCACCAGCACTTGCAACTACGACTTTCGACACCCAAGAAAAGGGAAGGAAAACCCCTCTCAGGCGAGCTCTTCCTCATCTGGACCTAACCGTGCGGTTTTGCAACAGCAAATTCCAGAAACAGTTGAGCAGACCGAGAGGCAGGGTGACAGTTCTTTGGTTCCGCCTTTTCGCCTTTTCTACCAGCGAAATCGTAGGAATCTCTCTGGAGCACAGCCACCTGTAGCGCAATCCGAGACACTTCGTTTCACATTAGGACGAACCACATCAACCGCATCAACTGACATAGAAGCAATGTGAGACAACTTAAACGGAAACGGGGGCAACAACAACGAAACTGAACTTGAGCGTGCATTACGTGAGGCACTTGAAGCTGCCAAGGAGGCTGAGGCAACTCGACCTTTGAGGGAGATCGGGGCACCTACCGCAAATAACATCCGACTTGGGGTCAAACCACCGAAAGCCGAGAGGACCAGGGATTTCTTCTACAATCCTGGCCTCGTGTCTTTGATCAAGGAAAACACTTTTGCAGGATCTCCTCATGAAGATGCCAACAGGCATTTACAATCCTTCCTGCGAAATTGCACAACCTTGGTTCCTGAAGAAGTCGATCCGGATATAATTCGCCTAACTCTTTTTCCTTTTTCTCTTAGGGACAAAGCCGAAGATTGGTTGAATAGTTTTAATGACCGACCCTTTGAAACATGGAACGATTTGACCAAAGCCTTCCTGGATAGGTTTTATCCTAGGGTAAAAACGACCAAATTAGTTAGGGAATTGTTAACCTTTCAGCAGGACCAAGATGAAAACCTGTTCGAAGCATGGGAACGGTTTAAAGACCTGCAAAGAATGTGTCCACATCATGATGTACCTGATAGTAGACTGATTGTTAGTTTTTATGATGGATTGGATGACATAACTCGTCAGAATATAAATTCAACTGCAGGTGGTGCTTTTCTGGAGATGGGATGCAGGGATGCAAAAGCCTTGATTGAAAGCATGGCACAATCTCAGACAAATTGGTCGGTTCGCTCAAAGAACAAAGGAGGCGTGTTTGAAGTAGACAAATCCACTCACCTCCAATCTCAACTCGATTCTTTGACGGTCATGCTCAAAAACATAAGTGCAAAATCATCAAAACCCTCCGAATCCGCCGCCGTATGTCAAATCTGCGAATATGAAGGTCACACAGCCAAGTCTTGTCACTTGGTAGCCAGGGAGGACCAGCCTGAGAATGTCAATGCCATAATTACTCCTCCCTCCTTCTTCCCAAGCAATAACTACTCATATCGCGACAAACGGAACCACCCAGGTCTCTCGTACAGCAACCCCAACGGGTGTGCCAATCCGGGCCAAACTGGTCAAGCATCAAACTCCAACAATAGCACTAACGCCCATAGCGGGCTCTCTCAGCGAACAATAGAGAAGTTTATGCAGAACCAAGGGATATTCAATCACTCAGTCCATGACGAGATCAAACTGCTAAGAGAAGACCTAGGCCTACTCATAAACAAGCTGAACCAAGGGAATGATCAAGCTAACTCAGGGGCACTAACCAAGCCAGGCATGTTTCCAAGCCAACCTGAAACCAATCCCAGAGAAGAGTGCAAAAGCGTCACGCACAGACTGAGGAGCGGGACTAGTTACGATGGCCCTGAGATGCCCAAGGATTTGCAGCCGGATTCAGCTAGGACGGACCAGCCAGAGCTGGAACGGAGGTATGGAACGGACCGCCCCAATTCGGAACGGACCGCCCCAGACATCCAGCAACCAGTCACATCTGGGACGGACCAGCCTGAGCCGGAACGACAAGCTAGAACGGACCGCCCCAATTCGGAACGGACCGCCCCAACCTTGCCCAGAGTTGAGAAAGTCTTTGCTTATCCACCCCCGACGCCGAACGATCCTCCGGTTGAAGTCCCATACCCGCAGAGGCTAGCTCAGGCTAAGAAGGACAGGGAATATGGAAAATTTCTGGATATCTTGAGGCAAATGAAAATCACTATTCCCTTCACTGACCTCTTGTCAAAGATGCCATCCTACGCCAAGTTTCTCAAAGATCTCTTATCCAACAAGAAGAACTTAGAATTGAGCGGTGTCATGGCCTTGTCAGGAGATCCCGACACTCCAAACATCAAGAAAATGCCGCCGAAGATGAAGGATCCAGGTAGATTTACTATTCCTTGTAAAGTTGGTGATTTAGGTATGAAGAGAGCGTTGCTGAACATTGGAGCAAGCGTCAGCCTGATCTCTGAAACTATCTTTCATCGAATTGGAAAACGAGAACTAGAGCCAACCTCGGTGACTTTGAGACTTGCTGATAATTCAATAAGATTGCCATTGGGGGAGGTGAAAGACGTGCCAATTCGAGTTGGAGACATCTTTGTTCCATGCGACTTCGTGGTGGTTGATATGGAGGAAGATCCTGAAGTTCCTATCATCCTGGGCAGACCCTTCCTCACCACAGCCGGTGTGTTCATCAATTGCAGAACCGGCAAGATGAAATTGGAAGTTGGAGATGAGAAAATTGAGTTTGATGTGGAAAAAGCGATGCGGATGCCAGACCATATGGATTCAATTTTTATGGCTGAATCATTGGAAGCCATGGTCGAAGAGACATTCAACAATCGGATTGTGCAAGCATATCATTCCTTCTCGGCCACACCTGAAGAGGAGGAGGCAGACTTGATATTCAACGAAATTCTGCAAACCGTTGAATACTTGGCTGCCAGAGAGGGCTGGAACGGTCTGCCCCAGATCCAGGCGGACCAGGTCAGCATGCAGCTTCGATCAGCGGCTGAAATCGACCAGATTTTCAGTCTCGATTCAGATCAGAACGGTCCACCCCGTTTTGAAACGGGCCGTCCGAGCTGCCAGTCAGAGAAAGGTAAACTAGAATTGAAGACATTACCAGAGAGCCTTAGGTACGAATTCCTAGGTCCCAACCAGACCTTTCCTGTCATCGTCAACGCCAAACTCGACTTGGATCAGACTGATAAGCTACTAAAGGAGTTGAGGGCTCACCGCAAGGCTATTGGATATTCTATTGAAGATCTTAAGGGTATCAATCCCTCGATATGTACCCACCGGATCTTACTTGAAGAAGACTCAAAACCGACAGTAGAACATCAAAGGAGACTCAACCCGAACATGAGTGAAGTCGTGAAGAAGGAGGTGCAGAAACTTTTGGAAGCTAGAATCATCTACCCGATCTCAGACAGCAAATGGGTCAGTCCCATTCATGTCGTTCCAAAGAAGGGAGGCACAACAGTGATTGAGAAAGATGATGGCCAGCTGATCCAAACAAGGATTGTCACTGGATGGAGGATGTGTGTGGACTACCGCAAGCTGAATGCTTCAACACGAAAGGACCACTTCCCTCTTCCTTTTGTTGACCAATTACTCGAACGACTGGCTAAGCATTCTTTCTTTTGTTATTTAGATGGTTATTCAGGTTTCTTCCAAATACCAATTCACCCGCTTGACCAAGAAAAAACAACTTTTACATGTCCGTATGGAACTTATGCATACCGTAGGATGCCATTTGGTTTGTGTAATGCGCCAGCAACGTTCCAAAGAGCTATGATGGCAATATTTTCGGATTTTATCGAAAAAGACATGGAAGTTTTCATGGATGATTTTTCAGTATATGGTACTTCTTTTGATCATTGTCTGGCTAACTTGTCAAAAATTTTGCAGAGATGTGAGGAAGTCAATCTTGTATTGAATTGGGAAAAATGTCATTTCATGGTGCAAGAAGGAGTTGTTTTGGGCCACATAATTTCAGAACAGGGAATCATGGTCGATCAAGCGAAGGTGGAGGTGATCGAAAAGCTAACCTTGCCAACTTGTGTAAAGGATGTGCGGAGCTTTCTTGGGCATGCAGGCTTCTATAGGCGTTTCGTTAAAGATTTCTCTAAAATTGCTAAGCCATTAACCAATTTAACAATGAAGGATGCTGAATTCCTGTTTGATCAAAATTGTGTTGATGCTTTCAATAGGTTGAAGGAAGCGCTTGTAACTACCCCTATCTTGCAACCTCCAAATTGGGATCAGCCATTCGAATTGATGTGTGATTCTAGTGATTACGCGGTCGGTGCAGTGCTAGGACAGCGGACAGGCAAGAAGCCTTATGCAATCTATTATGCGAGCAAAGTGCTGGATGAGGCACAAGTCAACTACACCACAACCGAAAAGGAGCTTCTAGCAGTAGTCTATGCCTTAGACAAATTCAGGTCATACCTAGTTGGCTCAAAGGTTATAGTCTACACCGATCACTCAGCACTCAAATACCTCCTATCCAAAAAAGATGCCAAGCCACGACTCATTCGATGGGTTCTCTTACTGCAAGAATTCGACCTCGAAATACGCGACAAAAAAGGTACAGAAAATAGTGTGGCTGATCATTTGTCCAGATTGAAAATAGAAGACCAAGGAACTGGATCCATACCGATCAACGACTCATTTCCAGACGAACATTTGATGATAATCCAGTCTGGAACGGTCCGCCCCAATCTGGAACGGTCCGTCCCAAACCAGGAAGTTCCATGGTATGCTGATTTCGCGAACTTTTTAGCCAGCAAAGTCATGCCCTATAAGATGTCTTCTCAGCAAAAGAAGAGGTTCCTAGCTGACGCGAAATATTACTTCTGGGAGGACCCATTTTTGTGGAAACTTGGGGTTGACGGAATATTTCGAAGATGCATACCAAAGGAAGAGGTGCAGCAAATTCTTTATCAGTGTCATTCATCCGCTTATGGTGGTCACGCTTCAACCTCAAAAACTGCAGCTAAAGTCCTTCAATCAGGTTTCTTTTGGCCGACTATTTTTAAAGATTCGAGGGAGTTTGTTTTGTCTTACGATCAGTGCCAAAAGATGGGTAATATATCCAGCCGACAAGAAATGACAATGAACCCGATCTTGGAGATTGAAATTTTTGATTTGTGGGGGATTGACTTCATGGGGCCCTTCCCATCTTCGTGCGGATATGAATACATCCTTGTAGCAGTAGACTACGTGTCTAAATGGGTTGAAGCTATTCCGAGCAAGCATGCCGATTCAGCCACAGTCAAGAAGCTGTTCACCAAGATCATCTTTCCTCGGTTTGGAACTCCGAGAGCTGTCATCAGTGACGGGGGTAAACACTTCATCAACAAACAATTTGGCAATCTGCTGAAGAAATATGGAGTGAAACACAAGGTGGCAACACCTTACCACCCGCAAACAAGTGGCCAAGTCGAGGTATCTAACCGAGAAATTAAGAACATCCTGCAGAAAACCGTTGGGAGTACAAGGAAGGATTGGGCACTGAAGTTGGATGATGCACTATGGGCATACCGAACCGCATTCAAGACTCCGATCGGGATAAGTCCATTCAAGCTGGTGTATGGAAAGGCGTGTCATTTGCCTGTTGAGATCGAACACAAGGCATATTGGGCAACCAGAGCACTCAATTTGGAGTATAAATCAGCAGGAGAACAAAGAGTTCTAGACTTGCATGAGTTAGAAGAGATCAGACTGAACGCCTATGATAATGCTAAGATGTACAAGGAGAGAACAAAGAATTGGCATGATAAGCATATCCAAAGGCGAGATTTTAAAAAGGGTGATCTTGTGCTTTTGTTTAATTCGCGATTGAGGTTGTTTCCGGGAAAATTAAAGTCCCGATGGACAGGTCCATATGAGGTTAGAAAAGTTTACCCATTTGGAGTAGTAGATATTTGGAAGGAAGGATCAGATATTTTCAAAGTGAATGGCCAACGACTCAAGCTCTACATCAGTCAAGCCACACCAGAAGGAGGGGAAGTGCGATTTTTGGACAACCCCTCAACCGTAGAGACGTAGCCATACGGGGTCAGGCTCGAGACCTTAAACAAGCGCTGCTTGGGAGGCAACCCAAGGGTTAAAAAAAAAAAAAAAAAAAAAAAAAATTAGGAGTAATGATAAATACTTGGCTTAGTCTGTACTTGTTTAATTTCAGTTTTTTTTTAGAAATTGGAACGGACCGCCCCAAATCCAGAACGGTCCGTCCCATCATCAGGACGCATAGGTCCATGGCTGGTACTACGCATACGGAACGGACGACAATACCATACGGAACGGACGAGAAAACCATATGGAACGGACCGTCCCAATTTTGGAACGGTCCGCCCCATTTAAACTTAACTGAGGACCCAGATCCAAACCCAATAACTACCCACTATCATTAACTACCCACTAAGCCTAACCAACCCGCCTCCTCACCTTATCCGACCCGTCCCCTTCTATTCCTCTCCCAAACCAATCATTCAAACTCTCCCTCTCTCAAACTCATCTCTCCAACTCTCTCTCTCTCTGCCACCACTAAATCCGACGAGATCGCAACTATTTTCGCCGCCTCTTGACACCATTCACCTCTCCAGAGTACTCTCAAGTCGGTGGACCCCACAATTTCTCCGATTACTCGAAGAAACGCCGGCGCCACCAGCTCCGCCCCGCCTCCACTAGCCCTCATCGGAAAGTTCGGTAACATCACCTTTTTCTCTCCTTCTTTCTATTCCAGGTACCAACCCAACTCAATACTGCACCAAAATCGAACCAAAACCCGAGAAAAATCGAAACCATAAAACTTCACCTTTTCTGTCCAAAGCCAGAGTGGAACGGTCCGTCCAAATCTTGGAACGGTCCGCCCCATCGCCAAACCAGATTCCAAACCAACCCGTCCTGACCAAAACCTCCCCGTCCAACCAATCCAGAACGGTCCGTCCCAATCTTGGAACGGTCCGCCCCATCACCAAACCAGATTCCAACAACCTATCTTCCCAGCCAAACCACTCCGTTCCAAGCTTCAAACGGTCCGTTCCATGTCTTCCAGCTCATCTTCTGGTTCGTTGGGTGACAAAATCTCTAAATTCTTCCGCAAGGGAACTAGGAGAACAGGCCAGACATCTGTCACAATCCCTCCAGAATTCAATGTGCCATGGCCAACAAAAGAATCAAATCCGGTACCACCTCTGGATAGGCTCCCGCTCAGGCCAGAAGACTTGATCACCACACCAGAACATCCATTGTCTGCCACGCCACCATACTCAGTCGACTATCCACCTCCTGACACAGAAATCATGCCCTATATTCCACAGAGACGGATGGATACCGATGCAATTGACTGGTCCCAACTAGAGGCTGCCTCAGACCCGGAACAAGAGGAACAAGGTGAGACAGCCGAAGGTGAGACAGTCGAAGCAGAGGCTGAAGAAGATACTGAAGAAGAAGAGGCCGCGGATCTTGTCCCTGAGACACAAACCCGGCCAGCACAACCAGCCAGCATTGAGCTAGCAAATGTGCACATCCGCCTCAAGGGCAGCCAGGCAAAGCAGCGATACAGAAACCTCCTGAACAAGAAATTTGAGAATACCCGCTCGATCGATCTGCGGGTACTTGACACACTAGGCATCAGAGAGGACTTCTACAGGCTGACCAGAGCAATTGGGTTTCGCCCGAGGTTCTGGAAGATCAGAGCTCCAGCCTACACAGCCTTGACAATGGAATTTCTGTGCTCTCTCGACCTCTATCATAAAAATGATTTGTGGCAGCTCACATTTCGGGTGGATGGTAAGAAATATGTCGCCACAGAGCTTGATTTTGCCCGTATCTTTGGGCTTGAGAATGGCACGATAACTGATGAGTTATTTGAGGATGATCTGTGGGAAGAGCTTTCACTGGAGCACAAAAAACCAGTCAACGAACGCCGCTCCTCTCACATTCAACACCCTACCATCCGGTTCATCCAGAGGATGCTCTCACTCACCATCTTTGTCAAGGGTGAGTCGGGGGTAAAATTGACAAGGGGGGAACAAGCCATTCTCAATCAGATATTTTATCCAAAAGGCGACGCTCAACTGAACCTTGCCTACATGATGATGAAACATTTCGAGAAGCAGGCAAATAACTTGAGAAGCGGCAAAGGTCAGATCACAATCGGTGGCTATGTCACCCATCTGGTGCAGCAGTATGACTTGGCGTTGTCTGAGATGCAGCGGAGTGGGGGCCCAAACCGGGTCTCCATGAGACAACTGGTTGAATGCAGATGATGGCTCAGGTTGGAAACGAGTACCAATACATCTATGGTCGATACCGTTTCCCTCTTCCTCTCAACAGGCCTATTGATCTTACCAACAAGAGAACCTGGCTGCTAGTTGACAAGGACGGCAAATTTATAAACCATGAAGAGGAGGAATTGCAGCGGCGATTAGCCGAGATGGAGGCCGCAGCTAGAGCAGCCGGAGCAGGTACGTCAGCAGAGGCAGCCAGCTCACAGCCACCTCCACCCGATCAGCCACCAGTCCAGCCATTCTATGAGGCTCAGACTAACCAGCGTGAGGATATATTTTGGGGAGGGTTGCCGACTCATGAGATACCCCATCATCAAGAGCCATCACCAGGCCAGTGGCAAGGCAGATTTGATCACGCCTACCACGACATTCTCCAGGATATCCACACTGCACAGTGGAACATCCAGGCCTCGATAGATGAAGACAGAGAAGAAAGGAGGCGTGAGCGAGAAGAGAACAGAAACTGGAGGCAGCAGCAGGACGAGCGGAATGAACGAAATGATGACCTGCTAACACGGTTGGCCAGCCATATCTTCGGACCACCGCAGGACCCACCACATCACTGAGCCAAGTTCAGTAAGTTTTCTGTTTTTCTCTCCTTTATTTTCTTTCTTGTATCTAATCAGGACTAGGGACAGTCCTTTAGATAAGCTTGGGGGTGGGGGTAAAGATCGAGAAAAATCGAAAACTGGTACGATAGGATGCACTTCATGGCATATTGCATATTTCTGTCAAGGTTGAAACGGACCGTCCCACAAACAGGACGGTCCGCCCCAAAAGGTCGTTCTAGTCCAGAACAGTCCGTTCCAGACTTGGCAGAACTAATAGACAGCTGACAAATGTGCATGGAACGGTCCGTCCCACAAACAGAACGGTCCGCCCCATTGGGTCGTCCCAGCCCAGAACTGGCCGTTCCAAGTACAATTGTTAGCTGGTTTTTGTATATACATGTAGGAATTGCATTTTTAATCATTTAATGTTGCATTTAGATAAGCTTTAAGGATTTAATGGATAAGCTTAGCGATTGCGACTTAGGAAATTAAGGCAGGGAAGCGAATTTTATTGAAAATCTTTTTGAAATGAATTTGATGAAACTGATTTGAGCAACCTAAGGTTAGGATTTGAAAATTGTCTGAGAAGTCGTTTTCTTAAGCATTGAATTGATTAATTTCACAAGCAATTGATTAATTTAGTCGATTAGAGCCGGCAAAGGGTGATTAAGTTCGCCTAAGATTATTTTCTCAACTCAAAAACCTGATTAATTGTAAGTAGATCTGCACAGGTTTTAGAAACAATTAAACCACTGTTTTTTCAAAACAAAAAAAAAAAAAACAAAAAAAAAATAAATAAAAAAAAAATCAGAAAAATAACAAAAACAAAAATAAAATAAAATTTTCTTTCTGGAGGCATAAGGAATGAGGCAGAAAAATTGCCGAACTTCCGTAGTGGACCGTAGCAAAATGCATAAAAACCGGACCGACCTCCAAGGGGAACTAAAAAGCTGTGCTCTCCAAGTGGATATTGCGAAAGGCTATAGGTAACTGAAGGTAAAAAATGATCCACTAAATCAAATGGATGAGAGAAAACTCAATGATTCCAAGCCTTCTTTAATCTGGCCGATCCCCCCGCAGCGAGGAAAATTCCCAGCCCCGGAAAAATCTGTATCAATTGTATCTTACTTTCTGTTTGTTTTCGAAAATTTTAAGTGGTTTAAAACAATTTAAAAAACATGTGCATAACGACTTGGAATTAATTTAGATTATTTGAGTTGAGAAGGTTCGATCCCGTTTCTACTTGATTTCAGATTGAATGAGAACTTCGAAAAATTAATCAGATTATTGCTTAGAAAAATGAACCTTGGACAGAAAGATTTGAGAATCCTTAGGTTGACTTCAGAAAAGTTGATTCACTTGAAACAAACTGGTTTGAACTTGTTGAAAAATCTTTTTGACCAAATTGCCCCTATAACCTAATGTCACAGTTTGCTGATTTTAGTTAGGAAATCCTTAGAACTTGTTAGATACACAATCAATTGAACTTAATTTAGGTCTGAACCTGGTCTACGTTTAGAGTTTTGCTTGAGGACAAGCAATGTTCAAGCTTAGGGGGTTTTGATGTATGGTTTTCATACTCAATTTCCAACCAGATTAAGCCCTAAAATTACGTTCAAATGCATGTGTTTTTATCAATTTCTGCTAACTTAGGTTGTAGAAAAGTCCAGCCGTAGCCCGGCAAGTTTATTTTGCAGGTTCAGCATTTATTCGGCATGAAAAACAGAGGGAAAAAGCAAACGGGAGTTGCTCATACAGAGTGGAACGGACCGCCCTGACCAGAGGAACCAAGTCCAAACGGACTCAACCAGACTTCAGACGGACTGCCCTGACCAGAGCTGGAACGGTCCGCCCCAGACTCAGAACGGGCCGTTCCAGCTATCTTTGGATTGCTAAAAATAGAAGGCTATGTTTGTCAAGTCGGTTTCCTCTATTACCGACCTTCCAGAAGCACGTCTCCCATGTTTGAAGCCACCATTGCCTCATTATAAAAGCTCTGTCCTGTCTTCAATTGAGGCTAAGTTCGAAATTCTAGGTTTTAGCCTCTTTCCAACTCAGAAAAGGAGACAGCCTGCCGAGACGACCAACTGCATCTGGAACTGCCCGTTCCAGAGCCAGGACGGTCCGCCCTAGACAGGACAGAGCACAGAAACGTGGAGTTTTCAAGCGCAACTTGTTGTAAACTTGATTTTTCTCTTTCTATGTCTTTGTATTTGATGAAACCTGCTTGTTCTTGCATGGATTTGTTAGAGTAGAGTAGTTTTAGGGGCTATGGTCTGAGAACCTTTCTCTAGTTGCTTGTTTTTTATTTGAATCTTTAATTATTAGTTAAATTAAGTTATGTTATGCTTCTTGCACTTTAATTTTCTATTTAATTGCTTAAGTTTGTCTCTGTTTGATCTGATTACCTCGTTAAACAAAGGCCTAGTTTAACTGTTAGGATTAAAATCAATCGCAGCCACATTAACTTAGTAATTTTACTGTTCGGTAGGCGATATCCGGAAGGATTAAACCAGACCTTAATAAACTAGGGTTTAACTTGAAATCGGAAGATTAAAAGTTTACCAAAACTCGAGAAGTAGACTAGAACAACTAAACCAAGAAACGGAAGTTGAAATTTAGGCGTTCTAGGAGTTAAACAATAAAACTTAATAGCTTGACCTGAACGGGAGTTAGAGTACAAGTCTTTAGGTTACGTATTGTTTATTCTCGCATAAAAACATTTAATTAATAATTAAAACTCATGACAAAACAAGTATCAATTGATCGGAACGGACCGTTCCAAGGTCAGAACGGACCGCCCGGAAGGGGGAGTCTGGCCTGGAACGACCTGTTCTGATCAATTGACAAAGTCCAGAACGGACCGTTCCAGTGATGGAACGGACCGTTCCAACTTTGACACAGAGAATTGTTCGAGGATCTAAACCCCTAATTTTCATTAACTTGATTATCTTTAGTTCGAGTTAGAATTTGGTAATTTAGGGATTGTACTTTATCTTATTATTCTTTATTTTAGAACTGTTGAAACTTATTGATTTATATTAAAACCAGAATTTAGTTTGAATTGTTTAAACTGAAACTTAGAAACAGAATAGTCCGTCCCCGAGATTCGACCCTTAAACTGTACTGCAAACGAATTCGCATCGGTTATTAAGGATTAAATTTGACCCGTACGCACAGAAAAACCGATCAGAGATCGTATCGATTGGAATGGTCGCAATCTGATCAACTTTACTACTTATAAAAGCATATAGAGAAATAGTTAAACATTTCAGATAAAAAGAGTAAACACATCATATAAATCTTTATCTTTACTTATTGTTTTAGACAAGAATTAGGGTAAAAGTAGGGATTATGGCCTCTGTACAGAGGCTCCCTTTTTATATTAATCCAGAATCGTACTTTTACAAATAAGACCCCAGACTTCTACAAATAACATAAATGCTAGAAATAACATAATAACTAATATAACTCAACACTCCCCCTCAAGATGGGCGATAGATATCAATCATCCTCATTTTGTTACAAGAACTTTCAAACTGCTTACAACCCAAACCCTTAGTTAGACAATCAGCCAACTGGTCTGCTGATTTCACATAGTTCAACGTCAGCACTCCATTATTCAGTTGTTCTTTGATGAAGAAATGATCAATCTCCACATCTTTAGTGCGATCATGCTGAACTGGATTGTTTGCAATATTAATTGCTGACTTGTTGTCACACCGAAGTTGTAAGGATTCTCCTCGAAACACACGTAACTCAGATAGGAGATTTTTCACCCACATCAACTCACAAAGACTGAGTGCCATAGCCCTGTACTCAGCCTCAGCTGTAGATCTGGCCACCACATCTTGTTTCTTGCTCCGCCAAGCCACAAGATTGCCTCCAACAAACACACAATATCCTGTGGTGGATCTACGATCATCTACGCAACCTGCCCAGTCAGCATCACAATATCCTTCAACTCTCAAATGCCCATGACTTCTGAACCACAGTCCTTTTCCGGGACTCCCCTTGATATATCTGAAAATTCTGTGAACAACATCCAAATGTTGTTCCCTCGGATCATGCATGTATCTACTCACCACACTCACTGCATGAGAAATATCAGGTCTAGTATGACACAGATAAATGAGCTTACCAACTAATCTTTGGTACTGCTCCTTGTCCACTAAGTCACCTCCCTCAGCACACAACTTCTGATTCGGCTCAATAGGAGTAGGAGCAACCCTACAGCCCAGCATCCCTGTCTCTGAAAGAAGATCTAGTGCATACTTTCGCTGAGAAAGCACTATACCCGTCCTTGTCCTAGCAATTTCAATCCCAAGAAAATATTCAATTGTCCCAAATCCTTGACCTCGAACTCTTTTCCAAGGTTTCCCTTTAGCCGCACGATCTCCTCAGCATCGTCTCCAGTAATCACAATATCATCAACATAGACAGCCAGAATGGTGATACGACCTTTCACGTGCCTGTAGAATGCAGTATGATCTCCATTGCACTGCTTGTATCCCATGCCACAGATTGCAAGTCTGAACCTATCAAACCATGCTCTCGAAGACTGTTTCAGCCCATACAATGACTTCTTGAGCTTGCATACCTTCCCAGCTGATTGTGGAGTAGCAAATCCAGGTGGAACCTCCATGTACACCTCTTCTTGGAGATCTCCATGTAAGAAAGCATTCTTGACATCCAACTGGTGTAGTGGCCAATTAAAGTTGGCAGCACACGACACCAACATCCTCACAGTGCTCATTTTTGCAACAGGAGCAAAGGTCTCATCATAATCGATACCATAAGTCTGACTATATCCTTTTGCAACCAATCGGACTTTGTACCTATCCACTTTGCCTTCTGGAGTTTGCTTGACAGTGTACACCCATTTGCATCCGACAGCACGCTTTCCAACTGGAAAAGGTACCAACTCCCATGTGTCATTCTTCTTCAACGCCTGAAGTTCTTCCTGCATGGCACTGAACCATCTGGGATCTTGCTTAGCTACCTGCCATGTGTTAGGTACAGGCACAGAATCTAGAGATGCAAGGAATGACTTATATGCAGGTGGAACGGATGCATATGAAATGTAATTTGCAATATCATTTCCCCAATTACCATACTTAACAGGAGGTTTCCCAGCATTAACCCTCGATGTTCTACGAAGTGGAATTTGAGGAGAATTGTTACCTATCAACCCTGAATGAGAATCTGAGGAAGGACTTGGGGAAGAGCTACTTGGGATATTGGCATTCAGGGAGACTGGCGATTCATGCTTCTCATGCTGCTCAGGCTGCTCATGCTGCTCAGGCTGCTCATGCTGCTCTTGCTGCTCTTGCTGTTTTGGTCTCCTTTTATACACTATCAGCTCCCCATGTTTTTTGTTTTCACCACTCAAATTGCTATCACCATTATTACCACCATCCCCATCATCATTCAGATTACTATCACTACTCGGTCCCGACAAAGGACATGGAAAACCGCCAATTATGATTCTATTCTCCTTCTCCCCCTCTCTACCAGCACTGGTAGAGTCATCTTCGAACAATGAGCCCAACTCTGTCTTTTCTCCATAGTATGGTTCAGATTCTCGAAAGGTCACATCCATACTAAGAAAGATCCTTCTTTCAGTAGGGCACCAACACCTGTATCCTTTCTGATTTGAGGGATAACCTATGAAGATGCATTTAACCGCCCGCGGGTCTAGCTTTCCTACTGTCAATCTGTGATCTCTCACATAGCACGCACATCCGAACACCCTGGGCGGAACAACAAAATCATTAGAGCCAAATAGCATCTCACGTGGTGTCTTCATTCCTAACACTCTTGATGGCATCCTATTGATCAGGTAGGTTGCCGTCAAAACTGCCTCACTCCACAGAAACTTAGGTACATTCATTGTCAACATCAATGAACGTGTCACCTCCAATAAATGTCTATTCTTGCGCTCGGCTACTCCATTTTGGGCTGGAGTATTCGGACAAATAGCTTGATGGAGAATTCCTTGCTCGGACACAAAGGTGGCAAATTCCTTGTTGACATACTCAGTTCCATTGTCTGATCGAAGGATCTTCACCTGTACTCCAAATTGAGTTTTCACACAAGCTGAGAAATCTTTTAAAGCATTTTAGTACTTCAGATTTTTGTTTCATCATGTAAATCCAAGTCATACGTGAATAACAATCAATAAAGGTGACAAACCATCTAAATCCACTAACAGAAGTAGTAGGACATGGTCCCCAAACATCAGAATGAACAAGTGCAAAAGGCTCCAAACTTCTTAAACCAATCATTTTATAACTAGAACGAGTATGTTTTCCAAGTTCACAAGCATTACAAAATAATTTCTCTCTATCAACTTTATTCATCATATTAGGATCTAATTTATTCAAACTATCAAAAGATAAGTGCCCTAATCTCTTATGTTGTAACATAGCTTCTGCTTTTGCCCCTTTTTCAATAGCAGCAACGAGCATAGCAGCCTCCTTATCCAAATACCAAAGTCCATCACGCCTGTTGCCATTCCCAAGTCTCCTCCCCGTTTTCTTTTCCTGAATCAAACATGTATTTTGATAAAAAAGAACAGTTCAATTCAATTGATCAATTAGTGAGCTAACAGAGAGTAAATTAACAGGAAAAGAATGAACATACAACACTGATGGTAGGGTAATAGATGAATTACAATAGACTGAACCAATACCCTTGATAGGTTGGGATGTACCATCAGCTGTTTGGACTGTATCTGGTTGCATTTGTTGACTAGGACAATATTCTACAAATTCATTGGATGATCCTGTTATATGACTAGATGCACCTGAATCTATAATCCAATCTACATGTGATTTAGTGGATGCAAAAGCATGTGCCTGAATACCTTTAGTCACATGAGCATAGTAACCAACATTACCGAAGTAGGCATTGTCCTCACACTCATCCGATACCTTTCCCTTGCCTCTAGAGCTCTCAACTTGGGACTTGAACAGTCGCAGTTCTTCCAGCTCCGTCAGTTCTCCTCCAGTCACTTCTGTCGCAGCTTGGGGCTCCTCTGTCGCTGCAAAATGAGCAACACCTCGACCTCCACGTCCTCGGGTTCCTTGCTCCCTGTATCCATTTCCACGTCCGCGAGCACCATATCCACCTCTCTGTCCTCCACCTCCTCGGCCACCACCAGATTTGCGAGGCGCAGGACAATTGAAACTGAGGTGTCATTTCAATCCACAATTGAAACAGTCCCTGTCGTCTTTGATTTGGGCTCCAGGAACTGCCATTACCGAGCGAACAACATGTGTGGTTTCAGATGCTATTACCTTCTGTCTGACCTCCTCTTCCTCTATCGAAGCGATGACCTCATTTAATGATGGGAGAGACGGCAAATGACATATCGTCGCCCTTCTTGCCTCAAATTTCGAGTTCAGACCCTTCAGGAAGCGAGCCACACGTCTTCTCTCAAGGTATTGCATGCCACAGAGAACATCTGTTGGATCCTTCAGTGACAAAGGATCATAGTGATCCAAATCAGCCCACAAACGACGCAATTCTGCTGCATACTCAAGAACTGATTTTTCCCCCTGGACAGTAGCATCAATTCTGTCTTCCACATCAAGCATCATCATCACACTCCTAGCTCCTGAGTACATCTTAGCCAGAGTCTTCCAGATATCTGTTGCACTTCTAATCGACTCCACCATTCCAGCTATAGCTGGAGACACAGATGTCAACAACCATGAAACCACCAGAGAATTCATATGACTCCATCTTACCCACACAACACTTGTCTTGTCCACAGAGCCCGATTTTTCAACGGGTTCACCGCACTCGCCATTCACATATCCTTCAAGTCCTTTCATCTGAAGATTCAGCAACGCCCTTCTAGACCAACTCAGATAATTTCTCATCCCCTCGAGCTTGACATCATTAGGTAACAGCTCTATCTTCTGTACCACCTGTGACTGTTCTAATACAGATCCGGAACCTTTACTGGACTCTTCAAACTTCACATTTAACAATTTGGCCATATTGTCCATAATGGCCTGCAAATCCTTAGTAGTCACAGGTTCACCCATCCTTCACTACCAACCAAAAACAAAACACAACTAGAGGACGAGATCAATTACATCTCAATACAAACCGTGCGGACGCACACGATCACGGTTTCAGCATCTAACAAAAAACAAAACTGAAGGGAGAGAGATAACACCTGACAAAAACATGATGAAGAAAGCAAGAATCAATGTTGGCGCAGAGGAGAACTATTTTTGGATCTTAGTTCCTGGTGTTTGCGCGGTCCACTGCTCTTGGTTTCTGGATCTTGGTTCGGTGTTGTCGCGGTTCACAACACAGAGGTGCTCTTTGTGTTGTCGCGGGCCACAGCACAGGTCCTCGCTGGGAGCTCCAACTGGTCTACACGCGGTCCACAGTGGAGCGGTTGGTGCACGACTCGCGTGAAGACTTGGGTACGGAAGACCTTGTTTTTTTTTTTTTTTTTTTGAAGAAATGTACGGAAGACCTGTGTGTAGAACGGAAGCAGAAATAAAGAAGTGTACGGAAGCAGAAGAAAGAGAGAAATCGAGCACGGAGACAGATTCTGCGCAGCCGTCAACCGGCTCTTGATACCATATTGTTTTAGACAAGAATTAGGGTAAAAGTAGGGATTATGGCCTCTGTACAGAGGCTCCCTTTTTATATTAATCCAGAATCGTACTTTTACAAATAAGACCCCAGACTTCTACAAATAACATAAATGCTAGAAATAACATAATAACTAATATAACTCAACATTACTACTTATAAAAGCATCTAAAGAAATGGTTAAACATTTCAGATAAAAAGAGTAAACATGTCATATAAAAGGTGTAAACAATTTTTATATCAATTATGGACTATTGATTTGTGTAATTTGATCTGATCAAGGTCAGACTTTTTATTAGAAACTATTAAGTTACTACCAAATTAGTTGTTTATTTAAAAGGAAAGACTAAATTATTGATTTTAACATATCTTTATTGCCTAACATGTAAAGTTCTATATAAAATAAAAATAATATTAATATATTTTTTTATTTGCCCACGTATTGAGGAAATCTTTTGCTAGTGTGATATAACGCAATGTGTCATATATCAATCATTGTTTACTGTTCTTTCATTTTCTGTTTTTCTTATTGAAATCATAAGTTAAGATCTCTAGATAGCCGCTATCTAGGATATCTAAAAAAAATCATAAGTTAAGACTTAAGAATGGTTTGTTACATTATTTTTGTTGTATTTTGTTTAACAAACATTTTTTTTTTGGATAAAATATAATAACAATATTTTTCGTTGTCATCGGAAACCTATATATCAAGTTGGCCTTAAAGATATGTGATTTATATTTTATATTTTCATAAGAATATTATGTCCTTTTTTAATTTATCGTTCGTATACTCCAATTTTTTTCCATTCAGCATAAAAAGATGAACAGAAAATTTCCTTTGGACGAGAACCAAATAATTAGCTAATTAAATTATGATGTGTCAAATCTCTATCTCTTCTCTACTACTTATAAATGCATCCACCGTAAAGACGTAAACTTCAGATAAAAAGGAATTACACCCCTTATCAATGCATCCACCGTAAAAACGTAAATTTCAGATAAAAAAAAATTACACTCCTCTAATATCAAATATGGATCATTGATTTTGGTAATCTAATGTGATCTACGGTCGGATTCAAACATCAGATAAAAGTCGACCTTTTATCAGTAACCTGGGCGCTGGGTGGTAAGTCTCTTGATTCGTTCGTTGCAGCGTGAGGTGTCGATTCCTCACAAGCGTAATATTTTTTTTCTTTCTTATTTCGTGCGCAAGAGTTCAGGCACCTCCTTTATTCCTTTCCTTTTCGATTTCATCGCTCAATTTCTTTCCCCTTTACTTCCGCTACGCTCCTTGCGACTCCGCTCTAGGGTTCTCCAGCGTCCAATTATCCGATCTCCCTCCAATCTCCATCGATAGCGATCAGATCTCCTCTCCAATCTCCATAGATCTGATATGGCAACAGAAGATTCTCTGGAGATTTCTTTCTCTTTTCCGTTCAATAAGCTCTGCTGTCTCCCTCTATTTCTCTAGGTTTATTCTTCTCAAGTTTTCACCTGAAATTTTAGTTTTCCGCTCACTTTAATTTCTATCCGATATCCGATCTCCGCCGTCACCTCGCAGCCTCGCCTGTACCCACCAGCACGGCTAGGAAGGGTTATTCAACCTCTTCTCTCTTTGTTTGGTCGAGTGTCAGAGAGAGGAACTGCAGGAGGGCAAGGCAACACATGATGTCTCCATCAAGGTATTGCACGATTTTACCTCTTTTTTGCCTTTTTTTTTTCCCTGTCGGATTCTCAATTTTTATAGTGTCTTGGGCTGATTTTCTTTGTGTTTCTGCAATTTCGGTCTGCCAATTTCAGATTTGGGTTGGTTGTCCCGTGCTTTTACCTATTGGTGTCTTCTGCGTGCTAGGTTCGTTCAGGTGATGCTTTGTCATCTCGGTTGTAATTTCTTTTGCTTAGATTGGTTTTAGAAAGTTACTCTGAAGTGCTATCCAAATTTTACTTTTTTGTACTATCTTAAATAAGAAATTTTGTACAATACAAGAATATATATTTCACCTAATAGGAATTAATAAGCATTTGCGCTTAACTATTGTGAGATAAAATTCGGTGACCAATTGAAGAAATCTGGTGAAAATGTATTTGTTGATCAAAAGACTTGCTGGAAGTAAGATGTAAAATTTTAGGTTTTTTATGTCAGGCAATAGTAGGCGTGTTTTACAAGACTGCGTTCACTTTGCGGCATAAATAAGAAAAATGTGCATAAGTATTATCTAGGTTTATGTATTATCAACTAATTAATTCGTGTAATGTACTTGTATTTACTGAATTTATCCTCTACACCAGCTTAAGCTCCATAAGGAAGTTGTTAACAATAACATGTGCATCCTTCTTCAAATTTTGTTTAGATATCTTGCCAAAGACAGCAGAAAGAGATCTCAGACTTAAAGGAAAGCTCAGATGTACATCATCAGCTTTGGGGCTTGACTAGGTACGTTACTTTCTATAATCTGTTTGTGTGAGAAATTTTGCAAATCAGAGCAATGTATCAAAAAGGTTGTAGGACAAAACAAAAAGCTAATGTCTTGCAGAAAAATTCAAAGCTAGCATCTTGAAGCAAAATGTTTTGTTGTCAAAATTTGCAAATAACCCGAAGCTAGCATCTTTAGTACGAATTTACATTTAAGCTACAAACTTAACAATTTTCTGATATCCTTTAGGAATTGAATTAGGTTGAATTCAGATCGCATGCTAGAGACAAGCTTGCTATGCAAATACTGAGTTGTTGTACCATTACTCAAGAAATATTGGTACTTAATTTTTTTTTCCTTTTAAGAAGACTTATACGATTCATACTTTGTAGCATGAGCTGGTACTGATACAGGTGGATACTTATCCAATCTATGCTGGGAGGTGACAGGTAATAAATCAGGTATATATAAGCACACTATGAATTTGTCATGTGTTCATTTGTGTTTATCAGGTGGAACAGTGGATGAGTATAAAAATAAAATGAGGAACAAGATGTTGCAGATTAAAATAGGCTGTAGCACTCCTACGCGTCTAACTAAATGCATTTGTCCACTCTACTTACAGAATTTTTAATTTTAATCTAATGAATTATTACAAAAGAGAGAGAGAATTATTACATTTGTCTAAAGGACCCTAATATAACTGTTATTTCTAATTTGTTTCTCATTATACAGATCTTCTCTTGAGGAGCACATGGCACCAATTTCCTATGTATGCCCTGGCTTAGCATGTAATACCTTTACGTTTCTCTCTCCTTGTTAATTTATTTTTTCATTTTTCATTCGTTTATCAGTACAGGTAGGCTAAACATATATTTAAAAAAAAAATTTCAGGGCTTAAAGGTAGAAGATGTCATAATACCAATATTTTGAAGACGACAGGTATTTGGGACTTTTTTCCTCAAGGGCTCAATTGTCTTTTTGATTTTGGATCCTTTTTCTTCTTAGCTGAATTTTGATCTGAGAAATGCAATAGTCACACTTGATACAAGAATGTATTAAAAGTTCAATTATCCAAATTATTAGGGTTATAATATAAAAATCTGACATATAAGGCTACAACCATGCCATATAGCATGAATAAGACTTATAAAAATGTGAAGGGCATCATTGTAAAGGGTGCCATTTAGTGAAAACCTGAAATGTGAAATATGAGGGACCTGTCTGAAAAGAGGGATAAAATATACACTGTTATAAGGGTAAAAATGGTATACTTAAGTGATTAGCAGTGGGTCTGTAATTTAAGTGGTATTTCCTTCTATTGTTCTCTGCCTTGCTTGTTTATTATAGTGTGATCACAGTGAGAAATTCACGCTGTAAATTGTTTAGTAAAATTGGTATATAAATAAAATAACTTTCTTTTTATTATTTTATCATCATGTCAGTAATGTAACACTTGTCTGCTTACCTTTGTTAGATTTCAGTGCATCATTTATTATACAGATATTTTTGCATAGATTCCACCTCATGTATCAATAGTTAAAGAGTATGAAATACAAACTGTAATGTTTAAACATAGCACTCTGTGATAAAGGGAAACCGCAAGAACCTGTTTGTAAAATTTGCAAACACAAGAGCCAAATGGTAGGAATTGTCCAAGGTTGTTTTAAATGAACGGTTACAATTAGGAAATCCCTTTTGCTACCATTTCCTTTAAGCCAGAGGAGGGATGGGAAGAAAACTTGGAAAACCTGTCTTGTTGACAGTTACTGAAAGTGTATATCACGTTGCTGGTAAATTGCATCGATGATAGTGGTACCTTAAATAATTTGTTAGTTTATAAGTAAGCCCCATCAACTAATGAGCAGTGCATACAATGATGACCTATATGCAGGTAGTAAACTGGTGATAAGGTGTTATAGCGCAAGAATTTGAGGATTTAATTGTGACTACTGTATTTTAGCTTAACTTACCCATGAGTAATTAAGTATGGTATAATAAGTATATCAATTAGGTAGCTTGATTGCCATTGGAGAAGTTAATTAAATTATGTTCCAGTGCAAGAATAATTGATTGTCTTTGTCTATTCCAGGTGCTCGGAAGGATTCAAGGTTTTTTTTTTAAAAAAAAATTTGTTGAAATTTGCATGCACTTGTTAAAGATTGTACAACAATTTGATTTGATTTGTCTTACTGATTTGAAATAAATAGTCTGAGTTCATACAGTGTTGAACCATGTGAACATAAAAGCACGGATGGAGGTTAGATATCAATCGGTCGGATGAACTAACAATATATTTTAACTTTTCGTCTAATAAAGAAACAAATTGAATGATATATCAATTTGTATCGTTGGTAGATTGAGCAAAATATTTTTATTACCTAACATTATTTTATTTCTCTATTTGCCCACGGATGAGGACATCTTATGCTAGTTTAAGAAATTTGTGCATATTGCTGCGTACTCCTACAAAAGAAAATCAAATTATAATGGTTCCATTTTTTGGTAAGAGAGGAAATTTTCTTTTATTAAAATAATAAATATAAATAAAAATGGATTCGATTTTGGACCAAGCAATGTTTTAAACTTTTAATCTTCCTCCCATTTGATTTCCCTTCCAAGAGGCCCTCGTCAGTCGTCAGCACTAATTCGGCCCATATACAATCCAGCAAAATATCATGGACTTGTGAGGTTAAAATGTAGTTGGGACGGCCTAGTTTTGAGCATGTGTTATGCTGGTGCGAGTCCAATTACCATTAAGAATCGAATGCCCTTATTCTATCGTTTCGGAAGGTAGATGCTTGCTTAGATCATGTTCCCAACAGTCTCAATCGTTGAATATTATAGGGAGAATTTTGATGGGTATTAAATAAAACACGTTAGTTTTCGTCGCAATTCAACCCATCTGATGTAATAATGGATCTCAAGTGAGAGAACAAGTGTCACAAGTTTATATTCACCTTTTTGAGGAAATTATTTTGAAGGAAGGAAATTTAAGATCTCGAAAGAAAGAATAAAGTATGAATTGATGATGACATTTTTTTTTCCCTCCAGAATAAGATTTTAATTCTTTTCATAAAATGGTGAGAGTCAAATATTATTCAGTGTCTGAAGTTTTTCCTTAACTTTCTATTTATCGAGTTGAGTTATGATCATCCTGTAAAAATTTAATCCAGTAATGCGCAGTAACCGAATTATTTTAAGGACAAATAAAACTTAAAAGATTATTAATTTTTAAAAAGTCCCCGTGTTTGATTGATCATGTTGTATGCGATTTAGTGTTGTAGACTTGTAGTGATAGTTTAAGTACTTCAAAGCATTTAACAGTGCAAAATGAATGCGGTTTTAATGTGAAATAGATAATGCTGATGCTTAAATATCAATATTTTTTATTTTTTATATATTCTATAATTATTATTTGACTTGCTAGAAAGTCGTCAGAGATAATATTAGAAATAATGAGGAAATCATTAGCAGCACTGAATGCTTTGACTGCAGTCGAAATTGGTAACGCAGATTTATCTCTCATGCTAATACAATATGATATTTTTATTCAGCATTATTCCATCTAATTCGTGACTATTATACGCTCTGATTTAAACTGATTTAACTTTTGTGGTTTTTGTAACGTTCAATGGTGTTAGTTTCCTTCTGACGGGTAAAAAAGATTTATTTTATTTTATTTTATTTTTATTATTATTTTATTATTTTTATTTTTTTTACTTCGCTTACACCACAAATTTGGTGCTACGCTGACTTCAAAGGGTTTTGGTAATATATCTTCAAAAGTTCCATTCCTCCAGAAACTATAAATACACTACAGGTCCTATTTATGTTTTATATTTCATTTTAGCATTCTTTTAATCTTTTCAAAATATACAATTGTTATACAAAAACATTGACCAATTTTAAGATTTAAATCTACGTATGTATAAGTACATAGGCGGTCCCAAAACCATTAAAAAATGGAGGATAACTTTGAAAACTATCCCGAATTAATTTATTATAATACTTGACACTCAGTCAATATTTTTTAACACATAATAAATCAAAGTTTCTTGTAAAGAGTTAATTAATTTTAAACACACAAGGAAATTATTTTCAAAATAAAAATGCTAAATATCTTAACAAAATATTATACATGTAGCAATTGAATATAATAATACAGATCATATAATTTCTTAAAAACACAGAGAAACAAAAAAAAAAACAAAACGAAACAAAAAAAATGTTCTCATGATCTCATCAACATGGTCTTACTCCGTCAATTAATTGCCTCAGCTAATAAAACCGACGGTCGGATCAAACGGTTAAAAACCTATCGGATGGACCATAAATTATTTTGCCATGTAGATAACGTGCTCTGTTATTATCTCAAAAGTGAAAATAATTAAACCAACAAAGCTTTTGGTGAAAAAAACATTTTAACGGGGAGGGGACGACTGTAATATTCTCATACAATAATAAAATAATAATTAATAATTAGTTCAGAGTTTAGACCAGTCCAGCGAAAAACAGGTTCGAGAAGAAAAGAACAGCGCGGAGAAAAAAAGGAGGAGAAAAGTTCGAAACGTCAAAACAAAAACTGAAGCTGTGATTCGCCACCATTTCCACCCGGAGATCTTCTCCGATTAGAAAATCCTCCATTTCCATTTCCATCTCCATCTCGCCTTCATCGGAGCTTCGATTCGAATTTCCAGCTGGGACGGAGAGGGAGTTGCTCGGCGTCAGATCTATCGTGGCAAGACGCGGATCTGACCCGTTGGATCGGATCCGACGGCGAAAATGGCTCTCTCAGGCATGCGAGGGCTGTCAGTGTTCATCAGTGATGTAAGGAATTGTCAGAACAAAGAGCAGGAGAGGCTTCGAGTCGATAAGGAGCTTGGTAATATCAGAACTCGGTTCAAAAATGATAAGGTTAGTTTTGTTTAATCTCTTTTTTCTAGTTGCATTTCAGGTTTGCTAAGGTCAGATAGCTGAATTTTGTTGTTGTGGCGTTAATATTAAGTATATGTAAGTGGAATTGACCAATTGAGTGATATCGGTGTAGTGCAGTTGAAACTATTTTATTTTGATTGTTCAATCTTCTCTAAGGGTAAACTTATGTTAGTGCAAAGATATACCTTGGGCAGTTTCTGGTTAATTTAAGGATTACTATGGTCTTCTTGTTCTTTCACCAACACAGATTGATTTCTTAAGATAGATTCATTGATAAGGTTGAATGACATAAGTTAACTAAAGCTGAAGGGTAAGAAGTTAAGGTCCTTGTTTTTTTTCCAGGTCACTGTTGGTTAAATTGAGCTTGTACACAAAATTTTGGGGTATGTATGGTATGTTAATTAGTGCTTCATTGGTAGACAATCAATGAGTTTTAGAATTTTGGATACTAGAGAACTGATCAGATATGTACAAAACAGTGGCAGTTATTACACTTGTTAAAAAATTAAATAGTCTGCTCGATTAATTTCTCGGCTTAAAGAAACATATACTTGTTCTTTTTTCTTTTTTTTAGGTTTTTAGAAGTTTATTACTAGCTTTGGTGCTTTCTAGTCACAGCACCGTTGACTCTCTAATAGCTATCTTTGCAACTCTTTAAGTCTCCATTCTTTTTGCTATAATAATACTGACATAAGCTAAATGTTTCGGACAGGGCTTGTCGCCTTACGAGAAGAAAAAGTATGTTTGGAAAATGCTTTACATATACATGCTAGGTTATGATGTTGATTTCGGTCATGCAGAGGCTGTTTCTTTGATATCTGCGCCAAAATATCCTGAGAAACAGGTACAAAAATTTCTGCATTGCTGTTAGAAACTTTTAATAAATATAAAGCAAAATTGAATAGGAAATTATTTGCCACATGGAAAAAATGTCATTGAAGAAAAACTGGTCTTTTCCGTCGTGCTGCAGTTAGCGCGTGTCAGTAACTGCTCTGGCACGTGACTGCTGCCCTACCACATCATTGATTCCACATTTGGCACTGATGATGATTAATTGGGATTAGAGTTTTCTTTGTTTGTACATAATGCAGTATCTGCAAATTTACACATTAAGTAATAGTTATTCTTACATGTGTTACATAGGTTGGATATATAGTAACTTCATGCCTATTAAACGAGAACCATGACTTCCTGAGGATGGTAATAAATACTGTCAGGAACGACATAATTGGGCGTAATGAGACATTCCAGTGTTTGGCTCTTACAATGGTTAGTTTCATCATTTATTTATCTGATATACTAGATGAAGGAAAAAATGCAGCTTTTTTTTTTTTTTTTTTGGGGGGGGGGGGGGGGTGGATTTGATGTATCCAATATTTCGTAGCTATACTAAGAATGAATTTAACCCCTGCTTTTGGCCTTGTAAATTTGTTCTTTGGTAAAGCTTCTGAGTTTCCTTCTGTTATGTTAATGTTAGAATGTATTTACTAATTTGATGTTAGTTCTGCAAACGATTGCTTGTGAAATAAAAAAGAACAGAGCAAGTGACCGCGTCAGTTATAAAAAAGTACATTTAGCACATGTTTGTTTGAAGGTACAAACAATATTTACTGAATCTAGTGCTAGTTATACAAGGGACTGCTTCTGATATGAAAAAAGAATAAAGAAAGAGACTACCTGTTATCACAAGTACACTAGCATATGTGGGTCTGAAGTTACAAACAAGTATATATAACTATTTTTTATATGAATAACATTATATTTGTTCTGGCATTAATCTTGTTCTTTGTAGGTAGGAAATATTGGTGGTAAAGAGTTCTCCGAATCACTAGCCCCTGATGTTCAAAGGCTTCTTGTAAGTAAAAAACATCCGTGAAGCCTGAATTTCATATATCTCATCCTTATTTTGTCAAAGAAATTTACCGCCTTTTTTATGACAGATCTCAAGTAGCTGTAGACCAGTTGTCAGAAAGAAAGCTGCGCTTTGCCTTCTTCGACTTTACAGAAAGAACCCTGATGTTGTGAATGTCGATGGATGGTATGTATAATATAATATTTTCTTTTTGGGTGTCTAATGACTTCAATCTGTTGTTGGTAAGAGGGCCTTTTTCTGCATAGAAACAAGAAGTCAAAATGTATCACTATAAAGCACTATTGGGGGCGGGGGTTGGTCTGTAAAACTCTACCCTTATTGAAAAATAAAAGTATGCTTGTTATGTGGTAACAGAGATAGCTTAGAGGGAATGGAGTTGAATGAAAGCAGGACTAATCTTTGGAACCAACTTCATTCTTACCAAAGATCGTTGTCATATATTTTAGTAGTTCAAGTGAAATGCTAACATCTACTGTGCTCTCATGTTTTGTCAGGGCTGACAGGATGGCTCAGCTTCTTGATGAACGTGACCTAGGGGTATTGACATCTGTCATGAGCCTATTTGTCTCCTTGGTCTCAAATAATGCAGAAGTATACTGGAATTGCTTGCCAAAATGTGTGAGGATATTAGAGAGGCTTGCGAGAAACCAAGATGTCCCACCCGAGTACACTTACTATGGAATTCCATCTCCTTGGCTCCAGGTTATTCATTGTTTAATTTTTTCTACAGAAATTCATAAATTGTTAGCTATCATTACCACTCAGGTATACTGCCGGATTATGTACATTCGCTAGTTCTGTGCCACTTCTGTTACTTATTTGTGGATAAAATCTGAAGGAAAGTAAGGAAATAATATGAATATAGGTGTTATGAAAACTCTTAAACAAACACTGAGATAGCTAAAATTGAAACAAAGTAACTACAACAAGGTGGGTTATCATTGATGGTGCTTTATTTCTCTATTACGCTCTTGTGGAAAATAACTGTTACATAAACATAAGCTTGGAAAATCTTTTAGATAAATTACCATTTAAATATAAAATGCAGGTTAAGACAATGAGGGCTCTTCAGTATTTCCCAACAATTGAGGATCCCAGTGCTAGGAGGGCTCTGTTTGAGGTATTGATTTGGCTTGAAATAAGGTGTAGACTTTTTTTACCTTTATTTAATGAATGCTTGTTTACTTGTTTTTCTTCTCCTTTTTTTTTGTGTTGCAGGTTTTACAACGCATATTAATGGGCACTGACGTCGTAAAGAATGTTAACAAGAATAATGCCTCGCATGCTGTTCTTTTCGAAGCACTTGCTTTGGTAAGTGCTAGATACACATCAAGTTTTATTATACAATTGCTATTGTGTGAAATGTACATTATTATGAACCTACTCAAGTTTCAACTAATATTCCATCTTTCTCATTTTGCATATTCATCTCTTTTCTTGTTTTTTGAACCTCTTCCAAAGGTTAGATAAAATTGATTGTCACAAAGGTAAATTAAAATATTATGCTGCAAATTATGGGTATGGTCATCGTAGCCGATACAATATGGATACCATGATATGGCATTTTAAGAAAATTGCAGATATGATACCCCTATACATTTTACTTGGAATATGAAGCTCGTTAAAGTTTTCTAAACCTCTTTTTTGAGAATAAAAATTAGAGTTATATGGGGTAAACTGTAAACAGTAAAACCATTCACATGAAACAGTTTTGAAATGTTATGGACTAAATGAAAAATTCCTTATTAAATTAGCTTCTGAAAAGTTGGAAGTTTAGAGAGGGATTTAATCGTGAGAAGGATACATTGACAAGCATGGCAACCCAGAAATCAATAAAGTGAAAATTGTAGTTATGCTCTCTGTAATTAGATAGGTTGTGTATAAATTTGATGTAATATGGATTCTTTAGTTATGCTCTCTGTAATTAGATAGGTTGTGTATAAATTTGATGTAATATGGATTCTTTTGGCTATCAATCAGACCTCATTGAAACTGAACTTTTAATTTTCAAACCAATTAATAATTGACCAATGAGTTTCAAATTGTGCCAAATGTGATATGCAATCTATCTTAAACTATAGAGGATATCTGTGATTTTTACATCTTTTATTTTGTCAAATAAGTTTATTATCAATATAACCTATCCCTTTGATCATAGCCACTGGTGAGGAATCTGCTAATAAAACAGTGATTTTGTCCTACTTGAGAGAATTGCACCAGAGAGATAATGCCTATCAGCAATCTGGAAAGGCTTAGGGCTTGGGCATAAAAACCAAACTAGCGGAAATTTAGTCTCATAAGAAAGAATTTAATCACTGGCCCCTCACTCTCTAAAAAAAATTGGACCATACAGCTTAGGGTTGGATTGAGACTGCTTGCATGAGACCCTGAAATTTTGGGTATTGCATGAGAGGACACATATCCCAGCGTATCTCAACTGTATCTGAAGAAAATTAAATATTAAAGAATTAGAGATGCCATCTGGCTTATCTGATGCGTATAACACGCCAAAATTATATGCATCCAATATCCATATCGGAGATGTGTTCGACATGTGTCTAGCAGTTAAGTTGTTGTATCTGGGTAACATATTAACAAAGTAATGTGATTACAATTTTGCTATATATAATATTAAACTAACAGCTACAATCAACTTATACATTGTTTGCTTTCTTATAATTTTCTCTTCCATTTTCCTTCACTCCAGAATTTGAAATATCTCACCATATCTGAGTTTCCATATAGGTAATGCATCTTGACGCCGAGAAGGAGATGATGACTCAGTGTGTGGCACTACTTGGGAAATTTATTGCAGTCCGTGAACCAAATATCCGCTACCTTGGCCTTGTAACTGATCATTTTCTAACTACATTTAAGTTTTGAAATTTATTTGTGTGCTGCTTTTGATCTAATTGGATATATGATCTGCAGGAAAATATGACTAGGATGCTATTGGTCACAGATGTGCAAGATATTATTAAAAGGCATCAAGCTCAAATCATCACTTCCTTGAAAGATCCAGATATCAGGTACTTATCTAACTTAATGTTTCTAAGAACATCTTTCAAAATGGTATTTGGAAAATACAACTCTTTTATTGCATATGCAGTCCAATGCATTATTGTTTAATAAGACAGAGACGTCCATCTTATAAATTTGCCATTCTGTATGTTAATAATAAGTGTATTTACAGTATTAGAAGGCGTGCTCTTGATCTTCTATATGGAATGTGTGATGTCACTAATGCAAAGGATATTGTTGAGGAGTTGTTGCAGGTAAAAATAATACCATTCTCTTTTATAAATTATTTTTTCTGTGTTTTGAGTTCAGCAAGAAAGTCATGATTACTGATATTTTTTGGCTATTTCCGATACTATGTTTTTGTTTGTCACAGTATCTCAACACAGCAGAGTTCGCCATGCGTGAAGAACTGTCACTTAAAGCTGCAATCCTAGCAGAGAAATTTGCCCCAGATCTGTCATGGTATGAAAAAATAAATAAAAAATAATTTTATATAAACTGTTGAGTCACATCTAAAAACTAAATATATTATAATTTCTTATATAGGTATGTCGATGTCATCCTTCAACTGATAGACAAAGCGGGTGATTTTGTCAGTGATGATATTTGGTATCGCGTAGTCCAGTTTGTTACCAACAATGATGATTTACAGGTCCTTTCAAACTGTCTTATATTGAATTATTTCTTTATTCATATAATCCCAAACTTTTTGATACCCTTGCTAAACTCTCTCACATTAATGTTAACAGCCATATGCAGCACTAAAGGCAAGAGAATATCTAGACAAACCTGCCCCTCATGAGACAATGGTTAAGGTACGTAATATTCTCTCATTCTGTAATACAACTAAGTTGGTCGTCTTTTGTTCTAATATGTCCTGAGCCACTCAAATTGGAAGTGTTGTTATCTGTATACCAGTCTTTACTTTAGTGAGCTATGCAAAACAGCATTTGTTCAACTTGTATGTGGTTTGTTTGTTAAAAAAAAAAAAAAAAAAAAAACTTGTATGTGGTTATTATTCATTGGATTTTACATACTAAATCCTTGAGTCATGTTAATTTTGTTGGGTTGGCACTTCGTATGAATTATGCAACTTTGACATGGCAAGTGTTACAAGTGTTGCAGTTCTTACTCAGTGGCTATCTTCCTTTAGAAGAAGTTTTCATTGTTGTGGCTTGGGTAAATCTGTTTGATGAACTCTGAAATGATATACAGATCAGTGCATATCTTCTTGGAGAGTATGGCCATCTTTTAGCTCGAAGACCGGGTTGCAGTCCTAAAGAGTTGTTCCTTCTTCTCAACGAGAAGATCCCTACTGTTGCGTAAGTTGCCATCTCAGTTTTGTCGAAATTATGCACCATGCATATTATATGACCTCTCAGTTTCTCACCAACTATCTTTTCAATCCCGTGAATACCCACATAGTGTATTCTATTCAATTATATTCTTTTTTTTTTCTCATTCAGGACCAATACTATTGCCATTCTGCTTTCAAGTTACGCCAAGATATTGATGCACACTCAGCCACCGGATCCTGAATTGCAGGAGCAAATCTTGATTATATTCAGAAAGTGGGTGATATATCTCTTTGGTACGTGTTGTACTAGGTACTCTGTTTCTTGGTGTACTAAGAGAAGTTCCATCCTTTCTTTATTAGATATGAGAGCTATATCGACGTGGAAATTCAACAAAGAGCTGTGGAATACTTTGAACTTAGTAAGAAGGGTCCTGCTTTAGCAGATGTATTGGCTGAAATGCCAAAATTCCCTGAGCGTCAGGTATCATGATTCAAATTCAATTGAAAACAATGAGAAATAATTAGTTGTGGAAGTTTCCATCTGAAAAAGATTGATGCTAACCGATTCTGATACATTATCTTAAGTCTTCTCTTTATTTTAACCTTGTGAAATCTAGTCGGCATTGCTGAGAAAAGCAGAAGATGCTGAAGTGGACACAGCAGAACAAAGTGCGATAAAACTCAGAAGTCAACAACAAAGTTCCAATGCCCTAGTTGTTTCTTCTGATCCACATCCAGCCAATGGAGCTGTACCCTTGACCCCTCAACTTAGCCTCGTCAGGATACCTAGTCAAACTGTGGTTTGTGGCCCATCTCTGCTTTGTAATGAAGAACTATTATCTTAGTTTTGCTTTTTCTGTTGTATATTTATTATGCACTTATTTTTCACGTTTTGATATGCAGGAAGAAGTGGATCATGAAGTTGCCACAGATAATGGTTTAGCAGTGATACCAGAGAGCAAAGTTGAACCAGAACAAGTTCAACCTGAACCTGAACCTGAACCTGTAGCAGCACCCATTCAACCTGAACACTTACCAGTACCAGTTAACACTGAACCTGTGCCTACAAAACCGCCTCCCTCTGCAGGAGATCTGTTAGTGGATCTCTTGGGTCCTCTTATGATAGAGGGTCCACCAGCTCCGACAGGCCCAGAAGCTCCTCCTTCAGGCCCCCAGGTTCCTCCTCCAGTCCAAGCAGCTCCTGTTGCAGCTGTATCAGAACGTAACCTGAACCAGGGATTGGATTTGGGTCAAGAACTGGCTGGTGCTTTGGCTATCACTACCTTGGAGGATGAAACAAACTCAATCCAGGTAAGTTTTTAAAGTCACATAGCTGCTGATTTGGTTTTCTTTATATTGTCTCATGTGTATGCAGTGAATATGGTTTGTTTGAACAGCTAGAGAGTTCTGCGTAGAGTTTTTAACTTCTGAATGAATTGTACAGTTCCTTAGAATATCTAATGTTTGCCCTTGCGTGCATGTGTGTGTGTTTTATTTCTATTCATGTTATGCGTTTTTCTGTCTGATTGCTTTGTTATAATTTCATTCTTCTGCTTGACAAATAATTGTTTTATACATTTTCTATTTTTTCTTATTTTCAATTATACAGCCAGTTGTCAACCTTGCTGAGAAGTTTCATCTGCTTTGCTTAAAAGACAGTGGAGTGTTATATGAGGACCCCTACATTCAGGTTTCACTCTTGTCTCTCTGTATCATTAAAATCTCAGTTTTTGTGTTACTATTATATATATCTTCTGTTTTGACAGATTGGTGTGAAGGCTGAATGGCGGGCCCACCATGGACGCCTTGTTCTCTTCTTGGGCAACAAAAACACAGCACCTCTTGCATCGGTTCAGGCCCTAATATTGCCCCCAGCACATTTACAGATAGAACTTTCTTCCGTCCCTGATACTATTCCTCCTAGGGCTCAGGTTAGTATAGGATCTTTTCCCTTTTTTTTCTCTTTCTTGGGATGAATTTGGGCATAAAAAAACAGATGGGGCTTGCTAGCTGATAAATTGATATTTGTATTCTTTAAGATTCTTATATTTTTTAAATATTGCATGTATTTATTTTTTATTATTATTATTATTTTTGATAAAAGAGTGTCTCCAGAGGAGACTCCCCTGCTTCATTAAGAATTTTTTTTTTGTTAATCCTACCATTATATTCTGTCTTTTATTGATTTAACTTGATAATACAATATGCCTTCTGTCAGGTGCAATGTCCGCTAGAGGTTATCAACCTTCGAGCAAGCAGAGATGTTGCTGTCCTAGATTTCTCCTATAAATTTGGAACTGCAGTGGTGTGCATCTATGTTTACGCCCCCCCCCCCCCCCCCAACCCACCCACCCACCCACACATATTAGTTGATTTGGTGTTGAATGACAAAGATTAAATGTTATTTTTGTTTAATGAAGGTTAATGCAAAGCTTCGGCTTCCAGCAGCGTTGAACAAGTTTTTGCAACCAATTGCTTTGACACCTGAAGAGTTCTTCCCACAGTGGAAAGCTTTGGCCGGGCCCCCTTTGAAGCTTCAAGAAGTGGTACGTAACTTGTAAGATATTGACGGAGCAAATATATTATATAGTACAGTAATAACAACAACAATAATGCTAAATAATATAGGTCTAGCAATATGACTGATAATAACATGGGCTCTTTTGCCTTTGAAATTCACAGAGAATTGAAGACTACCATTTATAACCCTGACCAAAGATTTATTATCCACATAACAGTGTCGACCATGATTTTCAAGTTATTAGAAAATTAGACAACATCGAGATGTTGATTTGTTGCTGCTTTTGAGCAGGTTAGAGGCGTAAAACCTATGCCCCTTCATGAAATGGCTAACTTGTTTATGAGCCTTCATTTGGCTGTTACTCCAGGGCTAGTATGTTTCTTTTACTTTCTTAAGTCCCTTGCCTTCCTTCTTAGCTATTTTCTCCTATTCAGTTCCTGAAATTATCTTCCACTGACCAGGACGCAAATCCAAATAACTTGGTTGCTTGCGGTACCTTCTACTCAGAAACCACCCGGGCTATGCTTTGCTTGGTAAGATAAAATGATCCTTGATCTTGTTTTCTAAATCAGGATTCATTTATCTCTGCATGCTAACTTTTAATTATTACTCTTTTACTACAGGTACGAATTGAAACAGACCCATCTGATAGAACACAACTACGCATGACACTTGCATCAGGAGATCCTTCATTAACGTTCGAGTACGTTTTTGGTCTTCTATATATTAATTCATGAGCAGGTTATGAGATCTGTAGCTTATGCAAAATGTATTTGTTAGGTTGAAAGAATTCATTAAAGAGCACTTGATCAACATTCCCATGGCTGTGCCTTCCTCTCCTGTGGCTCGCCCTGTGGGACCTGCTCCAGTTCAGCCACAATCGCCACAAACTCCGGCTAGATATAACGATCCTGGTGCCATGCTTGCTGGCCTTCTATAATGTTTTCATAAGCGGTTGCATCCTAAATTAATTTACAGCATTTCAAACAAGATGCTACGTTTAACTTACCTGGTGAGCAAACGATGTATTTCTCGAATAGGTTTGTGGAAGAGGGGATGGCAGTGTAAAGACAATTTTGTAAAGGTCCCTTCGATAGTTTGTCGAATGTTGTTTTAATTCTTTGGGGCCATTTGTTGCGAGGTCCCTTATAATAGAGGTATCAGTTTGTGTATGCTTTTTATCTTTTTCTTTTTTTTCCCCCTGTTTTTACCATCATAAGGTTTGTTACTTATTGGGTAAGGTAGAATGTTAGCTTTTGTGTGATTATCCTTGCTTTCCTGGTTCAACCATTGTAAAAGCTGTATTTTGTGTTGCTCCATTGTTTGTATTGATAACTGTTAGGAGAAATATAGGGAAAAGGGTTATTTTGCACATCTGGAGAGTTTGTGTCAATGCTTTTTGCATAGGAATTTCCATCATTCGGTATTGTATGTAGCTAGATTTATATATTAAATCAGCCACATATGTTTTTCTTGAGCCTGTTGGCTGTCACACGTCATTATATGCACACACGGACGGACCCATAGAATGACGTAATGCTGCATTGCAGTTGAGCTAGTCTCTTGATTGTAAATGTATGATTTGTGTATGATTTGTGGGGTCTTGAGCTGATCGAAGCTGTTTTTTGTGATTTAATGTTTATAATGGTGTAGTACAGTTGATAATAAGTATATTCTAAAATCTCGCATATTATAAAGCTCAAGGTGTTAGGAGCTTATGATAAAAGCAGTGTTTACCGGACGGTTATGCTTCGTTTATTTTACAGGGTCATCGTCTATTCGTCTGACTTCATATTTTGGTCCTATTGAAATTTCAATTGCAGGTTTAGCTGGAGCAAAATAACATCAGCCTAGTAAATAGCTGGTGGGGTGGTGAGACTTGGTCAAGATCAGATTAGATTGAGGTCATTGATTTTATAAAATTTTATAATAAGACTGACTAACAAATTTGTTTGCATATGTTTGTTTTTTTAATGACATTTGAGAAAACATTTAACGCGGAAAATTCTTAATACATGGTTACTCGTCGCACTCAAGAAAACTTATGCTTTTTTTTTTTTTTTTTTTTTGGAAAAATGCAATCAAAGCATGATTGCCTGCTTTCATTAAAGCCAGAGAGCAAACTGATACTAATTTTAATGTTTTATATCTTAGTTTGTTGAGCGACCTATCACATATGTGAGACCGATCTACATGATTTGATCCTGGGCATGTAACTCTCTCACCCTGCCAATTCCACTATCCCGTCCTCCAATACGCAATTCACTATTTTTCATTTATGCATCTTCACCTTAGCTCAGCCAGTGGTTAGAAAGTGCAAAACCCAACAATTCAAAATATACGATACATATGGCACAACCGAAGGAATGGAAAAAGAATATAATATAATAATTATTTATTGAGACGCGTACAGACTGCTAAATCATATTCCGCCACGTGCGTCACGTACTTCACTTTTGTTGTGATATATAGAGTACAAAAAAAAAAAAAAAATTGGAAGTAATATTATCGGAATTCAACCTCCAGTAAACACATGCTGTATGCTTAAACGATCATAATAACTAGTATCCGTTTTTTTCACAAAATTCTAATTAAAACCTCAACTTTTATTGAGCCGCAGTGCCTCGGCCTTGGAGACAGTTATCCTAATTAGTGCCATTAAGAGATGGGGAGGGAAGGAAATGGACAGGGAAACATGGGATGGGGAGGCAGATGCACAAATGGAAGGCAAAGAAAAATCAAGGGGAGAAGGAGGAAGGACTATTTTGAACTCGTTGAAATAGTTTAGGGGTCCGATTGAAAATTCAAACAATTTAGTTGAAAAACTTCACAGCATGTGTTTGAAATTAAATTAATTTAGGGACTAAAGCAGATATTTTCCAAAAGTAAAAGAGCTACCTTCATCAGGTCTCCGTCACAAATTTTCCAAAAACAGATCCGGTTAAAAATAACGGACAAACGGGTCTCCCAATAGAAGTCCCTTACATTTTCCCCTGGAATCCGTAACAGAGGAACCGGACTCCGCTAAAATAGATAGATACCCGTTACCGCGTTGTATTTCAAACCCGCCCGATAACACCGGATAAGACTTCTCTATCGACCGTTGGATGGCGATCGAGCGACGAGTAACGGGTCCATGAGAAAACAAAAACTTGGTAAACGAGGTGTGAACTAGGATACCAAAACATTGTCTAGAGACAAACCGGTGGGGCCCACCACCGATTCCCACGTTAGGTTTCCCTGATTCAACTAAAAAAATGGATCACGTGGATTAGTAACCAGTAATCACTGAACCTTTCATTGCACGCAATTCGGATTCATTATGTCACACTCACATGTAATTATGTATCACTGTGTGTAGTCTCTTTGAGTATATATCTGTGGGACCCACAGTTAGTGGCTTTTTACGTTATGTGAAGAAGAGGTTTGGACACAGAAGAGCTTACTCTTTGTTTGTCTCTACTGTGATTTCGCCCGGATTCGTTTCTAGATCAGTGACGTGGCTCGGCGGCTTGTAGCTGGAGCTGGTGACTGATATTCGGCTAATCGGCTTAAGTGCGCGGCGCGTCATTTCTATCTGTTGGATAGGCTTAAAGGCTTGCGAATCCGGCTTCCAGCCGTTGGATCCGTCTTGTCCGAAAACATGCTTCAACTTCTCAAGGGAACTGTCGGTTGATATCGTGTCGACAAAAGATAGATTGAGAATATTAATCTGTTGATTGATTTCTCTTTTTCACGAAAGATATCAATTCTATCCGTTCAGGAAATATCAAAACACTGTACAGTTCTGCTCAAAATTTAAATTGCAAGCAGTCAACATAAGTTTATGAATCTGATCACGTGCAATCAAATTTTTTTTTTTTCCTGGTAGTAGCCGATACAATACGGGGGTTCATCGCATGTGGGTGGCCCGGGATAAATTATACAACGCTTTTGACAGTATGTGATCAGAACACCAATTATTATAATATAAAATTGTTGTTTCTTCTATCCGATATTATGATTTTTTTTTAAGCAGATAAAGACAGATTAAACTTCGCTAATTCATTTCAAAATTTCCAAAAATTGCAAAATTGTCTGATTACAGGTGGAGACGCCTTGTAAATATAGAGGTACGAGTTTAGATTCTGTTTTTATCTCAAATAATTATCCCAAAATTTTGTACTAAATAATGACATGACGGACATGAATCCGTATCCTCTCGTCTAGACACACTTTTAATCCGAACCGTCCTATCAATAATAGATACCTCATGATTAATATCAGGTCCGTCGAGATTCGTGCGGTCTGTAAAAATCTATCCATCGAGATTAGATCTAACGATTCAGATCAAAGATCTTATCTTTTGCAGAGGATGCTGGTCCTGACGGACTGTGCTTATAAGAACTATGTTATTTTTTTTCATCTTCTTTGTTATACTTGTCAGACATGTTTTTTTTTTTTTTTTAAGAAGAATACTGTTCAAAAATCGTATTTTTAGTTCCATAATAATGTGTGTTTTAGTTATCTGTACAAACAAAGAAATGGAATACTATTATCAGAACTATTTTTCACGTTCGTATTGTAGGCCTTCAGTACGAAATATGCCACCCGATGATATTACTAATTATATGAAGCAGAGTAGCTGGAAAACTCATACTTTGTTTATTTCCAAGGATTTGGTCTGAGACTAAAGTCTGAATATATTTTTGCAAAATTAATATCAGAACTTTTGGGAAAAAATATGTTGGTTCGTTAACATTAAAAAATATTTAGTACTTCTTTTACTAAGTCATTTTTGGAATTTTTCAAAGAACGGAGTAAACTTTAAACTTCTTTTGAGGTTATCAAATCAGTTATTCAGTTGTAAACTGTTGTTCCTAAATAAATGCCTAGAGGGGGGTGAATAGACACAAAATCAATTCCTAAACCGGTTTGGACAAATTTGCGAAAATTAACAATTCTAAACAATTCAAGTTGGTTCACACACAAGTCAAAAGCAAATTAAATAGAGAGAGAGAGATGACAAGTGATGTGATTACGGAGTTCCGACCCGCTAGAGAAAGCTAGCCTTAGTCGTACGTCTCCGGGAGTTTCACGACCACCAAATCGGACGCGTTCCGTTCTATTCCACAAGAAACGGGTCTACAAATGCGAACCAAATCACCTTGTCACAAGACTTTAAAGGTGGATTGGCCTAACCTCTAATCTAATTACCAAACACTCAAGAAATGAGGCTCTAAATCAAATCTCTCAATAATTTGACTAAAAGCACAATATGGGTTTGATTTAGGCACACTAGTCTCAAGAATTTATCTAAGAAATGCTCAAATAACAAGAGAAGGATGATCTCAGGTGTTTAGAGCTCAAGGGCAGGTGTTTAGCAAGGTTTTCAATCAATCAAAATAGTCCAAATAGAGGGCACCAAGAGCTCTAAACCAGTCAAAATATTAATCAAACGTTATACAACCTTACCAAGCGTTACACAATGTTTGAAAATAGCCGTTAAATAAAACAAAATCCGACAAATACGTTGGAGATTGTCAGAAACATTATACAATGTTACCAAGGGTTGTATAACGTTTGGTGCAGAGGAGTTTAACGGTCAAAAGTTGTCAGAAACGTTGCACAACCTCAAAAAACGTTATGCAACGCTTCAAAAAATAAGCGTTGTGTAACACGTGATAACGTTAAGAAACATACGACATAACTACCTCATTTTGGCCAAAAATCCAAACGTTAAAAAAATCGTTTTAAGTGTTCTGTAACGTTTGCTTTTTGTAACGTTGTATAACGTTAGATAGCGTTGCACAACGTTCTGTAGAAATAAGATTTGTATGAAGCGTTGTGCAATCCTAACAAACGTTATACGGCCTTTGTCTGAAGCGTTACACAATTGAAAGAAACATTGTGTAACGCATGAGAGCTGATTTTGCATTTAAGTTCATAATGAGGTGTTCTGTAACGTTATGCAACCCTATCAAGGGCCATGTAACGTTTGGTGAAGCGTTACACGGCCTCCTATAGCGTTATATAACGTTACACATGAAATTTGAGCATTTTACTAAGAAAAATAAGAAGATTAGTTTAGAATTACAACCAACTTAATTCTAGACTTTCAAACTGGTCTTCCAGGGTCTTGTTAGACGTCTGTACTTGCGCTATGCATAATTTTGCTATCTTGTTCCATCCCGAACTAAATCAAACACTTAAAAGGAGTTAGTGAAATATATTGTGTTGTTTTACAAATCGACAAATCGAGTTAAAGACTTGTTTGATACAACATAAACTTCTTTCAAGTGTGCATTCCAAACTCTGTACGTAGACCGTTGGATCAAAATAAAATGATAAAGATAGAAAATAAAATAAAATTAAAAAAATCATATCGTGATCATGGGCATTTTTGTATTGATTGAATGGCTTAATAACTTATGAAGTTATGGTAGCCAGATGTCATCATTTTTTATGATCAAACTGTTCAAGCTCAATTGTTTTGATCTTGTCAATCTAAGAGAAGCTTAAGAATTACATTTGTTTTGAAATTCAATTTAGGAACCGATTTTGCAATTATTTTTCTTCACATCTTTTAAGATCAATTTGCAAATAAAAATTAAGGAATTATCGTTTTAGCATCTACTGCCAAGCATTTAAAAAAGTTTACGGAATCCAAAGTTAAGACTAGGGCGTATAATTTTTTTTTTTATATAAACACACAGGAGCTGAAAACAATAATGCATATATCTGGAAAAGTCAAGATATATTTTTGCAATATGGTTTCCAAAATTTGTCGAGACTCGAGCACAAAACGTATTAAATTTCGATTGCTTGAAAGATTTGTATCGCACGTGGATATTACAAGTTAGCTAACCCATCATACCAATTACCACGAATTTATCCGCCGCACCCTCCTATACATTGAATTTTTTTTTTTTTAAGCAAATTAAACGTCGTCCATTAGTTCACTTAATGGCAAGAAAATTAATTTAAAGCAAAAATGATACGTGAAACGGATATTGCGGATTCTTTTTTCTAATGCACTAGTTGAACTAATGGATGAGGTTCCATTATCATTCTCGTCTGAGTTGAGTAGTTGGTAATTGATAAAAACATTCATTTTTTTTTTTTTAAATTGGGATCTTGAATTAAAAATCTCTGACTAGACTTTTCTTTGATTCCACTCGTACAATAAAAAAAAAATCACCAAATAAAACTCCAATGAAGTAAATAAGAAAGCAGTCTGTAATATATACATGTATGTAAGTCAACAGTCAATATACTTTTAATCATTAGGAATCAATAGTTTTCCTTCAAATGTAATATAATAAAAATAGATATTAATATTATGAATAGTTTGGTTTATCTTAACTAAAAAAGGCTAATGGATGTTAATTAGTCCTGAAAAAGGGAGTGTGTGTGGTAATAATATTTTAGAGGTCGTCGTTATAATTCTAAAATTAGGGATGCGGGGAATTTATTCTGTATATAGATAAGGCGAGAAAATTTTATTTGTGAGATAAAACAATATATAGTAAAGTCAATAACAAAAAACAAGTAGAGAAACTGTGTGGTCAAATACTGGATGCCTAATATGGTTTAAGTACATAATAATTGCACGCTTATATTCTTAAAAAAATACATAGATACATTACTTGCATGAGGCCTCACTAATTTAAGATATCATTTGCATAGCTCCAATTAAAATATTGTGACTTTTCTATGCCTCCTTGACTTAGAGAGCTACAAGTCATTATCCACTTCCTTCCTTTCACCTACTTTTCCCCTAACAACTTTTCTCATACTCTTAACCTCCGAATTATTAATAATTAATAATTAATTTAAAGCACGTTAAGCCGATGTCGAGCCGAGCCGATCCGAGCCGAATATACGACAAGCGCGAAACCCAGTGGCATCTTCGCCACATCTACCTAGATTATTTCCCAGAGCAGCGAATATGATCCTTATCTGAGGAGAGCGATGAAATATTACCCCTTATAAGACACTGACATTGGGTCCCGCGAAACACTTATCCAGAGGTCCACGAGGACCAGGTCTATTTAAACTTCACTGATTCCCAGGGGACCAGGAGTGAGGCGAGCTCCATCTATAAATAAACCACCCCACTAGAGCCTCATTTGTGTTGTTGAAAATTGAAAATTTCACTGGCACGCGGCGTGCGACGAGAGCAACGAAGGCTCTTTTTAGAGAGAGAAGAGAGAGAGGAAGGTGAAGGGAGAGAGGAGAGTCTTGGATCTAGCTCGATTTCTCACTTTTTGGCCTTATCCTGAGATTTTGCGAGTAAGTTTTCAATTCTTTCCTTTTCTATTAGTTTGTTTGAGTGCGATTCACGTAATATGTCTGGATTTGTGAACTTTTGGATTGTATGAGTTGTGATTTGTTCATTTGTAAGGGTTTTCCATTCGTCGAGGTCAGAATCGGACATTATCTGTTCGAAATCCGTCTTTTATCTCTAGTTTTGGTTCGGATCTGTTATTTTCGCCTTTTGTCTTTTGTGATTTTGGAGTTGTTTTCGCGGCTTGTTCGTTTCTCTTTTCAAATATCTCTTTACTTCTTTTCTTTTTGAAACGTTAGAAATTTTCAAATTAAAGTTATTTCAATATCTGCGTCTTATTCGGATCTGAAATATAATAAGAAAAAAAAAAGAAGGTAAAGAGAGAGAAGAGGAAGAGAAACAAAATGAATAACTTTCTTGTTCATTTTCTGTGAACAAAAGTGCGATTATCTAACTAGGAAAAGCAATCTCTTTCTAATTAGAACTCGAATCATCTGTGTTGCTGGTGGTGTAGCGATCCGTGTATCTCTTCCCCTGATCCTGGGCCCCACAGGGCAAATAACACCACCCTCAAAAGAATTAGAGTTCCCTATTACACGGATCTCTACTCAGCCAGTGTCACATCAAACCCACCCTCTTCTAACAGTCCAATTTGACTTCAAACCTTCCAGCACCACAAAAATCATTCTGATTTCTAAAGCAGAGCGCCATTTTTTTGGGCTTGCAGACAGTAATGGAGCTATTCGGCAAGCCTGTGATCGTCTCTGAGCATAACCATGCCATTTTCCTGTCCAGCATTCTCTGCCCAGATGGGCCCACCCCTACCCACAAGTGTGACTACAGGTGCCAGAACGAGCACATCTTCGGCAATATGTACCGGTGCCGCCTCACTGGTCTCACCCACATCTGCGACAAGAACTGCGACCAGAGAATCCTGTATGACAACCATAGCTCTCTTTGCAGGGTCAGTGGCCAGGTGTTCCCTCTTTCTCCATTGGAGGCGCAAGCTGTGAGAGGTGTCAGGAGGAAGCTGGAGAATGAGAGGGGTGAGGCTTCTGAAGGGGGTAGTTGCGGGTTTAAGAAGAGGAGAAGGGAATCACCATTTGAGAGGTCTTATGGGGTTGTCGCACCAATCCCGACTCAGGCCGGGGATGGAATGGATATGAGCTAATTAGATGATGTTGCCTGTTAGTTGGGAAATTGAAATTGACTGCTGTCGACTACTAGTAGTACTGTTTTTTTTCTTTCTTCATTTTATTTTCTTTTCTTTTTATCTTGCCCTGTTGTCTGAACTGTCTGCTTGGCAACTTAACTACGGCGAAATAAGTCCCCTTAAGTTGGGGTTTTAGATATGTTTTGACATTTAGAGACTTAAGTAATGAGTAATGACGAACTTATGTTCTGGCGGTTAATTGGAAATGTTTATCTTGTTTTATTCCATTCTCTGATGTTATTTTTCTTTTTTCTTTTTCTTTTTTTTTTTTAAATTTTTTGTGTAGAGTAATTCAATGAGCGCATCTTGTATTGTTGTATTATGTTTGCTGGGTAATTTATTTCATGGGCATTCGATTAAATTTATAAAGATTTTTAATTTAATGATATGTCTATGTGAGTGCAAAGAGGCACTTCTGACAATCTGAATCAGCAGGTGTGCAGATCAAGATGAAGTAGTAGTATGGTTTGTTTTTATAGAACTCTACTGTTCTTAATGTTTGTTTGACCATCCTTTGGAATAATTGTAGATGATTCATACTGACATTGTTTTCTTTTTCCTTCTTAATTTACTTGTTTTGCAGGATAACCCAGCCTCCAAATCTTGTATATTTAAATTCTTTTTAGTGTTTGTCCTACTTGGAAGAATTCAAACCTAAGTAGTTCAATTTTGTTTGACTGCAGGTGGATGGCTTTGCACAGTATGTCATTTCAAGATGAAGTCGCCGTCTTTCCCGACACGGTTATGGTTTCTCATGTCTGTCTTCTAAAAATGTCAAGGTTTGTGTCCTCAGTAAAATTAGTAATTGCAATTGACATTGTAAAAGTTACTGTACTTGCTGGTTTTTGTTAATGCCAGTAGTAGTGTTAGATTTTGTGAGTTTGGTACAATGGCTCTGTGGAAATCAAAATTGGCCAAATGAAAAATCTTGAAACAAAAGCTAGCAAATGAAGAATTACAGGTGCAGGATCATAGGGAGTAGTACCATATGTGACTTTCAAAGAAAAGTTTTTTATTTCAAAAAATACTGAGGTTACAGTGTATTTTAAAATTAGGTGTGTGAATTCTGGTAGCCTTCAATGTTTTATTTGAAGTTAATTACTAATTTCTGTTGAAAAATTTGAGAAGTGAAAGCATGGCTGTACTATAATTATCTTTGAAAATTCTTTAATGCGTTGTTTTATGTTAAGTAGTAATTTCTGTTGATATTACTATTTGGCAGATACTACTGAACAATGAGAAGGGAAAACTTGGTCCTGAATAAATGATTGGCAACATTTCTTCTCCTGATGTAATGGTGTAATCATGGCCGAAAGAAGTGAAACGGTGGTGAAAGTACCAAGAAAAGAAAGATGAAAAGGAAACATTTGAGTCTGAAGAATTTAGATCAGTCTGCTTGGTTGTACAAAGGAGAGCAATATTTGTTGTCTCTGCCTGCTGCTGCTGGCCATGAATAATTTATTTTATTTGTTTGTTGAGATTTCATCATTTGATGAAGTTTTTGATCATACAAGGTGTAAACATGTTACATTGTAGAGATCATTTTTTTTTTTTTACAATAATAAAAGCTGTGAGTTTTCTATTTACATCAAAACTTGAGTAAATTGGCTGTGAATGCTGTCCGGCTGTCCCATTTAGAATGAGTATTGTCTCAGGGCTTTCGGTTTGGTGTGATTTCATTTGGTACCACAGAAGTTATGATTTGAGCTGGTCTTTTTGGTTGGTTCTTTACCAGTAGTCCTAGTTCAACATTGTGACCAAATTATATTTAAATCGCAATTGTTAATTTAAATTGTGACCAAAATTGTTAATTTTCAAAATATAGAAATTCCATCCAGTTCAACAACTTCTATTCATATTTAAATAACAAAGAAAATTTCAAGGTCAAATTAGTTGAAAAGACTTTAAATTACAATATTACATCAAGTTCAGAAGGTGTCTTGATTAAAGGGAAGAATTACGCCCTGGGCCGACTTGTTCATATAGCTGCTCGGCCCAAATGAAAGGACAAATCATCGACCAAGCGTGGCTCCCACCCCCCCAAGTCCCAACGGTGCTCAGTGCTCTGCTCACCGTTCGGTGGGAACACAGCGAAAATGGACCTCACCTTTTCTTCACTGGCACCGATCCCAGTGCAATCGCGCCTCTCAGTCTCAGCCCACCGTCGGATCCTCCCGAAATTGATACTTCCCCGCGCCACCATCTCTGCCGTTGCCCCTCCTCCAGTAATCTGTTCCTCTCTCTCTCTCTCTCCAGTACCTAATTTTCACTAGCTTTCTCCATTTTCTAACGTCTCCTTCCTCTCTTACCGCAGGCCAAGGAACTGGAGAGCAGGAAGTTCAACCTGCTCCAGGCAATCCAGGAGACACAGCGCGGCCTCGTCACAACTCCCGAGCAGCGTTCTGCCATTGAGGAGGCGTTGGTATGCAACTCTCTCTCTTTTATCTGGAATTAAGCAATTGAGATTGTTCTGTTGTGATATGTGCTTATTTTTCACAGGTTCAAGTGGAAGAATATGGGGTCGGGTCGAAAATAGACCTAGAGACGTTGGATGGGACATGGCGGTTGAATTATACTTCGGCAGGGGATGTTTTGGTTCTCTTTGAGGCCGCAAATAGGCTTCCCTTCCTTCAGGTTTTGTAAATATTCTTGAATATTTTGATTGATTTTGTGTACAGACCCTAGACTATTCTTTTAAGTAGATACAATTCTGATGAATTAATATATAGTTTTCAAAATCAGTCTTTTAATTATGGTTTGAATATTTATTAGTTCCTTATTTGGTCTGGTTCTGCATTAGTTTTCATGGTTAAAGTTTATAATATATTTAGGTGTGTAATTTGGGTTTGCTTTAGCTCTAATCTTCTATGTTATCCTAACGGTATTGACTATCTGTTGGTAATTTTTAGATTGGGCAGATTTACCAGAAATTCGAGTGTAAATATAGGTCCAATGGAGGCATCGTGCGGAATGTAGTACGATGGAGCATTGAACCCCTCTTGGAGGTAAAATTGTAGTATATTAGTAATATGTAGCAAGTGAAATTCAGATATTGGTCCCTGATTAAGACAAGTGACCGATTTGGTGCCTGAATTCTCATTTTGATCAAGTTGTTTATCCTGCTCTCTAGACAACGTCTGTGTCTGTTTATCAGCATGAATGCTGCAGACAGACACACCGGACTTACAAGCTGCAGTCTTTCTGTCTCTCTGTCCATGTATCCTTCTGCTTATTCTTCTCCCTCGCTTCCTCTGCCTGCAGTGTCTAGACCTCAGTGTTGTTATTTCCAATTGGCATTCTGGTCCTTATCTTATATCTTTGTTAGCTAGTTTACCACCTCACATTTCTTGTCAAGACATAGGTGATACCAGGACAGCTCAACTGCGCACTGATAATCAATATCACATACAGCATGAGTAGGCTTCAGTTGCTAAGCTTGACATGGGCTGCTTGAGACAATAGCTAGGGAGGGAAAGGGAGAGGGACAAAAGCAGGGTTGGCAGTAGGGGGTGTGTGGGGAGGGGGAGAAATTTGGGTGATGGGTTTAGTTTCTTACACCTTTATTTGGATGCACAAGATACTTGATTCCTTTGTTTCAGCAATATAGTATGATGTTTTGTTTTGGAATGGAACGTGAATGATAGCAGTATGAGGGAATTGCTATCTGCAATTAAGGTTTTGTGTGACAAAGTCATAAACTAAGTTACAAGTTCATTTGTCGTAGTTTAGTGATGGCAAGATTATGTAATGTTGATTGCGTGATTGCACAAAATCTGGATTTTAGTTATCTGACCAGTAATATAGTTTAGAAAGTTTGAGGTTCAACTTGGTCAAACGAGAATACATGTACCAAATATTCAACTTTTAAGGACTGACACTCCACTGGACTATTGCTTGTAATTTCTACTTTAATTGAGAAAGCAAAGCAATATATTACGGATGAAGAGTAATTGGAAATAAATGAGGAGTTAAATAGTTCAGTGTCTTTACAACACGCTAACAAGCTTGTAGCTATTTACACTTTTGTTGATTTGAATTTTACTTTAAAGTTGGCTATTTACTGTTAAACGGTTAAACCTTATAGCAATCTCTATAGGAGCAAGAAGGTGCAACATTGTTGGTCTCTGCAAAGTTTTCTCTGTTATCAAAGCGCAACATTTTTCTTCAGTTTGAAGAGGTAAATTAAATGTAACATCCTTTTCAATTTCCAAAATTATGGTTAGTGGTACATATTGGGTTGATACATGGAATAAGAAAGTTAAATTTTAATTTTGAATAGGTTGCTTTGGAAAATATAAAAATAAGCGAACAACTACAAGCCTTGATAGCACCTGCAGTACTTCCTCGAACATTCTTAAGCCTACAGGTATATCATTGAAATAATTAAAAGAACATTTTTTTTAATTTGTATACATAATAAAACAGGATCATTCAGCTCTGGTATGAGATGACACAAACGTTGAAAACATATCTTTGTTGGTCTCTTGTTTTGGTCAAACCTTCATTCTCGAGTATATTCAGCCTAGTGTCCAAAAAACTATGAACATTTTTAGATACCACAATTGACTGGTTAAGAGATTCGATGTTATTATGATGCTAGTCTATTAATGGGCATTAAAATGTTGCAATCCAGATATTGCAATTTCTTAGGACTTTTCGAGCTCAAGTACCCGTCAGTGGTCCAAGCAGGTACATCAATTTTAATTAAATTGTAGCTAAGAATCTGTTATTCCACTCGTTCTTTATTTATTTATTTTTTTCCTTTTTCAATTTGAAAGATTTCAGAATAAGTTGAATTGCAGGGGATCACCTGGAGGGTTATATTATCTTTCCTATCTTGATCGTGATATGCTTTTGGGCCGTGCTGTAGGAGGCGGTGGGGTTTTCATTTTCACAAGAGCACAACCTCTCACTTGAGGTTTTCTTTATTTTTTTATTTTTGTGAATTTGTAATTACCTTCCCGTGGCAATAGATTAATTAGTAATAGCATGCTTGTGCCAGCTATTTCTATATTTTCTGGCCTTTTTCACATAGACGATTGATAGCCATTTTATGAGAGAAATGGTTGCGTGCAATATATGTTATGATTTTTATTTTTAACTCATGGTGATGGAATGTTCTCTCTTTTGTGTCATCTTGGTTCAGCTGTGTTGAAAATTGAAACAAGAATTGAGTTCGTGGTATGATAAAAGAACATAGAATATATCCAGAGTCAACGCCTATCTGTTTCTCTAGTTTTTTTTTTTTTTTTTTTTTTTTTTTTTGAAGGTCAACTGTTTCTCTAGTTATAAAGTAGAGAAAAATAAATCAGTATATTGCTCTACTTGTAAACGAGACTTGTTTGAAGAATATGTGTTAGATCAGTTTATAATTACTATTCAAGCTGGCAATGTCCCAACAGAACCACTATTTGTTTCATAACTTATGCGAGAGTAACCAACATTGAATCGAGTTTAACGTACTATTTGTGGTCCAACTCTAGTACATGATTTTCCAGTGGCTTTGTAACGCGTCTTAATCAAGTTGTCGCTTGTCATTATCTCTCTTTACCCTTTTGGCCTTTTCTTGCTTAAAGTGATTTATGTCCTTAAATTGATGGATGCGTTGCAAGAAATTGTAAAATCTTCAGAGTCATCAAACAAGACATTTGTCTTTAGCTATTGTTGTGTAACACAGTTCTTTTGTTGCTCTTCTTTGAATGGACAAATTATCAGCTACAGAAAAGAAACAATGCAAAACTATATAATTACTAATAGTTTTGTTTGGTTAAATGCTGTTTAGTTACAATGGAAGTAGATATTTTTTTGGGAGTTGGTAGGCCACTGATAGCTCTATTTCTGTAACCACTGATACTCAAGTGCGCCACTCTACCAATTTAGCGTTTTTTTTTTTTTTCATTCGCTTCAACTGCTAGAGATTTTCAACGGTTCCAACAAAATCCCTACTATAGAAAAAGAAAGAAACTGACAAAATTATGCTCTTTCTCATTTTGGCCACACTTTTGTGATATTATCAACTAACTGTACGTAGACGATAAGAACTGATGCTACCGTTCGACAGATATCCTAAATTTGTTTATCCAAGCAACAAAAGCGACCTCACCGAAAAAATTGCATGTACATTGGTCAATATTGCAACTGGGTGAAGTGGATTGGTTAAAGACTTTTGGTCATGCATTAAGTATTCAGCATGCAAGACTAAATTCTCATCGCTTACAACTTACGAGTGAAACAAAAATAATTAAATAAATTGTCCATATTTTTTGCCCAGTTTTGCAATTGGGGTTTATCGTCTGGAAAAGCTGAGAAGTAGAACGTCTAAATCCTTGTTTGTTTGTTTATTTTTTTTTCGTGATCTTGACAGCAGCTGTCAAGGGACGTCTAAATCCTTGTTTGACAAACGTATTCAAGCTTTTTATTTTTTTTCCCCCTCCTCTTTTGGGGAAAAGGATCGATCGAGATTTGCGGTGAATAGCGACGAAGCCTTCCAAGTTTTATAGGGACGTGTGTGTGTATATATATATAAGAAGTATTGAGTTATTTTTAACTAATATTGTTAACGGCACAAAATATTTATTTATTTAGGAAGCATGAAATATCGGGGGGGGGGGGGGGGGGGGGTACACAAAAGCGTTAATATCACCTGCGATCATATATCTGGTTCAATGAAGTATACATTTAGCCGAAAAGAATGTTCGTTTTGACTAAACAAATATACATTTTTAAGAAAATCAAATGAGGAGATTTAAATTAAAGACATCTCGGGCATAATTTAAATGTGCATTTCTTTTTTGGAAATTTTAAAATTATTGATAATTCTTTCAAAACTTTAAGTGTGTGGTTTAGCTCAAAATAGAGCGCATTTAACCCACATGAAGTGTCTGTTCTAATTTTTAAAAAACATTTATTTCAAATACTTATTTTGAAATTTTAAGTTAACATTGACAACAAAAAAAGTACATTTAAGTTAACATTAACATGTATTTTCTGATTTTAAAAAAAATACATCGATCTTTCAGTTTAAATATTAAGGTCTTTATTTCAATTAAATAAATGTGCACGGCCAACTCTAAGAAGTAACTATAATAACAAAGACTTAATTGTGTATTTTACTATTTTGAAATTAACGGAAAACTTGAGAAAGATATTCAAAAGAGAAAATTCCAGCAACAAAATAACTCTTTCTTTTTGCTAACTAATTCTTTTACTAATCCTCCGTAATGCAACTGAAGCGCTTCGTTAAGTTTTTGAACAATTGCAACAATACTTGTGCAATATAGAAAATTAATTAAATCTCTTGGAAACAATTAACAGTATGTGAGCTTAGCCTAAAATTTCAATTAGTAACAACTGAATTTATTGAAGAAAAGTGTGGGTCAAGTAACAACTAAATTTTTGGGAGGGTTAATGGCCCATTTACATCTCAAGTAGCCAATGGAGTACTTAAATGACTTTTTAGGAAGTCGTCGTCAACCTTTTATAGAAAAATCTATGGATCTGTAACTTGTTGCTGTTGTCGTCTACTGATGAAAAGAAAATAACAATTAAAACATTGATATTTATTACTTCTGATGCTGTGGTTCTCTCCTCAATCACTTTTCACTGAATTAATTTAAGTTGTATCCACATAGTACTTGATGAATGCAATTTTAAGCTCATTACATCTTTGCTCTTTCATACCAATTATACCTTCAACATATACAAAATTGGCGCAGAAGAGCCAATAAAACTTCCAATTCCACGTAAGAAATTAAGATATTTATCAACCAACTAGCTATTTCAGTACCAAGCCACCTAAACAAATGAAAAAGTAAAAAAAAAAAAGGGAAAAATAAGAATATATACCAAAAGGAAAGAAAAAGGAGTAACATATATATATATTAAAAATAAGAACTCCCTTCATACCTTACTGAAACTCAGAAAGTCATGCATGCTATATAATTAATGTGAAATCTAACTAATAACCGAATTGGTTGATCTGAGCAAGCCAAGAGCAGCTGTGAGCTGATCAGAGAGCTCTTTTACATGCTGCTGATACACGCGAGCCTGTGCTACGGCCTCAGCCTCTAGCTCCCCCATCTGACAGCAGAGCCGCTCCTCAGCCTCCTCGATGAAATGTAGACGCATGCGCGTGCGCTCGAGCTCTGTTCTTAGCACCTTTTCTTTCTCTTTAAAATCTTTCAGTTGCTCCTCAAGTTGGGTGTTTCTTCTCTTTAGCTCCTCCATCTCTTCTTTTCTCTGTAGTTGTACTAACTGCTAACACTGCTTCCTCCAGTTGATTGGCCAAAAATTGTAATGTGATATGTAGCTCTTGAGTTGGGTTTTTATAGGAGATGAGTAAAATATTCAAAATTCGTGCTGATGAGGTGAGGTAGGTCACTCCCACCTTTCAAGGAATCCAACTATCCAAGATAATTTCCTGGACAGGTAATAACGTGTGTACAATGTGTGTTGAGTAATTGACAATTGGACCCCACAAAGGTGAAAGGTGAATAACAGTGTTTTTGTATTGACCACACCAATAAAGCTACCCCTATCTGAATCAGAGGATTTATTTTTGCACATTTTTTTTTTTTGAGAAATTCAATGGTTCCATCTAATACGATCTTTTCATATTTTTAAATTTCAAATGGCCGATTCGAACCGTTTAATATCTTCTCCATATTGAAAACTCATAAGAAATCAATTTTTATATTTTTTTCTAAAATTTTTACTATTTTTTTTGGTATTTTAGAAAATCGTTGTTAATGGACGATCTATAATTTTTATATCATGAATTTTCTAAAATACCAAAAAATAATAAAAATTTTTAAAAAAATGTAAAAATTGATTTCTTATAAGTTTTCAATATGGAAAATATATTGAATGGTTTGGATCGGTCGTTTGAACTTTGAAACGAGAAAACGATCGTATTGGACGGACCCATCCGTCCAATATATCGAACACTAGCCTTCCTCTTTCTTTTTTTAGTAAATTCTATATAAGAATATCGAATCCTCTTTCTAACCTAAACTTTAGAGAGAATTTGTTGATTCCGGATCCCTCTGAAAATAAGGAAGTTGTCGTTGTTTGTGGTATGTGTCACTCGCCACTTACCAATTATATTAGTTTTAGTGCTTCAAGTTTCGTACAACCAATTAATTAAGCAACATTCACATTATTTATTATTATAGTGGTATAAACACTAGAATAAATTTTTAAATATTATATATTCAAACTTTATGGGCTCGTTTGGATCGTATGGGAATAAGGAATGAATAAGGATTTTAGAAATAAAACGTTGGAAAGTGTGCAACTTTATGAAGAGTTTTATATCTAGGAATAAACTATTCCTAGAAAGAAGCTATTCCTAGTCCCATCCAAACGAGCCCTATGTGCTTTAAAAAAATTGACTGGTTTCAGCTCCATCTTTGCTGGAAAAGAAAAAGAAAACTAACAAAGCAAAAATAAAAATTTACTTAGGGGCCGTTTGGATGGGTTAGGAATTTGGGGAATAGCCTATTTCTAGGCATAAATTTATTGGGAAGTGTGTAACTTTGTGAAGAGGTTGAATTGTTTATAATAAAATTTATGCTTGGAATTGGAAATTCCTCCAATTCCCAACTCATCCAAACGGCCCCTTATATAAAAACTGTCATTCTCAGAATCTCAGATTCTTAGCTCCTCTAATTACCTAGAACCTGTGTGCTCTGTTACTTGAAAGTTAAAACTAACAATACCTTATTCAGAACGAAGACATAAAAAATGTCCTTAATTAGTTTTGTTAATTTATTATTTTTACCGGTCGAGTTGATCGTGAGTATTTAATTCATCGGTCTTTCCAGTTTCAGACATCTGTTTTGAATTTTGGCCATTAATAGTTGATCAGATCAGTTGGTCAACTGTGGTTGCACGAAATAGCAAGTCAGCAACATTCCAAGTTCACATTCGTCGAGCCATCTGTTTCTTTTCATTTTTCATCATGACAAATTTATAAAATTGAGCAGTTTGAATATAATGAATATGAATAAAGGGTTTTAGACGCGAAATAAAAAGCCTAAAATTCGTAATTTTTGCTATGACAAATTTAAGTCGTCAAATTAAATGTAATATTCACGGTAAAAAAAAAGTAGACTTGAATAGGACTATCAATGAAATCCGTTTACTCATTTACCCTACCCGTACCACATTCAATAAGACGGGTATAGGTAAGATTTTATTTTCATTAGACTAACGGGTATGGGTATGGATAGAGAAAAATTTTGTTAACTTAACGGATACGGATACGGTTAAAGGTTATTTCGTACCCATTATCTAACGGGTAAAATTTTACAAACATATATGTAATATATAATCATGTAATTAGCATATTTAATAAGATATGGTATTAGTTTTGATCTTCATCGAAATTTCTTTATGTTGATGGCAAAATTAATTTGCACTCTATTATATTATAATTTATAATTAGTTATATAGTTTTTTTTTAATGTCAATTGACATGAGAATAAATTTCATGATTTTTGTTACATGTAAAATATTATCTAAATACTGTACTTTATTTGTATATTTATTTGATGTTATTTATTTAGCACATTATATAATTTTTATTAAATTAATAATATTATTATTAGTCATTATGTACCGTTATCCTATCCTTACCGTTAATTCTTAACGGGTATGGGTAGGGTGTGGGTAAAGCCATTTTTTAACGGGTACGGGTAGGATATGGGTAAAGAAAATTTTAACGGGTGCGGATATGAAAATACCTTCTACCGTACCGTACCGTACCGTACCCATTGACAGCCCTACACCTGAAAGCCTAAGTCTTTGTATTATTTATTTGAATATTATTGAAGCAATCTAAAATTTCTAAATCTTAATAACATGTGTAACATCCCTAAAACACTTAAAACTGCAAATAAACCTAATCTAAAGTAACAAGGAACCACCCTCTTTGTCTCAACTCACCAATATTGTGTTTATACTTTATACCGCCTCTTCTGTTTATTATATTGCGTAACTTAAGTGATGATAGACAAAATAGATGAATACCAGACTTGTACAATAATCTTTGATCTACATGCCTCAATAGTAATAACAACAACAATAATAATTTTTTACCAACTTATTAAGCATGGAAAAGATGGTGTGAATAATATATGACGAACTGTATTGTTTTTTTACTATAAATACAGGAAATCCCCTGCCTGAGATTTAAAATTCATTAGATCTAATTCTTTTGGAAGCTTTCTTTAAAATACAGCATTAGCGGAATAGTAGGTTGACAAAAGTTGCATCAAAAATTCTAAATGCTACCGCACTAGCACTCTTCCGACGCCTTTCAAAAATCAAAAGTGGGTGTTTTAGTTTTATTTAGGCTTTACCTCAAGATAAGATACGCAGTGTGTCATAAGAGGGATTTTTGTCGTCGGAGGTGCGGTACGCGTGCCACTCGAAAATAGACGGCATGAATTTTAATGGAAAATTTGTACAAATTTTGAGAAAAATTGACACGACCTTTGAAGTGACACTTACTCTTTGATCTACATGCAACAGAGAATCTTAATATCTTATCTTAGAGAGATGGTCAGGAATTACTCTCCGGTTCGGCCGTGATTATTATAATACATAATCAGGACCCTAAAAATTTTAATACAAACCAAGCATTTTTTTTTAATAAGAAGCAAGCAATTACCCGTTTATAAAACGCGTCTTTCCCTCTCCAACTTAGCGCGTTTTATAAACGGGTAATTGGCCATTTTACGCGTTTTATAAACGGGTAAATAGGCTAGTTAAATACCATAACTTTTCTGACATAGCCGACATAGTAGCGCATTTTATAAACGGATAATAAGGCTAATTACCCGTTTTATAACCGGGTAATTAGGCAAAAAAAATTTCTATGTAACCACGGGCAGTTTGTCTTCAAAATCCCTCATCAATCACAAAACACAGCGTGATAGAGAAGAAGAGAGAAAAAAAAATGGATGGCACGATTGAAAATATTAGTTGGTACGAAATTAATAGCCATAAGGGTTGTGTGCGGCACAATTATTTAGCGATACAGGGTCGCACACAATTCTTATGGCTATTAATATTCCATCAACTTTAAATAAAATATTTCGAAGTGAAATTCGTTATTATGTGTAGAGGACGGGACTACTGTTTGACCCTGCAGGTCCCACAAAATGGGGGTCAAGTCATAATTTAGTAGCCAACCTCATTGGATGAGAATCTGGCTGGAATGCAGGCATCTTCGCTCAAGTTTCAGTAAAAGGAGGCACCCGATTTTTTTCTTGGCACCCTACTCTTTTCTACAAGTTGCCCTTAGCAATGGATCCTCTACAAATTTAGGTTGTGTAGTTCAAAATTTTAATGTATTGTAATTTTGTGTGGTTCAAAATTTTAATGTATTGTAGTTTTGATTATGTGTTTGTTTTAATAGACTGTAATTTATATTTTCTTATGGACTTTAAGTTGTATTGATTTTTCAGATTGTGTGGTTTAAATTAATATTTTGAAGTCTCCTAATATCAATTATTATAAATTTACACAATAAAAATGTTCGTAAATATAATTAAAAATGACTTAAATATAATTAACACACATAAATATAATTATTACAAACACGAAATTAAAAATATTCATAAATATAATTAATACACATAATATACAAAACAAACGTACATATATAAAACACCAAATTAAAACAGATAATCATAAAACAACTAATAAAACACTAAAATACAACACATGATAATAAAACACCTAATAATTACTGCATACGATAAATGTCATTTCCATTTAAAGCATGATTTTGAAAACTGGGAGGACAAGCTTGTTGCAAAGGCAACCATACAACAACTGTTTCATTTCCATTTGCACGGAGGACACGGTAACCTCCGTCCCTCTTAACCAAGTCAGTCCAGTGCTTCGGCCCTCTGACAAGAAATACATCTCGTGCAAAAACCTTCACGTAAAATTTATCGTGAGGGTATTGACAATATACTTGCATAAGAACATCTCGTGTTGTCGTTCATCCATCTCCTTTGAGAAGCACACCGGTACAAACATGACGTGGTTTAGTAGCCATCTTCTTCTTCTTTTTTTTTTTTTCCTTTCTTCTTCTTTTCTTCTATTCTTTTCTCTTCGCTGCGTCTGAAATTCTTCAACTCTGTGGAGAAGAAAGGAAGATTGGGTGCATAAATAAACCCTATTTACCCGTTTATAAAACGCGTAAATAAGCTATTAACGCGTTTTATAAACGGGTAAATAGGTTTTATTTAAATGGAATTTAATTCAATTGTCAGTTTGTCAGGCAGATTGGCGGTAAACTTTTTCAGAGACTATTTACCCGTTTATAATGTTAGGAAGTGCACAATTTTTAATTTTATAGTTAATTCCCTTTAATTAACCACAAACAATTATGCACAAAAGGGATCTAGTGCTTAAGCATTCACACAAAGAGAAAGGAATCGGGATTTGTACCTCTTCTAGTATCGCAACTAGAAGGCGATTCCTATGCGTAGGAGGCGATGGCGTGCTAGCTCCGCCCTTCCTTCTTCTCCTTTCGGCCTCGAGTCCACCAAGAGCTTAATCACGGCCTTAAGAATCGTGCTAGCGACTCAAAGGCCAAGGCTAAACCCTTTCTCCTTCGCGCAATCGATTACTTTAATCAATGGTGGAATATATAGGCTCAACTAGGGCTGTATACGAGCTGAGTTTGAGCGAGTTGATGACAACTCAAACTCAGCTCGGCTATAACTCGAGTTGAGTTGAGCTGAGTTAGAAATACTTTCGAGCTTTTTAAACTGGCTCAAACTCGACTCGTCCTCAACTCGAGCTAGCTCGTGGGCTCACGAGCTAGCTTGAAATAAACGTATATCCTTCAAATTTTTATTTATTTACTTCATATGTTATTCTAGTATTAAAATTTATTGACATATACAATATTGTAAACAATAAAATTATTGTCTTTTATATTCTTTCTATTGATTTGAAACAAAATATGTCTTGAAACTCAATCTATCATATGTAATATTATTTAAAATAAAAATATATAAATAAAAATACATATGTAAATTATAAATTTATTATCTGACGAGTCGGCTCACGAGTTGCGAGCTGAGCTAACCTCAACTCAAACTCGACTCATCAGCTAAACGAGTTAGTTCAGCTCGAGTTATGTCAACTCGAGTTCCGTTGGCTCGAGTTACAACTGAGCTTTTCTGAGTCGAGTTCGAATTAGCTCACGAGTTGCGAGTTTTTTGCTCACCCCTAGGCTCAACACATGAGCAATTGGGGAAGAGAGGGTGGTGGTGGCCGGCCAAATAGGGGAGGAGAGATGGAGGTGGCGGCTAGGTTAGAGGAGAGAGAATAGGGTTGGTTTGAGCCTCCAAGAGGGGTCTTATATAGAGCTCAAACCCTAGACCAAACTTCCTCAAAATTACACAAAATGCCACTCCTACCTACCTCCTTGGCCGGCCTCATTATGGGCTTGAATGGGCCACATTAACTCACCATTTGGGTCCCTAATTACATTAATTATAGGCCTCTTCAATTGCTCTTTAATTGGACTTTCGGTTTACATTTAAACAGCGGCCCAATTAATTTATATAACTATATTATATTAAAATGTGTTGAACCAAAATAATTACTAACTAATTAATAATTATATAGGGTTTAGAAAATACATTAATTTATTTCTATATGACCTATTTGACTTAATTAATTATAACGGTTCGCAACGGTATATAATTAATTAATCAACTTATCATATTTTCGTAATACACATTATTACGAATAAATAAATAATGCACCGTGTGATTATAACTCTATTTGTGTGACCCTTTGAGGATTTATGCTACGTTGGCCATGGAATTAAATCGCTATTTAATTCTAATAATCATAAGCGGTATCTAGCAACACGTTATGACTCCCAATTCGCATAAATAGTGTACAGCTACAATATCTCAATCCTGCATAAGAAATAATAGTATTTCCTTGTCCGATTCTTATGTCACATGATATCATCGTATAATCCAAGATAGGAATGTGTCACTCTTGCAGATTATACGTTTCTTGATCTAGAGATGACTGTATCAGTTGCTAGCAAACAGTCCATCTCCATCAAGGGGCCCAAACAGATATCATCGCTCACTAAGTTAATTAATGAGGGACATATGGTTTTCTTGATGAACAACTTTTTCCCGCACAATTCAAGAGAACATAAATAAAGTCCGTATAGCAGCCCTTATCAGGAATCAACGGTAGACGATATTTATTGAACCTATCCTCATGTGGAAAAGCTGAACCATCTCAAACTTAGAATCAAACTCAAATGAAATAAATAATGACACATAACACAATCCATATATTTATTTCACTGGGTCGCGTCCTGTACTATGTTCTATAACATATACATATGCAATTAAGTTGGCAACTCCTTACCTATGATCTGTAGAACTTAATCATCACTTAACTTGCATACTAATCTTATCCGATAATTAATATTCCTTGTTAATTATCAAGATTACGGACCTTTTAGATTTATTATTGTCATTTAATTATAAATGAACTACAGAGATCCACAATTCAGATCCTCAACCTGAATGATCTGTCAATTAATAAATCAAGGAATAAATGATAAAATATCATCAATGACATAAACCATAGAAGTAGCCATTTAATAATTGGCTCCTAGGACATAACTCTAACAATCTCCCACTTGGCCTAGAGTCAATCAACAGCGACTTCTAGCCAGTGCATAGTACTCAATGTAATATCCAAAATATACATGTCTCATACTAAAGCCTCAAAAGATAAAAGATACAACTCAAAGCCACTCAGGCATACGCCTAATCCCCATGGATGCAACGTGCAACTCATGTGCGGCTCGAGATAGAGGCTTTGTCAGAGGGTCCGCTGTGTTCGCGGCACCGTCCACCTTCTTGACCTTGATCCACCCGTCATTCACAAACTGACGGATGAGATGGAATCGTCGTAGAATGTGCTTGGTCTTTTGGTGAGACCTAGGCTCCTTGGACTGAGCTATGGCTCCTGTGTTGTCGCAGTAGAGATCCACTGGACCTGAGATGCTTGGAACCACCTCCAGCTCGGTCAAGAATTCCTTGATCCAAACGCCTTCTTTCGCTGCTTCACCCGCCGCTAAGTATTCTGCTTCGGTGACGGAATCGGCCGTGGTATCCTGTTTGGAACTCTTCCAACTCACGGCCCCACCATTGAGCAGATATACGAAGCCGGACTGTGACTTCGCATCATCTCGATCGGTTTGGAAACTAGCATCGGTGTAACCACTTACAACGAGCTCTTGGTCTCCACCATACACGAGGATGCTATCCTTTGTTCTCTTGAGATACTTGAGGATATTCTTGACTGCGGTCCAGTGTGGCATACCAGGGTTAGCTTGGTATCGACTAGTCACACTAATCGGATGCGCCACATCGGGGCGAGTGCATAGCATGGCATACATAATCGAACCGACCACAGATGGATACTTGAACTGATTCATGTACTTTGTATCTGCATCAGTCGTCGGACATTGAGTCTTGCTCAAGAATATGCCATGTGACATAGGCAAGTAACCCTTCTTGGAACTAGCCATGTTGTGTTTTTCCAACACTTTGTCAATATATGCATCTTGGCTCAAGCCTAACAACCTTCTTGATCTATCTCGATAGATCTTGATTCCTAGGATGTAGGCGGCTTCGCCCAAGTCTTTCATTGAGAACACCTTCTTCAATGAATCCTTGACTGCATTCAATTCGGGGATATCATTCCCGATCAAGAGTATATCATCAACATATAGAACAAGAAACACAACCACGCTCCCACTAATCCTCTTGTAAACACAAGGTTCCTTCTCGCTTTGAATGAAGTTCAACTTCTTGACCTCTTCATCAAAGCGCTTGTTCCAACTCCTTGATGCTTGCTTCAATCCATAAATGGACCTTTGAAGCTTGCATACCTTGTTAGCATTCTTTGCATCCACAAAACACTCGGGTTGTGTCATATACACATCCTCCTCCAAGTTGCCATTTAGGAAGGCAGTTTTGACATCCATTTGCCATATCTCATAGTCATAGAATGCGGCAATTGCTAATAAGATCCGAATTGACTTGAACATGACGACTGGCGAGAAGGTTTCTTCATAGTCAATACCATGAACTTGCTTGTAACCTTTCGCAACTAGTCGTGCTTTGTAAATGGTCAAGTTGCCATCCATGTCGACCTTTCTCTTAAAGATCCATTTGTTCTCAACGGGTTTTACTCCGTCGGGAAGGTCAACTAAGGTCCATACCTTGTTTTCATACATGGATTGCATTTCGGATTCCATGGCTTTGAGCCATTCCTTTGAGTCGGATTTTTCCTTCATGTCCTTTATGGTCAAGGGTTCGTCATTCGCAATGACGAGAACGTCGTGCAAACCTAAGTATCTTATAGGTGGACGACTTGGCCTTGCCGATCTTCGTAGGGTAGACGCTTGAGGTTCTTGAACTTGTTCCACAACGGTTTGCGGACTTAGTTCTTGAACTTCAAGTGTGGGTGCGACTTCAACATCATCGACTCGCGATATGTTTGAGTCTTCAATTGAGGGAGCTTGCTCTTGAACCTCTTCTTCCACAACAACTTGTGGAATGGGTTCGGCTACCACCTCATTTGGTACCACATTGGGAACAACTAGATTGCCTACTTGAGGTATCTCTTGTTTTTGCGGTTCTTGAATTTCTTCAATCACCACGTTGCTCCCACTACTTCTTCTTAGGAGAAACTCCTTCTCTAAGAACACACCATAACGAGCAACAACTATCTTGTTCTCGTTGCGGTTATAGAAATAGTAACCCTTGGTTTCTTTAGGGTATCCCACGAAGTGACACTTGTCCGATTTGGGTCCAAGCTTATCGCTCATTAGTCTTTTCACATAAGCTTCACAACCCCAAATCTTGAGAAACGACATACTTGGTTTCCTACCAAACCAAATCTCATAAGGCGTCTTCTCAACGGACTTTGACGGAACACGGTTTAAAGTAAAAGCTGCGGTTTCTAATGCAAAACCCCAAAACGATTTAGGCAAGTCGGCTTGGCTCATCATCGATCGAACCATGTCTAGCAAAGTTCGATTCCTCCTCTCGGATACACCATTCCATTGTGGTGTTCCCGGCGGAGTGAGTTGTGGAACGATTCCACACTCCTTTAGATAATCACCAAATTCGTGGCTCAAGTACTCTCCACCTCGATCGGAACGCAAGACTTTGATCTTTCGATTGAGTTGGTTCTCAACTTCATTCTTGAACTCCTTGAATTTTTCAAAGGATTCGGACTTGTACCGCATCAAGTAGATATACCCGTATCTACTATGATCATCGGTGAAAGTGATGAAGTATGAATAACCTCCTCGTGCACAAATGCTCATAGGTCCACACACATCGGTATGTATGAGATCCAGCAAGTCATTTGTCCTAATCCCTTTATTAGGAAAAGGCGCTTTGGTCATCTTTCCCATCAAACATGATTCGCATGTGTCAATTGGCTCGAAAGCGAATTGATCTAAGAGACCAACGGTTTGCAATCTCTTAATGCGTTTCTCGTTGATATGACCTAAGCGGCAATGCCACATTAGAGTCGTACTATCATGTGAAATCTTACGTTTTCTACTGTCACGTTCAACACTCAAAACATGTTCGCTAGAATCAAGCACATAAAGACCATTCAATAAATGCGCAACACCATAACAAACATCATCACGCAACAAAGTACAACTTTTGTTCTTTATTACAACACCAAATCCATCCAAGTCTAAACAAGAAATAGAGATAATGTTCCGAGTGATACAAGGAACTACATAGACATCTTTGAGTTCCAAAATGAAACCAGAAGGCAAAGTTACATCCACATTCCCAACGGCCATAGCGGAGACACACGTGCCGTTACCGACGCGGAGTTGTACTTCGCCTTTCTCGAGCCGCCTCCTACTCTTTAGTGCCTGCACATTTCGACAAATGTGAGCACAAGAACCGGTGTCAAAAATCCAGTCTGTGTTAGAGGTAGCGAGAAGGGTTTCAATGACAAATATACCTGAGGTAGAAGGCTGGACGGTTCCCGCTTTCTTGTCAGCGAGGTACTTGGGGCAGTTTCTCTTCCAATGACCCGTCTTGCTACAGTAATAGCATACGGTCTCGGAAGTGGCCGGGTTCTTCTTTCTCTTGGAACCCTCGGGAGCTCCCTTGGCCGGACCTTGGGGCGTCACCGGGCCTTTGCCCTTTCTAGTTCGGCGGGTCTTTCTTTTCTTGCTCTTTTTGCTCTTGTCACTCACCGCAAGAACATCTTTGGGCCCTTTCTCTTTCTTGAGACTCTCCTCCGTCTCGACAAGCATGTTTTGGAGATCATCCATGCTCTTGTCCATGCCATTCATCCGGTAGTTCACAACAAAACCGGTGAAGCTATGAGGGAGAGAGTTGAGAATGAAGTCTTGAATCGCCCCTGACGGGAAGGGCGTATCAAGCCTTTCAAGCTGCCGAAATAACCCCGCCATCTTCATGACATGTGGCCCGACTTCATGACCCTCCGCCAATCGAGTATTGGCGACGGCCTTGATGAGACGAGCCCTTTCGGTGCGGGCCTTGGTTTGGAACATGTTCGAGAGACGAGAGACCATTTCAAACACTCCTAGACCACTATCCATGAACTCCTTTTGGAGTTCCGACTCCATGACAGCGACAATCAAGACAGACATCTCCATGTCGTCCGTGACGTGCTTGTCATGTTCGTCCTGATCCGCTTTAGGGGCATCCGACTTGGGAGCCGCGGGGACGGGAGTGGTCAAGAGATACTCCTTCTTTTCAAACCTAAGGACAAGCCTAAGGTTCCGGTGCCAATCCAGAAAGTTGACACCGTTGAAGGCGAGCTTCTCTTTCTCTAAAAGAGAACGTAGCGAAAAAGACGAGGAAGACATCTACAACAATTTTTCAAATTAAAGGTCAATTAGTTTATGTTTTGTTTTATTTTCTAATAAAGTAAAACTTTCACTACTTTAATATAAGTCCCTAAAAGTAATGAATATCCAAGACCCCTATTTTCGTCAAGTTGGACCTGCTATGGCACGTCATCCAAAATGACTAGACAAGGTAGGTTCTCTTTAACCAATCATACAACTTTATGACTCTTGGTTCGCGTCGCGAACTTCACTCCAATGTCCAATCCGATTAGGGTCCATTGTTAAGTAACTCCTCTCTATTTGCTCCTTGCAAATCCGATTTACACCCCGACTACCTATGGTGGACCACGATGTCCGCGTCGGCGGAATGCATCAATGGCCGAACATAAGGCGTGAAGGGGATAGAGAGAAGGAGAGTGATTTGGCTCAATCGTTTGGGACAAACAATTATGTGACTCTTGTTTGGTGGTCGTATAAACATACACCCATACCTATCCTATGACATTCATAGCATTCACAAACATTCACATAATAAGCATCTCAAGCATTGTTGTGGGTTTGTATGGCTCCCGCTTGCATTAGTTTTCGCCGCATCTCCATGTAGCAAAACTAATCTAACCTTTGTCCCTCCCATTAAATTCTATATGGATCTAAATCCTATATAAAATAAAGGAACAAAATTACATGTGTAAATTTCTATTCCCATCCTAACCTTAGGGGCATGCAAGCCTCTCAAGTTACACAAAAATTAATCAAAATTAATTAATGGCACCATAGGCCTTATTACACACAATCACACATGCATTCAATTTACAAACCACAAGGCATTGAGTCATGAGCCATACTAAACCCACATCCTCCTACAAAACAAAGTTAGCACAAGTCTATCCACTAGTGTAATTTGTTTATAATTAATGACTTTCAAGTGTCTTTGCGTATTATTTGCCATTCGCAATTTCCGTGTATAAATGCTCAAATTTCAAACAACCAAACTTGTTTAAATTCCTTTTGAAAACTTTTCAATCATCAAAAACCGAAAGGAGATCACACAAGGAGTATCCTAATTACCTTTTCAACTAGTTTGAATAATTAGATAAATAATACTTTGATAAGAAAGTATCTAATGGGACACGACAAAATCCACAGTTTTCGGTCTCCAAAAATTATGAAATAATTTATATAAGCTCCTTGTCTAGATTGTAAATACCAGTCAAAATTTCAGGAAGAGATCATAAACCATCTGAGAGAATAAAAAAAAAGACAAATCTGAAACAAGTGCGCGAACGCACCGTTTTGAGATATTCTGTTTTTCTTCTCAACCATCCGGTCTGAAAGATCATCTTCCATCCAGTTTTTATACATACAATATACATAGAAAAACTTGTTTAATCTATTGGCTAACTATTCATGAAAAGAAAACCACTAAGTTCTGTTTAAGAAATTCAAGTTACAAGCTTAACAATCGACTAGACCTGTACTGGAACAGACTGTCGACCGAAAAGGTTTGACCTGGTTGAGGTACCAAACTTCCATGAAAAATTATGAAATTAATTTTCCTGGAATCCTAACTTAAAATTAAACAACTCTATTCAAACAATTTTCCAGAAAGAGTTCTCAGTTGGTACAGTTTATTAGAACAATCAGTTTGTTCAATAAACCAGATCTAACGAGATCTTTCTTTTCATACTTGAAAAACCACGAATTAATCTGAACCATGCAACATTCTATACATGTCTAGAAAGTGTTTCAAGTCCTCTTTAAATCTAGCCAAAGAACACTGGTACTTATATTCAAAATATAAATCTTTTAAGCCATTCAAACAGAACAGTGCAAGCAGAAACTGGTTCTGCGCACCGTTGCCATTTTATTCACAGTAAATCCATACAATTTCAGAAAAATGTGAATCCAACGCCAAAAGAACCACAATCCACAGATCTACAACTTTCTAGTTGACAGAAAAAATTTCCAGAGAACATTTCATAGCGAAAAACGCATAACAACACAGAAATTGCTGTTTCCAGACAGCAAGCAATAGCATCAACTCTACTAATCCATTAATTAACTAATTTCTCTTAATTAAGTGTCAAAATAACTTAAGCACGACCATGTGCTCTGATACCACTGTTAGGAAGTGCACAATTTTTAATTTTATAGTTAATTCCCTTTAATTAACCACAAACAATTATGCACAAAAGGGATCTAGTGCTTAAGCATTCACACAAAGAGAAAGGAATCGGGATTTGTACCTCTTCTAGTATCGCAACTAGAAGGCGATTCCTATGCGTAGGAGGCGATGGCGTGCTAGCTCCGCCCTTCCTTCTTCTCCTTTCGGCCTCGAGTCCACCAAGAGCTTAATCACGGCCTTAAGAATCGTGCTAGCGACTCAAAGGCCAAGGCTAAACCCTTTCTCCTTCGCGCAATCGATTACTTTAATCAATGGTGGAATATATAGGCTCAACACATGAGCAATTGGGGAAGAGAGGGTGGTGGTGGCCGGCCAAATAGGGGAGGAGAGATGGAGGTGGCGGCTAGGTTAGAGGAGAGAGAATAGGGTTGGTTTGAGCCTCCAAGAGGGGTCTTATATAGAGCTCAAACCCTAGACCAAACTTCCTCAAAATTACACAAAATGCCACTCCTACCTACCTCCTTGGCCGGCCTCATTATGGGCTTGAATGGGCCACATTAACTCACCATTTGGGTCCCTAATTACATTAATTATAGGCCTCTTCAATTGCTCTTTAATTGGACTTTCGGTTTACATTTAAACGGCGGCCCAATTAATTTATATAACTATATTATATTAAAATGTGTTGAACCAAAATAATTACTAACTAATTAATAATTATATAGGGTTTAGAAAATACATTAATTTATTTCTATATGACCTATTTGACTTAATTAATTATAACGGTTCGCAACGGTATATAATTAATTAATCAACTTATCATATTTTCGTAATACACATTATTACGAATAAATAAATAATGCACCGTGTGATTATAACTCTATTTGTGTGACCCTTTGAGGATTTATGCTACGTTGGCCATGGAATTAAATCGCTATTTAATTCTAATAATCATAAGCGGTATCTAGCAACACGTTATGACTCCCAATTCGCATAAATAGTGTACAGCTACAATATCTCAATCCTGCATAAGAAATAATAGTATTTCCTTGTCCGATTCTTATGTCACATGATATCATCGTATAATCCAAGATAGGAATGTGTCACTCTTGCAGATTATACGTTTCTTGATCTAGAGATGACTGTATCAGTTGCTAGCAAACAGTCCATCTCCATCAAGGGGCCCAAACAGATATCATCGCTCACTAAGTTAATTAATGAGGGACATACGGTTTTCTTGATGAACAACTTTTCCCCGCACAATTCAAGAGAACATAAATAAAGTCCGTATAGCAGCCCTTATCAGGAATCAACGGTAGACGATATTTATTGAACCTATCCTCATGTGGAAAAGCTGAACCATCTCAAACTTAGAATCAAACTCAAATGAAATAAATAATGACACATAACACAATCCATATATTTATTTCACTGGGTCGCGTCCTGTACTATGTTCTATAACATATACATATGCAATTAAGTTGGCAACTCCTTACCTATGATCTGTAGAACTTAATCATCACTTAACTTGCATACTAATCTTATCCGATAATTAATATTCCTTGTTAATTATCAAGATTACGGACCTTTTAGATTTATTATTGTCATTTAATTATAAATGAACTACAGAGATCCACAATTCAGATCCTCAACCTGAATGATCTGTCAATTAATAAATCAAGGAATAAATGATAAAATATCATCAATGACATAAACCATAGAAGTAGCCATTTAATAATTGGCTCCTAGGACATAACTCTAACATATAAAACACGTTAATAGCCTCTTTACGTGTTTTATAAACGGGTAAATAGGTTGTCTTTTTGCTACTTACTGTTTTTGCTGTTTCCACCTCGAACCGCGCAGAAAGTTATAAATTTTTGCATGCAAACTCCAAACAGAATTTTAAGTTACATTTTTTAAATTTTATTTTTTAAGATATATTTTTTAGTTACATTTATTAGTTAGATTTTTAGAAATATTTTTAAATAATTATAGTTTTTAGTTAGATTTTTTTTCATTTTGAAGTTACATTTTTTTATTACTTACATTTTTAGAAATATTTTTCAATAATTATAAATTTTAGTTAGATTTTTTTTTCATTTTTATGTTACATTTTTTTTATAATTTGTAGTTACATTTTTATTTTCATTCTTAATCATAAAGAAAATAAGAAATCACTAATATAGAAAAAATAATCATTCTCATTAATGATAATTGCACATTACAATTGGAAAAAAAATTACAACTTTTCTCCATTACAACTTACAATACTCAATTTGGATAAAACACCATGTATGCGCCCATTTAAACTTCAACAAAAGACTGTAGTGAGGAAGCTTCCCTCTTGGCCTCTTTTTTAGAAATGTGTTTAACCCAAGAGTAAAGGTTATAGGCGCTATATTTGCAGAGGAACCAACATTTCATCTGCAAACAACAGTCATCGAGTTCTTCCCTACTTTGTGGTGGCAGAACTCGGTAGTGGAGGAGCCAAAGCCGTTGCCTGCGGAATGTTGGTTTGGCTCAGATGATTATTGACAACTCCGAGCTGTGCATCTGGGCCAACTCTGCACATAATAACGAATTTCACTTCGAAATTTATTTTTTATAGTTGGTGGAATATTAATAGCCATAAGGATTGTGTATGACCCTGTATCGCTAAATAGTTGTGCCGCACACAACCCTTATGGTTATTAATTTCGCACCAACTAACATTTTTAATGGATTCTATTTTTTCTAATGTTTTGATTTTTGAGAGAGAGAGAAAGGGGAAAGATTGTGAGATTTGAGGTCCCGTAGGCGGTTTTATAGATGTTAATAACGCGTTTATAAATTCACAAAATGATTAAAAAACAAAACAAAAACTGACAGAATTTCCTATTTACCCGTTTATAAAATGCGTTAAGAGCCTTTTAACGCGTTTTATAAACGGACAAATAGGGAATTAATTATACTGTCACCTGACACACTCTGTTGGGCGGAAATTTTTGTTAGCTACATATAGCAGCTATATTAGCGCGTTTATAAAACGGATAAATAGGCTAACTACCTGTTTTATAAACGCGTTATAAGGGTGCAATATTATTATATAGTGCTGCTGCGTTCTATGTCTATTTTTTTCGCCGCTCAGAAAAAATGAGAGCAAAAGAGGAAAAAAGAAAGAAAAAGGAGAGAAGAATTTGTTTTTTGTTATGCCTACTCATTCACGTCAATCTGTGAAACATTCAATCCCGAAATTACAATACATAAAATTTAAATTAAAAGTACAATCCGTGAAACATTTAATCCCGAAATTATAATACATAAAATTTTAATAAAAATTAAAAATCATGAAACAAACAGAAACAATTATTGCATATGGTTCATTTTTTCTTCCTTCCAAAAGAAAACGCATTGCGGAATTTCGCCCCAAATCCTCTTCCTCCTCTATCCGCAGACGTAGTAGCTCTGTCTGTTGCGCTGGTCGAAAATCTAGCCGACTCAGTTCTCATACTCCCAGTTGCGACATGGCTGGCCTGTGGATCAATCCTGACTGAATTTCGCCGTGGTTGCACATATCCTTGGTCCTCCCGATTGTTGATGGTTCATGGATCAACATGCAATGACCTTCGTCCTGGATGAATAGTCGTTTCAACAGTCGGAACAAAAGGCTCAAAGGTCGCTCTCCTACTTGAACTGTTGGTCCTTGTTGGTGGTCTGCTAGTGCGTCGACCAGATTGCAATGCATCCATCGGATATTATGGTTGTCGTTGGGGCGGTTGCGGCAGTTGACTTGTTGAAGCTTAACTTTTTTTTTGTTTCTTTTTTTTGGGACCTTTACCTTTCCTGCCTTCCATTCTGTCCATCTGTTGAACCTAAAAAAAATGCATCTAGTTGAAATAAAATGAAGAAGTACATGTTGAAATATGGAGTAGCCAAAATGAAATAAAAATTGTGCATTACTAATTAAGAAGCGCCCCATCTGTTCAAAAAAAAAATGGAAAAGAGTAATGGGCCAATGGGAGAAGTCTAATTGAAGATGTGGAAGTGATCCAATAAGAAAATAGGAAGCAAAGCCCAGTTCGGAGGAAAAATCCAAATATGATAGATAAAAGAAAGCTGCCATGTAGACAAAAAAATGACGCTGGGTCCTATTGGCAGAGGTAGAAACGGAGAGATGCATAAGAAAATTGCCGCCGAAGGAACTGTGCGAAGAGAAGTCTTTGCTGCTGTAACCACCCACGTTCTAGGAATTGTTTGAAAGAACCAATCAAATTTTGCCAAGTCAGCGTATGATCTGTCTATGTCCAAAGAACAACTGTCAATATGGAGGCTTATAAAAGAAGAGGCGCATCTAAAAAAAAAAAAGACACTACACGCAAGAGAAAAGAAAGGAGGCATCTGTTGAGAGAGGATAACAAAAAAAAAACGCATAGAGAGAAAAGAGAGAGATCTACTGTGATAGAGAGTTGATTTGTTTGTTTTAGTTTTTCACAAATTCCTGTAAGCAAGAAGCGTGTTCCGTAGATAAAAAAGGAAGAAAATGTTTGTAAGAGAAGGTTTGAGTCTCTGAAAAAAAAAAATATGATGGAAGTGATGAAATATTTGCATTAGTCTATCTGATTCATATGCGTTTATCTTTTTTCTTCTTTTATTTCTGCATCATTTTATTAACTGTGCAAAATACAAAGTATTTTTCCTTTCTTTTAAAACTCAAACTTGGTCGACATCTGGACCATCACTGTAGCCGGGCTTGGTGTTGGTTTAGGCAAAGATAAGGATGAGACTTTAGTAGTAAAATTGATTGTAACGTCTTTACCTCTCTAATTGTTGTTCATGACTCTATTCCACAAAAAAAATGTGTTTAGTTATCTTCTGATTCATTGTTGTAGCCGGGCTCAATGATGGGTTGGATGAGAATTAAACATATAAACCATAATACACTTTACTTGATTGCAAGGATCTGTAGCCGGGCTTGGAGCCCTTGCAATTAAGCCTATCCTAAATTAAGTTTCCATTATGAAGACCATGATCCCATAAACATGATCTCTATAGTGGAAAATTAATGAGGGAAATGATGAAAATCACAGTCATGAATATACAATTAGAGAGGCAGATTTGCTGCCGAAATTTACATAGAGAAGTCATGTTATGTTTCTTGCATTAGTTAAATCTAAAAATGTTTCCTGATAATTTTCTGGTACCAGAAAAAAAGAATTCTGGACAGTTTGCAAAACTATTTTTATTTCATGAACGGTTAAACGGAATCAAATGAAATTTTAACTATAGATGAAACATGATATGAATCACCTCCTGTAAAAGTTTCAGAATTTTTAGAGGGACGGATTAATTATAACGAATTTTTGAAATCAGACAGAAATTGAGTTTCAGAAATCTGTACCAGCAAATCGTGCCAGAAAATATGTCTGAAAGTTCATACCTTACAGCCTTTGAAATTGATATATAAAAATTCTATAAAAATTTCTATAACTACCTGCAGATGTTTAGTTTCAAATCTGAAAGTTTCAAGTCTTAACTGAAAACAGAGAATAAATAAAAAAAATAAAAAAACTGCAGTGTGGTCTGTCTCTCTCAGGAACCTGATTTCAGAAAGTTTTCCTGAATTGTAAAAATCGTGTAAAAATATCAAATCTACTCAGAAAAATTCATACTAGATACCAAAATTTCCCTCTTGAAGTGTAGTTTCAAATAAATTAAATCTCATGTCAAAATTCCAAGCAGAATAAAAACAGTCATTCAAACAGTGACCAAAGGTTGTGTTAATTGACAAAACTGTGTTTTCAGAAAATGACCCTGAGAAACAAAGCCCAAAACCCAACAAAACAAATTCCGAAAATTCTATAAAAATGATATTAAAAGTCCTCCCTGAGTCTTCTTTCAAATGAATCTGTTTCAAAATTTTTTATAATCAAAGAGACCTTTTTTTCGATTTTAAACTGATTAGGGGTCCGGTTGGTCTGTTCAAAATACACAGCCCAGAAAATTTGCAAATTTGTCCAAATGTCAAAATACATCAAAATTCATAGAAAACTCGAAAAACCTCAAATAAGATATCCCAAAACTCAGAAAATTCTAAAGATTTCAATTTCACTGATCATCTCATGTCAAAATCATCTAAAGATTGGTCAGATCCGACCCTGATCATTTTCATCATAATGCATCATGTGAAATTCAAATTAAATTGAAATTTCTTTAGAAATTCCGAAAAGTCCACAAAACCAGTGTGACTCCAATGTTTGAAATTTGTGATAAAATTCTGATTTGAGTTAAAAATCAACTCAAATTGACACAAATGCAAACCAAATTTAATCAAATTTCGATTTGAGTATAAATTGACTCGAATTGTGTCAAATCCAAATGAAATCTGACTTAAGTATCAAATACACTTAAGTTATCTAAAATCTAGTTTGAAGCCTCAAATTGTCTCGTACTAACCTAATTTGAACCTAAGTTGATTCAAATTGACAAAAGTAAAATTATAATTTGAGTTCAAATTAACTCAAGTTATACCCAAACAAGTGCCAAAAAAATTAAAAGCGGTCTAACTGAACCAAAGTCCCAGTTTGATCACGAGTTCCCTCGTCACCTAAATCAGCGACCCGCTTTGTATTTAGTGTGCGAGTTGCAAAGTTATTGTGCCTGAGTAACCAGTGCGGTTACACTCTTGACCCTAACTTTGCGAAGTCCTCGTTTCTAAGTCAACAATATGCTCTGTACTTAGAACCCAGTACTTCATGGGATGCGAGAACAAATAACTCAAATCCTAAATCAAATGTCAAAAATGAGGACAAATATCTCAACTCCAAAACAAGGAGTATTTAATTGTCTAATGGACTGATCGACGATTTATCGCTATGGTTCAAGTTAGATTTGAAAATCTCAACTTACCATATACACCCCTAAAAAAACAAACAACACATGTATAATTACACAACAAATTGCATTTCACAATTCTTTTAGCCTAGACACATAATTCTTCAAATCACTTAATCAGAGGTTCTTGCGGTTATTCCCGAGGTAATTAACAGTAGGGACTTGCGCCTGCTGGAAAGAAAAAACTCACAAAATAATAAACCTTCGCGTGAATAGAAATTCATATGAGTTCTTCTCTCTTCATTAAGAAATGACTTATATCGAATTGTGACACGCGGAGGGTATCTGAATAGACCTTTCCCTTTCTCGCGGACATTTCAGTTTATTTTTCCGCGGCGAAAAAAAAAGGTCTAGACACCATCCACATCTCAGCACGAATTACTTTACGCCTTCCGCGATTCATCAAACTCTTGTCTGGTACAATTGTCGGACCATCGTACCGTGGCCATTCATCCTCATCTTTATAACAGTGAAATTTCCTAACCGACTATATGATGTGCTGATTCTGTAGGTTGTAGCGATGATCCACAAACTGATCTACATTGTAATTTGTCTCCCTACAAATAGCAATGAGGTGTGCACAAGGTATACCAGTCAGTTGTGGTTTTGGGCATTCGCATGTGGTACCAGTATATGGCAACTGCACATCAGTGGGCTCCATATGCGGTGGAATTAGGACAGTGTAGTGTTCATACTCGTACCCTTGACCATCACGGTAACCCTGGCGAGCTTTCACTCTAAATTCTCCAAAGTCCAATCTGAGCACAAAAATGCTCATCTCCCTTGTCAATGCAAGAAACATTTCAAGTTAATAAAATGTTATATTAAAATGGATGTAAAAATAAAATAATTAATTTAATGTACTTATGTGATTTTGTATCGTGCTTGATTAATTTATTCTTTATTTTTTTTGGCCATCTTTCTCCTAGACTCAACCTTTCAAGTGCTTCTTGTGTTCTCTTGTTCATCCAGTTGGCACATTTATACCACGTGGCTTCCACAATTGTTGTCACCGGTAATCTTCGCTTTATTCTAAAAATATTATTCAGACTCTCCGATCCATTACTCGTCATTAGACCCCATCGATGCCCTTTGTCAAAGCTCTGAGCCCATTTATATAATTTGGGCTGCTCATTTTCGTCTGCTTCATTATGTTTACCACAATTTCTTAAATACCGATATGTCTTCTCATTTGTATCCTTCAATTGTTGCCAGTTCTGTCTAAAACGTCTAGGATTTTTCTTATTTGCAAGTCTACACTTGAAATTTTTTTTCAAATTTTCATGTTCTGACCCGCCAGCCTCTTTCCATAAGTTTTCCGCAACGTGTTGCATGCAGTAACGATGCATTGTTACTGCATGCGGACCTTGTGCCTTCCAACCGTACTCTGTGGAAGCAAATACTGCTTTTATTGCCTTGTGACGGTCAGATATGACACAATACCTGGTGTTCGCTCCTATAACCTCCCATCTAACCCAAGACATGAACCATCCCCAAGAGTCCTTATCTTCTTTCTCGGCCAATCCGAATGCAACCGGAATTAAACGATTTTCTGGATCATAACCACACACCGTAAACAACCTACCCTTGTATCGGCCCGCTAAAAAACTAGCATCAATTGAGATAACAGGTCTGGCATATTTCAGTGCTTCTATGCATGGACCATAAGCCCATGCCGCCATCTTGAAGAGGTTCACGTTGGCAACGCCTGTAGGCCAAGAAATGATCGTGTACTTCGTCCCTGGGGTTGTCGTCTTGATTGCCTCGAGAAGCTGTGGAAGTTTATTGTAGGCCCCTTCCCAAGACCCAAATGATATCTCTTATTTATATATACATTTTGACCATACTTAGCACCGAAATAACACTCAAACCAATGATATTTACTGTACTTTTGAATTATATTTGTCAAGATTGGGTACTGCCGTGGAATTTGACTTGTCTTATAGGAATTTGATAGATTGGACACAATAATTGCACAAAAGGGAGAATTTTTGGGAAGAAAATGACTAAATAGAATTCATGGCATTGTAGAGCTTATCCTAAACTTTCCAACGATCTTTGAATCACCTCAATGGGAGTCCGGATGAAGAAATTATTGTCAAAATACTATCAGTGCTCAATTCTGGAATTTTGGTCCGAAATTCTCTGATTTTGGACCGAAATTTCCAGATTTCGGTCCGAAATCCATGTATGGAAAGTGGAATTTTGGCAAGTCCAGAGAAGAAAATGAAAGGAAGACGCGTTTTCTTGACCTAGCCTGCCTCCCAAGTCTCTCCATTGGCCATATATGCACGAAATGACAGAAAGGAAAGGACCCCACCTTCCATAACATAATTTTCACATTTTCCACCACCGTTCTCATGCCGAAAGGCGTGAGATTCCACCTCTCGCAGCGGAGCACGACCATGGCAGCAATCTTGGAGCGATTCTGGACGCGAGAGCGGTAGAACCAATCCAACCACGATTCCAGAGCCTTGCAAACAGGAGTTTAGCAGAATTACTTAGTTGTATCTCTTCTTCTCTCTTTGCTTGTATTGAATATGGAGTTTGTATCTTATTTTTCTTGCATGTTAGGCTAATTTCTTATGTCTTAGGGCTATGTAGTAGTTTAGTTTAGTATTTGTGATGACTTGATGGATTTATTTATGCTATGTGATTTGTTTTGTTGTGAATTAATTGTTATGCTTAATTTGATTAATTGATTGCTTGATGTTTACCTATAGATGAACCGCGGCATTTGTAGGGCTTTAAACTAGAACAACTATTTAATTTATTAAGTATTTTGGGTAAGCCAAACGCTCGAAAGAGGAGGTTAGTTCACGACCGAAAGGTGTAGCTTCTAAACGATCAGAAAGGACTTAGATACCCCTGGAAATCCAACTTAACAAACTTAAGTGACTAAATTCCAACACGAAAGTCTAAGACTAGTTTACTTACGTGGTGAAAACCGAGTTCCAAATCAAGTCCAAACCAAAATTGTGACGACTGAGGGTAGGACTTAGGTCTAATCGACAAGTAACCTCCACACAACATTGTATAAAAATATCAAGTCAAAACAGAGAGTCTAGAGCACTTTTAGGCACGAAATATATATAAATTTTGGTCCGAAATTTATATATTTTGGTCCGACATTTTTGGTATCACGTGTGAAAACATGTGATAACAGCGCTTAAGAGCTAAACTAAATGAACCCAAAACCTTAGGATATTCATTTGCATCTGTTTGAGTCCAGAAAACCTTGAAAATCAACCAAAAATAATTTAGTTACTTGCATCTTTAGATTTAATCATCCAAAATCCCATAAAAATTAATTGTCTAGCTTTCGTGAGAAAGTAAAATCTAGTAATCAATTGTACCGTCCCTTGGGTTCGACCCTTAGCTTTACCAGAACGACTAGTGAGGTAAAACAAGGTATAAATTTATTTGATACCGGGTTTAAAGCCTTCATCACCAAACAATTGCTTGAGTGCTCGCTCCTTCCCACGCCATAGTTTATTATATGTGGGTTCAATACGTGGATATCTAGCCCTTATAAGACCTCCTATATCGTCTACAGTTTTAGCTAGATTTTTTTTAACTCATCTCTGACATGTTCAGCAATTAGGCTAGCCGTAAGGTTTTCGTGACCTCTTTTGCCGGGCGGTCTACAACAACTATGCTCATTTGGATTGGTAGAAATCTTCTAATTGGTATTATAACTTTCAAGTCTACCATACAATCGTCACTTACAGTTTGGTTTTGCATACAAACCATTATAATTTTTTGTCTATTACTAGATTTGGTTCTGACTTCAACATTTCTTTTACAAGCAGCATCACAAACGGCTAGAATTAATTGTTTTTTGAAACCAAATCTTTTACCAGGAGCGAGTTCGCCTTCCGGCCCTAAATTAGGCTCCGGCCTACCAACATACTCAAACATCGATATATCACACAATGCACTTACAGGATGGTGCAAGTCCGTCCTTCCTGAAATGTACGGCTGATCACAGTTTGTATAAAAAGGCAATTATCTCTCCAAGAAGTGCTCCACATCGGTATATTCTTCTCCGGTTGGAAGTTCAGAGTAACTCGTTGGACCTTCTTCATCGTCATCGACCACCGCTACATCATCGCCTGATGTGTTGCTCTCTTCCACAGGTCGAGTTGAACCATAACTCTGGTTTCCAACAGGAACATACTGCTCGCCAGTGTATTGCTGACCAAACCCAAGATTCAATTTAGTGTTTGGCTCGCTGCTGCTGGGTTCATCAAGCGGTGCTACTTTCAGATCTGGTCCAGTGCCGTATACGAGAATGAAATCAACATACAACTCAATAGTGTGTAATCCTCTCCTCTCGAATGACTCGTGGTAAAAATATCGCCATTCATCTTCAGAATTGACGGGAAGAAATAGAGATTCATATCTCCCATTCACTATATCATTATAACGGCCATTCATATTGAAAATGTATTGGGTTTCTAAAATGGGGAGATAGTTGTATACTTCATTTCGAATAGCAGCAAATGTGGTTTGCGGACTACAATTTATGTGGAAAAAACAACCAGCAAAAGTTGGAGATTGGTTGACATATATGGTAATTGTAGACATTTCTGGAATTTATTTAGAGGGTTAGGTTTAAAGGGAGGAGAATTTGATTTAAGGATATTGCACGATTTCATTTCTGCGAGAAGGGCTAGTGTTATATAACTTGTACTAACGCGTTTATAAATTCACAAATTTGTTGACAGAAAGTTTTTGAAATGACAAAAGTTAGACTGAAATGACATAAATTTTGATCGAAGTGGAAAGGTGTATTAAACAGGTGTAATAACTCGTTTATAAACCGGATAATTAGCCTTATTATCCGTTTTATAAACGCGTTAATACAGCGCCAATTCCGCTCCGAAATTAGAAATGAGTGCAGCCTATTTACCCGTTTATAAAACGCGTAAAATGGCCAATTACCCGTTTATAAAACGCGCTAAGTTGGAGAGAGAAAGACACGTTTTATAAACGGGTAATTGCTTGCTTCCTATTAAAAAAAAAAATGCTTGGTTTGTATTAAAATTTTTAGGGTCCTGATTATGTGTTATAATAATCACGGCCAGTTCGGTTTTGGTTTGATTAAAATTTAAAAGATCAGTTATGCATTCTTGAAGTCTCTATTTGCATAATTTTTTTTAGATAAAAAACTCAAGCTTCTTATCTTTAAATGTTTTTAAAAAAATTAACTAAATTTTGAACCCACGTCATTCACTCAAAAACATTGCTTTTGACAATTGGACCAAATTATATTTATCCAGTTCAATTCGCTTGACTGGTTGGGCCTACAATTTACAATTGCGTTCGATTTTTTTATTTTATTTAATTAGTTTTTGTCACAGATTGCGTCCATCAACAATTTTGATTGTATAACTTTTCATATTTCTATAAACTTACACTGAAAATTAATAACTTTTGAACTAAAAGATAGAAAAGTTCGGACAAAAGGTCATATATAACGCGTGACAAGAATTTTATAGAAAATAATGTGCCGTGACAAATTTAGTCATAAGTTGGCATGCCATAGTCATACTCATTCATACAATACGTCAATCATGTCACGTTATTAACGTATAATAGTCATGTATATTGTATTGTACATTTTTATAACAGAACCGATCAAGATATTTTTTCTCTACTTCTAAATGTAATTTTTATGATGACCATCTAATAATAACTTTAGAAAAAGATTAATCTAAAGATTTATTTACAAAAAAAAAAAAAGGATTGGATCGCTGACTACCGTCTGATGAATCTGTTTTAAGACAACACCGTTCGAGGGTATATTTGTCATTTTATATCTTTTCTGTGCTTCCGACCTAGGGTTCTTCTCTACTCTCTATTTATCTCAGCGGCCGTTCCCTTTGCAATCAAACAATTCGACGCCGCTCTCTCTCTCTATCTTTTATTTGTTTTTTCATTTTAAAATTTCGCCCTTGTAGTTTGCTTAGTTGTAGATCTAGTTCTAGGGAATTGAATTTCTCAAAACGATTTATTTTTCAATTTGTTGTTTGGTGAGAAAACGAGTAATTATTCAGGCAGCCCCTTTGTCGAGATCAATGACAAAGGAGGTGTTGTTTTGCTCGGAAATTAATGTAAAAAGCTTTTGCGTCTTCAGGTTGGCCGAGAGAATCTTCTCTCCTTGAGGCTAATCTAGTAATGCCTAAGCACATTTCCTATCATTTTCTTGCTAAAAGTACAATTTTCAAAAGTTAAATTCTGGTTTGTTTACTTGTGTAGCGCTTGAAATAGGTTGCAATTACATTGAACATCTCAGAATTTCTGATTCCATAAAGGCTGGTTGGCCAGATATTCCGGCACTGTCAAGTGGTTAGCCAGACGTGCTTATATTGTCATAAGGCTACAGAAACTGGTAAGTTTATTGACAATATCGGCATATCTGATTAGCCTCCTGACAGAACTTGTATTGCTGTGTCATCGCTCGGTCGTTAGGTCCGGCAAGCTTCTGATATGACTGATGACACTATCATAGAATATCTCTGAATGTGTGATGTTGTCAAAAGACTAATCAGGTGCGTTGATATTGTCAAAAAGCTTGGAAAACTGGTTAGTCTTTCAACAATATCAATGCTCTTGATTTGTATTCCGACAGCACTTGCATTGCTGCATCTTCGCTCGGTCGTCTTGTTCATCAGCCTTCTGGCAGGACTGATGACACTCTCACAGAACATCTCTGATTTGATTAGGAGCAAGAATTGACAATTAAATTAGTTAATACTAGAATAGTCTTGCAAAGTTCTGCAGTCTATAACAAACAAACTGATAAAAGGGGTTGGCTAATTGAATATTTGTATGGATTTAAATTGAAGATTGGTTTGAATTGCCCAGATTAGAATAGATTAAACTTGATAATAAATCAGTTTTTATATGTTGGAGCTGTTCTTTCTTTTTCTGTTGGATTCAAGATCAACAAATTTGCACACTTGACTCTTTAGTATAAAATTGAAAATTACAACATAATTAGAAAAATTAAAACATAAGTGATAAATATAAATATTTTACAAGTTCTTTTTTTTCCCATAAAATTGACATAGTTAGAAAGATAGAACCTCAAAAATAAATACAATATTTCTTAGCAAAATATTGCATAATTATGTTGTTATGTCCTACTACGCGTCTACGCCTCAAGCCCTCAACTATGTCTGCCAGAAGGCCATAAACACCAAAACTATTGCTTCGTCACAAATTTAGTTACCAAATGTGAATGTTAACTCAAGTAGGGAAAAAAGATTTGATTTATCTGGCAAATTATGCTGGTTGATTGGCTCTGTTGAAACCCTCCCTCAAAAACACATCGGTCAGAATTGTCTTTGATTGCAAGGAAGCTTTTAGTAGTCCTAAACCTTGTTAGACAAATAAAAAATAAAAATACAGAAGCAGTTTTTAAGAGGCATTCACAAAGTTGCTCTTCTAAAAAGAAACAAGTATTAAGCAGTTATTAGTTGCTATCGAAAAATTACACATTCGACTTTCTAAACAAGTGTTTGAGTGACAAACTAAGAAAGGTTGCATCGACAAATAAAATTTTCTTGGAGTTCACTTCATATAATTGGAATAATATTTTTTAATAAAAACTAAATAAATGATCCATGAATTAAATTCAATTTCAATTCGGATTTATTTGAATCTGGAATTACTGAACGTAAGACCAAATTTTTCAACTTTATAGACATAATTTATGGATCCTTAAAACGTATCCAAATATTAAACATTGTTCTTAGCAAATTCTATAAATTAAAATCTGCGCCTCAACCGAATGAAAAAATAAATAATACAACTTGTCTTTTACAGTTGTACTGGACCTAATTTATCAACCAAGTACCCATAGAAATATATATATTTTTGAAACCGTTTAATGGTAATTAATAAATATTTAAGATACGTCGAATCATCGCACTATGTATTGAAACTATAAAGAAGACATTTGTGATTGTACTTTTTTTTTTTCTATTAAAGTCCATGAGATCAATTATCACTACTATCTATCATATTTTGCAAACAAATTTAAAAATTGGGCGTTGAAGTAGAAGTGGAAAGGAATATCATTATCTTTAAATTTTGTTATATAATTCATTTTATTTTCTTTTCCTTCTCTTCTTCCAAATTCTCCTTTATTTTTTTGTACTGAACCTAAAAGATTAGAGTAATTCAATTTAACTTTAAAAATTTCAACTTTCTGAGAAGTGATGGGTCTGCTTTGAAATCTAGATCAAAATATATTTTGTTGCAATCAGGTAACTACATTAATCTTCCAAAATTTTTTGAACATATTTTCTTCAAAAAAATTTTGAACATATAAAGTGCACATGTGACTAATGAACAATACGGCTAGCTGTTTCCTTAATTCAGAGTTTACGTTCATTTATAGAACCCGTTCCATTTATTAGTCAAGTCCAGCAGGGGGTGGGTTTTTTTCTTAAACGGCTATATCTTGGAACATATCTCAGCAGAGCACCAAGTACATAGTAATATTTACTTAAAAGTGCCAAGACGCAAGGGGCTCGTGCGCTCAAAATTTGCATAAAGTAAGGCGCATATGGCTTGAGCGCCTATCTTTTTCTTGCCTTTTTCCCCGCATGTGCTCTTCTACCCCTCTCCCTCTGTTGCCAAACTGCCACTTGGCCACCTAATTTTGGCACTAAAAATTTGAAAAAAAAAAAAGGACAGTTGCGCCTTCTAGCCGCAAATTGAACCATCAATTTAACAATTCATGGATAGTGTGATTAACCGCAAATTAAACCACTGCTTGGTTGATTACTCCAAAATAATAATTGAACCATCATGGATAGTGTGATTGACTAATCGGTGAGCATTTTGGAAATTATTACAAAAATATGGTTAGTTAATCAAATGTTAAAATTTGATTATTCGGTTTTTAACCTTAGTTAATCCTTATGAAATTATAAAGCATAAGAATTGGATGTAATAATATGGGAACCGATTTTTTATGAAAATGTTGTTCTTAATATAAATGATATTATTGCAAATTGTAAAAAAAAAAAAAACAAATTATGATGATGATGATGAGTGAATGATTCAATAATGAAAATATATTATATTATTACTATTTATTATTATTATTATTATGTAATGATATTTTTTGACAAAATATGCTATATCTAACTAATTTATTTACATCTATATAAAATGTCGAGAGGATCGTATAATTATTTACAAATTTTAATTTAATTAGTCTCACAGCAGTTAGTTCTTTAACGTCGAAGACATTTGTTTTATTTTTTCTAAAACATTAATTCTGCATTGGATGCATGCAAATTGTACGGTCAGAAATTTGGATGTGCATGAGTACCATACAACTGAATTAGAAAAATGTAATATCAGACAATGTAGAGCAGGCATTCTATTTCTAATTAAGAAAGCACGTGAAAATACATGCTTATTGTTTAAACATTAAATAATGCACTTTGTGATGTAAGAAATGACCCCCTAGAAGATAATTAAGTCCTTAACAAATTAGACAATGGCTAATGCGTCATCGATGGCACGGAGGATCCCGTGCCATCAAGTCATTTTTCGAGATCCAAAATTCAAACGGTCAATCCGAACAATTCAAGTTGTTCTTCATATTGAAATATCTTTGGAGACCAAATTTTATATTTTTTCGAATTTTCATATTTCAGCCCTCCAATTTGAAAATATCATAATAAATAGCAAAAAATTTAAAAATATATAAAATTTGGTCTCCAATGGTATTTCAATATTGTGATCAACTTAAATAGTTTGGATCAACCATTTGAATTTTGGATCTCGAAAAACGAGTCGATAGAAAATCGATGACACGTGCCATCGATGGCACATTAGCCATTCTCAACAAATTATATCCAATTAATTTAAATATATTTTTTTGACTGGATAGCGCAAAAATGATCAATATTCAAATTAAAAAAATTATTCGATCGTCTAATATTGCTCAAATTCATTAGTTTGGTCTGAAATTTTGGAAATATAATTTATTAATTTGGTCCAACACCTCTAAACAACATATACTAAAATATTAGTTAGACCAAGCACATGTCTGATCTAACAATTCTAGCCAAGGAGGCAAGGCCGTAAGGCGCACACCTGCACTGTGCCAAAATTGAAAGAAGAAAAGGCATAAGAGCTTCTTGCGCCTTAATATAAGATAAAAATATTGGCGCACAGAGTCAATGCGCCTTGGCTCTTTAAGTAAATATCACACTATACTAGACGCTTCGTAGACATTTTGTTGAGACTAAACCCGTTTAAGAAAAAAACCCCAAGGGGTCGTGAGGTACACGTGGCAGTCAGAGACGGTGCACCGACTACCCTTGGCGCGAGCGGGCAATTTGACATTCGTGAACCTCAACATCTTAGACAAAATTTAGTAAAGTTTTAAGGGTCTCTATGTCAAATTGTCTTTTTTTTTTTTAAAAAAAAAGAAAGACTACACTATGTCAAATTTTCAACTCCAGTTGATCAGAAAGTTTTTTCAGTAACATTCCCAATTTCAAAGTTAATTCTAAAGTTATTTTTCATTTTTTTTGGACAGTCCGTCACACCATCAGTTACTGTAAGCTTATGGGTGCTAATTCAGAAAAATTAGAAGGGTCTATATGTAAATACCAGTGGACTAAAGATTTAAATTTTAAAAACATTCGCCGTTTACGGAAACATGCGAGGTTTCATATACTCGAGACAAATTCACAGTGCCTACTGGCTTTAATAAAAAAAAAAAAAGACAAATTCACAGAAAAGACAAGGAAAAGAACGGAAAAGAGCCCGCTCAAACCTAAAAAAAGGCAATTATTTCCTGACTAATTATAACATTTTCCCAACGACAAAACAAAACCCTAATTGTAATTTCAAATTAATATAACCGTTGGCTTATAAACCTCGTCCCCATTTCTCTCTTTCTTCTTCCCAATTCAATCTCCCGTCCAGCTATTTCTTACGAGTTTTGGTTTAATTTGAGTGCGACTCTTCTTCGTTTGTGGTGTTGATTCGCCTGAGATCTTTCAGGTGAGGGTTTATGCGAGGTTTTTCTTTTCAATTTGAAATGTGATGATTTAGATGTTCATGGGCATATTAAATTCCCCTTTCTTGATATTAATTAATGAAGCGATTGATATTGCTTAGTATCTGCTTTGATTGTTAGATTATTCATGAGCTTTTTACGAATCTGAAATGGAATTAATTCGTTAGCTTTAATTGAATTGTTCTCTTGTGTTTTTTTTTTTATTTATCTGAATTAAAATTCTCGTTTTCTGGCTTGATTTGATTTATTTAGTTGTACTGTTGATGAGTTTTTTATAAGTAGAGTATTTATTTGAGTTGCACTTTGGGAATTGACATTTAATTAATTAATTGCTATATATTTCATAGTAATTAGTAAATATTCTCTTCAATTAGTGTTTCGATAGTCCCTTTTAAAGTAAATATAGGATTTTTTTATTTTATGCAGTGTAGGTTTTAAGGGGAAATACTATCTGTTACTGTGTAGTACTATAGGATTGTATCTCATATTTAGTTTTAGTCGATAATTATATCATAAGCATCATTACATATTCTGATTATGAAAAAGAAATTAATTGGCAATATTTTCTGGTTTGCTTCCCCCCCCCCCCCCCCTTCTTTTTATTTGTTTTTGCAGCTGCTGGTTTCACTGACATTATCTGACAATTTTTGGGGTATTTATCATAAATATGGTAATCTTATGATCTCTGCAGGGAAAGAAGCTTCTTCAAGTTTGACATTTTAATTGTTACAAATGCATCATACTTTTACACAGGATAGGATATCCCTATTATTTCTACCTCCATTCATTTCCATAAACATACTCATCAAAATCATCAACAAGTTTTGTTTAGCACAATTTGGTTTCAGTATTCATCAACCAGCCCCAATGTTTATTTAGTACATTATTTTTTCTCATGTGATTGATTTCTTCAAATTCAATTTAATTGATTACTTTCATGCAAAATTTGCAATAAACGCCTTCTTTTTGTGATTTCCCAGGAGCGGCAACCTTCAAGCAAGTACCGTGGGGTCCGCAAATGTAAACATGACAAATGGGATGCTCGGATCATGGACCCGATACGTGGGGTCCGCCTCTGGCTCGGTACCTTTACCTCAGAGGAGGAAGCCCATGAAGCATACCAGGCTGCATCCCTTCGCTTGGAGGAGGAAAAGGCACTACAGTGTGGTCAGTCATGTCAGAAGGCTGCTGGACTTGAAGACCAAGCGATGACACAGAAATGCAAGTTCTGCCAGGAAGCAAACCAGATATGCCGATTTTGTCAAAAGGCAGCAGCAGCTATTATTCGGGCCAAGAAGGGAAAAGCTAAGGTGGGGGCTGCAAGGGTCTCTCCCCTGATCAGAAAGAGGAGGACAGAGGAGAGTGTCAGTGCCGGAAAGCTCAAAATGGACATGGTAACTGGGGCCAACAACTCGAAGTCGTTCTACACGTCAGTTGCTCCTGTCAGAGTTGGGTTTGCCTCGTCATCGTCAGTACATGACCATAGTGCTAAGCCAGAAGAAGTATTGAAGGAATTGTCTGAATGGTCTGCTCAGCTCCTCAAGGAGTTGGAATTAATACCAGATGCTGACCTTGGGATCAGCGATTCTGATTCTATGGCAGAGGATCTGATTCAGCTTGAGGAGGTGCCTCTCTGGACCGAAAATTGGGACTCAGTTGGACTTGACGACCGGACGATGACACAGCAATGCAAGTTCTGTCAGGAGGCAAACCAAATATGTCGGTCATGTCAAAAGGCTGCAGGAGCTATTATTCAGGCCAATAAAGGAAAAGATAAGGTGGGGGCCACAAGGGTTTCTCCCCTGAACAGAAAGAGGAGAAGGATAGAGGAGTGTGACCGTGCCAGAAAGCCCAAATTGGACATGGTAAATGAGGCCGACAACTCAAAATCATTCTACAAGTCAGTTGCTCCTGTCAGAGTTGGGTCCGCCTCGTCATCATCAGTACATGACCATCGTATTAAGTCAGAAGAAGATATGTTGAAGGAATTGTCTGAATTGTCTGCTCAGCTCCTCAAGGAGTTGGAATTAATACCAGACGCTGACCTCGGGATCAGCGATTCCGATTCTATGGCAGAGGATCTGATTCAGCTTGAGGATGTGCCTCTCTGGACCGAAAACTGGGGCTCTGGCGACTTTAAACTGTTACAGTTTTAAAGTTAGCTAGACAAGATATTTATGCTTTTTCGGGAAGCTTATATATGGTGTAACTATGAGAGTTGCCGGTCTTTAGTTTGGTGGTACTAATATCCAGTTTTTGTTCTGAACTTGCTGTTTTCATTTTTTGCCGTGTTTACTTCTGCATTAAGCTCTTGTTCTCAGTTAAAGTTAATGGTGTATTAAGGGTGGCCCATCTCATATTATGACCGAGCAGTTGGTACATTTCATTTATCTGATACTTAGTCTGATAAGAAAATTAACAATTGAAACCTAGCTGGTATAAGGCTGTAAGCTAGGTTGGAATTAACGAAGTATTTGCCTGGACAGATACCAAGCTGATTTTTTAGATAATAAATAATAAATCGATACTAATGCCTAATTAATTATTTAATTTGTTGAACGTTGTAGGCAGGAGGGAAAGCATTCAAGATCTGCTCCTGTCTGACTACTTGTGTGTTCAAAACTTCAAATTAATATTTATACGCTTCATAATAGCTAGGTGTAGAGCATGAATATATATACAAGAGTTCAGCAATTAAATGGATTGTGTACAGCTGGTCGATTCATGGTGCAAACTGCAAAGCTCTAGCTTCTCTAGTGATGGTGAGAGTCGTAGTGCAATGCCAATAAAGTCAACCTGCTGCACACTTTTATTCATCTCATGGTTAAATTAAATTAAAAGAAGCTATGTATGCACTTCTATGATTATCCTCAAGCTAAGTTTGAACCAAGTGCATAAATGGAAGTGAATTAATGGTTATGGGTAATTACTATTGACCATCCAGCAATAAAGCATCCAGCGCATCCAATAGAGCCGCACATGATAGTCACGTGATAGGCACGGATCCAACAGATGCATCCCTTCTCCATTTCATTTCTCTCTCATTTTTTTCTCTCTCCTCTAACATACAAAATCCTAGATATGACCATGGATCCTTCCCTCTCTCTACTCTCTCTTCTCCTCCTCTTCTCCTTCGTTCTGTCCTTCCAATCCGATCGACGAGCTCCTCTTCAACGCGATGACGAAAAAGGCTAGGGTTTCCGCCTCTGCCTCATCTCTAGCCGAAAAAGGCGCTTTTCTGCGTTTCTCCGATTCTGATCAGACCCTAACCCTCCAACAAGCGCCGCCATGGTACGACATCGGGTTTCTTTCTCAAAAAAACCTTGAAAAAGGATTTTAAGAAACTTGATCAATCGAGATCTACAGCGATTTATGATGTTCGATTGATAAAAAAAATCCTCTATTTTTTATGAATGCCGAGAGAAGAAGGAGATCTATGCAGAGAAGAGGGAAGAGAAGAGAACAGATGTCGCAATTCCAAGAAATTCAGATAGAATTCTGCGATTGACAGAGATTTCATTGAATCTAAGTGAGTATCTAATTTTTGTTTCAACATGATTGTGTTTATTGATGATTTGAATAATTAGTGCATTTACATATATGTATATTCTTGTTCTATTTTAGTGTAGTTTTGAGTTTTGATATATACTGGTATTTACTGGTACAAGTAGCATGAAGTTCTTGCTTTCTAAGTGTTTGGTTTTTACTGGTACAAGTAGCATGAATATCTTGCTTTCTAAGTGTTCAGTTAGTTGCTTTACATGTTATGTTAAATGCATCTAGGGATTAGATACTGCAAATGTTAAGTTAAATGACATAAGGGATCATCTCATGTTTCATTGTCAGAAACTGTTTCTGCATAAAATTGCCTGATATGATTATAAATTGTGATCTATTTGTCAAATTAATGGATCATGTTGTTAACACTTTATATATGTATTTGTATTCATCTTACGCAGGTTTGGGCTGCAGTTTCAATTGAGTTTGTATGGCGTTGTGTGTTCGTTCTTCACCAACATTCAGATTTTTAGCAAACTGAATATGTGTTCTAATATTTGTATGAATTGTGTTGTTATTATCTTCTGGATTGGTTAAAATTTGTATTGTTTTGGATTGTTAAAACTGATCATGTTGTTTTAGGGATCATATTATTGTTCTTTTTTTATGGATCATATTAATGTTTTATTTTAGTACTAATTGCTGTATTTTTTTTTTGTTATATTACAAAGCTATCAAATCGAACATATAACACATGTTAAATCATCCCTTGTGTTAACAAAATGAATCTTAAATTGATATAGTGTCCCCAAATTTGTCGGCTGAATACGCGAAAAAATGATATAAAATCATTACTATGTCACTTTATAAATATATCAAACTAAACACTTAACGCAAATTAACTCATCCCTTGTTGTATTTAGTTCAAAAAACTATTGAACATTAATCGCATCCCTAAAGACATCAAACATAATACTAAATGCTAACGTCAGCACGCGGTAGATGAGCGCTCAATACGTGAATGACGTCAGCGCGCTGACGCGCGCAAAAAATCTGGGCCTGAGCGTCCAGTAAACCCATTAAAATGTCGCTGGAGTGATTGGATGCTTGGATGTTTTTTTTTTGGATGGTGTATATCACACCCGATGGTTATGTGCTTAATTAAATTAAGGCTCCATCTGAGTCAATTTTTCGAGGCCTTAAAACTAATGTCCGAATGAATTCCGGCCCACAATAATTAAAGGTAAACTTGGCATATTCAATCTCGTCTCGTATAGTCATTTACTCATTTTGAACATTTTAAAATGTGATTGTGTTTGGTTTTATGCGAAGCTACATTGAGCCATTATGTAGTAGGTCATAACAAAAACGTATTAAAAATATATTCTAATGATATGAAGCGAAGTACAACAAAATTTTATTTTGGTTGTGAATAATCAAGGATTGAGGACCAGTTGCTTGAAATTGAGCCGAAAGAACTTGAAAATAAAATTTGAGATGAGGACAAAAACACTGATCTGTGAAACGTTCACAATTGCACATTCTAAAAACAGTGTTTTAAATTAGTCTCGAAATCCTCTACTGTAAATTGTGCAAGGATACTCGTGAGATTACAAGTACTATCAAAAGCTACAGATGAACGGAAGCTTTTACACCAGCAAGCCTTCTACGCATATTATCAAATACAGAGCAGCATGGACCTCTTCAACAGTATACTATTTATATAACAAGTTCAACCCAAGTTCTCTGGCAACACTAAACACACTAAACGTATACTTCCACAATATGTATATCTCAATAAATTCCCTTCCTATATATAATGGTTTAAGATTCACCTCACAATCGCATTATAAAAGAAGGAAAAGAAAAAAAAATTACAAAAACTACAAAAATTCAAAGAAAAACAGAAGTCACAAGAAAAATCTCAGATTCCGAGCATTGTGCGGATGTCATGAGGAGAATGCTTGACCAATGACCTAGCATCAGCATACCCATTCTTTGGATCCATCACAGCTGCATATACAATCTCATATGCTCCAGCCAAAGTTCTTGCCACACGTGAGCACGCATCAGACTGCAGCCGTGGGATTTGCAACTGCTCAAACTCTGGCAAAGAGCCTTCAGTTCCGGTCACCAGCCCGAAGAAAGCTCTTAGATTTTCTGACAGTAAATGTAGTGATGTCTCTGGTATATCTGACAGAGCCTTACCCCCTTCCTGTTGTTCTTGTATGATGGATATCTTGTCAGAGAGGCCACACCAACTCAATATGCCATCAGTTTCTTTCTCTACAAGGAGGTTCATGTGCTTCTCTATCATGGACTGAAGGTTATTCACATAACCTGAGGCAGCAGGATGGGACACAAGTGGCTCCTCCATTGCTGAGAGACAGTTGATAAGGTATATTTTGGATGACGTCTCAGCACTCTGCACTCAAAAAGGGGAAAAACCCTCAATAAGATTAAGCTTACTTCAAAACTTAGTTGCATTGACTAGAAATAAACCACAACTAGCAGCATGATATAAACCATTGTGAATGCAAACTATGTCAACAGTGATTGCAGAAACACTAACCTGGGATGAAGCAGACAAGTTCTTTGCAAGAATGGCATCAACAGAGGATAAAGAATCTCTCCCGCCTGAGCTGTATTCAGAGCTAGCTCTTCTCCTTGAAATGGCTCCTTTCAATCTATGTGCCTCTGCTGCTTTCTCACACATCTGCCATTTGAATTAATTTTGTAAATTAAGGAATCTCTGCATTATAGAGACAGAGAGAGCAAGAAGGGTGGTGCAGCCTCTGCCAATCTTCCAAAAAACAGAGAGAGAGAGAGAGAGACCTGAACAATGGGATCAAGCAGAGAGGAAATGACAGGGAGGAAGGGAGGTTTTGGAGCTGAAGGAGGAAGCATGATTGAATCATAGCTTTGGATTAACTCCACCACTACTGATATTCCCTCCCGTACTGCTGCTGGAGGAGACAAGTCGGCAGGTACAAGAGGAGGGTACCTCTGCAATTTCTCTCCCCTGCTCTTCACTATATTAAAAAAGGTCTGCTGTGCCGCATCTTTCAATAAACCAATCGTATTGCATAGAGCTGTTTCTTTTCCCAGCAACTCTGATATCTACCACAAAGAATAGCAGTACTGTTAACATCAAACTGTACAATACTACTGTATTATTTGGCACCAGTACATTACGGAACAGTAAAATCTGGTTATAACATCTACAGCAGGGTCTTTCAACATGGATTCTGGAAACTATGTTTTGTCTTTGATTCAAAAACACAAGTACATAAGACAAAATAGAACAATCATGTTTAGGCTGAACTTTATTGCTGCTATCCAACAGAGGTTTACTGAACAATCTGGTGCCAGAGATGTGTCAACAAATAAAAGACTCGGTAAAAGAACTCACTGTAAAGCTGTAGAATTCCAAGGTATTGGTGAGCTTGTAGGAGACGATAAGACTAGGCTGCGACTGCAGCACTTGCTCCACTCTAACTTTGAAGGGCCTACAGGCCCCTTCAAAAATTCTATCCAACACAAAAGTTACATCTCCCTCTGTTGTTTTCATAGCATCAGTCTCTTTAATTCCAGAAAGACGTCGAGCTGCAGGTCCAGAATCAGCAGTTGCATCAGGATTCAGCAACACCAGTATCAGCTCCCTTTCTGATGCCAAGGCCTTTAGTATAGGTATGGAGCATAGAACATAAGTCAAATGACATGTTGATGAAATATCATAAGAAATGAGATGATAAGAGAATAAAACACAAGTCAAATGACATGTTATATACCTGATGCAGCCATCCAAGCATATCTCCGGCATACCGCAATGGGTCATGAGCATGCACTTCAATTGGTCTTGGCAGACCTCCAGGCCCACCTCTTGTCAAAGCACTTATAAACCGCCTAAACAAGGCATTATGCCTCATATTTGCAACCTATATAGCAATAAGTTATGTAAGAAAATTATAAAAGAAACAACATGAGATGATATTAAATCAGTCAATAGCTTGTTTTTTCAGTGGTTAAGCATTAGGGCAATAACCCAAAGATTATGGGTTTAAGATCCCTTGACACACTAATTTCTGTTAGAGAGTTTTATGAATTTTCCTTATAATTCAAATAAAGTGGCGGAATATGTAATAATTTATGAATATGTAGGGTTCTTGCTGTTGCTTGATGAGGAGTAAGTAGACAAATGAGGGGATTTTGTGTGTACCAGTTCGGTACCAGTAGCCAAGTAGTTAGTAGTTTGTAACTGTTTAAATTGTTTCTCTAATGAAACAGGTAGCTATAAGCTACCTTTTTTAAAAAAAATTTATCCATTTCATCAGAAACAAAAGAAATATTTTATTAGTATGTTTTGTACCTCTTCTGCACAATACTTGAAGAGAACAGGCCTTTCCTTCAGGCACCGAACAGCCTTTTTGAGAAGCTCGCCTACTTCAGGATTATCAGTGTCACCCAATTTTTTGCATTCAGCTTGAACCCACCTGAAAGCCTCCTCTTAGACAAACCGATATTTCAGTTGACATACAACAATAATTAAACAAATGTGATAAACATACCTGCATAAGCGTTCATAGGCTCCTTCTTGGTATACAGACATAAGATCCATAAGTTCCAAGCCAGCTCGCTGTTGCAATAGTCAAACAGAAGAAAGTCATGAGTTTATAGGATGGGTTACACATATATATATTAGATCTAAAGAACCATAACATTTGCTATTAAAATGTATTTTCAAGAGCCTGATATGGATCTAAGTATCTAACTATTTAAGTCAAAATGGTTGCATAACTGCAGATTAGTCTCTCACTGAAACTTATGCAAATATGATTTCTTTTTGTTTTTTTTTGGAAAAAAAAGGCGAGCTTCAAAAAAGACATTTACACTACCAAGGCCTGCCAACAAGCTAGATGCTTAAATCATTAAGCCTAAACAGATGACTAAAGACCACAATGTGCTTTCAGAATATATTTAACTTTGAAAATTGAAGCATGGGAGGCAAATTAACCACTGAAATCAGTACCTGATGATGCGTCCTTAGCAGTACTTTGCAGTTGGCATGAATCTCCTGAACATGGGCAAGAGCTTTAAAGAAATTCTCATTCAGCTCTTCCTCCCTCAGTGCATTTATCTACAAAGTAAATCGATAGTAAGTACTTAAAATACTAAATAAATCTGAAATAAGAGTAGTTCAAAAGGAGCTTAATTGGACATAAAAAATCAGACCTCTTCGTTTGACAGCTGGTAGTCACGAAGGAAACAGGAAACAATTTCTTGCCTCTGAGTAATTATCTCAAGTTCTTGCTGAAGCCTCTCAGTGGTACTAATTATATCCCCAGTACTCCAACTACAACTGCTCAGCACTTTATCAATCCTACAATATTCCACAAAATCAAATTGATACACAAAACTCAAAATGCATCAAAATACACAACAAGAGCATTAATTCAAGGGAGAACAAAAGGGTTCCCGGCACTTACTGGTCGCAGCATTGCGTCAGCACATTCACCTCCTTCTCAACTCTATCCAGCGCCTATATATATAACCAAAATCAATCATAAAAATAAATAACCAATTTCTCCTCAAAAGCAACTTAAAATGCAAGGAAAGAGTTGAACGAACCAACTGAGCAGGAAGAGAGGCGTCGAGGAAGTGATCATTGATGGAGAGGCCGCGCTGTTCAATGGAGGACTTGAGGTTACGGCGCGCCTGAGGAGTGTTCTCGGCGTAGAAAGTGGAGAGAGTGGCGAGGGAGGCGAGCACGTCGGGGTTATCGGAGGTGCGCGTCTCTAGAACCTTCTTCAGCTTCCTCGCCACTCCCGGCGCCAGCGTGCTCGCCGAAGCCATGGTTGAGGTTCGTCGATCCGACTAGAGACTTGCTCTTTCAGTCTCTCTTTCTCCCTCCCTCTGGATCTGGATCTGCGATCTGACAGACCGGAGTCAGCAGAGGAGAGGAGAGAGGAGAAGCGCGCGCGCTTGAAATGGGCCAGGCCTTTTGAGTTGTATTCGGCCTTCGTAGTCACAGTTAGGCCTGTTTAGTTGTTTGTATCATTTTAATTTGAGTTTTCTCCCGAAAAAATAAAAAATATGTTTACTGTTCATTCGAATTTTAAAAATCGAATAAAAAAATACGGAATTTTAAAAATACGGTTGCAAGATCGGATTCCTGGAATCCGATCAAACAAATCGCTTAGATCGGATTCCAGGAATCCGATCAAAATTATGCCTTTAAAATTTAATTAAATATAATTTAAAAATTAATTAAATATTAATTGGTGCTTAGATCGGATTCTGAGAATCCGATCTAAGTTATATGCTTAATATTAATTAAAATAATATAAAATATTAATATTTATTTAATATCTATTAATAGAAAAAATTAATATTTATTTAAAAGCCTTACTAGATGAGAGGAGGAAGAGTCGTAAGAACTTAAGTGGGATGATGGAGTGATTTACTAGAAGAGGCTCCAGAATGGGCGAATGCACGGTGAGAGATAGGTGTGAATGAGTCATCTAGTGGGGTGGGTACCGTATACCTAATAATAAATATCAGCCTGACTAAGTATAGAAGGTGTGGGGGTAGGCGTAAGGGGCTGGCTCCCTATGTGTGGATGAGGATGGCTGTACCCCTTTCGTACTGAGCCTGAGTCCGAGGCTAGTTGTACCCACCTAAAAACTGAGTCTAAATCTAGCTGTACCCCCCTCCGAGTACGGTGTTGGCACGACATGATCATGTTGGCACGGCACGATATGACATGAGTACAGAATTAGCACGACACGATCATGTTATCGTGTCGTGTTGACAATCCTGAAAAATTAACACGATTTGATACGATACGATTCGACACGCAACACGACACGACAACACAAATTTAATTTTTAATATTTAAAAAATAGCATCATTATTAATTATTATCTAGTGAGGCTTTTAAATAAATATTAATTTTTTCTATTAATAGATATTAAATAAATATTACTTTTAAATAAATATTAATATTTTATATTATTTTAATTAATATTAAGCATATAACTTATCTAAGCACCAATTAATATTTAATTAAATTTTAAAGGTATAGTTTTGATCGGATTCCTGGAATCCGATCTAAGCGATTTGTTTGATCGGATTCCAAGAATCTGATCTTGCAACTGTATTTTTAAAATTCCGTATTTTTTTATTCGATTTTTAAAATTCGAATGAACAGTAAATGTATTTTTTATTTTTTCGGAGTTTTCTAGTTAATCATTCAGGACCTCAGTCTCAGGGAACCCGGATCCTCCGGTTTTTTTTTTTTTTTTTAACGACAAGTCCACGTCTTTTGATCTGAGCCGTCCAATTTAATTTCAACAGTTAAAATTTTTTCAGACTTATCAATCTGGTATTAATCACGGAGCATTCATTATTGATCGGACGGACATGATTAAAATACAACTAGAGAATTGGATGGACTGCAGTCCAGAGGATCTCGTTCCCGAGTTTTCTTCGTTCTTTCTCACGACAACCCTTTAGGCTGATGTTATCTGATTGAGGAATGGGGATGATGATTTATTTAATTGCAGAATAAAATTGAAGGACGAAACACAGTTTCTTTCCAAGCTTTTCGGAAATGGATGCATATTGAAAGATAATCTAGGAATAAATAATACAAGCTGAAGATTATTAAACATTTCAGCAATATGCCGTGGTTCTTTGTCGAGTAATCACAATGTTCTCATTTCAATTTTACTTATTGCTTACTAGCACTTGAAACGTAGAAAATTAATACTATATTACAATCACTTGCACGCAAGATCAGACAATATGGTTTTACAAACTATAATTTGCTTTTATCTTACGTTTTTTCAAATTAATACATGATTTTGGCCTTTCAGCTTTCTGAGTAACCATTCACAATTATACGAATGAGATATTGAAATTAATGATCATCAAATTTTTGAGCAATCAAAAAAAAAAAAAATCAAATAAACTGTGTACAAGTTGTTGTTCGGAATTGACAAAAATGATATATTTACTTTCATATAATTGCTCGATTACACTAACAGTGTCAACAAGACTGAAATACAGTATGATTACATATATTTAGTTCACTAGAAATATGTATGAAAATTAACAAATAAGTAGCAGAATTCTAATTTCAGAGAAGCCTTTTTTCTATTGTACTTGATTCAGGGAAGATCGAAACAACATGATCACTGATTCACTAGAATAAAAATTCAGCGGAAGCAAAATTACTGCTTGGGTAAAACTGCGTACGTAACATGTTTGTCTAAGTGTGTAAATTTAAGAATACCTGTTTTTTCAATGGCGCATAATGAAAAATAATTTAAATGGTCACTTGCTTTCTTTATTTAATCTAACCAATGCCTTCACTTATAAATTATAATAATTAAAAGACAAAAGAGTATGATCGCGAATATGTCCAGACAATATGGCTGGGGTTGAATTTGTTTCTAATATTTCGTTTTGCCAAACTTAATTTGTCAAAGGTATTTGAGTAATTTATTTCATGATAGCAACCTTTAGTTATGCTGATATGTATATATGGCGTACTTGGTTTTGAATGGAATTCTTATTAAAAATGCATATATTTCTAGAAACCAGTAATTAGTCCACAATTTATAATTGGATCAGAGTTTCAAATTTATAATACTTTTCTATAATAAATTTCAAATTTTATTTATTTGATCTGGACATTCCCTTGTACTCAACGGTTTATCAACTAGTTCTTCAAGCAAATTAAGCAAACGTAAAAATATTACATGTTGGCATATTAGTCCATGGAAATTCCTTTGTTTAAATTATGTCCCCAACAAATTACTGCAAATGTTCTGCATTAATTGGAATAATGTACCATTATTTTAACCAAAACAAAAAGCAAAATGATAATAAGAAAATAAATAATGTGCCGATCGGCATATATTAAATTTATTATATCCAGAGAGAGAGAGAGAGAGAGAGAGGGGGGGGGGGGAGGGGAGAACAAACTAGAAAATGTTACTACAGCCATAAGTGTAATACAAGTTGAATAAATAATTATGCAATTTTATTGCATTTATTTATTTGTGGAGGAACATACGTAAATTTTTGTCTAAATAGAAGACATATTGTGCATACATGTTTTTTTTTTTTTTTTGAAACACCATTCACAGCCACCTCCTTTAATCTATTTTTTAAAACTTCATACAACTTCTAAAAACTCAAAATCATATTCCGCAAGTTTGGATACAAAGTAAATAGTAAGAAATACCAGATGTTTCGAATAAATAAAATTTATCAAATGAAGATCACCATATCCACACCAATATATGATGTTTTTTAAAAGAGAAAGGGATAGTTACTAGCAGGACTGTAATGCAAAATTCAAAACTCGAATTGATATAAGTATATAAACATGTGTATACTTCTTGTTCACGTTAGAGAGAGCTTTTATACATTTCAAGGCATCAAGCTTCAACCCAACTAAAGGAAAAGGATAAAAAATAATAATAATCAGTGAATTTTTGGGAAAAATATGTCACGGAGTGGGAGCCTAAGCTCCGCCGGTGGCACTGACACGACCGGTCAGACATATACTCAGAGTTCAGATTTCTCTTCTGATCGGTCATCAGGTTCCGTTAGAAGCACCCTCTCAACATCTTCTCCAAAGTTGACCCAGAAACGAAAGAAACGAGTCTCCGATGTTATCCTATCATGCATTGGTCTCAGCTCCGACGACAAAATGCAAAATCCATCATCTCCAAGTAAACTGACTTCTCTTGTCCTTTTATTTTTTTCTGGATCATCAGAGATATTCTGTATCTATAATTCTATATTGTGTTCTTAAAAATAAAGAAGTAGGATATATTATTGCACCTTATTTATTGGGAAGCCTTTTTTTTTTTTTTCTTGAGACAGAAACATACAAACATATCTTCTTTAAATTGCACATAACTTATTTAATCTGATGATTGATAGAAAAGAAAAGAACTAATCTTTTTATAAATGTTATTACTTATTACTGATAGATGCACTTCGAAACAAGAAGACGTCGTTTGAAGTAATCTCTGGTAATGTTAGATTTACATGGGATGAGATACTGAGAGCCACCAGCTGGTTTGCACCGGATTTGACAGTCGGAGAAGGCGGCTCCAGTATTGTCTACAGAGGAAAGCTCGACAATGGCAAAGATGTTGCTGTCAAGCGTGCTAAAAAGGTTAAATCTCTTCACGCAAACCTGAGTTCAAGACATTGTGAATTTCACCTTACACTTATAATTTTTTTCTGTTCATTTGAGACCATTTGAGCACTTCCAAAAATTAATTTTAACATTGATGCTTCCGTAGTATTAAACGATAAATAGCTAAACTTTGGACTACATTTTTTCTAACATTACATAGTACGTAGGCCTTTAACTCAAGGTTCATGTAACATCACAACAAAAAAAGAAAATGAAAAAGAAAAAGAAATAATAAAAAGAAATAATAAAACGGAGCTGATAAGGATCATCCCCATCATCCTCCAGTAGTTAGATTAATTGCATTCCGAAAAAGGAAAGAGGGGATGGGGATGATGGGGATGATTCCGAAAAAGGAAAGAGGCGCTCCATTCCCTCCATCCTCTCTGTTTCGCTTCTTCTCCCCTTCCTGGCACACTTTTTTTTTCTGATAACTGTTCTAACTGTTCTATTAAATAAATAACTGTTCTAACTGTGAATTTAAACAGAACAGTTATTATAACTGTTTTAGTTATTATAAGTAAATGTTCTAGTTAAAAAAATAATTGTTCTAGTTAAATAAATAACTGTTCTAACTGTGAATACTAATTGTTTTAGAATAATTTTTTTTCCAGCAGCTAATACAGCAACAATTCCAGCACAATTTTTTTTTCAGAACAATTAGAACAGTTAGAACAACTAGAACATTTATTTTTTTTCAAGAACAGTTAGTAATATTAACTAAAACAGTTAGTTTTTTTTCAGCACATTTATTTTTTCCAGCACAATTTTTTTTTAGAACAACTAGAACAGTTAGTTTTTTTCAAGAACAGTTAACAATATTAACTAGAACAGTTAGTTTCAGAGTTAAAATAATTACTTATTTAATTAGAACAGTTAAGGGTGAGGGGTGGGATAGGGGTTAATGACAGAAAATGAATAGGGGATGAGGATGAGGTTAGCGCTAGATGGAATAGAGGATGGGGCCAGAAAAGGAAATAGGGGATGAGGAGGAGGGGGCCAGAAAAGGAAAGAGCTGATGAGAATGAGGAGATGAGAAATCATCCTCTGGACTTTCTATTAGTGAAGAAGTTAGATAATTAATGAAGATCTGGGAGATGATAGGGATGATAGAATCTTAGAGATGATCCTAAGCAATTCCCATAATAAAATAACACGTAACGTTTAAGTTTCTTGATATTTTCTTTCTAGACCAACATGGCCGAAGAAACTAAAAATAATTTAATAATAACATTTCGAAAGAGGAAACATCAGTTGTTTAATTTAATTCTCCTCTGTTTTCAATTATAGAATGCCAAAGATGAGCATCTCACAAACGAGTCGTTTCGAACAGAGATTGGTACTCTTCAGCAGATAAGCCACATAAATTTGGTGGGTTTTTATGGCTATTTGCTCTTTGAAGACGAGAAGATAATTGTGCTTGAATGGGTGACTAATGGCAACCTCCGGCAGCATCTCGATTGTATGTTTCTCCTTCAAAAGTCGATATTTTAATTTATGTTTTTCAGTTTATTTTCTTAGTATTGCATTTTTAAAGCCCCAAATGTTAAATTTCAAAAGGAAAGGAAATAAAACAACCGCCCATTAAAAGCTTGAGTTTGTTGTGCCTGTTTTGAGAAAACAAATTTGAGCCAAAAAAAAAAACCCCTTGAAAATTGACGATTTCGCTTTTTTTTTTTTAAATTGCCTTTATGCTAACTAATTTTAACACTAAGCAGAGTCCTTTTGTGCATCACAGGTCAGTACGGAAAAGTGCTAGAGTTCACTAATCGCTTGGACATCATAATTGATGTAGCTCATGCCATTACTTATCTACATACATATTGCGGTATATCTCAAACTTGTGTAGTTTAATTAATTTGCTAATACTTATTGGTCCTTAAATCACACATCGCAATATTTTGTAAAAGAGAAAAATAAAAAGCTGAATAAGTATGGTTTCTGTATAGTAGAGCAGCACCGACGATATCCATACAAGTTTCATGGAAAAATTATGCACCACTTCCTATTTTTTACTAAAAAGAACAATTACTATGCAAATATTTATTTTGGATGTAGATAAGCCATTAATCCACCGAGACATAAAATCGTCAAACATTCTTCTCACAAGCACACTTCATGGTAAGATTGCTGATTTTGGGCTAGCCAAGCTTGCCTCAACCGATGCCGGCGACACTGTTGTTCAAACTATGGCAAAAGGCACTCATGGCTATGTGGATCCAGAGTATTTCAAGACTAATCAAGTGACAAATAAGAGCGATGTTTACTCGTATGGAGTTGTTTTACTAGAAATTGTAACTGGAAAACGTCCGACAGATCGCATTGGCGATCGTTTTATGGTTGAGTGGGTTAGTTTTCACTCATAAATGTAAATGCTCTTTCTAAAAAATTTGTAATCTTTACAGTATAACACGAAATTATGATGCAGGCAATGACTGAATTCCGCAAAGGAAATGTTCGTAGTACAATTGACCCGAAGCTTACGATAGATTCCGCAATCACCGTGGCAGCAGAGAGGATCTTTGACTTGGCGTACCGCTGCTTGAACTCCGATCGAAGGAAGCGACCCTCCATGGATGAATGTGGTAAAATCCTTTGGAACATAAGAAAAGCCTACAACGACTTGGCTCGAAATGCAAATTGATTGAGAGATGAGAGAAACAAGCGTGATTGCGCCGAGATAAGGCGGAAGTACTCGTGCTTCTTTAGGTCATGCATGCTTCAAACAATTTTTTGGCGGGTTACTTTGATCGCATGATTATCGCCAAACTGATAGGTTAATTAACCAGATTTTGTTTTCTTTTGCTAAATAGCTTTATAGATGTGTAATTTTGGATGGAATTAAATGTCACAGAAAGGTTTTAACTTTTAAGTGTTGGGACAAATTAAGAGGAAAATAATCTGGAAAATGGAAATGTAAATTGACAAATCGCCTCATATAGTCACAATGGATTGGGCTTCAGTATGTAATTTTTTTTTTTTTTTTTTGGTCATCCAAATGTACAAGGTCCATAAATAAACACTTCAGCATTTCATAACTTGTTTGACACAGGCCAACTTAAATTTAGTCTATTACTTTATTTTCTAGAGAGTAGCAGAGTTGACCTGACAACACGGTGCCTTTCGTAAAAAAATAAAATAATAATAATAAAAAAATAAAGGGTTCCCCGCGCGCCGTGGCATCCTCCACGAGTCTGCTCCTTGAGCTCACTTAATCTTGTAATTTCATTTTAATTCGGTTTTATTTATGTTTGTTCTGTGATTTTTCCAAGGTTCTTGAGGGAATTTAGTTAAAATAACATTGAACCATATTTGTAATGTCTAACAGCACACATATAAAAGTGATATTTTTAAATTTTTGTAAGGTTTTTATTATAAGCTGGGAAATGTTTTATTTTCTAATATTTTACAATGTACAGTGACATGATATTCAATTCAAGGATGATTGTATACACACGGACATTATTTTCCAAACTTATTTTATGTACATCATGATGCATATGATTTTTTGTGTATCACGAATTTACCCTTCGAGTTTATATTAAAATAACAGATTGAATTTAACAAATGCAACCTATATATTAAAATTTCATACAAAATCGAATTTGGAATCTAAATTATTTGTTCAAATTAAATAAATACAACCGTTTGAACATTTATTAATAAAAAACACCAACTCGCCCATACCTGGTCCCGGGGCGTTTAATATTTCATTATTTCTTTTGAGAGGAGATACTGTCATACCAGTCTAGCAGAGAATCCTTCGGTGGAAAGGAAAAGCCTTTGAAGCGACTCATCAACTGGACAGGTGGAATGACGTCGTCGCAAAGCTAAATTAATGCTGGAAAAGTCGCTTTCAATTTTAGCATTTCTGACAAGCAAACTCTATAAGGCTGCCACCGTACCAGCGTCTCATATGCAGCCCACAAGCCCACAAAAAATGAACATAACTTATCTACAAAGATTAAACATAAACAGTAGCTTCTCTAGAATAAGCCCAGAATTTATAGTGCAGCTGTAAGAAGATATAATTGATGGAATTGGTGGGATTTTTTTATGATATGAAAGCAGAAGTTGACATATGAACTGAGACTCCAGGAGTTATTTCATTATTATTTATATCATGAACACTTGAAACTTAACTAAACATCCTATGTTAAAAAATTAAACTAGAATGGCCAAATTATATTAATCTCCTTTCATAATAAATCTTAGTCATAAAGTATTAAAATTAGAAAATCAAAGCAATGGGAAAACAATATTTTAGCAGAGCAAGATTTGGTTTTCTAGTGGATCTCGACTTAAGTGACGCGAAGGAAAATGATTATGATATCATTTTTTTTCATTGACATCATCATCTGGTGAATTATTTAAAAATTAATTATTGTATAAGATCTAAAGCTAATTGGATGAGCTGAAACGATCAAAATTATGGATGATAATTAGCAAACCTCGTTAACCAATTTACATTTGTACAATCCTTAGAGATTTCTAGGACCCACCCAGAATCAATTTGCTGTAATTATCAAATTTTCGCACAAACAAAATAAATTTATCTTGTTGACATATATGTGTGACATGATATCATAATAATTAATTCAGGATGATACAAAAGCACATGGAGTCTCTTCAATAATACAGAGTAACAACTTTATTGTTGGAAATTTCCAGGCTTATGTTGTTTTGGGAAGGGCCCCCAAATTAGATCTTGATATCAACCAATAATTTTCAGTTTGTAAATTTAGCACTTATGCTTCTCAAAGGATTAAAGTGAAAATAATGAAACTTCAACAACACAAGCTACCATTAGCATAGCAAGAGAGCAAGAGACCTGCGCACAAACCCATTACATGACTGGCCAGACGAAAGTGCCATATAAGATCCAGCAGTTATGAAGTACGAAAGGTTCTAAAGCAAGAGTTACTTTCCAGAAGGGCATCAGACTCTTTACAATTACATAGCATGTTGAGATGCTCTCATTCCTGCCATAAACCTATAATAAAAGCTAGTTCTTTCATGTGCACTTGCTCTCCCACTTGAACAAAAAAGGCGCTTTCTCTTTGCTCCTGCTTATACAAGACCTAGGCTCCTTCTCTCCATCTCAAACTCATTCTGAAACCAAGTCTTCCAAGGTGATTGTTTTTATTTCTTTTTCTTTTATCATAACTGCTCGTATATATGTGATTATTTTCTGAAAGAGTACTAGTACTTGATCTAGATTTTCTAATAAGTTTATAGATTTGCTTCTTTTCACCTGCTTTTGTGAGCCCAAAATTATTGAATTACGTACTGAATCTGTAAATTTTAGTTTAATTTTCTTTTTTTCCTAACAAGTTCATGCCATTTATTTAGTGCTCGTCTCATCTATTTGAGAAATTATCATAGTATCTAAGGGGAAATATGTTCTTTTACAGTGTATGTTTGCTAATTTGCAATAGTATATTAGTTAAAAAGGTAAAATTCTTGTGATTCGACAAACTGTACCCAAATAACAAATTGGTATTCAATTTTGATCAGTCAATCTCAAGTCTTCCATTCATTTTGTATCAATCAAAGGCCAATGACTTGATCGAAATAACTTAAAAGGTGAATAAGTTTAGAGTGACATATTAAAGTTGAGGGACCAACTTCTGATGAATCCACGAGTTGGATTAACATCTGATAGTCCAGGTCATATAAAGAAAAAGAAATCCCTAAAAAATTAAAGTGTAATCTAGGCCACTTGAGTTAGATTGAACCTCTCAGAAGAATTACAACACATCATGGCAGCAATGCGAACTCATATATGATAGCCCGAACCTTATAAATTACGAAAAGATATGAGGAATACTAACAGTTTGATTTCCAATATATTGTATGAAAGTACCATTACCAACAATGAATGATTAAGGCTTCTATGTCTTGTGCAAAATTATTGATATTACACTTTTTCCAGGTTCATACTATGGCAGAAAGCGAGGATATCCAGCCTCTTGTCTGCGACAATGGAACAGGAATGGTGAAGGTAAAAAATAATTCCTAGTCCCAAATGATATTTCCCCAGCACACACTTCATCTTAAGCTACAGTAAACTGATTAATTATTTATAGGCTGGTTTTGCGGGGGATGATGCACCACGAGCTGTTTTTCCAAGTATTGTGGGCAGGCCTCGGCATACTGGGGTCATGGTTGGAATGGGACAAAAGGATGCATATGTTGGCGATGAGGCCCAATCGAAAAGGGGTATTTTAACTTTGAAGTATCCAATCGAACATGGAATTGTTAGCAATTGGGATGACATGGAGAAAATCTGGCACCATACATTTTTTAATGAGTTGCGTGTGGCACCCGAAGAGCATCCAGTGTTGCTGACTGAGGCGCCTCTGAACCCTAAAGCAAACAGAGAAAAGATGACTCAGATCATGTTTGAGACATTTAATGTCCCAGCTATGTATGTTGCCATTCAGGCTGTTCTGTCTCTGTATGCTAGTGGTCGTACTACTGGTACGTTTTCTGGACCTATTATTTCACTCTGTCCTCTCTTTTGTTTTCCCATCAGGTCTTGTTATTTTACTCGTCCATGGGTTAATATATTGAATACTTTATGTTGTTAAATATAGCTTGTTATTGCCTTGAAATTAATATGATTTGCTTGAAATTTATCATTCTTCTATATACATATATATAGGAATTGTGCTAGACTCGGGAGATGGTGTCAGCCACACCGTACCAATTTATGAAGGCTATGCGCTTCCCCATGCAATCCTACGTCTCGACCTTGCAGGCCGAGACCTGACTGATGCCCTTATGAAGATCTTGACTGAAAGGGGTTACTCCTTCACCACCACAGCTGAGCGTGAAATCGTAAGAGACATCAAAGAGAAGCTAGCTTATGTGGCACTCGACTTTGAACAAGAGCTTGAAGCTGCAAAGACCAGCTCATCCATTGATCAGAACTATGAGCTACCCGATGGGCAGGTTGTTATAATTCTGAGTAGTACAATCAAAACATTAGGACAAGTGCAAGGTTAAAGGTTATAATATTTAATAAAGAATGTTCTAGCATCCTCTTTTCTCGTACAAGGGATTGGATGCTGGGTGCCGAACAGGATGGAACTAATACACAGCTATAATTAGTAGTGCAATTTTGTCTGTAGTACATTGTCATGCATAGACTTCAACAGTCACTACTAGTTCCAAAATTTCAGTTTTATGCCTGGTACCACCTGGCACATACTGGGTAACAACTTTTGTATAGGTTTTAAATTTGCTTTGGTTGTACTTGTACATAAATTTAGACATTAGCATTCCTGGTACAGAACTATTATTACAATCCATGTTTTCCCACCATATTTGTGCTAAACTGAGGGAACTCTACAGGTAATCACAATTGGGGCAGAACGGTTCAGATGCCCAGAGGTACTGTTCCAACCATCCCTAGTCGGGATGGAATCTCCTGGCATACATGAGACCACGTACCAATCTATCATGAAGTGCGACGTGGATATCAGAAAGGACCTGTACGGCAACATTGTTCTGAGTGGTGGGTCCACAATGTTTCCTGGCATAGCTGAGAGGATGAACAAGGAGATCACCGCCCTTGCACCTAGTAGCATGAGGGTTAAGGTGGTGGCACCTCCAGAGAGGAAGTATAGTGTTTGGATTGGTGGATCTATTCTGGCTTCCTTGAGCACATTCCAACAGGTAAGTTCTTAAATTATGATAGCATAGTTTCTACTGTTCTTCCCTGATTATTGTTGTAGAGCGGCCTAAGCAAGGTAACGGTAACTGAATTCAATATCCTACATTTTTCTAAATTCGACGAAGTGCAATCAAAAACAGAGAGAAAGTTTGATGAATCTGAGATACTGATAACAGATTGTCCAGATTCTAAAGATTAAGATTAAAGTTGGTATCAGGTCAATTAAATAAATTGTGGGGAACCTATGAATGAATTTTCCCATTGAATTTGGTGCTTTGAACCTCTTGAAGCTGATGAACAACTTTAATCTTATGTTTCATATGCAGATGTGGATATCTAGGGCAGAGTATGATGAGTCAGGTCCTGCCATTGTCCATAGGAAATGCTTCTAGACAACTACTTCCATTGTGTTATATCATTGATGCGTGTTATAGTTCAAACTTGTTTGTTGAAATGAGAGAGTGATGCTTGCCTGTTTGCTTGTTTTTTTGTTTGATTAAGTAGTTCAAAATTAGGTATTCCTTTAACTATCCTGTTTATGGCCTGTTGTAATATTAGGTGCTTAACAGGCTTTTGTGTGTGAAGTCCCTTTTGGTAGCTATATCTATATTGTAAAACATAATGCATTGCTATTGATTGATGAAATTCTGTTTGATTTTTTAGGTAATACAAGATATCATGTTCAACAATTTTTTGTAAACTGGCAAATGCTCTTTACGGCCATGTAATCACATACTTGCTTCTCACTTATTTTATTTTTCTGTTTCTAAATCAAGCTTTTCTTTTGATGAATGCCGCATTTCAGGAATTAGTATTTTTTTATTTTTTTTTTTGTACAACTGACTTGGGACAGTTTAGGCAGGGTATCACAAACATATAATAACTGAACTTCAATTAGCATGTCAGGCTGATTGGCGACTTCTCTTCTAATGCATATTTTTAATTCACATCTGCTCATTAATTAACTAAAAGAACCAGAAAAGTTTATTACCAAGTAACCAATGCACTAAACTGCAACACAAAACACACGGTTGTGAGATACATAAGACAAATGATAAGAAGATAAAGGACCATAATTTCATGATGTTTGTTTCGTTGTGTGATGATATGCTCGGAAAAATAGGGGCGTTACTGTAGAGAGTTTGTTGTTTGCAGGTGTTTGATTACAGACAGGCAGCCATGCTGGTTTCGTAGTTTGGTCTTGGTATGGTTAATAATACGCCTACCGGCTGGTATACCCAAAAAAAATTACCCTGTAAACACTGACACGTTAATTAGCTAGCTTGTCATAAGTTCAAAGTTTATGCAGCAGCTGATATGATTATAAAAATTAAGGTGCATATAAATGGGTAATTTGATGGTACAGTACATTTGACTTCAGAACCTCGATATATTGTGCAAATTATTTAAGCAAGTAAAGACATTCCAATATTCTTCTTTTTTATTTATATCTTCGATCCATCTACGATGAAGGGAATTAATTTGCTCCAGGCTGAGCCAACGGAGTGCGAGAAGCAGGACCCAAAGTAGGGTCTATGCAAGAGGTAGGCTCCTTAGGAAATGCCACAGAGTTTCTTCTGCGATTACTCTTGAAAGTGATATTTTCCATCATAGCATCACAAAGCTTGCATGTTAAGAAGGATAGAACAACTCCTAGTATTATGATAGAAAATAAGATGATTATCGTTACAATGGAATTCATGGCGCTTGTGCTATTCAATTGAGGAGGTGGGTAAAATAGATCTATTGAAGGCAAAGACGGGGGCTGGAAACAGGTGATATGGTTAATGCTTTGATATTTGTAGTATACGATTTTATAAAAGGGAAAAAATCATTTTACTTTCTGGATATTAAAAGAGTGGTTATGAAGATAGGGGTTAGTAATTTATTACTCCACCAAAAAAAAAACACTTTGAATGCCATCACTAACATTAATTGAGCAGGACTTTAAATTTTGGATTTAGGTGTGCATTTAAGTTAGTGCATCTTACTTCCATTAATTATAGTTCAATAATTTCGTGGTTTAGTTTTACCAATCATTAACCAAGTACTGCATCATTCCTTAATTTGTTGATGCACAAAACTTCTTTAGAAAGATTGTATCAAAGGCAACATATGGGCGGGAGTGCTACGAATTACAATGTTTCCGGCTTATTAGTCTCGTTAAGTTAAGCATTGATTGAGCTCATCCGCTGCACTATATATTTTCATGAAGACAAGAGTTGGGGCCAGAAAATGCAACAGATGCTAAAACATTCAGAATAGGACAATAATATAGACAGGTAATTTATTGAATCAAGTGCAAAGTAACCTTAGTGAATTTAAATAGAAATGCAATATGCTTGCATTTCAGGTGCACATTATGTGAATGAGTTGGAGTAAAGCTTCCAGGATGAAGCATTGTACTGTTGTTAATTTGAAAATTCTGATTTCTGATATCAGGTTATACCAAACAAATAATAGTTTTACATAGTGCAAATTCTGTACCAGCAACAGAGTGAGAGAGTCATAGGTAAGCACGTCACCAGATCATATGTAAACACATTAATTTTATAACTTGTAATTATTTATCAACAGAAGCCTTCAATTATATAATATACCTCTCGTATTTAAAAAAATAATTATCGAGTACTGTTACCTTAACTATTTAACCAAAACATCATAAATTCATCGAAGCAAAACATCACGGAAATAGAACTCCAGAACAGAAATAATGTACTGTAATGTAACACACCAGTTAGCTTCGTTCCTCAAGGCTCTTTCATCTCTTTTGTCAAATTGCGGCTGTGTTGGGACTTTCGTCTGATTTTGTATTCGTATCAATAGAATTTTGTCTATTTCAATTAAATTTCTGTTTTTCTTTAGTTGAATTTTGCCTATTAATTGTGTTTTAACAATGTTGCGTATGAGTTATCAGATTGTGTTTTTGGTCATTCACGAGTCACGACTACTCCAGTTCTTCGCTAATTATTATTTTTTTTAAGAAAAAATGGGGGTCAAGCCCCCATCTTTTGTTATTTTTTTTTTTATTTCCATGTATTCTTGGACCAGGTGATGGTACAGTTTTATTGGAATAGAACATAACAATTAAATATCAGCAATGATAACTGTCATCGCTAAAAAAAACAATCGCGTGCTATCACTGTGACTAGCAGGTGTTTAGGCATACCAAATTCTTGAATTGTTACAAATGTTCAGTTTAATAACAAAAAATGTTCAGTTTAATAATAAAAAATGTTCAGTTAAATGCGTCAATTAATAGTTTTATTAAATAGAATCACGCGTCAGTCTTGAAGAGAGGTGCGCCAAGGGTAGAGTTGGAAAAAAATTTAATTTGAACCAAACCAGTTTATTTTCATGTGTTTTTTGTCAGGTTCGTGACCCCTTCGCTTGACATTGCACCTATTAAAAAAACTGAAATTAAACCTTAATAAACTGAACATTTATAGGTAATAACCTGAATATTTGTACTTACTAAACTAAACATTTATACTTATCATTCCTGAACATTTTTGCTTATAACATTTATATTTTTTATTGCAACTAACTGAACATTTATACTCAATTAACAGAACATTTGTACTTATCCAACTGAACATTTACGTACGAAATAAAGTACGCTGGATGAGGAGAACGCTTCACTTGCGATGGTATTTTAAGGGATGACAGTAATCAATTTTCATTAAATATCGTTTCCTCCAATATTACTTTCTTTAATTGTTAGCCGAATTAGCCCATGAAGAAAAATTATGTTTCAAAAGATGGGGTTATGTTAGGCTCAGTGCTAATATTCTCTCTGCTTCTATCACTGGGCCTATGTGTACTCCAATGCGATTTTAAATATCATGACATATTTATGCGCTTGTTTCTTAAGAGCGGCCCAGTTAAATAGTAGTACTAAGACCAACTAAGTTGGTTTCTAAAATCTCCTTGGGAAAAAAAAACAGTTAGGTCCTGATCAAAATTCTATTTTTTTAACATGGGATTTCATTTCGATAGAAAATTCATGATCAAAATGAACGGATTTTGTGTCATTTGCTTGAAATTTCCATGTAATTAGATCCAACGAAATCATGTGAAATCAATTGAATTGAAATGAAATGAATAAAAAAATATTTAGATCAGGGCCTTAGTTTCTGAATTTTCTAAATTCTAATCATACAAGTTTAAATTTCGTATAGATGCGAATGTCTTCTTCATACTTAATGTGCAAATCATATAGACGATGTGACACACAAAGCAAAAATTTTCCCAATAATGTTCAGCAACCTTCTAATAAATTTTATTTCTATGCAAAATTATATTTTGATTTCTGAGATATCAGATAGTGAAGAATTGTGATTTAGATCCAAGCAATATTTCAGACTTAAATTATATTCCAAATGCTTTAATGTAAGACTGATCGATTTTTTTAGATTGCGAATCGTTTTTGTATTAGTGCTTTCGTTTTTCTTTTGTTTCATTTTTCCCTAAATTTAACCATACTGGTCTACACCATGATATTATATTCGAATATTTAAAATCAGGAATAACTTTTTTGGAGATTCGAGGTGGCTGCATTTTCTTCGATTTTTTTTATGATATATATTACATGTTAAAAGAGACCTAAATGATTATGTGTGAATTATTTTTGGTTTTTTTGGAGTTAGTCAGCGAAAATCAACGAACAAAAAAATTATTAATAAAAATTAAAATAGAATACAAAATATTTATAGCAAAAGGAAAGAAAAATAAAAATTATATTGAAAATATCCAAAAGACATATAAACTAAAAACAAAACAAATCAACAATTAATAAACTATTGTCTTGATAAAACGAATATCTCACTAACCAGCATAAAAGACGTCGAAGAACGACTATTGAAAATTCTTGGTTTCGCCCTTTCCGGATGAGCTAATATTCTGCCTCCCTAAGTCGAATCACAAAGTATAGATTTCAATTTATTTAGGCCCTGATCGGAATGGTTCAATGGCGAGAGTTCATTTCAGTTCATTAGAAAAGAGTTCAAAAGAAATGAATTTCAAATGAGATTTGATGATTGGAATGAGGAAGAAAGAAATGATTTCATTTCTTAAAGTCGACCATTTTAACCATCTCTTGGAACTTGTATTTTCTATTGCATTAACTGAAATGAGTAGGACTATTTGGTCACAAAGTATCGGAAGCAATGTCCGCCAAACAAATCACGCCAAATCTCTACCATTTCGATGGGATTTCATTGGAGCGAATTTTTCTCTCCAAATCATGAAGATTGACGTCAATTCTCAATTTCTCAAGCTCTTGTCGTTTTCGATCATAGGAATCAATGAAATAGAATTCCGTTTTTTATTCTCGCGTGTATATTTTTTGCTTCCGATCAGACCCTTATGGAATTTCTGTTTTTCGACCAAATATCAAGGATGTTCCAATTCCAGACAAGATTATTTGGCATCTTGAGTCGAAACCAAATTATTTTTGCAACATTACAGTTTAGAAATAAGTGATTTGATTTGTATCTTCCAGAAATATTGCACTAAAGAGAGTATAAACAGGGATCAGTTTCTCCTTTGCAGATTTATGCGTGAATTATTAAACAAAAAAACAACAACCAGTGTAGGTGTGGTTTCGCCACCCTACCTTCCAAAAAAAAAAAACTAGTGTATGGTGTAGTCCCGTGGCTCCTTTTGTGTGAAATTCGTCAAACTCCGAAACGCTGATTAATGCGATCGGATGCAGAAGACAGCATAATCTATGGCAACATGCATTTTGTTGAGGATTATATAAGATAGGGGCTTGACTCAAGTTTTTCTTAAAATAAAAAAAATAAAATTTAGATTAATTATTAATCACTACAAGGAGCAATGCTATTTTGTTCTCATAAGAAACAACTCTTAAAGAGATGACTTTAGTGTTTTTTTTTTTTTTTGGGGGGGGGGGGGGGGGACTTTAATCAAAGGTTATGAATAGTCCTAAATATTTAAAAAAATAAATAAAATGTTAAAATATCGAGTTAAAAATTTGGGTCTTTTCTGAGTTCAAAATCGTCTGTTATATATGGATTGCGTTCACTAACAAATATATATCATATTATAAGCTCTTTGAAGGACGACACTATACATGAAAATCAAACATCACTACTACTTATAAAAAAACCTATAAAAATGTACAATAATTTCACTTAGAGGTGTAAACAATTGTTATAACAATTATGGACCGAGTGTGATAAAACAATCATTCACCATTATTGCAGTCACCGCAATCACCTTCAATTTTTGACGAGTTGGTCTACATAAACACTAACCACTTTTCTTTTTCTCTCATTCTACGTAATATCCCCTACCCTCCCTCTCCTCTCCACAGATACCTCCCCGCCCCCCACACCGCGCGCTACCCATCCCGACCCCATCATCCCTCCATCCCGAATGAGACAAATAACATAACTATATGGGCGAATAACACTTAAAGGAATTACTAAGACAAATAACAGTACAAATGAGACAAATAACAATTAAAGGAATTACTACGACAAATAATAGATCAAATGAGATTAATAGCAAAACTAATGAAACAAATAAAATAAGTATATTGAGAAACCTATATTGTATATTTCTGTTACGATTTATTTTATTTATCTATATAATGTCTTTATTTGTCCACATAGATATTTGTATTTTTGTCTTATTTATCCATCTATATATTATATATTTATCTTACAAATTATTTTATTTGTCCATATAGCAATTTGTTGTTAAGCCGAGAGGCGACAGCGGGGAGGAAGGGGAGGGAGGGGTGGAGGGCCGAGGATGTGATCGGCAAGATGGGGAGCCAGGGTGTGTGTAAGAGAAAAGATGGGATGCAAGAGAGGTTGATGGAAGTAGGAGACATAATATAAGGATTAAGGAGTAAGTTGGTGATTACAGTGATTGCAATAGATGGTGATTGTACTAAACAATTCTCTATCTCTATTACCTAACATATACAATATTTATATAAAAAATAATGTTATTTAATTTTATATTTTCCCACGTATTAGACATCTTTTGCTAGTTTTCAAAAAAAAAAAAAAAAAACCTTATTTGTCTATTTAAAGTCCAAGTATTATTCTATAATATTTTAAATTATATTTAAAATTTTTCTGGACCTTTACCTAGAGCATGTAGTTCTCAGCATCCTGGTCCACATTAAACCGTCTAATTAGAATTGAAAAATTTATTAACCGACAGAAAATAATTAATGATTCAATTAACAAACTTTCAGCACCAGACAATGCCATACAGATCTAGGATGAAAACTGAATAGTTAGCAACATAAAGTACGCGTTTTACTCGAATATATTAAAATAGCAAAAATTATAGAAGAAAAAAAATATATCTCAGATTAGGTAGCATCATAATATCAGATTTAGCAAGTACAAGCTATAATCTTATGCGGACCTGAGAGCATGAATTACACGTAACGGGTCAGTAAACACGAGCACATTGGATCGCTACACGGAAGGATACACATCTATAAAGAAAGGAATCAAACGCTTTGAAGTCTGTCAAGATCCGATAATCCCTCTTTTCCATTTTCAAAATAGAATAATGAAAAACTAAAAAACAACTTAAAAACAAAACCCAGCTCAATAGATCGCCTTTTTCTTGGCGAGAATATTTTGGCGAAAAACAGAAGAGAAGTGAAAACAGAGATACATACCAGGTACTACACAAGATTGGTTTTACTGATTTGTGTTCATTTGTTTATTTTATATCATTTTTTTTAAAGTACAGCCATGTGAGAGACGACAAAGGTCTCGCCTTTACCATTTCGGTGCTCTTTTTCACCATTAATTTATTCTTTGTCGGCCAGGTGGGCCCCATTGTTGTGCTCTCTTGTTGGTTCTCTTCACTTTCATTTGTTTTAACACCAACTATAATTTTACCCCACCATTAATTAGCGAAATGGGTTCTCGATTGCATTTCTGAGAGCGACATGTGATTGTCTCTGACCTAGTACTTGATATTTCACGATCTTGTTGGACCTCTAGAGGTGCCTCTGTTTTTTTTCTTTTTCTTTACTTTTTATAGTGCAGGATAAAGGTTAATCTTTTGTTTTGTTGGTTTGCATAATAATGATTTAGAAAGATGTCATACTGGGGTTCATCAATCTTTTGCCTATTTCTTACTTTTTCTTTGATCTCAGTTTTCTCTTTGTAGCGCTTTCAAAGATATCAAAGCTCTGTTCTCACTTGATAGTTTCCCACTTATACCCCGGGATTGTCTGGGAAAAGAGGAGACAGTAGATAGCTTCTCCTCTTTTGTTGGTTCATTGCGTGTCTTCTTAGTTTTTCTACAAGTGGTCACTCAAATTTGACTGTTTGAGTGGCGATCAAATAGCTCCATTGAAGGGCTTGATTGGGTATTTGGGTTATTTTATTGTACTTCTTTTCAAATATTTATGATATGATTTGAAACAACTGGGAGTCTAGGAGACTTTTTATTATGTTCATTGATTAGCACTGTTGTTACCCAGAGACTTCAGAAAGAAGCATTTATTATTCCCCTTCAAAAATTTCATGCGATCCACCCCATTTTTCTCTTCCAAATATCTGAAGCATTAACTCCCCTACAAAGTCACACTTATATCCTCTTACTTTACTAGACTAAGGTTTCAGATCTTCAAAAGCTCCTTTCTCTCTTCTACTTAACTCATTTCTCTCTACTTCTCATTTTCAGGTAAAATGCCGAAAGACTACCCAAATTCGCCAAAAACACACCAAATACTCGAATCAAAGAAGCATCGAATAACATACATTTTAGCTGTATCCGGTCTGTGTCTAATTTTCTATATATTAGGTGCATGGCAAAACAGCACTGTGCCGAAATTAGACCCAACCCAAGCCATTTCAAAAGTTGAGTGTGAGTCCAAACCTGATAACTCCAAACCTGCCACCACCAACCCAGCTGTACCGTCTTTCTCGTCCTCCGGTGGAACCCTCGATTTTGAGGCACACCACCAGCTGAGTATAAATGAAACTGCTGCCACAATTGAGAAGTTCCCGGCTTGTGCTCTAAATTTTAGTGAGTACACCCCTTGCCAAGACCGGACCAGGGGTCGCCGGTTTGAGAGAGGCATGCTTGTATACCGGGAGCGGCACTGTCCCGGTAAGGATGAACAGATAAGGTGCCTGATACCAGCACCACCAAATTACAAGACCCCTTTTAAGTGGCCTCAGAGCAGGGATTATGCCTGGTATGACAACATACCTCACAAGGAGCTGAGTATAGAGAAGGCAGTACAGAATTGGATCCAGGTCGAAGGGGACAGATTCAGGTTTCCTGGAGGTGGTACCGGGTTTCCACGTGGGGCTGATGCCTATATCAATGAGATGAGCGAGCTTATACCATTGAGTGATGGGAGTATTAGAACTGCCATTGATACTGGTTGTGGGGTAAGTTCTTTTTATGTTTTACTCTTTTATATTTATGTGTAAAATTCTAGTTTTTGTCTGCAGCATTTGGATTTTTAGTTTAGCTATTTTCTTGTCCTCAGTGCTGTAAGTCTTTCCTAAGAGAGGGTATAGGCACAAAGACTGTATAGTTACTTCTGAAAATAAAAGGATATTAGTGACAATATCCTTACATTATTTCGGGAATTTTTTTTTTTTTTGTGTAGTTTACCTTTCGTTGATTTTATAGGTTGCTAGTTGGGGAGCTTATCTACTAAAAAAGAATGTTTTAACAATGTCATTTGCTCCAAGAGATACGCACGAGGCACAAGTGCAATTTGCACTGGAGAGAGGTGTACCAGCCATTATAGGCATAATGGCAACACAGCGTTTGCCATACCCAGCACGGGCTTTTGATATTGCTCACTGCTCGAGGTGTCTTATTCCTTGGTTTAAATATGGTATAACACCCCCTATTTATTCAATTTAGATTATATTTTTACTGTAACCAAAAATTATAATCTTGGATTATGAGGCACACCTATTCTGTCGAATAATGTGTACGCATTAGCTTGATCTCAAATTTAACATTGCTTTGGTGTCCTATAAACTTTTTCCTAGCTCAACTGTAACCCGGTCATTTAATTTATAAACAATTTTGGTAGACTCATCATAGCCCCTCAGATGAAAGTCACTTCTTTTATTTAAGGACAAATGATTTGTCTAACATGAAAGTTGCATAAGTATTGTCATGTGCTAGGTGATAATCAGGCCCGGAAAACGTGTTAGTCATGAAGTTTCAGATGTGCAGTGTGTTTTCCCTTATTAAAGAAAAATTGCATGCATTACTTTTGACAACTTTTGAAAATTCTGTTGTTCCGATAATAACACGAGTAGGTCTGCCCACAACACAATTGGTAAGAGGTAATGTGGTTATGGGGTCTGTAGTTAATTGAGAAATTTAATTTGCATTATGTGTGTGTATCAATTTGAGTAATTGGATTGAAATGTTTTTGTTAGGTTAAATTAGTGTTTTGTTCGACAATTCAAAAGTTTAGGACCAATTTAATGTTTGGTTTTATGTTTTTTAGCCTAGCAATTTCCAGTGAAATCTAACCATTTGGCCTTCAGTGTTTAATAAGCTACACGAAAATATGAGATTCATGATGAGCATAATGCCATCATAGTAGTACCAAATAACACTACATGGTTCACACACAGCTAAATGCTCTCTCAAGTTAGAGTGCAACATGCAATTCTTGGTATAAAGGAAAGTTTTATGACCCTAATCAATAATTTACTGTTTCAAAACAGATGGATTGTACCTGATCGAGGTGGACAGGATCCTTCGGCCAGGAGGATACTGGGTGCTGTCGGGCCCTCCAATCCACTGGAAGAAGTACTACCAGGGTTGGGAGAGGACGAAGGAGGATTTGAAGGAGGAACAGGACAACATAGAGGAGATGGCGAAGAAGCTTTGCTGGAAAAAAGTGGTCGAGAAGGAGGATCTTGCTGTGTGGCAAAAGCCAATGAACCACATTGAGTGTATCAAGAGCCGCAAGACCATCAAGACCCCACACATTTGCAAGAGTGAAAATGCTGATGCCGCTTGGTATGTTTGTGAAGTTCAGCTGGAGATCTCGTTTCATTTTGATTGAATTTAGTGTGTTTTGGGTTGATAACAACATCAGATAGCAGCAATCAGTTCAAATTGTAGAGAGCGCAATTTTTCCATGTGCTCCCTTGAGAATTTGTACATGTTTGCATAGGAAATGTCCATATTGACATTACACCACCCACAGTCCAACTCATTAAATCCCATAATTCATAAATTTACGCAATTTGTTCCCTCTTTCACCCTAATTTACCAAGAAAGGAACAAGGAGAGATGACTGATCCATTCATCTGATAAATATGGTAAAAGAGTTGTAGTCCATTCTGTAAGGTTGATTATGATGTATTTAACATTTCTAAGAGGGCATGCAGCATGACCTTATTACAGAAGACATTTAGTAAACTTGCACAAAAATGCAATAGTTTTGGCTGTTCGGTGTTATGGATGTTTGAACTTTAAATGGAGATATTTGAATTAAACAAAGGAGTATCTTTACAGGTACACCAAGATGGAAGCATGCATCACCCCATTACCAGAGGTAAATGATGAAGAGGAGGTGGCTGGGGGCAACATCGCCAAATGGCCCGAGCGGGCTTTTGCGGTCCCTCCGAGAATCTCTCGCGGGACTGTACCTGGCATAGACTCCAAGAAATTTGAAGAAGACAACAAGATGTGGATTGAGCGCATGTCCCACTACAAGAGAATGATACCACCTTTGCCTCAAGGCCGGTACCGGAACATCATGGACATGAATGCCAACCTCGGTGGCTTTGCTGCAGCTGTGGATAAGTTCAATGTGTGGGTTATGAACGTGGTGCCTGCTCACTCAGACAAGAACACGCTGGGCGTCATTTATGAGAGAGGATTCATAGGCACGTACCAGGATTGGTGTGAGGCATTCTCAACATACCCTAGAACCTATGACTTGATTCATGCTGATAATGTGTTCAGCATTTATCAGGACAGGTATTTCCAAATCATAAATTCACGAGCTTGGCCTAGGCCTAGAGGGTACTTTTACTGTCGAATTTGCTAATGAAAACTAGTAATTACTTCAGTTCTGGAAAGGTATTTTAAAAAGGACGGATATTATCAGGAAAGGACGTAGTGAGTTAAAAATAAATATACAAGCGCGAAATACTTGTTTCTGGTGAATGGATTTGTTTCTTTTTTTCCCTTACCTTAGCTTAGTATATGTTCTTATACAAACATGTGCAGGTGTGACATAAGCTACATACTGCTGGAGATGGATAGGATACTGCGTCCTGAAGGAACAGTCGTGATTCGTGACACAGTAGACGTCTTAACAAAAGTTCAGACGATAGCGAGTGGGATGAGGTGGAAGAGCCAGATCGTGGACCATGAGTCAGGCCCATTCAACCCAGAAAAAATTCTGGTTGCCGTCAAGACTTATTGGACTGCTGAGGCCTCCACCAAGCACTAGCAGTAGCATATGTTCGCTAAATTTTTTTTACCCTTTTCCTTTTAGGTATAATGTGCTGTTTTTGTAATTGTTAGTTGGTTGATCGACACTTTCTTATATCTAATACTAGTGCAACAAATTTAAATTCTTTATGCCGAGGTAGGGTTAGGATAGTATAAGCTCTTATTCTGATGTGGGGCTTCTTTTTTTGGGTTGATCATGTTTTGCTAAAACTGTACTGTTACAGAAACATAGTACTAGTTTTTTACTATGAATTAAGCTAGTTGAATATTTGGAGTTCAGGAGGCAAGGCAAGAGGAGATGGATTATGGACATTTATGGTGTGATACTGTCCTAGTGGTCCCAGCCATTTTGTCTGTATCCTAGATGAATCTCTCTTGTTTTATTCCAGAGTAGGAAAAAGTAGCTTTAATATTAATCGACCAGCATTTAAGTTCTGTTCTCGGTCTGTATGTGCACTGTAGACTGCAGTGTTTTATTTGCAGATCTGACAGTTCAAATAAAGTCTACATAAGTGTAACTGCTTCTATTAGTATAAAGTCAAACCTAATTTGGACGGTCCGATTTGAAGTAAATATAGTGTAGGTTTTGAAAATATCATATCTATGGACTAATAATTCCATACAATTGAAGAGCCGAGTGCATGCTCCAATATTTCATATGCTTGCCCTGTACTTTATTACAACTTGAATAAGGATTCGTTTAACATTTCTTTCGATGTATCTACATCATCGACCTAGCTTGATGCAATAGTTTATATTAACATCATTATTAATTACGAAAACTGGTCATGTATCAAGACTCAAGAGACAAAATAATACTACAAATATATTCCTTATGGTTAGTAGGTGGAGGGGGCTATGATAAAAGAGGTAATAATGAATTAGATGTGTTTCTTTTCGCAGTTATTTAGTTGCAAATTATTTTCTCAACTCACCCAACATTATAATTTGAGGGATAAACGACCATAAGCATTCAGAGATCAAGAGGAAACCTTAATTCATTTTGGCTTCATATTCAACATTCTAAGTTTCTAACCAAACAAAATCTCATCATCATTTATTTACCAGGCCATTTTCGGACTTATCTGTGTCAAATTTTGGGCCCAAATTGTACCCACTTTAACTAAATATAAATATATAATTGTCAATGCTTGTTTGACGACAAATCCTCAACACACAACTAGCTTTTGTGTCACTAATTGCTTAAAGTTGTCTAGTTGTTGTGATTAGTTTTGTTGCTGCTTTGTGAATGCGTATCTAACTCCTTGCTTGCTTAGGCTCTGAGAGTGGTTTCCCTCCATGACACTCTCGGCTTTTGTTTGTTTTTGTTGGTTGTACTCCTGACTTTTTAGTAATGAATTTGCTTGGTTCCTGCTTGGGGGGTTTCTGGATCCAAAAAAAAAAATTTGTCAATGCTTGTTTATCTTTGTCCGCCTTTCTCATAGGGACGCTTAACATTGGGGAAAACCACCTGTCATTTCGTAGTACGCACGTAGACCTTTATGTATTTAACTAAAGTTGGGGAACTACTGATTTTCTGTTTTAAAATGGAATTTTTCTAACTGTAATGCCTGAACTTCGTCCTAAGAATTTTTGGATGTGACAAATTGATCGTCAAATATTAAAATATAGTTGCTTGATCTCGTATATGAAAAGAATCTGCTACCTATCACCAATAAAAGATCTCCTTTCCATCTTTTGCCAAGACAGTTTTGATGAAACATGCCACACGAATTTTTATACAACAATAGCGTAAATCGATTGTAATTTGTATACATAAAATTTAATGTGTCATATAAATAAAAAGCATATGCAAAAAAAGATGGTATAGAATTCATACTTTCAATGCATCAAAACTCGTTCTTGTGTATTGTACATGATTTGTACTTCTGTTTTATATAAAATTATAAGGTAAATTAATATGCATATATCAAACACCGTAAAATTAAGACTGTCAACGGGTACAGTATGGTGTGGTAAAAGACATTTTCATACCCGTACCCGTTAATATTTTTATGTACCCGTTAAAAATAGCTTTATTCATACCGTACCCGTACCCATTAAGAATTAACAATAAGGGTGGGATAATGGTACATAACGAGTAATAATAATAATTGGATAATAATTTAGATATAACAAAAATCATAAAATTTATAATGTGCTAAATAAATATACGCATAAAGTACAACATTTGGATAATACTTTAGATGTAACAAAAATCATAAAATTTATTCTTATGTCAATTGACATTCAAAAAGTCTATATAACTAATTATAAATTATAATATAATAGAGTGCAAATTAATTTTTTCATCAACATAAATAAATTTTGATGAAGATCTAAACTAGTACCATATCTTACGAAATACGCTAATAACATGATTATACATACATATTTGTTTGTAAAATTTTACCCATTAAATAATATATATGAAATAGCCCTCACCCGTACCCGATAAGTTAACGAAAATTTTTTTTTATCCATACGGTCCATACCTGTTAGCCTAACGAAAATAAAATTTTACCCATACTCGCCTTATCGAATACGGTATGGATAGGGTAAGCGAGTTTCATTGACAACCTTAATGTAAGATAAGGGATAACTGATTATTGATGATAAAAATCTCTACAAAGTAAATAATAATGGATTGACGATATTATACTAATGTAAAAAAATTTCCATTAACTAAATAGTGTACAATTAATATTCTGTTTTCTATCTTAGCAAACAATATTATTTTAATACCTCCAGATAGAGTGACGAACTTAAAAAAAAAAGTCTTCGTATTAACCTTCCATGCCTAATTAGGGACGTCTTTGGTAATTATATAGTTCTCTAATGGTGATCATATATTAAGACATGGACAAATAAAAAGTTTTATTATTCTCATAAGTAAGAACAATTTCTGTGCACGATCAATTCTTGGCACTTCAATAAGTTACAGGAATATTGCAACGTCCGCATTTTCATAGTATATTACAAGGCATATCCTTTTTTTTTTTTAGTTTTTTGCCAACCTTGTAGTGGAATTCAGGACTGCCTAATTATTGTGCCTCCCATTATTTGATAGATTTTACACTTTTTTTCCAACTTCAGAGTTAACTACAAAAAAAAACGATCCATAAACATAAAGTATCATCATATTTTCCCTGTAGTCCTAAAACTTTCTAAGTTATATCAAATTTATCATCGACTTCCGTTATAAAAATAGATGGATATTTATTTAATATCCACAACCACAAGTACGAAGTCAAAACCGTTTGACCTGAAATTATTTTCAATTTTTTAATAAGAAAATATTTTTTGTTGGCATCGTGAGCTTTGGAGGGAATTATCGCATTAACATCAATATGAACGAAAATATTAGCTGAAACAAAAATATTATTAGAGACATTAATGAGGACAAAAAATGTTTCCACGAAATATTTTCACTAAAGCCATGATATCACATCATCAAGTCAACTTCTCGACTTCATGAATCTTTGGACATAAAATTAATTCACCTTTATGAGTTAGAGATGAGACCAAACTGATAAATTGAAACTTTTTTTGCTACAAATTGGAACTTTTTAAAATAAGATCCAGCAGTTTGTATCTGTAAACTGTAAAGTCAAAAAATAATGAAATAAATAAATTCCAAGGACCATTCATGTTTATTTTAGGACACTGTTTGTCCTCAAGGACCTCAACAAAAGTGTATGGTACTGGTGATAATTTAACATGATAGCTTTCAACTTTTAGCATCTTCATTTTGTTCAAAAAAAAAAAAAAAAAAACTTTCAGCATCTTCATCGTCATAATTAAGTTGCGGTATGCTAAAGTTGATTTCCGGTTCCCTGTTGGTATGTTTTTAGTTGTTTGTAGTGCGTGTACTCTTATATAAAAACCCTTTTTTAGCTCTTTTGATTTAATAAGGACTTAGCCTAAATGATGATGTCTCCCAATAATCAATCACAAAAATTGAAAGAAATGCATTGATTGGATACCTTTAGACGACGGGTATAGAAAAAAGCTATTGTGGGAGAATTAAACAAGCGTGAATGGAATTGTCCGAGTGGAGACGCCAATTTATTTTTAAACAAAGCCAGGATTTATTGACGATCCATTGATAATAAGATAAAATTGGTGTATAATATATTGGTTTGTACTTTTAGGAGCAAGAACATTTATTCTTGTAAACTGAATAGGATTAAAGTTTTGCATTTATTGGTATAAACTGCTTTAGCAAGTGCATAAAAGCTAATCCTACATAAAAAAAAAACTATTCTCGTAATATTTTTTGGCACCGGTACCATAGATAAATAGATAGTGGTACCGGTGCAGTAAAAGGGCTAGTTACATGAACTCGTTGATGTACTAAAATGTAATTCTTAATATTTATACGAAGCTATTTTTAGAAACAATTAATTCTTTCCGCTTCCTAAATAGTAAATACTGTCTCATTGTTTTCGGTCTATAGTCGTTCAGGATAAGAAATAAAAATAGATAATTCTTATTATCACTGCTCTAGCAAAAGATAACAATCATCACTACTCTAACGAAGGTTAAATTCGGTTAAATAAAGATTTAAAAAATTTATAAATGAAATCAAAATCTGTAGATATTTATATATAGGATTATAAATTAAATGGTCAAATATTTAATCTATTACAAATTTATAAGTATATACCAAATATCAAAAGTATATTACGAGAAATATGTCATACACCGCACGAAAATATGCAATGTTGGATCCGCACAAATGTCTCTTACAAACTATTTTATTGTATATCTATTCTCATTTTTTTTTTCATACAATAATGTGGATTTTCTGAAGTATTAATAAAAATTTACCACCCAAAATCAATTTCTAATCTCCACGGACTTCTTAGCCAAATCACAATTGGCTAATTGTTATTTCTCATGGATTTTCTCTACGCTTCGGTGAATCAAAAAGAAGAGAAACCAGTTGTTGTTTTGACTCATCTTCATTTCTAAATTCAATTATTTCTTTTTTGTATTATTATAATATTTGCCGTCCTCAAAACGATATGCTCTTTGATAACAGAAATTAATTGACTATTTTAATGTTTCAAATAATTGAATCAATATGCATCCGGGTAAATTTTATCAGATACATAAACTCTCTATTGACCATTTCAGAAAGAATGAAAGCTGGCAAAAAATTTAGTGCATTTTGGTATTTTTAGAGTTTGCTTAATTGCTTTGGTAAGTTGAGGCTACCAAGTTTACTGTATGACTGTATGTCTGTATCCGGCCCTATAATTTATGCGGGGCTGATAACCATCATCCTCAAGATTCATCATCTCATCATCTCCATTAGTTGGATTAATTGCATTCTGAAAAAAGAAAGAGGATGATGGGATGATGGGATGAGCATTAATAACTATTTTTCATTTTCAAAATGCTTTCCCCATCAACCTGGGACTCATCCCCTCTCTCCCTCTCTATTTCCATTAATAACTGCCATATGCACAACTAGAACAATTAGTTTTTTTTCGAGAACAGTTAGTAACATTAACTAGAACAATTAATATTTTTTTTCCAGAACAACTAGAGCAATTAGCTTTACAACTAGAACAATTAGTTTACCAATTAGAACAATTAGTATTTTTCTAGCAAAATTATTTTTTTCCAGAACAACTAGAACAATTAGCATTTTTCTTCAACATAATTATTTTTTTCCAGAATAACTAAGACAATTAGCTTACCAACTAGAACAATTATTTTACCAACTAGAACAATTAGTATTTTTTCCAGAACAACTAGAATAATTAGCTAACTGTTCTAGTTAATATATATAATTGTTCTAATAATTATTTTTACCAACTGGAATGCAATTGATAGGAAAATTCCAGAATAAACGTTGGCTAGTATATTTTTCCAGCACATTGGATTAATTGCATTCCAAAAAAGGAAAGAGGGGATGAGGATGAAGGGGATGATTCCATCATCCCTTAGACTTTTCTATTAATAAAGATATGTTAGATAATTAATGAAGACTTGGGGATAATAGAATGATAGAATCTATAGGATGATGGAAAGCAATTTCCATAATTTATGTAGTCCTTTTCTTTTTCAAATTTGTTTACCAAGCATTTTGCTGGGTTTATTAATATTTTATTTTCTATGCGGCTATGCCAAACCATTGAACATTTGATTGAACAGTTCAAATCTGTTCAATTTGGTAATCGAAATGCAAATTGGGCCCAGTCAATTAAGCGATCTGAACCGTTTGATTTCAATCCGATTGCTAATAAGACATTGACTAAACCTGCCTTGCCAAAATTAACGGCATCCGATTAAAAAATGTAAAATCTGATTTACCCCAACTAATTAATGAACTGATTCTAAAGATACAGCTCTCAAGAAAGAATAGCTGTTTTGAGTTTTTTATATTGAAAATTATCATAATGACCCCGACGAATCTGGTATTTATTTATTGCTTTTCAAACATAACCACAGAGAAGATTTCCTTCCAAATTATGTAAATTGCAAACAGCCGAACGACAAAGTTCACACATATTATTGAGAAATTACATATAAAGAAATTTAAGAAACTATACAAATTCTGTTGTATAAAAGATGAAACATTAATTCCCAATACACTAAATTCCACCTTAATTATAAAAAAACTTATAAAAGAAACCAGCTAAACTGCAGCTCTCTACACTTCTTTTTCGTCATAATCAACAATTCATCAACGAATTGAAACATTGTAAAAACAGTATAAAAGAAAAAAAAAATCAAGCACCAAAGAACCCCACAAAATGCGGCGCATGATGGTGCGATCCATGGTGATGCCTCTCTCCGGCAACCCCCGCAAACTCCCGATCAATTATTGCTTCAACTTGGTTAAAACGATCGACCCGGCAGGGGATAACAATTGCACCTTTCTGTTCAAACCCAAATTCCTTCTCTGCCTCCTCTAGCATCTCGACGAAAAGAGGGTGCCTGAAGTGCTCCACCGGAACAACGAATCGCTTCTTCTCCTCCCCTTCTAAACCAACCCGAACCGTTACGAACCCTTTCGGCGGCATTGTGCGGCGGCCGAAACTAAACAAACGATGAAGGGACTCTTCTTTCATGGAAAAAGTTGTTAGACAAAAGAAAATAACTGTAAAACTTGGGAAAAAGAAAGAAAATTAGAGCGCTTTTTTCACTATTCAGAGAAAAAGATGAATTGATGATGGATTAGAGAGAGAAAGGCCAAGGATCGGAGCTAGAAATGGTGAGGCGAAAGATGGTCAGAGAAGACTCGCAAAGAGAGAGAGGAACGTTGGACATGATTTTTTTGGAAACCCTATGGAGAGAATTTTGTTTTTTTTCCAGAGAACGAGTTTGAGACTTTGAGTTGAGAAACTGAGAAAGGGATTGGGGTGGGATGGAGGCGGGTTTATAAAGCACTCTTATCGGATTTCGGACGTAATATTCCTTCGGATCTGCTTTCCGTATAGCATTTGGTGCAGGTGGATTTCGGATTTGTGCGTTGCTTTGAAGGTAAGCAAGAAAGTTGCGCTTAGAACGGCCAAGTATATTTTCACGAAGAAAATTTACGTCTGTTTACAAATTCTGACGTGGGAGCATTTTTGTGGTATACAGAATACAGGTATTTCTTTTAATTTGTTGTGAAGTGTATGTGGGAACGAATCATGTGACGACTTGCGGCATTTCTAGAAAAGAATGGGTCCAGATTTCAGACCGTGGCGGTGTTATGTTATTCAGGTGGTGATTTTACCGGGTCAACAGAATTACGGGTCCCACTTGTAAGCCATTATGGTCCAACAAGAAATGCACCGCGTTCCTTTTTAAGTTTTAATCTCTTAATTAAGATGGTAGTATGAGCGGTCACGCAGATGTGTGGGGCCTTGTAATTGAACACGTGGCTTAATTTGGGTGACACGTAGATCGTCACCCAAGAGTTTTGGCCATTTGGGTGAACGAATAACGGAATAAGCATTAGTGACGTTGTGTCTGACGTCATAGAAGGTAACACCTGAGGGGAGCAACAGTCAACAGCGTAACAATTATTAAGTTACAAAAGTGGTCAAATTTTGGATTTTTGTGTTTTCTGTCTTGTGGTTTTTTAAATGAAATTATATTTTTTGTGATATTTTATAAAATTGTATGTTTATTTTTTAAACGCGTGTTGGGAGTAATATTTTTAAAGGTTGTGTATCAAACTTTATGCAATTTAAATACCATCCAAAAATCCTTCAAAAAGCTTTAAAAATAAGCCGTTGAAAATTTAGATATTTTAAACATGTATCAAAATTTTGACAGTTGTTAAAAATGTCAATTAATACCACCACCCTATTATAAAATGCACTGATTTGGTTATACTTTGTAATTTGTAATAATCTGTACGTATATCTAAATGATTAATTAAAGAATAAGTTTACGACATAAATTAATTAAACAAATAATACGAAGTTTAATTAACAAAGATCCTCCGCTTTATATATCAGAGAATTAATAACGTTATTCAAAAGTTCAGTTTAAGTTTGATAATTAAGGAAGGGAACGATAATTTGTCCAAAAAAAATGTTCGTTCACGGCTGCTTCATCATTCACTAGTCTACACATTGCAAAAGAAGACATGCAAAGTTGACTTGTCGAACTCGTCAATTAATTAAAAAAAAAATGTTGACGCTTATCTAAATATCAATTGACAAAGTATAAAATGGCAACCATTAGTTAAATTGTAGATGTTGATTATCCTTAAATTGTTTCAATTTTTTAGTCTTCATTTATAAAAACTTTACTAAGAAACACTAACCATGAACTTTTAAAATATTGGTTATATATTTGTCAATCAAACTTATTGAAATTATGTATGATTATTCATTCGTTTAATTTAGAATGAGTATACACATGTGAAAGCTAGTCCATATAGTGCTGAAATTCGTGGCCACATCAATAACAAAGTTATTAAAGAATTTAAATACTATTTTCAAAGAACATGTAGGTAAAATCTAGAAGAAAATATTTTTGAAAAATTCTTTTTTAGAGGTGCAAATACAAGCTAATTAGTTCAGTTTCCATGCAATATGCTAAGTCAACACGTATGTGAAATTAAATGCACACGCCGGAAAAAGGTAGAAAGTTGGAAGTTGAAATATATAAACGATAAAGGAAGATGCCTTCTACATGGATATGCTAAACATGTTCCAAAACACTTTTTCTTGTATAGGTTGAATTTGTTTAGCCGTTTAGAATTCTCTCGTGAGAGAATAAATTTTTGGACCCGAAGAGTACCTCTTAAATAATAAATTCATCCAAATCCTAATCTCAATACAACAGTTTCGCAAGACTAACGTTAAAGGTGGAAGCCTGAAAGCCACCAAAAAAAAAGAAGCATATGTTAATTTGGGACATCACCTATTAATTTATTATTTTTTAATAATGGTGTGATATAGAAAACAAAATGAAACTAAATTCTTCTACAACGACAATTATTATCATCAGAGCATTTATCTCTAACAAGGAATTCAACATAATTTGAACATATCCATTCACCTTTCAAAAGTAGATTAATAATTTTGTGCTTCTTTAGAAAAATTATTGTGATAATCAATTAATCATCAATGGTGCGTTTGGATCATCCAAGAATAAAATTAGAATTAGTTATTCGAAGTAAAAAATATTATTCTTAAACTATCAAGAATAAATTTTTTTAAATCTAGAGTGTTATTTTTAAGTGCTCTAACATCTAGATTAAACTTTTATTTCTAGAATGTTTGAATCATCTTCTTAATGTGGATTAAGAAGTGATTGAGACTATTTTTTAAGTTGAATTAAAAAGATAATTCAAACATTCTAGGAATAAAAATTTAATCCGGATGTTGGACCACTAAAAAATAGCACTCTATATCCTCAAAAAGTTTATTCTTGATCGCTTAGAAATAACATTTTTTACTCCGAATAACTAATCTTAATTTTATTCTTAGATAATCCAAACGCCCAAAGATTTAGCTGGACGTTTATCGGGCTTTGGCTAGCTGTCCCGATATATTTCTAACGACTTGTTAGCGCGGTGAGATGCAAAAAGGTGTGTTGTCTAAAAAAGTAAGTGGTATGCGGGACCGTATGTCATGAATAAGCGTCATCTAATTTGCGAGATTGTTGGCCACTATTCCTTAAAAAAAATTGTTGGCCACTTGGTCGGTGCAAAAACTTAACAGGGTTCGTTCATAAAGCAATTTAAAATATCTGGCTCGACTGGACCGACCTTACGGACATGATTTTCCTATCAAGAGGTACAACGTTTTTTAAGCGTACGTACATATTGCTTGCTTTTGCAGAGCAAATATTTTAAAAAAATTTAGAAGCACTTTTAAATTTAGTTAATTAAATTAATATTTCCTGTACTATATATATGCCGCCGGTTCAGAAAAAGTTAAATAATTACAGTCGAATATTATTTTGAATTTTTATTGAACCAAATATATAATTTACTTTATTGAATTCGGTACCATCATTTTATATAGCCACAAAAAAAAAAACTGAACGATGAATTCAGCAAAACTAGAAAAAAAATAAAAATAAAAATAAAACAACTAGTAATTCGCATCAACTCGATCGGACCTGGGAAGAGCAACACCCACCTGAGACTGACCCTCCCCTAGACCTGATCAAGTGAGCATCCGGGTCAGATCTGGTCTCTTGAACCAACCCATACCCGGTAAGGCGGTAACAGGTAACAAAACGGCTCTACGTGTTGGCAAAAGCGTAATCAGCGTTTGACGCGAAGAAGGTTGGAGAAAGCGTATGATCATGTAATGTGTAAAACCTACACTAAGTATGAATTACCTTGGCTTTAACCTTAGTTAAGTATTCAATTTCGATTAGTTCAGAAGCCTTTTCGTCTTGGGGAAGAGATAATTATGGTTAAATGTGGTATGGACTGAGTTTCAAGTCAAATGGTACAATATTTGGGTAGTTTCAAAGGCCTGCATGCCAGCTTGAGGTAGCGTAGGAAGATTATTAATTTACTATTTTTTTTGGTATTTGTTGTTTTCAGTTGTAGTCAAAATTATATACAAGACATCAAGTCGCTTTTTTAGGTTGTTGGTTAAAGTTTGAAAAGACCAAAAGTCGTTTGGGGAAGTCTATTAATGTTAGGTACTCCTTTCAGGCTAGAAAGCCAGAAAAGAATATTGTAACCAGAATTTCATCCCATGAAGAAATATCCATAATTACATCCAGGGACGGATTTACATTCAATAAAGTGTCAATGTCACCCCTTTCTTTTTTTGTAAATAATATTACTAATATTAATATTCATAGTTATAAAATGTAACTTTGTTATATGCACCATATGTTTGAACCCAAAAATATTTAGATGATTTTTCATCGTTGAACCCCATACATAATTTATAGTGTCGACTGTGAGGTTTATTTATTATTTTTTTTTGGAAAGATCAACAATATATATTTGCAAGTGTTACCATAATAAAAAAGTATATAATATGACCGCATGGAGATGCATTTCTTGTTATTGCCTTAGTTGTTTGTGCGCCTCATAGCCCAACCAGATAACAGCTGTGAAATTAACGAAATCACATCAGGTAAATAAAAGACAAATTAAAAAAAAAAGAAAAAAAAGTTATCCAGCGATGCCCTTTTCTTCTTTCCTCGATTTCACATATTTTACTTTACTGAAATGAAACTCGATCGATCCTCTCCTCTTTGCATCAGACAGAAAAAAAATTTCATCCCTCATCCAATGCTCTTTTACGGAAGAACAATAGAGAAAAAGATATTATTTTTCAAATTTCGCCTTTTTTTTATGAAGTCAATTTTTTATGATTATAACATATTGAAAGTCCGGTCTAAAAGTTAAATTGTTGTTTGAAACAAGTCTAGAACATATTCAATTTCTAATTTGTATTGTTTATTTTAATGACAATAGACGAAAACAATAAACTTATTTGGTGTCATTATTATCAAACAATGTAATAGTTTTATTTTTTTTTTAAATCTAACTACTTAAGGGCAATTTTCCTCTTAATATTTCTCTATTGGATTTACTATGGAGTGTTATGAAATTAATAAATATGTGGATTGTTCATCTTCATATTCCCACTAATCATTTATCTCCACTATACATTTATATCCATGATCTCCACTACCAATTTATTGATCATTATGTGAGATGTCATTTGTAGCCTATAAATAGAGGCATTGTAAACTTGTGTAGATGATGTACAAGAAAGAATGAATGGTTGGAAAGAGATAATGAAATTCTGAAATTTATATTGAGCATATTGTCTTACTTACTCTTGAGATATTGTTTATTATTTATTTCTTCCACCCTCATTTTACAACACATTATCAGCACGAATTTGCTCGGAAGGAATCGCAAAATTGTTTGCACAAATTGCTATGAAGAAGTTGCAAAAGTTTTGGATAAGTAAGAATAAATTGCTCAAAGAAATTTTGAGGTAAGTAAAAGATTTGATTGATATCATATAATTTATTAATTTTAATTTTATTTAAACTTTTGATTGCTATAACTTTTTTGTTTGAAATTTTATGAGAATCATTCCCTGAAGTGAATGATGATAAAATAATAACTAGAAGATATTATTGGAACTATATGTTATTTAGAACCCGAAGTTCTTATTACATGAGAACCTGAAGTTCATATTTTGATTTAATGTTATTTAGAACCTGAAGTTCATAATCATTTAAATAATTTATTTAGAACCGGAAGTTCTTGTTATTTGAAGTAATTTATTTAGAACTGGAAGTTCTCAATATTTGAATTATTTTTTTAGAACTAGAAGTTCTATTAGAAATTTAATATAACTAGAAGTTATGGAACGCCGCTGAATATTATTAAATAAATAACCTGAAATTATTATTCAAAGTTGAAATTTTTATCAAAGAACCAGAAGTTCTATTCATTAAATAACCAGAAGTTATTATAAGATACTGGATGAAAAATAACATGAAGTTATTTCCAATTTAATATATTAGCACTTATTATTAGTCATTGAATGAAAAATAACCTGAAGTTATTTCAAGTAAATTATTTAAATTGCGCAGTCAAACGATTTAATAACCAGAAGTTATTAAATAAAATTTTGCTATAACCTGAAGTTATAACGCTAAATTAGAATTATTATTATTATTTTTTCTCTCTTTATTTATTCATTTTATTTATTTATTTACTTATCTCTGTTTCATTTACCATAACCTGAAGTTATGACATTAGTAACCTGAAGTTATCTTGATAATAACATGAAGTTATGATAAAAGCATGCTAGTACTCTTGAAGAGTTTTTCAAAGAAAAATGTCACCATCAAAATCAAAAGCTCGTTATAACATGTGAGATTGCATAATTTCAAATATGGTTGTGAGTATAATTCTCCATAATTCATATCTCAAATTTGCTCCTGTAGTAGCAAAAGATACTCCAAGTTAGTTTCAAATTAACTAAATACAAAGTAAAATAACGAGTTTCTAATGACTTAATCAACAAGTATGATTAACGTGAAAATCCATTCCCTGAAGCGAATGTGATTATAAATTAATAGATGATGTTGACATGGTCGCATTAATTTTTTGCAATGAAAAAGAAAAACGTCTTGAAGATGTTTGTGATATATGTGGTATGGAAAAATATTGATAACATACCAGCAGTACATCCAAATGCTTTTATCAAGTTTCATTATGTAAAATTTTTATTTATGTTTAATTTTTATATTATGTATATGTTAATCAAGGAAAAGTGACTGACGCAATAATAAGTAAAGAAGATCCATGTTTGGTTGATAGCGGAACTACAAATACAATATTGAAAAATAAGAAATATTTTTTGCAATTGCATTCCGGTATGACTAATATTCAAACTATATCTGACTCAAGCAATATTATTGAAGGCTCCGGAAGAGCTTGTATTTTGTTACCTGAAGGAACAAAACTAATAATAGATAATGCATTATATTCGAGTAGATCTAGAAAAAATCTACTAAGTTTTAAAGATATTCGAAAGAATGGTTATCATATTAAAACTATGAATGAAAGAAATTGTGAATATTTTCATATCGTATCTATTATAAATGGCCAGAAAAAGATTATGGAAAAATTGCAAGCATTGCCTAATGGACTATATGGTACTTATATGAGTGTAATAGAATCAAATATGGTCACTAACCGGAAGTTAGTTGATCCAAAATTATTTACATTATGACATGATAGATTGGGTTATCCAGGAAATATTATGATGAGGAGAATAATAGAAAGTGCAAATGGGCATCCCTTAAAGGACCTGAAGATTCTGTTATCAAAAGAATTGACATGCCAAGCATGCTCTCTTGGAAAACTAATTACTAGACCATCTCCAAATAAAGTTTGACCTGAAGCTCCATCATTTTTAGAACGAATTCAAGGAGATATATGTGGACCTACAACACCGCCATGTGGACCATTTAGATATTTTATGATTTTAATTGATGCATCAACGCGTTGGTCACATGTGTGTTTATTAGCAACAAGAAATGTTGCATTTGCTAGATTATTAGCACAAATTATCCAATTGAGAGCTAACTTTCCGGATTATCAAATTAAAAGAATTCAACTTGATAATGCAGGAGAATTTATATCCCAAACTTTTAATGATTATTGCATGTCTATTGAGATTACTGTAGAACATTCAGTGGCACATGTTTATATACAAAACGGTCTAGCAGAATCGTTTATTAAAATATTGCAGTTAATAGCTAGATCATTACTTATGAAATCTAGTTTATCATCTCCTGCATGGGGACATGCCATATTATAGTTGTTGCACTAATTAGATTAAGGCCAACTACTGATTAGAAGTATTCTCCATTATAATTGGTCTCCGGAAGATAACCAAATTTGTCACATTTAAAAGTATTTGGTTCTACAATATATGTTCAAATTTCTCCTCCACATCGCACAAAAATGGAACCTCAAAGAAGGTTGAAAATTTATATTTATTTTAACTCTCCTTCTATTGTCTAATATTATCAAATTTAGGGGAAGAAAAACAAAAGGTGGATAAACAAGTGACATGAAATTCATCATTATCCTATCTTGATCCCCGAAGTGGTCAATGTGAACTTGAAGTTCAAAAGATTATAAATTTGTAGAGAATTGCAAATGAATTGCCTGACCCATTCACAGATATAAATAGAGTCACTAAATCACATATTCTAGCTATAAATGCACCCGCTCGAATAGATATTACAAAGATATCAAATAAATCACATGAACGTAGAAAACGTGGAAGACCAATTGGTTCTAAGGATGTAAATCCACGTAAAAAAAAAGAGCAGAATAAAGCAGTTGGTAAAATCCCAGAAGAGGTTTATAAGGTTCCAGAAGAAACTAAATCTCCAGAAGAGATTAATAAAATTTCAGAAGAAATTAAATCTTTAGAAGAGATTAATAAAGTTCCAGAAGAAACTAAAACTCCAGAAGAGGTTGATGAAGTTCCAGAAGAAACTGAAGTACCAAATGATTATGAGATTTCTATAAATTATGTAAAAACTGTTACAATATTGAACAGAAATGAAACTCATGTGGATGAAATTTTTGCATTCGCTATAGCGAAGAGGATAATGTGCCAAAAACCATAGAAGAATGTAGGCATAGAAATGATTGGCTTAAATGGAAAAATATCATACAAACTGAATTAAATTCACTTGACAAACGACAAGTATTTGGACCAGTAGTCTAAACACCTAAAGAGGTTAACCCTGTAGGTTACAAATGGGTATTTGCTATTAAAAGAAATGAGAAAAATGAAATTGTGAGATACAAAGCAAGGCTAGTGGCACAAGATTTTACACAAACATATTCCAATGTGGTACAATCGACTTAGTGAGTATCTTTTAAAAGATGGATATAAAAATAATTTAGTTAGTCCATGTGTTTTTATTAAAAAAAAATTCAAATTTAGGTTTTGCAATAGTTGCGGTTTATGTTGATGATTTAAATATTATTGGATCTCCTGAAGAAATTGAAAATACTGCAAAATTGTTGAAAAGAGAGTTTGAAATGAAAGACCTTGGTATAACTAAATTTTGTCTCGGCCTGCAAATCGAGCATTTAAAGAATGGGATATTTATCCATCAATCAAATTATACAGAAAAAATATTAAAAAGATTTAATATGGATAAAGCTCATCCCTTGAGAACACCAATGGTCGTACGATCGTTAAATGCAGAAAATGATCATTTTCGTTCCTAAGAAAATGATGAAAAAGTACTTGGTCCTGAAGTACCATATTTAAGCGCAATTGGCGTATTATTATATCTTGCAAATAATACAAGACCTGATATTGCATTTGCTGTAAATTTATTATCAAGATATAGTTTCAAACCAACCCGAAGACATTGGAATGGAATTAAAAGTGTTTTTCGCTATCTTTGCGGAACTCGTGATATGAGACTATATTATCAAAAGGATTCAAAATTCAATCTAGTTGGTTATACAGATGCTGGTTATTTGTCAGATCCGCATAAGGCGCGATCTCAGTCAGGATATGTATTTACTTATAGTGGAGCTGTAATTTTATGACGGTCGATAAAGCAAACTCTGACTGCCACATCATCAAATCATGCTGAACTCATTGCTTTATATGAAGCAAGTCGAGAATGTGTTTCATTAAGGTCAATAATTCAAAATATTCAAGAAGAATGTGGGCTTGAAAATATCAAGGAAAATCATACTTTATTATATGAAGATAATGCAGCTTGTATAGCACAAATAAAAGAAGGATACATCAAAAGAGACCGAATTAAGCACATTGCACCAAAGTTCTTCTGGGCACATGATCTACAAAAGGAAGGTATAATAGATGTTCAAAAAAAAATCCAATAATGCAACAATTTGGCCGACCTATTCACAAAATCTTTGCCAACAAGTGTTTTTGAACAACTCAGAAAGAAGATAGATCTACATCGACTGAAGGATGTTTAATAATATCAAAATGAGGGGAAGTATTATACACACTGTACTCTTTTTTCCTTATCCAAGTTTTTATCCCAAATGAGTTTTTCTTAGTAAGATTTTTAATGAGGCAGATAAATTGGTCCAGAAGTATCATATTAATATTGATCCTGAAATATCATATTAATAGTGTATAATCAAAGATGAACATCCAAGGGGAAGTGTTATGAAATTAATAAATATGTGGATTGTTCATCTTCATATTCCCACTAATCATTTATCTCCACTATACATTTATATCTATGATCTCCACTACCAATTTATTGATCATTATGTGAGATGTCATTTGTAGCCTATAAATAGAGGCATTGTAAACTTGTGTAGATGATGTACAAGAAAGAATGAATGGTTGGAAAGAGATAATGAAATTCTGAAATTTATATTGAGCATATTGTCTTACTTACTCTTGAGATATTGTTTATTATTTATTTCTTCCACCCTCATTTTACAACATGGAGAAAATTTTAAAAAGACTGCAATCTCAAGGTGATACTTCAATCTTTCAATTCCCTAAACGGGTTCAAGTTAACCCAAAAAACTATTCAATTGATCCCGCAAAGCGACTGAAGATTTTAAAGTACCATATAAATGTTTTTTATTTAATGAACCCCTATAAACTTTTCTAGCTCCGTCCCTGATTACATCTTAAATTTAAGAATACACGCCAAAAAAAATGGCACATAACCGCAGAAAACGTGATACATATTGCTGTGTTAAGAATAAGCCCCCAGAAAAAGGGACCCATGAGGGCCGAGATGACCTGTTCCAGCAATGCATTTCTATTTTTTTTAATCCTTGTTGGGTTTAACTCTAACTCTCGATTTGTCGATTTGCAAAACAACACCAAACTTCTTATCTAACCATTTAAATTAGTGTCCTCTAGTGATTATTTTGGAAGAATGACTTGGAGTGAGTCAAACAAAGCTGCAGAAGACCGCTGAAGATTAGTTAGATAGTCAGAATTGTTTAAGGTTGTAATTCTAAACCAATCTCCTCAAAATTCTAAGTTTAATGCTCAGATTTTACTAATAACGTTATACAACGTTTTCTAGCGTTATACAACGTTACAGAACACCTCCAACTGTGCCTAGTCGCAAAAACAGCCTTCATGCGTTACACAACGCTTCATTCAGTTGTGTAACGCTTAGTCAAACGATGTGTAACGATTGAAGACGTTACACAACGGATTGACCAAGTCAGAAATCTTTCTCTCTGCACCTTTGCGTTGTGTAACGGTTCCTAACGTTACACAACGGATCAAAAACAAGCGTTACAAGACGTTTGTTTAGGAAATTCTAACGCTTTGAGGTTTTTGGCCATTTTGAGGGTGTTCTGGCGTATGTCGTGTAACGTTATGTCCGTCACACAACGTTTTGTATTTCAAACGTTGCACAACGCTTCCTAGCGTTATGTAACGCTTGTTAACAACTTTTTGAACGTTGGAGTCTTCTGTTCAATACGTTATATAACGTTTTAAAACGTTGTGTAACGTTTCTGACACCCTCCAACGTTATTGTCGAATTTTGTTTTATTTAACGGATATATTGATTTCGGAGCGTTGTGTAACGTTATGTTCAGAATTTGACTGGTTTAGAGCTCTTGGCGCCCTCTATATATATCAGACCTTTTTGAGCTGATTGATGTGATTTGATACCTTGCTATATCCATGCTTTTGAGCTCTAAACCTGAGAGATTCATCCTTTCATCTAATTGAGCATTTCTTAGACAATTTGTAGAGATTTAGAGAGCATCAATCAAACCCATAGTTTTATAGCTAAATTATTGAGCGATTTGGTTGAGAGCCTCAATCTTTGTTGCTATTTGGTGATTAGTTAGAGGTTAGGCCGATCCGCTTCGAGATCCTTGTGACGAAGCGATTCGGTTCGCATTTGTAGACCCGTTCAATTGGAATAGAACGGAGCGCGCCCGTTTTGTGGTCGCGAAACTCCCGGAGACGTACGACTAAGGCTAGCTTCATCTAGCGGGTCGGAACTCCGTAATCAATCGCTTGTCATCTCTCTCTCTCTTTATTTACTTTACTTTTGACTTGTGCTTGATTGTTTGTGTGTGAACTAATTTGAATTGTTTGAATTGTTATTTTTCCGCAAAATTGTCCAAACCGGTTTAGGATTTGAATTTGTGCCTATTCACCCCCCTCTAGGCCTAGTTTTAGGGACAACAATCCTTAATAAAAATATCTCTCTATGCTATATAAAAATAAAAATGCCTTGTAATGTTAGGAAATACAAATATGTTGCTCAATTTGTTTTCTTATTAGACGGAAAACAAAACATATTGTTGCTTCGTCTAGCTATTGATATTCAACAACAGATCAAATCGAACAACACAAACAGGTGTTTACATGCTAGATTTGCGTGTAATTACTCTTAGATCCGTGCTTTTATAAGAAGTAGAGATTATTATGTTTGAAACTTAAGAACATTATTCATACACATAACTTAATTTGTTTGTATTTTGAAATATGAAATTCACCAACTAAAATACATGTACCCAGACAACATTTTTTCTTTTTTCAGTGAATGCATTCAAATTTACATATACTTACAAATAACTTTCTGAGACAAAAATATTGTTTTCGGTTATTCTTTTTCTTTTGAGAAAATATTGTTGTAGTCTTGGTAAAACTGTCGAGCATTGACTAAAATTTACATAGAAAAAAAAAGAATCAACAATAAAAAAGACTACATCACAAAGAAGAAAAAAAAATAAAACAAATCACTTCTGGGAGCGATTGTCTAAAGCTTAAAATTTTATCCAGCATCTGCATTAATCTGCCGTAGACCTTTGATCTGCAATGGCTCGAAATTGCACGAATCACAAGGAGGCCAAATGGCTGAGAACTGCACAGCATTCAGACTGCTCTGTATGAGATCTCAACCTGACCTTGGATCTGTTATATATTTAACATTAAAGTCGGTGTTACTTCTCAAACATTAAAGACCCTTTTCTTCTTGGAGAAGTGATCATGTCACTAACTACCAATGACCAATCCTAAGTGGACAAATTTAAAAAAAAAAAAAAAACTACCAATGACCAATCGTTGTGTTCTGTTTTGCATATGGGAACCCTCAAGAGTTTCTTTTGGAGTAAAAAATGTAAGGTTGAGTATTCTAGTAAGCTAGGCTGTTAGATGCTGGCTAGGAAATTTATCTTATACGGAGCAAGTTGTTTATTTGTGATTATTAAATGTTTTGAATTTGTGGATGTAAACGTAAGATATGCTAGGCTACTACCTTTTTATTTTAATTTTTTGCTTGGTCCGTGTCCGTTCCAATATGAAATTGTCACGATAATTGCGGAAAACCTATTTGACCCAGTCAACAGAAAATAATAATAGATATTATATCAAGTTCCTAGGAGGATCTCGGATGCCAAATTTCTGATAAGAGGTGTTTCTGCCTCTTCGGACTAAACAATTTAAATCATGCCAGCCCAACTGTCATCAAAATTGGACTTTGTGGAGTTGGAAAAAGCTATTCCCCCGTTTGTTTGTGACTTAAAAAGTGGTTATGCATTCTTAAGTCATCAAACACCTCTTACATAAGACGTCTTAAGGTTGTATAAGTTATGCACCGGTTCCCTTTAATTTTTTTTCCAACAATACCCCTTAAAAATAATTAACAATAATATTTAATAATTAACAAATAATTAATAATAATAAATAAATAATATTTAATAAGTAACAATAATTATTAAAAAATCATAATTAATAATAAAGATTAATTATTAAAATTAATAAATAATAATAATTAATAATATTTAACAAGTAATATTAATTATTAAGAATAACGTTTTAATAATAATAACAATTAATTAAAAAATAATTAATCAATAATATTTTTTATTATTAAATAATTAATAATATTTATAATATTTAATTAAAAGTAATTATTAATATTTCATAATAATAAAAATGATTTATTATTATCATTAATAAATAATTTTTATAATAATTAATAATTAACAATAATTAGTAATTAATAATATTTAATAATTAACAAATAATTAATAAATAATAATATTTATAATATTTAATTAAAAGTAATTATTAATATTTCATAATAATAAAAATGATTTATTATCATCATTAATAATTAACAATAATTAGGTTACAACGTATTATTAATACATAATACTAATTCAAATTTAAGGACATTTTAGTCTTTTGACATGAATATATGCATGCATTAAGTTACCCATCCGGCCATCCTTACTACACAATCAAGCATCCATTACATAACACTACAAAAATATTTAGGCATCCTTAACTTATGCAACCCCTTACTACACAACCAAACGCCCCTATATAATTAACAAAAGATAAGGATTAAAATAGAACTGTATATTTTTTTTTTTAGTAACAAGAAGTAATCATGCAGTCGTACTTGTGGAAAATACAAGAAATATACATCGCCAACCGAGCATTTCCATCAAGATATTTGTTGTTTCCTATTGTACCTTTATTTACGGTATGTTGTTCATCTTATACAATAATAATCTTCAACATTTAATCTTATATACTAGGTATTGTTTCAGAGGCGACTACCCCTGTAGAATCAGTACAGCATCCGAGTTTTACTAATTAGACCTCTCTTTGATAAGCCTTCAGATTTTATTTCTTGTGTAGATTCATGGTCATTGGCAGCTCCAAATAATGAATACAGGTAGGGGTGTCAAACGTGCTGAAACGGAACGAAACACACTAGTTCCGTTTTTGTTCCGTTTCTGGTAACGTAACTCATATCAGTTTCGTTTCCGTTCCGTTTCGTAAAACGGAACCGTTTTCTGTTCCGTTAGCTGTTCCGTTCTCCATTTTCCATTGATTTCAGCCATTTTTCATTGATTTCAGCCTAATTTTTGGTAAACGGAACACTAACATGTACCGGTACCAGTTTCGTTTCCGTTCCGTTTTCAGAAACGAAACAAAAAAATCCTTCCATTAGCTGTTCCGTTCGGACGGAACGGAACGAAAACGTGCGAAACGACACACTTTTGACACCTCTAAATACAGGTTCTTTGCAAGTGCAAACGCGAGAGATGCTGGGCGTTTCGTGCAACTAGTCTGACGACCAGAATAGTTTGTGAAAAAGATATAAATTGTAAAAAAGAAAAATGCTACACTTCCCCGTTTTCTTCGCAAGCCCCCACACCACCAAGGCCGCCAACTCCACGAAAAAATATAAAAAAAAGATAAAGAACACTTGAAACTCTTTTGAAAAACTAACTTCTGTACTTTTAAAATCTCTCCTTTTACATGCACTCTCTACAAATAAAGGAACAAAAGAAATACATGAGGACACCTATCTAGAATTGCACGAATTAAATAGAAATAAAAAAAAAAACAAAAAAACACTAGGTATTGTTTCAGTGATGACGTCTCGCATTGCTGTTTCGCATCGTCACACCATGTAAAAATTTGGTGTATCCTAAGAAACTTAGCTTTCCATCGGACGGCCTTATCCAGTCTCGAATTATGGAGTAAGCTGAAGACGAAAGATTCATCTCCTACAAAATAGGAAAAGGAACAAAACTTGTCTTATTATTGATGTTACTCAGACCTATTACCCAGCACTCCAGTTTACATGATACCAAAAACCAAATAAACCTGTGCTGGCATATATAGTAATTGGACTGATTCTGACCGCAATTAGTAATTGATCACAGATAAGGCATCTTGTGTCAATTTGAGGCTTAGTTTGGTATAATATGACATAATACATGGATTAACTGAGGCAAATCGACATAACTATAAAATTATAGTCTATAAATGAGGCTCAAATGGGCTCCTGCGATAGAAGTTTTTGAAATTAAAAGGCTCAAAGAAATCTGCCTAAACCCATTTCTAATAAGACACTATTAAGTCAACAGGAAAAAAAAAACAAACGAAAAGTGCAAACTGACATTGGCTAATTCTTCAATTTTGATGACCCGATTGCCCTCTAGCTCAAAATACTCAAAAGCAGTGGTTGCAATATGTTCCCAGTCTTGCAATGCTTCCAGCTGGTATGGACTAAGAGTAGCTGCACAAAACTCTTCGAAATCCATTTTTCTGTATGATAGTGGTTCCAGCTGACATGAAAGTAAATGAATTTACATATTAGTTTTATGATTTCCATACATCCAGGTGGCAACAATTTAACATAACAAAAATTCATAATGAGCTCAAAACACACTTCTATCAGAAACTGGCACTCTACCTTTTTATTCTACTCAAATATACATTTTCTGGCCATATACTTCTTATTCCTAAATTCTGTCATATCTGTTTTCATTCGTATACCTTTATTTCTTGTGTACCAGTGGCATTACTTCTCTCTTTTATTTCTAGTTATGAAAGCATACTTGGATCAAAGTTTACAATTTCATCCTAACTCTAGCAGAGCAACAGAAATTAAATAGCACAGATATAACTAGCAGTGGCATTGTATACCGCATTCAAGACTTCGTGTACTCTGGACTCTTTCATGGCATCTGTAGCATTTTTTAGAAGGGCCTGAAAAGATTAGGCAAAAAAATTTCATAACAACAGACGATTGATATAAAGCATGTATCAGTAAATGCATATAAAAATGAGGGAGACTGACCGATTTGAAATTATCAAGGGATACGCGCCCGTCTTTACTAGGTTCAAGCAGATTATACTGCGATCTAATGTAGATAACCTCATCCTCAGTTATAGCTTTTGACAAAGCCTAAATTTTAGAGGTAAACAGAAATCAAATATGAAGAACACGCAGACAATAGGTTTTAAAAAAGCTGGCTGTTGTATAGTGTATTGTTAAATTAGGTAACATTGAGAAGACACACTGTCGATAAAGTGTCTTGGCAGAGCATTTAATTTAGCGAACATTGATGAATTCAGAATAATTCACAGAGGAAAAGCATTTAAAACCCAAGCTCTTAAACTAAAACTTCAATGAGGGAAGCTTTCTTCATCAAAATGAGAACAGGAAAAGTAAATAATAGTAAATTACACAAATTGGCTCCTAACTATTATCTTGTTCCCTTTTGTGTTGCTAAAAGTTAATCTAACCATTTCTGCCCCGAGACTTTCTTTTTTTTTAAAAAAATAAGGGCATTTATTTATAGAGGCATACCCACAGTTAATAAAAGCTTTTCCCTCTTCCGCTCCCAATGAGAATTGAACCCGTTACCTTTAGATAAAAGGCAGAGTCACTGACCAGCTGTACCAAACTCCCACGTTCTTGTCCCTAGACTTTCTAATTAATAAAATTTGGTCTTGGCAATATTTTTAGTATAACTGTGGAGTTCCAACCCATGTCGCAATCACCACTTCAGTGGAGTTGTGTTATTTACTAAAAGATATGTTACCCATGCGATGACATTTTAGACTACTATTAGTTATGATATTGATTAGTTTACAATGAAGAAAAGCCACAACCCAATTGCTATTGATAGGAAAGTATCAAACTATGAAAAGTGTTATGTAAATTATTGAGCTTCCATTCTACAGCTGTAACTTCATTCCTTGGTTGATTTTGAACAAGAAAAACTCTTTCATTTGATACAAACTAATACAAAAAAAAAGTAATTAAGTACATATAGAAAATGTTAATACCTTTAATGCAGCACGCTTGAAAGGGGTGGCACGGAGATATGCCTTGACCAACTTGTATATAAAGATATCCAAAGGAACTTGCCTCTGCTGATCTCTGAACCAAGGGTGAGCTGCCATTGCAAAAAGATTTTCTAGATTAACAAAGTTCAAATTTAAAGCATACAAGAGGACAGTAATTCATATCAATGGTCCCCCAAAACTTAAAGAAGTTCCTTTCTGGTCCTTAAACTAACATTAATGGAGAGGCAAATATGGCATAGCATCTTTTAATGCACTGAACTGTCAACAAGGTGATCAAGAAAATGAAAGATGCAAAAACTAAATTGTTTCACATTTGAGATCAAAGAGCAGTATTAAAGGGCTATGTACCAAGTAACCAGCTATACCAATTATTATCAGCATCAATCCATACAGTTACCGTATAAGACTGCTGAAATGGAGCTTTCACAAGCTAGCATCTGGTACTCCACAAGTTTAGAGTATAATACACAAATGTTCCTTAAGCATCACTCATTTCCATTTGGTCCTTATAATTTCAAAAATATAATTTGTATCCCAATTTTTTCAATTGCATAGATTATTGTACCATCAACCTCCATTGAGAAGTAAACTTTTCATCAATCTTAGCTTGTAATTTTAGCATTTGCAAATAACATTAAAAAAACAACACTGACAATGTGAATTAATACTTAAAGCATCATTCATGTGATGATGATATGATGTGTTGATTAAATGCACAATAGCATCTACGACCACGTTATCATAAATTAATCCAAAAATAATATTTACATCTATTTTGACATGGATTTCATCTACATTTGTTCTGGTGATAATGAATGACCAATTCAGCAGTAATTTGAAACTTTAAGAACTAACATGTTACTTTTGAAACTTTTGAGGACCAACCTGGGAAACAGGTGATACTTACAGGATTATTTGTTTATATGTTGTCTTTAATTTGCTAACATGCATTCCAAGTACTAGTTAATCTTTTATTTAATTTTTTTTTCTTTCCCAAACTCCACCAGGCACCAAGACTAAAACCTAACAAAACATCTGGTAGTCACTGCCAAATTAGTTACCATAAGGTAACTAGTTCCCAAGTTAGGACCAATTCAGCATTAACTTTTAAACACCCAACTACTATCCACAAATAGATGTCAATTTGGATTAAATCTACATCTATTGACCCTCAATAGTGCAATTATGCCTAATCACCAACCCAGCCGTATCTCACTTTATTGAGCAACTAGCAGACATGCATGCTAATGGTTAAACAAATACCCACTAATCGATGGTACTGAATCCTACAGGCCAAGTGCAAGGAATAACTCAATTAAACCCTAATTCACATAAATTCTTTATCAACGCCAAATAGGCAAAAGAACCAAAAAGGTAAGGTAATTAGTTTGACAATGCACTGTACTAAACCAGTGTGTATGAATTCCAATCCAAATCATATAATTATTTCAGAAATATAAAATAATAAAAAGCAAAATTACTGAGAGCCTGTGCAGCTGTCATTCTTTTCCTGTAATCCTTGTTCAGGAACCGCCTGACAAAATCCTTGGCCTCAGGGGAGATGGAAGGCCAGGGAGAGTCATCATAGTTGGGATCAGCCCGCAGCACAGACCGGAATATTCCAGACTCAGTACGGGCCCAGAAGGGTCTGCTGCCACACAACAGAATGTAAGTGATCACACCAATGCTCCACATATCCGCCTCAGTGCTGTATGACCGATGCAGCACCTCAGGTGCCACATAGTAGGCGCTTCCTACTATATCGTTCAGCCTTTCATCTGAGACAGAACAAAAAAAAAAACGTATTGAACTGATACCTGAAACTTTATATCGGTCTGTGTTTTGCCTTTGTGCTATGCTGTAATTGTGACTAAATGTTGAAATTTGTTTAACACTAAGTTCTGGAGGTAATATGTAGCTGCATGTTACAAATAACAAATGATCCAATATAACACCTGAAACCCATTTTGAGCAAAAGAGAAGAAGGCCACATAGTACTGCTATTTCACCAACTCTTATACGAGCCTAAAAGATTGTTAATGTTTGACTTGAGATGACTTTACTTATTCCTAACTTATACTTTTGAAGCAACAAAGATTCTATCAAACCATAACAATGCATACATGCATTGCTGCCACATATGCACCAGCATGCTGCATAGGAACAAAATTTATTCAGCTACTTCATTAAATATTCACATTAACAGGTGACCATCTTTTTGGCAATCCAGGATTTATTAGAAAATATTGCCTATATTACAAACTGTTTCAATAGCCAACTTCAAAAGTACTTGCATATTCAAAAGCTGCAAAGATATTATGAGTTTACAACCGATATAGCCTATGACCCCTTTATTGGTTAAAAGATTAACTGCGTAGTATGTGCGAAAAATGATCATAATTTTGAAATAGTTTTTATCTTAAATAAAATTGGTGGGCGGTTAGCACTTCACATAAGCAATTTGATGTATAGTGAGGTCAGTTCTAGAATTCAATACAATAATGTAAAGGGTGATTTAGATTTATGCCACTACAAATGTTAGAAATTAGTGATATTCCATCACTAAACGACAAATTATTTTTATGCCATTACTTAATAACAAAATTAGATTTATGCCATCGGGTGATTAATATGACAATTTTGCCCTTTTGAATATGCCACTCTAAAATATTAAAATTAGAAATATTCCATCACAAAAGAAAAAATTAGTTTTATGCCATTATAAAATTACAAAAATTAGTTTTGTGCCATTATAATATACATTTTTATTTTCAAAATCTGTTGTATTTCATTATATTAATTATATATGCTAAGTCAATTGTAGTATATTATTAATTATACCTAACGTACATCCAGATTGCAAACCCACAACATTAATTATCTGGACATTTTTAGTTAAAAATATATTAAAGCTCGTAAATGTATATATGAACTTTATAGTTTGATTAGTGGATCAATCAACAGTACCTCTTCATTTTTCTTCTTGTAAAAAAATTATGTATGAAACTTGTTTGCATATGATATTTATTTTCACAATATATGTTTAGAAAGTTAGATATGTTGGTCTCGTCTAGTCTAGATTCATGGTTCGGCATCGGAACCACTCATTTAATATATATTGCACTTTCATTTTTAATTTGTGTGATAAGATGGTTCATCAATACATGCAGATGCAGGTCTTTTTTTTTTCCCTTTTCCGTTAGATTTTTTTTCTGTAAATGATTTTACAAAGGGTATTTTGGACATTTTTTACAAGTATGACAAGTTTTAGAGTGGCAAATCTTTGCCACTCTAATTTTAACAATTTTGGAAGAAATTAATGGCATAAAACTAATTTTAATAATTTTATAATGGCATAAAAATAATTAGTAATTTAAAAATGGCATTTTCCAAATTGTCAATTTCCATAGTGGCATATATCTAATTATTCCTAATGTAAAACAGAAGCAATTGCATCTTTTTTATTCAAGATGGATGACCTGTTAACTTCTCAAGTATGTTTACACCAAAAGAAGCAAGAACTAACTACCTTTGTCAGTTTTCACACTGGGTCAAACATAATTAATGTTAATGTCGACAGCATGAACTGTCAAATGTCAGATTATTAAAGCAACCAAATTGAAATGTGAAACGTTACCCATGACCCAGACCAATTCAAGTTACCTGGTTTTATAAAATCGGAAAGACCAAAATCAATGATCTTCAATACTGAATTTTCTTCTCTACTGCCGAATAAGAAGTTCTGGTTGAAAATTCAAACAACAATTTCAGCAACAAAATCTATAATAAATTAAACAAGAAATGACAAAAGATAGTCATTTATTTGAATGGGAACTACAGGAAGCTTTAGAAATGTCAAACCTCAGGTTTCAGATCACGATGTACAACACCCTGAAGGTGGCAAAATGAAACAACATTCAAGATTTGAACAACTATTGCTTTAGCATCCTCCTCCGTGTACCGCCCGCCTCTTAAATGTAGCACAAAAAAATATTTTAGGAGCTTATATGCATAAAAGATATATCAATTTTAAAGAAAATGAAGGTTCTTAATAAATTACCTCGACAAGATTCTGTCCAACAATTCCCCGCCTTCGCATAATCTTATAAACAAGACGACAACAACAGAAAATCAGAGTAAATAACAAGGAAATTCCATTGACATGGTACTCGTTAAGGTATTCATAGGTTGCTGGATAATACTGTAACCAGTATGGTGTGCAATATTTTTTTTATAGCATTTGTAGTAAAACGTATTTTAAAGGTTAAACATCATTTGAGCTAAGAAAATAGCCGCAATCTGCTTGTACCTGAATACTATGAAATTTGATACACCCCCCCTGGTATGGTCACATACCAACAAATAACATGTATATTTTGAAGATGAAGAAAAAAAAATTTTTCCTAATTCATTTCCCAATTAACTTAACATTGAATGGAGGAAAGTAAAACAACAGAAGTCTTTAAAAACATACTCCATGACTATGTAGACATTATCGGCATCTTCACATGCATCATAAAACTTTACCGTATGTGTATGACCCGATAAAGCTTTAAGCATCTTCACTTCCCTTCTTACATCTTCAATTGCTATTGCGGATGTCATCTGCAGCACATTGAATAATTATAGAACAAAGCTATTACAAGATATATTTCTAAAATGTAGAGCATCATTTCTAGGAAGTATCATTTGAGTTTGATATCTGCAGCAGCTGAGTTCGAGTTGAAACAAATACAACAGTTTCTTCATTAATTTTCAAATCCGATATAAATTTTGTCTATAAACAGAAACCAGTTGCAAATTGGGCATAAGCACAACAAGATTATCTAGAAACAGGATTGCTAGCTTAATAGTTAAACTATAATGAATAACTCGGATGAAATTCAAACAAAACCCATAACAGATTGAGACAGCGGAGGTTTGTTTTCATTAGTTCAACATCGAAATGATGAGGGAAAAACAAACAAAGGAATACAAACAAGGGAGTTTGGGGAGAAAAAGTAGTTTGTCGGTAATATCTAAGTTTTATGTCAGACTTAGGGGGGAAAAAAAAAGCGTCTGTTTCTTATTTGAGGAAATTAGCTTTCGGCACTTCCATTGTAGAGATGCAATTCTTCTAGAACAAATGGTACTGACAATGTACTCTAATTCGAAGTCGTCTTTCAAATTAAATCATCATTTCATTATTTCTATTGGATCAGATAGACAAAAACCCAAAAAGACATGACTGACGACGAGAAAAAATAAGATAAAGGGAAGAGGCCAAAAACATAACTGGACAGAAAATTCCAAAAACAGAGATCATAAATCCTTGAAAGTGGAAACAAACAAAACAAAACAAAAACGAAAAACCAAAGAAACAGATCAAACCAGCCCCCAGAGGAACAGTGTTTTCAGTACCTTGGCTTTGGGAATGATCTTAACTGCCACGAGCTGTCCCTTCATCTCTCCCTTCTTCGCACGCGCGATGCTTGTGTGCCCAAAATGCCCCCGTCCGACCTCCTTCCCAAGCTCGTACTTTGCTCCGAAATTCTTCCCAAACCCGAAGCTCTTATCCAGTCCATCCAAAGGCGCATCACCATTGCCGTTTACGATGGAAGTGGGGGCCGCAGCATCAGGTACCTGGTTGTCAGGTGTGGGTGGGGCCCGCTTGGCGAGAGAAGCCTTGATGTGCTTTGCGGGAGACGGAGGAGGGAAGGGACGGCGGAAGAAACGACGAGGAGTGGAAGAACGCGCCGGAGAAGGAGCGATGCCCGGAGGAAGAGGGCTGAGCCAAGGGCTAGGAGCGGCGGAGGCGGCGGAAGTCCTGGAAGGTGTGGAGGGTTTGGAAGCTGGTCGGGGAGATCGGCCGTGGTGGCGACGAGGAGACGCCGGAGGCTGGTGGTTGGTGTGGTTGGTGTAGTTGGAGGTGGGGCTGGAGACGGAGGTAGTGTAGGTGTGGTGGTCGGCGTCGGAGACGGGAATGCTCCTGGCGTAGCACTGGCCCATGTGGGAATGTGGTGAAGCCGAAGCGAGGTCAAGGGGGTAAGAGAGACGAAGGAGAGAGAGAGAAGGGTTTTATAGCGAGAGAGAGCTGCAGAAGCTGACATTGGACTTGGACTTGGAGCACCGGGAAAAGAGATTTGGATTGTCTATGACGTGAATGGACTAGTCGTAGTGTGTGTCAGTTTCTGACACGTGGGTTAACAGTGATTGAGAGTTATGTTTTGGTGGGCTCCGGTGGCAGTGACGAGGGTGCCTCATGATTCGGCATTGGAGATGAGTGGACTCTGATTATAGAGCGAGCGTATCAGCATAGTAAACTGGCAAGGGGATTAATAAATAGATGCCTAAGGATACGTGCCTAAAGCAAAAAAGAAGAGATTAAAAAGGAAATTTTTGTAACTCATGATGTTTTACTGATTGAATTGAATGGATCAATTGTGTTTATGGGCACTGACCCATTTGAAGGCAGGAAGCGGCGACAGATATGCCCCATTATTATTCTACCACATAGCAATAAACAAATTCCACATAATATTTATCTCACTTGGGAAATGAGAGTTACTTCGTAAGCGCATGAACTAAACGTAAAAATTTTAAGTTTATCTGATCCCTTATATATATACGGTTTAAATCATTAATTATTATATTTTGAAATCGTGGCACAGATATTAATTCTAGATAAAAGTTCAAGATCTTGGTTTCAAATAAAAAAAAAAAACAAAAATACCGGATCAAAATTACAATATTTTTTTCTACCTGCAATTTTATTTAATTATCTTTACCATGATCAGGAAAAGAAGGAATTGGCTAATGTAATGTGTTCTTTTCATTTTTTTTTAAAGATTACTAATGAGACGTTGCTTTTTCAATCAGTGTCTAAATGACTCAAGTTGCCAAATTACACTATCAAAAAAATAAATAAAGTGAATTTATCCCATACGTATGTGTTAAAATTTCAATAGAATATTGTTTATTATTTTTCATAAAAAATTTATTTTTAGCTACCCATAATTAATTAAGATAAAATATATGAAAAAAATGAATAATGTTGAAGATTATTATAGATTTTGCTCAAGCACATACATTTGATAATCCAGTACGAACCCTTAAATAATTCTGTTTAGTAAAAAATATTCATTTTGATTATAATTATTATTTTTTCATACTTTTATGTTTATTTTTATTTTTATTCATGTATAATAATATTTGAGAAATGCTAGTGTCCAATATATAGGACGGATGGCTCCATCCAATACGATCATTTTTACGTTTTTAAATTTCAAATGACCGATCCGAACGTTCAATATGTTCTCCATATTGAAAACTTACAATAAACCAATTTTTACATTTTTTTCGAATTTTTTTACTATTTTTTTGCTATTTTTGAAAATTCATGATATAAACATTATGGATCGTCCAATAACAACAATTTTCTAAAATACAAAAAAATAGTAAAAAAATTTTGAAAAAATGTAAAAAATGGTTTCTTATAAGTTTTCGATATGGAGAACATATTGAACGGTTCGGATCGGTCATTTGAAATTTAAAAACGTGAAAACGATCGTATTGGACGGAGCCCATCCGTCCAATATATTAGACTCTAGCATTTCTCATAATATTTTCTTAAGTAAAAATTTGTCCAGTAAGTAAAGCGGATGAACCGGGACCAAATCGAGTGCACGCGGTTTACCAAGATACTCTTTGGGATAGCCAGACTGATCATACACTATGTGGAATGAATCCGATCACTGTTGAGTGTTGATTCTTTGAAGTACCAATCTGAAAAGCAGGATACATATATAGAAAAGTATTCTTGGGATATGTTTGGAGGCAACTAGGATTAACATATGAATAGTGACCCTATTATTATGTTGCGGAGTGATTTAAACAATAAAGTATTTTTCTAAATCCAACAAAGCTATAAAATAATAAAATTGTATTTTTCGAGATAGTAATAATCCAAACTATACAATTCAAATAACATTAATACTGTTTTAAATAGCATTGGATTAGCACTTTTGCGTATTTATTTGAATTTTTTTTACACTGTTCAAACGCACTAATTCAAAATATCATTATTTTCACATTATTTCTTTGGACATCCAAAAACACCTCAATGTATATTCTTGATTGTAAACATTACAAAAAAAATTATATTTTAAAAAATAGGAAAAACACGTTTGAGATATCAAGCTTGACTAAACACATGCATTTAAAAATTTAGAAACATACATTATTATTTCAATTCTTTGATATCTAGTATTTTAATGCATACATTCAACAAAAAAAATTGAGTAAAACATTCAACAAAAATTTAAATTATAGGTGAATTAGTAAGATAAATATAAGCCAATTGATTCCAGATTTTCAAAATATGCCTTGTAGATATGTATTGTTTTGATTTTTTGACATGAAGAAAATTTTGTTATATATATATTTAATTTGATCTCTTCATTTTGTTCTATAGTTTGTACTTTTACTTTCAACATATAATTAGTAAGTATTGTTAAGTTAATAATTATATATTTTTTAATTAGTAAATAGTTGATCCCATTCAAAAAAAATATTTTGCATTCACCTTTGGTTTTTTTTTTCTGATGAAAAAATGGGGGTCTAGCCCTCATCTTTTTAAATTAAACAAAAAGTTTGTACAAATTTTAGCCAGAGGCTAAAAGAAGAAGGAAAAAAAAAACGAAAAAAACGAAAAATTAAAAAAAGAAAGAAAAGATCAGAAGTGCAGTGAAAAATAATTCTATCAGGAGGTAAACCCTTCAACCCAGAGAAAGAATCAGGTGAGGCCCGTGAGGAGCTTTGCTTGTTATTTTTAAGTCGTCCCTGCGATTTAGACATTTTTTTTCTTTAAAACGTTCTTGTTATTTTTAATACAAATGTTTGTTTTGAAAATCGAATACTGATACAAAAACATTGAACTAGTTATTGGTGAAATTGTTGCTCTTTATGACTAAGAATTCAAATTGAAATCCCACCACACTCTACTTTTTTTGTTTTTTTACAATTTTTATTTTCCTAGGAACAAAAAATTAATAATAACAAAGAAAACACAGCTTGAACCAGTCGGGACGCTTCGCCTAAAAAACAGGTCCCGTGACCAATTACCGGCCGGTACAACTCAGTTTTAGAAAATTTATTTGATACTTAAAAAGAGCACCTCTTCGGTCCTCCATCTAATAAATTACATAGTGGTCCTTGTGCTCTTGATACATGTCAGTAAATTCGAGAAAACAAGTTGGCTACACTCAATAACTAAACAAGTTAGATACGCTCAATAATTATTACTTGTTCTCTTTATTTCCGTCTAGTTTCCGTCACTGAAAATTTGAAAATAGTACTGTGTTTTGGGCAAAGAAAGAAGTACAATTGGATACGGCGAAGACATCCCGTTGTTTTTCTATTAGAACTTAGAAGCAATGAGATTGTAAGCTTTAACAATGGAATTATTTTTCTTTATGCAGTACTATATTCGTTTTTATATCTTATATTATGACCGAAAAGCATTAATTAATACATTCTGATGATTTATTAATAACAAAAAGATAATTCTGACAATAAATATTGTTTATAAGGAACACAAAATTTGCCTACGGTCTACGGACGTATTATAAGTAGAAAAAAATAAAAAATGCAAAATAAAATCTGAGGACCTTTTCAAAAAAAAAAAAATAGCGCAATAAATAATGCCTGAAGAACACGAAAAACAATTGACTTTTCAGCGATTACGATTTAGTTGTTCCAAATTCATGTTTAGTCGAGCAATTGGAGACCTTTCCACCCAGGGGCGAAGCTAGGATTTTGTGTCAGTAGGGTCCGTAAAATTTTTTTGCTGAAACTAGATGCATGATGTAATGTTTAATATAGACATAGTATAATATTAATTTTTAAATAAAAACTCTAAAATAATGTTACATAAAAGAATTCATGAGAAATCAAATATATATTATAATAACAATAAAAAATCTAAAATAATATATTTAATATACAAAATAATAATTCTAAAGTCAAGATAATAAAAAAGTACAACAATTTCCTATGAACTTTCATTTTTTTAATAATTTTGCATAATAGGTTCATTAGAAATGTCATTGAATACTTATTTTTATATATTATAAATATATAAAGATGAGAGACATACAGAGGAGTTCGGCCACTATTCAAACTACAATATTTCTGATCTTTTGTGGCGCTTGAAATTTTTTCTACAAGAGTAGTATTTAGAATTTTTAGTGACAGTTTTTATATAATATCTGAATTGTATTTTTGATCTTCTGTTGTAGCTTTTATTTATAATGTCCTAAAGTTCACAAAATATTATATAGACAAATCATGCAATGCGCGAGATTCACGCTAATATATATGCTACAAATAATTATTCATCCAAATATTCCATTCTATTCTAAATTTTGTCTTAATAAGATTCATTGGGGAGGAATGAAGAAGACGATTAGTCAGGAACAAATGCTACATGGGTCCTTATGCGATTTTTTGGACGTCGTTATGCAATTTAAATCAAACACGATATGTCTAGCTGGGTCCTTCAAATTTTTGAGATGGGTCCCTAACTTCTTGTGATTTTTTTTTTAATTATAAACATGTGTAATATCAAGTAAAATATTTTTTTTGAGGTGGGTCCATGGACCCACCAACCCTTACATAGCTTCGCCACTGTTTCCACCCAAACGACTAAATCAGTATCAGTTCTCGGTAGGGCTGTACAACGGACAGGTTTGTAATTTTTTACTAATATTTTAACCCAATCTAATTATACCGGGTTAAAATTTTTCTTTAGTTGACCCACCCGTAATCCAACCCAACCCATATAAATTTATATCTACGGGTTTTTACGGGTTTTTACGGGTTTCCGGGTTAAACGGGTTTTAATTTATATGGTACATAAATAAAATTTGACAATAACTAACTACGCGGTATTTTAAATACATGTGACAGCTAACTACACAATATTTGAACACTCATCTTGATTTTGCACAGTGGTCTTTATATAGTTCTTACTTTATCATACAATTGCAAAATTTAGTTTAAGTGAGTACGTAACAAAAAGAATCAGATTTCAGCAATGTAACGCAAAGAACTTACCTAAACAAATGACAGTAAAGCAAAGCAAGTTGCAGCGAAACAATCTGGAAAGGCAAAATAAGATAGCATGATTTAATTAAACAAGTCAAATAAGTTGCAGCGAACAATAATAATAAATAAATTATACTGTATTCATTATTGTCCCTCGACAACCTATAAGAAAATTTGAGAAAATATTTAGTTAAACAACCGGGTCGGGTACAAAACGGGTTATCAAAATAAATTATACGACCCACCCCAATACAAACGGGTTGTCAAAAGTAAAACCCAAACCAACCCGATAATGTCTAAACCCGTTTAAAAACGGGTCGGGTCGGGCGGGTGAAACGGGTCAGACGGGTTTCATTTTTTTCTGTACAGCCCTAGTTCTCGGCTAGTCGGCTTCTCGCAAGGAACGCGTCCCGTATAAATATCAAACCAGTTATGTATTGTATCGAGATTCGTGCTGAATAGTTTTATTTCACCTATAAATCAACGACTGCGATGCATGCCAATATGTCCAGGCATTGCACCCTTTATTTTATATTTTTCTTGTGTATCAAAACCTTTACGTTAATGTTGGCAAGATATTAAAATAAATAAAAGTGCTAATTTACAAAAGTATAATTTGTCTAATGTATACGAGCATATTTCGAGGAAAACAGGAGTCAAATGTGACATTAATTTATTTTCTTCCATTATCCTCGTCGGCTAAATTCAAACTTTGCCAATTTGTACTATTTTAATTTTGCTCGTTCTATATCTTCGATATTAAACTTTAGTCCTCTAATCAGCTCCACTTTAGTCGACAATGTTTGTTTTGGAATTAATAATTACATTTTTTTTAAATGTCAAAACTAATAATTTACAACTTAATAACATGTCACCAATGAAAAAGTTTGAAAAGAGTAATTGGCATAACTTTTGTTAAACCAGCTTAGCTTCAGAATTTTGTATATAAATATGGTGTGAGGGTTTGACATTGTTTTGTTTGATCCACCGTATATCAGATAAAGTACTTTTTTTAAAATCATACAGCGATGTGACCCAAATTTTGTAACGAACTTTATTTTTTATATAATTGCAGTTGGCACCTAGACACGCCTTCCAAAAGAAAAAATCTTACCGCGATTCATAGATTATTAATGAGAAATACTTTAAAATTATGATCATCTTAACACTTCAACTATTTTTTGCTAACTTCTATTAGAAAAAAAAAAATGAATAGTCAAGTATTTTATTTTGTCCACGGTTCATAATAAGCATGGAAATTTAAACCAATAAGCGCGTATTTTCTATTAGCCAAGTGTTGCATCAAGCAAGCAGTCTTTAGGGAAGATTGTAAATTGACCATGAAAATTCAAATAAGAAATGTTAATAGTTGTCATATATCGTGATTCTATGAAATTTTATGATAGCTATTAGCAATTTTGTGTCAAATCTGAAATAATAGTTGTATTGAACAATAATCAGTTGTGTATTACACAATATAAATATCCCTATATAGGAATAATTAAATATATGCTACTATGAAAAATTGATAATTAGAGATATGCCACTCATAAATTATAAATTAGTTTTTTGCCATTATTAATAATCAAAATTAGAGATATACCATTCAAATTAGAGAAATGCCACTCTAACTTTTTTAAATGTCCAAAATACCCTCCCATTAAGAATTGACAAAGAAATTTATTGACATGAATTAAATTTTAAATTTCAAAATTTGAAATTTATGATTTACAAATTTTTTTATTTTGGATTTTAAAATTTTAAAATTCCGTACTTTCAAATTCAAAATTTCGAATTTTAAATTTTAAATTTCAACTTTTGAGATTTTAAAATTTTTTTATTTTGAAAATTTATTTATTTTGTCGATGGCGTAAAATCACTTATTTACTTAACGGTGACATATTTCTAATTTTAATATTTTGAAGTGGCATATTTTTAATTTTATTATTTTATAATGGCATATTTAAATGGGTATAATGGTCAAATTAATTATCCGATAGCATAAATCTAATTTTATCATTTAGTGATGGCATAAAAATAATTTGTTATTTAGTGATGGCATTTCTCTAATTTCTAGTTTTTATAGTGGCATAAACCTAATTAACCCATATATATATATATACTATGCAATAACTAAAAATTGATGTTAGAATTATAAAAAGTTAATCAGATATGTAATTAACCTCAAGTATGCAGACGATGCACTTCTTTTTTCCTCCGCTGATGAGCAAGCGATATATACCCTAAAACAAACTCTTATACTCTTCTCAAGATTTTCTGGTTTGTGTATCAATCTCACAAAGAGTAGTCTTGTACCATTAAACCTGGAAGATCCCATGGCATAGATAATTAAGAACTCCCTTCGATGTCAAATTGCAACTCTGCCCATTACTTACTTGGGGTTACCTCTTACTTCTAAGAGGCTGGATAGAGCTTGCTTCCAACCGCCTCTAGCTTTTTTGCGGATAAACCTGGTTTGATGCTTGGGGATTCACTCAAGAAGGACTCCAAACTTTCCAAGCCTAACATCTCTCTACATCAGGCACTCCCGCTTATTCATAACCTGCTTCTTTTGCCTCACAACTTGTGAACTCTTCCAATTGCCGACTTAGCAACTGATCGATCTTAATTTGTCTGAAGGCCAAGGCAAGGTTTGTTGCAAATGGTCCCAAGATGGCATGTTTTCCTCGAAATCTACTCATAAACAACTTGTTTCTGTTGAGTGATTTCTCATATTTATATACATATTTTGACCATACTTAGCACCAAAATGACACTCAAACCAATACAAATGTCTCATTAATAACTGTATTTTTCAGAATTTTAGTACTGCCACCGCTTTCATCTTTATTCTGTAGAATTCTCGTGAAAATCAAAGACAAGACACGCCAAGAAAGAAGAATGAAGTCTAATCCTCAGTCAGACGACTCATTCCCGGCTCACACACACATGCCAAGGACCAGAGAAGACTCCCTTGGGCCGAGACAAATTAGATATCACGCGAAGGCCCTGGTTTCAGCCCATATCACATCGACAGAGCTAGATTTCGGTCCGAAATCCATGTATGGAAAGTGAAATTTGGCAAGTTTCGAAGAAGGAAAGAAGATTTCTTACCCTAACCGCCTCTTAGACTTTCCCTGGGTGTATTTAGGCACAGATTTCGACCAAAAAGAGGATTCTACCTTCTCCACCATTATTCTCCACCTCTTTTGCATGTGTTTTTGGCTCTTTCCACGAGATTGATTGAAGAGAAGCAAGCTTGAAGGCGACGACAGCAAGCAAGTTCATCTCCATTGATTTTTTTACCCAAGAAAAAAAAGTAAAAAAATAATTCGGTTTATTCTTTCATGCTTTTATTTCTTATTTCTATGGATTTGTATCTTATTTCTTGCATGATACTTGTAGTTTGTAGTTTAAACATGTTAGGCTAAATTTTAATATGTCTTAGGGCTAGTTAGTAGTTTAGTTTAGTATTTGTGATGACTTGATGAATTTATATTATGCTATGTGATTTGTTTTGTTGAGAAATCATTATCTTGCTTGGTTAAATTAATTGTTTTCTTGATTGTTTACCTATGGATGAACTGCAGCGTCTTTAGAAAATTAAACTAGAATATAATATTAATTGATTAAGTACTTGAGATAAGTCAAACGCTCGAAAGAGGAGGTTAGTTCACGACCGAAAGGTGTAACTTTTATTGATCCGAAAGAACTTGAATATCTCTGGAAATCCAACTCAACAAACTTAAATAACTAAAATCCGACACGAAAGTTTAGGCTTAGTTATTTACGTGGTGAAAATCGAGTTCCTTACCAAATCCAAATCAAAATTGCGATAGCTGAAGCACTGAGGCTAGGATTTACGTCTGGTCGTCAAGTACCCTTTACATATTATTGTATAAATTTGCTAAGTCAAAATAAAGAATTTAAAGTATATTTCGGCACGATTTATATAGATTTCGGTCCAAAATCTATATAATTCAGTTCAAAATCACTTTCTACCTTAGTGAAAATTGGGGTAGAGATACTTTAAAGCTAAACTAAATGAACACAAAGTCCCGAGACATTTTATTGCATCTGTTAAGTCCATAAAACATACAAAAATCAATCCAAAAATATTTTATTATTTATTTCCTTAATTTCAGTTGTTATTTAATATTGCTTTTTAATCCCAAAACTTCACAAAAATTATCTTATCTAGCTTTTAAGAAAAATTAATTCCGGTAATCATTTTTACTGTCCCTGTGGATCGACCCTTAATTTTGCCCCAACGATTAGTAGGGTAGAACGAAAGTTATAAATTTATTTGACCTAGGCTTGAAAACCTCTATCGCTGAGAAAATACTTACACCTGCTAGGTGGATATGGAAGCTTAAGATCCCCAAAAGTTAAAGTTTTTGGGGTCCTATTGTTATAAGGAAAACTTCTAACTCAACAGGCACTACTTAAAAGAAACATACATGCATGTCCACCCGGAATGTGTGATGTTCTCGGCAAATTTGATAGAAGACAACCTTCATCTTTTCTTCTATATAGTGTCCGTTTGCTATCTCTCTGTGGCTGCAAATTGAGAACCTAACTGGCTTCCAAGTCCTGTCTGAGAGAAATTTGTGCTTCAAACTATCTTGAAAGTTATGCTTCTCTAACCGGGTAGACTAGGAGAAAGAAAATGTGTTATATGTTCACAGCATAGTGCTCTGGAGAGAAAGAAATAGTTAGTTAGTTAGTTTGGGAGTCTTTTCTGTTAGGATAACTCAGGAGGTCTTTTCTGTTTTTGTTTGTTTTTGCTCTTGGCAGCTGCAGACCTGCAGTCAAGTTTTCGAAAAAAAAAGGTTCAAGTGAAAATTTTATCAAAACTATTTTAAGAATGAGTTCATACAACAAGCACCACATTATTACATATAAACCGCTGCTCTGGACGAAGCAATAGAAATACTACACGACCAAGTTTCTATCATCTATTCTGAGGCCATAACAAAAAGCGTCGGTCAACAATATTTGGTCGCAACTGATTTCAATCATGGAAGGCACCAAACTAGATATCTTCATTTATCCCACAAATTTTGCCTGGAAGCATTTCGTCCAAAAAAAAAAAAAAAAAAAAAAAGAGTTCAAGTCAATTTCGCAGGTTCACCTTTTAAAGAAAATGGTGTCTCCGAGATAAAAGTCTCGACATGTACATATGCAAAAAGAAAAGTACTGAATAAGGCCGTGGCGATTGGAAATTTGGATCGTAGAATTAGTCAAATCGACTTGTGACTATATATATGAAGCTTACTCTAGAACCAAATTATCTCGGAGAGGCTACAATTGTCAAATAATTCAACTCTGGTAGGTTCAATCTGATGCTTGCAATGTAATGAACTGTGTAGTGAATTCTTAGTACATACGGCACACAAATAAAATAATAAAAAATCTTATATTTTTTTCTAACAGAAAACGGTAGAACAAATTATTAGTCAGCGTAGCGTGATTATAAAAAAAATATGTTGTGTTTTAAGTCTCATGAATTCTTTACGGTAGTACAAATATACAATTTATTCTAACGTACTCTATGAGGCAGAGTCGGTGTAAGCGACTTTAGGATAGTTGAACCAAAATTCATGTTATTTTAGGAGGATTTTAATTATATTAATTATCTTTAATTTAATTTGGGTCCGATGAGTTGACATTAATATTTACAAAAATATTGTATGGTATCCCAATTCTAAGGCCTAAAAGGAAGAATTAAAAATTGGAAAAAATTATCTTTCATAATAGAAAAATCTTTTACACGTTCCATGTAAATAAGCTCAAAGATTGTACAATATTGCGTATAATAAAGATGAGGTATTCAATTAATTTTTTTATATTTGTTTTTCATTTGTCATATTCCTTTTGTCTTACGGTCTTTAATAAAAGGAGAGTACAAGTAAAATTGCTTCAATAATTATAGTACGCTTGTTCTTTCTTGTAGGCCATCCCAGGCCTACCGTTATAACAACATTTGTTAGCCTAATAACCACAAAATTAGTGTCTTGCAAAGTAATTTTGTCCTGATATATATTTCTGTAAAATATATAATTTGACTATTATAGAGAATATACTATGACCAAATACCAATGTATCATTAGTCAAATATTTTGGGACGAAAACGGTGGCATCTTTAATTAATTAAAAAAGCACGGTACGACATAAATAGTCGCATATATCAGTGCAAGAGAAGTACTGGAATCCAGCTAGCAAAGATGTGGTTATTCCAACTAGCATCGTCTCGTGATTAAGCTGGAAAAACAATAATGACTCGTGCATTGCGAGGTTGGGATCTCAGTACAAAAGATAATCACATATATCAGCTGTTCTTCTTTGTTGACCATGAAAACAATAAATAAAAATTTTGATATCCAACCGAAGAGGAAGGAAAGAGAGGATCATTGGGACAAACTATATGGAGCATCTAGGCCTGTTTAACGTTTCAAACGGAAACGGAATGGGCCATTTCGTTTACCGTTCCGTTTAGGTAAACGAAACATATGAGGCGTTCCGTTAACCGTTCCGTTTGGACGGAACGTCACGGAACGTGTATATTTGCATGTATTTCACCCAAACAAATGACGAAATGTGTTCCGTTCTTGAAACGTAATGAAATTTCATACTCGTTAGCCGTTCCGTTTGAACGGAACATGCACGGCAAACGATAAACGGTATACCGTTGTCATGCCTAGGAGCATCTCAGCTGAGATAAAAAAAAAAAAAAAAAAGACACGTGCACTTAACATCATTAAGTTCGTTACAACAAATGTTTATTTTACAAATATAGCTTTTCTCTGAGAATTGATAGACGAACAAACTACCTGATGATATATTAATAATTTATATATGAAATAAACGGACGATGCCCATTTGGGAATTGTTTTGCGCTTATTCTATACACTTGCATGTGGCGGGTCAAAACAAGAATCTGGTTAGGGTTGGCAACGAATCAAGCTTGAGCGAGCTGACCTAAGTCTAAGATTGATTTGAATTTAATTTTAGTTTTATAGAATCGAACCAAGCCATCATCGAGTTTCATAACGAGCTAAATCATGACAATTTATATATATATTTTATATTTTTTTAAGCAAGCAATGTTAATTTATATTCATTACGTACAAGTGTTGATTTTGAGATTTTGCTCCCAAAAAATTAGTTATTGAAGAAAAGGAATTAAAGCATCAACCTAAATATACTTTTATAAAAAAGAATTATATTCATCACACTCCATTTAATTAATTTTGCATTATTGCTTTTGTTGACACGGTTGGACTTCATAGCTTATGCATTAATTAGGATTTAGGAGTATTTAAATTACATTGAATGCTACTAATAATGCCCAACAAAACAATCGTTGTGATGTAGAATCTATATCCAAGCCACGAAAACGCACCATCACAAGACAAGACAATACATATCAAACCAAAATAAATATTAACGAATAAAAAGGGTACCGTAAAGCGCTCTGAATTTTTCCTAATCCGAAAAAAAATTCACTGTAGAAGCAAAAAAGAGTCGTCGAAGACTCGTAGACAGTTCAAAAGAACTAGTGTCGGATAACCATTGGTTCAAGCGCGAATCTCAAAGTGGGAAAGGATTTCATGTCAATAGTGTCATGCAAAAGATCTGTCAACCATCAATGAATGGGATGACAGGCCATAATTATATCAATAGGTTTGGTTCACCTACTTATACCCGGCCCCTAATTAATTATCCATTAAACCTTTCGATCACTATGCAATTGCATTATCTGCTAACGAGATGTCAGAGTCACTCCTAATTTTTGTCTTAAGCCGGAGTCCTTTTGTTAGGCATTTTATAAACGCTATTAAAAGTTTAGGTTGGAGGAGAAAGATACCATAATGAAGAGAAGTACGTGTATGTGAAAAGTTGTACGGTGTGCTTTATTGTTTATTCTTTTGTCCCCTATTTTTTTTTTTTTTATTCCATGCTCTTTTTAGCTGAGCGCATCAACCCCAATTACTTCTTTTCCGAAGTAGTTCAGAAGGTAGAATAACTTTTTGGATCAACTTTCCAAAAAAAAAAAAAATACTTTTCGGATTGAATACTAAAAATAGAACTTTTTGGACTAATTTAATTACGGGGCGTTTTTGTTTATGCCACTACGAAAATTGAAAATTCGTCAGATGCCACCACTAAATGACTAATTGTTTTTATGCCACTACAAAACAATAAAAATTGATTTTATGCCATCGGATAGTTAAAATGACTATTATGTCCTTTTGTATATGTCATTGTAATTAAAATTTGAGATATGCCATTGAAAATAGAATAATTGATTTTATGCCACTACAAAATAATAAAAATCGATCTTATGCTATTACCAAAAAGGAAAAAATCTTTTATGTCACTTTATTCATTGAAAATTTTTGCTTCTCGTCTCAACAACAAAATTAAACTTTAAATAATGGTTTCTCGTCCGTTGTAAAAAAACAAAAGAATATATGCTGAATTTTAGTGCTTTAGATGAATATGATGGAAGAACCCTCTTACTACTAATTGATTAACTTGGCACGTGTAGCCATAATCGGCCTAATTTAACCATAATGTAAAACCATTAAAAAATATTAAAGCATCCAGAATATGAAAAGAAAAAAAAAAACGTAACTATTGTGGTTGAGCAGCTAGACTGGTATTTTTTTTTTTCAAGGATCACACCAATTCATCTATGTTATTCGTAATTTTGTGATTAATGAGGGCCAATTTAGCTGTTTATTGGGATTTTTCTTTTCTTTTTTTTTTCCAAGATATGGAGGCGGTTTTTTCCCCCTTCTATTCCGTAGGTTTCCAAACTAATCAAACAATTTAATAGATTTAATAATAGATCAAGGGCAGTTTGGGGGGTTTTTCAAATTTATTGACAGATTCGAAATAGCAAATATAGAATTTTACTTAATTTAGAAAGAAATAGTGGCATAAAATCAATTTTGATAATTTTATGATGGCATATGTTTAATTAGTCATCTAAGAATGGCATATTAGAAATTGAGTAATTTGACGGTGGCATAAAACAAATTTTCTCTTTAATTGTACTCTCTACTCATACATCGTCCACAATTATTTTTCTTAAAAATTAATAAATAGACAGACAATAATTATTTTGGTATGGAATTTGAATGATGAATTTAAAAATTTAAAGACACTGGTCCTAGGATTCATATGATGTGTGTATTTTTATGAGGTTTGAAGAATAATAAATAGAGGACTTAAGCAAGTTTTAATAGTTTTTAATAGCTGTTTTGAACTAAAATAAATAATTATTTATTTTGTTCAAGTAAAAATGCATTGATATAGTCAAGTATCATCCTAACATACATAAAAAATTGTACAAGAATTATTTATGTGAGTTTTTACCTATAATTACCCTGTCCGCAAGAATTTTCTTTTACTTATATTATCATAATTTTTTTCCTTCCATATGACGGTCTTGGCTATTATTCGTCGCTGGCTAAATTATGGAATCAAGCACGGATCATTTCCAATTTTTTTCCACAAATAACGAAGAAAGAAAATTCAATCAGTGGAAAGTTGAACACGTTTTCTGATGCTGAAATTAAGGTAAAAGGTTCCACCGTAAAAGACCCATTTTTCAAATTGGAACAACTGTGCATGAAGCACAGAAATGGCCTTTCCATTGGCCATGTGGCGGGGCACAAATTCAAGTGGAAATTCGCTGAGGAACCAAATTGGCTCAAATAAAGCAGTAAATAAGCACCTTGGAGTTTGAATTAAAAAAGAAAGTCAATAAGCAGCCCTGGACCCAGCAGATGAAATCAAATCTAGTGCCGCGCGGCACCGTGTAGCGCGGCAATCCGAGCCGTCCATATTAAATCCAATGATGATGGGTTTCCCGTGCATGTAACCAGATTGTAAAGGTCCGAAAAAATCTAACCGTCGAGATCAGATCGAACGGCTCGGATTAGCGTGCGGCACCAGATAGGGATTCCCCAGCAGATGCCGCCTCGCAGTGTTGGCACTGGGCAAAAAGCAGCAGAAATTATCAGCGTTTTTTTTTTTTTTTTTGAAATAATATTATCAGCGTTTTTGACAACTGATAAGTGAAGTGACGATGATTTAAAAATTTTAAAGCATTTTGATATATTTAATGGAAATTATTTAATTAAAAATTTTAAAGCGTTTATGACAATTAATAATTTTTTTTCATAGATGGACTAAATTCAATATGTCATTTTTTTTAAAAAAAATTGGCAGTTTTTATTTTAATTCATCTGCTTTGTTTGTTTATTTTACTGTTATTAAACATCGAGGATTTAAGGTGATTTAGTGTGCATTCATTTTAACGTTATTTACGAAATGCGTGATAAGGATCAGTTCTCTTAATTTTGCTTGAGTTGAGTCTAAAAACTTAATCATATAAAGACGAATTTAAAAATATGAAAAGCTAGACATGTGAATATCCGATCTGAACGGATTATTTCAAAATATTGAAATTTCTGCTTTAATATACAACATCAGTTTCTAGAATAACTCTGAAGTGACAAATGTAATACTACAGCTTTAAAAGAAGAGCATAAAGTTCCGCCTGCAAACGACCCCTAGTCAAGTCTTCTAACAAAAGACAAAAAAAAAAAAAGACAAAAAAAATGTTATTGACAATTCTATTTATTTTATTTTTTTTTGACATTTTTTTTTTTTATCTAGATAGCCTCTATTTTGTCTATCTAAAAATAAAAGACAATTCTATTTTTTTGACAGCGGTGACAATCGACAAAAAATAATTAACATTAAGAAATAAAATAGCATAGACATTCTTTGTAGATAGATTTTAGATGAATTGTGTATTACAGAATTGTAAATTTGAAAAACATTTTAACACATGTTATGAACTGTTGAAATTTCAAACTAATTTGTCAATGATCGATATAATTTTTAGTTTATTAAATTTGACACATAATCTAGCTCTTCAAAACATATTGAAGTTATATGTAATGTTACTTTTAATTTATCATGACAGTAATCTAGTCAATTATTATGGTTGTCGAAAAAGCATGTCATCACTATAATACAATCTATCTAGACTAATACGCGGTGATAAAAAATTGTAATATAATTAAATAATAAATAAAAGGGATAACTCATCTATACCAATAAAACACAAATTACTACATATATATACTCGATGATAAAAAATTGAGAAACTTGAGGTTGCAATTATTAATATTGAATGGATTTTGTCGATGTGCTTAATTAGTCTTCACTTAGATGTGCGTACATACATGACTGGTTCGTCCTGAAGTCTGAAGAGGTCTTTTTCAAACTTTAGTTTGGGTGGTGAAGAAAGAGTCCAATTAAGCACTTTTCTTCGTAAAAATCTATCAATATTTGCTACAGGCTGCAGCCTACTGATGTGCGAGTGTGCGACGCATTAACACTTAACAGTTGTCGCATGATGTCACTCAAGCCATGACCATGGATTAGCAAAGAAAAGTAAAAACATAACTCAATTATTCCTCTTGCTAGCCGGGGAACATTGTTAAAACAAATTTATGAGACGCCGTGCTGAAATGTTTTATTTACATTTATGATTTATTTCGTGCAAAGTTTATGTCCATATGTACAACTAAACTACATATTTTTGTACTTTATAAAAAAAAAATGCAAATACAGTGTTCATTTTTATTTGCTGAATGGAGTATTAAGAAATATCAAACATATATATCAAACAAATATATATGTTCCTTAGAGTGACTGATGGAACCACACCAGGTAAGGTACTAGGGTGTAACTGTAATATGATGTACTCATAAAGATCTGCATGGTTTATTATAATATTTTTTACATGTAAAATTAGGTTTGTAGATAATAGTAATTATAAATTTATATCTTATCTAGATTTTTTTCTTTCTAATTTTTTTTCTTGAAGATAAGATGGCATCAAGCACTCCAATTTATTTTGAAATTAAATGACACAAAGGACCTCCGGCTTGATTTTGAACCCATGACCTCCGCTAAAAGTGTGTTGTTCTTTGCCAATAGACTAAGGGTTGGTTTTTTTTTTTTCCCTTCTAAGATATTTATTGGGTTCACCTTTACGTAAAATTAAACGTAATTACATTTTAGAAACTCAAACCAAGTTACTCCAGTAGGAAAATTGAAAAAAGGGACGAGGAGATATATATATATATATATAGAGTTTTGCTATAGTGAGTTGCAACTCACCAAAGTGTCGGAGAGTTGCGATCAAAACTGCTAGATATAGTTTAAAATGACCAATCCAAACTGTCCAATATGATCTCCCTGTTAAAATCTCCATGCTGACAAAATTTTATATTTTTTTGAGATTTTTAAGTATTTTTTCGGATTTTTAAAAACTGCTGTTTTTGAACGGTTCAGAACTAATTAGATTAACGATTTTCTAAAATTTTAAAAAAATATAAAATTTGGTCTGCATGGAGATTTCAATAGGGTGATCATATTGGATGGTTTGGATCGGTCATTTTGAACTAGATTTAGGAGTTTTGATCGCAACTCACCGACACTTTGGTGAGTTGCAACTCACCATAGCAAACTGTATATATATATATATATATATATATATATGACAATGTTTGGCATTAAAAAAACAGAAAATTATTAGAGTAAAAATGTTCTAAACGTAGGAAAATTCTTTTGTCGATTAAAATTTGTAATCTAACTTAAAATCTAAATCGTTCATTTAAAATTATAAACATAGATGAATATTATCAGAATTCAAGACAGGTTTAAAATTTCTATCCATTGTAGAATTATCCATAAACGTATTGTTATGGATAAAAGAAAAGAAGAGCATGTGAGGATGATTTTTTTTTGGAAAGTAAGAAAAGGGGAAAAAAAACGAAGGGGCTAGATATGTTGGAAAGGATTAAAAAATAAAGAAAGAATATCACTGAGGAACTTTGAATCGATTTTAATTTTTAATAAGGAATAGTTTGGTAGATGCACTGCTTCTTCATTTTAGAAAAATAAAATATTATATTTAATGATTTTTAGCTGCGTGAATATATGATTGTGATGCTTTTGATAGATACAGAAAAACAATTTATATTTATAAAAAAAAACAAAGAAAGAAACAGATACTTTTTATTCTTTTATTTCAAAACAACGAGCTTGTAGGAGTCATGACAGCGAGTTAAATTCAAATTTTAATTAGTTAGCGGTTATCTACATTAGTAATTTAAATTAAATTATTATTTTCAGAGTTCATTAAATTTTACAGAACAATCAAATTGAACTACGATTTATCCCTCCAAGGGTTCTATTTTTTATTTATCCATGTTTCATAAATTTGTCACGATTTTGATCCAATCTACGTACATTATCAAGTATATATGGAAGGTCACCAATATATGCATATCTTGCTCTGTTATCTAGCATTAATCTTGGTAAAAATTAGAAATTCAAAATACACACACACACAGAAACTTCAAGTCCATGGCCGACAACAAGTTGACCGGCATGAAAAAAAACTTTTCTGAAATACCGAGCTATGTACCTATTTTAGATAAAAGTTAAAAAATGCAACTTTACATCCAAAAGGAGAAAAGTTTTTTTTTTTAGAAAGCTTGACAGCGACCAAAAGGAGAAAAGTTGGATATATGGATTTAGTAAATTAATTATAGGCATCCAGCCATCCACATGCAGGAATTTTTCTGTTCTTTTTTTCAAAATAAAAAGTACGAACACGTGAAAATTATATATACATGATAGGCTTGCTGTACCACAAAAAAGGCGGTGGATCAACATATCCAAATAAAAATATTGTAATTTGACATTCTGTTATTCACACAGTCACACAGCAAAGGTTAGGCTGGAATACTTTACTGCCAATGTGACAATACATGTAACAAGTTAACGACACTTTCCTTGTGTCTGTGTAGCCGACCAAACATCGGTGACCTAACTTTGTTGTACCGTTTAGAAATCTAGAGATAATTAACCTACTTCCCTGTTTTTCAGGCATTTACACTTGCACTTCTACACGTGTGGCTGAGGCCTTGGTTTTGTTAATTGATCTTGTGGTGAAGAAGGGATGCCGCATAAGAGGGAGGCATTGCTGATTTGGTGAGGTTTGTTTGGAAACATATGACTATATATGAGAGGTTCTAGTTTTAATTCCTAGTATAGGAAGATTCGGCTGAGAGAGGAATTTGGTGGTGTGTTGCTGGTGTTGTTCGACACACAAAAATTTTAAAAAGGAAACAAAAGAGTATGACGGATTATTATTCTTTTTTGTGTTAAGGACACCTGGCCCTTGATAATTTTTAATTAGATGGTACTTGAAGCTTTATAAACAACCATTTTGTTATCCAGAAGTTGTCACTTCCTGTTACACTTTTTCAATAAAAAAATATAAATAAAAACGACAAAGTAAACCCTAGTTGATGCTTAATTGTGCCAATTTCGTTGGAGTAGCTTTTCCTCCATCCATAATCTTAATTAATTTAATTCCTTTTAGTTACAATACAGTGATGATGGTAAGAAGCAAGCTTAACATTGAAATATTTGGAAACCAAAATGAGTGACAAATAAGAGGTTAATATCCATTGATCATTGAGAGCGAATTATTTAGACATATTATTAAGAAAAACGAGATGTCTCGCCCTTATCAATCATAACCATTCATAATTTTAAGCGAAGTATATTTTGAGCCCATGTAAAAATAATTGATCCAAATTCATAAGATAATATAATTATTATTCGTAGTAAAAAACAAAGAATAAAGAGTTACTTTTATATTTTATCAATTATTAAAAAAATGAACATATGAAACTTCAGGTATCCATACATTGAATATTTTTATTAGAATATCAAATAAATTCTCCAATCGCCCCCAAATCCAAACCAAGAAACTATAAGATAAAATACCGTACCTATGACCTATTTTTTTATTCGCAATTTTTCGCCTATCAATCATGAAAATCACTGTGTTAAATGACACAAGAGTGACAAGACACGACTAAATATTGTAGATAGCTAGTTGGCTTTGTCGTCGCGGCTTTACCCCCATAACGTTTTTTTTTTTTTTTTACAAATGTATTTTCTTGAATCATATAACCAGAAAAGCAATATTTGTAGCTAGTCGCATTTGACGTAAGTGAAGAGAGCTTGTAACCAACGCAATTCAAATCGGCTAGACATTTATCTTACAATCTGACAAACTCAATTAATCACTTCAACATCTAGTCCTTACTATTTCTAGAAACTACATTAAAGCAGCTATACAATACAACAGAGCACAAACGATTATAAGCAAATAGAAGAAGGCAAAATATTATAAGATGGTAAATTATATACAATTACACACGTAACTTTATCAGTCACTTTATCAAAAATAAGCGAAGGAAAGATTTTCAAAAAAAAAAAAAAAAAGAGGAGGGTTCTAGTGTTACAAATGCCACAACTTCTTTTTTTCATTAATATTTCAAAATTTAAAAAATAAATTTTCAAATCCAAACCGTTGATCTTGTTCAATTTTACAAGCGATGCATTTCTATATAATTTTATAATTTTTGGAGTTTATTTGATATTTGATCAAGAGGCCAAAAAATGAACGAATGTTGTTAATTATAACATATTAATTTTAATTCGTTCATGTATTAGCCTCTTGATCGAATATCAAACAAACTCCAAAATTTATAAAAATTATATAGAAATGCATCGCTCATAAATTTGAACAAGATCAACGGTATGGGGAGGCGAGATGTGAAAGACCAAATGTCACCATATCATTCGGTTAGTTTGAGATCTAGAAGAGAGCAACATGAGCATAGTTAAATGTAGTGGACCAAAAGGAGATTGGAGGATATTGCAATTTGAGAACAGCAACACTCTCATTTAATTTAATATTAATACACCTTGCCCATGCAATTATTAATTAATATTTTATCTCACCGCCTCTGTCATAGGTCCCACCAACAAAGACTAATGCATCCTATTCAGCGCAACTCTCCATAGTGCACAATATGGGGTCGCCACATATACACTCACAGGATGAAGTTTCTGATAATCCATACTTTTTATCATGGAACTCACCGTTGATGGACGATTCAATGGCCTAGATAATTGACATGAAAATCGGAATGAAAATTCCGAAAACTTACTGTTCATAGGAAAGTTCCCGAAGGCAACCAAGCATTAGTAGGGGTGAAAACGGTCACCGTTTCGACCGTCCTTTCGTTTCGTTTTGCGGTTAAAAGATTTTGGTTGCGTTTCAAAAACGAAACGGTTAACGAAAGCTTGAAACAGTTTCGTCCATGTGTATTTTTGTGGTTTCGACCGTTTCGTCTTAACGCAAATTGGTAGTCAATTTCGTTTTTAAAACGAAACGGTTAACGAAATTGACCATTTTCGTGATCGTTTTAGACGTTATGCAGCCCTTGCATTAGTAAGTTATAATGCCGAAAAAATTAAAACTAACGTTACTGTTCATACGAATATCGAAAAAAACGTTTAAAAATTCAAAATTTTAAAACTAACGTTGTTAGATCGGCAATCGGAATGCCGATATTGGAAATTGCTTAGATCGGTAATTAGAATGCCGATCTAAGCTTAGATCGGCATTCCAATTGCCGATCTAAGACTCCCCCTCCTATATAAGGCGACAGCGACCCCTTCCCACCCCTCTCACTTTCTCTCGCGCGAGACCACTCTCCTCTCCACAGGTATGGTTTTTTTTTTTTCTTTTTTATATTTAATTTATTTATTTAATTTAATTAGTTTAATTAGGTAATTAATAGAAAAAATAGAATTAATATTGAAAAAATAATTAAAAAATTACTAAAAAATCAGAATAAATATAAATAATTATAATATGTAATTTAAAAATTTTTTATATAATTTAATTAGTTTATTTATTTAATTTAATTAGGTAATTAAGATAAAAAAATAGAATAAATATTGAAAAATTGATAGAATAATTTTTTAAATGTAGAAAAAATTTCTAAAAAGAGACAAGCAGCGCTTCTAGTCGAGGTGAGTTTTTTTTAATATTTATACATTTAATTAATTTATTTTATTGAGAAAATAGGAAATGTTGTTGTATGAGAAAATACAAAATGTTGTTGTATGAGATTGAAAATGTTATTGTATGAGATTGGATTGAAAATGTTGTTGTATGAGATTTGGGTTTGTAATTAGGGGGGATTTGGGTGTTTTTTTTTCGGAAACACTCTAGGTATAGGGGAGATGCTGCCGAAATTTTATTAGATTTTTTACATTTTTAATTTTTATTGCAGTGTAATAAAAATGCCACCGAGAAGAAGAGTACCAGAGACATCAGAGGCACCACCTCGTAGATCTACGAGGCTTCGTGGAGATGTGGGCGCTTCTACATCTACCGATGCCGAGGCTTCTACATCAGCCGGTCCTGTTGTTCCCCCCGGTCCTGTTGTTCCTCCCGGTCCTGTTAATGCAGATCGTCTTTTGCATTTAGATGGGTCCAAAGTTCGTGGCACTGGTGTAAGTTATTATTGTTCTTTTATTTTTTTACTTATATATTTCTATGTTGGTATTATTTTTTAAAATAATGAAAAAATAAATATATACAGAATTGGAGGGCAGTAGTACATAAGGCTCAGATGTCACGTACTGCTGAGGTAGACGAGCGTCTGATGAGACTTGGACTGATACATTTCGTTCAGTTGGGTCATATGCAGCTCGATCATTCGCTTTTGCAGGGTCTGGCCATGTTCTGGAGGCCAAAGACCCACACTTTCTTTTTTCCGCACGTTGGCGAGATGACGGTCACTCTAGAGGTTCGTATCAATACATATTTGTAATTTTATTTTTTTGGAACTATATATATGTATAAAATTTGAACTATTTGCAGGATGTGGCCTTTTTGTACGGTTTACCTACGAGTGGTAGAACCGTTACTGGACGGACCGATTATGACGCCATACAGTTACTTCAGGATTTTGCGTTGCCGGAGGATACAGACACGGAGATAATTCAGAAATGTTTCAGAGAAAAAGAACAGACGTAAGAAGGTTTTTTTAAAAAAAAAATTATGTTAATTTTAAATATATATAATTCTTACAATCAAATTACATTATAATGTAATGCAGGAAATCTTATTCCGTTAGATTCACGAAGCTGCGTAAGGTTTGGGATCAGGTTGGGGGACCTGGCACAAATGATGCAGCGAGAATCGATAGATACACACGCGCTTGCGTGCTGGAGATTTTTGGGTGCGAGTTATTTCCTGACGGCACGGGTGACTCGGTTCCATGTTTCTATCTGCAATTATTGCAGGTTAGCCAACAAATAATGAAAAAAAATCACGCTTATGATATTCGTAAATATCTCACATTTATTCGTAAAAAAAAATTAATATTTGCAGGATCTTCATTCTAGTAACTCGGTGCAGTACAATTGGGGTGGGGCCACTCTTGCCATGCTATACCGAGGCTTGGACACTGCCTTCATTAATAATAATATACATGTTGCTGCTCCTTGGGTGCTCTTGCAATTGTGGTCGTATGCAAGACTGCTACTTAGTCGGCCGAAGATCATTCAGGATTTTGATGGTTGGGGTCTACCCAATATTGACTCGTGTCCGCCTTATGGGAGGTATGTTAATTTCATTTTAATTGAAATTTTAAAAATATGTTTTACTTGATTTTAACAAACAACAAAATGGAAATGCAGGAAGTGGACGACGAGACAGAAATCGAAGAAGGTGACCGGCCCTACTCGCGGTGGGATAGAGTATGCAAGGGATGTCTGCATGAAAATGAAGCCTGAGCACGTCGTGTGGAGGCCTTATGATCACATCAGGGCCCGCATGCCTCGTTGTGTCCAGGTTGAGCAGAGGATGTTCCTTCTACGCATCCCATGCATTCATTATTGGGCTGTGATGTGGCACCACGTAGATCGTGTTATGCATCAGTTTGAGCTCTATCAGACAGTTCCCCCACCGCCACCTCAGGTATATTTAACTCTTCATATACTATTTCATTATTTAATTCTCGCAATTACATTTTGTTGATTAACTGTCGTTTGAATAAAACAGGCTTGGTCGAGAATGGAGCAATTGATGGGATATCACCATAATACCTATCGAGGCATTGATTGGCAAGAACTCTTTCGGTCTGAGGTCAACATGTGGACGAACACTAATGAGGCTAGGGTGGTAGAGGAGCGGCCGTGGAGCGAGGATATTTGGACCGACTACCGACGCTGGTTGAGGGTACATGGAGGTGCGCATCTTGTGCAGATTCCTGAAGGGGCAGCGTCTGGTCCGGCTCACGACCTGTCGTACCTTCGCGAGACGCCTGGTCACATGAATTTGGTAAGTTATATTAAGCAAAATTTTGTGCCTAACAAATAATTCAGTAGCTAACAAAAATTGAACAGGTCAAGCATACTTTGCGGGAGGCGTTGCGAGGATGTGCATGGGCTGTCACGAAGGGATTTCGTCGCGCTGGGAAGAAATTGCTGAGGGGGTGCAGCACGTCTTTGGATATTGTTGGCGAGCCTCATCGATTGCCTCGACTCTTAGAGTCGAAGGGTCTTCATTCAGACATCGAGTCTATCCCTGATACGGATGATGAGGATTATGCACCAGAGCCGGGATCTGTTGAGGAGCAGCAGTTTATGCAGGTATAATACATTTTTTAATCACTTTTATTAATATTATTGTTATTTTTATGCTTAATATTCTATAATTATTTTTTATTATTATTATCTGTAACAGCATGATTTCAGTCTGCATGATTGGGATACATTTTTCGATGTTCCACGACCCAGTCAGCCTCTTATTCGGAGCAGACGGTCACATTCCCAGTCTCAGACCACAGAGCCGCACCCTCCACCCCATTCCCAGCCGCAGACCACAGAGCCGCAGCCTCCATCCCATTCCCAGCCCCAGACCACAGAGCCGCAGTTTACTCAGACTCAGTATCCTCCACCTCCAGCATATACTCAGTCTCAGTATCCTCCACCTCCACCATTTACTCAGGCTCAGTATCCTCCACCTCCACCATATACTCAGACTCAGTACGGAGGAGGGTACAGTCAGCCATTTACGTCTAGCCCCACACCTATCTCTCAGGCGGATGCTTATTACCAGGCATACGGTACTCCACTACAGGACCCATTCACACCTATGTCTCACCATCCAGTCGGCGATTCTGGAGCCTCATCTAGCAGACCGCCTCGTCATCGCACTCCATTGCCTCCCCCCCCTCCTCCCCCAGGACTTGCTCCAGGCCGAGAGCCTCGAAACTTGCCTGGTGCTCCATGGGATTTATCTCCTTCTCAGGGATGGTACCGTCGTGATGGACGTCAGTAGGATAGTGTGATATTTATTGTGATATTTATATTTTTGTATGAGAGTCTTATGATTTTATTTCGGACTTCTATTGCTATATTTCTATTTTGTGTTATGATATTTCGGACTTCTTGAGTTTTTATTTCTATTTTGCATAAAAAAGTTCAAGAAAATTCATAAAAAATCATATGATCTATTGATTGAGTATTAAATAAAATTCCAGAAAAGTATTTCTCATATTGGAAATTAAGGCTGAATATCGTATTAAATATAATTTCGCCTCTAAATTTATCCTTTAACGATGTAACTTTTTCGCACTTTCAGAAAGACTTTTCAACGAAACATTTAAAAAAACGACAAAAATAATCAATTAATAACTATCAATTTATAATTAATTAGATTAATATAAATTAATAACTATCAATTAATAATTAATAATTAATTGTATAAATTTACATTAATATAATCAATGATAACTATCAATTAATAATTAATTAGTAATTAAAATTAATTATATAAAAAAATTTCAAATTACATATTATAATTATTTATATTTATTCTGATTTTTTAGTAATTTTTTAATTATTTTTTAATATTTATTCTATTTTTTCTATTAATTACCTAATTAAACTAATTAAATAAAATAAATAAACTAATTAAATTATATAAAAAATTTCAAATTACATATTATAATTATTTATATTTATTCTGATTTTTTAGTAATTTTTTAATTATTTTTTCTATTAATTACCTAATTAAACTAATTAAATAAAATAAATAAACTAATTAAATTATATAAAAAAAACACACACACCTGGAGCGTGAGGGGGGGGGGAGGAGGGTCGCTGGCGGCTTTTGGCTTAGATCGGCATTCTAATTGCCGATCTAAGCAATTTCCAATATCGGCATTCCGATTGCCGATCTAACAACGTTAGTTTTAAAATTTTGAATTTTTAAACGTTTTTTTCGATATTCGTGTGAACAGTAACGTTAGTTTTAATTTTTTCGGGTTATAATGACTCAATGAGTCCACGGCCTTTGATTTGAACTTTCTGGCCCATTTGTTGAGGGGGACCCAGTCTACAGCTCCGGTGGGGTTCGTTTATTTATTAACAAAAATCCAGTTGGAATTTGGAAAGGTCGCTATTGGTTGATTGGGCCAGTGAGGCAGTGATAGCAGTTGGTTCAAAACAAAGGTAATCTGTAATTCAAAAAAAAAAAAAAAAACAATGGGAATCTTCGTAATGAAAAATAGAAACAATTTTGATTTTAAAGTTAGCGAGTAAGGAATTTATTACAGGAATTTTACATCGATTGTAAGGCCCAATATCAGAGCAAAATTAAAACCACTATCCGAGTATATAGATTGTTACAAGGCCTAAGTGATGATTTGGTAGGTTGGTCTTGATCAGGCCTGAAAGGGATAGGCTGCCGAAGAAAAACTAATTGCACGGCCGTAGGCCTGTCAAACGTGCACAACATGCACGGAAAACGTGGGTTTCATTTTCGTTCCGTTCCATTCCAGCCAACAAAACAGAAAAGCATTTCGTTTCTGTTCTGTTCCAGCCAACGAAACAGAAAAACATTTCCTTTTCCATTCCTCCTTCATTTACCATTGATTTCAGCCCATTTTCGAGTTCTGTTTCGTTCCGTTTCAATAACGTTAACATATATCAGTTTCGTTTCTGTTCCGTTTTCAGAAACGAAATAGATTTTATATTTCGTTTAACATTCCGTTCGGACGGAACGGAACGAAAACGTCCGAAACGGATGGTTTTTGACAGCCCTACACGGCCGCACGGGAGAATTACTTACACCGAAAAAATTAAAAATAATATTAAAATATTATTGAAATTTGATTTTATTTAACTAAATAATTAAAATTTTAACACTATTATTGTAATATTGGACTTCGAAAGTCCGATGACTCCGATCTTAGCTTAATATCGTTCTTTCAAAGTCCAATCTTAGCTTAAAATCGTTCTTTCAAAGAACGATATTTTTTCAGCTGCACCTAGGCGGAAGTCCAAGATTAGAATGTCAAAAAGAATGGAGGGCTTACTCTCTTTAGAGCGGTGGAGAGGACAAAATGGAGAGTGGTGGTTAATACTAGTATTAAATGGATGATAGTCACTTGCCATCCTCCGTCTGAAATTTAGACTGTGCTCCAAAAAACTGAATCGGAGGGAGAGGAGAGTAACGGAACGATCAGAGAAGTTTACTCTGCCCGAGTGTTTACTCGCTCCACGCAGAAAGAGAAGACGATGGAAGAGCACACTGAAATTTCGGAAGTTTTAGAGTAAACTTCTACACCCCAAATCGAGAGTAACGAATTTCGGTCAATCCTTACTCTCCTCTCCGTTCCTCTCCTTTAATGTTAGAGTTCTTGAGCAGACCCTTAGAAGTCTTGGTTCAGAGTAACAAGTTCACCAATAATTAGTGAATAGTTTCCACATAGTTTCTTTATTTTAGATGAATTGAGGACTGTCGCGTGCACAAAATTCAAGTACCTATTATATATTACAGCAAGTATTCAAAATTAAAACATAATTATTGTTATATATAACAAATAAAATATGAAACAATTTCAGATCGAACGGTCAGCAAAAAATCAGGCAGGAAAATGAGAAAATTTAGAAAATTAATACCGTCAAAATAATCTTCCTCTCCAACTTTAATATATATATTTTTAATTCTAGTTATATGTATGTTCTAAAATTTATATTTTTAAATTACCTTTTCTGTAGCATATTTAGTACGAACATTATACATGTTTGGTTGGGGTGAGGCCTTCAATAGAGAAGTTAGAGCTTGGAGTTGGTACTTTTGTTATTGAAGTACAGAAAGAAGTGATGAACTGTTTAAAAGACATCAAATACATCAGGTGCAAAATCAGTTAGTTAGTTTGGTTAATTACGGAAGGTAGTCAGTTGATGATGGGTAAAGCTGGAAACTCACTAGAATGTTCCAGGGTGAGTTTAATTTTGAACTCAATGTTGACAAGCAGTGTATTTGTAATGGTTTTATTTTAATGAATTTTTGCCCAAGGGAAAACCCTAAAAAAAATTACATCAGGTGCAAAATCTAAAAAAAATAATAATAATAAAAAAAAAAAACCAGGTGAACAAAGTTGATTTCATCCACACTGGACCCGCATTCCATATCCAGCGTTCCTCTTCTGACTTCTGGACAAACAGTTTGCCTAAATAGGACTTATGGGCAAACAAAAATCATACGAACTTCACGCACGTGAGATATTTACGAAATTAGTGTTTCCTGATTATAAACTCCCCAGCACTAATGAAATGCTGCCACGATTGAACTGTAAAAGAAAGTAAGAACTATTGCGTCGTTGTAACATCTGGTTACTTGGAGTTTCATCTAAGCAAACTGGGGCACACAACCGACTGCAACAAATTCGCTCTCTCGCTCTCTCGAATCAGCAAATATTCATACAGATGAGATGGCGAGGTTTCTACCATACTTCTCTCTACTTCTATTGATTTCCTCATTAAATTTGTCTTCTCGGGTCGATTCGTTGGGTTTCCATCATGTTAAATTTGAGAGCTCTAGCTCTTACCTAACGAAGGATGAGCATTGGTTCAGTCAGCAACTCGACCATTTCTCCCCCACGGTTCGTACCCTTCTCTTTAATCACTTCCTAAATTCTTAATTTATTGGTACCATTTGTTGCGTTGAGTGACATGCTTATCCAATTCATGATTTGATCGTGTTGAATTGGGGGAAGCCCGACCAATCCTGATGCGGTCTCCATGAAATTTGATGCCTTTCTACTGGATATTGTGGAAATACTGTTTTGCTTGAACTTATTGATTTTGTATGCCCAGGATCATAGGCAATTTAAGCAACGATACTTTGAATTTTTTGATTACTACCGAGCTGACGGACCAATTTTCTTTCGAATTTGTGGTGAATCTGCTTGCAATGGAATTACAAATGACTACACTGCTGTAAGTCCTTTCACACAATAACCGCAATTTCTGATTTTCAGTCATAATACGATTAGGGTTCAATACCTAACTTTAACTAATGTATTTCTGGTCATTTTTGGTTATTTATGCCCCAAAACCAATTTATTATTAAGATAAACTAAATATGGTTCATTTTTTTTATTCTGATTATCATATTGAAGCTTCATAGTTTTCTTGGAACTAACGTTAAACTTGTCTGTTAAAATTGAAGGTGTTGGCTAAAAAATTCGGAGCGGCTTTAGTCTCTCTTGAGCATAGATACTATGGCAAGAGCTCTCCTTTTGAGGATCTAACAACAGAAAATCTAAGATACTTGTCTTCAAAACAGGCTCTCTTTGATTTGGCTGTTTTTCGGCAATATTATCAGGTCAGTGTTTCCCAAATAAGGATTTTACAAAATCAGGTTGAAGTAATTGTTCACCATGATAATTTTTTTTGTTGAAGTATATTGTTAGTTCCATTCTTCATTGATGTTCTATTTTTAAGTTTAAATTAATTATGTCGTGCCTTTCCATTTCAGAACTTATGTTCATCATTGTTTGACCTGTACATCAATATATTCAATGATGTGAATTATGACTTATGTAGTTATCTAACAATAGCCAGATGGTTTGGCTTTTACACCTTATGCTTAATGAAACGGAATTTATTTTATTCGTTTAGTTATACTATATATGTTTTTGGGAGAAATCAATAGAAAATTCTAGTACTTTGAACTTTGAACTGGTACTCACAAGATAAATAGCGCGTCACATCCAAAATATTTTCCTAAATATGTTTTATCATAATTACTTTTAATACTAGTATATTTGCCTATGAAGGGATTGGACAAATGAGTTAAAATCATGTTATTTCTTGAAGGGAATTTTAAATGAGAAGTACAACATTTCAAGCGGTGACAGCTCATGGTTTTCTTTTGGCGTTTCCTATCCTGGTGCACTAAGTGCCTGGTACCGGTTGAAGTTCCCTCACTTGACCTGTGGTAGTCTTGCCAGCTCAGCAGTTGTTCAAGCGGTTTATAACTTCACAGACTTTGACAAACAGGTGTCTTCTCTTTTGTTTTTAAAACAAGGGCTTTAAAATGTTCCTAGTATATATACATGCAAAAGGACTCCTAAAATTTTTTTATATGAGCAAAAGGCAGCTTAATTGGATTGACAGGGAATGAATCTGAAATATTTTTTTTCTATTTTCTCCCTTTGCACAAACCTTTGCTTAGCTTATTTATGTCGTCTGTAGTAGGCTAGAATTTTGGACAAATGAAGCGACAAATAAACAGAATATAAGGACTTATGAATAACAATTAAAAGATTACAGGTTAGTTTGAGATTATTATATGTTGGTTAAATTTGGAGCCTAAGTACTTGGAAGTTCTGTTTGGTTTTATGGAACTATAGGTATAATGGTCTTTGTAATTTTCCTAGCATTCAGATCATTCTCAAGTTAGTTTTGTGAAATGAATGATTATTTCTGTTAGTAGGGTTACAAAATGGGGTTTCTTTCAATAATTCAATTAAAAACTCCTCAGTTGTGTTGTCGTTTCTTCTTTTGTGCAGATTGGAGAGTCGGCTGGGCCAGAATGCAAAGCTGTTCTTCAAGAAGTAACAAATATTGTTGACAGACAACTTCAATCTGATAATCACAATATTAAAAGCTTATTTGGTGCTGCTACGGTATTTCCAATGATTTTATACTTTGGAAAAATTTTAGTATGTTCCTATCAATAGCTCAAGTATCATTACTTGATACCCTGGGAAACAAGGAACTTACGAATGCTGCTAAAACATGAAACATTCCCTACATCCCTCATTTCCCAGATTCTTAAGAAATGTTGCTAAATTAACATCATTGAACTAGAGAGAATAGGGATGGAGGGTTTATTCATAGAATTTTTCAAATGAAATGGGAAGGGGATGGGCATGTTTGATTTTGAAATGTTTGTAGAGGCACGGGTTAAATTGCATATATCTTAAAAGGTTCATAAGTCCAACACATAAAACTAGTAGCAATTTTTGTTTTACTATTGTTATTTTGGATGTTCAGCTAAAGATTGATGGGGACTTTCTTTATCTGCTGGCAGATGCTGCTGCAATAGCGGTAAATGCAAACTATTTAATTATGAGATTTTATTTTAGCCAGATGTTAAGCAAAATACTAATTGTATTTGATTTTGCAGTTTCAATATGGGAATCCTGATGTGCTATGCAAACCCCTTGTTGATGCCAAGAAGAACAGCCAAGACACCGTGGTATGCTCCCTCTTTATCCATTTTCCTGGATTTTACATTTTATTTTAATAAAAGATAACAACATCTTTCTGTTTGGGCAAGTACATTAAATTCTTCATAGCTTTATGCCCTGCTGTGTTTTTTTTTTTTTTCTTTTTCTTTTTCCTGATTTATTTTACCAATGGTCTTCCTTTTCTATCTAAAAAATTAACCTAAACCGCTTCTGCTTGAATGTGCAGCAAACATTTGCTCGTTATGTGAAAGAATATTACATTGGCACTTTTGGAGTTTCAGTTTCAAGTTATGATCAGCACTATTTGAAGAACACAACTCCTGATGAGACTGGTAAACAAACTTTGCATTAATGATTTTTATTTTTATTTTTTTTGAAGGTATGTACATGATTGTCTAACCTACAATTTCATTGAATGGGTATTGTCTGTATAAAAGAAACAAAATAAAAAAGAAAATTACATTTACATTTCACTTAGAAGCTACCTTGGATTGAATTGAGCGAAGTAGGAAAAACCTGCTAGGAAATGCATTATCACACCCCTAGATGGAAACAAGTTAGCAATTTGCTATCAAAAGATTAAGATATTTTTTAATCCTTCGGTCCGTCTCATTGATAATCGGGCTTAATTCCTCAAAGATAGCAGCACATCTTGTCTTCCATATGTTCCACAAAATTGCTATCCGTGCATGCTGTATCCCCAAAGTCCCTGAATGCTGACATGAGTTTATTTCTATTTCTCATCCAAAAATCCCTCAAGTTTTCAACGTGTAGCATCTGTACTCCCAACATTAATGCTTTTTATTACAAAAACAGTATTTCTCTTCAAAAGTGAGCTCACTATTACTTTCATATTATGCTATTAATAGATATGCGGTTGTGGTGGTTTCAAGTTTGCACTGAAGTGGCTTATTTCCAAGTGGCCCCCCAAAATGACAGTGTTCGCTCCGAACAGATAGATTCCAGGTTTTGATGAACTTTGTTTTTTGCTGTTGTGCAGATTTTCCAATATGATTTTTTTTTTTTTTTTTTTTTTATCAGAAGGGTCCCGAGGTGAATTCATTTATAAATTATTCTCTGGTTTTCATATAGTTTCTTACTTTATTATTTTCTTCAGGTACCATTTAGACCTTTGTAAAAACGTTTTTGGAGAAGGTGTCTATCCTGAAGTAGACATGACCAATATCTACTATGGTGGCAGCAAAATTCACGGTAAGTATAATCATTTCACTTGAACTTCTTTTCCATAGGATTAAAAGTGTTATAAATTTGTAATACCATGTACTGTGCATGTGTATAGGCTCAAGAATAATATTTACCAATGGGTCACAAGACCCATGGCGTCATGCATCCAAACAGACTTCTTCCGATACAAGTGAGTTTTCTTTTGTTAGTTTGAGATAGTAGTGTTCAAAAGTAGTTTAAAAAATGCTCTCTTCTCTGTTTTCTTGTTCTTTTTAACTTTGTAACTCTTTCCAGTGCCATCATACCTGATAAAGTGCCATAATTGTGGCCATGGTACGGATCTTAGAGGATGTCCCCAGGTGCCATTGAATATTGAAGGTAATTCAACTGGTATTATAATAGATTTGGATTTATACCAGCTGAAATTTCTGCCAGTACAGCATGATTTACAATTTCAAGCTATAACTAAGACCTGATGGCTGAATTGTATACTATCTGTTTATAACAAGGCAACGCGAGTAATTGCACTTCGCCAGATGCTGTGAAAAAAGTGAGACAACAAATTATAGAGAACATGGACTTGTGGCTATCTGAATGCAAGAGTGAAGGTAACAAGTCAGGACCTATTAAATTATAGCTATACTGTCATTTGACATTATATAAACCTGGGTTTTGTTTTTTTCCCCCTTGTATGCAGCTACTGGAGGTGACGAGTCCAATTGGTTTCACTCAGGACTAAGACTAGCTTACAGTGCTTGATCAGTCTGCGGACAAATCTTTTTTGTAAAAATAATCTCATTGTATTTTATACGTAACACACCATTACTGTTGTTTCCGGACAATTTTGAGATGTACTGGATATATGCCAACGTTTTAGCATGGCATTTGTTCATCTAATAAAGCAAGTTTCCCTATTTATCTATCATGCTTTCTGTCTGTTTTATTAGAAAATATAATATTAAATTACTGACTGTACACTTAGCTATGACTATCGAGTGTGGTTAGGCAATGGGAAGCGGATGAAATCTTAACTTTCCCATATTTCTAAGATTTTCCTTGATGCAGGCATGCAGCCAAAAGCTATAACGCAACTTTGGTTAATAATTAAAGGGAAGTGATAATTTTCTTTGTCAAGAGCAAAAAGACAGAAAGAGGAGTAAAAGGAAATGAAGATAAAAGTCACCAAGAAAATTCACATTTAAGATTAGAAGTGATTTTTGGACTAAAGGAGTTCTATATTTTTTTTCCCTACCCCTTCTTGGACGTTTATATCTGATGTCCATTGCTGTAAACCTTCTAATTATGGATATTCTTTGATTGTACAAAATGATGACTATTCGATATAAAAGAGTCAAAAGACTGTCTATTCAAATGCTGATTTGAAGTTTACAAGTTCCATAATAGGTAATTATTAAATAACCAACCTAAAAATGTTGGCGAACTTGACATCCCTTAGGAGTAAGTGTAGTAACAAAATTATTCAAATGAAGCATCGCCATAACACCATCTAACTGCTACGGAACTTAAAATAACAACACAGGCCAAACGCATGGTGCCATGGTTGACAAAATCATCCTGTCGTCCCTCCATAGTCATCAAATCACAAAAAACTGAACCACATCCTTCCTCTCAGCAACAGCTCAGTAGGAGTAGTTCTTGACATACATGCCTTCTTTGGCCTCATCGGCCTCACCTTCACCAGTGTACTTTCCAAGCTGGGCAAGAGAGTTAGCCTTGGCACGTACCAGAAGTGCATCCTGTGCGGCCTTTACATTCTCTGGGAGGCCACCCCATGTTTTCAGGCAGGTGTTCTGGAGTGCACGAGCGTAGGAGAAGGAAACGTGCCATGGATTCGGCTGCTGGTTCATGGCATTCAGGTTCAGGGTCGCCTCAACTTCAGACTGACCACCTGACAAGAACTGCATTTTATACCAGAAGTTAGCAATTGTTGCCATGGTTACAAAATTTTAGCCTGTTATCATGAACAGAAACAAATAGAACTGTTGCAGTTTCTATGTGATTCATAACCAAATGAAAGATTTAAGTTTGGAATGTGGATCTAAAGAGTTGCTTAGCCTCGACTTTTTTTCCCATTTGCTTGTATTCTGAAAGCAGTACATTTTTGCTCGCTAGTAGTGAAAATAGACCGGTCAATTTTGAGTTTTCACTTTATAATGAATTAGAGTTCTTAAGAGAAGAATGTTAACTCCGGCTTTTTAGCCTTCTTTTCACATTTCTATATATTTTCTTTGCATGGATGAATCAGCTCTCCGCAAATCATAGGGGCAAATTGAAAGCAGCCGATGCAAACTAGTTTGTTTGTAATTGACCGTTAAATGTACAAATCGCTAAAAGTTAATGCTATTATACTAACAACAAATGTATTAAAGGATAAGAGAATGTGTTAAAGGATAAGAGGACTTGCCATGATGCCAGGGACAGCAGGAGGGATTCTGCGTTTAAGCAGCTTGAGAGTGTAGTCAGCGACCTGCTCAGGTGTGGCCTTGTCCTTGCACTCAGCACCAGGAGTAACCATGCTAGGCTTGAGGAGGATGCCCTCAAACATAACATTGTTCTCTGCCATGTAGAAGAACACCTCAGCCCACACCTTCTGTGCCACCTCGAAGGTGCGGTCAATACCATGCTCACCATCTAGGAGGATCTCTGGCTCCACAATGGGTACCAGGCCATTGTCCTGAGATGCACAAAAAAGAGAGTTCATTTCAGGCATTCTGATAACTGGTAATGGTTTATTATTTTACGCTGGTAATTTTTTTACTAAAAGTTCTGAGTTGAAAACCGTGGCACGAGTACAGTTTATACTTACTCTTTACGCTTATTAAGTGGTGAGTTGCATATGGTGGTATCAGTTCAGGATGTACTCATTAGTTTAGATACATTAGTGTAACCCTAAAGTTTTATTTTTTCTTTTCTTGGGGCACAGTTTGTGCCACAACTCACAACTGATCAGGTTTATTTTTGTTTTTCACCAAGTTGTTTGATCTCACTTTATTCGTGTGCCGATCTGATTATTCTGATCTGAGATGAAGAATTATTGAAATTACTATTATTAAATTATAACCTGAGAAATAGCTGCATATCGGGCAAGACCCCAAGCAGCTTCTTTCACAGCAAGGGCAGATGGGCCATTGGGGATGCTCACAACTGTGCGCCTACAGGACAAAATGGCAAGAAAAAAAGGAGAAAGAAAATCAGTTAGCTAATATAATTGAGGAAAAACAGTCATATAAACATGACTTTATTAAGTTCATATATTGTATTACCATTTGGCAAAGCGGGCACCTTGCTGGTAGTATGCGGCACTGCGGGAGGCAAGCCCATCAAGACCTTGGCACCATGACTCATCATTAGACCCAACAAGAGGAACCAAACCCTGTTCCAACAGCAAACAAATAATTTTGTTGTGGCTTAATAATGTAAAATTTAGTTTCAATTGTTCTTAGGATTAAGTAGTTATAAATTATTTTTAGTAGAACTAACTTGATGACTTGTACTGGAAGTCTAAATCAGATGCAAGCATTCAGAACATATTATGTCAAATTAAATTATAGTAAATTGCATCATCATGCTTATTTCATGAAATAGTTTTATGTTACACAACTTCCAAGAAAAGATGATAATTGATAAATTAGAGTATACCTTATCGACTTTAATACCAGGCACAATGTTCTGAGATGTGAGGACATCGACCATCTTTTGTCCATCAGTGGTAGATTGGTAGAGGGTCTCCTCAAAGAGAATGGCACCAGAGATGTAGTTTCCAAGTCCCGGTGCTGTCACGAGCAGAGTGCGGTACGCTTGGCGGTTAGCCTCAGTGTTCTCAAGCCCAATCGAGGCCAGACGCTTCCCGCAGGTTGCGTTTGACTCATCCATGGCCAAAATACCACGGCCAGGTGATGCAATTGTTTTCTGTTGCAATCAGATATTAGTTAGCTCAAAATTATAAAATATCATAGTTGGAACAGAAAGTGTTCTAGAATTCATGATTTGTCAAACTTGGTCTGTACCTACTCTTTTTTTTTTTTTTTTGAATAAAGAAGGGGTCCGGCACTCCGGCCCCAAACTTTTTCATTGAAAGGTTTTATAAAAAATACAAAGAGGCAACAAAATATAGCGAGTTGCTATGAGTTTAAAAAATAAAACCTGAAACGAACAATCTATCACTTGTACTCTTACAGGATAAGTTCTGATAGAACAAAGTGAAATTAAATTTTCGAATCATTTTTGGAGTTATTATTTTTATTCACATATCTACTTATTTCCATAATTCCGTCCACATTTACCCTTCTTCACAACTCACAACCTAACCAATTTGTGTAATTTGTACATGCTGAGAAACATAGCACAATCTATCAGGCCTGCACTTAAAAAACAGATGCTTAATGAAATGAAAAATGTACAAATATAAGTAGAGGATCCATACGGCAGTCTTGACAAGCTCATCGGAATAGGCAGAGGTTGAAGCTCGAACTGTCATAGCAGCGGTCCGGCGGGTTTGGGGCTTGACCCGACCCGACTTCTCTACCACCAGAGATGATTTGAAAAGGGAAGATGCTGATGCCATTGCCGTGCGGGAGAGAGCTAGAGAATTGGTTAGTGCTTTTCTTCTCTGTTTCTATCTCCCTTTCTTGATTGAAGCGTTCAAGGCATGGTCGTTAGATGAGCTCTGGTAGTGTACTTATAGAGTGTTTCGACTTCATCTCCTCTGCAATTTGAAGAATTGTACGAACTTGCAATTTTTAAATTGTACGGAATTTTACCATTGAAGATAAACCGTTCTACATTTTCGACAGATTACGTACACCCCTTTTATTGCTTGTTTCTAAGGTGGAATTTTGAGGAAATTTGATAGCATAAATTTCGAGTTAACCGGAGTTTTAATTTCTGTATCATTATCTAAGGTAGATATTTTATGATAAACTCAATATTAATTCATGAAAATTTACAAACAATTTTTATTGAATTCAGTGCTTAATAAAATAAATGCATTTTAATTAATGAAAAGTTTAACACCGTGATGTCTTTGAGAAAAAAGTTTTAACTTTTAATTGAAGGAAATTTGATGAACAGACATACCCAAAAATTATGTTGATATCTTAGGATATTTCAACTTTTGATGAATTTACTTCGAAAAACAAATTTTGATGTATTTACTTGATATACTTTAGTTTCACATTATTAGATTTTGTATAATAAAAATTATTGTAGACTGTGTTGTGGTCGGTTTGTCTATATAAGATTTATTGGGAGTTTCTAAAATTATGCTATTTAACATTGTTTTTTTATATTTTTTTTCTATTTTTGTTTCTTTTTTGGGGTCTGATACTTAATGATGCTCGTATTTTCTTTCTTCTCAATTTGTCTAATTGACAAAAGAAGGCAATAATTTTGGCGCTTTCATTTTTGATGGACTAATCACTTGTAATTTTTCACTTTGCTTCAATTAACGTAAAAACTCATTTAAAAAAAAAGAAATTCACTTTATTAAGTATTAATTAATAAGTTGAAAGTGAGATATTTAAAAAAAACTAAGGACTTTCTTGTGTTTTTTTCTATATAAAAAAGGCCATGCATAAGGCACTTTTTTCAAGTTACATATATAAACGATGAATTTTTTTGTCTCGTTATTTGTGAATGAAAATTTAGTAGGTTTCTTCCCCAATTTTTTTGAAAGAAATTTTGTTTAAATTGTATTGCAATGGAGGAGAAATAGCTGCTGTTTCGATCGAGTTGTTACGGATGGCTGTCATAAAAGATGGGCCAGTAGAGGCTAAGATGGCATGGCCACTAGATTCGCTCCACGTGTACGATAATATCCGACGTGGCAAGTGGAAGGCGCGCATCGAGATCTGTGGCTGGATGTCTCTCTCGCTGGAGATCTTTTAAAGCCCTTTGAGTTTGAGGCTCTCTTGTTTGTGGGTCATAACTCATAACTCAGTTGGGGCAGTATCCAAGCAACGGCCTTGGTTTCTCTCCTCTCCATCAAGTGGGGCCCACAGAGTCCTTAGGATCCAATTTCATGTTATTGGTATAAAAAATTATTATCATGAAGGAACTTTAAAAACTTTGTCAAAGAGTATAAGCTTCGCTTCTCATCTAGGAGTATATTTATGACTTGTGAATACAATATAATTATGATATGTAGTCTGATTTGTCCTATTTGAATTGAGACAAATTTAAACAGCACAACTTAGATTGCATATTTATTATAAGCAGTGTTTTTAAAACATTATCGGCACTCTTACCTGTTATGTGGCCGAAATCTGGTATTTTTTAAATTATCCGATATTTCATTTCACAATACCGAATACCTCCATTTCGATTACTATTCCGATTCCCTATATTACTGGAATTTTCTAGTATCCAGTACGGTTTTCAAAACACTGATTATAAGTAACATTTCAACTACGCAATCTAATCAACAAACATATAATAAAGGCTATTAGATTGGTTCTGTGGATGTTAGTAAAACAGTAGCATTTTCACTGGATCTAATGCAGCGTGCGGCGAAGATGTGTCGGGTCGAAATGGGTATATTAAGACATATTCGTGGGCTCCACGGGCATTCTCCTACCCTTTTTTTGTTTCCAACATTTCAGCAAAGAAATTGCATTCTGAATTTTTTATCCTAACTTTTCTAAACAAATATATTTATGAAATGAAATATGCGGATTAAATTTATATATGTGGAGTGAAATTAGTACGGATTAAATTTATCGAAAAGGGTCAAGAGTTAAATATTTAGATCGTTAGATGAATTTAAAGCAACTAATTTAAATTGTTTATTTCGAAATTTATCTCAAGAGCAGAGCGTTTCAATTTTTAAACTAATTTTGTATGCATTAAGTGGCTAAACTTTATTGAAAATAAATGCACCAAAAAGGCAAAAAAATTTTAAAATCTTGATCGTATGAAAAATGGATCAAACTAATTTTTTTAACATCTTTTGAATTATCATTTAAATATTATTCATTGATCTTTTTTTAAAATAATTATGCAAACCTTGGACAAGTTTAAGTTCGCATTAAATAGAACATGAAATTCAAGTAGCCGGCGACTTTGCTGACGTTTTTTATAGGACACCAGGCCACGCCTATGACTAAATAAGACCTATTTATCCAAAAAAAAAAATTCATCTTATATGGACGAGTCTTAAAATTTAAAAAATTAATTAGCATGCATACTGAATGAAAGAGAAACGATACCAAAAATCAAGTAGCTACTTTCATTTATGAAGATAATCAACTTAAACTCCAAAATAGTTCTTTAGAAAAAAGGTAGAAAATAAAACGAAAATTTGTAACAAGCTCAATCGCCTGTCATGACCAGTTACAAAGACCATCGCTCAAAGGGGTCGTTTGGATGGGTTAGGAATAGCCAATTCCTAGGAAGGAATAAGGATTTTCGTTGGGAAGTGTGTAACTTTGTGAGAGAGATGAATTGTTTATATTAAAATTTATGTCCGGAATTGGAAAATCTCCAAATTCCGGACACATCCAAACGACCCCAAAGATATTTTCTCCCTGTCTTTATTCCATTCTCTCTTTGTTATTCTTTTCTTTTTTTAAAAAAAAAAGTATTCCCTGAGAAAATTATAATGGTCTCAATTAAGGCGATCGTCTATTCATTCAGAAAACATGACCAACCCCAGTTGTCACAAGCAAACACATCATTCATGTCTTTTAAGGTGGAAATTGAAAATTTGGGGAGTTTATGTGCTAGACATTATGCAACTCTACTTGTATTTTGTCCTCAGCTAATTGTTTTCCTTTCACCGTAGCTTGATGATAGCTCCGTCACTGTGGAAACTATCAGCCATGAGAAAGATCCAATTTGGCAACTTTCCAACCAATAATTGATTCTTGACGAAAATTGATTTCTAAATTAGGGTACACAATGATTTTTTATTACTTTTCTTTAATGAAAAGTGGTGGAATTATCCACTTATTTCAAAAAAAAAAAAAATTAGGGTACACAACTTTAAATCTCGGTTCTTAAACTATAATTTTGTTCAGCTTTTGAACTCAGTAAATGAGCTCAAATCTTTTATTGGGATGCAACTCTAATGATAAGTTTTTTAACCTGACCACAACAGCAGATTGATGTTTTCAATTTTCACCTCAACCATTTAATACTTCGAACAATAACTTTAATGTTAAAAAACCTGAGCCTAGTAAAATTGAAAAAGAAAAATAACCCAAAATTCTTTTCAGTGTGAATACGAGCAACTCAGCACGAATATTACTGAAATCTGATCCATCAGATTTTGTGATACATGATGCAGTACGACAGAGAATCTGAATTCGTTCTCTCCACTAACAATTAACACATTGTCGCTATTGCTTCTTAGCACGCGATCACAATTTGTTTAGATAACTACTGTGCAATGTTTATTATGCAATATGCCTTCAAATTGCCATATATAAAACTTCTCCTTACAATAATTCTTTTCTTTTTACAGAATCTTAGCAGTGTGTAGGCGAAAAAAGCAAACAAATTTAAGCACCAACCTCAACCAATGCAACCTTAACCTCACATATGAAAACACACAGCAGACAAACTGATCTGAAAAGAAGCAACAAACACTTCAGTTCTCAGCGGTACGGTACCGCAGGTGCAATGACGCATCATGTGTGACCTTTACAGCCGTTGCAAAGAATTGTTTGCCTAGATTTTGCATACTTAGGCCGTGCACACGTGTTGCACAATTGACCGAAAAAATTAAAACTAACGTTACTGTTCACACGAATTTCGAGAATAACAGTTAAAAATTTTGAATTTTAAAAATAACGTTGTTGGATCGGCGTTTCAATCGCCGAAATCACAGAACCCTTGGATCGGCGATTGAAACGCCGATCCAAGCTTGGATCGGCATTCCAATCGCCGATCCAAGCTTGGATCGGCGTTTCAATCGCCGATCCAAGGGTCTGACCATTTCAGACCGCTGAATTTGCTTTTTTTTAGTGCGCAATTTGATTTTTAAACACTCAAAGTTGTTTGCAATAATTTTTTTTGTCGTTTTCCCGCTTAAAATTGTCTATATAAGCTCAATTGTCATCATTTATTATTCACAAACTAAGTTTTTCTCGTTAGTCTGAAATTGATAAACTTTCTCCTCGTCATTTCATATTCGCAATATCACTTCTTCGTAGGTAATAATTTTAAATTAATTATTAAATTTATTTTATTTGATTTGCTAATAGAGTTTTAATTTTGAAATTTTAAGCAAATGGGTCCTAAACCAAGCTGCGTCTCTTCTGCTGTTATTTTGATCGGAGATCAGCGGACTAGCGAACAACGATTATTTTCTGCATTGATGTTACAATATCATGGGGAAAAATTTGTAGTTAAGAAATTAGAAGGAAATCAATATCATATTAGGGGCCCCAAATTTTTTACAGATTTGGTTGAGAGGAATGGAGGTTTTGATCTTGGAGGGTCGTGGTTGACTCACCTGCCAGCAGTTCCATCTGGTTTTGAAAATCATCCCGCAGCTTCAAATGTTGTCCATCTCCGCTAAATGGAATAGTATTATGTTTCTGTCATCGGTATCTTATTATGGTCATTATTAGTGAAATAAGTTTGTGTGACAGTCGTCACTTGTAATGTTTGCCTTATATTACTAAAATATGTTGTTTTGTCTATTTACTTTTATTAAATTTTTTTATGATATGTATTGAAAATTAATATGCAAAGAAATTCAGAATTAAAAAATGCACACCATTAGAAGAAGAGCTAAATTTTATAACCATAATATAAAGTAACACACCAAAATAAAAAAAAGAAAAAACTACTTAAAAAACAAACCATTCAGTTGCTACTTAAAAACAAACTACCTAAGAAAATAAAATATTTAAATATTTTGGGTGTCCGCATATTGTAGAATTCCATCCCACCATGGGTCTTCTTCTTCGTCTTCCTTTTGTTGTTGGTTGCTCACACCAGGATTATCAGCGAATTGAGCGGCTTCGTTCCAGAAAGCTGCATCGGCTTCTTGTTGTTCTATCTCTGTCATTCTAGCTGCTGCAATACTTTTTTGTTCATCTCTCTCCTTGTGCCATCTCAGGCGCTCCCTGATTTTTTTTCTAATTTCTTCTTCTTTCAATTTTTGCCTCTCTTCGGCAGCCTTTTGTGCAATTTTTCTCTTTTTTTCCGCCTCATCTCTGTCTTTCCATTTCTTTTCTTGTTGATCCCACCAAGCTTGTTTTTCGTGGTCATCGTAGTGATCACGCAAGATGGTCTCTTTATAATTGAAAACCTGACCACACTTTGTACAGGTTACTGTGTGGTCTCCACGAAAGTTGTAAATTCTTTCATAAACGGTGCAGTGTGTTTTTGGTGCTGAATATGGTTTTTCTGCTGGTGTTTGTTGGAGAATTGGTTGCGGTTTTTTGTAGTAATCTTCATACCAGTCACAATTCTTATGTTTGGGTTTGCTCAGCAATCTTTGGAGGTGCTTCTTGCGATCTCTTTCTTCCCCACCATTAATGTGCCACTGGTAGTGTATTTTTAAATCGAACTCTATCCCGTCATCTTCGTAGATATTGTATTTGAAAGTGCGAAAACATGTGCGACATGTTGCATGATAATTTTCTTTTTCTATTTCATTTGTATTGACAGGGGGAATGTTGGTAATTTGGCCAGTATTCATCTCGGGTAGCTGTTCGCCAATTTGGGACATCACTATTGGAGTGAGAGCTATTTCCTTTGTCCATGACAGTGAATTTTTCAGGAAGAAGAATTGAGTGTGTGTTGCATAATCTGGTTGATGAAATGTGGTTTTATAGACAATTTTAGACTTAGAATCACACAATAAAAAATTAATTTCACGTGATTCTTTTTCAGACCACGCATGTCCTTTTGCAGATGGCAGATGGGGATCAGTATACTTTTTCAGACTTTATCAGACCACGCCTGTCCTTTTGCAGGGGGCAGATAGGCATCAGTATACTTTTTCAGACTTTATCAGACCACGCCTGTCTTTTTGCAAGGGGCAGATAGGCATCAGTATACTTTTTCAGACTTTATCAGACCACGCCTGTCCTTTTGCAGAGGGCAGATAGGCATCAGTATACTTTTTCAGACTTTATCAGACCACGCCTGTCCTTTTGCAGGGGGCAGATGGGTATCAGTATACTTTTTCAGACTTTATCAGACCACGCCTGTCCTTTTGCGGGGGGCAGATGGGTATCAGTATACTTTTTCAGACTTTATCGGACCACGCCTGTCCTTTTGCAGCTAATTATTAGGTTAAACAATAAATACTGCATTAACAATTAATAATAATATTATTAAGCAATCACAAAAATACATAATAAATAATAATATTTAATAATTAAATTATTATTAATATAATAACTAATAACACTTACCAATTTAATAGTAATAATCATGCAATAATCACAAAAATACATAATAAATCATAATATTTAATAATTAAATTATTACTAATATAATAACTAACAACAATTACCAAATTTATAATAATATTTAATAATTAAATTATTACTAATATTAATAACAATGCAATAATAATAGCAATTAATAATAATATTCTTAAGTAAATATAATAATAGAAAATAATAATAAAAGATAAAACAGTAAAGTATTAAAAAAGCAACTTTTAGCGGGAAAGCTATTGGATCGGCGTTTGAAACGCCGATCCAATTGGTTTCCCGCTAAAAGTTACTTTTTTTAATGCTTTTACTGTTTTTATACTTTTTAATCATTAATTTTTAGGTTGGATCGGCGATTGGAACGCCGATCCAACTGGTTTTCTGACTTTTTTAATGCTTTTACTGTTTTTTATGGTTTTAATCATTCATTTTTAGTGGTTTTTATCATTAAAAGAATTGGATCGGCGTCCCAAATGCCGATCCAAGGTGTAAATTGAATTTAAGTGCGATTTAACAGTGCGTTTTAGTGCGATTTGATTTGATTGCTCATCATTATTTCGACTCTCATTTGGTTATAAATAGAACATGCCGTTCCGAATTCGAAAATCACCCATCATTTTCAAATACTCGACTCTCTATACTGTCAAAAATATGATTTCCATTCCGATTTTCGTTAATCAATCTCCATATAATCCATCAAATTATTTCAGTTTGGATGCAACTTCGCAAACTGATTATGAATCAATTAAAGAAATAATTTTATCAACATTGGAATTTTATCAAGGTCATTATAATTTGAGAATTGTTTCCCATTTTAATACCATAATTGAAGGGAGGTTCCAGCAGATGCAGTTGCCGGTGAACTCTGAAAATGAATGGCGGTATGTACGACGTGAGTGCTTCCAAGCAAGAAGGCTACACGGCTTTCAACTTCACGTTGATTTGCTTCCAGTCGATCGACTACCTTGAAAAGTGTGGGAAAGAAAATGAAACAGATGGCAACGAGCAGTGGAAACCTGAAAGGTGGGCACAAACGTATGACGGTGGTTATCGTTGGGGAATTATGACGAGTAATGGATCAGAAAGTCTCAATAGCAGGTACAAGGCTGAGAGAAGACTACCAGTTGTTGGACTTGTGGAAGGCACTTGGTACAAAATTGTTAAATGGTTTAATGAGAGGAAGCAAATAGCTTTGGCGAGACAGGCGGAGGGAGAACGATGGCCAATAGAAATCCAACTTAAGCTGATGAAACATACTCTTAAAGCAGGTACAAATGTACTTCCAATGTAATCATATTTACTTGTACTCTTTAAAATGTATAATGATATAAATTCATATTTACAGCGGCAATAAACGTTATCACCGTTGACATTGAACGTGGAGAATTTGAAGCTCAAGTGCCATTCGAAAAAAATGATCCGGGAGTAACCTGGAAGTACCAAGTTTTCCTCAAACGTGATTACCAACCGAGAGATCCTCAACTACCGAGCAGGCGTGCTTGGTGTAAGTGCAGAAAATCTCAACTCACAGGAATACCATGTCTTCATGTGGTTGCCGTATGCGGTAATTGTAGGTGGGATGTTTCTGATTTTGTAGACGAACGATACAGCACAGAGAATATGGTTAAAATATGGTCAACAGGTGCTTTCACTGCTACGAAGACGAAGATAAGTGGCCTCAGTATGACGGTCCCGTGATCTATCCGGATAAGACAATGATTAATCGGGGCAGGCGAAAGAAGGATCGTGATTGGATGTGGATGGATGCAATGAGAAATAAAAATCAGACAAACCAAAGACGCCGAACCAGAAGGGACGCTGCGGTGGCCAACGACACATCTCAACCTATATCGATGGAGGACCTTCAATCTGGTCGTCGTACAGGTCGTCCTACCAACACACCGAGGACACGGAGGACTACAAGACCTTCTGCAAGGAACAGAACTCAATCTTCTACAGGAAACCAAAGTGAACCTTTTAGGGAGCCGGTTCAACCTAGCCGGAATTCTATCAGTATTGATCCTCGCAATGAAAGTCGCGTCAGTCTTGGGATAGAAGGTATTCAACCACGTCGAAATTCCATTAGCCTGGGTGACCGATCAATGTCGCTCCGATTTCCCACAAGTCACAGAGCATCAAGTAGCAGGGAGAGTCATGGCGCATCAAGTAGCAGGGGACCATCTCAAAGCACAAACAGTGGGGGAGGGGGACTACGACGTGGGGTTGCCCGGCTAGGATCAAGGTTCATGAATATCTTACCAGGAGGAGGCCGGCGTTAGTTTTATTTAATATTTTTATATATATTTTTTTTTAAAATTTACCCTTTATAGATCGATGTAAGGGTTGACTTTATGTTATTCGGTGAAGATAGCTCTAATTTTAATATTTATGGTTGACTAAATTCATAATATTTTGCATCTACAATAATTATTAATGGTTTTTTTTAAATTTTTTTCCGCGTAGTCTTGCAATCCTAAAAATGGAACAAATTAGAAGTAGGGTTCCTCGGAAATGATATCTTAGGTATTTTAGCGATTTTATATTTTTTATGCGTTTGACCTTATGGTATGAAACTTACAGGCATGAGAGTGCAGCGCTTTTATTACCTAATGTGATATTTTATGAATTTATTAGAATTTTTTCGCGTAGTTTTGCAATCTTAACAAGTGACGGAATCAAAGCCAAATACGAAATATAAATATTACAATAAATATCACACTCGTACAAAAATATAAATATCACAATAAATATCACACTATCCTACTGATGTCCATCACGACGGAACCATCCCTGAAAAGGAGATAAATCCCATGCAACACCAGGCAAGTTTCGGGGCTCTCGACCTGGAGCAAGTCCTGGGGGAGGAGGGGGGGAGGATATGTCGTAGAAAATGGAGTGGAATGACGAGGCGGTCTACTAGATGAGGCCCCAGAATCACCGAATGGATGGTGCGACATAAGTGTGAATGGATCCTGCAGTGGGGTACCGTATGCCTGATAGTATGCATCAGCCTGAGAGATAGGTGCGGGAGTAGGCACAAAGGGCTGACTGTACCCTCCTCCGTACTGAGTCTGAGTATATGCTGGAGGTGGAGGGTAAGGACTCCCATATGTGTACTGTGTGCTGTGCGGTGGAGGCCGCGGCTGTATGGTCTGGGGCTGCGGACGGGACGGAGGCGGCGGCTGTGTGCTCCGGGGCTGCGAATGGGGTGGGGCCTGCGGCTGTGTGGTCTGAGGCTGGGAATGAGGTCCTGTGGATCCGTAGTGAGGCTCAAAAACACCGGAATGTGACCGTCTGCTCCGAACCAGAGGCTGATTGGGTCGTGGAGCATCAAAATATGAATCCCAATCATACAGACTAAAATCATCCTGTTACAGATAATATTATAAGAATAATAAAAATATTTTAAATAATTTTAGAATATTAACCATGAAAGGAACAATAATATTAATAAAAGTGATTGAAAAATGTATTATACCCGCATGAAAAGCTGCTCCTCAATAGATCCCGGCTCTGGCGCATCATCCTCATCATCCGTATCAGGGATAGAGTCGATGTCTGAATGAAGACCCTTCGACTCTAAGAGTCGAGGTAATCGAGCAGGCTCGCCAACAATATCCAAGGACGTGCTGCACCCCCTCAGCAATTGCTTCCCAGCACGACGAAATTCCTTCTTGACAACCCATGCACATCCTCGCAACGCCTCCCGCAAAGTATGCTTGACCTGTTCAATTTTTGTTAGCCAATGAATTATTTATTAGGCACAAAATTCTGCGTAATGTAACTTACCAAATTCATGTGACCAGGCGTCTCGCGAAGGTATGACAAGTTATGAGCCGGACCAGACGCTGCCCCTTCAGGAATTTGCACAAGATGCGCACCTCCATGTACGCTCAACCAGCGTCGGTAGTCGCTCCAAATATCTTCGCTCCACGGCCGATCCTCTATCACCCTAGCCTCATTAGTGTTCGCCCACTTGTTCACCTCATGCACAAATAGTTGATGCCAGTCAATACCTCGATAGGTATTATGCTGGTATCCCATCAATTCCTCCATTCTCGACCAAGGCTGTTTTATTCAAATCACAGTTAATCAACAAAATATAATTGCGAGAATTAAATAATAAAATTAATAATGTGAAGAGTTAAATATACCTCAGGTGGCGGTGGGGGAACTGTCTGATAGAGCATAAACTGATGCATGACACGATCTACGTGGTGCCACATCACGACCCCATAATGAATGCAAGGGATGCGTAGAAGGAACATCCTCTGCTCAACATGGGCACAACGAGGCATGCGGTCCCTGATGTGATCATAAGGCCTCCACATGACATGCTCAGGCTTCATTTTCATGCAGACATCCCTCGCATATTCTATCCCACTGCGAGTAGGGCCGGTGAACTTTTTCGATTTATGTCTCGTCGTCCACTTCCTGCATTTCCATTTTGTTGTTTGTTAAAGTCAAATAAAACATATTTTAAATATTACAATTAAAATCAAATCAACATACCTCCCATAAGGCGGACATGAGTCAATACTTGGTAGACCCCAACCATCAAAATCCTTCGTGATCGATGGCCGACTAAGTAGTAATCTTGCATACGACCACAACTGCAAGAGCAACCAAGGAGCACCAATATTTATATTGTTATTGATGAAGGCAGTGTCCAAGCTTCGGTATAGCATGGCAAGAGTGGCACCACCCCAATTGTACTGCACCGAGTTACTAGAATGAAGATCCTGCAAATAGGAATTATTTTCTTAAGGAATATCATCAACTCTTTCATATATTTAATTTCTTATTAAAGTGCAATAAATGTGAGATATTTATTTCTTGGCTAACCTCCAATAATTGCAAATAAAAACATGGAACCGAGTCACCCGTGCCGTCAGGAAATAAATCGCAACCAAAAATCTCCAACACGCAAGCGCGTGTGTATCTGTCGATCCTCGCTGCGTTATTCGTGCCAGGCCCCCCAATCTGATTCCAAATCTTACGCAGTTCCTTTAACCGAACGGAATGAGATTTCCTGCATTACATTATTAATGTAATTTGATTTTAAGAACTATATATATTTAAAATTAACATAAAAATAAATTTTTTAAAACCTTCTTACTTCCGTTCTTTTTCCCTGAAGCACTTCTCAACTATCGCCGTGTCTGTATCCTCCGGCAACGTCAAATTCTGGAGTAACTGTATGGCGTCGTAATCGGTCCGTCCAGTAACGGTTCTGCCAGCCGTAGGTAAACCGTATAAGAAGGCCACATCCTGCAAATAGTTCAAATTTTATACATATATAGTTACAAAAAAAACATTACAAATAGGTATTGATCCTTACCTCTAGAGTGACCGTCATCTCGCCAACGTGCGGAAAAAAGAAAGTGTGGGTCTCTGGCCTCCAGAACATGGCTAGACCCTGCAAAAGCGAATGATCGAGCTGCATATGACCTAACTGAACGAAATGTATCAGTCCAAGTCTCATCAAACGCTCATCCACCTCAGCAGTTCGTGACATCTTAGCCCTATGTAGTACTGTCCTCCAATGCTGTATATATATATTTTTTAATTATTTTAAAAAGTACTATCAAAATAAAAATATATAAGTAAAAAAAAGTAAAAGAACAATAATAACTTACACCAGTGCCACGAACTTTCGATTCATCCAAATGCAAGAGACGATCTGCATTAACAGGACCGGGGGGGACAACAGGATCCGCTGATGTAGAAGCCTCGGCATCAACAGAAGCGGTAGATGTAGAAGCACCAGGATCTCCACGAAGCCTCGTAGATCTACGAGGTGATGCCTCTGGTACTCTTTTTCTCGGTGGCATTTTTACTACACTATAATAAAAATTATCAATGTAAATAATCTAATAAAATTTCGGCAGCATCTCCCCTGTACCTGGAGTGTTTCCGAAAAAAAAATACCCAAATCCCTCCTAATTACAATCCCAAATCTCATACAACAAAATTTCCAATCTCATACAACAACATTTCCAATTTCATACAACAACATTTCCAATTTTCTATTTTTTTACATATTTTAAAAATTTTTTAGAATAATTATTCTAATTTTTCATTTATTTACCTCAATAAAATAAATTAATTAAATGTATAAATATTAAAAAAAACTCACCTCGACTAGAAGCGCTGCTTGTCTCTTTTTAGAAAATTTTCCTACATTTAAAAAATTAATCTATCAATTTTTATTATTTTATTTACTTTTTCTAATTTGTAATTAACTTATCCACAATTATAAAATGTACAAAATAATTCAAAAAAAGTTTGTAATTACATATTATAATTATTCTGATTTTTTATTAATTTTTTAATTATTTGTTCAATATTTATTCTATTTTTTTCTATTAATTACCTAATTAAACTTGTTGTCCCTAAAGAAAGGCCTAGAGGGGGGTGAATAGGCACAATTTTAAGAAACCTAAACCGCTATGGTTAATTTTTGGTTCAATTCAAGTTTGGTCTAATCGCACAATGCAAGTAAATAAAGAGAAGAGATAAAGAGTTGACACGCGATATATTACGGAGTTCCGACCCGCTAGAAAAGGCTAGCCTTAGTCGTACGTCTCCGGGAGTTTCGCAACCACCAAATTGGACGCGCTCCGTTCTATTCCAACCGAACGGGTCTACAAATTCGAACCGAATCGCTTCGTCACAAATAACTCGAAGCGGATCGGCCTAACCTCTAGCTAATCACAAACTAGCACCAAGGATCAAGGCTCTCAACCAAAACACTCAAAAGTCTAGCAATTCAAAACTAAGGGTTTGGTTTATGCACTCAAATCTCTTCAAAATAGTCTAAGAAAAATGCTCAAATAGGGTAGAGGGATGATATCTCAGGATTAGAGCTCAAAAGCAAGTGTATAGCAAGGTGATTGATCAGTACAAACTGCTCAAAAAGGTCTGGTATTAATAGTGGGTGTCAAGAGCTCTAAACCAGTCGAATTCTGTACAAAACGTTACATAACGCTCCGAAACGTTACACAACGTTTCAAATTAGCCGTTAAATAAAACAAATTCCGACAATAACGTTGGAGGGTGTCAGAAATGTTGTACAACGTTTGGAAACGTTGTGCAACGCAATGAATAGTGACCTCTAACGTTCAAAAAGATGTCAGAGACGTTACACAACGCTTTGAAGCGTTATGCAACGTTTGAAAAATGAAACGTTGTATGACGGACTATAACGTTACACAACATAGGCCAGAACGCCCTCAAAGTGGCCAAAAACAAAGCGTTAAAAAAATCGAAACAAGCGTTGTGTAACGCTTGATTTTGGTCCGTTGTGTATCGCCAGAAAACGTTACCCAACGCTCTGTCATGGAGTACTCAGTTTTCAGCTGACTTGGTCAATGCGTTGTGTAACGCTTTATGACGTTACACAACGTTTGACCAAGCGTTACACAACTGAAAGAAGCGTCGTGTAACGCATGAAGACTGTTTTTGCAACTTGGCACATTACGAGGAGTTCTGTAACGTTGTATAACGTTGTATAACGTTACCAGCAGATTTTGAGCATTTTAATTCAGACAAAATGAGGAAGTTTGATTAGAATTACAACCTTTAAGTTCTAGACTTCCTAATTGATCTTCTGGAGTCTTGTGGGTCTTTAAAACACGCGCTATGCATAACTTTAATGCCTTGCTCCACCTTAAACTATATTAGACACTTAGACGAAAGATTAGTAAGAGTTACGTTGTTTTGCAAATCGACAAATCGAGTTAAAGATTTGTTTGACTCAACAATCTCCCCCTTTTGTCAATTTGCAAAACAACACAAGGTAAAGCAAGTAGAAATAGAATCAAAGAATTCGGCTTTACCATCCATTTTCTCCCCCTTGTTGCAAATGGATAAAAGGGTATCCAATTGGCCCTATACCGATATGGCTTGATAACAAAAATGCTCCCCCTCTCAAGTCAAGTTTAGCAATTGATGCACAAGTGAATTCAATTGAAAGAGAGGTAACTATCAAAGACTATAGCCAAGTACTACACATAATATAACAAATATAGTAGCAAGCAAGTAAATGCATTGAAGATAGAGTAAGATTAGCCAATTAGCACAAAAAACTTCACATAGCAATCAACTAGCTTAGTTCATACAAACCACAATCGACGAAATATTTAGCCATTTAGCTCATAAGTTTCACAAACACTAAACGAGGAAGATAACCATTTAGTTCACATAAATAGTAAATAATTTCACACAAACAAAAGAAAAATAATAAGAAAAAGATAGGCTAAGGTGTTGGCAAGGCTTGGCACGGATGAATGGCTCAATCCTCTTCCGACTCATCGTCTCCGCCGGCACCATTAGAAGATCCTTTGCGAATAGCTACATGGAGCTTCCTAAACTCTTCTTGCATGGACCCCCAAAAATTTTGGACATCGGTCTCGATCTTGTCCAACTTAGCATCATTTTTGGCCCGGTATACCAACTCATCTTCTTTCCACTTAGCATCCTCCTCTTTCCATTTTGTGTCCTCGGTCTTCCAATTGGACCAATCACTCTCTAGATTGGTCAAACGAGTGCCATAATCCGTTAACGTGGTGGTCCAACCACCGAAGTGTTGATCAAAAAAGGATGGGTCCATTGCTTGTTGACTTGAGGAGCCGGGTCCACGGAGAGAACCCGTTGGCTCTTGACCCACCGGTGCATATTGGTTTGGTTTTGCACCCTCTTGGAGAAGATAGCGGTTCCGGATGAAGTTGGAATCAGGAGTGACAATGCCGGTCCGCTCATCAAGAGTCCATCCGGTGGTAGGAAGTGTGTCCATGAGATCCGTGGGCTCCAAAAGTTCGGCTTCTGGATCGAACGTATTTGTTTTTGGTGGAACACCATCTTGGGCAAGAAGATATGAGATAATATTGCCATAAGGAAGAGAAGTGTTGCAAGTGTTCTTAACCTTTTCCATGTGCATGAAGAAAAGATAAGCGAGGTTGATTTGCGGGTTCCTCTCAATTATGCACCGAAGGAAAAAGACTTCGCGAAGCTCCACATTTGTTTTGATTTGTTTCTTCGGAGCTAGGACATTGTTGATGATGAGGAAGAAGAGACGGTGATAGGCGGGAAGCTCGGTGGCGGAGAATTGCTTGAGGTGATAATCCCGCCAACAATAGAAGAACTCGTGGTACTTCTCGAATGGCTCAATGTCGGCATTCCTTGGCCAAGACTTGGAGATATACACTTGTATACCTTCATTCCTCAAAAATATGTCCCGAGCCAACCGGTCGTAATCAATGGTAATCGGCTTTCCACACACGTATGAGTGGGCAATCGGAATGCCATCCTCCCATGTGATATTTAGATTTGCATAGAAAAGTTTGATGAGGTCGGGGTTGTAAGGTTGGGTGCAATTGAGAAGCCCCCAAGCACGCAAGTAGTCAAGATGCGGCTTAATTCGATCCCAATCCGGGTCACTAACCCTCCATCCCGGTTCATTTTCCCTTGGTTGAATGAAGTAGTAACATTTACCAACGGACCGGTCATTGCCACGGATATTACCATTATAATACCGGTAGGCCTCATCCTCCTTGAATAAAAACCGATTTAGTGGTGAAAGAGTCCAATTTTCCAACGGTTCGGTCGGTAGAGAACCGGGTACAGTGCCTTGAAGAGGCGGTTGGGTTGGTACAATGCTAGAGGAGGTACTAGCACCGGTTCTAGCCCTTTTGGCGGGTGCCTTGGGTGGTGCTCCGCTACGGGATTTGGGTGGAGCCATTGAAGAAGAGATAAAAAAATGAATAACCTTGAAATTAAAGAGAGAGGCTAGAAGAGGATGCCTTGGAGAGACAGTCCTTGAAGCCGATTGAAGATCCGACGGTCGGATTTGCCGGAATTGACGAGAAGAGCAAGGCTAGGGTTTCGGCGGATTGAGTGAAATAGGAGGAGAGAGGAGAAAAGATTGGTATGAGGGTGTAGAGGAGAGAGAGGAGAGTAATTTTGAGTGTTTGGTTGGAGGGGTGTGAAAGAGGAGAGAAAGAAGAAAAATGACGAGGCTGTCGGGTTGGAGAAGAAAGAGAGAAAGAAAAGAAGAAGAAAAGACGCCAGTCACAAAAAGGTCCGCTCAAACGTTATACAACGCTATAAAACGTTGTACAACGTTTCGGAGAAAAGATTCGAAATAAAACCGCAGATTCGATTCAAAAACCAGATCTAAAACGTTGTACAACGGTTCAATAACGTCATGTAACGATAACGTTTGCGTTACACAACGTTTTCAAACGTTATACAACGTTTTATTTCTGAAAAGAATTTAAACAGAATTATCTAGGCGTCATACAACGTTTTTGACACGTCGTGCAACGCTATAGTTGCGTTACACAACGTTTCATAACGTTGTACAACGTTATAGATAATCAGAACAAAATATCGCAAGACAACCATTTTTAAATAACAAAACGTTATATAACGTTAGAAACCGTTATACAACGTTTGCATCAGAAAAACTGTTTTTCAGACAGAAAACTGAAACGAAATCAAGAACAACTTAAATTTTGACTGAAAATTCGAGCAAAAATAGCAAATAAATGCAGCTAATAAACAGGTAACACCAGGTATGCAAAGAAATTTAATCTTTGAGTTCAAGCATACCGAGCTTGAACCTAAGTTCAAGATGTTGTTGTGTAGGCAATGGTTTAGTGAAGATGTCGGCAATTTGCTCCTTTGTATCAACATGTACCAACTCCACATCACCTTTCTCAACATGATCTCGGATAAAATGATGTCGTATCTCTATGTGCTTGGTTCTAGAGTGCAATACCGGATTTTTGGATATAAGGATGGCACTAGTATTGTCACACGAGATTGGTACCTTTTGGAATTCTAACTCATAATCCCTAAGAGTTTGCATCATCCAAAGTAGTTGTGTACAACAACTACCGGCCGCCACATACTCGGCTTCCGCGGTTGAAAGGGCAACCGAGGTTTGTTTGCGGCTTGACCAAGAAACTAATGAACCACCAAGAAATTGACAAGTCCCACTAGTACTCTTTCGGTCCATACGGTTACCGGCAAAGTCGGCATCGGTATACCCTACCAAGTCTAGTTCGGTTTGTTTACCATACCAAAGACCAAGGTTTTGAGTACCCTTAACATATCTCAAAATCCTTTTTACCGCTTTATGGTGAGACTCCTTAGGATTGGCTTGGTACCTAGCACATAGACATACGGCATACATAATATCCGGCCTACTCGCCGTGAGATAGAGCAAGCTTCCAATGATGCCTCGATAGAGAGTTATGTCCATCGGTTTGCCCTTTTCATCCGCATCAATATTGGCACTCTTGCCCATTGGAGTGTCTAAACTCTTGCTATCTTCAACACCAAATTTCTTGATTAACTCCTTAGCATATTTGGTTTGGCTAATAAAAATTCCATCTTGGAGTTGTTTGATTTGTAGTCCCAAAAAGAAGTTGAGTTCTCCCATCATGCTCATCTCAAATTCACTACTCATCAAAGAGGAAAACTCTTGTGCAAGAGTTGCGTTAGTAGAGCCAAAAATAATATCATCCACATAGATTTGCACAAGTAACAAATGGTCATCCCTTTTCTTGGTGAAAAGAGTCGTGTCCATTTTACCCCTAATAAAACCATTGTCAAGAAGGAAGGTACAAAGTCTACCATACCAAGCTCTAGGAGCTTGTTTCAAACCATACAAAGCTTTGTGAAGCTTGAACACATGGTCGGGGTTAAAATGGTCAACAAAACCGGGAGGTTGTTGGACATACACTTCCTCATCTATCCATCCATTTAGAAACGCACTCTTGACATCCATTTGGAATAAGGTAAAACCTTTGTTAGAGGCATATGCCAAGAGCATTCTAATGGATTCAAGACGAGCAACGGGTGCAAAGGTTTCCTCAAAGTCAATACCTTCTTGTTGCTTGAAACCTTGTGCAACCAAACGAGCCTTGTTTCTAACCACATTACCAAGTTCATCTAACTTGTTCCTATACACCCATTTAGTACCGATAACTTGCTTACCACTTGGTAAGGATACAAGTTCCCAAACTTGGTTTCTTTCAAATTGGTTCAATTCCTCTTGCATGGCAACAATCCAATTTGGATCAACATTGGCCTCCTTGAAAGATTTTGGTTCTAGTTGAGATACAAAGGCACAATGACCTACCATTTGGTTTAAACCCGACCTAGTCCTAACACCTTCCCTAGGGTCACCTATAACATTAGATAGAGGATGAGAAGACACTTCTCTAAGTACTTCGGGAGGCTTATGAACCGGTTGAGGCATAGGTTGAGGTTCATCATGAGGTGTCTCATCTTGAGTCGAGTCAATTGTGTTTTCCTCATGATTCACTCCCCCTATCAAATTGTCACCGACCCGGTTCAAAGGCTCCTCAATTATCACCGGTGGAAGCTCATCCTTCGGTTGAAACTCAATCTCTTGAGTTGTTGCTCCATCTTGGATACCTACAATAGAGTTACCTTCCTCGGTTTTCTCATTAGCATTTTCATTAAATTTGACATTTATGGACTCAATTACAACCCTTGAGGTAGGCAAATAAACTCTATACGCTTTACTTGTGTTTGAGTAACCAACAAAAATTCCGGTCAAAGATTTAGCATCAAATTTGGTTACTTTAGGAGACTCATCAAGGACAAAACACTTAGACCCAAATACACGGAAATAGGATATATTTGGAGTTCGACCAACCCACAATTCAAATGGTGTTTTCTTGAGTTTGGAACGAATGCATGCACGATTTATTACATGACATGCTGTATTTACCGCTTCGGCCCAAAGGAACTTGGGTACGGCAAATTCATGTAGCATTTTGCGTGCTAGCTCTTGTAGGGTTCGGTTCTTCCTCTCCACTACACCATTTTGTTGGGGAGTGCGTGGAGCGGAAAACTCTTGTTTATATCCTTTTTCTATGCATAATTCATCAAATTTAGCATTCTCAAATTCCCTTCCGTGATCACTACGAATTCTAGAGATTTTCAACCCTTTTTCATTTTCAACCCGGTTGCTAAATTTGACAAAATAGTCAAATGCTTCCTCCTTATGAGCAAGAAAGAAAACCCAAGTAAAGCGACTATAGTCATCTACCACTACAAACACATACCTCTTTTTGCTCAAACTCATAACATTTATTGGTCCAAACAAGTCCATATGAAGTAATTGCAAAGGTTGAGAGGTAGAGATGACTTCTTTGGTCTTAAAACTAGACTTGGTTTGCTTGCCTTTCATGCAAGCTTCACACAACCCATCTAAGTCAAGTTTGTGTGATGGAAGGCCACGGACAAGATTTAATTTGACTAGTTTCTTTAGGGAGTCTATTGAAACGTGACCAAGTCTTCTATGCCATAGCCATGAACCGGTAGCTATGGCACTAAAGCATTGTTCACCGGTGGTAAAATGGTCAAAGTTCAAGTAATAGACATCCTTTTTTTTTTGTCCGGTATAAACAAGGGAATTATCCGAAGTTTGATGCACATAACAAGAAGAGTAATCAAATTTCAAATAATATCCGGCATCACATAATTTGCTCACACTTAAAAGGTTGTAGTTAAGACCATCAACAAGATAAACATTGGATACCGTAAGGTTTTGGTTACCAACCGAGCCTATACCAATAATAGTGCTCTTTCTAAGATTATTTCCAAAAGTAACCTCACCACCATCAAAAGATTCGAGTGCCTTGAAACACGTTTCATCACCGGTCATGTGATGTGAACAACCACTATCTATGATCCAAGCACTCTTCTTGAATGATGATAACAAACAAACCTACAAGAATGTATATTAGTTAGAAACAAACAACTAACATAATTCTTGTATTTTCTCCCCCTTAAAATTTGACTATAAGGCCCGGGGAGATAGAATGGCTTTTCAAGCCACATTAGAACCGCTTCCACTGGATGAGGTGGAAGTGGAAGCGACTTTAGGAAGCCAAACCATATTCTTTGAACCGGATGTATGGTTTGCTTTCCTAAACTTGCATTCTAATGTGAGATGACCATTCTTACCACAATAGTTGCAACAAGCACTAGTGGGTTTGTTCATTTGTGAGCTTTCTCTAACAAAATGGGTCTCATAATGACGCCTAAGCTCCATGGCCTTGATCTTTGGATCCTTAGAGAAGGTGTATGATTGAGAGCCTTTGAAATTGGGTTTTTGGAAATTCGTTTTGTTTTGTTGAGAGGTATTCTTATTTTTCCCATTATTTTGAGGTCTAGTGTGTGTGCTATTCCTATTTCCCCCATTCTTTTGGAAAAGATGAAAGCACCCATCGGGACCCTTGAAATACAAATTGTTTGGGGCCCGATTGTTTTGTAAATTCCTTTGAGAACCCTTGGAACCATTTCTATTCCTACCAAAATTCTTTTGAGCACCATTTTGAGAACCAAAGAAATTCTTTTGCCCTTTCCCGTGTGTGTTCCTATCATTGGTGCCCTCGTTATAATACCTCTCATTTTGTGTCGGGCTAATCGAGTTTCTTGGTCTAAAAGTGGATTGATTCCCCTTCTTGAACCCAAGTCCCGATTTATCATTGGGTTTTTGGCCCACATACATTTTGTCAAGATCCATCTTGGTGCTACAAGAAATACTAGATGAACTTGATGCCCTTTCATTGTTTTTCAAAATATTTGTCTCACTCAAATGAGTTTGACGCTTTTCACAATCTTTGGATTTTTCAAAACTCTCAATCATACCCTTATACTTATTCACCAAAGCTTCAAGATCATGCACCTTAGCCGTCAAAAGGTTAATTTTCCCTTTTTGACTAGCAATAGTCTTAAGGGACTCATCAAGATAATCACTCAACCTATCAATTTGAGAGTTTGTATCATCATTCAAGCACAAGTCATTTTCACTATCACTATCACTATCACTACAAAAGATTGAGTTTAGTGGTACCTCATTGGTGACCTTAGGCACTTCAAGAGCAACCTTAGGTACCTCCTCTTGGATCACCATTGGAGTTTGAGTGGAGGTTGAGGTAGAGGTTGACGCATCGTCAATGCTAGCTTTGCTCAATGGATGCACATAGATATTGCCTCGGTTGAACTCGTTAAATGCTTCCTTCACCAAATCATCTAGGTTGTCATCCACCGGCATCATCACACCATTGACTTGAGCCACAAGAGCAAGGTTGTCAAAGTCGCACTCGGACTCCGAATCGGATTGAGAGGATGAGCTTGAGTCGGAATCATTGTCCCAAGTGGCTTGCATAGCTTTCTCACCCTTTTTCTTGCCCTTGTAATGTCCCCTTTTGGATTTGTACCGGCCATCACTTCTCTTCTTACCACCATCTTCCTTATCTCTCTTTAAGTGTGGGAAGAGCTTGAAGCAAGTGTACATTGTGTGGCCCTCCTTTTGGCAAACAAAATAAAGAGCCCTCTCATCATTCTCAAGCCTTTCTTTGTTGAACTTTCCCTCAAAGATCATGACGGCCCGAAACATTTTAGAGAGCAAGGCACCTTGTTTGTCCTCATCAAGGTCCAATATGCCCTTAGTCTTGTCACTCGAGTGACGGTGCCTTCCTTGTTGGTTGTCATTGTGTCGGTTCTTGGAGGGAGACGCCTTGTTGTTACTAGCCGACAATGCCACGGTTTTAGGCTCATATCTCAACTCCCCAAGTTGCTTGAGCTTCTCTTCTACACACCGGTAGTGAGTGTAGATGATCTCCGGTGTGAGGTTGTTGTGGGACCTTTGTTGTGTCTCAAGAGTCGAGATGAGATTGTCGAATTGAGGTCTTCCCACCAAGGCCCTAAGCAATCTTCCTATCACACGGCTATTAGATAGGGTTTCTCCAATGTTGTTGAATTCATCGAGCAATTGTATAAACCGAGTATACATTTCCTCGATGCATTCACCATCCATTATGCGGAAATTATCTAATCTTGACTCCAACTCAAATTGACGGGAGCTTTTGATTAGAGAATTTCCCTCATAACGGTTCAAGAGAGAAACCCACATTTCATGTGCATTGGTTGAACTACCAAAAATGGCCGCTATGGACTCATGAACCGAGTTGAGAAGGACATTTATGGCATTGTCATTTTTGGCCCTAAGCAATTTTGAGGCATGAATCTCCCTACCTTCACTATCTAGGTTTGGTGCATATGGTTTATCCACTACATCCCAAAGGTCAATCAAGTTAAGGTATACAACCATACACCTCTTCCAATAACGGAAGTTCTTACAAGTGGAACCAAACTTGTCCGGTTTTTCTATCACCCTAGAGGCCATTAATCGAGGTTATCTAACTCACAAAAAGGTCAAAAAGATAACCCCTGCTCTGATACCACTTTGTTGTCCCTAAAGAAAGGCCTAGAGGGGGGTGAATAGGCACAATTTTAAGAAACCTAAACCGCTATGGTTAATTTTTGGTTCAATTCAAGTTTGGTCTAATCGCACAATGCAAGTAAATAAAGAGAAGAGATAAAGAGTTGACACGCGATATATTACGGAGTTCCGACCCGCTAGAAAAGGCTAGCCTTAGTCGTATGTCTCCGGGAGTTTCGCAACCACCAAATTGGACGCGCTCCGTTCTATTCCAACCGAACGGGTCTACAAATTCGAACCGAATCGCTTCGTCACAAATAACTCGAAGCGGATCGGCCTAACCTCTAGCTAATCACAAACTAGCACCAAGGATCAAGGCTCTCAACCAAAACACTCAAAAGTCTAGCAATTCAAAACTAAGGGTTTGGTTTATGCACTCAAATCTCTTCAAAATAGTCTAAGAAAAATGCTCAAATAGGGTAGAGGGATGATATCTCAGGATTAGAGCTCAAAAGCAAGTGTATAGCAAGGTGATTGATCAGTACAAACTGCTCAAAAAGGTCTGGTATTAATAGTGGGTGTCAAGAGCTCTAAACCAGTCGAATTCTGTACAAAACGTTACATAACGCTCCGAAACGTTACACAACGTTTCAAATTAGCCGTTAAATAAAACAAATTCCGACAATAACGTTGGAGGGTGTCAGAAACGTTGTACAACGTTTGGAAACGTTGTGCAACGCAATGAATAGTGACCTCTAACGTTCAAAAAGATGTCAGAGACGTTACACAACGCTTTGAAGCGTTATGCAACGTTTGAAAAATGAAACGTTGTATGACGGACTATAACGTTACACAACATAGGCCAGAACGCCCTCAAAGTGGCCAAAAACAAAGCGTTAAAAAAATCGAAACAAGCGTTGTGTAACGCTTGATTTTGGTCCGTTGTGTATCGCCAGAAAACGTTACCCAACGCTCTGTCATGGAGTACTCAGTTTTCAGCTGACTTGGTCAATGCGTTGTGTAACGCTTTATGACGTTACACAACGTTTGACCAAGCGTTACACAACTGAAAGAAGCGTCGTGTAACGCATGAAGACTGTTTTTGCAACTTGGCACATTACGAGGAGTTCTGTAACGTTGTATAACGTTATCAAACGTTGTATAACGTTACCAGCAGATTTTGAGCATTTTAATTCAGACAAAATGAGGAAGTTTGATTAGAATTACAACCTTTAAGTTCTAGACTTCCTAATTGATCTTCTGGAGTCTTGTGGGTCTTTAAAACACGCGCTATGCATAACTTTAATGCCTTGCTCCACCTTAAACTATATTAGACACTTAGACGAAAGATTAGTAAGAGTTACGTTGTTTTGCAAATCGACAAATCGAGTTAAAGATTTGTTTGACTCAACAAAACTAATTAAATTCAATAAATAAACTAATTAAATTCAATAAAAAAATTTCAAATTACATATTAAAATTATTTATATATATTCTGATTTTTTACTAATTTTTTTTTATTTTTTCAATATTTAATCTATTTTTTTAATTACTTATCTAATTAAACTACTTAAATTAAATAAATAAACTAATTAAATTAAATAAAAAAATTCTCAAATTACATATTATAATTATTTATAATTATTCTGATTTTTTACTTATTTTTTAATTATTTTTTCAATATTTAATCTATTTTTTTAATTACTTACCTAATTAAATTAATTAAATTAATTAAATAAAATAAATATAAAAAAAAAACTAACCTCAGAACTCTGTCCCGCGCGCTGAGAGAGAATGAGAGAAGGGGTGGGGGGATGAGGGGTCGCTGTCTCGCTTATATAGGAGCCCAGACCCTTGGATCGGCGTTTCAATCGCCGATCCAAGGGTTCTGTGATTTCGACGATTGAAACGCCGATCCAACAACGTTATTTTTAAAATTCGGAATTTTTAACTGTTATTCTCAAAATTCGTGTGAACAGTAACGTTAGTTTTAATTTTTTCGACACAATTGAACTGGTCTCATAAGAAAGCCTCAAATTTCATTAATTAAACCTTTCACATTCAGGCCTTGTTCAGATGAGCCCGTTAAATATTATGCACTGGAGTTGGATCAGTCTAGACGGCCCGGTTCCGATCTATTGATTATTAATACAATATAATATATGGAAATTCTGCCATCAGAACTAATTTCTGAATCGGGCTTTGATCACAACCGCTCATTTTTAAGAAAGATTAATTCATTAGCACTCATGAATGGTTGCAATCAAAGTCCGATTCAAAAATTGATTCTCATAGCAAAATTTCCCTATAATATATACAATTTTGAGATGATCAAATTATGATCATGACTCCGATAAACTCTAACATGATGCTGACTGGATGTGCTAAATACTAAGGGTCTACTCCGGAGCTTTTGTTATAGAGGAAAGGAAGAGAAAGTAATTAAATAAGGGTCTGCCTGACCTTTTACTTGCTCCGTGACAAACGAAACGGAGAGGAAAGGAAAGAGACATGAGGTAAGATATAGAGACAATTTCTAAAGAGTTTACTCTATGCTTGTACCCTCCGATTTTGGAGGTAACCAAACTCGGGCACCTTTTCCTCGGAACTGCATCCTCTGGATGCCCATCCACTGGACGTTTTTTATCTCAGCCGTCTAATTTAATCTCAATGGATATGGATGTCCCGTGCATAATACCAGGATTGATAGGCCCGAAAAAAATCTAACCATTGAGATTAAATCGGACTGCTCGGATCAAAAAACGTCCACTGGATGGTTTTATTAAACCATCCAGAGGATATTGTCCCCCTTTTCCTCCCCACCCCTACCTTTCCTTTAGTAAGCTGGTTGTAGAGCATACCCTAAGTGCCGAATAATTAATATGAATTTGCTTAAATCACCCCCTAGAAAAATAGATTTACAAATTACCGTTATATTCCTTATTATTAGGCCTATTAGAATGGAGCTTAACTGTACTTCAGTTTAACGAAAAGTATTCCATTATATAGGGGAAGTTAGAAAATTTTTACATGGAAGTCACACACAATACTAAACTAATGATGACATCAAAATAACTACATTTTGATAAGGGTCAAATAATTAATGAAACACTTTTTATATTTTTTATAGAGATTAAATATGATTTTTTTTAAAACAAAATACATATATGTGGCATTGATAGATTCATATATATATGCATGTATATTTAATATAAACATAAAAAACAATGTTCTCCGTTTTTTTTATTTGAAGTTGAATGTTCTCCGTTTTTACTTTACAAGATGCGCCTATGTATCTTTTTGACAGCCACCGTCAAAATTAAAAAAAAAAAAAAAAAGATGCGCCAATGTATATATTCAATGCAGGCCACGTTAGTACGGCATAATAAGTGGGCGTTCATAACTCGTACACGTGACAACTCACATTAGATAATCTAATTTAAAACTGTTCCATTTGTTCAACATTTCAGGGACGGAGCCAACAGGGGGCTGCACGGGGCAGTTGACCCTGTACTCCAAAAAAATTAAAATTTTATGTATATTTTCTTTATTTTTTAGAATTTTTTTATAATTTGTCTCCCTAATTAAGCATGAATTACTGATTTAGGAAAGAAATATTCTTCTTCATGAATAAATTTCTATTTAATTGTTCAATATTTAAAAGTTTGTCCCTCCTATCATAATTTTCTGGCTCCGCCCTACAACATTTGCTGCAACTTTATTTTATTAAAATCCTAACTTCGTTGACAAATTAAACACTAAACAATCGATTAATTTTTTTCCTCCAAAGCATTCGGTAGGTAACGACATCCCATTAACTACAGCTCCCTGCCGGAGACTTGCCAATTTAATTTAATATTGTAATAACTTATCCTCCCAAAATTTTTAAACCTCCTTTAAGATTAATTGCCAAAATAAATTAGCATATGATACAGCAACAAGCCACCAACACCCATCGCTGTCACGTGCTAAACGTGCCATAATTTTGGCAGCTCCAAATGATGTCCACACGCTTGACGCTTCCACCAAACTCATTTCTTGGAGCATTCCTTGGACCAAAGCAAAATCCAATTTAATTTGACGCAATGAAAGTAATTAGCGAACTATTAATGCCAACTAAGGACTAGAATAAGATGCGTTGATTCGCCTTTGACCATGAAAGCAACTTTACATTTTTTTTTTCCTTGTTGCTTTCTAGAAACAAACAACTTTCGGAGTTTCAGTATGCAAGGAGAACTTTGCAACTTTCGACATCCGACGCGTTGAAAAAAGTGGTAGCTTGCATTTTGGATGGACCGAGAATTCGGAGATACCAAATGTGGAAATATATATTGAGATTTTATTTACACTTTCCTATATATATATTGAAAGTGCTCATAGTAAGGCTGGAGACAGAGAAATGAGAGAATGCGCGTGTTGAATTAGTAACACTAATACCTACCAAGAAAATTGTCACAAAAAAATAAATTAAATGAATAGGTAATGTAAGTTTTTGAGAAAGCTTTTATACTGTACATACAGCACTAAATCTTATATAAGTTAAATAAAATATTATGCACATCACAATTCACAGTCAACAGACGGGCTTGCACACTGCCTGCACTAAAGTGATAGTGTAAGCAAAAAAAAGGATGGATTGCTCAGAAATAAAAATCAGCTTCAAAACTTTTGAGGAAAATTACAGGTGCGTCTCCATTAGCAAAATAACAATTTTCTATTCACCAGAAGTGCTCAGCTTTTTAGACAGGCCTAGTAGAGAATGATTGGCAGGCCCACTCACAAACCCAATATAACCATTAGTTCTACCTTTCTTCCTTAAACTACCACTTGTCACTTTAATCACTTTATAATCGGTCTTAATTTAATTATTGTTATTTTGTCTCACGGCTCCACTTAATCAACTAGTGAAGATTGGGATTAGGATTTAAGAGGCACCGCCCACTTGGGCAGAATTATTGGTCGTGCCCGGACCACCACGTCAGAAAGCAATCCACAGTTACTGATGTGAAATGGAATTTAAAATAGTGGGCCATGTACAAACAATATATAAGGATGTCTTCTTCTTTTTTTTTCAAGGAAAAAGCTTCTGGGCAAAATTTTATCATAAAAGACAAGGATTTTGGGTTATCGAAGAGAGGTATAAAAAGAGGTTGAATTGGACGGGATGTATTAAAAAATAAAATAAAATCTAGACACAATAGATTACATTTTTGTAATTTTTTTTTCGAAAACCAACTTTTTTTTTTTTTGAGTTGTTCGAACGTGCAATAAATTTGAACTTCGATAGCCAGTTATAATAATGATTCTTTCACATAACACGCTTGCTGATGGCATTCAGCGAAATTATATATTTATATGGCGCCTTTGGGATGAAAGAAATAATATAACTTTTGACGATGCTAGACTAAAAACTGTCAAATCTACAGAGGCCATTATATATAGATGACAAGAAGAAAGAAAGGGAGAGAGAGATATGGTTCCTCACTTCCTCCTGTTAATAAACTCTTGAACTTGGCTTCAACTGAATATGGATGATGAGACGGCCACTAATCTTTAGCTTGGCACATGATTGGTTGGCTTTTTCTGGTAGGTTGATTGAAACAAGATTCTATAGGTTGTATATCTTTTTGTTGCCTGGCAGAATAGATTGAAACAGGCAACAAAAAAAGGGATATGTGCTCAGAGAGAGAGAGAGAGAGATTATATATATGCATTTATTTATTTTATTATCAATAAAAAAAGCTTGCTTTTTGTGCTATAGCATTATAGATATGCTCATATGCCATATGGATATGGTAACCGGATATTGATAGGGGTTTTATTTTTACTTCTAATTTCTAAATGATAAAATGAACAGGAAATCTATTGTTAATCTTTATAGAAAATAGGTTAAAGTCCTCGCGGGATACAAAAGAGATGTTCGATGTATAAAATATCGATCCATATCACTCTTAATTAAGACATGTATACTTAAAAAAAAAATGTGGGTCGTATCTTTCTAAATAAGATCGCTTTAAAAAATGTTTAGTTTGAAAGACTACGTGGGGACACACGTGGAAAAATAATACATTTTTTTAAAATTATTCAGCAATCGGAAAGGAAAGGACAACATTTAAAAAAAAAAAAAAAATCAGCGATAGCGTAGCTAATGAAATAGGTATCGTAGTAAAATTCCTTGTCAAAGATAAAAAGTTATAGGTTAAAGAAAAATTGGTCAACTTTATAGTTTAGAAACGTTATTTATTTTTCGGACAGCCGATTGACCCAATTGCACATTCCTTAATATTTAGGTTTATCTTACACGATTTATTTACTTACTAACAAACGAGCCCATCCGACTATGTAGGAATGGGAAAGAAAATCTGAGGCGATTTTGTTAGGCGACGATTTTAGTATGGTAGGAGATAGTTGATTTGTTTTTCTCTTTTCTTTAACGTGCGCACAAATTAAGAAATAATAAGAAAGGAAATAATCATCTAGCGCCTTGATCCCTTTCTATAAAGGAGTCCAACTCTTTGTCTGAAATACATATCTAAACTATACATCAGATTAAGTTGTACAGATCAGTGGTCTATAATGATGTTAACAAATGTTTGAACTCTTTTTTGTGAAATTATCATGACCTTATTTTGGGTGCTTTTATAAGTAGTAGAAATTTATAATAACTTTATTGATTTCTACCTAATATAGGTTTCAAAAATTCTGTTTATTTTGGAAATTAGCCTCAGAAGCAAATTGAACAGTCCAACGATAAAATAGTTTGTGTAAATTCAAGTTTGATTAGCCAGGGGATTTCGTTTTACTAAGGCTCTGATCGGAATGAGCCTATAGTGGGAATTCAATTCAATTCAATTCATTTGACGAGAAAAGAATTCAGTGGAAATGATTTCCGATTGAAATCCAGCGATCGGAATCTATATGAGATGAATTGACGGGAATTCTAATTTAATGATCGGAAACCCTATAAATTTTGAGCGGAAATGATTTCTCATCAAACTTTTTACCATTTTACCCTCATGTTTTGCTGTACGGATATACCAATACGCCACAGACATTAAAAAGGAAAAATAATACATGCCTTGCCTGGCTGGATGTATGGTGTCAAACAAAGCTATCCATACACCGATTCACTTGCTAAATTGATGTATACAAACTATTGTCATTATACCATTGATTAATTTCCTTTTTGTTTGTTTAACATTATTGAATGGCTCCAGTAATTAATGCAGTTTCCAACTATACCTCATACTGTTCCAAAACAACAAAACACAAAAAAGTTACCAGAAAGTTTGAGCATATACTAAAGTAAAGTTTTAATAGCATTAATGATGCTAATAAAAATATTTCAATTTGATTTTGATTACAGAATTTATTCAAAGAGATGTGCTTACATCAATAAAAGCAACCATAGAAATTTTGGACATTCATACTGGTATGAATTGGTAGGCACATTCAACTACCTACTGCAGCTGTATTTTTTTTTTTTTTTTTGGTACATGAATCTCATAGAAAATTCATTAAACACTAAATCTAACTTAACATAAAACCAATTGAAAATGAAAAGTTGCATTTTCATTTAACACGCTAACAAGAAAGTAGAATAAAATAACAACTAATCCGGCACCAAGCAAGCATATATATACCAGCAACATAATAGTATTATTAAAGACCCATGAACTTCTAATAATCTATTTCTGATATCAATATAAACAAGACTCATTTACTTGGAAAAAGAGCATTTCATCATTAACATCAACAATTTGCCAAATTACATAAGCACAAATATCCACTATGCAACAAAAAGATGTGTAAACTAATAAACAATTCAAATAACATCATATAACAACTAAAACAGAAACTAATCATATCCTCAAAGCACACCAAAATCCATCCAACCCCAACTATCCCTGTATCGGTTCCCTGTTGCACCATCACAACCTTCAACTAGTATCGAGACCTCTACTTGCCTCATTTCCCTGTACCAAATTGAAACCAAGCAATGCCTTGTAGCCCCACATGACTCAACTTCTTCAAAACAAACCAAACACATTTCTTTGACAATGCCCAAGAGCTTCCATGTATAGAAAAATGCAATCTTGAACCGTGCCCTTACCACCTAAACTCTGCATGCATGAAACCAATACTCATGCTCATATCATATCCCTCTAGTCCTCTTCTCTGACAATCCTAAAATTGTTACAAAATTCAACATGTATAATATTTAAAAGCCAACCATACTCAACAAACATTTCTTAACATATCGACCCTTTAAAATACATAAATCAGCTACAATTCAAGAGAATTGCCTATATACTTTACTAAATATAAGATGACAACCTATATGGCTAATCAAGGATAATTTTGTAGTTTTAAATCAAATGAATTAGCATTGAGTTTTTTAAAGTGTTTATTGGATTAAGTTTCTGAAATTGCCTTGGTTCAAACATTCAAATACAATACTTAATTTGTGTCAGATGTACACCAAATGTTTGGTCTGTACATGCAACATCTTGTATGGATAACCATTCTGCATGGCATTTCGTTGAACACCTTGCATACATAACCAGCAAAACACACTGAAGTGTCAAAACAAGAGCAGCTAATACAACAACAAATAAATCCAATCAATATTTCCTAACAGCTAACGTATTATTAGCTGAACCATTCATTTAATTTTTCTTTTTATAGGTTCAATTCATATTTCAAAAGCTGATTTTAAAATCAAATAAATGAAGTTAACCCCACTTGTACAATTGAGCCCCACACAGGGTTAACATAAACACAATACCAACTGGTACAGATCCGGACATGCCTCAAACAAACAAGGAACGACATATAATCAAGGAATAATGGACCTACAGTATTTGATTTTCACCATCAAAGATATTTGAAAATTATTCTTCAAAAGTTCTTCTTGTTCGAAACTAGCATCTTAGAAAGATATATAGCGACTACTAACAGCAACAAAAATCAATAGATCTAGTTACCTGTGAAAGCTCGATCTCTTCTTAGCCTTGATCAGATCATTACAGTAGAATGTCGCCATGAGAGATCCAGTAGTGAAAGCTTGATCTTCTCTCAGTGTTAATCGGATCGCTACTGTAGTGGATTGTCGTCTCTAGATCTAGATCGCCATTGCAGAGAGAAGAGAGTTCTAGAGAAGAGAGAGAGGAGAGAGGAGGAAGAGGAGATAACACTATTGGTAGAGAGTAATTTTATCAGCTGAGAGGGGTAATTTTGTTCGACGAAAAAATATGTCGCTCCGTGCAATCCAAATCGCACCAAATTTCATGGTTTTTCACGGGAATTCGGTAGTGGAAAATTTTCTCACCAAATCCTCCTAATTGAAATCATTTCTCGCCCGTCTACTGTTTCCGATCAGAGGAATTGCCTAAAAGGAAAATTCCATTTCTGATTCTCACAGAAAAATTAGTTTCCGATCAGGGCCTAAGTTAAATTTCTAATTAAGCATTTAAGCATAAGTGAATTTGGAAATTCTGTGTTTTCTGTTTGGATTTTGATGGCTATGGCACTTACTAATTTGCTAAATTAAGTCTAGCTTAACGATTCAAGAAACTTTTTTTTTTTTTTTTTTAGAAAAGCTTGGTAGCGGCTACCAAATATTACGGCATCTGACGACATGACTAATTGCTCTCTCTCTCTTCCCGCGTGTATTGGTACATTTGAAAAAAAAAAAAAAAAATTTCAACAAAGATACATTTGAAATTTAAAATGTTTCAAATTTAATAGTGTCTTGTCTATACGTTGTGACGCGTATCTTATCATGTTGTGTCACATACTTTCATCGTGCGTTATAAGTGTTAGACTTGAACCGCATGTTTTGATAATTCGACCGAGACCAATCTAAGTCATGTAGCCCGTGTAACATAGTAGGCACATACCAAAGTAAAAAAAAAAAAAAAGTATTAATGGTTTTTAGGTCTCTTAAAAGTCAATTTTTGGTAAAAAAATAAATTAACGCACCTCTTGATTTGAAGTAAATTTAACGGAGTAAAAAAAATAATCATGTTATTTTACTAAATTTTCATTTACTTTATTTTTTTAATTTCACTTATAAAAAAGAAGAAGAAGAATGCGTCTGTCATGCATGTGTGCTGTGTCAACGTCATCAGAATTACACTGGATGCGTCCCCTTTTACAAGACAGCAGTACATCACCGACCGAACTCTACACAAAACATTCACTACTCCACCTTAAAAAGAATGTGAAAAGCAGGGTCCCACTTTTCATCCTTTTACGATGCCTTTCAAAGGCGGTGCACCTGGATCAGCCAACATTTCTACTTTCCTAGTCCAGCAGTGCTTCGCTCTTTCCCTCACGAGCGCTCAGTCGACTCCGCTATTAATTAGATATATAAAACACGAAAAATTAAAAGTAAAACAAAATAAAGAAAAAATATATAAAAATAAAAAATAAAATAAATTAAAGTGTTCTTCCATATACGGAACCCATCCACGTCTGACCTGACACCTGAGCTCATCCCCGCGCATTGAAAAATAAACAAAATTAAAATTAAACCCCAGAAATTAAAAGAAAAGAAAAGAAAAGGAAAAAAAACTAGTCTGGTCAGGCACAAAGAAGAACAAACCAAGACGAAAGCTCAGCTATCTAGGGTTTTTTTTTTTTTTTTAACCAAACCCTAGATCCATCTTCTCCATTGCATCCATGGAACCGCCGATCGAACCTCCGCCTCAACCTCCACCACCTCCGTTATCTCCGCCTCCACCTTCGGAGCCCGTACCAACTACTGTACCTGTACCTGTACCTGAGTCGACCATTTCTCCGCTTGCAATGGACAATTCGCACTTTCTTGGATCGATCATGGAGGAGGGAGGCAACTTGGATGCCACTTCATCTGGTGTCGTCGTCGGTGCCACATCAACTGCTGAAATCACTGAACCGGTGAAGAAACGGAGAGGGAGGCCGCCGAAGAATGGAGGCGCGCCTAAGAGTGGCGGTGCACCTAAGAGCTCAGCTGAGTCTAAGATGGGGTCGTCAAAGAAGAGGAAGAGAGACGATGAGGAGGAGGAGGAGGTGGTGTGCTTTATCTGTTTTGATGGGGGTAATTTGGTGGTTTGTGATAAGAGGTAAGTGATATTGCCACTGTTTACTCTTTTCGGGTTTGATTTTTTGGGAAGGGAAATGAGAGAAGAGAGCTCACGACTCTCTGTGTCTCCTCCTCGCCCCGCCCAAACCTAATTTCCAGCTTGATTATGGAATTGAAATCAGAATGGAACACCTTTTTTTGTTTATTGCGAGTTTTTCTAGCAGAAGTTACTCAATTTTCTCTCATATAGGGGTTGTCCAAAGGTGTATCATCCTGCTTGCATTCACCGGGATGAGGCATTTTTCAAAACAAGGGGCAAGTGGAACTGTGGTAAGTTTTTTACATTGATTAATGTTACATTATCTGCTGCTCTTCGTGTTTTACCAATGTTTTTGTGGTTTAGCACTTTAAAAAGAAATTATCTGTGTAGTGGAGTAGCAAATTTCTACATGCCATGCATGTTAATGCAAAAAGCTGCAAAAACTGAGCTTTTATGTTTGAATTTTGTCTCTATATCGGTAGTTGTTTGGCTCATGAATCTCATGTAATTGCTGCATGTAAACGGCCGCTTAGAGGAAGTGAGGAACAGAGTTACATGACCCAAGGCCATTTTAGTAATTAATCCGGCCAAACTCCATTCAATTCTTGGACAGTTATGTCACCTGATGTAATGCAGTAACGACAAATCTGCTTTTAGATGGATACATGAGAGTATTCTAGAAAGCTAACGAAACAATTGTACTCGAACCTTGTTAGCTGTGGACAGCTGTCTAATGAGAAAGCCAGAACAACAAAAGTTTAGGGACGTTAGTGTTGGCAGTCAAAAAGGTCCAGACAGTTGACTCACACACGCAAAACCCATGTTTAAGTTTTGTGCATTTAGTTGCGAAATTGTTACTCTGCTAGTATTTTAACACCGACATGTTAATATTGAAGATGCGTACATGTACCTAATAAAGAAATTTTTGTCATACCAGGTTGGCATATTTGTGGCATGTGCCAAAAGAATTCACAATATATGTGCTACACATGTACATACTCATCATGCAGAGGATGCCTTAAAAATGCCAAGTTTTTTCGTGTCAGAGGGAACAAGGGATTCTGTGATACATGCTTTGGCACTATTGTTCTGATAGAGGATAATGACCATGAGAAAAAGGTCATACTTATTTTTCTTTACTTTAATTGTGTGCTTTACTTCATGACAAACCTATTTTTGTCAAAGTCTATATTAAGATTTGTATCTGTTTACTTATTTGCTAGTGCAGGTTGCAGTGGATTTTGACGACAAGAATAGCTGGGAGTACTTGTTCAAGCTGTACTGGGTTGAGCTAAAGGAGAATTTGTCTTTAACAATAGAAGAGCTCAAAACTGCCAAGGACCGATGGGACCCGAATGTCGTTTCAACCTCCAAAACTGATTCTACCGATGACTCATATGATGCCTACAGTGATTTGGATGCCAGTTCTGATGGCTCATCAAGTCGACGTAAGAAAGGCAACAGAGGAAGAAAACGGGGCCGAAAGAGCACGAAAAGCTCTACCCCGGGCAGTGGAAGGCCTGCCCAAAAAGCCCAGAAAACCCAACAAGTGCAGATAGCACAGGATTTGACACCTGTTAAGGAGATAGAAATTAAAGTGATGCCATTTCCTGAAGGTACTGAGTGGGCAACCCCTGACATGCTGGAATTTGTAGGGCACATGAGAGATGGCAACAGGTCATATGTGTCCCAGTATGATGTGCAAGCTCTTGTTCTTGATTACATTAAAAAGAATAATCTGCGGGACCCTCGCAAGAAGAGCCAGATTATCTGTGACTCCAGGCTCCTTCGCCTTTTTGGCAAGCCACGTGTTGGCCATTTGGAGATGTTGAAGCTGATAGAGATGCATTTTCTTGCGAAGGAGACCTCACAAGCTATCACAAATGATGGAAACAACCTCAATTTGGGTCAGGTTGAGAATGGTGTATCTGGTGATTTGATGCCAAAATCTGCATCAAACAGAAGGAAGAAGAGGCAAAAAATTCCAGACAAGACCGCCGATGTCAATGTTGGGGACTATGCAGCCATTGACATGCATAACATTGGTTTGGTTTACTTACGCCGTGGGTTAATGGAGGAGTTAATTGATGATGTCGAGAAATTTAAGGAGAAGGTTGTGGGTGCTTTTGTGCGCATACGTATCCCTGGCGTTGTTCAGAAACAAGACATGTATCGACTAGTTAAAGTTGTTGGTAAGATCTATGTTACCTGAATCAACAGAATAAATTAATAATTAGCACGTCTTTTCAGGATATATATTCTTCCTTTTCTTTTCAGTACTATTGCAAACCTGACATATTGGATATTTGAGTCCGTGTCATGAGATGTATTAATTTAATGCTTGCAATTTGTTTTTGTGAAGGGACTAGCAAAGCTGCGGAGAAGTATAAAGTTGGTAAAAAGATGACAGATATTATGCTGGAGATATTGAATTTAGACAAGAAAGAGATAATCACTGCTGATGCTATTTCTAACCAGGAATTTAGTGAGGTTGGAATTTTAATTTCCTTTCGACTAAAATATCCACATTTCTAATTTTGATGGGTTTTTTTTTTTTTATGAAGGAGCTGCTTGTAAGTAATATTGGAAAAATAAGGACTAATGAATGATAATTTAATAGCAACTGTTTCAACTTTAGCGCTGACCTTGCATAATGCATTCTCACATGCAAAAGCAGTGGCAGTAATTTTTCTTGCTAAATTTGCATAGGTTTGCATTGTCTGTGTTGCTACTAATTCTTTACTAATGTTTGCCTTCCTTGATGTTCCTAGGAGGAATGCAATAGATTGAGACAGAGCATTAAATGTGGCCTTATGGCTCCATTAAAAGTGGTAATATTTTCTTTTTTTTCCCTCAATTATTCTAATGCTGCCTAATTTTTTTAGCTTCTTTCTTAATGGTTTCCTTCTTTTTTTCCTTTAAAAATTGTAGGGAGAATTACAGGAGAAAGCAAGGAGCCTCCAATTTTTGAGAATTAATGAGGTATATTAATTCTTTATCGAAATATTTGTAAAAAGCTCTTGGTTCAATTAGAGAGGATTAGATGTTTTTCTAGTCCCTCGCTGCTTCGAGCCGCCTTAGAGTTCTGGTTGGTTGCTTTACCGTGTTCTGATATATTGTACGAGTAAATCAGATCAGAGGGTGATGTTATGCTATGGTGCTTGTAATGGTCCAATACTGCCAGTGCATAATGATCCGGATATAATTAGTATGGTACTGATTTTCAAGATTATAACTGCATTGTTAGTGTCGGTTTGGCTACCTGTTTTCCATTTTTTATTTGCATTTGTTAGATTTTTTGTTGCTCGATTGAAAATTGTTGTGCTTTTACATGCATTAATTTCCAATTGTTTTAGTAGAATTGCATTTGTATTGATTCAATTATATGGCTTGCTTAAGAACTGGGACTAAACTTAGGCATGGTGAATAACTAAAGCTCTATTTTTGATATTATTACGGGGCTCTTTTGGTGGGTACTGACGAGTAGTGGTTGAAGTTCCAAGCTTGCTCAATTTTTATATATTCTTTGGATAATCCTTAATAAGAAATATTGAATGAATCAGCCTTAATAAGAAAAATTTAATATCATGGGGCTCGTTTGGATCGTATGGGAATAAGGAAGGAATAAGGATTTTAGGACTAAAACGTTGGGAAGTGTGTAACTTTGTGAGAGAGATTTATGTCTAGGAAGAAGCTATTCCTAGCCGATCCAAACGAGCCCATGTTTAACAAGACCTAATTAAAGAATAGAAAATTTGTTATTTCTAAAATAGTATTTGGATAATATTTCCCTGTTTGAGAGCTTTTATTTTATTTTATTTTTCGAGTTGGAATCTAAAAGTTTGTTTTTCTCTTCCAGTTGCTAGAGAATGAGAAGCAGAGGTTAAGCCACTTGCGGGACCGTGCTAGTGAAACTGGTCGCAGAAAAGAATATCCTTTTCTAATGCTGTTTTATTTTTTGTTTCTAATTTATAATGTATGTATAGTTGTATACTTGTTTGTATTTATTTAAAGTAATCTGTTCTGTCAATCAATTTTTAGTTTGATTTGTAGCCCTTAACAAATATCATACACTTCGAGAGTGTGTTGAAAAACTTCAGATTTTAAACACGCCTGAGGAAAGGGAACGGCGCTTACATGAAGTCCCCCTTGTGCACAGTGACCCACAGATGGACCCTGCCTGTAAATCTGGAGACGTGCCAGCTGCAGAAGCACACAAGCCTGGTAAACATCCCTGTCTGTTTTCAGTTTTTCCTTATATCTATATTCTTTTTTTTTAATCAGTGCTCTCTGAATCTACATGTTCAGATAGGGGAAGAAACAAGAGTGGTTCAAGGGAGCCAGGTTCTAGAAGAAGGGGGCGGGAGGCAAAGGATCCATCTGGGTCAACAAGTGCCAAGCAATCTAAAAATAATAGTGAAATAGGTGCTAGTGCAAACCTGGGACCACAATTTGGCGTTCCACCTGAATCTGCAGCATCATCAGAATTGGGTGGTGAAAAGGTGTGGCACTATAGGGACCCTATGGGAAACATTCAAGGTCCATTTTCTATACACCAGTTAGCCAAGTGGTCCAGCTACTTCCCCCCTACACTGAAGGTTTGGTTGATGATAGATAGTGAAGAGAACTCACTACTACTAACTGACATTCTACCAAAGAACCTCAAGGTCTCAGCTGAAACTAAACCAACTGACCCTATAACAGTACCTGATGGTAATGGTGCAAATGCAAGCAATGCAGGATTTCCAAGTGCAAATAGTGCCAAACTGCCTAGCAATAACCACCAAGCCCAGCCACAGTCCCAAGTCAGTACTTCTTCAGCAGCTGCAACCATTCAAGATTCTGGTAAGGTGGCTCAAGCCAACAGCAGTTCAAACAGCATAAAGGAATATGGAAGTATATGGAGCCCGACAAAGTCTAGTTTGGGTAATTCAAGCCAACAGTCACGGAACAATTTGAAAGAGAAATCAATGGTCCCATCTGTCAGTGTTCCGGCTCCCAGCTCTACTACTGTCCCTGGTTCTCAAAATAGCAGCCTGCCAGCTCCTACTGCTGAAAAGATTGAGTTAAAGAGCAGTCCTAGTCCGTCTACTGCATCTGTGTCGGCCGCAGACGCAGAATCAGGTCCCAATACCAATAATGTAAAACAAAAGGTGAAAGCAAAGGAAGAAGAAAAACAAGTTAATCAAACTGTCAGTTCCTCGAACAATGCCGATTCAATTGCTCCCACCACCACCCTGGCTTCCATGCCTCCTCCCGCTCCCACACCTGCTCCAGCTCCTACAGCCCATCCTGCTCCCATGCCTGCTTCGGGTTCGGCTCCGACTCCGGTTCCAATACACCCTTCTGCTCCCCCTACACCTCCTGCTCTCACACCCACCCCCCCTCCTACTTCCACCTCCACTACCATAACTACGACTGCATCTACAATCACAGTGACAACCACAGGCATTGCCACAACCTTCGTACATAGCAATAGTCCTGAAAAGGATAAAAACCAACTTTCTGAGAATGAGTACCCTAGCCCTACCCCACCAACCTCTGACAGCCCGATCGCTGAACCTGATGATGCACCTGATGAGTCGTGGCCAGAAGTGCAAGTTCACGAGAGTACTGGTGTTGAACCCTGGGTTCCTGATCCCACCACAACCTCCCTCGATACAGGCACATCCTACCCCTCAGACTGTCTCTCGCCTGCTGACATCTTGCTTTCCCTCTCTAGAGTCGCAGATGAAGATTTAGAAGATGGTGATTTTCTAGCACGCATGGAAGCGCTTAAAAAGAAATCCCGTTTAAGTGATAGAGCAGAAAAACCAGTGGTTGGGCATAGCGTACTTGATTTGAGTGTTACGCCAGTTGATGGAGCCACTTTACAGGAAACAACAGAGTGTTCACAGGAGAGCAAATCAGCTCTAGCAGTTCAGAAAGAAGCCAAGCCAACCACCACTGGGGGAGAAGTACTGTTTCTGCAAACAGATCCAATGCGAACAAACAGCTGGGACAAATTGGGGGATCCACTTGGGGCTGATTGGTCACTCCCATCTCCTACTCCACTTGCCACCAAGACTTCTGGAATGTGCATTGATGGAATCTCCCCATCAGGTACAGTAAATATTACCATACAGGCCGTTCTTTACTGGTACAGGCCTGCTTGGACCTGTAAGCAGATGGATTATTGATATTACTTGCTGAATATTTGGCAGGCTATTTTGTTATCCTTCTCTTATTAGTATGTCGAGGTAGAGTTAAAACTCTACCAAAAGTTGCAGTATTAATATTTGGTATGGCATTCTTAATATATCCATCAGTAGTATTCCACACATTACATTGCTTTGTAGTACTTAAAAGTTTATTGATTTTGCGATCTACACTGGGGGTCAGATTATGGACAGGTAATTATGGACTGGTACATTGTATCTAAATGTTACCCTTTTTGTCAGGTCATGTAGCTGAATCTGTGTTCATGTCAGGAGCTCACCAAAGAGCAGTTGCCACAAATCCTGAGCCAAGTGTAGTAATGGAGAGAACAACCTACATGGACCTAAACACAACATTGCAAGGAAGCATAGGCACCAGCGACATGGCCCCATCTCCAGTCAATGATGGGGTTACTTGGAGTAGTGCTGTGTTGCAAGGAGGCATGAATACTACTGATGTAAGTCATGTAACTCCAGTTTCTGCAAATACTGGCATTTCCTGGAACATGAGCACTGTTGATGCTAGTCATGCAGCTTCAGCTTCCGCTAACACTGGGGTCACTTGGAGCAGCACAGCAATGCACGGGAATATGAATCCTAACCCTAGTGATGATGTCCGATCACCTCAGGCAAATACTGGAGTCACGTGGAGTACACTCTCAGGGTCAGCCACTAGTGCACCTGCACCACAGCCTAAAGCAAAACCATACAATAGTTGGGCAGAGGCCATCCATGCCAACTCAGCTAACTTGGGCTGGGCTGCTAGTGTTCATGCAAACTCGAATATCAGGGCAGGCTGGGGTGCATCGGCACCAACACCGCATGCCAACCTGAGTCCGAACCCAGCTACCATACCTGAACAACGAAAGGAGGTGGCTACTGATCCAAATGCTAGTTGGGGCACGACACTTGCACTTGGCAACAACACACAGTCGCACTGGGACACTGGTGCTCCTAATGGTGTAGATTGGGCTGGCCAGTGGAATAGGTCTAGTTGGCATCAGGGTGGGTCACAATCCAGGCCACAACCGCAACCTTCTAGAGGTCAGGCATACCAGAGAGTAATTTGTAAATTCTATGAGAGTGGGTACTGTAAGAAGGGTGCAAGCTGTAACTACATGCATCCTTGAGATTTTACCAGTGGGAGAAGTTGAGCTGATTTTTTGTTTTCCCTGCTCGGTGAAAACCCATTTTGCCTTTTTGTATAGAACAATCATATATTAGCCTGGCGTGACTAACATCTGGGCTTCTTGGCAATTAGGTTTGTGTAGGATGCAGGTGGTAAATCCGTGTATAATTTGGTAGCTCTGGCAATCGTAGGATGAGTATTCAATTTAGTAATGGCATCTCCCTTTTGTTTTCTTTTTTTTTAGGAATAGTTGTCTAGATGTTAATGTTAGGTTATGTTTTAGCTTGTAATGTTATTGTTGGGTATATAATGCTGCAATGTTTACTTCTCTAGGTAAGTACATACGGGTCTGAGAGACGCTTTGCTTGAACTATACAATCTAGACAGCTTTCGGAAGAAAATTGTTATTATGCCAATTAGCTGTGGTTATTATTGTGTAACGTCAGGAGCGGACAGCATTTTAACAGGTCAAGTTTAGTCATTTACACAAAATGTAAAAAATATGAGCTAGGGGAATGCAGACAATTTTTGTCAACGCATCTAAAGCCTAGTGTTTGCACTTCCACAATTGAAATAGAGCTGCACGAGTTTCTGTACAAATCTGTAATCTACAGTATACTTTAAGCCGAAGTAGGAGTCAAAAAGACAGGATAGTAGGTCTCCAGCTCAAGCCGCTGAAGAATCTTTTGAGCACGAGTTAGATATGACGAGTGGCTGTCAATGAGATCGGTTACATCAACCTGTTCATATAAAGTTAGTTAATATTTACAAATCTAAGTTAATATAAAGTTTATATCTGAGTTTCTGCCAAGTGCCAGATATTCCATAAGATCCAAAAAAAGATATTAGAAAAAACTATATGTATATACCAACACGTGCACAGAAAAATTATAAGAGTCCTGCATTTCGTAGAACAAAATATCAATATATCATTCCCTCATAAGTTTAGAATACGCAACCCACGATATATCCATGAAGTCTAATAATAAGCAATTTTTAATGAACATTTTTTGCATAATCATGCCTTCATTTTGGAAAATAATAATTAAAAAAAATTTTATTCAAATTGTGGACATAGAACAATATAATGCCGTTTATATCAGTTTGCCTAAATTTATGTTGACACTTAAAGATTTCTTGATGGCATGAAAATGGATAACGAAGCAGAAATGCTAGGATCTTTAATAAGAATGCATGAAGAAAGTCCTATAAATTGTATCTCACAGTTTTGTTTTATCTTGGGCTTTAGGTTTAATTTATTGTTAATTTTTAGAAAGTGCATGGAGGCACATAAACGTAGACAACTGAACCCTTTATTTCAGATAGATGTAGAAGATACTTTTCATTATGGAGGAGCATATATGAATTGTAGGATTCTGAGGTGCAAACTTGTGTTAAACAATCGAAATAATTTAGAAATAGTACGTTTTCAACTCCAGGGATATCTATTGCCTGAATTCCTGCCAAACCTTGAGTGAGAAGACTGCACGGTAAAAGAATTGAGTTAAACGTAGAAGCTATATACAGATAGTAAAAAGGATATATTTGGAGGAACCAACCTTGCACGAAATGTGATACCAAGTATCCAATCATTGGTCGAATATGCATTAATGAATCTCCCTGCTACCATCTGCAGTGAGAAAAGAACAGTTAAGATTAAAATGCTGCCCTCAAAAGAAAAAAAGAAAAGCTAAATTGGCCTGAGCAAACATCATACGATATCACCAGATTCACCAGCCAGCAAGATCACAGTTTCAAACCAAAAGATTCCTAAACTAAAGTTTTCAATAAATTAAATTACCTTTCGAGCAGATTCCCAGTGTTCTCCCTGTACTGAAACAGGTGCACCCAGTAGCACGACCCTCTCAACCAATCCCTCTGAAAATCCAGATTCATAATCTCAAGTCAAGCAATATAATTTAAATGGAGTAATCATGTTGAAACAGATCCACGCATAGCATCCCTAAGTCTCAAACATTTCATGTTATATTTCTTATCATGCTATATTTCTTATCAATCTTCTCATGGGTACTGCGATAAGTGACCTTCTTCCTTTGTAATTGAGGCAGCTGTACTGAAATAGACGCTATGCCAGACAGTACCAATATGAACTTCTATCAAAGTATGATAGATAATAACTAATATACACTAGGATTATATTGATTACAAAAGATATGTACCGTTATGTCCGGAAAAAGCTAATTCCTGGAGACACTTGAAAATAACTCGGGCTCCGAGTGAAGAACCAACTAGCGTTACTGGTCTGCAAAAAGAAAGGAAAAGTTATTTGAAAAAGGACATAGCTTCTAATATGGGGGAAAAAAAAGATGCAAATATACAAAACCTGTTTCCTTGCAGTCCCTTTAGCAGCACTTCAGCGAGAAGTTTTCCTGCTTTATCTGACCTGCAAAGTGTGGCTCTTATTTTAGAATAGGAAATAGGAATCTGAAGATATTGCATCAATCAAATTAATTATCCTCAAGGCAACATTAAACTACGAAGAACCACCCCCCCCCCCCCAAAAAAAAAAAGAGAAAGAAAAGAAAAATGGATAGCACAGAATGTCTATGCCACATGCAGTATCATATTTTGCCTCATCGTATTTTTCAGTTCCAGTGAGAAAAGACAAAGAGAGTAAAAAATATTTAATGCACCTGTCAATAGCAATAGACCATTTACTATCAATCCAATTTGTAGCAGAGAGAAATACGGCTGGCAATGCAATAGCTGTTACAAGAGAATTCAGCACAGTCAGCATCGCACCTCGTTTCATCAGCTCATACGTCAAACCTATAATCAGGTTATAGTTTTCAACTCGTCAAGATTAACATCACATAAATAACAAAATCAAGCCTGGATGTCTGATTATAAGAATATAGATATAGAATTACTTGATGTGATCCAATCCTGAATGGCAGTGCTCACAGCTATTAGGTTCTTAGACTCCCACTGGAGGGCATACCTGCATTTTCAAGTCTATTAGAACAAGACAGACATAAAAAGAAATGTGCACCTATTTTTAGATGTATACTTCCAATACATCTAAAAACACTAAAGCTACTATATCAGCTGATATATATACCCTATAATTCTTGAACCCACAAATTATACAAGATTAGATATCAGAAGGCTTCTGTAGATAACCTGGTGAACTGAATAGAGAAGGAAAAAAAAAAAAAAAGGCAAGAGAAGGGCTGTTATAAGTGCATACTTATAACAGCATTGCTGCTGCTGCTTGTGGTAACTATTACTTGTGGACTATGTTCCACCAAAATATAAAGCAAAATATAGGAACAAGGAGGTACCTTTCTAGGTTATCTTTATACCCATCCCAAGGCCTCAAAAAATCTTCCTCCTCAAATACAAAGCCAGCAATCAATATGCCAACAGCCAGACGCTGTACATAATATTTTTAAAGATTTAATTCCAGATGTGTGCTCTAGTCAGAGGTCACCAAAATAAACAGAACTCAGCCATGACATCACCAAAGAAGGAAGAAACTAAGTTTTATAAGTTTGCCAAACCTGTGTTTAATTTTCAGTATAGAATAGTAATATTTATGTTTCGCAACAGTTATTCAATGGAACAACAAGAAACTCACACCCTGATTATGATTCTCTCCAATTGGTTTAAACTCAAATTCCTTCACATCTCCAATTCTTCGGGCCATTTTAGTTCCTGAAAGTCCAGCTCCAGCAGCTGTATTAAAAAATGACAGAAGTGTGTAATTAGTTCCTGCTTTCACAACAGATATTGAGATGTAAAACAAAGATTAGATTTGTAACGAATTTTATTATTTAATTTCGACATTTGTGGAGATCATTTAAAGTTATGAACTTGCATAAAGGGAAAAACATTCAAGCAATAAACTGCACCAAGAATTCTTAACAACAGAAAGTTATTGAGCAATGCTAATAAAAGAAATTAAACCTCCAAAAGAAGCAGCAACAGCCACCGATCCAGCGACAGACCCAGCAGCACTGGCAAAAGCAGCAAAACCACTTGCCCCGATAACAGGCACAAGGGTCCCAAGAGTTGGAGCTAGAGCACTAAAGCCAGCAGCAATCGCTGGGGCAGCCAATCCTGACATGAACAAAATGGAAAAACAAATAAAGATGGGAAAAATGATGACGACGACGATGATACACATGAATAAATATATAAAAGAGAATCAGAGCATCTCCAATTAAGCTTCTGGATTTGTGAATACAGAGTATTCTGAAAACTTAAGGCTGCTCCTACCAATACCAGTAGGCAGTGGTGGATATAGGAGGCAAAATAAGCCTGGGCACACATTTATAATGTCTAAATTCCGCACTCTAATTTTGCAAGCCCAGGCACCTGCCTGGGCTTGCCCCTTCTTAAGTCCGCCCCTGCCAGTAGGCCACATAGAGCATTACTGGCAGTGTTGCTGTACATTATCAAAACATCAAGTAATCGATATCCAGGAAAACAGGAAAAGGATAAACAGAAATATGATGTGATAAAGCTCAAATAAAACATAGTCAGAAGGAGTCAGGTGGGAGGGGGGAAAGCAACATTTTGGAAATGAAAGAAATGCTAATAGTCTCAAGAGCTCAAATTCCAGTATGGAATTGGTAAACTCTCAAAATCTCAAATCTTGATACTAGTGAGGTCCACTGCCAATATGAATGGTACTGTACCATATTGTTAGTGCAAAATAGTACTGAGAGGGACCTACCACCAGTGATAGCCAATAATGCCCCTCCAGTCAATGCAGCTGCACCGATTATGCCACCCCTCTTCAATTTCTCCCATTTGCTTCTTGGTGATTCATTTCCTTGAGATTCCTTTAACTCTTTTGCTGCAGCCATTGCAGAGCAAGCTACTATTATCTCAATTGCCTCCTACAAATCCACAAAAAGCAAATTCTTAACAAAAACTCAGCTGTTAAGTAGAAATCAACTCCAACCTAATGAATTGGTCAGTTATAACGAGTTATGAACTTGAAAGGCTACAAGTTTTATGCTTTCAAGATAAAACACAAAGAGGAACATCTTCCTTATTTTTGGAGATTTTGCCCAGAAAATGACCCACTGCTCATCAGCATTTTAATAAATATGTGCCTGATAATTTCTCATATATTCTGAAAGTCATCTATGGCTAACAGACAACATCACTGAGTGTTAGGAAAGATACAGAAAATAACCGTCTTCATCTGAAGTCATTATTATCAAAGTACTTTTTAACCTTTCATCAAAGAATAATGCGGGCACAAACATGAATTTCTTTTCTGCAGTAAGAAAATCCTACTCTAATTGCTTTCGCGCTAATTCTTTATTTCTTTAAAACACCAATATCATACTTATTTAGTGAGAAGGAAATGAAAAAGATAAAATTTACATCGTGCAAAGAATAGTGGCAAATTGGTCTAAAAAAGTTTATATATAATCAATTCTGTACTTTTGTTTTATTACACATCCAGGCAGTCTTTTCACAGATAACATAAAGAATCATTCTACTTTTAAATAGAGAAATATATGGGCTTCTTTCTTCCAAAAAAAATCTTCATGTGAACAAGCCTAGTTAAACTTTAGGTGCCTTATCTAAGCATCCCTGGAGTAGGCAGGTGAAACTAAAAAAAGAGGTTTAGAAAATCAACAAGACATGAAAGAAAGACGAACCATTTTGACCCACTTCACATTGAGCCACATAGATAATAGCCGCAAAGCCGCACGATGTCGCGCATCATACCCCTTTCTAAATCGAGTCGATTTACTCTCATCCTGAGGTGGAATATCAGCCACACATGCAGAAAGCAATTCATACAATACAGAAATTTTCCTTTGATAATTGACTGGAGAATTGTCAAACTTTTGCACATCAACTGTTAATTCTGATTCTGGGTTTACATCGAGGTGTTGATGTTGGTTTTGGTCTTGGTCTTGCTCTTGGTCTGGGTCTGGGTCTGGGTCTGCGTTTATGGTTGATTGTAAGCTCATTTCCATTGCATCAACCGCCTTTGCTAAAGCAAGCTCCAAATCCAGTCTTTCTTGTGAGCCTTCACCGTCTTCTTCAAATATCATTCTTAGATACTGGAAAACATTTCGATAACAAAGAAGAGAAACATACTACTTATAAAATAGCAATACGGATCATTGCTTTTGCATCTAAGCCCAAGACAGTTTGTTTATAGTTTCTGTTACCCGAATGCACCACTTTTTGTGCAAATTTTTCCACCGAAGCCTTAAATTGAGCTCACAAATAAATGAAAAAACATAACATTTTGTTTGTTGCTGAAATTCCAGCCTACCCCAACTTGTTCTTGTTTCGGACAAAAGGCTTAGTTGTTGTTGTTTTTGCTGAAATTCCAGGATGAAAATTCAATAATGGTTTGTAAATCACTTTTTCTTATCTCTGCCCATGAACGCTGACCTGCAGACCAAACAGGTATCGAAATCTGATACCAAAAATTCAAGATTGGTTTGTGGTTGTTCTTAGCTATCCTCGTGAACAGTGATCTGTGGCTTAAATATGCATCAAATCTAATAAAAAATTTAGCAGCTATTCCCCCAACTGCCTGAACTCAGTCTAATTAGATACAGTTTTCTGGCACTTATCTAATTTATCTATCTTAATGAATTGCTTCTTAAACACACATTTATTCTAAATCAACATTACAAGTTATTAGAAGGGATTTATCCCGAGATTCCTGACAAATGAGCTGGAACAGAAAATCATGACTATTAAAATAATGTAGCAAAAAAAAAATACTAAAGAAACAAATTAGGTAAATTGATTTGAGCAAGAAAACAGAAAAAAAACTTACAGCTCCAGCATGAAACTTCGCTTCGGATGAGGCAGCAGTCTCCTCTAATCCAACCCATGCCTTCTGATCGACATCCAGCAACCTAATTCCAAGCAAATCGGTCAAAGGTTTTCATTCATTCAGCCAATCAATAAATGATCCAACAATGGAGCAATCTCACCTGAAAACGGGGCGGAGGAGGCCTTGAGATTCGTGCGTCCAGAGATGAGGCGAATCGCCACCTTCCTCCTCTGCGCTGCTCGTGCTACACCCGCTGGCGTTGCTGGACCGTTCCTTGGAGGGAGAATCGGGCTCGGCGGGTTCGGATCCGAGCGGCCGTGTTTGGTGGATCTGCGCCTGGCGCAACGCCAGCGCGAGTAGAGCCGCCGCCGCGTAGCGCTGGATCGAGCTCAGTGTTGATACCGCCATGGAAGGGAGAGAAGGGTTCGTGCAATTCTTTATTTCTTTGTTTTGGTCGGAGGAGGAGAATTGAAAATGGAGCAACTACGCGCGTTAACTTGTGGACCCCACAAAGTCACAGACTGACGGAGTCAACCATGACATCCTGTAATTCCTTTTTAAATCGATTATCACTTTATTATTATATTATAGCAGATACGCCCACCCAATGTGTGGGGAAATTTTTATTATTTTGTTACACTTAAATAAAATAGATAATAGATAAACATATAAATATGGAAAAAGGTAAATTGATGAACATGGATATTTTTTAACGAATAAAATTATTAAAAAATTTATGTGGGATTGTCAAGCTTAAATATAAAAGCAAATAATAGTTATGTACATAGAAGCTATAAGTATTTTGCATCATTTATGTTCCAGATGCAAAGAAAATTATGATATGCAAACGCAATATAAAAAATATGCGTCAAGTTATTATTTGAAAAAAACAGATTTGGAACGTCCTTGAAATGGTGCATGCAATAGGAGAAATTAAAAAAATAGTGCAAGAAAAAAAATAATAAAATCGCTAGAGTCAAGAATCGAACTCAGGAAATATTGACAAACTCCCTAAAAACTTTAATTCAATTCAGCGACCGGACACTTTCTGTCAAAGAGTCTGACTCTTTGTTAGAAATACAAATTTGAACCGCACATCATATCAAATTGCACAGATCAATGGTTTATAATTGATGTTAACACATGTTTCCACCCCTAGTGGTTGGAATTCATGACCTTTCTATGGCTGCTTTTATAAGTAGTATAGATATACCCTACTAATTCATATGTCCTCGGGAGTCTAGGGGTGAGCAAAAAGCTAGTAACTCCCGAGTTTACTCGAACTCGGCTCATGAAAAGCTCGGTTATAACTCGAGCTAAAAGAACTCGAGTCGAACCAACTCAGTTAATCGACAAGTTGAGTTTGAGTTAGGCTCAACTCGGCTCGTTGACTCATGATGTAATAAATTTTAATTTTTTTAGAGATTATCAACATGATCTATGAGTATTAATATTGAGTTTCGAGACATATTTTGCTTCAAATCAATGGAAAAAAAATAAAATTGATAATAAATTTTATTTTTTATATTATTGTATATATCAATTACTTTAATTTTGAAATAATGTATCAATTAAAAAATAAAAATTTGAAGTAGACATACTGATGTCAAGTTGGCTTGTGACTCGTAAGCCAACTCGAGTTAGAGACGAGTTGAGTTTGAGCTAACTTAAAAAACTCAAATGCATTTCCAACTCGACTCTAGCTAACTTGAGTTATAGCCGAGTCGAGTTTGAGTTGGCCCCAACTCATTTGAACTCGGCTCGCATGCAGCCCTACTCGGGACTCCCTATGAACAGTGCTATTTTTGTTTTTCAGCGCAAATAATCCTGTCCCTTCGTTGCAATCCCGCGGTGGGATTGTAAGAAGATAAAAACGGTGCTCTTGTATATATATCTTTGCACTTGGTCTGCTGCTATTATGTTAGAGATATGTCCTAGAAGCCAATCAGTTGGTGGCTATTATATTAGTTTATGTTATTGATGATACTTGATCATTTGTTCCTAGAGTTTATTATTGACAGATCATTCAGGTTGAGAATCTGAATTGTAGATCTCTGTGGATCATTCGTTAGAATGACAATAATATCTCTAAAGAGTCCATAATCTTGATAATTAACAAGAAACATTAATTATCATATAAGATTAGTATGCAAGTTAAGTGATGATTAAGTTCTACAAATCATAGGTAAAGAGTTACCGACTTAATTGCATATGTATATGTTACTGGAACATAGTACAGGACATGACCCAATGAAATAAATATATGGATTGTGTTATGTGTCATTATTTATTTCATACGTGTTTGATTCTGAGTTTGAGATGGTTCAGTTTCTCCACATGAGGATAGGTTCTATAAATATCGTCTAACGCTGATTCCTGATAAGGGCTGCTATACGGACTTTATTTATGTTCTCTTGAATTGTGCAGGGAGAAACTGGTCATCAAGACAACCGTATGTCCCTCGTTAGTTCACCTAACGAGTGATGATATCCACTGGGCCCCTTGATGGAGATGGATTGTTTGCTAGCAACTTATGCAATCATCTCTAGATCAAGAAACGTATAATCTGCAAGAATGACACATTCCTTTCTTAGATTATACAAGGATGTCATGTGACATAAGAATCAAAACAATAAGATACCATTTCTTATGCAGGATTGAAGTGCTGTATTGGTACAGTATTTAATTTATGCGAATTGGGAATCATAACGTGTTGTTAGATACCGCTTATGATTAATGAAAATAAATGATGATTTATTTTCATAGCCAACATAGCATAAATCCTCAAAGGGTCACACAAATAGAACTTTAACCAAACGTGCATTATTTATTTGTTTGCAGTAGCGAGTACTGCGAATATATGATAAGTTGATTAATTAATTATATACCGTTGCGAACCGTTATAATTAATTAACTCAAATGGATCATATAGAAATAATATAATGTATATGCTAATCCCAAATTAATTATTAATATGTTAATAATTAAGTTAGTTCAACGCATATTTATTATACTGAGCTAATTGGCCTTTTAGTTAATCGGTTAACTGAAAGCCCGATATGAGACGAATTGAAAGAGTGAATTAATAGGCCACTATATCATATGGATTTGGCCCACTTAATCTCTGAAAATTTCGACCATAGAGGGGCATTTGTGTCCAAGAGAAAATAGGAAGAGAGAAATCTAATTATGGAAAACGTTCCATATATATATTGATTGTTTCTTTGGGAATAAGTCGGAGAAAAACCTAATTCTCTCTTCCCTCTCTCCTTGGCCGCCTATTCACGCACTGTTCATGTACTGTTCACAGTGGAGAAAATTGGTTTCTCCAATTTTAAGTTCTTAATTCCATCTCTAGCTCATGCGTTGAGCAATTTCCCTTCCAGTTAAACAGTTAATCGTGCGAAGGAATTCAAAGGGAATTAGTTTTCGTCTCGGACAAGCTAGCACTTGTCTTGAGACCTTGGTTAATTTTCTAGGTGGACTCGAGGCGACGAGGTGGTGGCGGCGTGCTACCCATCGACTCCTACGCATATGTTCGAGCCTTTCGAATACGATTTCGGAAGATGTAACCTCCTACGCTTCTCCTTTTATATGTTAAATGACTTGAATAACTAGATCTGTTTTTCGTGCGTGTTAATTGTTTGTTAAATGTTAATAAAAATTAAAATTGCACATGCACTTGAGTTCCTAACATATAAATGTGTCACATAAGCATGTGGATCTTTTGCACGTGTTTTGCGGAGCGTACCTGACAAATTGAGAGCTATATATGGGGATGTTTGGAACCCTTTGAATAAGGTCTTATTCGGAATTGCTAATTCTAGAGGTTGCCAAACACATTTTAGAACAAAGCGAAATAGCTTATTTATGTTAGAAAGTGCCCAATTTTAATTTTTCAAGCTAATTACACTTAATTAACCTCAATTAAACTCAAGCAACAAAGATGATCTTGCTAGAAAGCATTAACACATCACATGAGAAGGGAATAGGAAGGTACCTCTCCTAGACTAGCAACTAGGAGGCTCGAATCCGTCGATGTTGAGGTTGCACGCTTTCCTTCACCTCCACCACGGTCGCCGCTGCCTCGAGTCCACCAAGGAGTTAACCAATCTCTTAATTCCTATGCTAGTAGGAACAAGAGAAGCTAATCCCTTAGCTATTCTTGAATTAATTCAACAATCAATTTGGAATAGCTATTCTCAACACATGAGACCTAACAATAATCAATGGGAGAGAGCAAAATTGGAAGAGAGAAAACCATTTTTCTCTCTTGTAAATGGCAGCTAGGAAGGAGGCAAGAGGAGGAGAGAGAAACTTGGGGAAGAAGGCACCAACTAGTGGTCCTTATATAGAGATCAAACCCTACCTTCTCACCTTTCTATTTACAAGTCTGCCACTCACTAGGGCCGGCCTAATAGAGGGCTTTAATGGGCCATTTACACTTCTTAATTGTTCTCTCTTAAACCTATTATATCAATTATATAATGGGCCTATTCAATTGATTATTATTTCGGCTCATAACGGCTAATTAAATTAAGCCTATATATTTAACATAATTCCCATAATTATATTAAATATTATTGAGCAAAATTAATTATCAACTTATTGATAATTATTTTAGGATCAGCATATGTATTTAATTAATTTCTATATGATCCTTTTGATATAATTAATTATAACGGTTCGCAACGGTATATAATTAATTAATCAACACATCATACTTTGCATTCTCCAATGCAAATAAATCAATTAATACACTATATGGTTAAAGTCCTATTTGTGTGACCCTTTGAGGATTTATGCTATGTTGGCCATGGAAATAAATCGTTATTTAATTCCAATAATCATAAGCAGTATCTAGCAACACGTTATGATTTCCAATTCGCATAAATAATGTACTGATACAATATCTCAATCCTGCATAAGAACTAAAAGTATTTCCTTGTCTGATTCTTATGTCACATGATATCATCGTATAATACAAGATAGGAATGTGTCATTCTTGCAGATTATACGTTTCTTGATCTAGAGATGATTGTACAAGTTACCGGCAAACAATCCATCTCCATCAAGGGGCCCAAACAGATATCATCGCTCACTAAGTAAATTAATGAGGGACATACGGTTTTCTTGATGAACAACTTTTCCCCGCACAATTCAAGAGAACATAAATAAAGTCCGTATAGCAGCCCTTATCAGGAATCAACGGTAGACGATATTTATTGAACCTATCCTCATGTGGAAAAGTTGAACCATCTCAAACTTATAATCAAACTCATATGAAATAAACAATGACACATAACACAATCCATATGTTTATTTCATTGGGTCATGTCCTATACTATGTTCTCATAACATATACATATGCAATTAAGTTGGTAACACCTTACCTATGATTTGTAGAACTTAATCATCACTTAACTTGCATACTAATCTTTTATGATAATTAATGTTCCTTGTTAATTATCAAGATTACGGACGATTTAGATTTATTACTGTCATTCTAATGAATGATCCACGGAGATCCACAATTCAGATCCTCAACATGAATGATCTGTCAGTAATAAACTCTAGGAACAAATGATCAAATATCATCAATAACATAAACTAACAAAATTAAGTCATTAAATATTGACTTCTAGGACACAACTCCAACAATTCGGACTCTTGTTCTTGTTCCAACAAAGTGTTGGAACTAGATTGGAACAAGCTAACCATCCAACAACAAATTATTATTTTATATTTTTATCTTTTTTCTTATTCTAAACAAACCACCCAAACAACATCTCTTAATTTATGAATAAGCAATTCTTCAATATTTTTTATTCACCACCCTTGTTCTTGAACAAGCTATTATATTCTTATTCACCACACTTCCAATGAAATAACTTAGAATGAATCTAGAAATGATTGAATTGCTCAAATTATACTATGAATTGCATTATTTATAATTTATATGCGTAATTACTATGTATAATCCAATATTTTTAAATAAACAAGATATGAATCATAGTCTGGACAGTATAAAAAGTTTAAATGTAGATTATTGTGACGAAATGACTTAGAATGAATCCAAAAACGATTGAAATGCTCAAATGATGCTCAGAATTGCATTATTTGCATTTTATATGCGTAATATCTATGTATAATCCAATCTTTTTAAATAAACAAGATATGAATCATAGTCTGGACAGTATGAAGAGTTTAAATGTAGATTAATGTGATGAAATGACTTAGAATGAATCTAGAAACGATTGAAATGCTCAAATGATACTCAGAATTGCATTATTTGCACTTTATATGCGAAATTACTAAGTATAATCCAATTTTTTGAATAAATAAGATATGAATCATATTATAGACAGTATAAAGAGTTTAAATGTGGATTATTGTATTGAAATGACTTATAATGAATCAAAAACCGACTGAAATGCTCAAATGATACACAGAATTGTATTATTTATACTTTATATGCGTAAATTACTATGTATATTCCAATCTTTTTAAATAAATAAGATCTGAATCATATTCTAGACAGCATAAAGTGTTTAAATGTAGATTAATATGATGAAATGACATGGAATGAATCCAAAAGCGATTGAAATGATACTCAGAATTACATTATTTGCAGTTTATATGCGTAATTACTATATATAATCCAATCTTTTCGAATAAAAAATAACTGAATCATAATCTAGACAATATAAAGAGTTTAGATGTAAATTATTGTGATGAAATGACTTAGAATGAATCCAGGAACGATTGAAATGATACTCATAATTGTATTATTTGCACTTTATATGCGTAATTACTATATATAATCCAATATTTTCGAATCAAAAAGAACTGAATCATAATCTAGACAGTATAAAGAGTTTAAATGCAGATTATTGTGATGAAATGACTTACAATAAATCCAGAAACGATTGAAATAATCAAATGATACACAGAATTACATTATTTGCACTTTATATGCGTAATTACTATGAATAATACGATTTTTATTGACAAATAAAATATGAATCATAGTATAAAGAGTTTAAATGTAGATTATTGTGATGAAATGACTTAGAATGAATCCAAGAACGATTGAAATGCTCAAATGATATTCAGAATTGCATTATTTACACTTTATATGCATAAGTACTATGTATAATCGAATCTACTTGAATAAATAATATATGAATCTCATTCTCGATACTATAAAGATTTTAAATATAGATTATTGTGATGAAATCACTTAGAATGAATCTAGAAACGATTGAAATACACAAATGATACTCAGAATTGCATTGTTTGCACTTTATATACGTAATTACTATGTATAATCCAATCTTTTCGAATAAACAAGATATGAATCTTAGTTTGGATAATATAAAGAGTTTAAATTAGATTATTGTGATAAAATGACTTAGAATGAATCTAGAAATAATTGAAATGCTAAAATGATACTAAGAATTGCATTATTTGCACTTTATATGTGTAATTATTATGTATAATCAAATCTTTTTGAATAAACAAGACCTGAATCATATTCTAGATAGTATAAAGAGTTTAAATATAGATTATTGTGATGAAATGACTTAGAATGAATCTAGAAACGATTGAAATACTCAAATGCTAGTCAGAATTGTATTATTTGCAATATATATGCTTATTTACTATGTATAATCCAATCTTTTTAATAAAAAAGATATAAATCATATTCTAGACAGTATAAAGAATTTAAATGTAGATTATCGTGATGAAATGACTTAGAATAAATTCAGAAATGATTGAAATGCTCAAATGATACTCAGAATAGCATTGTTTGCACTTTATATGCCTAATTACTTTGTATAATATATATATTTTTTTAATAAACAAGGTATGATCATATTCTAGACATAATAAAGAGTTTAAATGTAGATTATTGTGATGAAATGACTTAGAATAAATCAATGAACGATTGAAATGCTCAAATGATACTCAGAATTGTATTATTTGCACTTTATATGCGCAAGTACTATGTATAATCGAATCTACTTGAATAAATAATATATGAATCTCATTCTCGATACTATAAAGATTTTAAATATAGATTATTGTGATGAAATCACTTAGAATAAATCTAGAAACGATTGAAATACACAAATGATACTCAGAATTGCATTATTTTCACTTTATATACGTAATTACTATGTATAATCCAATCTTTTCGAATAAACAAGATATGAATCTTAGTTTGGATAATATAAAGAGTTTAAATTAGATTATTGTGATAAAATGACTTAGAATGAATCTAGAAATAATTGAAATGCTAAAATGATACTAAGAATTGCATTATTTGCACTTTATATGTGTAATTATTATGTATAATCAAATCTTTTTGAATAAACAAGATCTGAATCATATTCTAGATAGTATAAAGAGTTTAAATGTAGATTATTGTGATGAAATGACTTAGAATGAATCTAGAAACGATTGAAATGCTCAAATGCTAGTCAGAATTGTATTATTTGCAATATATATGCTTATTTACTATGTATAATCCAATCTTTTTAATAAAAAAGATATAAATCATATTCTAGACAGTATAAAGAATTTAAATGTAGATTATTGTGATGAAATGACTTAGAATAAATTCAGAAATGATTGAAATGCTCAAATGATACTCAAAATAGCATTGTTTGCACTTTATATGCCTAATTACTTTGTATAATATATTTTTTTTTAATAAACAAGATATGAATCATAATCTAGACATAATAAAGAGTTTAAATGTAGATTATTGTGATGAAATGACTTAGAATGAATCAACGAACGATTGAAATGCTCAAATGATACTCAGAATTGTATTATTTGCATTTTACATACTATATATAATCGAATCTACTTGAATAAATAATATATGAATCTCATTCTCGATACTATAAAGATTTTAAATATAGATTATTGTGATGAAATCACTTAGAATAAATCTAGAAACGATTGAAATACACAAATGATACTCGTAATTGCATTATTTGCACTTTATATACGTAATTACTATGTATAATCCAATCTTTTCGAATAAACAAGATATGAATCTTAGTTTGGATAATATAATGAGTTTAAATTAGATTATTGTGATAAAATGACTTAGAATGAATCTAGAAATAATTGAAATGCTAAAATGATACTAAGAATTGCATTATTTGCACTTTATATGTGTAATTATTATGTATAATCAAATCTTTTTGAATAAACAAGACCTGAATCATATTCTAGATAGTATAAAGAGTTTAAATGTAGATTATTGTGATGAAATGACTTAGAATGAATCTAGAAATGATTGAAATGCTCAAATGCTACTCAGAATTGTATTATTTGCAATATATATGTTTATTTACTATGTATAATCCAATCTTTTTAATAAAAAAGATATAAATCATATTCTAGACAGTATAAAGAATTTAAATGTAGATTATTGTGATGAAATGACTTAGAATAAATTCAGAAATGATTGAAATGCTCAAATGATACTCAGAATAGCATTGTTTGCACTTTATATGCCTAATTACTTTGTATAATATATTTTTTTTAATAAACAAGATGTGAATCATATTCTAGACATAATAAAGAGTTTAAATGTAGATTATTGTGATGAAATGACTTAGAATGAATCAATGAACGATTGAAATTCTCAAATGATACTCAGAATTGTATTATTTACACTTTACATGCGTAAGTACTATGTATAATCGAATCTACTTGAATAAATAATATATGAATCTCATTCTCGATACTATAAAAATTTTAAATATAGATTATTGTGATGAAATCACTTAAAATGAATCTAGAAACGATTGAAATACACAAATGATACTCAGAATTGCATTATTTGTACTTTATATACGTAATTACTATGTATAATCCAATCTTTTCGAATAAACAAGATATGAATCTTAGTTTGGATAATATAAAGAGTTTAAATTAGATTATTGTGATAAAATGACTTAGAATGAATCTAGAAATAATTGAAATGCTAAAATGATACTAAGAATTGCATTATTTGCACTTTATATGTGTAATTATTATGTATAATCAAATCTTTTTGAATAAACAAGACCTGAATCATATTCTAGATAGTATAAAGAGTTTAAATGTAGATTATTGTGATGAAATGACTTAGAATGAATTTAGAAACGATTGAAATGCTCAAATGCTAGTCAGAATTGTATTATTTGCAATATATATGCTTATTTACTATGTATAATCCAATATTTTTAATAAAAAAGATATAAATCATATTCTAGACAGTATAAAGAATTTAAATGTAGATTATTGTGATGAAATGACTTAGAATAAATTCAGAAATGATTGAAATGCTTAAATGATACTCAGAATAGCATTGTTTGCACTTTATATGCCTAATTACTTTGTATAATATTTTTTTTTAATAAACAAGATATGAATCATATTCTAGACATAATAAAGAGTTTAAATGTAGATTATTGTGATGAAATGACTTAGAATGAATCAACGAACGATTGAAATTCTCAAATGATACTCAGAATTGTATTATTTGCGCTTTATATGCGTAAGTACTATGTATAATCGAATCTTTTTGAATAAATAAGACATGAATCTCATTCTCGATACTATAAAGAGTTTAAATGTACATTATTGTAATGAAATAACTTATAATGAATCCAAAAACGATTGAAATGCTCAAATGATACTCAGAATTGCATTATTTGCATTTTATATACGTAATTACTATGTATAATCCAATATTTTTGAATAAACAAGATATGAATCTTAGTATGGATAATATAAAGAGTTTAAATTAGATTATTGTGATGAAATGACTTAAAATGAATCCAGAAACGATTAAAATGCTCAATTGATACTCAGAATTGCATTATTTGCACTATATATGCGTCATTACCATGTATAATCCAATACTTTTGAACAAATAAGATATGAATCATGTTCTAAACTGTATAAAAACTTTAAATGTATAGTATTGTGATGAAATGACGTAGAATGAATCCAAAAATGATTGAAATGCTCAAATAATACTTAGAACTGCATTTTTTACAATTTATATGCGCAATTATTATGTATAATCCAATCTTTTTGAATAAACTAGATCTGAATAATATTCTAAATATTATAAAGAGTTTAAATGTAGATTATTGTGATGAAATGACTTAGAATGAATCTAGAAACGATTGAAATGCTCAAATGATACTCAGAATTGCATTATTTGCATTTTATATGCATAATTAGTAAGTATAATCCAATCTTTTTGGATATAAAAGATATGAATCATAGTCTGGACAGTATAAAGAGTTTAAATGTAGATTATTGTGATGAAATTACTTAGAATGAATTTAGAAACGATTGAAATGCTCAAATGATATGAAGAATTGCATTATTTGCAATTTATATGCGTAATTACTATGTATAATCTAATTTTTTTATTAAACATGATATTAATCATATTCTTGACAGTATAAAGAGTTTAAATGTAGATTATTGTGACGATATGACTTAGAATGAATCCAGAAATGATTTAAATGCACAAGTGATATTGAGAATTGCATTATTTGTACTTTATAAGCGCAATTACTATGTATAATCCCGTCTTTTTTAATAAAGAAGATATGAATCATATTCTTGACAGTATAAAGAGTTTAAATGTAGATTATTGTGACGATATGACTTAGAATGAATCCTGAAATGATTGAAATGCTCAAATGATACTCAGAATTACATTATTTGCATTTTATATGCATAATTAGTAAGTATAATCCAATCTTTTTGAATAAACAAGATATGAATCATAGTTTGGACAGTATAAAGAATTTAAATATAGATTATTGTGATGAAATCACTTAGAATGAATCCAGAAATGACTGAAATGCTCAAATGATACGAAGAATTGCATTATTTGCAATTTATATGCATAATTACTATGTATAATCCAATCTTTTTTATTAAACAAGATATTAATCATATTTTTGACAGTATAAAGAGTTTAAATGTAGATTATTGTGACGATATGACTTAGAATGAATTAAAAAACGATTGAAATGTACAAATGATACTCAGAATTGCATTATTTGCACTTTATATACGTAATTAATATGTATAATCCAAACTTTTTTAATGAAGACGATATGAATCATCTTCTTGACAATATAAAGAGTTTAAATGTAGATTATTGTGCCTAAATGATTTAGAATGAATCCAGAAACGATTGAAATGGTCAAATGATACTCAGAATTGCATTATTTGCAATTTATATGCGTAATTACAATGTATATTTCAATCTTTTTGAATAAACAAGATATGAATCATTGTCTGGACAGTATGAAGAGTTTAAATGTAGATTAATGTGATGAAATGACTTAGAATGAATCCATAAACGATTGAAATGCTCAAATGCTAGTCAAAATTGTATTATTTGCAATATATATGTGTATTTACTATGTATAATCCAATCTTTTTTAATAAACGAGAGATAAATCATATTATAGACAGTATAAAGAATTTAAATGTAGATTAATGTGATGAAATGACTTAGAATGAATTTGAAACGATTGAAATGCTCAAATGACACTCAGAATTACATTATTTGCAGTTTATATGCGAAATTACTATGTATAATCCAATCTTTTTAAATAAATAAGATATGAATCATATTATAGACAGTATAAAGAGTTGAAATGGGGATTATGTGTTCAAATGACTTAGAAAGAATAAAAAAACGATTGAAATACTCAAATAATTCTCAGAATTGTATTATTTATACTTTATATGCGTAATTACTATGCATAATCCAAACTTTTGGAATAAATAAGATATGAATCATATTCTAGACAGTATAAAGTGTTTAAATGTAGATTATTGTGATAAAATGACATGGAATGAATCCAGAATCGATTGAAATGATACTCAGAATTGCATTATTTTCACTTTATATGCGTAATTACCATATATAATCCAATTTTTTCGAATAGAAAATAACTGAATCGTATTCTAGAATAAAGAGTTTAAATATAGATTATTGTGATGAAATAACTTACAATAAATCCAGAAATGATTGAAATAATCAAATCATACTCAGAATTGCATTGATAGCACTTTATATGCGTAATTACTATGTATAATACAATTTTTTTTTGAATAAATAAGATATGAATCACATTCTAGATAGTATAAAGAGTTTAAATGTAGATTATTGTGATGAAATGACTTAGAATGAATCCAGTAACGATTGAAATGCTCAAATGGTACTCTGAATTGCATTATTTGCACTTTATACACATAAGTACTATGTATAATCGAATCATCTTGAATAAATAAGCTATGAATCTCATTCTCGATACTATAAAGAGTTTAAATTTAGATTATTATGAGGAAATAACTTAGAATGAATCCAGAAACGATTGAAATACTCAAATGATACTCAGAATTGCATTATTTGCAATTTATATACGTAATTACTATGTATAATCCAATATTTTTTAATAAACAAGATTTCAATCTTAGTATGGATAATATAAAGAGTTTAAATTAGATTATTGTGATGAAATGACTTAAAATGAATCCAGAAACGATTGAAATTCTCAATTGATACTCAGAATTGCATTATTTGCACTATATATGCTTAATTACCATGCACAATCCAATATTTTTGAATAAATAAGATATGAATCATATTCTAAACTGTATAAAATGTTTAGATGAAGATTATTGTGATGAAATGATGTAGAATGAATCCAGCAATGATTGAAATGCTCAAATGATACTAAGAATTGCATTATTTGCATTTTATATGCGTAATTATTATGTATAATCCAATCTTTTTGAATAAACAAGATCTGAATCATATTTTAGACAGAATAAAGAGTTTAAATGTAGATTACTGTGATGAAATAACTTAGAATGAATCCAAAAACGATTGAAATGCTCAAATGCTAGTCAGAATTGTATTATTTGTAATATATATGCGTATTTACCATGTATAATCCAATCTTTTTTAATGAAAAGATATAAATCATATTATAGACAGTATAAAGAGTTTAAATGTAGATTATTGTGATGAAATGACTTAGAATAGATCCAGAAACGATTGAAATGCTCAAAGGATACTCAGAATTGCATTGTTTGCACTTTATATGCGAAATTACTATGTATAACACAATCTTTTTTAATAAATAAGATATGAATCATATTCTAGACAGTATAAAGAGTTTAAATGTGGATTATTGTGTTGAAATGACTTAGAATGAATCAAAAAACGATTGAAATGCTCAAATGATACTCAGAATTGTATTATTTATACTTTATTTGCGTAATTACTATGTATAATCAAATCTTTTTGGATAAATAAGATCAGAATCGTATTCTAGATGGTATAAAGTGTGTAAATGTAGATTATTGTGATGAAATGACATGGAATGAATCCAGAAACATTGAAATGATACTAAGAATTGCATTATTTGCAATTTATATGCGTAATTGCTGTATATAATCCAATATTTTTTAATAAACAAGATATAAATCATATTTTAGACGGTATAAAGAGTTTAAATATAGATTTTTGTGATGTAAGGACTTAGAATAACTCCAGAAACGATTGAAATGCTCAAATGATACTCAGAATTACATTGTTTGCACTTTATATGCGGAATTACTATATATATAATACATTTTTTTTGAATAAATAAGATATGAATCATATTATAGACATAATAATGAGTTTAAATGTAGAATATTGTGATGAAATGACTTAGAATGAATAAAAAAATGATTGAAATGCTCAAATTATACTCAGAATTGCATTATTTGCACTTTATATGCGTAAGTACTATGTATAATCGAATATTTTTGAATAAATAAGATATGAATCTCATTCTCGATACTATAAAGAGTTTAAATGTAGATTATTGTGATGAAATCAATTAGAATGAATCCTGAAACGATTGAAATGCTCAAATGATACTCAGAATTGCATTATTTGCACTTTATATACATAATTGATATATATAATCCAATCTTTTCGAATAAAGAAGATATGAATCTCAGTCTGGATAATATAAAGAGTTTAAATTAGATTATTGTGATGAAATGACTTAAAATTAATCCAGAAACGATTGAAATGCTCAATTGATACTCAGAATTGCATTATTTGCACTATATATGCGTAATTGCCATGTATAATCCAATCTTTTTGAATAAATAAGATATGAATCATATTGTAAACTGTATAAAAAGTTTAATGCAGATTATTGTGATGAAATGACGTAGAATGAATCTAGAAACGATTGAAATGCTCAAATGATACTAAGAATTGCATTATTTGCACTTTATATGCGTAATTATTATGTATAATCCAGTCTTTTTGAATAAAGAAGATCTGAATCATATTCTAGACAGTATAAAGTGTTTAAATGTAGATTATTGTGATGAAATGACTTAGAATGAATCCAGAAATGATTGAAATGCTCAAATGCTAGTCAGAATTGTATTATTTATAATATATATGCGTATTTACCATGTATAATCCATTATTTTTAATAAAAAAGATATAAATCATGTTATAGACAGTATAAAGAGTTTAAATGTAGATTATTGTGATGAAATGACATAGAATAAATCTAGAAATGATTGAGATGCTCAAATGATACTCAGAATTGCATTGTTTGCAATTTATATGCGAAATTACTATGTATAATACAATCTTTTTGAATAAATAAGTTATGAATTATATTCTAGACAGAATAAAGAGTTTAAATGTGGATTATTGTGATGAAATGACTTAGAATGAATCCAGGAACGATTGAAATGATCAAACGATACTCTGAATTGCATTATTTGCAATTTATATGTGCATGTACTATGTATAATCGAATCTTTTTGAATAAATAAGATATGAATCTCATTCTTGATACTATAAAGAGTTTAAATGTAGATTATTGTGAAAAAATTACTTAGAATGAATTCAGAAACAATTGAAATGCTCAAATGGTACTCAGAATTGCATTATTTACAATTTATATACGTAATTACTATGTATAATCTAATATTTTTGAATAAACAATATTTGAATCTTAGTATGGATAATATAAAGAGTTTAAATTAGATTATTGTGATGAAATGACTTAAAATGAATCCAGAAACAATTAAAATTCTCAATTGATACTCAGAATTACATTATTTGCACTATATATGCGTAATTACCATGTATAATCCAATCTTTTTGAATAAATAAGATATGAATCATGTTCTAAACTGTATAAAAAGTTTAAATGTACATTATTGTGATGAAATGACGCAGAATGAATCCAGAAACGATTGAAATACTAAAATGATACTAAGAACTGCATTTTTTGCACTTTATAAGCATAATTATTATGTATAATCCAGTCCTTTTTAATAAACTAGATCTGAATAATATTCTAAATAGTATAAAGAGTTTAAATGTAGATTATTGTGATGAAATGACTTAGAATGAATCTAAAAACGATTGAAATGCTCAAATGATACTCAGAATTGCATTATTTGCATTTTTATATTCAGAATTAGTAAGTATAATCCAATCTTTTTGGATATAAAAGATATGAATCGTTGTCTGGACAGTATGAAGAGTTTAAATGTAGATTATTGTGATGAAATTACTTAGAATGAATTCAGAAACGATTGAAATGCTCAAATGATACTCAGAATTACATTGTTTGCACTCTATATGCGCAATTAATTTGTATAATCCAATATTTTTTATTAAACAAGATATTAATCATATACTTGACAGTATAAAGAGTTTAAATATAGATTATTGTGATATAATGACTTAGAATGAACCCAGAAACGATTGAAATGCTCAAAAGATACTCAAAATTGCATTATTTGCACTTTATTGCGTAATTAATATGTATAATCCAATCTTTTTTAATAAAGACGATATGAATCATATTCTTGACAATATTAAGAGTTTAAATATAGATTATTGTGCCTAAATGAATTAGAATGAATCCAGAAACGATTGAAATTGTCAAATGATACTCAGAATTGCATTATTTGCAATTTATATGCGTCATTACTATGTATAATTCAATTTTTTTGAATAAACAAGATATGAATCTTAGTCTGGGCAGTATGAAGAGTTTAAATTTAGATTAATGTGATGAAATGACTTAGAATGAATGCAGAAACGATTGAAATGCTCAAATGCTAGTCAAAATTGTATTATTTGCAATATATATGTGTATTTACTATGTATAATCCAATTTTTTTTAATAAACGATATATAAATCATATTCTAGACAGTATGAAGAGTTTAAATGTAGATTAATGTGATGAAATGACTTAGAATGAATTTAGAAAGTATTGAAACGCTCAAATGATACTCAGAATTGCATTATTTGTAATTTATATGCGAAATTACTATGTATAATCAAATTTTTTTAAATAAATAAGATATGAATTAAATTATAGACAGTATCAAGAGTTTAAATGGGGATTATTGTTTTGAAATGACTTAGAATGAATAAAAAAACGATTGAAATGCTCAAATGATACTCAGAATTGTATTATTTGTACTTTATATGCGTAATTACTATGTATAATCCAATCTTTATGAATAAATAAGATCTGAATCATATTCTAGACAGTATAAAGTATTTAAATGTAGATTATTGTGATAAAATGACATGGAATGAATCCAGAAACGATTAGAATGATACTCAGAATTGCATTATTTGCATTTTATATGCTTAATTACTATATATAATCCAATCTTTTCTAATAAAAAAGAACTGAATCATATTCTAGATAGTATAAAGAGTTTAAATGTAGATTATTGTGATGAAATGATTTACAATAAATCAAGAAAGGATTGAAATAATCAAATGATACTCAGAATTGCATTGTTTGCACTTTATATGCGTAATTACTATGTATAATACAATTTTTTTTAATAAATAAGGTATGAATCATATTTTAGGTAGTATAAAGAGTTTAAATGTAGATTATTGTGATGAAATGACTTAGAATGAATCCAGGAACGATTGAAATGCTCAAATGATACTCATAATTGCATTATTTCCACTTTATATGCATAAGTACTATGTATAATCGAATCTTTTTGAATAAATAAGATATGAATCTCATTCTCGATACTATAAAGAGTTTAAATGTAGATTATTGTGATGAAATCACTTAGAATGAATTCAGAAACGATTGAAATGCTAAAATGATACTCAGAATTGCATTATTTGCAATTTATATACGTAATTATTATGTATAATCCAATCTTTTTGAATAAACAAGATATGAATCATAGTCTGGATAATTGTGACATAGGAGAAAATACCATACTATATTTTATCTCAATTAATTAGAATAATTCCATTAATAATATCAAAATAAATAAATCTATAAAAATAGTGTACAAAGATAATTAAAATGAATAAAGAATTGTCAAATATTTATTGTAAACATATCAAATCAATTAGAAAATAATACCATGAAAATCAGACTTAACTAAGACTAAAGAAATATTAGTAAGATAAATTAGGCGTATGCTAAATTAACCTAGATAGGAAAAATTAACATTTTTAATTTATAACTTTAGGAAATTAATTTAATGTAACAGTAAAACTAAATCGAAATCGAAATCTTCCAACTTGTGTAGTATCTAAATATAACTTAAATGATTCTAGCAAAATCAAAGTTAAGTTAAAATTTAAAACTAACATCAGATCAATTAAATCTTAATGAAAATAATTATAAAAACAACTCTATATGAGTTGCAGCATCTTAGGCCACAAAATTTCTGTCACATAAGATCTGAAGGGGCTAAATTTTAATAAAAATCTGAAAATCATTCTTTCATTCCTCTCCGCTGGCACCATCCCCTTCCTCCCTTCTTTCTCTTTTTCTCCGTCTCGATCGTTCGATCACCTTCGTTCTTATCCTCTTCTCCGATGGTTCTCGAAGTTCAAAGGTCAAAGAGGGATGCGTTGTGGCCGGCCAATGGCATCGTGCCACAGCCAAGAGAGGCCCTCTCGGTTGATCTTATCCTTGTTTCCGATATTTTGTTGAGGCGGTAGATCAATCGGTCGTGAATCTTGAGTTGGAGACGAATTAATCTCCATTGTTCATGGTAGGTTGTTCTTATCCTTTCTTCTCTGTTGTGCGCCACCTATAAAGGAGGCAGTGAGGCTGAATGTTGGGCTTGTTGTCGGTTTTCCTTAACTATGCACACAGAGAGACAGAGAGAGAGAGAGAGATGGACTGAGAGAAAGATGAAATTGAGAAGAGGCAGAGAAAGGAAGAAGGGGGGTAGCTTGAGGTATACTACTTTCCTCTCTTTCGATTTTGAGTTTCCATGTTGAATTTCTGTAAAGTTTGGGAGTAACCCGAATCCTTAATTAAGGCTAAACAGTGGTTTATTATGGAATTGAAATGGGGTATAAATGATGGTTGACAAGGGAATAAGTTAAACTTTGCCATTAATTTGGTTAATTGGTTATAAGCCGATGGTAGATGTGAATCAATTTGGTTAAGCCAAAAGAAGAATGGAATAATTGGTGTTGCGCTTGTGTTACTCAGTTGTTATGCCTTCTTGTGTGCTTGCGATGTGGGTACAAGCTGAGTACCAGCTTCTGGTACATGGGTTGTTCCTCTAATACCGTTCTTGTACGGTCCTGTCGTGATTCAGGACAGTTCCGAAAGAAAAACTTGGAACCAGGGATCTACTTGTAAATTTTAAAGGGCCTATTTCTAAATAAAAAGGACTTAGTTGCAAATAATCTGAGTTATGGGCCTTTGGATAAAAATGAAAGGGATTGTGGGTCGGATCCGTTTTCTTGGTTTATCGGATCCTGTCGGATGAATAGCGGACCCGTTATGACTAGCTCAGGTCAACTGGGTCAGGTTGACCTGGCTTAGCCGTGTGGTTTGGTGGACCTTTCGGGCTTGTGTCATGTTATGACGGTTTGGGCCGTAAATAATTAAGAGTTGGGCTAAGCAAAAATAAATGGAGATGGACTTAACTCTGGGCCCAGCGCAGAAATTTTGATGGGTTTATTTCTTGAGGCCGAAATAATTAAATGATGGCCTTAAACTTATATTAAATATTAATTAAACTTAATCCAAGATTAAGTTAAATAAATTGTTGGTTTGAGATTCAATAAATAATTAAAGGAAAGGCCATTAGAAATAATTGGGTATCCCTTTAGTTATTTCGGATTTCGGGAGATGATGAGAATAGTCTGAGTGAAATCAAGAACAGATACCTTGACATAAATCACTGACTTTCTGATCCCAACTCAAAACAAATCAAATAGTTTCCGATTTTGATTTTCTATCTCCAATTGATTTCCTTGATTTTAGATTTTTATTTTTCTGATTTAAATTTTCGATATAACAATTAGTTAAATAATCAAATAAACAATATTATGAATAATTTAATAAATATAGAGTAAGTCAAATTAATTAAGTATTAATAAAATAAATCAATATGATATAAGGGATATTAGAAGAGAATTATAAAATAAATAAATGAATACTTTAATTCTAAAATATAATTAGTGATATATAATAAAAATAAATGATAATTCTTAATAACTGGAAAGTCAAAACCAATTACTAAATAACAAAACAAAATACTTAATAATATATTTTAAAACAGAATCCCCTTAATAAAGAATCTAAACTTAATCATCTCGAATCCTAACCAGTCTGGTTAACCTAGACCGTCAGTATGGTAATCCAAGAACCGTCTAGAAATAGGTTACTTAGGTTACTTTAAGTATTTAACGGTCAGTAAGGAAGTCATCTGTTTTTATTAGGAATCCGATCTAGGATCACTTGATATGAGACTATCAAGCTCAAATGACCGTCAAGCAGGAGAACCTGGATAAGATGATCATCTAGAACTCGAACCATAGGATATCGAAGAGCTACGCTTAAGCTTGCGATTCAGGTGCGGAATTACGTTGGATTTTTGTTAAAGTTGAAGTGATTATTAAACTGTTTTGAATGCATATTAGTTAAGTAGTTTCGTGTTTGCTAAAACAAAACATTTATTATTCAAATGCATATTGGAGACTCGTTTGGTTGCATAATCATATTTCTGCATTTTAGAGATAGAACCCAAATATTGATAAGAATGCATTTTGAAAGATATGTTCCCCGCTTTGAGAAAATTTGAAGGGTGACAGTCAGATATTTGAATATGCCGTTGCTATTGATGAATCTGATTTATGAATGATCTGACTGAAAAGAATTGAATGATAATTGAGATATGTAATGATGTGATTGATATGTGTGAATTGATATGTTTGTATCACTCTCCGGAGTCGGTTGGCCTCCGGCTTCGGCCAGTTCGGTAGCGCTATGCGGATGTGGAATTCCCTTTTGCTTGCCCAGGGTTAGAGAGGAGTCTCTTTTGCCTGCCCGTGGGTTAGGGAAAGGTCGCCTTTTGCTTGTCCAGCCGGTTGGGTTAGGGGCCTGAGTGATTTTGAATATATGATTATGAAATTATGAGAATGATATGTGAAATTTGGAAGTTCCCTTTTGCCTGCCTTCGTGTTAGGGAATTATGTGAATAAAAATGTGATTTGCCCAGACTCATGCTATGCTTAGTTCTGTACTGCTCGGACCCCTAACACGCTCAGTTTTCTTTCACGCTCAAACACATGTTGTTTGTGATGGGATTCGTGCCACGTGTTCAGTTCCGACATATACATGACTTTTGCCATAGAGAGATTTTGTTGCATGTCCGGTTTTAATTATAATTGTATGATAGATGCCAATTGCAATTGTTTTCATTAAATTGAAATATGCATGTTTTATTTTATATCAAATGAAGATAATAGTCAACATGTCTCATTACATAAATGAATTATTTTATTTATGGGTATTATTTCTAGAACTTGGATTTTAGCTTAAATCCGCGTACTGGAACTAAAACCCGCACTGAGAATTTAATTCTCATTCTGTGCTTTTGCATGTTTTCCACAATGGTTGTGGGTTCCAGGTTGCAGAGACGGGCTCGATCAAGTCAAGCGAAGTTTAAGCCAAAAATGTCTTGCCATGATGACTCCTTGAGTCATAGTAACCTAGCCTGGTAAATCATGATAAGCTGAAACTTGAACCTTGTAATTGGTAGAAAGGTCCATTATGTTGCAGTGTTTTGCTTTTCTTTTCTTTACTTTTATTCCTACCTTAGCTTGATAATATTTGTTATATTATCTATTAGTCTACAAGAAAAAAAAATGTGCAATAGTTATGTTAAGCCTTACGAAGGTACATTCACATGTATTTTCGTGGCGGGAGCTGCTACATCTAGCTACAAGATGTGACAATAATATAAAGAATTTAAATTTGATTATTGTGAACAAATGACTTAAAATGAATCCAGAAACGATTGAAATGCTCAATCGATGCTCAGAATTGCATTATTTGCACTATATATGTGTAATTACCATGTATAATCGAATCTTTTTGAATAAATAAGATATGAATCATATTTTAAACGGTATAAAATGTTTAAATGTAGATTATTGTGATGAAATGACATAGAATGAATCCATAAACAATTGAAATGCTTAAATAATACTAAGAATTGCATTATTTGCACTTTATATGCTTAATTATTATGTATAATCTGATATTTTTGAATAAACAAGATCTGAATCATATTCTAGACAGTATAAAGAGTTTAAATGTAGATTATTATGATGAAATGACTTGGAATGAATCCAGAAACAATTGAAATGCTCAAATGCTAGTCAGGATTGTATTATTTGCAATATATATGCGTATTTACTATGTATAATCCAATCTTTTTAAATAAACAAGATATAAATCATATTCTAGACGGTATAAAGAGTTTAAATGTAGATTTTTGTGATGAAATGACTTAGAATAAATCCAGAAACGATTGAAATGCTCAAATGATACTCAGAATTGCATTGTTTGCACTTTATATGCGCAATTACTATATATAATACATTTTTTTTTGAATAAATAAGATATGAATCATATTCTAGGCATAATAAAGAGTTTAAATGTAGAATATTGTGATGAAATGACTTAGAATGAATCCAGGAACGATTGAAATGCTCAAATGATACTCAGAATTGCATTATTTGCACTTTATATGCGTAAGTACTATTTATATTTTTGAATAAATAAGATATGAATCTCATTCTCGATACTATAAAGGGTTTAAAAGTAGATTATTGCGATGAAATCACTTAGAATGAATCCAGAAACGATTGAAATGCTCAAATGATTTTCAGAATTGCATTATTTTCACTTTATATACGTAATTACTGTGTATAATCCAATCTTTTTGAGTAAACAAGATATGAATCTTTGAATGGATAATATAAAGAGTTTAAATTAGATTATTGTGATGAAATGACGTAAACTTATTTCAGAAATGATTAAAAAGCTCAATTGATACTCAGAATTCCATTATTTGCACTATATATGCGTAATTACCATTAATAATCCAATCTTTTTGAATAAATAAGATATGAATCATGTTCTAAACTGTATAAAAAGTTTAAATGTAGATTATTGTGATGAAATGTCGTAGAATGAATCCAGAAACGATTGAAATGCTCAAATGATACTAAGAACTGCATTTTTTGCAGTTTATATGCGTAATTATGATGTATAATCCAATTTTTTTGAATAAACAAGATCTGAATCATATTGTAAACATTATAAAGAGTTTAAATGTACATTATTGTGATGAAATAACTTAGAATGAATCCAAAAACGATTGAAATGCCCGAATGATACTCAGAATTATATTATTTACAATTATATGCATAATTACTATGTATAATCCAATCTTTTTGAATAAACAAGATCTGAATCATATTGTAAATAGTATAAAGAGTTTAAATGTAGATTATTGTGATTAAATAACTTAGAATGAATCCAAAAACGATTGAAATGCTCAAATGATACTCAGAATTGTATTATTTACAATTTATATGCGTAATTACTATGTATAATCCAATGTTTTTGAATAAACAAGATATAAATCATATTGTAGATAGCATAAAGAGTTTAAATGTAGATTATTGTGATGAAATGACTTAGAATGAATCCATAAACGATTGAAATGCTCAAATGATATTCAGAATTGCATTATTTGCATTTTATATGCTTAATTACATTGTATAATCCAATCTTTATAAACATACATTATATGAATCACATTATGGACAGTATACAGAGTTTAAATGTAGATTAATGTGATGACATGACTTAGAATGAATCCAGAAACGATTGAAATGCTCAAATGATACTTAGAATAAGAATTGTGCATTTTATATGCTTAATTGCCATGTATAATGCAATCCTTTTTAATAAGTAAGATCCAAATCATATTCTAGACCGTATTGGAAGCTTAAATATAGATTATTGTGCATAAGTGACTTAGAATGAATGCATAAACGATTGAAATGCTCAAATGATACTCTAATAAGCATGATGCACTTTTATATGCGTAATTACTATGTATAGTGCAATATTTTTTATTTAAGTAAGATTTGAATCATATTCTAAACCGTATTGGAAGCTTAAATGTAGATTATTGTGCTGAAATGACTTAGAATGAATGCAGAAACGATTGAAATGCTCAAATGATACTCAGAATAAGCATTCTACAATTTATATGCATAATTGCTATGTATAATGCAATCTTTTTGAATAAGTAATATCTGAATCATATTTTAGACCCTATAGAGAGTTTAAATATAGATTATTGTGTTGAAATTACTCAGAATGAATGCAGAAATGATTAAAATGCTCAAACAATACTTAGAATAAGCATTGTGCGCTTTATATGCATAATTGCTATGTATAATGCAATCTTTATGAATAAGTAAGATCTGAATCATATTCTAGACAGTATTAGAAACTTAAATATAGATTATTGTCCTGAATTGACTTAAAAATGAATGCAAAAATGATTGAAATGCTTAAATGATACTCAGATAAGAATTACACACTTTATATGCGTAATTGCTATGAATAAAGCAATTTTTTTGAATAAGTAAGATCTGAATCATATTCTAGACCGTATAGAGAGTTTAAATATAGATTGTTGTATTGAAATGATTTAGAATGAATGCATAAACGATTGAAATGCTCAAATGATACTCGGATAAGCATATAAATCCACAATTTATATGCGTAATTACTAGGTATATTCTAATTTTTTTGAATAAGTAAGATCTGAATCATATTTTAGACCGTATAGAGAGTTTAAATGTAGATTATTGCGGACGAATCATGCAAAGAGAAAAAAAGAAATGAGATGCTCTCCTCTCCTATCCTACTTTCAATTTAATGTATTAACACTTCAGTTATTCGGCTTGAAAATCGGTATGAATATCCATTTATCAATTTTGAGTGGACTTGATATATACTTCTACCTGGCACTTGTTTAAGTTCTTCGAAATTTGAATAAAAAAGTAAAAGTAAATAAATTAAATATATAAATTTTGATATAATACTAGTAAAGATTCAAGCTAATAGCTAATAAAAGAATTGATTTGGATAAAAGTGAATTTTATTGATCATTCCAGTGAATTTACATGGTTTTTCATGAATTACACAAGCAAAGACTAAAACCCTAAAATTAAACAGGCATCGACCCCCTTCTATTTGATCAGGGGTTGTATATATAGACTTTAGGTGGAATCTTCTACTGACGTCATTGTGTAAGAGGCCGGTATCGGCTGTTCCGCGTGACGTCATTTGTGTCAGGGTCTTGTAATAGTTGTCTCTTGTGGTCCCCACTAATGAGCATATCTTGACGACCTAACGAGGTGGCGAGCGAGGTGAGCACTGTGGTATGTACTCGAGAGAGTCCATGCTCACTGGTGTGCGTTGTTGGGAGGGTCTTTCTGACAACATCTCTTTGTATGCAATCGTATATCGAAGATTGTCTAATAACCGTGTCTCTGCGTCCCTTGTACTCTGGGATCGGAAGAATACGCGTTGACTCCCTCTGTTTACTAGGGCGAGCCTGTAAAAGGTTGGCAGGGTGCCGACCTTTGATCTGAACCGTTAGATCTAATCTTAACGATTAACGGGAGCCCCGTGCATAATACCAGATTGAATGGCTCGAAAAATTTTAACCGTTCAGATTAGATTGAACGGCTCGGATCAAACAATTACAAATTGCAAAAAATATATTTTTTACTAACAATATTATTCGAAAATTGTTTCTTATTTTGATATCATTAATAATAATTTTCGTCATATAAAGATGGGGTCTTGAACCTTGAACCTCATTTCTGCTTCAAAAAAGAAAATTTTTTTTTTTCGTCCTCTACATTCAAGGCCTTTCAGTACGATTAATGGGCCGGATCCGGTCCATCCAGGCAGCATCAGACTCCGCTAAAGGCCTAAAGCCCACTAAAGTCTCAAAGCCATTCCTTCGGAAGTTGGCGTTGAATCCGAATTTGCTGTTGCGCGACAAATGGTGTAGCGCACGTACGAGCCGTCTGATCTTGATCGGACGGTTAATTTTTTACGGGCCTATCAATCTAGGTTACATGCACGGGGCTCCCTTGTCCATTGGATCTTGATCAGACGGCCAGCATGCCGCGCTACACCATGTGTCGCGCGGCAGCGGATCTGAATTTTTGGTTACGTCTCCCCCATCAAAATTTTACATCCCTCCGCCGCGTTTCCGAGTTACCACGGCGATTTTCTCTCTTCTCTTCTTCCCTTTCCGAAATCAGAAATCCATCTCAAGAAGGAATTGAATACGAGCAAAATTATCGAAAGAAAATCCCAACTTCCACCAAAATAACACCACCTCTGATCCTCTTCTCCATGCCTTCCGCTTCGTTCCCTACTCGATCCTATCGAAAGGTTTTTCATAACTTGTAGAGAAAGACAGAATATTCACTTGCCTAATTTCTACCATGTCAACTTCGATGTTTTGCAAGAGATTAAGTGGTACCCTTTTAACCCAAGGCGCCTGGAGAAATGATGCTAACATGTTTGCATTATCACCCATCGTTGGCCAAGTTCGATATATGTGTGAGCTTTCGAAACCAACCATCACGAGAGCGTTTCTTGTTGATACTCTTGCCTTGGTGAGTTGTATTGATTTCCTCTGAGAGGTTGGCATACTTGGTTGTTGGTTCTCATGAATTGTTCGATGAAATGCAGGTTAGAAAGTTGGAAAGAGAAGGGGTTCCTTCGAAGCATGCAGAGGCCATAACTTCTGCTATTATTGAGGTGTTGAATGATAGCCTCGAGAATGTGGCACAATCCTTCGTTTCAAAGGGGGAGATGCAGAAGGTATGGAGCTCTATCCCTAGTTTGTGGGATGATAATGGCAAGGATACATAGAGAACGATATTAAAACTGTATCTGTATCCACATTCATTGACAAGAATAATGAACTGAAATCAAATTTGAAACCATATGCACGCAGCACACTAACACAGATATGGATGCACTTTAGACTATTTAGTTATGCTATATTGAGGTCACTGGTCTCTGCAACATGTATCCCTTTGTTCTTTATTTATTTTTATTTTTTAATTGTTGATAACTTTTTGGCTGTTAATTTGTTTCTTTATTGGTTGTGTGGAAGTCAGATTACAATGCTTCAAGATGCTAACCTTTCCAAGTTCAAGTCTCAAGTACAAAGTTCCCAGGTAAATCCTTCATTTTATTCTTTTCCAGGCGTGCCATCTATTCTTTAGAACGTTTGAATATCTTCACTAATCATTACCTGGCATCTGGCAATAGAAAGGTAAAATGGCCCATCACTAGTAAAGTTTCTTTTAATTGAAACTCATCCTTGACAAATGTTGGGAAATCTTGATAGATGTTAGAGTGCACAATGATAGAAAAATGGTCTTTGACTTTTAATAATTGAACACCAACCTTCACATATGCATGTGTTTAATAATTTCACTGCATATGAACACTAAATGAATTCAATCCATTTTGAGGCTTACCGATAGTTTTCATATCTTATATTTTATGTATTTCAATAATTCCACTGCATTTATATTTGTCACTGGAATTCCGTATGCAGTAAACAATTTATTTTGTATATGAGCTGTTGATTACTTTATCCTTAAGGTTACTGATTATTGTATTCCTATTATATTCATTCAAGAATTCAACAACATCACTATCATGTAGTTGCTACAAGGGAAAAAAAGGAAGTTTAGCAGAAAGTCATCAAAATTTTTAGCTCGTTTCTTATGTAGTGCCTGTATGTATCCAATACGATGCTGACTCAATTTGAAAGTTCTAGAAACTGTATTTAGTTTCGATCAGTGGTAATATGATTCCTGAATATAATTCTTCTATGACAAAAAAATTGCTCAGATTATGACTGGTAAAGTATGGCCTGTACTAATACCAGTTCATTTAGCTGTGATCAGTGGTAATATGTTCCTCATATATATATTTCAATAACTATTAAAGAATTATGCAGTATTCTGTCATTATTTCCCTTTGCATATTTGTTCTTGACATGAAATATGCAAGATTGACTTGGTATCAGCACAGCCTCTTGGAAATAGGTCTGTATGTATTGGACAGGACCAGTATCCTCTGCTGACCTTAAAAGGTCAGCAGAATGCTAACCTTCGATCCGAACCGTCTGATCTAATTTCAACGGGCAGATTTTTACAGGCCGCACAAATCTCGATGGGCCTGGTATTAATCTCGGGCCACCCATCATTGGTCAAACGGTTCGGATCATAGGTTTGCACCGTATTGGACATTATGTTATGAATGTTCCTATTGAAGGTTTCTAAAATTGTTGATTCCTCTTTTATGCAGGATCATCATTTTTCTATGTTACAAGGTGAAACTGCGAAACTAAGAGGTGATATAGACAAAATGCGCAGTGAACTGAGGTCTCCTTTGAAATTTCATTGAGCAGCACAGAAATTATTTTTAAAGTAGTCATAAAAAGCTATTGACTTTCTTTATTATTTAAACGCAGGTACGAAATTGACAAGGTTACAGCTGGCCAGCGCTTAGATCTGAATCTTGAAAAAGGGTAAGGTGACAAAAATATATAAAAAAAAAATGAAAACCTATTTTGCTATATAAATAGAGGTTGTGGGTACAGTTTTGTATATGTTCTTGTGCTATGCCTAAATTTTATGCATCTTAAAAAGAGAAATATCTTATGTGGGCTTTATAATCATCGTGACAACCAGCAAAATGCTCATCTTCATAAATTAATAAATTAACAAATATGTTCTCCATAGTTTGGATAGTCCATGCATTAAATTTCGTGCAATTTAAAAATCAATTAAAATCAACCATTCAAGTGATTTGTAAAAAAATAATGATTTTGTTTTATTGGAACTTAATCTATAACCAAATGATTTTTAATTTTGTTTGTTGCTGTGGTTCTCAAACAAGTTTGGGTGTTAATATTTCTCATTCCTATATAGATACCCAAAGCAACCTAATCTCTTCCGGACTGTTTGTACTATTAAGCGAGGGAGAATAGTAATTTGTGCATCTTGTGAATTGAACAGGGAAGGGATAGAAGATGTTATTCTTACATATTTTTGTTTGGTTATATTATGTATCGACATTATGAAATGGGATGCTTGAGCTTTTGCAAGAGAATATATGATATTTATGATATTGTTATGTGACATTACTTTGAAAGAGATTGTGATCAAACAGTTTTGACTGACAATGCACTGTTGGTTTAAGGTTTGCATTATTGTCCAAATAAGGTTGTAATCGACATGAATCTATTTATCTCAACTTTTGCTCTTTTTAATTTTTGGCTGCACCATCAAGGATATTGGTAATCTTGGCTTGTTTGCGAGGCAGCATGCTTGTGACAATAGTGTTTGCTATGGCCTATGGTAATTCTTATATTTATCTGTTTCAAACTTGATGATATGCAGGAGAATACGTGATGAACTTGCTAAGCAAGGTGCCGAAACAAACGACCTTACAAACAAGATTGATAGGGCAAGCTCTATTTATACAATACGCATATATTTTGTGTGTTCCGTGTAATGGAACATAACTGAATCAGGCTTAAACAGTATACATTTTGCTTTTATGTTTCAGGAAATTCATGCTTTGAAGGCACAACTTGAAGCAGCAAAGTATGATGTCATTAAGTACTGCATTGGTACCCTTGTTTCGATATCAGCGGTTGGTCTAGCAATTGTTCGCATTTTGCTCTAGGATCATTTTTTTTAATTATCAATAAATATGATGATGATGTTCTCTCAGCTGTTTTGAAGAAAATTAGATAGAGAAGCTGGTTTTACAGTGCTCTTTACTCTCCAATTTGGTTAGATTGTTTCCTTTTCTTCATTCGTATGCTGCTGTTTGAAAAAAAAAAATATTAAAATGGTGATGTTATTTGATATCTTGGCAGCCTTAGATTACTCATTAAAATTTGTTCCTGAGTTTTTGTTGGTGGCTTTAGTTTTTCCCCGTTTTTCTCATTCCAATATTGGTGGCTGTGTACTTGTATGTTTATCTTGTCAAGTGAATCAAATCCGTCAACCCCGGAAAAGGTAGATTGGTTTGGCATCTTATAGCAAGCATGATCCTGTAATTGATTTGATTTTTACGGTGCTTTTATTTTATTATATATTTTTATTTGTGATTAGTGCCTATATCTTCTGAATCTGTAATAACCTTGCTGGAAATATTGTGTGATTAGCAGCAGAGCGTAAAATTTTCCTTTCTCTTACGTTCACTTGTTCAGGCATCGAAGACATTTTCTTTTATAAAGCAATCATCGTCCAATGACCAATGTTTAATACAAGGTGCCTTTTTTTCGAAATAGATTGGTTCAAATTAACAAAGAAGATCTAAAATTCTAAAATAAAGATATAAAAAATGCTGGGCTGCTTGATAGATGTAGATGTAGGAGCAATTAAAGGGATACAAAACAAACTTGATTATCTAATATCCGGGTGAAGGAAACAAAAGACTAAAAGAGGAAAGAATTATCTCGCTCGATTCTCTCAACGCCAACATTTTCATTCCAAATATGAGTGTAAAGGAGAGAAATTATGACGCCAAATCATAGTATGCAAAGAATAGCGATGTCTTTCTCTCTTGATTACAGCAATAAATGGCGCTGAACCCTACCTTTTATTTCGCACATTCCCCACGGATAACATTCTTAGTAGAGGCTTGAACAAGGTACTGGCGCGATATCTCTTGTTGTCGACTGGGCAATACTCCTGCTGGTATGGACGTTAATTTTTTTTTTTTTTCCTTCAACTTGTAGTTGCAACATACATAGCTTGTTATTTTTCTTCAGCTAGTATTTGCAAAATATATCTTGGTCAATTTGGGGAGTACAAGGACAACAGAACTAATATTTGCAACTGACAACCAAGCCAAATTGGGTTGTACGGATTATCGCATAAGATATCCTGAAATTCTACCATCAGACCAGCAAGGCATAATTATATCAGTCTAAATAAATTAAATAATGAAAAAAGAATCATTTGTCAATTGACAAAATTAGGTTTGGTTATAGATTGGATGAATGAAATAGAGGTTGTTAAGTAAATGTTTTCAGCAAGACAATTGTTATGCTTTTCACAAGATATATACGCATATATACCTACAAAATAATTTGGTAAGGGCCTGACTTTTACTGTTTTTCGTCTATCTGTACTCAATTATCAGTTTACGAATTAGACTTAATAAAGTATAGTTTTTCATTGATTTTTTGTTACTGGGACTAGTACAAAAAGATCTGCAAATAGATTTGTACTTCATATACGTAGACTGGTACACACATGGTACCGGTTCATTCATCATTTGTAGTACTTTATTATCTTGATACTCAAATTGCTCTTGTATAAAGAGCTAAGCACACAAATTATGTTTACTTTTCTCTGAAAGTATATTGTTTTCTCCTTAAAATGACAATCTGACAAAACCATCCTCATTCATATTGTTACCATACCACTCATATGTATTATATTAATTTATTTTACTTTTCTATATTTTGCCTAAAGCGGCATCAACTGATTGGATGGATAAGCCAATTAGGCATTGCAACAAGCGGATGAAGCTCTATAAACAAGATTTAGCAACAGGAAGTGATGCTGAAACACCTGCAGAGATGAGACAGCGAATAATTCAAGAGGAAGCAAAAAAGAGGCAAAAACGCAAAGCTTCTAAGGAAGAATTCCACACTCAGATAATAAAAGGAATTCAAAATGTTGCTGATGCTATCATGAAGTCTACACAAGAGCTAGTGAAATCCTATCAACGCGTTCCTATTCCTGCGAAGCAAATATGGGATTTTGTGGCCAAGTTAAATATTGATCCAATCAATAAAAAGCCTGCGTATCTCTTCTTGATTAAAAATCCTGTCATGTTTGAAGCTTTGCATGGTTGTCCTCTGGAAAGACGAAACGAGTTACTTATGGATATGCTCTCGAGTTAATTATCTCTATTAGTATTCTATATTTGTTGTTAAGCATTGGAACTTTGAATTAATACTCAGAATAATTTGTAATAATATTTTTGTGCTTTCGATCAAGATCTGAATGTGCCTTTTGGATTGATGTTTCATGGATTTGCAATTATAATTATCCTGTATCCCTGTAGCTTAATTAATTAGTGTGTTAGCGAGTTTTCGTGCATAAATTATTTTTCTTGCTGTTAATTTTATTGGTTAATGAACCTGTTACTCAAGCATACCTCTGTTCATGAAACCTCTCATGCCATCACTTCTGGTGAAGTTTATGCAACTACTACCAAAAAATCTGCGACTGTACCAATAGTGGTACAACATGATACCTATTCAATCTAATATATTAGGCTTCATTAATTGTCATGATGTTTTGTTGCCATTAAATTCAAATACTTTCCGGGTTTTTGGATCTGAAAAATAAAATAAAATAGTAGTCAATTGTGCTTTAGCAATTTTACTCTTCTTTAATTTTGAGCATCCAAACTAAGAAAGAAAAGATAATTATCTTTTATTCCTTTCAGTAATTATCAAACAAGAAGAGATCAATAAAATAACCCAACAGGGTGTAAGCATTGTCTAAAATTAGACTAAAAATAAAACCTCGTACTATTTCTCTTTCGCTACTCATAGCTACCTACAAATACCACATGCATCCAATATCGCAATGATCTAATATTTAATACACTAATGAAATACCACATGCATCCAATATCGCAATGATCTAATATTTAATACACTAATTCATTATCCTGAACATTACAATGTCTGGCACTCTCTCACCAAGTACAAAATATCGAACACTAGTGAATCAAAAAGAAATCTGATTTGAATATATGTAAAAATTCCATGTAGATTCCTGACTAACTCAGCTCCACGCATAGCTAGCCACCATGTTTGCAAAAACAAAGCGCAATCAGCACTAGTCTCTCTCAATATATGATACAATAATTTGGGCTGGCCCATCGGTATCATATATAGCAGGATACTGGACACTGTCCCCTACCAGGTACCAAAAGGGTAGTTACAACGGTTTTGGTACCTGATTCTAGGATAATATGCAAAGAGACAACAAAAAGGCCACTTTCTTAATTAGCGTATTACCATGCCAGTATATATCTTGGAGGCGATTTCAGCAGAAAAATCATTTGCTATTAAAAGCATTGTACATGATGCAGCATGGAAACCGATCGTTCAGTAGATACGCAATTTTTTGAAAAACTGCTCAATTTTAAGATCTAAATGTCACCGACAATCAATTTTTCGAAAAACTGCTCAATTTTAAGATCTAAATGTCACCGCGCGACAATCTAGTACCTTGGAGATGTGAACGCTCATAAATGCCTCATCATATGCGTCTCATATCCAACCTTTGGATCATAGGGATGGTAGCACATTTATTCCTCTCCTATAGACACAGGAACAGAACTAATTTTCTATGCTTGTTGAAACTTGTATGTATCTCCAGACTTAGATGTAAATACAAATAGGAATAGTGGGTTAACGTAATAGTCATTACACTTGTTATTGTACCAGATGGCCATGACACGCCATAGTGGAGAATGGAGATTTCATGTATTCTTCTGGTGCTGCGATATTTTAGATTCAATCAACAAAAAATTTTAATGAAACGCAGCATCTTCCCATCTTTCACTAATGAGAAGTTTACTTGATGGAAGTTATATTACGTAGGCCCTTAAAAAATTCACACTCTGAATTTATAGGAAAGATACTTTCAGTGTAAATTAATCTCAATATATATGGTTTCTTAATCTCAACACGGTACGAGCCGTTCAAACGTGCGGGATACATTCTGTGCAACGGATGTTGAGATGGAAAAGTTTTTTGGGTTTAATCTTGCTCCATTTTTCTCAATGTCGACATAATTATTTATTAGCACTAATTATTTATATTTTAAGTGAAATAATATAAATACTAAAATTTTATGTTATCGTAGATAAAAAAATCATACATTAATATAAAATTGAAATGTTGCTAATTGTAATAATTTTACTTTCAAAACTAATAGAGAAAGAATTGTATAGTCCAGTTAGGTCTCATTTATTTATTTTTTTTAGTTAATTACATTAAGATCGACAAAAAAATAGCTCTCATTTAGGTTAGCAGAGATTCTGAAATACTAGTCGATACAAGGCAGGCAACTGTCCAAAATAATGGCTAATCCTGTAATTTCACTATTATATTAAAAAATAAATTAATGAAATTTATTATCCAACCCTGTCCACCAAGATGCACATGCAAGACATGCGGCATAGTGACGTCGGCTCAAACTAGTGACCTGGTAGGTAAGTGTGACACTGCCCCCATTTTTTCCAGCTGAATATGTTAAATAAGAGCGCACATACAAAAATTGAGCAGAGAAAGCTAAATTTGAACACTGTTCTCATCTTTTCCTAGCCATAATTTTAGACCAGATAAGAAGTCATACGCACTGCCTTCAACTTTTTATGTTGATTGTGACAAAAACTGTCGAGTAAAACGACAATTGCACCAGTCAGTCACCAATTTATCTTAGATTCGCTCAGATGAGAACTTTAAAAGTAATCAATCGTGGCCAGTATCAAGAACTCGGTTTGAATCAAGGGGCGTAAAATATATTTTTGTTTTTTCTGGCCTGCTACCACAGACCAAACAGTGATGTCTCTTAAATAATAGCTCTGTTTACCAACAATTTAGTACCGAATACCAACATAGTCTTTCTGCACTTAAATATTTCATTTATATTGGTACCAAACTGTATTTGATTCGGTGTGAATATTTTGTTATAAAATTTAATAATTAGTAAGGAGTGAGATAATATTTTTGTAATAATATATGAGTTGTTAATTGTAAAATGGTCGAAATATCCATTGTTTATTTCTGATTAAAGAAAATATACGACAAAAGTGTAAACTGTGCTACTTTCTTAAGTTACTCCACCTACGGATATGACATATCAGCACTTAAGATTTCTCAATAATGCCATGTCATCACTTAAGTGTACTTACTCTTCTTATTTTGAGTTGTGTTTGACGACTTAACTATGACTTATGCGCTCCTTGTTATGAAATTGGAAGGAAAATAAGATAAAATTAAAGAGAGAACATAAAAATAGTAAAAAAAAAAAAAGCTAAATTATGTCACTTGACCTAAGTTAAATAGAGCATAAATAGTCTTATTTATTAATATATTTTTTTAAAACATCCTACATATACTTAAAAAAATATAAAAAATTTCTCCTAAACATAACATGTCAAATATTACCTGCTTTACCATACGGTCTGACACTACTTAATGCGAATTATAATAATAACAATATTACCCTGAAGGACTTAAAACTACCAACATTGCCAGGACCAGGATTGGTATTGGTATGCAGTTGATTTTTCAATGTAATACAGAACACTAAATAAATTCTAAAATATAATAATTTTTATACACGTATTTTTGTGGCATTAAAACAAAATTAACTTTTTTTTCCCAATTATTTGAAATTGTAAAAAAAAAATTCATGAAACAGAAAGTATTTTCACAGTATCACTCCATTAAAGTTGGTAAGTATATCGCTCTTTCATTTAATATTTGCTTTTCCCATGTCGTATGTTCAATGCAAACTGTTCTACCGTTTGAACTATATACAGTAAACTTTCACAAATTGCTTCTTTCTTTCGGAATCTTTTTATATTCAGAGGTCACGGGAATAGATCTTAGTTTACGAAAGTATATTGCGAAAAAAATTGTACAAAATGTTATAAAACTCACAATTTGATGAAAAATGATTTTTGAAAATTTTAAAATGATTATTAAAATAATTACCATTGCTAAATAATATTTATATATGCCATATTCATTGTTCATCTAGTTAAATGCATAACCCCTTTTTGGCCATAGTTAAAGCAGAACTTCCAATTATAATAATAGTATAATTTATGAATGAAACATACAGAGAAAAACTAGAAACATAAATGAAAATTTTCTTATCTCTATCGTATTTTCATCACAAATAAAAGTGAAATTATTATTATGGTGAGAAATATATTGAATGAGTTTTCTACATCCTTCTTTCATAGATGTGATTCTAAAAAAGGAGCGGATGATATCAAAAACCTCACGGGTGAAAATAATACACCGTGGACAAAATTTACTCATCCGGATAAACACACTGTCATCTTACTATTTTCTAATATTCCATTTTATTTCTTAAAAACTTCATGCCGATATTTTGCTTTATTTAATTTTTATTATTAATTACAATTCAATTAATACTTTTAAGTTCATGTTATAAGGGGGAGTTTACAATATAATGGAAGTGGAAATATTTTGTGCTGTACATTTTAGAAGTCGCAGGAAGAGAAATTACTTGCGAATGTTGTAGTGGAGGTTCAATCTGTGAAAATTGGAATGATTTTGGTACATTTAGGAACTTGATTAGCATAAAATGGAGGTATTATTGTCTGCATAGTCGGGTAATTACCCTATCAGCTTTTAGCCGACAAGCAGAGTAATTCCACTAACATTTCTACCTTTTGCTTGTACAAATCATGTTAATTTATTCTGGAGAGTATGCATCGATGACTGCGCTTGAGGATATCTCACGCTCTCTCTACTTTTAGTTAGTTATTGCTCAAGTACCTTTTATTTGATATGCCAGAGCACGATACGAATACTTTATTAGTATCTATTGAACTATCTCGGTTTCCAATGTTTAATCATCAGCGTCACTTTCAGCCAAAATTTTATTTTCTAGCATTTGTGACTTTGCAGACCAAGATAATGTTGCAGCAATTCTCATAATCATTTTTCTCTGGACAATTTGGTTGGAGAGAAACAATCGAATTTTCAGACAACAGAATAAAAATGCTGACTTTCTCTTGCACTTGATCGTCTCTCAACAGGCTTTGTTCTTGCAGCATTGCTAATTTAGCTGTTTTGGAGTCCCTGCTCTAGTGTTTCATTTTTCTGTTTTCTTCTAGTGTTAGTTTTGTTTTTGTTTTTTTGCCACTTGATAGCCTCTATCAAGTTCCTTCTAAAAAAAAAAGAAATATAACAAGTACAGTACAAATTACGAATTCCAATCGATGTATTATTAGATATAACATTAGTGACAACTGTAAACAAAAACAATCATAGAGAAGAACACGGAAATTTTACGTGATTCAGTACAATGTGTACCTACGTCCACGACTCACACACACCACCACTTTTTATTTTCTTTTGAAATAATGGAGTACAATGGAGATAAAGAGAGAGGAAGAAGAAGTCTATCAGAAAGGAAGAGACACACCTTTATAGAAATACATGTGGCCTTTTATTTTTTTTTTCTATTTTTGCTTTAAGACAAAATAAGAAAACAAATTATTTATAAATTTCTGACGCATTTCGGACCGAAATCGGTCCGAAATTTCGCCTCTGGCTCACACTCCCCCTCAAGTTGGCATGTAAATGTTTCGCATGCCCAACTTGCAAATTGCTTCATGAAAGATAGTGCTGGAAACTCCTTTTGTTAATATGTCTGTCAGTTGTTCTTCAGTTCTTACATGAGGAATGCTAATGATTTTTTCTTCCAAGTTCTGTCGAATAAAATGTCGATCCACCTCAATGTGCTTGGTCCTATCATGTTGTACTGGATTCTGAGAGATAGCAATGGCAGCCTTGTTGTCACAAAACAGCCTCATTTCTTCACAACTATAGAAACCAAGGTCTTTAAGTACCCTTTTTATCCACAGCAATTCTTGCAGTCCTTTAGCAATTCCTCTGAACTCAACTTCAGCACTCGACAAGGCCACTACCTTCTGTTTTTTGCTCCTCCATGTGACCAAATTTCCACCAACAAAGGTGAAGTATCCAGATGTAGACTTCCTGTCAGTTACATCTCCTGTCTAATCAGAGTCTGTATAACCTTCAACTTGAAGATGTCCATTTTTCTTGAAGAAGATACCTCGTCCTGGGGATCCCTTTAGATACCTTAAAATCCACATAACAGCCTCCATATGTTGCTCACTTGGAGCATGCATGAATTGACTCACCACAGACACAGCATAAGCAATATCAGGTCGAGTATGTGATAAGTAAATCAATTTCCCTACCAATCTCTGGTATTGTTCCTTGTTTGTTGTTCTGTTTGGTGGATGTGTCAACAGGTTTGTAATCTAACATTCCCGTTTCAGCAAGCAAATCTAGTACATATTTTCTCTGAGATAAAGATATACCTTCTTTGCTTCGTGTGACCTCAATCCCTAGAAAGTACTTCAATCTGTCCAGGTTTTTCATTTCAAATTTCTTGGACAATTTTCTCTCTAGATCTTGGATTCCTTCAGAGTCATCACCTGTGATTATCATATCATCAACATAGATTATCAGGATTACAATTTTCCCTTTATTCTTTGAAAAGAACAATGTATGATCTGTATCACTCTGGGTGTATCCATATCCTTTCATGGCATTGCAAAATCTTCCAAATCAGGCCCTTGGCGATTGTTTTAGACCATACAGTGCTTTCTTCAACTTGCACACAAGAGGTTGTTCACTTGAATGACCATATCCTGGTGGGATGTCCATGTAGATTTCCTTATCTATGTCCCCATGTAGGAATGCATTCTTCACATCAAACTGATGTAGTGGCCAGTCTTTATTTGCTGCAATGGACAACAGTATTCTAACGGTATTCAGCTTGGCTACAGGTGAGAATGTCTCCTCATAATCTACCCCATATGTCTGAGAGTACCCCTTTGCAACTAGCCTAGCTTTATACCTGTCAATTGTTCCAGTGGGCTCGTATTTAACTGTAAATATCTATCTGCAACCTACTGTCTTTCTATCTCTTGGCCTACTCACCAGTTCCCAAGTCTCATTCTTTTCCAGTGCATCCATTTCTGTCTTCATTGCATCCATCCATTTGGGATCACTGAGTGCTTCATTCAGATTACTTGGAATGTGAACTGACGTCAGGGTTCTATCAAATTCCTTCACAGGGTCTGGCATGTGAGATACAGTTATAAAATTCGCTATTGCATATATGCCCTCACCAAACTCATCTGGTCTGTACCTCTTAGGAGGTCTGCCTCTGTTAAACCTGAAAGGTAAGTGATAACCAGGATTAGTAGTAACAGGTTCAAAATTACTTACTTCTGACTCCGGAGTCTGGTCACGTGGTGAAGGAGGAGACTGTATCATTTCATCATTGTTACTCTCCAAATTCTCTTCTGTTGGACCCGAATCATCAAGTGGGTCCATTTCTGGGTCAGATTTCTCACCTTCAGGCTCTGAATTCGGACCGAAATTTCCAGAATTCGGTTCGAAATCTGCCTCTTGTGTCATGGTCTCATCTCTGTTCGGACCGAAATTTCCAGAATTCGGTCCGAAATCTGCCTCTTGTGTCATGGTCTCCTCTCTGTTCGGACTGAAATTTCAAGAATTCGGTCCGAAATTAGTCTCTGGTGTCATGCTTTCTACTCTGTTTAGTCTGAAATTTACATCCTCTGTTGCATCAAACCATGGCTCATTATCTATGATACTCTCCCCCTGAGAATGAGCCTGATATTTTACAAAATACCCCTCATTTTCAATGAAAGTCACATCCATTGTAGTATAGATTTTTCTTGAGACCGGGTTTATACACTTATATCCCTTTTGACGTGGACCATACCCTATGAACACACATTTTTCAGCACAAGGATCCAACTTTGACCTTTGATGTTTCTGTATATGAACATAGGCAATACATCCAAATATCTTTGGTGGAATTGTAAGAACAGAGGGAATTAAACAGTATTTTGAAAGTACTTGCAAGGGTGTTTGAAAGTCAAGTACCACAGAAGGCAATCTATTCATCAAGTAAACTGCTTATGTAACTGCATTATCCCAATAAGAATGAGGTACATTGTTTTCAAGCATCATTGCCCTGGTCATTTCTAGAATTTGCCTATTCTTTCGCTCTGCTATGCCATTTTGTTGAGGAGTACCCACACAACTTGTTTCATGTATAATTCCATTGGTGTTAAAAAATTCTCCTGCTGTTTTGTTGACAAATTCTCTTCCATTATCACTTCTGAAAATTTTAATATTTTTATCAAACTGGTTTTTTACCATGATAATGAAAGTTTTGATGGCAAGTGGTACCTCACTTTTATGCTTTACCAAATTAATCCATGTCATTCTGGTACAATTGTCAACAAATAACACAAACCATCTGTTACCACTTAGGGATTCAACCGGGGAAGGCCCCCATACATCAGAGTGAACCAAGTCAAAATGAGTGGTTTTGTCATTATCCAAGTTCTTAGCAAAATGGGCTCGATGACTCTTAGATTTAATGCATACCTCACAATCAAAAGATTCATTCTCAAATCCAGAAAATAAACTTGGATAAAGATGCTTGAGGTACCCGAATGAAGGATGGCCTAAACGCCTGTGCCACATCCAAATCGAAGACTTCCTACTTGAACTCAAGCCAGCAGATAAGTGAGCTCTTCCATTAGCTATGTCTTTCAATTGATACAGTCCTCCCTTCTTAGTACCACGACCGATAATCTCCTTTGTCATAAGGTCCTGAAAGAGACAAAATCTGGGATACATGAGTATAGCACAGTTAAGTTCTTCACACAATTGACCTACAGACAATAGTCTTGATGAAAGAGAAGGAACCAATAAGATATTTGAAAGAGTTAGAGAAGAGAAAAATTGAACATCTCCAGCCCCTGTGACTGGATAAACTTCTCCATTTGCATTGACGATCTCAGTCCTCCTTGGATGAGATTCTCTTATCAAGTCGTTCTTGCTATAGGTCATATGATCGGTTGCTCCCGAGTCTATAATCCAGGAATTGTTTAGGTTTTGGGTAAAGGGCATATTGAGGTCAGTTTTGGAGCCCGAATTCATGGTTTGGTTCAGATTTAAGTAAATTTCGGTCCGAAAAATACAAATTTCGGTCCGAAATTTAGGTTATGGTCAAGGTTTTGGCGCGATCTGGCCGAGAAGAGAAGTTCGATTGTGCAGTAATTCGCACAAAGAAGGAGATCCTGTGCAGTAACTCGCACCAGGACAAAGAATCAGCTGTGCAGTAACTCGCACAGAGATACGTTACAGATTTCAGAACCTACCGCTCTGATACCATGTAAACAAAAACAATCATAGAGAAGAACATGAAAATTTTACGTGGTTCAGTACAATGTGTACATACGTCCACGACTCACACACACCACCACTTTTTATTTCCTTTTGAAATAATGGAGTACAATGGAGAGAAAGAGAGAGGAAGAAGAAGTCTATCAGAAGGGAATAAACACACTTTTATAGAAATACATGTGACCTTTTATCTTTTTTTTCTATTTTTGCTTTAAGACAAAATAAGGAAACAAATTATTTACAAATTTCGGACCGAAATGGCTCTGAAATTTCGCCTTTGGCTCACAACAACAAATTTTTATGTAACAACTATGATGGTCGATAATGTACTTCGCAAATAAAAAATTTAAATTGTAAAAAATATATATTATTTCTATAATTGGAATATTGTTTGATTACTATTCAAATTTCAGTAATATTAAACTGTTAATAAGTCAGATTGCATCGATTTTGATGTACTTTCAATGTATAGACAATATATATGTACATATTTAGTCGATTTTCGCTGTTGATAAATAATATTATTATCAATATAATATATTCCATATTAATTAAACATAGCTGTAAATTGTAAAAATGTACTATCTAAAAGTATATACATTAATTTTGACACGTCGACTGCAGACATCACGTCGCATTTTTTTTTTTTTTTTGTGGTATTGGTCAGATCCTAAAACGCAGCATATATAAAAAGATTGAGCAAAAATTCTTAGTTTCCCGTTTTGAAATTTTGTTCGTGACAAATTGAGAATATTATAGCTAGTGACAAAAAGATAATTATAAATTGATGTCTGTCATTGTAAGCTGTAAAAGCTGTATATATACTGTTTTGTTTTTTCTGAATGCATTACTTCTCTTTAAGATAATTTGGAAATAATATTTTCTATTGGGCCTACAATGTTGCACACTATTTGCAACGCCACTTTCCAGTAAATTCAAGTTTGGATGATGGGAATCGAATAAAGGATCGCGGGAGATGTTGATATTCTGTGAAAAGGACCACCTTGAAAATTTTGGAGGGGCCTTCGACCAAGACCTGAGGGGGTTGGTATCAATTTTATTTATGATTAATGTAATATTGATCCGTGTACATCATAATGTTAACGTACAGTTTTAGAATAATTTTATATTTTTTAAGGATTGTAATTTTTGACAATGTTATAAATTTGTGTACTTTTAACAGAAAATATTTTTATCACAAATTTATAATTATGTCAATAAAAAAAATTATGAATTGCGTCTCCAAAGATCTTGTTCGCCATATTTGTTTTAGCTCTGAATATGTACCTTTAATGTAAAATATATTTTTTATCCCTTCATAAAGTATACGGGCTAAAATATATATTTTAAAAGTATAAAAAAAAACAAGTTTTTCTCAAGTTTAAATTTTAGTATATTAAAATCAAAATATAAAAAAAATGTAGATGCAGATCAGAAGAACATTTCTTATTTGAATTTCCAAGATTTTATTTTTCTAATTTTTCACGTTCATAATTTCAGAGACGTACTATCGCGAAACGGAAGTTGCTAAATATTCGGCACGAACTTGCTCGTGACATAGTTCCGAGTTCTGACCCAATCAAATTTTTAATTCTTTATTCGTACACTCTCACTGGTGATTGATGACATGCTTATTAAGACTTGCTTACTTCACCATAAGAGACCTAAAAAATAATTAAAAAGAGAAACACCAAATCCTCAGGCACTTTGCATATAATAACAATTTGAACTTTTGACAACTTTCCTGTTTCCACCAAACCTCCCACTAATCTAGCTTAGCTTACTAATCAGTACAACGGGCAGCTAAGCCTGGGTGTGGGCACAGCTGACAGCCTGACTGCCCTTGGTGCGGTCAGCCCGAACACATCACTCATGTCAACCTCGCTGGGTTTCATTCCGTCCGGCAGGTTCCAATCGAAACAATGTGCTAGCTGTGCCACGGCTAACTCGAGCCCGTAAAGGCCCAACTGCATGCCGGGGCATGATCTCCGGCCAGATCCAAATGGCAAGAACTCGAAATGGCTCCCCTTGAAATCCTTGCTAGCACTATCGCCGGTATCATTGAATCTTGAGGGGCGAAACGTGTCGGCATCTTTCCAGGCAGACTTGTCACGACCGATAGCAAACACGTTGATCATGACACGGGATCTTTTAGGGACGGAATAGCCGGCCACAACACAGTCTTCGGCTGTTTCATGTAGGAGGAGAGGGATCGGCGGATGAAGCCGGAGGGTTTCTTTTACGACGCACTTGAGGAAAGGAAGTTTGTCGAGGTCGGTATCTTGCACCTTTCGGTCTAGACCAATCGTGCTGGCAAGTTCAGCTTGGAGCTGCCGCATGTCGTCTGGGCTTTTCATCAGTTCTGACATGGCCCACTCAATGGCGGATGCTACCGTCTCTGTGCCTCCAAACATTACATCCTGCACCAATGGAAGAACATTTGATTTATCAGTGAAAATATGTTGCAAATTGTGAACATTCTTAAATTTTCCTTTGTTAATTTAGTTGTTATGTTAGAGGATGTCAGCAGAATTGTTTATTTACATATTAAATTATTAATGCAAGGTTTTACCAGATAACCATGAGAGTTTTATGTAACATGCTCACCTAAGTAAAAAGTAAAATTTTCTTATAAGCATAATAATTTTTCTCTCTATCTTTAATTCTTTATAAATTACCGCTGATAGATACTGATCGAAGGCCAGCAATTTTGAAACATGGAGGTAAGTTGGCTAGTAATGAAACGAAGGAGTGGTTGATAATGTTCTCTTTTTGACATTGACAGCTACATTATCAGGAAAAAAGGTGTAATCTGTGCAAATTTCTCAAAGAAAGCAGCCGAAAAGGTAAGGTTTTATTTTCATGAGTGGTAAATTGATTGACTGAGAGCCAATCAGGTGTCCAAACCTTTTTACCAGTACCTCTTGATTATATATACTAGATTATTCCTCAGTTTCTTCCGGACAAAACAAATTATTATTAAGAAAAAAATGTTTATTAAAATACAACAATTTTATGAAAAATTTGTATCCAATATCAATGACATTTGAACGCAAATAATCAAATATTAGTTATATAATTTAACGCTAAAGAGATAACTATAAATAACACGATTGCATAATATATACATTAAAAATGAGGAGAAAAGATGACACATGAGACATATATATGATCAAAACAAAGAGAAAAATAAAATAAAAATAGTAATATTATAAGATGACGTGGTATGGCCCAAAACTCAGTACTATATGTTATAAAATGATCAGGCTTGATAGTAACGCCTTTTCTGTTTGGTAATATTAAGCCATTTTATTTCTGCAGTAAAAAAAAAGTAAAATCTAATAATTAATCATAATAATTTTAAAAGACCAAATTGTCCTCATGTGTTAAGAAAAGTGAAATAATTAATGAAAATAAAGTGTAATCAATAAGATATATTTAGTTAAGTGTCACGGATGTTTGTATATATAATTCTTTTTTTAATAATATAGGAGTAAGTGCAGACCTGCCAAAGATGCATCTAGCTGTAAAGGTAGTTACAATTAACATCTTCATAGTTGAGAGTAGTCTTAGCTATATAGAACATACCGTATAGTGTATTACTATTGTCTTGAAATTAGTTAGCTTTAGTCCTAGTAAAGATCTTGATAGTTGAGTGTTGAGAACAGTCAGTCTAAGAAGGAACAGAGCATATGGGTGTATTTATTGGTATTGTTTATTCTGTGACAGAAAATTCATGCGATGACTGATGATAATGTTTCCCTGACAAAGTAAACAAAAGTGAAATGTGTTCATGACTTCACAAAACCCGCACGTGACGATGTAAGTAGAATCAAGGATCAACAGGCATGGGCGCGACATGGGAGGAGCTAAATAACTCAAGGAAAAAAGTATATGGGAATTGGGGATGCATATAAAAGACTTGGAAAAATAAATATACTAATAGCCATCCAATAAGCTGTGTCTTGTTATGGATTAGTCGCAACTAAAGGCTCAAAATTCAATAGCGTAAATGTAAAGTTCCTTTACAAGATAGGAACTAATCAATGCATTCGGCACTAGGGGAATTTTATACATGGATAGAATTAATTTAGAAATTTCATCCACGTACTTTTCTAAATATGAAGAAAAGTCTTGCGGTTAAAAATCGCCAGAAGATCACAGTTTAACAGGACGACATATTTGACAGCCACTGTCAAATTTGTCTAAAAACATTAAAAAAAAAATGGACGAAATATTTGCGGACTGTATTGAAGTGTTAATCTAATTGAATTAATGTCAACTTATTCGTAAAAATACAAATCAGGGATTAACTTGACCTGCTTATGGACTATTTATTAGCCTGTTTATACTTTTTAAACATGACTGTTACACTAAAAGTTTGTCAATTTTGTTACAGAAATATCTGGATCTTTATGATTAGTAGTTACGATTTTGCAATCAATCAGATTTTATTTTAATATATAGAATTTTTAGTATTTGATTCTGATTTTATTTATGTTTCCTTATTAATCATGTTTGTATTCTATATGTACGAGTATGCAGTATTAACAATCAATCAAGCTATTCAAAATTCAATTAATCTGTTATCAAATTTAACGTGTTAGTGAAAGTTTAACTATGCTTACATACTTGTAAGCGGATTGCACTAATTGAAATATCGTTTCATATGCGATCATATATATATATAGACTTAGAAGTTTCATTTTCTGTAGAAGGGTAACGACTAAAGATTGCCATATATTAATTGGTAATAAACACAAAAATAAGGTCTAACTAAAGCGTACCATGATTATAGCTTTGATATTGTCCCTGGTAAGTCTGAGGCTGTTTTGCAAATCATCTCCATCTTCTCCCCCTTTCGCATCCTTCGATTCCGCTAGAAATGCCAACATGTCATCCACCATATCGGCATCCACGTCATCACTACTTTTTGGATTCTCGATGTGTTCATCTATGATCTTATCAATGAACCGATCCAGTGATGCACGGGCTGCTTTGAGCCGCTTATTAATCCCTTGAAAATCCATCCAACCTAGCCATGGGATGAAATCACCAATATTAAAAGCGCCAAAGAGCTTCGAGAACTCTTGTAAAATTGATATAAATTCCTCTTGGTCGTCATTTCCTTTTGCTCCAAAGGCTGCTCTGAAGGTTATGTTCATTGTCAGGTTGAATATGAGTTCGCCTAGGTTTACAGCTGTGCCAGAAGTGCTATTTGCAACAGAGCGGATCATCAAGTCAACCTACCCATGAAAAGGGAAAAAAATATATAGTGCAACTTTCGGTAACACTTTATTTATTTGTTGAAATTGGCAAGTCATAACTCAGAAACAAAGGCAAATTATCAGAGTTAACTAACTAACCTCGTCCCGAACAGAGGCCCAGGATTCAGCCCGCTTCCGGCTGAATAGCTTCATAACACAAAGTTTACGCATTTGGCGCCAGAAGGGACCGTAATGAGCAAACGCCATATCAGCACGGTTGTATGTCAGATAAGTAATCGCGATGGTGGCTGGGCGGTTCGAAAAAACATTATCTTGAACCTGTAACAAAGGCAAATTAAATGAACACTAAAAAAGAAAAGTAATATTTTAGACAACAGTTCTTGGCAGTGAGCTTAAAAGCCATATAAGAAAGCAATAAAAATAAAACTTTATGCTTCATAAGTTTTTCACTTTTCAGAGTAATTGACTGAGTAATACCTGAAGCACTTGGCGTGCCATTTCTGGTGTAGAAACAGCAAAGGCATGAAGAAAACCAAGTCGGAGGTAAAGGAGGCCGCCATAACGCTCAGCCAAAGCTGCCAGGCCACGGTGCGTTAACTCACCCATCATTAGCATGTTGCCGAAAATGGGCAGTTGTGGTGGCCCCGGCGGGAATGGGGCCTTGCGTCCATCCTTCCAGAGCTTGAAAATAATAAAGAGACTGATGCAAATGATTGGCAAGAACACTGGGTCTTGAAGCCACTCCATGGTCTCTGCTTTCTTAGGATTCAAAAGTTTTATTGGCGAGTTAACAAATATGGTTTACTGGTAGTGACATAAGTTGCTCTACTTAAGATGGAAAGAGTGTGCACAAGTTGGGGTTTATTTATAGCTTGGACGGTACAAGGATGTACTGTAACAGAGATTGAAGTTTTTCTTTCCCTTCTATTTTTCTTTGTTTTCGGAGTAAGGAGTGGTTGGGACTTGGGAAATAACCTTACAACAAGGGCCTTACAGCAAAAAGTGACATGAAAAAGATTAAATTAAGAGATCCTATCTGATGCTCACCTTCTTGTGACGCTACTCAAGCTAAGCCAATTGCAAAAATAAATGGAATTGCCAAGTTTAAATTCTTTAATCCCTGTGTGGGTCTCAGACGCCACAGATCCCTTTCTCCTTTCTGACGAATCAAGAATGAGACCCTTTTTTAACCCTTAGCCAATTGAAGTTTGATTGTAATTTGGTACTCAATAAATGGCAGAGATTTACATTTTTTTTTTTTTGATTTATGCCCGTAGGCCACACCCACACACCCATCATCCCACCCAGTGGGACTCGAACCCCAGCACTTCCAGAAGAATGCTTGTGCCTCAACCACTGCGCTAGCACAGCGTTGGCTCAGAGATTTACATTTGACAGACGGATAGTGGGGGTTATGGAAAGGGGAGGATAGAAACACGTAAATAAAAATGGTTTGGATATCTACAAAGAGATTAAATTAATAAGGATTTTTTGTTGATATGCCCTAACCTTCAATACATTGTATCACTTTTTTAATTTGAGGTGTAACCGGAAGGATATTTGGTAGGAGATATATAATGTTGTATATTGTGGGAGATAATTAAAAATGCACTCGCATTACCAGATCCAAATTATAAAAATGAATAAAAAAATGTAAAAATTTAATTTCCAACGAGAAATTTTCATATGGAGAACAAATTAAATACAGATCGAATTTCGAGGAAAAAAATATAAAATAAGACTTTTGAATTATTTTGCAAAGAACGTTAAAAATGAAGTATTCATAATTGCTGGCAACAATCTTACAATACTTACGACATTAATTTTCTTCAAAATTAGTGTGAATGCATATCACATCTTTTAAGACCAAAACTACTTCCAAATATTTAAATATTTAGGTAATGTTAGAGTCAAATGCAATCCGATACTTAATTATTAAAATTTTAAACAACCAATTTAAATCGTTCAATATGATTTTCATATTTAAATTTGTTTAGAGGTCAACTTTTATATATATTTTTTAAATATCGTTTTGGAAGTTTTTAAATTTAGAGGGTCCAAAACTAATTGGTTTGAAGATTTTCTATAATTTAAAAATAGTAAATAAATTTGAAAAATAAAAATTGATCTCCAAGGAGATTTCATTATGGAGAAAAAATTGAACACTTTCGTTGAATAATATAATCTCGAAAATTGAGATCCAATCGCGTTTAATGCCTCAATTGTGAAATATGCGTTTGATAGCTTAAGTGTCAAACGTGTTTGATTCTAACATTACTCAATAAGTAATATTTAATTAGATTTTTTTTTCAATATAAGGTACTTAATCATTGATCAGATCTACCATCGCTTATAAATAAACTTGCAAATCTTTTTATTTGTGAAAAGATTTATAATTTGTTGATCAACTTATTCTGGTAGTTTGGGTACGTAATTAGGTTCCGAACTTTTTTGAATCCTGGTTCCTGCAACGTGTGTTAAAAGAAAAACTACGGGTCAGGCCCAGTATCTTTGTCATTAAAATAATATTATTTACAGTGTAAAGCGAGAACCTAAAACAGGAGCTACACTGTAGATTTATGTATGCATCCATTAATTTACCTCCGGAATTTGAAATGATGTGCAAACTTGACACATTTTGCGCATGGTACAAAAATGATTCTCTTGTTTAGCAGCTCATATTATCTTATGTTACACATCAATTTAGGAGTTAAAAAAAATGTAATTTTAGATAAATATAGCAGTGTAATCTCTATTATTTTTGCGAGCAGTGTGACATGCATGTATTTATGAACAAGCTGAGCGCGAAATTATCCAACAAATTAATTAATTTCTTTTTCTGTTTTTATTTTTTGGTCTCATCCATTGCTTTTTTATTTGATGAGCTTATCAAACAATTCGCTTTACTTATATTTCGCAGGATCGAAGAAAATAAAACAAATAAAAATTGATTTCATGGTCAGATCGAATTCTTCGATGAGTACTTGCACACCTCTGACAAATGACATGTCTGTGGTTTTTATTTCAAGGACTGTCGTTGTTTGACAGTAAAACATAACACTAACTGTCAGCAGTCCGGTGGAAATTTGAGGCTGAACAATATTTTTGTTCAATAGAAACCATGTAGCGCTAAAAATAGAGCTCCAATGGCGACTCGGAGTTTGCGTGTTAAATTAACACATATGTTGGAACAAGAATTATCAAAATATACGAAGTTTATCTTACTTTCAATTTGCGAGACTCGCCAAACATTTCAATATATTTTCGTTATTTTTATTTTTAACCATTGGCAATAAATATTGACATGATAATTTTTTTTAAAAATGAATAAAATAATAGGATTGTTAACGAATATTTAGATTTGTTAATAAATTGAATAAAGTTCTGATATTATTTTGAATTTACTTTATTAGGGGATATTATTCCCTCCGTTCTTCTGATTACATATTTGGGAGCATTAAATCATATTTAATTTAAGTCGATAATAAGAAAACTACATTCTTTCTTATCTGCAGTTTGGCATATCGATAGTTTGGCATTGGAATAAGTATGGGATTTACACAGGGGCGGAACCAGGATTGGGGGGAAGGTTGGTTCAACTTCAAGTTGTTCAATTAAAAAAATATACTTATTAATATACCACAAAAAAATTACTTACTAATAAGATTAATAATAAAAAAAAACTGCGAAAAATACATCAAATTTCTATTATCAATTGTCTGTTGTTGTGGGGGAGATAGCGATGTCTTTTTCACTTTATAATTCATGAATTGTCTATTGAGAGAGGAGAAAAGGGACCAAGTTAAGTGGGGCTTTACTTTTTATTATACAGAAAATGAGCTTTATTCTAAAAGTAAATTAGACTTTCGATTTCTTGAGGGAGGCCTTACATAATATTAGAGTATGCCAATGTGATATTCCCTATACAATATGTAACAAATAAAAAATATTGGAGTATGTCTAGCCTATGGCCGCCTCCCCTTGATTCCACCCCTGGATTTACACTGTAAGATCAATGTATGCTTTTTTGAGCTAGGGGTGTTAGATTTAACAAAAAAAGATTCAGGTCTTTAAAAATTCCTTTAAAAGTAAAAAAGTTTTTTGTTTGGATGGCTTTAGAAGGAAAAATTTTAACCATGGATAATTTACAACATAGGAGTTGGAGGGGGATAAATAGGTGCTGTTTTTGTGGCCAAACAGAAAGTGAATCATTTGTTTTTTACATTGCCGTGCTGTTTTTATGTTTTGTTCTATTTTCAATACCTCAAATTCTTATAACTTGTTGGTACATGCTAATACAGTAAGGGACCTCTGGCATCATGGCTGTTCCCTTGATAAAAGCAAGTAGGGTTTCTTTAAAACATTACTTTCTGCATTTATGTGGAATACTTGGGGTTTAAGAAATAAGCTTATTTTTCAGCAGCAACATGGGATACATCAAGTTTATATGCTTTTTGGACAGGTACACAGACAGGGATGAAAACCAATTTTCAGCAGCACAACAAGATGGGGCAGCAGATGAAGATGAAGATCTTCTTGACTAAAGCTTTGGTTGTGTTGATAACTTCTACTGAATGTTTGTTAGGATGTTGTTTGAATTGATGTGTGGCTATTTTGTTGGATACTTGAACTTTTAGTAGTAGTTGCTTTTGTTTTTAGTCACTTTCTGTGTGACTTTGTTCCGTAAGACTTTTTGCATGCTTTAATGGATGCAGGTGCCCTGGTTGGGGGTACTTTTATAAAAAAAATAAAAAATAAAAAAATCAATAAGGAAATACGTACCCTTTAAAAACATCAACAATTGTTGCCACTCTATTTGATGGAGAATATCAATTATTCAATCAAGAAAAGTACCAGATGGAGTAGATTTACTTTTTGTCGATCAATAGAAAGATCTATGTGTGTTTTGATAAAATCTTGTTTTCTTATTGGTACAAAATGGCAGTCATCAATAGAGAAGTGAAGATTGCAAAGCAGAATTAGAAAAAAAAAAAAAAAAAAAAAAGGAATTCCATCAACCACTGGACTTGTATTTTGTCTTATAGTGTGAAATTACTATCCATATATGTGATGCAGTATAATTCTAGCCCTAAAGCATTGATTTTTAGTTTATAATTCATTGGATGAGAAAATAAATTAACAAGACAATCCGTCACATGGTTTACTGATTTCCTCTTCTGGGAATTCAACAAGCACCGTGTGTAAGACTAATTGTACCAAAATTAGACACCTGCAACCACTTCCCCAGTTCCAGTACAATTATATTTTTCTAAATATACAAGCAACTCATTGTAAAGCGTGTGTAAAAAATAAAAGATACCAAATTCTAACAAAATTTTCTACTACCAAGCATCAATAGTAAAATTAGATACAAAAAATAAAAAGGTCTTACTGATGTCAGGGGTTTCTAGAATTTTTTTTGAGAAGATGCTCTTGATCCCCTTTTATTAGTTCCAACTTTTGAAGTACTCCCAGGTTTAGTAAACCTAGAACTAGTGCTTGAAGGTTTCTTGAAAGATTTAGGTTTACTGGCACTATCTGCGCCGTTTTGGGTCTCTTCCTTTTTCATTTTGGAAAGGCTTGGCCTGTACAGAATAACAGATCGACCAATCTGGCCAACGACAACAGAACCCGTAGACTCCTCAAGTAGTCTAATTACATTTTGAAACTCTTCAGGGCAGTTGCCATGCACCTTTAACTGCATTCGACATCAATTCAAAGTTCGTTATTTGTCATTCAGTAGTAAAATACACAACACAATTTAAGGAAGGATGATGAATTAAATACACTGTTTAAATCAGGTACTAAGCCATATTAATGGTTTTGTGAGAGAGAGGGAGAGAGAGACCTTGAGAAGCTCATTGGCCTCAAGGGTTTGTACAAAAGATGCGGCAACAGCCGGCGTGACGCCAGACTTGCCGACTTGCTGATACTTGAGTTTCTTGCCGAGACTGTGAGCATAGGAAGCCAATTCCTTCTTCTCCTTCACCGTCAATTTGGGAACTGGGAATCTCGGCAACACCACCTGTTTCTGTTTCTCTTCCTGTTCTTTGTCTTCCTCGGAGCTTTCAAATTCGGGCAATATGGCGGCGGTATCAAGAAGAGAGGTGGCAATGGCGGTGGGCGCGGAGTTGTGGCTGAGAGGAGAGGAATGGAGGGTGTTAGGAAAAAGGAGAGGAGAAAAGAAGATTGGAGAGAGAGAGACCGGGCGGTGTAGAGAGAAACGGAGGAGTGGGGTGTTGAGGGAGAGTGAGGCCATGGTGTTCGATGAAATGCTTGAAAGAGGAAGAGTGATCAGTCGATGGATAAGGAGCGAACAGCGAAGTGTTTGGGCTGAGATATGAATTGAGCCTATGTTAGCCCATTTCAACCGGAACCGCATCCTCAGCAGTTGTACTTGTGTCCATTCTTAAATTTGGAGTCTTGGAGATTGGAGAATAAGGTGGTGGATCGAAGTCAAACTAGAGCAGCTTTGTTTTTCGAATTTATGTTCCCCTTTTCTTTGTATCATTTTGTTCCTGATGCACTTCATTACCTCTGGTTATAAATTCTCCAGTCAAATTAAAAGGAGTTATAATTTGTAGACAATAAGTGAAGTTTATAATTTAATGAATTTTGTAAGTCAAGTCAAGTCAAAACTTGTGCAAACAAAAGTTTATAAACATATTACTGAATTATTAGTTAATGATGAATGAAATTTTATCCAATCAGATCATCATTTGACGTTCCATCAAATTTTTTACTAGGTTGATAAACAGTAAAACTTATATATAAGTTTTGTTGCCTATAAATCCCAACCTTGAGAATCGATAGCATTAGGACTTGCTACAAATTCATAACGAAGCATCCGTTGAAAAAAATAAACAAATGTAAACTGCTAGAAAAATGAAAAATCTATACAAACATCACCAGACATACAAATTATTCAGACAGTACATATATGCAAAGAGCTTATTGAACAATTTAGCTTCCTTATACCATTGGCTTCAGCAAACTGGACACTGCTTCTCCAGCCAAGGCCTAGAAAGCCCTCCAAGAATAAAAAACTGGACATTCAAAACCGAAAATAAAGCAAAACTTGATTTTGATATGCATATATCGACCATTAGGGGATTACTTCTAAAATACATGAGCAAGTTTACTGGCAAGAACACGCTCGCGTCTTTCAATAAAGTCAGAAGGAAACCAGCCAGCTTTTCCTCTGCACTCTCCTTCAGCCCAGCCATTGCTTGATAGCTACAAACAATAATACCAAATATGAGCTGTACCAAGGATGTTTTAAAATGCTTATCTTGAAGAGTTTTTCTTTTCGAAACCTCGTATTTTAGGGAATTGCCCTTGCAATGAGTACCAACTTTCTCTGGGTAATTTACAGAAACAATGCAACCACTGTCAACACAAAGAGAATTAACTGAAAGAAAAAGGAACAGAGTTGACGATGGGTTTGTCCTCAACCAGTTGTGATATTTCCCGATGGGGAGAGATCACTTTAACTACTATTTATCTTTTACAGTCTAGTCCATATCAGAAATAAATTAAAGTTTGAAAGTTTTCAACAATATAGACATGGTCCATATGATCTTATACATCATCCTATTAAAAAAATGATGAGATTTGATACTTGTTTTACCAATCTTCAAGTAATTTAAAATTTCAACAATCCAAAATTAATAGTCCTAGATGCGTCGCTAAACGATATTCAAAATACATGGAGTTTATTGATAAGCTAAATAAATAAGACATCTGTATTTTTTTTTTTCAAGCTTATTTGAATCAATTTAAGAAATATTATCAAGATCGTCAAGATTAAACAATTACCAAGTGATAGAAAGCTAGTTTGCAAAATATGCAAAGTATTATATGTGGTTAGAGAAAAAAAAATAGTACCTTCCGCACAACCAAGAAGTCACCGACAGACAAATCAAGCTCCACATCACTCTCTGCTTGGAATGATTGAATAACCTAATGAAAAGAAATAAGTAAAATCAAATAAAGCATGTTACAATACAAGTGAAAAATAAAAAAAAATTAAGAGAAGCTTCAAGAAAATCGCGAAAAATCAATAAATTGCAAAAATCTATTTGCGTTTTCAGTAGTCACGTTGTCAACAAAATTCAAAGGCCCCAGCTTATTTAAGTGGTGTTTTGCCGTATAAAATAAGATTAGGAAAGGCATGTGACTACCATAAAATTTGTCCTTTATAAATATATGTACTTCATGCTTAATTGATGCTATATTCTGAGGTACTAGGAAGTATTAATGAAAACACAAAATATAATTACTATATTTACAAGTGTGGTTGATATTGTTGTCCGGAATTAGTTAAGCTTACTCAAGAATAAAAGTAACATTATTAAGCAAAAGCGGTAACAAGGGACATTTTCTGAATTTCTGCTTTATTTCAAAACTGAAGAGTTAGGGGCTCTTTCGCAAATTTGACCTCAGCTAAGAAGTATTCCATGGTTTTGATTGGTTGACTAATAGTTGGGCTTTCATGCATTCCATTGATTTCTTCATAAGAGGGAGGTGCGGCTGAATCCAGCATCACTGGCAATGGGGCCCCCTCAACTCTCTGACGTTCTGAAACCATCTGGAAAACAAAAGCAGGTGTCTTGGTGACAAACTGTTTTATATTTATAGTTAGGAGATTTTCAAAGGATCGCTGACAAAAGCAATGGTAAACGGTTTTCATCTTCATAACCAACATCCCAAAATTATTGTTGGCTTTGCTAACAAACAAAAGCATTAAATATAAAAATAAAAGTCAAGGTAACAAAAGTAACTACATGACCCTAGGCTACCCTAGATTTTATCATCTCAAATATGTTCCTTCAAAGCCAGTACATCAAATCTTGGACCAAATATGCACTGCAAACTCTTTTGAGTTTGACAAATGCCCTTCGCAATGGAAACCTTCACAAAAAAAAAAAAAAAAAAAAAAAAAAAAAAACTAGTGTAGCATATGTAATTTAGAAGTTACAAGTACCTCCTTTTCAAGTTGTTCAAGAATCTGGAGCACTTTTTGATGGTATGCTCGCTCACATTTGACCTTTATAGAGAAATTTACTTGTCAAAAATCTTGTCAGACTTCATAATGCACGTTGAGCTATTTATATATATAAGAAAAGGAAGTCCATTATGGTCAGGTCCTGCCAGATCTGCACGACCTCAAATCATCATTTGGAGGAAAAAAAATACGAAGACAGGTTGACACATATTGTTTCCATGCCAGTTTTGGAATCACAAAAACCTACCTCCAATTGTCTTTCCTCCTTTTTTGTTATTTTCTCACAGTTGTCATAGGAGGAAAAAAGAACATATTGGTGAAGCAGCTAATTCCAAAGGAAAGTTGCGGAGGCGGCATGACCTAATTATGCTATTGTACATTATTTATCCAAATAAAGGCTTAAATAAATGGCAAATCCGGCTTTGGTTCCTAGATCAATTATCATTTTCATATCTACTATTGTATATTAGTCAAGCATTAAGAAGGCATGGCCTAATTATTTTCCAAAAGATACTTCCGCCAAAACTAAATACACCAGACTAAGATAACAAGTTTGAGAATGTTGATGGCTCATAGACAGCTACACTGCCCTTAATATTACAAGTCTGAGTGTGTAGGAACCAAACTGTGAAATTGTGTTAAAGAAGGACCTTTTTCTGCAATTTACTGAAAACTGGAAATAGTCAATAACAATAGCAGATACCACAGTGATAAGCTTCTCCAAAGTGGTCCTTTGTTGGTCAGCTTCTACAGAAGCCATGGCCACAACTGCTTCCTTGCCTAAACGCCCCATGTTCGACTTCAGTTCTCGAAGTTTTGACTCAGCCCCTTCTAATTTTGAATATATATCACCATTTCCAGGTGACTCTCTCGCTCTCATTTGCCTTTTTGAGACTTCTACAGCCTATCCAAAAACAATTTAATATTCATGTCCTTCTGCAAATTTATCCTAAACATAAGACTGTACTTGCAAATAACACAATGCATTTCTTTTATTGCAGAAAAATCCAAACTTTAGTTTTATTTGCAAATAACATCGAGTGCAAAAACTTAAGTTTAAACTTTAAAATAAGCAAAAGATGTCCAAATTGTTAGTTAGTTTTTTCCTTCTACAAATATTTACTATAAATCCCCCCCATGAGTAGTTCAGAAATTTTTTGAAACAAATAGCACACATTAGCTTTAGGTTTCAATTTATGCATATAGGAAGAACTTGTTGAGCTGTCACAGTTAGGAGCAAAAGGTGCCAGTATATTACAGGATATAATTTTGTCATTCTCCTGACATATCTTTATGCATTTTGGAAATAAATTAAATAATGCTCAAAAACTCGGATATGGTGATTGCAGAGAGATGCAACATATTCCAATGAATGATTCACTGAACAATTATATTTCATGAAGCAATTAATGGAAGTGTACATAAACTTATATGTACCTGTATTCATAAATTTGCATATTCTATACTCAAAATGTGCTTCAAAGATTATATATCCAGTATTGTATTTTAAATTTCCAAATTAAGTTATAAAAAAGCAGCAGAAATCACACTTGAGTAGAAAAGAAGATAGCAAAGGAAAGATCAGATGGTAAGTCATGACTGGTACAGGAACAGTACCATCCTGTAGCCATGTAAACAAACTGATTTGGTAAGACAAACCTGAGCTTCAGCTTCTTGGCGTATGCGATCATATCTCTGGGCAAGGTGGCGAGCATCCTCAAGGGGTGCACCCATCACCATTGCTCTTAGCGACTCTGCCACCTATCAATATATATCACATAATTGATAAGTCATAAAAACTTGAAGAAATTTACTATTTATCATGTGACCTATCTAACCTCAACTAGACAAGATACATCACTCCCACATGGAACCTAGGTTCAATATGGAAAGAAGCCAAAGAATAAAATAGATGGAAATGTGATCAAACTGGTAGAAACCGCCAGTATTCTGTACGATCTGGACGTGGCTGTACAGACACAACTGCTACTACACCTAAATCCAAAATGGAAAAAAAAAAGGACCTGGCCAAGGGAGCTGAGCATTTCTTTTCGCTCCTTCTCCATCTGATACCATGCTTTGGAAATACACATGGCAGCTTTTGATAGAGTACTCCCACTAGTGCACGTGTTCTCAGCACCATATTTTTTGCTGCCTTCGGACAGTTTAGTTCCTGCATCAATAATTTTAATCCCATTATTAGAACAGCAAAGAAAATTTTCCTCCAACAATCCCCTTATCCCCTTAACCCCACAGAGGTTTTGCAAAAAGGTCAAACTCAAACCAGGGAAAACATTTCATAATTGTACCCGTTTCAACCTGCTTGAATCCAGTTACAATGTATCCTTCCACACCACGAACTATATCTCGTTGAAAATGCTGAAATTTATAAAAAATAAACAAATAAAAATATAACTCACATACGTAACTTACTCAATTACACATTATTATATAAAAAAATATATATGAATAGGAACCTGAAAGAAAATGGAAAACTTAGACCTTAGCAGCCCTGGTGGATGTGAATAGCTTCTCTAATCTCTGGTGTTGTTGTATTTCTGCCTCATCAGTAAATACATTGTCATAAGCCCCATATCCACCAAATTGCTTAAGAACAGCCTGAATTATAAGAAGAATTTCAACGGATATTAAATTAGTTCAAATTAGAAGCACGCAAATATAGCGCCACAATTTTGATAGCTGCGCTTTCCAATCGTAAGGTCAATCAAATCAAAGCATTTAAGAATTCTGACTTGCAATAACTCCACGAATAGATCGATACAGAAAAAGAGAGGTATTAAAAGAAGGATGCCTGTTGCTGTCTGGCGACTTGCTCTCTGAGCTTAGAGGCTTGCTTTTTCAGTGCCTCCATCGTTGAACTGTCGAGATCTCGAAAGAAAGAGACGTGAGATCTGAGTTATTTTGTGCTGCTCTTTTGTACTATAGATCAACGAGTTAATCGATGGAAATCAAACCCGATCCCTGATTTTCGATTTTCTAATGGTAAAGTTTTTCTGATCATATTTCTTTAATGTTAAAGCGTTTGAAGAACATAGGAGCATGTTTAAAGTTTATACACTCAAAAATATGTACGTATAAGGTAATAGTTTATATATAAGGGGGTAAAGCGATAATTAGGTTACGATTCACGATCCCTGATTATCAATTTTCTAATGTTAAAAGTTTTTCTGATCATATTTTATTTTTTAATGTTAAGGCGTTTGAAGAACAAAGGAGCATGTTTAAAGTTTAAACTCAAAAAAATGTAGATATAAGGTAGTAGTTTATATATAAGGGGGTAAAGCGATAGTTGGGTTACGATTCAAGTCCGTGTTCTATACATGTATAGATTTAGACAGAACTAGGGCGGTATACGAGCTGAGTTTGAGCGAGTTGATGACAACTCAAACTCAGCTCGGCTATAACTCGGGTTAAGTTGAGCCGAGTTAGAAATACTTTCGAGTTTTTTAAACTGGCTCAAATTCGGCTCGTCCTCAACTCGAGCTAGCTTGAAATAAACGTATATCCTTCAAATTTTTATTTATTTACTTCATATGTTATTCTAGTATTAAAATTTATTGATATATACAATATTGTAAACAATAAAATTATTGTCTTTTATATTATTTCTATTGATTTGAAACAAAATGTCTTGAAACTCAATCAATCATATGTAATATAATTTAAAATCAAAATATATAAATAGAAAATTATTATAATTAATTTATAAATTTTTAATACTCATAAATTATATTGATAATACATATCTAAAATATATATTTATTATCTCACGAGTCGGCTCACGAGTTGCGAGCTGAGTTGACCTCAACTCAAACTCGACTCGTCAGCTAACTAAGTTAGTTCAGCTCAAGTTATGTTAACTCGAGTTCCGTTGGCTCGAGTTACAACTGAGCTTTTCTGAATCGAGTTTGAGTTAGCTCATGAGTTGCGAGTTTTTTGCTCACCCCTAGACAGAACAGATAGGAAAGCATTCTTTTTCCAAAAAGAAGAAAGAAAAGGCTGGTCGGCTTCATAGATGTTATATTAATATATATATGCATCAAACTTTAAAAAAATTTCGTTTTTTTCTATTTTATCGTCGTTTGATCTTAATTTTCATTCATACCGCACTTTCTTTTATCCGTTTTATCGTTGTTTTATCATCGCATAACCGTTTTATTACCATTTTATCATCGATAAACGTTAAATCACCACCAAACCGCAAACCGCACAAACCGTATTTTAAAACCTTGATATACATATACACTATTATAATTTATAGAAACAAATATCTGGGTATCAATTGATACATTATTATAATTTATAGAAAAAGATATCTGGGTATCAATTGATGAATTAAATACTGGCGATTTCTTTTGATAAGATTTATACTATTATAATGTAAATTCAGACCGAAATTCATTACAATGATAAAATTATATATGCATTTGGATTGTCAATTTTTCTTACCCTGATCTTAATAGATGAGAATTTCGATCAATCCAATCCGAATCTAATATAGGCATCCCAATTGGGATGCGATACAAGATTTATAAGTATTTATATTCATTTTTATATTGCAAGCGTTGATTAATAAAGGAGCTGACAAACTGGTTAGCCAAATGCTGTGAATGGAATGTCAAATGTTCCACAATAATTAATAATATTAATTATTGTGGAACATTTGGCATTCCATAATAGACCACAATGTATGCTTTCATTCTGTCTTCCTATTAAAAGCCCAAAAGGGCCATACTCTTTGAGTCTGGATCGGACAAATCACGAGAAGCATCTCATTTTGGTGCCTAGCTGGCTATAGCGGCAATTATGACGGCGCTATAGGCCCTATAGCGGTAATATGAATGCCGCTATAAGACTGGACTATAAAGACATTCAAACCGCCGCTATAGCGGTGCTCTTTTTAAGAAAAAAAAAATCTTTGTTCTATTTAAAATTTTTTATTATAAAATTATTTATATTAAAAAATTGGGTACCGATAATAAAAAGGGATTGTCTTAAGTATCAACCATTTATAAATTCTAAATGTAAAAACATCATATAAATAATTGGACAATTTTTTTTATATGAAAATTATGCCATGACCTACTGAAGTCGAATTCCAAAGCCTAATATAAAATAATAATTTTATCTGTAGAACAATCAGAAAATAAAGGACTGGATGAATCGCATTGCTAGGTGATCTTCTACTTTTTGAGATCAGCATCAAGCGGTGGATCCTACAAAGAGATCAATAGCAAAAGGTTCATAAATTTTCAAAATATAAAGAGAAAAGACAAGAAAGGTAAAATTTGCACCTTACAAGGGATAGCTGCTTTTGAAACATAATAATATTGTTCTCCATAGGGGATATCACACCTCTCAGATGCATAGTTCCTCTGTGACATAAATGAATTGATGCGAGATTTTCCTTTTTAAAATAATTGGAAAATGTCAACATATTGAATTAGAATTATGCAATGGAAAAAAGTAAGGGAACAACACATCTTTACTGGAGAAAACATAAAGATTGAAACATTAAGTTCAGATATTGCTCGGCAATTTCCACCATAAACCATGATTCCATATCCTAATTAATCATATACCAAACTCAAAATTAGAGCAAACCATAAAACCTAGGATGGCCCCATGATAATCCTAATTAATCATATACCAAACTCAAAATTAGAGCAAACCATAAAACCTAGGATGGCCCCATGATAAAACTTGAAGTGTTCGAATTCCCGTCATTTCTTATATAATAACTAAAGTTTCCTTCCCAGACAACATTTGACTACGTCATTAAAAGATTAAATAAATAAGAGACATACTTGCAAAGCAGCTTGAAAAGATGGAGATTAGTAACCGCCAGATTCAGCATAGATGCATCTTTGTATCATTGTATGTTCATTACCACTACACAGCACATCTGGAAAATGTTTCAGTTTTCACCTGATAAAGAAAAATTTACGAATTAAAGTTTGAGGGAAGAAGATGCCAAGTCATCCATTACAGGAGCAGTTAGGTAAAAAAAAAATCAGCAATTGTATTCTCTTTGACATTAATAATGAAAAACTAAAAAGAAATTTTAATTTAGAAGGAAGAACACATAAAAAAAGAAAGAATAACAGACATTTCTTCGCAAAATTATTCAATTGTCATGAAATCAACATACTTTTGATGATCTTTTAGTATTTAAATTTTATTTACTAATGAAATGAGTAACTCCTTGATCCTTACCAGCAAAATGCAAGTCAATTCGACAACACAGACAGTTGCAGCCTAATCCCCAAGAGACCTCACTTGAATATCAGCTGACTTGAAAATAGGAAAAAAAAAATTAGTTTCTCTTTTCAATGTAGGAATAAAACATAAGAAACATTAGGCAACTGTACAAATTACTTTTACAATATAGCCAAAATACTGGAGCTCCAGATCTTGGACAAATATAACCAAAATAACTTCTTTTCGACCTTGACACCATATAAAAATTATTACTTGAAGTTCTTCAATTGTTTTGATACCAGCTACAATTTAGCTGCGAAATTACAAATTATTACTATTTGAATAAGCCTATTCATGTGAAACCAAACAACACATGAATAAGGAATTTGGACTTATTCGGGTGCTTATTCATATTCTAACAAAAACCTAGAATATGAATAAGGAAAATGAATAAGTTCAAATTCCTTATTCCTTATTCACTCCACATCCAAACACGATGTTTCAGTATAATGAATCTGAAATTGACCTATCCAAACTTTTCTATAATGACAGAACTTTAAGGTACTAATTGTCAACACTTAAGAAAACTTGAAGATGAGATATATGCCATTACTTAAGAAAATAGATAAAGTAAGTTAGAACGAACCTCTAGCAAACTCTTTCGTTACAATCCTGTTGCAACTATTATCATCACATCTCATTGTATTTGTGATAGATTGGATTTGCCCCTATGACTCTCATTGCTGTCGATATTATTTCCGTCACTATCTGTTAAGCAGAAGCTAAAATAGCTTCACTTTATCTTGTTTGAATGTATAGACTAAGATAACTTTTCTAAGTACCAAAATAATTGAATTGCAACAAGCTACAAAGAAACCATTTCAATTTGACGAGGCGAATCCAAGTCACTGAAATCGCCAACTTCTCCATCCTGTCTCCAAAAAGGAAAAAGCAAAAAAAAGAGTTACTACAAAAAATAAGCGAAAATCGAGCGTGGAGAAGAAAACGAAGTAGAGAGGGATGGAGACATACCTATTCCGATCTCATCCGAAGTCCAATGACCTGAAGTTGATATGCCAAATCGGAGGAATATACGAAACAAAATTGACGACGAGAGACTACAGGTCGACAAAGTCAACATGAGAAAACGTGCAGCATTTGAACGTGGTTGATGGACTCAATGAAGGAGAGAGATGTGAGATGTCGAAAGAAACGGTACTCAATCAAAAGAGGAGTAATCGATCTGTAGGAGGAGGAGGAGGAGAGTATGAGGCCTTGGGGGTGGGGTGGAATTGGCGGAGGAGGCGAAGAGGCTAGAGTGAGTAAGGTTTGATCGAGAGCGAGACTGTGAGAGCGCGATAGGAGGAAAGAGGGAAGAGGAGCCGAGGAGGTGACAGATGTTTGGCAAACACGTGAACAAGGAACCAACAGGGAATAGGAACATTCTTGGTTTTGGCGCCAGTTCTTTGTTCGTTGTTCTTATTCGACCAAAAAGGAAGAACTGAGAACAAAGGAATAGTTCGCTGTTCGCCAAATTTTTTTGGTTGTTTGGTTTCGCACGAACAGGGTTGTTCGCCAACAACGCAGTTCGCGCATTGCCAAACTTACCCTTCTAACAACAATACACGAATTAGGGCTCAGCAAAGGCATCTACTTGCTCCTTTTATTTCCGCCGTATTAGATACCAACCAACGCTCCTTTTATTTCGCCGTATTAGATAAAAAAACCAATATATTTTGTTGTTTCTCTCATGATTTATATCTAATCACATATCAAATCGATCGAAGGGCTCAAACAAGTGATACACGCTAGATAAAGCGTATAATATCTTTTGAATCAATGTGTTTATAAGGAGTAGAGACAGAAATATTGCAAGCGTTGATAAATAAAGGAGATGACAAACAGGTTTGCCAAATGCTGTGTATTGATTGGTAAGAAGAGAATTGCTGGGTCACTATGGCCGTCCAACGTGGGAAACGAACACGGAAAGCCTGTTCCATTTCTGCACCGAAACAAAGTTCTCTTTCACTTCCATTCCGTTTCAATAAATGAAACAGTTTTCTGTTCCGCTTGTTCATTTTCCATTGAAATCAGTCAATTTTCGTGTTCCGTTCCGTTTCGTTTAAGTAACGTTGACAAAACTGCATTTCGTTTATGTTTCGTTTCTGAAAACGAAACCATTTTCTCTTTCATTTCTATTTCGTTTTGGACGGAACGGAAACGTGTGAAACGACAGTATATTGACAGCGCTGGGGTCACCGGGGTCACCCATAAGGCGCACAAACTGCTGGAATTGCAAACAATTAATTCGGGGGTTGCTCTTGCTGCTTTGGAATTTCTTATTCTAATTTGCAATCATATACTCTTCATATTTGAGTGACCCAATCTACGGTTGCTCAATTTTTGTTTTTTTCGATTTTCAGTGACTATTTCGTGTGCTTTCTTGTATAATGGATCAACTACAAATTCCAATTTAGTGCACAATGCAAAGAGCCGCACAGTCTTGGTTGCATAAAAACAATCCGGACCAAAACAACCCCATGTGATTGTTTTTCGGATCTGTTGTGGCTTTTGTTGTGTATTCTCCTATGTGGTTAGCTCTAATAAGCTATATTTTTCACATGCAACATGAAATGCAACTAGGTTGTTGTAAAAACAATCAATAAAAAAAAAGAACGATTGGCACCATATTTTGAATTTTTTTTTAGTAGCCCTTCAACTTTTTCTTATTTTACCTTGACCCCTCGATCTTCTATTACATAATTAACAATTTTCATAATTTTAGCTATTTTGCTTAATTGTTTGAAATCTTTTTTAGATTATTTCCTCCTGAAATTTCATGGATATTCTCAGAAAATTGCAAAGGATCCACTAATATATTTTTCCCCTACTTTACATTTTAATATTCTTTTATTGATATTTCAATTTTATGCTATTTTTTTTTTACATTTTAGAACACATAACATTTTAATGCTATTTTTTTATATAAATTTTTCGATATGTCTGTTGTTGTTCGTTTAACTGCCGTAGATAGAAAAAAATCAGATGATATAGATTTTCAATTTTTGAAGTTTAAATATTTATGGGCAATTTTTTTTAAAAGTTATTTACGAGCTTTCTTTAAATTTAGTTTGTGTCATTTTTTTTATTAATGTCATTTATATAATTGGATTCGCATTCTTTTATTTTTTAAAGGAAAGATTTTGTCATGTTACTAATTTTGTATATTGGATTTATAAAATGTTATGTGAATTGTTTTTAGATTTTTGTCGTTTTGCGAAATTTCAACAGGCATATTTTAAAAAAAAACATATTAGAATGACACTTTCATTCAGGTGTAACATACTGTGTGAGTTTACTTAATCGTATATGTCTTCTTATATGTCACGCGTACTTGCAGATTGAAAAAATATTTTATTTATGTAGTGCAAGTGAAAATAAAATTATTGCCTTCTATCCCTCCATCTTTGCACCGCGAGGACAAAATCGGGAAGAGTAGTATAGTATAAATTATAATTTTATAAAGAATAGACATTTATGTATTTGTATTTTCTTACATAATTAATATGACAAATCCAGCTATGGTGCTTCTTTGTAGTGAGGCTATCCTCGGTGACGTACTGACTGTTATTATTTTTGGCCAATTGGTACCTGCTAGTACAAGTTATTAAGGTTGTTATGCAGTTCTGAAAATTGGTGTATATAAAAATAAATGGGTTTGTGATGGCTAATATCTTTAAAATATTTATCGGTTCTTTTGCTATCCTCGGTGACGTACTGACTGTTATTATTTTTGGCCAATTGGTACCTGCTAGTACAAGTTATTAAGGTTGTTATGCAGTTCTGAAAATTGGTGTATATAAAAATAAATGGGTTTGTGATGGCTAATATCTTTAAAATATTTATCGGTTCTTTTGCGATTGCAACTTCATCGCGTACCTAGTTAAATTCAACCTTTTCCGAGACATGCGATTTGTATTCTAGCATTTGAATTAGCCAGGAAAGTTTTCCGTAACTCAAATTACTAACTGCGACTGCTTTTCTGATTGGGCTGGATTTTAACTTAGATTTGCTTAACGCATTGATAAAGGGAAAAAACAAAAAAAGATCTCTAAAAATTAAGACACAAGGTATAGGTGGGAGCAAAGTATTCCCCCCAAATATAATTGCTTACACTATACTCATAGGAATGCTGTCATACAAACTATTTGGAACCATATCTACACTTTTTAACAAGAGATTGCCAAGCCTATGGGCTGTTAACTCTCAAAAAAAAAAAAAAAAAAAAAAAACAAGAGATTGCCTTGTAACTCTAAAAAAGAAACCAAGGTTTTTAGGAAGTTGTCAGAGAAGACAAATACAAGAGTAGAAGGAAAAGAAAGAGCCTTCTTCCCTATTAAATAAAGAATCTCACAAATGGGCTTCAAAAAAATGAGGCAACTCAACGTTCGTAGCCACCTACAATAGATAAAGGTAAAAAAATAATAAAATAAATTAAACAAGAAGAAGAATTAAAAGTTAAATTGGAGATGCTCTAGCAAGTTATAACAAGCTGGTTGGATGGCTACTTAAGTCCAAACTTCTATTTCGAATTTTCAAACATTTGTTTGCCGTTTGCAATATTAGCACAGACAGGTCATTAGCAGAGGGTATGCTCCACAATTTTTTTGTGATATCACAGCCTTGTGTTACAAAATGTAGAAACCAATAAGGATTGGATTAGTTTTAATTTTACATTGTATGGTACAGCAATTTAATATCATTCACAACATTCTTCAAAGTAAGAGAAATAAAATTGTACACGTGTTCCTAATCATGTAAATAAGGTGTATAGAAATTGGGAGTTCAACACACCTTGTATTACATTGTATGGATCAACTTGGTTTGATGAATGGTGGAGTTTTACAAGTTTTAAACACCAAGTTGACCCGATCTATACACACCAACATTCTTCAACTATTGGAAATTCTAAATTATTCAATTGTTTGAACAATATAGTGTATAAATCAGGGTCCTATCTTTCCATTGAATAATTTAGAACTTCCAATGGTTGAGTTTTAATGGATTCTTTCTGGACAAACATATAAGTCGAACTTAAATGAGAATTATACACTAATTACATGATAATGACATATCTACGACTTAAAACTATTCGAAGGTTTACTGTTCTCACCTCCATCCATGATGCATCAGGTAAAAGTTATGATGCGATCAGAAATACTACTCCGGCAGATGGGACATTCTGAGCAGGCAAGTGAACATGGTTTGCATACTGTCAAAAAATGTATAGTAAAAAGTAATGTACATCAAACTATCCTTTGAAGTTTAGGACTTCTATTTATCAGAAAGCAAGTCGATACCAAAAAAAAAAAAAAAAATGCATAACAACAATGGACACTTACAGCAAAAATGCCGGCAAGGGAGTAACACAGCAGCCGTCGGAGACTCAAAGCACACTTTACATACATGAGAGTTTGCATCCTTCTCACCCGGTGAGTCACTTTCCTTCTCCTTCATCTCTTGGATTTTAGCCTGAATTTGGCAGAATTTGTTTAATTGAAATGCATGCAACTACTACCAAAAAATATGAAATATGACCAACCAGTTGTAGGTCAGGTTTTGTTTTGAGGATATAAAATGGTCTAGAACATGATAACATCAAACCACAATAAAACTGAACAAGTTGTTTTGCCCTGACAAAAATCAACATATCAGAGTTGACCCATAGATGCATCGAGCACAAAAGATGCATGGACAACTTAACAATTAAAATAGGATTACATCTGAGCCAACAAACTTTTCATTTCAGAAGAAAAAAAAAAAGAGTTCCTACGTCAAAACACACTTACAATGCAACTGAAACACAATACTCTATAGAGATTTCAAGGTTTACTTGAGAAGTTTGAAAGTTACCTTTAGACGAACCAAAACAGGCTCAAACTGGCCACTCTTCAGATCCTCTCCACACCTATCCTTTGTTGAATCATTGGTCACAACTGGTTTATCAACCAAGATAGCAACTCCATCTTCCTTTTCAACCTTATTAACTGCCACTCTCACATCACCATTCACCAGTTCTCCATTACTAGATCTCTCATCAAGGCCATTCTTTTCTGGAACACCCAAAGCCCCTCTTTTTAGTCTGGCAACTAGGACCCACATACCAGCCAAGTCATTTTCCAAAGTTAGTTCCCTCTTTTTTGCATCATCTAGTTTTCTCTTATATTCTTCTTCGATAACCTCTTTTTCAGCCAAAGCAGCCTCTAAAACCGCCTCTCTTTGTTTCCTAACACTGAGTTCAGTCTTCAAACTATCCAAATCTGAGGTTTCATCTAAGGAGAAATTAGTAAATTCCCGGCTAGCCCGGCTGCCAGGTCGGCTTCTTTGTAGATTTTTAAGTTCCTTAGCTTGTTTTGCATTTTGCATTGACAGCTTAGTGACTTCCTCAGCTAGACTTTTGAGCTCCACAGCAGCAGAAGAGGCGAGTTCCTTTGCATAGGAGGCTTCATCGGCCAACTTTTTGTTTTGGTTCATCAATTCTTTGTAATCCTCATTTAGTTGCATAAGCTCATATCTGAGTTTTTCATTCTCAGTTTCCTATTGTGTTGGCAAAAGGAAACAGAAAAACAGTAAGCAAAATATTATCAGATTAGTCTAACAATACAAATTACTAGAAGAGTTAAAGGTCATATGCTGTACAACACAAAACTAGATTGCTACTTTACTTAAAAAAAGCCACGTGGCCTAGTAAGATCAACAGGCGAATGACCACTACCAAGGCATTTAAAAAAAAAAAAAAGTTAACCAAAATTTTCAATTAAAATATGACCCAGAAAACATTATGATCCATTGATCTTGTCTTTTCCAAATATTTATTTTTTACTATTCTTCATAATTGTCTGCATAATGTAAAGCATATAAAATCTGTGGAAAAGATTTTGGACTGGAAGTAAACAAATAGAAGTATTTTCTATAAAACATCAAAGTTATTGATACTGGCTTTGTAAACCAATATTAGCTTTGTTATATCCGGTAAAAAAACAGATACCCAAAACTATATGGGTGATTCGATCAAGAATCAGTTGGTTTTTTTCTGTTCATGAAAAAGAATTAAAAGATAAACTATAGATGACAAATTATTGAAATGAAGACCTGAGCGTGATGTTTTGACTTCAAGTACTCTACTTCATCTAACTCGCCATGTTCGGTTGGCTTTTCATTAATCACAGAGCCAAGCTGTTGCTCAAGTAGTGTGATTCTCTCTTGTAACTCATTGTTTTCTGCACACTGCATCAAAAAAAAAGAGAGGAATTAAACACCTTACAGCCTTTCGGAAAGAAGAATTAGTAGCCAACCGACCAACAAAGTTTGCATGATGGAAAACAACCACTAAAGAATAAGTACCTTATTATGCAACTGTTCCTGTAGAATGCGATTATCTGCTGTTCTTAACTGCACATCAAATTAAAAACAGATTTAGAATATGTAATTAAGATAGAAAAAACATAATACAAAATAGATTAGATCAGATCACAGATACAAAAGAAATCATAAGCATTATATAGTGTCACCTCAAGTTCGAATGCTTTTTCACTGCACTGAGCTGTCAACTTTGTTATAGTCTGAAAAACATAATAACAATGTGGTAAGAGTAAGGTCACAATTTAAATTTAGATCAGCCAAATATCTCGAGCAATAAGGCATCCATCAAATAAGACAACTTAAACTGCAAACAGTATGTACATACCTATTTATACTAAAATGACTAGGTTCAGCTAAATACTAATGAGATTCTTTAAATAGCAAAGAATGCAAAGAAAAAACAATAATCCAAATGCAAAGAAGATCAGACTGAAAATTACGATACAGCTGCTTAAAGTGTATTACAACAACAAAGGGAAAAGGAAAGAGCAGAACCTGTTGCATATCGACCAAAGAAGCACTTGCAAGAGAACCCTCACCAGTCTCAGTGATTTTTTGCTCCAAGGCACGCATTTGCCTCCGTTTTTCTTGAATTTCACGCTCCAAGTTCTGAATCTGTTTATGAAATCATATAGCAAATGCAGAATATATAGATGTCAAATGCAGATGAAACCAGAAGTAATGGAGAGAAAAAAATTTTATACTCGAAACATTTGACAGAACCAATCCATCAGTCAAATATCAGGAGTAATAGCAAACAGATACAAAAAGGACCATACTTGTGTTTTTGTGCTTTCAGGGTCATCAACAGATTGCTCCACAAGTCTCTTAAGAGTACTAGTACTAAAGGCAATCTCTCCAGCAAGCATCTTCACTTGCTCAACAAGGAGATCCATGTGATCTGTTGCACTAATTCCAGCCTGAAAAGAGAATAAACAAGATTAAATAAAGTTTTATCACATCACATGCTAAAAAATGTATACAATGATACAAAATTGCATCATCATCTTTGCTAGAACTTCTTCCAGAGTGGGACTTGGAAATTATTGATAAAGGTTCAACTATGTGCAAAAATTCTAAAAAACTAAAGCACAACAAAACTAAACTACACAAAAGCTTAACAAGAAAGAAAATTTTCAAAAGTTGCAAAGTCAAGCCAGTAGCCAAGAAAAACATAGTCAAACACTGGCTGGCAGTGTGGCTGTTGTACGTTCATAACCAAAACGTGCTTAAAGTAATCTTAGTCAGTGTATATCGGCAAGTCTGATAAATGCAAAAAAAAACCTTTTTTTTTTTTATTCTGAATGCAAAAACAATCTAATTACTACAAGACTAAGTCAATTAGAGCAGACAAACAACAAACAGATATATGTAGCAGGTATAGACAAAAAAATAGTTCACTAAAATATTCAAACCTGTTCTGTGGTTGAACTATTTATGTCATAGTTATCTCCGTTTTGTTTGCTTGGATCTAATGGATCTGACAAGGAAGATGACAACATGTCCTTTTCATTCTCCAGCAATGGAGAGTTTTGACTAAAAATGTCCAATTTCTGAAATGGCATCTTATATAGGATTAGATTAAGAAAAGAAATACAAATTCAAATATTATATTAGATTATAACAAATAAAGAAGCACATCCTCTTCACTGACAGATTGGCTTCGCTCACAGTTGGGTACACTTGGAATGGTGTTCTTTGTAGAGACAAGTATCAATTTAGTCAAGCGCTGAATCCGGCTCATTAAAGCAGCTTTCGCTTCCTCTTCCTCCTCCAGCCTAGACTGCATCTTCACCTGGCCCTCCTCCAGCTGCTCAAATCATAAGAATCACATATAATAACCCAAATTTAGCATCAATTAATTTCTAGTCTCATTTTTTTTTCAGAATAAATATCTCGATCAATATAATCATAGAAGATAGACCTGTTGGCGCAAACTCATAATTTCTTCATGACTGACGCCAGTAAGCATTCCTCTCCTTAGCTGATCAAGCTCTTGTTTCAAGGTGGAAATTTCTCTTTGATATTTTTTTATCAACGACTTCTCGTCAATAATCTATAATCAATCAATTAAAAGGATTATCATCTTTAGTTTTGTACCAATATATACTGATAATTTAAATAACAATGTGGTCAGATCACCAACCCTATTACGTGAAGCATAAATTTCAACCCGTTTTGCTCTACTAGCAAATTTTAGGGTATTATGTGTTTCTTCCATGTTACTGGATGCTGGAGTAATAGTACATATAAGCTGCAGAAAAAAAACCAAGGCAGATTAGAGGGGAAAAAAAAATAAGGAAGACTAATTAAGTATAGTAACATAAAAATAACAATGACCGGTACTGAGAAAGTGGAAGTAATGGTAGAAACTTACTGATACATGTCCATGCCCACTTAATGAAGACTGCAGAAGCCGAGTTAACTTTGAATCTCGATATGGTATATGAGAGGCTTTCCCTTCACTAAGTTTGCCAATGACCTTCAAGCATAAGTATAGTGTAAAAATCAGATTTGAGGCACTTCACCCACAAATAAGAAAAATACTTCAATATATTTAAAACCAAAGTAGGCATTACGGTGCCAAGAGTTAAGAGACTTTTGTTGATGTATGAACCCTCCTTTCTCCTTAGACCAGTTGTTTCTGTCTTGGAGCTCTCTGAACCAGCTAGATCAATCAAATTCTATAACAAAAAGCGAAAAATCAAGATAAATTTATGACTATATCAAAAAGTTATAAAAGAATATGACAATTTAGGTGAATATCTTACAAGTTGAGAGTACATTACACCATCATACTCATCGTCACGGGCACTGCTCTCGATCATCTACATAAAATGGGTTTATAAGAGAAAGATTTGATAAGCAGCCATTAAAACAATATAAAAATGAGACCATAGGAAAGCAGATGGTTGAATAAAGGATTTACCAGGGTGAAGATTGTGTGGCTGCGGCTACTAAACAAGTTGAAATTATTCGATCCCACATGGCGGTGCTCTGTGGAGGTTCAATGAAGTTAGCATTGTAAAATCAAAGTCATAATTATAGAAACAAAAATTTCAGCTAATGCATCAAAACTGCTATTTCTTATCACCAGTCAAGAACCAGATTCCTCAAAATATTACTTGCTTCACCATAAATTGCAACTTCTTCCCTAAAATGAATCCAAAAGAAAGTACACAAAGAGTTTAAAACTCCACCTTCACCGGCAGCAATGAAAGAAAGTGCATGCCCAGGAGATAGCACAACCTCCTCCTTGATTCCTTCCACATAGGTTCCCTGTGTTTGATAATTTAAACTACCAAGGTAAGCAAAGAGGAAACCCCGCAAAGATTTTCAGACACTAGACCATTAAATTCAGGAGATAGAGCAGCCTCATTTTTTTTGTTCCACGGAGGTCCTAAGAATTATTTAACATATAAAGTTTAGGTAAGAGAAACTTGGCAAAGATCCTGGAGTCTAGACACTATACCATGAACTTAATATTAGGAAAGAAAATGGGTGGGGATCTATCGGCAGTGGTTAACTTGGCAATCTTGACATTGATTTTTCAAGTTAAAGCAAGATATTTTTTTTTCAACCTAGGAAAAAAAAAAAGTTGACATTATTGGCTAAATAAATTGGCTGTGTACCAAATTTCATGCAATTTTTAAATATGAGCCGTCTTCCTTCAAAGGCTGTTAAATATAGACAGTTACAAAATCAAATTTTTTGATAAATGGTAAAAACTTCCTTCAATTGTCATCATGTCACCATAGATATTCTCTATGGTGCAAACTAATGTACCGGAGCTTCAGTGCATACTTATCCAAACTCTTCAATCTGCTTCAAAATAACCGATCTAAACCGTCCAATATGATCTCCCTATTGAAATCTCCTTGGTGACCAAATTTAAATTTTTTTTTAAATTTTTAAGCATTTTTTTCTGATTTTTAAAAACCGCTATTTTTGCACGGTTTAGAAAAAATTAGATTAATGACTTTATAAAATTTCAAAAAAATAGTAAAAAAAATTCATAAAAATGTAAAATTTGGTCAGCAAGGAGATTATAATAGAGAGATCATATTGGACAGTTTGGATCGGTCATTTTGATGCAGATCCTAGCCCAAAACTCCGGTACATTAGTATGCACTATAGATATTTATATATAAATAGAGAGAGCTCATGTTTCAATGTCATTCTTCAAAATAAAAATTTATCTGTTATGATTGTCAGGATTGCTACATTAATCCCATGTCAAAGGATATCCACCCTGGAAAAATTGTCTGTCTAAGAATTTGCACCTAATCCACATTCTGAATTTTAGGAATTAAAAGAATTAAACAGATTTCTAACAAATATTTTTGGTACAACCATTTGTTGATCAATACCAAAATAAGTTTAGCAATAATGCAGATTTCAACAGGATGGAATAAGGAATAGGGAATAGAGAGCTTTTCCATTGAAGTCCTACTAATATATCTCCATTGAAGTCCTACTAAGTTTGACAAATAGGCCCAATTCAAAACCAGTTTAATATATCTCCATTTCAACTCTTCTTTTCCATCATCCCCAAATCTCCAATTGAACTCTTCTTCTCTATCAATCCCCCCACCCTCAACCCCCCCAATCCATCCAAAAGGAATCAAGAGAGGTCTAATTGCAAGACTTCCCAATATCCCTTGTTATTACAATATTCTACAATCTACACAATAAAGGTGTTCAGCTATATATAGACAATAAGTTGCAATGTTTTTGCACCTGATGGTCTTCTCTGACTCGCAAGTTCTGACCAGTAGGATCAAGCAAATCATTTATCACCTGGAGTAAAACATAAACATTTACAAATCAAGACATTGGTCACTGTTTAGCATTTAATTTTCTTTGTTTTTATGATTAAGTGCAGGCTTAGTATCCTATTAGGTCTATTATTCATCTACATATTGGATTGCACCAATATGTAAGAATCAGTACACTAATTACTGTTGTACGGAGTCGTATCTGATAGAATAATATAGTTAATGGTAATTTTACATAATGCTTGAAGATAACTTACCTCATTGTATATTTCAATGTAAGAGACACGGAGTAAAAATTCTCGCCCAGGTGTCTGTAACACGATAATAAAGCATATTTAATCAACATCTTAATCCATAAAAAGGTTATAAAATAAATATGACAAAATGCATGATATGCATGATATAGTTACATCTTGGATTATGCTGAATACATCCTTAATCGCCAACGGGATGATTCCAGGAGAATTTTGATCACCCTGCAAAAGAAATGGTCCATTAAGCAGTAAAAAAAAAAAAATTTGTAGATACTACCCTCAGCTATTGTTCAACACAAGTTTAATTAAAGGCAATGTTGATGGAAAATTACATGCATTGTATGGGTCTTGCCACTGCTAGTAACACCATAAGCAAAAACAGTCCCTGCATTTGAAAGAATAAAAGACCCTTACTGGGAGCATTGAATAAGATAGAGCACATGTTACTTAATACTGATGTATCTCTACCAAATCATCAATGAAAGAGACATACCATTAATGCCCTCCATTGCAGCTTTAACAACTGGACGAGCTGCTACATCATACACAGCCTGAGTGGCTGTAGATGGGCCAAATACTCTATCTATAGAGATAAGATAAAGCAAAATTCAATCAAGCATTGATCAGAACTCAGTGCCATGGTGAATTAGAATGAAACCTTTTATAAAAATACAGAATTGCACTTAAATTCATTTAACAAAATTGAATTTATAGAAAAAAGGTTCTGCTAAAAAATACACTAAGTGTTACTGAGGTATACATTCTGCTTAGATAAAATGGAGCAAGCAGGAATCACCAGTCGGATAAAATAACAAATCTGAGGTATAAATTTGGTGTGAATTCATAAATTTCATATCCCAAATGAGATTTTTTGCGACGTATAGTAATTAAGACTACAAAATTCACCAACATTGTATTTAATTCAAAAATTGAACCTAATAATAATCAAATTTTACGAAAATACTGACCATATGCATAAGCTGTAGCTGGATTATACTCGCTCCTCACAAGCCTTTCACCATCAGCGTACCAGGAAATCTCATCTCCTCTATGGATTTCCCTCTCACTAAACCAAACCAATACACAAAGAAAAAAATGGAAGGAAAAGCATGTAATGCTTAGTCTAATGGAATCACAGATCAGCACAAATCGGTAATGTGAAGTCAAACAGATCCAAATTCCACTTCATACTTACCTCAGAGGCCTAAACCGAATCGTGACTGAGATGCTATCTCCAGATCTAGAAGTGTCCTCAATCACAAGCTCATCAGCTGAAGGAAAAGGGACCACCAATGGTGGAGGTGGTGGCGGTGTACGCATGGATCCTGACCGGCTAGGAGTCACTGATCGGGTCCCGGCCCCGTTACTGGATCCGTAGTAATGAGAAGAAACAGAGGAAGGAGAAGACCTCGGGATAATCCGGCCGTTGTAGAAGGAGGAGGTGGAGGAGGAAGAGGAGGAGTAGGAGGAAGGAGACGGCGGCTTGCGGTAGCTGCTAAAGGGTGAACTGCTTCGTCCTCTGGAGGAAGACGAGCTGTACATTGTCAGGAGAGACGATGCAGACGAGACGAGGTCTCTGTGCTTCGATTGAGGGAGGTGTTAATGGAAGGGAAGTGTGGAGTGAGGTGAGAGTAGGTACCAAGGTCAGAGATCACATGGCATGTCCTGAAAAGGAAAGAAAAGGAGAGAGGTGGGAGAGGGAATTGCTGGTTTTTAAAGGAAGAGAGGTTTGGCTTGAAGGAGAAGAGAAGAAGAGAGAAGGAGGTCGGTGTGGTAATAGGTGGGGATTTGAGGAAAAGGGCAATGGCTGGTTGGGTTGGGGTCTTGGGGAAGAGGAAGAGTTTGTCAGTAGACCTGTTCTATTTTATAAATTGTCGGACATCCTTTTCTCGTTTGAATTCGAATTTGTAATTGCCTCTTTCGCTAATACGTCCTTGATTATTCTGAAATTTGTAGTGGCACCACGAAAGCTGACCGTTTCTTTTGTCCTTAATGTTTGTATGGAATATAAATAAATTGCAATACTTGAAAAGTGGAGTTTATTATAAATTTAATATTCTAGTAATACTGACCGATTATTTTTTAGCATTGCCATTATATTTTTAATTTAAACGGATTCATAAGGTTCTTCACTGGGCGATAGTTATTAATTTGAACATTATCAATAGAATATCGATATAGAGTTTTTCATAATTTTATGCATAACATAGTTAAACACTAAAATTAAATATTATAAATTGTATATTTAAATTATCGTAATGATTTTGATGATCCTCTTTCCATTTCTCAGTACCATCAAGAAAAAAACAGAAGGAAAAAATATATAAAAAATCAAACCAATTAAAAATTATAATAAACATGGTAGAAAACTTTGATGTACAATATCACATATTTTTAAGTGAACATTATTTATACAACAAGAATTAAGTAATAAAATTAAAAAAATATTCTTAAATTGTACATTTAATTACTGCAATGATTTTCATGATTTCTCTTTTCATTTTCTTAGTAGCATCAAGAAAATAGAAGGTAAAAAAATAAGAAAGTTGTTCTAACCAATAAAAAATTCTAGTAAACTTCACTGAGAACTTTGATATATGGCATCACATGTTTCAAAGTGAACATATTGGAGGAAATATGAAAGTGACTAGTATTATAATTTGAAAGAACCGACAATCTCTTTTGTATGCAACATTTTTAGCATTAAATAAGTTTTCGTTGGACTAATTTACTAGGGTGATTTATGTTTATGCCGCTGCGAGAATTAAAAATTAGAGATATGGCATCCCTAAACGACAAATTATTTTTATGCCATTACTGAATGACAAAAATAAATTTATGTCATATGTCAATTGATATGACCATTATGCCCTTTTAAATATGCCACTATAAGATATTGAAATTAAAAATATGCCACTATAAGATATTAAAATTAGAAATATGTCATTGCAAAAAAAAAAAAAAATTTGTGCTACTATATGACAATAAAAAAAATTTTATGTCACTATAAATTGCAGAATTAATATTGTGTTATTAGAATCTTCAATTTTCTCAAAATCCATTGTATTCTTGTTAATGGCATAAAATGACCAATTATTTGTTAGCAGATAATTAGTGTATCTTCACTTATAATTTTCATTTTTTAATTACTCCTTTCAAAAAAATAATTTGGATCGGCGATTTTATCAAAAAAAAAAAAAAAGATATCGTGTGAATAAATCATGATAGACATGCGGTAAAAGTATTTTAAAAGCATAACGTTCAATTGAAATAAATTATTTTTCATAAACTATAGTATTATAGAAAAAAAGAGTCAAAATAGCCAACTAAGCAAGTATTCCTCTTTCATTACCTTGGATCTGGTGCTAGGTGTAATTTTCTTGGTATATACTAACTTCTATTTTTTACCCCTTCCGATAAAAAAAACGTCCCTTATTGATTGAAATTTAAAAAATGGCTTCAATACTTTATTGATTGTTTAAATAACCTACACCATGGAGGAATCGATTATGTATTTTGATTTGTTCTTACTTATGAATCATTGCAATTCTGTTAATGTTTTTTTCCCTTTTCATAAGTTTTTTTTTTCCTTTTATAAATATGAATAATTTAAAATAGGGTAGTTTGGGTATTTTTTAAAAAAAATATCACAGGTTTTAGAGTGGCATATATCTCATTTTAATTATTTTAGAAGAAATGAATGGCATAAAACTAATTTTAACCATTTTGAGTGGCATAAAACTAATTAGCAATTTAAGAATGACATTTTTCAAAGTAACAATTTTCATAGTGGCATGTATCTGATTATTCCAATTTCCTATGATTGTTTATAATAGATATTTTTGATAAAAATTTTGATTTTAATCGTCTAAAAAAATATAAATAACGCAATTTTCATAAGGTAATAAAAGTATAAATTATAGTTTGAGCGTAATTTTACCGAAACACCACTTAGGAAATCCGGACTATAAATATTTTAATGGAACTTTTTAGAAAAAGGGCATTGGGGTTGAGCATAAGGATTAACAAACTATGAGGGTGAAGTTATAAAATTAGTTGGCAGATTGCTTGGGTTCAAAACTAGATGACGGACCGCGACCATAATAGTTGGTTCTTGTGACTTTGTTCGGTGCAAATGACGTGGCAAATAGTGGGGCCCAGATGGAGCGTGAGTCGATTTTGAAGTTTAAACCATGCTCTCCTGGAAAAGATAAAGGTAAAAAGGCGGGAATAACTGCATGATGCCTTCCATTGAATCCTAAATATTCGTGCGAATGTAACAAATTACTTACTGGTCTGTTGGACCCACTAAGGGTACTAATGTACTGGGGCCATACTATAATGCTTCATAGTTGCATGTATAGTTGTCGTTACAGAGAAAAAAGATCATTAAGTAGTAAAAGTGTAAAACGCTGTCGAAAGTTTTAAGCAACTCCCTCTATTCGAGGAATGAGAGTCGTTAATTTATGAAGGGGCACACGCTGTCACTCAGTGACCTGGCAGAGAAGATTTTTTGTGGCAATCTGCACAAGATAATGAAGTCTTACCGGTTTTGAAGCATTTTACTAACCAACCATGTCTTTAAAAAGACTAATCTGGATGAAAATTTCTGTTGAGCTATCTAATATACAGCCCCAAATTATACTTTTAATAACCATCTCCGAACTTTAATTGGTTACTGCAACAGAGCAACCTTTAATCTCATTTCTTTATACCTCAAACTCCGTTAGTGAGCAACTCAAAGTTTTATTTATTTATTATATGTAAGTTGTAACCAACGGTTTAAACAGTGGCGGCGTTATAGCGGGGCTATTTTATACACCGCTACACTGCTATATATTTAGTGGTCTGTCCGATAGCGCGACTCATAGCGGGCTAGAGAGGCGAAATAATGATAAATAACGGCGATATAGCAGTATATCAGCGGAAATAGCGATTCAACTTATAATTTGCTAATATAGTATTAGTATTTTGGACATAACTTCCACATACAAACTCCGATTGACGTGATTAAAAGCTCTATGGAAAGCTTATAAAATAAGCTACAACTTTTATGTTTTGAGTTCTTTTCAAATTCTAAAAATTTAGTGGTCCAATATGCATAGATAATGAATATAATTTTAGTCGGCGTTAATTATTTGCATGAAAATATTTTAATTTTTTTTATTTTAGACTAAACTAGACATTCAAAATATATTTGTGTGTGCATATTCGCTATGGTCTGATTGCGGCCACTAAATGACCGCTATCCGCTACGATATTAGCTTGTCCGCTACGAATCCACTATCCACTATTTAAACCTTTGGTTGTAACTAACACTTGCTTCTCTTCATTTGGAAATAAATTAAATATTCTTTCTTCCGGTACGTACATTTAGAGAAAGAAATACATAATGTGCAACTATCTGATCTTTCATTTTCTACAATATGTGTTGTGCTACTTTTTTTTTAAACAACCTTATTTAAGAACCAAGTACCAACAAAAGTCAATTATTACATTATAACAAAAATAGAATAGATTTTAATACGTTCTTATTGTTCATATTTCAGGAGCATATTATTTAAGGGGTAAAAACATATAAAAGCGACGTGCCTGGTAACTGTGGATGGAGATATATTAAATTGTGATATTAATTGCTTGTCAAAACGTAATGATGGAAATGAAGACTCATAGTTTCAAAACAGGAGAGGACAAAAATTTTGTCAGACTGAAATGTTTGAGAATTCACTCGTGGCATGCTAGAAGTTTGAAAAAAAAAAAATAATAACCCCAATGGTATTTACTTTATTACGTGTATGTTTAGAAAGAAAATTCATGTCTACTTTTTGTATTATAATTTCCATACAATTACATAAACATAATTTAAAATTCAAATTGTTGAAGCGTGAATAAACTGTCAAATTTTTTGATAGAATATTCCACTTCAATGTATAATAAAATCGATGCTCATAGTAGTTTATCTGTATTTAGATTCGAAACATAACATCAAAATTATGCAATGTATATAGAACTCTAATTACATAAAACAATGATTAAATAAATTCCATCATTGTTCAATGCTCATATTTAAAAAATTAAGTAACAAAATAAATCAACCAAAATTCAGCCCTACTTGATTCATCTCATAATTTGATTCCATCAAAGTCAATTAAGTACTCAATTAGGCTTAATCTTTGCATAAAATGGGTTATCATAGGATCCGCGCTTCCGTCCGATAAAAGACAACGAGATAAATTTGTCTGTTGTAACACAAGCTTCCAATTTGGAAGGTAGCTGGGACCTATAATTTCCAAACTTACGGCACTGACAGGTACCGTGGTAAATCCGAGAACATGGAGAATCACAGACATTATAAATTTCTAATAAATTCCTCTTTCTCTGTTGGGGATTGGACCGCATTCCCTTCTTTGGTAAACTGAATTCAAAATATTAATAAATTAATGAACGGCAGGGTGGCAGACCATTCGGCCGCACGAACTATTCTTGGGCTGTTTTAAGTTTCCCTGACGATCTTGGAAATTTTGTTATTATAAAAATTGAGCTTTTTCAAATGAGTGTAGATCGCAATTAGAACTACCGTTTGTTTTCCCTCGAAAATGATTCAAAATTAGGGTGCAAATAGAGCACGTACACGTTTATTTAAATAAATATATGATGAATATGAATTTGGTTTTTAAATATAAAAAGTAATGTGGATATTTAGATTGTCGGATCGAAATAAAAGTTCAAGGTATAGTTTTTATTGGCCGGACAGCGTAGAGTTACTATAATTTCATTTATACATCTCGAGTTTTAATTTTCTCTCCGTCATATTTGTTGATACTCTCATATTTTATATATTTCTTGAGAAATTCTACGGTAAAATTGATTTGAAAGATCATTCCATCAAATTTTATAAGATCTAAAATAAAAAAAATTTAAATGACCGTCCGAACTATTTAATGTGATTTTTCATACTAAAATCTTCATGCTGACCAAATTTTGCATTTTTAAATTTATAAAGTTTTTTCTGTTTTTATAAGTTGCCATTATTAGAGTGTCACAAATAGTTAGATCGAGAATTTTACTAAAAATAAACAAATAAATTTTAAAATTTTTTGGTCGGTAAGGATAATTCAATACAAATACAATACATGACAATTCGGTCGGTCATTTAAAGTTCTTTTTATTGAGATATGATCGGATTTGACAAAGTCCTCATTCAAACCGATTTGATTGTAGCATTTATCATACAATCTATTATGATCACTAGGTGGGGAAGCGCGGCTTCGCCGCGCCTTAGTGGATTTTTTGTATTTCAATTTTAGGAACCGCTTATATCTTCCCATATAAGTGCAAAGGCAAAATGTCATAACTTTTTTTTTCACATGAGCTGTAAAAAAATAAGTGTATAAACATCATACAGGGTTAGTAAAGCTGGTAAAGCTAGCACCAAAGAAATTTAAAGAGGTCAAAGCAATCTTCCCTGCCCAAGCTCCAGTATCGCCACTATAGTCGAATTTTTTACTAAATTAGATATTAATTGAGTCTCAACTCTAGGATTAACCATATTAATTTGATATTTAACTTCACAACTAACTGTATACATATAGTTAGTCAGATCGTGATCTTATCAAGAAAAGGAGATGAAAAGAATGTTAATTTGTATTTTTTATGAGGGCTTTACTTATGCACTATTTAGGGACATTTGATTTACTATGGATTAAGACAGTTTGGAGTCTTTTTCTGGTCTTTTTTTACTAAACTGGTATCTTGTACTAATTTCTGTTGAATGAAATTGCCTATGGTCGATTGCCAGAAAACAAACTTTGCATCTCATTCAATATATGACACAAAAGTCAAAGAAAATGGAGAACCAAGTAAACAATAGTAAAAAACTTAGGATGATTCATTTATTTTAGTGCATTAGATTAGCTTTTCAATAAGAACACATCAAAATTCAAAACTTCGCAGAAGAAATGTAGAAAAAGATCCAATAAACCAACTACTACCTCCAAGTATAAGGCTCAGCTGGACATAGATCCTTGCCCCACCTTCTAGTATCCTTATTTCTGTAAGTCTTGCTAATGTGGAGTCCATCTCGAGACCGAGGAGATAGACCTTCATCTGGATCATTTAATCAGTGAAGACTTAAGCCCCGATTCGTCATGTTTAACTTTATTAACACCCTTGGTTGAGTTTTGAGCCATGAATAGCTCATGAATAGCTCTCAAGTGTATGCTCTTGCAAGCAAAATCAAAACCATAATGTTAAATTGTGAACTGACAATTGAATTTAGTATAGTTGACAAAATGAAACCAACATGAAGAATGCAAAATCAAGTAATGTAAACATTACACTTTTTTCTTCTTCTTTCGTGGAGAAAGTTAAAATTTATAGAATGGCATAATTAGCAAATAGTTCAAAATCTGATAACACCAATTTCTTTGCATCCAGCGAAAGTTCATATTAACAATTTCATGCATCCAATGAAATTTTACTTTTAACAAATTCTTGCGCCAATTCAAAATCTAATATCACCAATTTTATATTAACAAAGAGAAAATTTTGAGAGAAAGCAAAATAAAATTGCAAATATTTATCCTTTCACCTTCCAAAAAAAAAATCAGTAAGTTTAATCATGGAAGGAAAAGAGGAATTAAAAACCAAATTGAAGAGCTCAAGCAAATCATTGAATGATCTTCTGACATTCAGCTAGAACCTCTATCTCCTGATCATTTTACTTAATCGAGTTATCAAAGTTGATCACTAATTAAGCAACAGAGTCAAGTTGACTGTACTTACTCCACCCAACATAAAAAAGAAAACGAAAAACAAAAAAAATATGTAGCATGTTTTTGGGAAGGCGAATTGTTTTGTATTGTTATAAATTAGTTTCTTCTTCTACATTTTTTTTTTTGAAATGGGAAAAACACAATTGAAGAAAAAAAATTGAAAAACAGGTTTAGTATTTTGGGATAAACTGGTCTAATATTTAGCCACTCTAGGTAAAATTACTCACTCTAGGTAAAATTACTCAGCAAACTGAAATTTCCAACCAAAACTTTTAAGTATTATTGAAAATTTGAGACTTTGAACTACAAAGGGCGGTATCTCCCAACAGTGCGTAAATACAATGACCAGTCTGCACTTTCTAGTATTGATGTCGTAGTCTTTGATTTTGCATCCATTATGTCACTCAAAAAGTAAAAACATGAGGTGGTTAACCGAGCAAATCAGGAAAAATAGAAAAGGATGATAAAATTCAATACCTAAAAGAGATGCGCTCAATCTAAAAAATTAGAACTTGGGAAGCTTCTTGCTACGCCTATCAAGGAAGCGGTGCACCAGGAAGAAGTGGGGAGGGATTGGTAAAGGAGGTGGGAAGCTTCTTGCTGCACCTGTCAAGGAGGTGGTGCACCAGGAGGAAGTAAAGATATATTAATTGCAAACCATAAAGACACTAAACTTCACATATTTGTCAAAAAAATATATTTTTGTGTTCAAATCGCAAAACACTTGATATTTGAGTTTATAGAAACAGACAATAATCAAAATGTTTATTGTAGCAATCCTATCAAACTTGTACTCATAAAACTAAAATATGCATCACATAAAGTGAACTGACCCGAAGAGAACAATGCAATGCCAAATATAAGGTATAAAGCACAATTGAAGTAATTAAGAAGAATGAATCATGGTTTGAAGCAAGTATAACTGATATTAACAGCCAATAAACAAATCTCGGCAAATAAGACAATAGAATTTGCCACAATTTATTATAGTGGTACATATTGCTTTTGGTTTGAGTAAAAAAAAAATAGAGGAATAATCAAATGGTGAGAGAGCTCGTCCAACATAACCTAATTTTGATGAGAGCCAACCTCAAGTTCATACATGTCTTGTTTTTCAATATAAATATGGAGTTCTTGTTTGGTTAACTACCAGTCCTAAAGCATATCTATTTGACTATTTCCTTTAGATTGAATGAGTTGGGACAGTTCACCTAGTACTTCACATCACAATGATTTCTATTTTTCTTTTTAAAACACGATGCACATTTATTAAATATACTATCTAATTGCTATAATGAATTGAATTCTCAATTAATCACAGAAATTATTCACATCACAATCATCACACAAATATATTCTAGAAAAGAGACGTTTTAGAATTGGCCATACCAAATGTGTGATAGCATCCTCCTGAGTGTTGCTCCTACTTTCTCCAAGGCAAAGAACTGGATAAATATAGGTCTAGATTGCCGATGACATCCTTGGTTGTGATTTCTTCCCTTATGATAGCTGATGCGACTTTCGATAGTGGCGGCTATGGAGAAGCACTGTTCAGTGAGAGCGATATATAGGTACATGGTGACGGAAGCTATGAAAGACTGATCTCTATGGAGTCATTGCACCAAGGAGAGCACAATCCTTTAGTCCAAGGGTGCAACAGACCTTTGGACGACCCAAAAATGGAGAAAAAAAATATCAATTCACCTTATGCCAGTTAGAAAAAATATCAACATAAATACCTCTGAGAATATAAAATATAGATTAGAAAATATAGATCGTAATAAGACAATTCCAAAGTACAAAGAAATTTTCTCATAAAAGAACATATATATAGGCATAACAAAAATATAAGACCAAAAGCTGGTAACATTCTGTATTATTACAAATTTAAATGGTTTTCATAAAAGTTAAATGCAATGACTTGTAATGGAGGTCTCAAAAATTAATATCAATGGAGTTATATCAGATATGCACATGAGATGGAACCGTTATGGGATCAGAAACCCTTCATTCCTCTACATGATGCATAAATATTACAAAAAATTGATCAACAGTTAATGACAAAATCTAAATTGAATTTAAAAAATTATTATATAAGGATTTGCCTGATATACAAAGAGAAGGTTATTATACTGCAGCAATCAAACAACGACACATTAAATCCTGTAGTTAGCCCAAAAAGTTTACCACATACTACAATTAATATGCGATCTCAGATTTGAAAGAAATTTTATAAACAATTGGGCCTCAAATATAAAAATTATTATATACAACCACACTTTAGAACTATCGCCACAACCAGCACATACCAAACAGATGTGAAATTGAGACTCTTGTATAATCTAAAAATAATCAAATATCAATAGAAAGATGTTGCATTTAAAACCTATGATGTACCTGAACAATACGCTCCTCAAAGTCATCAACGGGCTTAGTAACAATCAAATTCTCAAACTCGAGGACGGAATCCATGTAGTAGAAATTGTTGTCTACTCGCCAAGGTGGGTCTTGCCACAGAAGGCGGGCTCGTAGAGGCGCTCGAATCCCTTGGCTAGGGCTGTACAGAAAAAAGAAGAACCCGCCCAACCCGTTTTACCCGTCCGACCCAACCCGTTTTTAAGCGGGTTTAACCATTATCGAGTTGGTTTGGGTTTTACTTTTGACAACTCGTTTGTACTGGGTCGGGTCGTATAATTATTTTTGATAACCCGTTTTGGACTCGACCCGGTTGTTTAACTAAACATTTCCCCAAATTTTCTTGCAAGTTGATGAGGGTATAATAATTAGTACAGTCTAATTTATTTATTATCACTGTTCGCTATAACTTGTTTAGACCCGGTTGTGTTAACTAAATCATGCTCTCTTATTTTGCCTCCCTAAATTGTTCGCTGCAATTTTCTTTACTTTGTTGTCATTTGATTAGCTAAGTTTTTTTTGCATTACTGTAATCTAATTATTTTAGCTACGTACTCACTTAAATCAAGCTTTCTAATTGTATGATAAAGTAGGAACTACATAAGGCCAGTGTACAAATTTGATGTACTCATGACATGTTATTTAATTTTTCTCTGACATGGTATACATGAATTTTTTGTGTGAAATTTGAAGTCAAGTTTGATAAAGCAATATAATTGATAAAAAGTTAGGACATGAAAAAATCAAGATGAGTATTTAAAATACTGTGTAGTTAGATACTTGTCACATTTATTTAAATATCGTGTAGTTAGATATGTCGGATTTATTTATGTACCATATAAATCATAATCCGGTTAACCCGAAAACCCGTATATAAAAATTTATATGGGTTGGGTTGGGTTTTGGGTGGGTCATCTAACAAAATTTTTTAACCTGATATAATTGGGTTGGGTTGAAATATTGGTAAAAAATTGCAAACCCGCCCGTTGTACAGCCCTACCCTTGGCGATATCCTCCTTCGTCTTGTATGGACAGTCGAACAGCAGCCCGAGAACATCGCTGCTGCTTCTTGCTCTTGCTCTTGCTTTTGCTATTGATCTTGCTCTTGCGCTTGGTCTCGGTGGCCTCAGCCTCAGAAGAGGTGCAACAAAGGCGGAGAGAGAGGAATTTGAGTACGGGAGAGGAAGAGGAGGAGGAGGAGACACGACAGGAGGGGGTGTGATGGTTTCGGTGAAAGAGGAGGCAGAGAGTTTTGAGTACGGGAGAGAAAAAGAGAGATGCGGTCACGGGAAATCTAAGTTAGGCTAGGTTAAAAAGAGGAGAAGAAAAAGGACGATCAGATTTCGCGTAAAATACGAATGAACGGTGAGATTGGCGTACAGAAGCGAAAAAAAATATCGGTCACGGATAGCGGCCACGGGAATTAATATATATCTTAGATTAGTTGATGAATGCAAGCTTTTTTTTTATTTTTATTACTTATCGTCTATTATGGTCATTAATAATTTATTTTACACCCACACAAGATCCATTTATATAAATTATTATATGTTCCATGTTACATATATGTTAATGCAAAAAGGGCACTGCATCTTGAGGTCGTAGATTTAAAATATTGTTGTCCTTTATAGATATTTAATTTAAAAATAAATTAGAAGGTTTGACCTAATTTATCATAAAAAAAATATATCTGTTACGCTATTTGATTTTAAATTTTGAAGCTTTGATACTTATTTAATATCCGCTAAATGAGATACTGATACATATATGAATTTTTTTTTAAGAAATATCATTTCCCATCCTATTTCATTTAAACCCCTATTCAAAATTAACTTGGTGAGTTGATTGGTCCATGATCAATGGGAGATCCAATCATACGAGCTTAATCCGGCCAATCTATGTATTATTTTATATCTTAGTTTGGTATTTTTAAATGATAACGTGGACAGTTCGACAGCTTTTACGCATATACGTGGATAGTATAATGACTATAATCTAAAAAAGATGACTTCTGAATATTCTTCTATTTTGCTTGCAGTAGAGTACTCCTTTGAAATAAAAAATAAATCCACTTGTTTCGCAAAAAAATATATAATAAGATGATAACTAATGAGAGCTCATAAAAAACTTCCAGAGGTTACGTATAAAATACTTCTTATTTATTTTCTTCAGTTTGTTTCAAATGAAGAGTAAAGTGATTGTTGAAATGAAAAATAACTCATTGCATATATTGTCTCGTAAAACATTAAATAACGAAGTAACTAACGAAATAAAACTTTTTTTTTGCAACAACATATTGTACACTTCTCTATTTTTTGTTACTATTTTATTTTATTACGTTGTTGTTTTTGTTGTTGATTAACCAGTACTAAGTAACATTTTCATCAAGAAGTACGGTGTAGAATGAGAAATTTTTTTTTTCCTTTTTGATAAATAGATTTTTTTAGAGAGACATGATCCTATATATTTAATATTTGACACTAAACTATTTTTTTTTTTTTTTTGCATTCCATGGAATTTGAGAGCATTTCTATATTAAAAAACAGCGAAGTAACTGACTATTTGTACTAGAATCTACGTTATTATTATTTTTTTAAATGAAATGTTAAGTGTTTACAATTTGCAAATTCATATATTCACTTTTATTGTCTACAAAAATATCTACTGTTAATATGATATTGTGTGCGACACTTCCGAGATTATTATAATGAAGAAAATGTACCCATAAGATTTTAATAGGAAGAACGATTTATTTTTTATTTTAATAAGAACCAAGCAATTACCCGTTTATAAAATGCGTTACTGACTCTCCCCTAATTACCTGCTTTATGAACGGGTAAAAAGTCTTTTTACGCATTTTATAAACGGGTAGAAAGGTGCTTTTACTTCCCACCAGCAGGAACGCCTTTTGAGGCTGGCCAGCCCTTCCTACCCGTTTATAAAGCGCGTAAAAGCCCTTCCAACACGTTTCATAAACAGGTAATTAGCTTATTTTTCAAAATCGAGTTATTACCGTTTTCTTTTCACGCCGTTTGCGAGAGGCAGAGAGTGCGAGAGAAGAGAGAAAGAAAGAGAAGAGAAGAGAGAAAGAGAAGAGAAGAGAAGAGAGGGCGGCCGGAGAAAAGAGAGGAGAAGAGAAGAGCGACCTCCGACAGCGACTTTCGAAAGCGAGGTCGGCTGACGACACGCACACGCACTCCGATATCGAGGTTTTTTTTCAATAATAATTTCATATTATTAGGATTTTGCAATTAGTGAAAATTATTGTATGCAAATTGTTGAAATTATTGTGGAATTTATTGTGTAAATTATTGAAATTATTGTGAAAATTAGTGCAAATTTAAGTAAATTGTGTATGGAAATTATGGAGATTATTGTGGAAATTATTGATGAAATTAGTGGACATTTTAGTAAATTATGTATGGAAATTATGGAAATTATTGAAATTGTATAAAAATTTTTGTGAAAATTTTTGTGAAAATTAGTGGACATTTTATTAAATTGTGTATGGAAATTATTGAAATTGTATGCAAATTGTTGTGAAAAATTTTGTGAAAATTAGTGGACATTTTATTAAATTGTGTATGGAAATTATGAAAATTATTGAAATTGTATGCAAATTGTTGTGAAAATTTTTGTGAAAATTAGTGGATATTTTAGTAAATTGTTTATGGAAATTATTGAAATTGTATGCAAATTGTTGTTGAAATTATTGTAAAAATTAGAAAATTGTGTATGGAATTTGTATGGAAAATATTTAAATTACGAAAATTGTGCAAATCGTATGAAAATTATTGATATTATGGAAATTACATTGATTTAAATTTAGTGACCAAATTATTGGAAATTATAATGAAACATTAGTACAAATTATGTCAAAATTTTGTTATTTGTTGATGTTACAGACGGACATTAGTCCCTATTGGGTAGTGTGGGAGGGACAAACTCATTCACTACATTGCTACAGACGGCCGTAGATGATGAGGGACAGTTCGTGCCTCTAGGGACTCCTTAGGAGGTTGGTCAGGGCATTGAGTCCGTGCCCACACAGACACCTCAGCAGGGTGGTCAGGACGGTGGTGGTGAGAGTGATATTCAGGAGGAGGAGGAGGACGAGAGCACTGAGGATGACGATAGTCCATGTCTGGCACACAGACGAGACAAATGTGCAGTGTCCAAGTGAGAAAGATATTCACCCTCTGGATGACGTAGGAGAGGGTAGTTTTTATGTCATGTTTTGTAGTTGTAGTTTATGATGGACTGATGGACTTGTAGTTTTTTACTTGTACTGATGGATTGTACTATTTTATGATGCCATGATACTTTTATGGACCTGACTATTTATTATGGACTTTATGGATGTGTAGTATTTATGATTGACTTGTACTTTATGGATATTATTTTCAATTTCATAATTTCAAAAGCGCTAAACAAAAAAAACACACACACACACACACCTAAAATAACTTCAATACATTAAATGATGGTAGATTGAATACGGGACGCTTGGATGACATCTTAGGACCACGCTTTGTACCTCCTATTCGCACACATTGCTAGATACATGAACTTTTGCGCTAGAAAACCAACAAGAAATGTTCGAAAAAATCTAAAAAAAAATAACACAATGCTCATTGGCAGACCTATTTTTCTATAGTCCAATTTCAAAATTTTTTGACAAACCGTTTTGTCACAACAAAATTGACAAAACAACAAGATTGTATATTTTTCAACTAAAAAAACAGCTCTGGGTACCTGAACTTTTGCGCTAGAAAGCCAAAAAGGACAGGCGTGGTCTGATAAAGTCTGAAAAAGTATAATGATGGTCCTCTGACCTCTGCAAAAAGACAGGCGTGGTCTGATAAAGTCTGAAAAAAATATAATAATGGCCGTCTGACCTCCGCAAAAGGACATGCGTGCTCTGGTAAAGTCTGAAAAAGTATACTGATGGCCATCTGACATCTGCAAAAGAACAAGCGTGGTCTGATAAAGTATCACATGAAATTTATTTTTTATTGTGTAATTCTAAATCTAAAATGGTCTATAAAAGTACCCTTAATCAACCAGAATATGCAACACCCACTCAATCCTTCTTTCTAAGAAATTCACTACCTTGAAAAAAAAATAGCTCTCACTCCAATAGTGATGTGCCAAACTGGCGAACAGCTACCCGAGATGAAAACTGGCAAAATTATCAACATTCTCCTGTCAATAGAAATGAAATAGAAAAAGAAAATTATCATGCAAGATGTCGCAAATGTTTTCGCACTTATAAATACAATATCTACGAAGAAGAAGGGCACAAGATCGAATTAAAAATACACTACCAGTGGCACATTAATGGTGGGAAAGAAAGAGACCATAAGGAGCGCCTCCAAAAAATACTGAGGAAATCCGAATCTAAGAATTGTGATCGGTATAAAAATTACTACAAAGAACCTCGACCAATCCCCGAACAAACACCAACAAAGAAGCCATATTCACCACAAAAACACACACATGATCGTTTACGAAAAAATCTACAATTTTTATGGAGACCACACAATCACATATACATTGTGTGGTTAAGTTTTCAATTACAAAGAGACTATCTTGCGTGATCACTACGATGACCACAAACATCGCGCCGATGATGACGAACGAGAAGCGAAATGGAAAGCGAAAGAGGAGGCAGATAGAAGGATGAAAATAACACTTAAGGCTAGCGAGGAGAGGCAAAAATTGAAGGAAGAAAAAATTGGAAAAAAAATCATGAAGTGCCTGAGAGAGGAAAGGAAGAGAGAGGAACAAGAAGAATTATAACAGCTAGAATGGCAGAGATAGAACAACAAGAAGCCGATGAGACTTTCTGGAATTAAGCCGCTCAATTCGCTGACAACGCTGCTGTGAGTCAGCAAACTGATGTAGTTTTCTGGAACGAAACCGCTCAATTCGCTGACAACGCAGGTGCGAGTGAACAACGACAAAATGAAGAGGAAGATGAAGACCCCTGGTGGGATGAAATTCTACAATATGTGGACAGTCAAAATATCTAAGTAGTTTCTTTTTAATTAGCAACTTAGTGAGTGCTTTGTTTAAGTAGTTTGTTTTGTTTAAGTAGTTTTTTTTTTTTCATTTTGTGTGTTAAATTATATTATGGTTAATTAAGTTATCTTTTCTTGTAATGTTATGCGGTTCTTTATTATGAATTGCTTTGCTTTGTGTATTAATTTTTATTTTGTATATTATGTGTGTTAATTATATTTATCACTTTTATTAGGAGACTTCAAAATATTTTATTACAGCACACAAATAATGTACGAATAAATAATAATTAAATTAAAGCATACAATCTAAGAAATTACAATGCATTAAAATTTTGCAATTTATTAAAAAAATACATAATCCAAATTACAATACATTAAAATTTTGAACCACACAATCTAAAACAAGCACATAATAAAAATTGCATTACATTAAAATTTTGGACCACATAACCCAAATTTGTAGAGGATCCAATGCTAAGAGCAACTTGTAGATAAGAGTAGGGTGCCAACTTGTACACAAGAGTCGGGGCTAATTTTTCAACTAACCTCCTTTTGCTGAAACTTGGGCGAAGATGCCTGCATTCCAGTCAGATTCTCATCCAAGGAGGTTGGCTGCTGAATTATGGTCCGAACCCATTTTGTTCGACCCGTCCTCTACACATAATAACGAATTCCACACCGAAATTTTTTATTTACAGTTGATGGAATATTAATAGCCATAAGGATTTTGTGCGACCCTGTATCGCTAAATACTTCTGCCGCACACAATCCTTATGGCTATTAATTTCGCATCAACTAATATTTTCAATTGTACCGTCCATTTTTTTCTCTCCTCTTCTTCTCTATTCTTCTTCTGTTTTTTTATTTTGTGATTTATGAGGAGCGAGTTAGGAAGACGAACCACATGTGTATATATACAAAATTTTTTGGCCTAATAACCCGTTTATAAAACATGTAATTAACCTTATTACCCGTTTTATAAACGCGCTAATATGTCGGCCATGTCAAAAAAAATATTAAAAGTTACTAAGCGTTGTCGGCCATGTTCATCCTTTTTACCCGTTTATAAAACGCGTAAAGAGGCTAATTATCCGTTCATAAAACGCGCTAATTAAATTGGAGAGAGGGTAACGCGTTTTATAAACGGGTAATTTCTTGGTTCTTATTAAAATAAAAAAAATCCTGGTTTCTATTAAAATTTTATGGGTACATTTTTTTCATTATAATAATGTCGGGCGACACTTCATACAATAATAATAATCCGCGGACAATTAATACAGGCTTTCTAGTTGTGTTAAAATATACAATTTTGACTTACCACCCCATTTTTCTTATTACTCTTTAAATACCACAAAAATAAAAAGGATGTGCAAAAAAGGACAAAAAATAAGGTAGGATTAAGTCGTTGAGATAGTACCAATTTTGATGCATAAAAACAAAATTAACGTCTACAATTGTAGATCACAGTACATTTCCATTCTGGCATCATTGCTAATAGTTAACACTTGTACGCTGTATTTTCAGCTCACTTGTCCCTTTTTCAATTTCTTGTCTGGCCCAAAACAAGAAGTCTATTGGAGGTCCGGATAAATGACGGTGGTGGTGCTTGAATCAACGAAGAAACAATTATTGAGCAAATTGAAAGATCACAGACAGAATGGGAGCCGGTACTTGAATGCTTTTGATCTTATATGCCACAAGACTGTGACGAGCAAGCATGATTAAAGTCCAGACCTATTGTCTACACAGATGTCGTCATAAAATATACCACAGAAAAAAAGAGTGTATGCACATGAGATGGAAGCATCAAGCACGTGGTCGTAGTCTCATTGAGCTGCAAAAGGTCCAATTTGCGGTGTATGTATTAGGATGTCCAAATCACATACATGGCTTCTAATTGAGGTATCTCTCTCAAAAAAAAAAAAAAATTGAGATATCAGGTTAGGTACTACGTTGTTGGGGCCCTCCGTTTGACCATGTAATTGGGTTTTTTTCATGACAAATTTTCTTTGCCTTGGCCCCTCAGTCCTCAGGATCTGGGAAGAAGAGGAGAAAACATCATCATCATCATCATCATCATCATCATCATCATAATAATAATAATAATAATAATAATAATAATATCTTGTCAATGATCCTTATTTAAATGGAAACATGTATATAGCCGGTGTATTGAAAGTCCAAATTCATATTCAAACTATCTTAACATCATGTTTACTTGAAGTGAAATAAATTCTTATTCAAAGCGAAATAAATTTAAAAAATGTTGAGAAAACCGATAAGATGGTATTAACCTATTATTAAGTCTTCCATACAATCCAGTAGAGCAACATGAACTCTTAAATATTATTATTTCATGAACAGTTTGGTTATCTCGGTGAAATAATTTCTGTTTCATACGAAATTCGGTTCTAGATTATGGGGATATCCCCTCCCGGAACGCGCCTCATTGGTACCGTGGGAATAGAAAAGACTACTAGTTACTTGATGTCATTATGTCATGCATGATTCATTGACCTCCCAATTCCCAAATATATAAAAAAAAATGCAACACTCTGGTTAGGTACTCCAAATGCCATGAATTAGATTGACATTTAATGCTAATCTAGTATGAGTTGTAAGCATATCATGAAAATTGAATGCTTCAGATGTAATTGATACAGACACAAATTACTACCACCTCACTCCTCCGGGTTGTTTATAAATACAGGTACGGCTAATCAGTGCAGCAGTGATTAGGACTCGCCATAAATCTAGCAAAAAAAATATTTAAATTAGATTAAGTAGATATCAGAGCACTAGGAAGATGTTTCCAATTTCAAATTTCGTAGGTGCATTTTCATAGAAAAGGCAAAAGACAAATGTTTATTAAATTTTTTAATTTATGTGTTGGGAAGAATGACTATTGAACTGAGTTAAGATCGGTGGCAGGACATAAATACTTCAATTGAAAGTAACCAGGACAGCACGGCTAAAATTAATTGATTCATGGATGTGTTTTCTTCTATTGTATAGTACAGTACTGGTTTTAGCCTTTAGCTGGCCTTATTCAATCGATTAATAAATGAGCACAGACCATCTTGACTTTTTGTGACTTGAAAAGTTTCATAGAACTTTTGTTTCTATGCCAGATTCTCTCAACAAAATTTACAGCTAATGGACCTCTTTATTTGCATGTAATTTGTTTTTCCTTTATCTCAAATAACTTTTTCGTAATTATAGAAACCATGAATTTTGTTCGACATATCTTTTTTTGAGTTAATCTGTTTGACATATCAAAGGACATAATGTTGTTGAAATATATTGCGAGGCGGACTAAGGCCGTTAACATATGCTGTCTAAAATGATTTTTGTACTAGGCCTAAAGGCCCAATAAATCTGGCTTCACAAACCCATTCAAACAAAGAAGAACTGTTTAAAGCAGGAAGGAAGTATTGAGTATTTGAGTCATTGAGTGGGAAGTTAGGAATAGTGCTCTAGAGATCGACTGTTTCAGAGGCTTGGCAGAAGCTTTTCCAGTACAATGAGCCATTTTGTATTTTTGTTGGAGAAGTCAAAGGACGTGTAATTATAGCTGTCTAACGTGGTGAAATGGCACGGAACAGTTCGTTCCGTTTGCCGTTTCGTTAAAAAAACGGTATGACATTTCATTTCGTTAACCGTTCCATTTAGAAAACGAAAAATGATTCAGTGCCACCATTCGTTTCACTTAGAAATTACATGTATTTTTGTTGAAAACGAAGCGGAACAGTTCGAAACGGCACAATTCCGTGTTTCGTTTGCCGTTCGGTTATTAAAACACAACATTTTCCTCTGCCACTAACCGTTTCGTTAGTGTTTCACATCACGGCAAACTGCATAACAGCTGCCGTTGACAGGCCTACGTGTAATATCTTAGCTTTTGTTGGTGACTTGGTGTCCTATGTACCTATGGTCAAAGCATTACTGGCATGTCTCCTCCACTTATTGCCTTACTAGTATGTCTCAGAGTAGCTAGAGGCTTCGCCTTGATCAATATGTACCAGAATGATTTGATAACTCTAACGGGTTAGATAGAGTGTTCTCCTTGATTAATATGTACCAGAATGATTTGAGCCCTGATCTTACTCAATCGAGAACGGGATTGCTTTAAGTCTATCCCTGCTTAACCTAATTTCTTCCTGAGTACTATATATATTGTCATTCAATAGCTTCAATTTACTTTGGTTCTGCAATTGGACAACATGTAAGCCATGGCTACCGCTACTTGTGAAACGGTTCAAAGAGTCAGATATACCTTTTAAGTACCATCGGATCAACATATGAAGTTCAACTAAAAGATATATATGCCTGAAACTAGCTTGATGTACTCATTAAATACTAGTTACCAGATTAAAAAAAAAAAAAAATCCAATTTCAATTTTTGGCAATCGAGCCCCAATGTATCATAACAAAGGACTGAATTCTGTAGCAAGTCCTCAATGCGACACCATTTTTTCCTAAATTGATCTAGAATCAAATTCTGTAAGTAAGCCCCGATCTATCTTGCACTGCCCTTAAGTTGACCTAGATTTGTCTTTGTGCTATACTGGGTTCAGAATATGCCATGGAGAAATGGAATAGAAAAGAACAGGCAAGAAGTTGGGAAACAGTAGATAAAACTAGATAATGAAAGACACTGTTTGGTACATATGTCTAGGCAAATGAAGTACCTAAAGTGAGAATGTTGCGGAGTGTAATTTCTCTTCCAGTGCCATTGCATACACAATCTGGTCTGCTAAATCCCTATATAGAATTAAAGCAGTAGAAAAGCTAGAAAAATCTAGTGAACGAAATAAAATTATATATACATCTTGCTCTATTATATGAAAAATATGGTTTTAACATGTTAAAGTGTTAGGGTGAGGCGAAGTTCTAATACAACATAAGTTTTGTGCTTGCTTTCATAGGAGAGAAGGGGGAAACAAATGTAACTATATCTTTTGAGTCTATGCGCGGTGTGCCTCTGCTACTAAATTAAAAATGAAATAATACCATATGTAGTGTTACCTACTTCAGGCAGTGCTGCAATGCTAATATCTTCCTGTCAGGCCTTAACATTGGTAAAAAACCTGAATAAAAAGGGAATTAGATAAAACCATAGTAAAAATTAACTAAGCAAGCCATTGTAATTTTATTACACACTTAATATTATGTCATACAAACAGAAATAAAAATCAAAACAAATTTGTGTTTTTGCACATAAAGATGGCTTAGCATCCACACATCATTACATGCCGTTTTAAGTCGCGAGTTCTTTATTTTTTCGGAGCAAAAGCAAAACAGACATTATTACACACATAATTTTTGATAAACCCGGAAAGGCATATCACAAATAATGATACGTTTGTAAGATATTCCATCTAGCGGCGGAAGCTTCGGACCTGACATGGCGTCTCTCCATTTTCATCTCTAAGCTTCACAATTGTGTAGACAGCTGATCCAAGCAGTGCACCAGCAGTAGGTGCCACTAGATATATCCAGATTTGCCTGTAATTTCCAGCTGCTACAGCAGGGCCTAGTGTTCGCACTGGGTTCATCGATCCTCCTGTCGATGGCCTGTGTGTAAAAAACATGGTATAATTTAAGAACCTTATTAGTATGTAAACTTAAACTGACGTGAGAGTTAAAAGAAAAAAACTTCATTCATCTTTATATCTTACCCTGCAACTAGAATGTTAAGCATGACAGCAGCCCCAACTGCTATCCCAGCCAACTCCCCCACCTGTTACACGAGAAGCCGTCATTTGGAAAAAGGTATTCAGAGATTAAAAGAAGGTAACTTATGCAGAAATTCTCATAAGAGTTTCACACATACAGCTCTAGTATCAGTGGCCACGGCTGTCACAACAAATAGCAGGTTGAAGGTAATAATGAACTCGATGAAAAATGCTTGTGCTGTGGTGACTGATGGCACCGTCACTCCGCCAGACAGAAACGGGTGAAATACACCTTTCAGAGCAAATGATGCACAGATAGAGGCTGACACCTGGGCAGTGATATAGGCTGGCACGTGGGCCCATGGGAAATGCCGAAATGCAGCAAAGGCCAAAGTGAGGGACGGGTTGAGGTGAGCCCCAGAGATGTGGCCAGTGGAGAGGATTACTATCATCACTGCCAGACCGGCACAACCTGCATTGCCGATCAAGGTTTCGGCACCATTGTACTTCTGATTAACAATCGGAGCAGCTGTTGCAAAGAAGATGAGGATGAATGTGCCGACAAACTCAGCTCCTAGCTGTTAGTTTCAATTTTGAGATAACTGGAATTAAATTGGGACGATATGCTAAATACAATAAATGTTTAATTAATGCAAATGCGTAATCAATTAATTGTGGATTATTTATTGATATAAATGAGGACAAGATGTACGTGTACAATTTTTAATTTAATACTGCTCGATTGCATCAAGCCAAAATTGCATTTATCTGCCCTGTTCTATCAAGCAGGAGTTTAATATCTTGAGATTTGTTTGGTTGGTTTCTTTTTATTCAAGTCTGAATTCTCTACTCAAGAAGTTTTGGTCTGGAAACTGCTCAAAATTGCAAATCCAAGATCTCAACTAAATTAAGTATACTTCCTTTCTTTTCTTTTCTTTTTTTAATTTTGGGTAGGAACTGTAAGAAAATTCTGAAAATAATATATAAGGGCTATCAAGCATAATAAATCCTTTCGGCAAAAAAAAAAAAATGAAAACAAATGGAAAGAAAAAGGGAAATAAAAGAATGTAGAAACTAACAAATTTCAATAATGTAATTTGATTATTATATTGTAATATGACTTCATACTTCTTTTTAATCTTTACATTTGATTTTGAGGGCTGTAATGACCACACCAAATAGAACATTGCACCAAAACCACTAACTTACTACCCACTTAAAAAGAGCCGACTATAACAAAACAGCAAGTTACTTTAAAAAAAAAAAAAAAAAAAAAACACTGCCAGTGCCACTATTCCACTAACTACGTTGCTTTTCAAAAGTGACTCTGGTTATGCTAACGAGTAAATAGTTTCTTTTTACCAATAAAAGGTTGGTTTTAATATGAGCCGCAGATGGCAACTCAAAGGTAGAATAGACGTATAGAAGTGATTTTGAAGTCAACTTTGGTTTTGGAAGTATGTTTGCAACTTTTCTCTGGTTCAAACATACTGTCATTTCTCATTTCATTATCACGTCTATTACTATTACTATTTTATTTGGAAAGTGACTATCATATCTATTATTAGTCCACGTTTGTTTATAGACAAAAGCACAAACGTACTATATCTCCTAGGCTAGCAGATAGCGACACCTCCTTTGCCCCTCTTTTCTTCTCTTTTTCGCTTTTAAGCATTGCTTGGGTAATCAGGATGCCTCGTACTATCATAGAACAAATCACTGTAGAAGCGTAATTTATTTCCTTTAGTAAGCCTTCTTTTTAAAAAAAAAAAATTATTATAGAGATTGTCTCTGCCTCTTTTCTATTGAGAAATGAGAAAGACCCACAAAACAACATCAATTCAGTTACGAAATTAATTCTAAACACACTGTACGACCCAACTGACTAAGGCACTGGTACCCCTCATCTAACCGGTACCTGTGTCCTTGTCATTCATTGTACTTCCAAATTTGGATATTGTGCGAGGCTCGGAAATTTTGCTTAAACATTTATTTTAAGATTTTTTTTTGAGCTAAATTTGTTTTAGAAACCTACTGAATAATGGGAATATTCCAATTCACCAGTTAAAACATTTCTTTTAGTTTTATTGGAAAACGTCCGTTTACTACATAATAATTCATGATTTATTAAGTATCACAAATCAATGAGTACCTGCATGTACTTTTGGATATTAGAAGAAAGCATCTCGATCAATCAAAGAGATAAGGTCAAAACGCCACGCCATCTAATATGATCACTTCAAATTATCAAGAAACGTACATTGCAATAATGATACATATATTAATATTTGTTATTTGGAAGATAGCATTTTACTTGGAACCTTGTGAATACGAATATATATATATAAAATCCTTTAGAAACTCATATGACTAGGGGTGCAAAATGAGCCAAAACCTTCAAAGCTCAAGCTACATATGATAACGTATGATAATATATCTTTTAATTGTACTTGAAATATATATTATATTTATTTGCTTCCTAAAATAGTTTTAAGTTCATAACCGTGCCTAAGGAAATCAAATTTTTGTGGGTCCCAACAGTCGGTGACTAGCCAATGCCTTTTTTTAAAAAAAATTTAAATGCGTCAGCATGACACATGAGTTGGAAACAAAAAAAAGTTTTGTAATTGGACGCAGTTTGACTAGGTATGGATGATAAGTGGGGTCCATATGAGGCCGACCTAGGCTGGCCAGTCTCCAATTTTTTTTTTTTTTTCGAATAATAGCTAGTCTCCAATTGGTTCTATTTATTATCTACTACTGGATACCGACCCACGTGCGTGGGGTCCTCTGAATAGAAGATGTGCAATTGTGCATAAATTAGTTTCACACTAATTTTACCGCAGATCAAAGCTTCAATAGTTTATCTCTCAAAAGAAAAAAAAAATTGAAGTCTCATTTTTCATTTTTTGAGTGTATGTTTTTAAGTCTCATTTGGAAAATCAGTTCCTTTTTACGTTTCAATTATTTATTTATTTAATTTGTTTTAAGGTGCTATTTTGTTTTAACCTATTTGGTTCAAGTACCTCAATTATACCTCTAGTCTTAAATATTTTTTGAAACTTCAATAACTCATAATCTAAAAATATAATATAAAAATGATAGTGGTAGATATGATTATATCATTTTTGTACACGCACATAAAAAGTTATAACATTCTATTTGGCATCAAGAGTTTGTAAAAATCATTCAATATAGAACGACGTTTTTAAGTTCATAATTATCGAAATCAAATTTTATGAAGAACCATTTTTTAGTTTACCAGAAAATAACAATGCACCTTGAATAAAAAATTGCGGCCGGAAGTCCTTTATGAGATATTTAATTTAAATAATAGTTGAATGGCATGACCCAATTGAATCATACCGAACATGAGACTTAAATATTGTAGTCTTAATTAGATAATTTTGTTACTGAATGAGATTATCTAAGAAATGTAGTTTTCAAAACATTAACAAGATGATGCTTCCATACGGGAAAAAAAAAATGCAAGGAAGATGGTCTTATAAATTCCAGGCACAGAATTTCCTCTCAAAATTTATTAAAAAAAATGAATATTGCTATTTTTTTTTTTGGGAATCTTATAAATGCAAGGAAGATGAAGCTTCTAAACGATTCACTGTCAATAGCATCCAATTAATCACTAACTAATAAATAACTCGCTGTTTGCTTTTCAATTAATGAAAAGCGGTGGGAATCCACTTATTTCAATAAATAAATAAATAAATCGCTACGTACATTCCAAACTATATAATATTTAACACACAATGTGGCATATTCTTTTTATTCATGATCTGTTCTCCAGTGAAAAACTTCCGACAAAAAAATTTGTCTCCTGTATTTAATTTTACGGAGGCAGGTTCTAAAAATTATTCTGAATTTTTTTTATATATATGCTAGTTGCTATCTAGAGAGAGTTATTCTGATTTCTACCTTTGATTTTCCATTAATGCCTTCCACATATATTTTAATATAAACGTTAAATCAAACGTACAAGTTGAAAGGTAATTAGTAGAAGAAGGCGGGAACAAAAAATGTTAATAGCGCGTTGACTATATTTATATCTTAGGGTATCTCCAAAATGTTCGAGTTTTAGTGATCTAAAGAGATATTTAGGGAAAAGTGCAGTGTACATACATATAATGCGAATTAAAAATTTCAAACCAAGAAGAATCGTATTAAGCTGTTACTTTATTTTTCAGAGCTAATAACCTGATGATAAGTCATGTGCCGAACCCGAAAACCCTTTCTGCGGAACTATTATTTTTTCTCTGTTTTAATTTTATTTATTTTTAACTTCTTTTATTATCTTTTTTTATGAATTCCCCTAGGCCCTTACAAAATTTTAATTAAATTAGTTAAATGAGAGGATAAAGGATTGCAGAGTAATAGCTTCAGTTCTCTCTAAGTTAGAGGGTGCGTACGTAATGCTCATAAAATCAGGTGCATAAAATAATAATGAAAACCAATGCATTAATAAGTTATAAATAGTGGGTCATAGAGGATAATGCATTGTGAGCATTTAGAATGTATTGTTGATTCATAACAAAATTCGGTAATTTGTAATTAAAAAATGCAAAAAAGCAAAGTCATGACAACATATCAACAGTAACAAAATTTGGGTACCAAAATGAGAATTTTATAACGTAAATCAATAGTACGTGATCTTAATTACGATAAATTACCATCACATCGCTTGCCTTAAAACTAGGTATACATTACAAACAATAATATAAGAGTATATATATTTTTAATATGTTTGTTTTTAAAATGGTTATTGCTTAATAAAAAAATAGGTGAGAAATAAAAGTCAGTTATAAATAATTAGGCTTAATGTGATTTAGGATAACTATGTGATCAAACTATACCAACCATCAAATTTAAAGCTAAAATTCAACAATATTATCGTGTCTGTTCTCACTGTAAGCAGTGGTTAAAAATCAATGGCTAGAATTTGCTTAGGACCTTTGTAAGTGCTAGCTAATTTCACTATCAATAATTTTTTTTATGGACAGACTGCGATCATGCTGGCATATTAGTTACCTACCACATGAAATGCTGTACCTTACGCCGCAAATAAAATCAAGATTAAAACTAAAGCATTAATTGAAAAATAGAAAAGCGTACCTTGCTATCTCGAAAAAAATAAAAATAAAGGTCATTATTAAAAAGTCATACACATCTAAAGCTAGGACTGTCAAAGATTTGTGATATATTAGTATACTAGTAGCTAACTTCCAAAAATTTCCTAGTGAGTGACAAGAATTAATTTAAAGGTTTCGCAAACCTGAAACATTTACATACTATTTTCATGTTTCATGTTGCAACAAAATCACGCATATTGCATATATATAGTAAAGGTAGATGTTACCTTGCGTGCGAGAGAGATGTCAGGTAATTTGGGCATCTCGGTAAAGCACTGAGGCGACGCCCAAGACTCCAAAGGCATGCATTTGTTGCACCTAGGCATTGACTTCCTATCATACGACAATGAGTCCACGCGTGCCGCATTGAATAGTGGTGCTCCCGGCGTGCCAGGTGTTGCCGGCGCTGACACATTCGGCGTACCAGTCTCCATGAGTGGTATTGCTTTCTGTTGCTTTTTTTTTTCTTACTTCAACTCCCTTTCTCTTTTTTTTTTTTTTGGGGGGGGGGTTTTTAAGAAGGCAATCAGGGATTAAGAAAGAGACAAAATTACATGATTTTTTGGTTTTTATAAAGGTATTGCTATAAGAATGGTATGGTTTTATCCAGGACTAGTAGACGGGTATCTAGCTTGAAGCCTTTAGAAGTTGTAGCATTGATTCATTTTTACCTTTTTTCTTTATTTTTTTTATTTTTTCTGGTAGAGGATTGGATGGACTAAGGTCTGAACTTACATATTTTGAAGATTTTTATAAATGTACTTTTAAGGTATAATGATAGGAGGGAAATCCAGCCTAATTAAACAAGACTACTAGATTTATATGAAAAAAAATTTTGGTTGAATTTTCAGTTGTTTTTTTTTTTTGGAGATTTTTTTATTTGGATCTGGATGAAGAATGGAACAACTTACATACTTGGGAGGTTTTTTTGAAGGTTTTGTTAAGGAATAACAAGAGAAGAGAATAAACCCAGATTGAACAAAACAAGCGTCTCAAAAAGAGCAAGAGGAGATTTGTGTCATGAAACAAGAAATGGAAAACTGGAAATCAAGGAGAGAAACGCACACGAAAGAGAGAGAATTAGAGGAGAGAAAGAGAGTCAGACACTGGGGTTTGTTGCAAAGAAGCAGAGGAGGAGAGAGTGTATATTTATGGAGGAATGAAAAAGGTCAAAGACCTCCAAATATACAACTAAGGGAACCGAGGCTTTTACTAACCCGCGTATAATTTGCATTAAAATATTATATGAACTTACTAAAGTGCCCTCATGTACTATTATTATAGAACAATAATGTGGTGGCATCTCCGTCCCGGTTCATGTGGAATATTGTGTGAGACAGTGAGAGAAGTATAGAGAAACTAGCCAGTTTGGTTGGTGTGTAGCGTGAACAGGGCAATATGGTACAAGAAAAGAACCTCAATTAATGATTTTGCTTAGTATAATACTAGCTTAGAAGGTACCTTGTACCAACTAAAGTGATCTCAAGCAGCAAAAGTGTATGAATGAAAACTTTTAGAGTGCATAATAATATACACTAATCAATCGATCTAACTGTCCATACAAGATTATACCTTCTTATTTATTAATCATATAAAAAAGATTATTTAACTGTTAAATAAAATTATATAGTAGTATACTATCGCTTAACAATTATATATAGATTATACATACACACACATTCATAGATAGATAATTATTATAAAAGATGTGCAGAACAGCGGACAATGGGGAATGGACTCTCAGTTGTACTCGTTTAGGATTAAATTCGAGATCTACTAAGCCAACAGCAAAAAACTATTCAGCTGAGAAATGCATGTAATAGTCGATCTCGCATTTCTAGAATTTATTTGTATAGTAAGGATAAAAAGGACATGATTCCTTGACAATATGCTAACTTGATTTGTATTAGTAATTTTGGAAACTTGATCTATTTCGGATCAAGTTGACTTTTAGACAAAGCATGCCTAGGATTATTTTTTAATTTTTTTAAAATCTTAACTCTTCTGTACAGTTTTTTACTTTTTCTTTTTTAATTACTTTATGCTTGTAATTATTTTTTATTAATAAAATTTGTTGGTGTGATGATTGCCACCTGATCCTCGAAAAAAGAAATCAGACGTTCGAAACCTGATCTAAGTTTCATTTTGAAATGCAATATTCAAAACAAGTTTTACTATTCACCAAAAGAGCTAAATTTTATAACAACCCAGATGTAACTATTTCTATAATTTTTTTGAGGTTTTTTAATTTTCTTGAATTAATTTGAGGTAATATTGTCAGGTTAATCAATTTTTTTTAATAGTGAGAAATGATCTAAAAAATCGATCTGTTCACACACGCGCGCACACACAGAGGAGATCCAAAGAAACATTAGCATCTTAATCATCTGGCATTTAAAATTATCAATGAAGTGCATACGGAGAGAATTATTAATGGAGCATTTCTATTATTCTGCGTAAGCAGTGTAGTGGAACATTACCTTTCTCCTAACAGATTCTTTTCTTGATAGAATTGTTAGTACAATTTCATTTGCTACTTACAAAAAATGGTTTGGACTGTACTTATTAAAAAAAAAAATTTTATCCTACTTAAGATAGAATTTTCTAAAGCATGATGACATTCCTACGAGTTGTTGTAGCTATGAAGTTCACATCATCACATGGGACAATTCTTTTAATTAAAACATGGATGGCTAAGTCAAACTTTTGGGCTTTATGTAATATATTTTTTTTCAAATATCCAAGCCTAGTTTACGGAGCGGTTGTGTTTTTCTCCACATTGAAGTCACATTACCAATATTTGGATTTTAAGTGGGAGAGGCTTGATGGGAACTTGCGATAAAAAAAAATTCGTAGATGTACTGTATGCAGTGGTTTTATATCTTTGTACCCTATTTTTTGACTTAGCATTGGTCACTTTATTTTGAAAGAAACGTCATGCAGTAATTTTCATTTAAAAGCAGAAACTAAGTGCGGATATAACAAATGCTAAAATGAAACCAAGCAACTACTCTAAAATGGTTGGAATCTAATATACCAAGATCCGGTACCAGTCTAGCCGGACAAAGGATACCCTACCTGACATAGTACCAAACTGAATAACATTTTACCCAATAATAGTTTCCCATCTACCATACAATCTCCAAACATGAAGTACATGACACCAAGTTTAAGCAGCAAATTCATTCAAGCAATCAAATGTAATATATTCTAGAATTAAGAAGAGCAACAGCGACAAGTAATTAATGTTCCTGACAACATAAGAAGGGATGATCTGCAAAGGCTGAGATTGCGCTTCTCTTGCCAGGGGCCAGCTGTTATACTGATCGCATATCCTGGTTCAATTCTCTACTATTGTTAACATTATAATTATATTTTTTTGCTTATGTAGATACTTATTGTAAATTAATTTTTGTTCTCAAAACCTACATTAAAATCCAATTCAGAAGTTAAATTTGTGAATATTATATATATATATATATATATAGAGTTTTGCTATGGTGAGTCGCGACTCACGAGAGGGTCTATGAGTCGGGCTCAAAACTCCTAGATCTTGTTCAAAATGACCGATCCAAATAGTCCAATACGATCTCCCTATTGAAATCTCCATGCAGACTAAATTTTATATTTTTTCGAAATTTTTAAGTATTTTTTTCGGATTTTTAAAAACTGCTTTTTTTGAACGGTTCAGAACTAATTAGATTAACAATTTTCTAAAATCTCAAAAAAATACTTAAAAATTTCAAAAAAATATAAAATTTGGTCTGCATGGAGATTAGAATAGGAAGATCATATTTGACGGTTTGGATCGGTCATTTTGAACAAGATCTAGGAATTTTGAGTCCGACTCACAGACCCTTTGGTGAGTCGCGACTCACCATAGCAAAACTCTATATATATATATCCATTCTTTAAGTATGATGTATATCACTTCTCCTCGAGTTCCTTGCTTAACACTTGATAATTATTAACTCTGTAATATAAGACATTTTATTTTTTGGATAAAATTTGTTGGTTTGGCAATCGCCAACCAACCTTAAAAAATAATAATAATAAAAAAAAGTTACTTGGTTATTTATTAAAAAGTCATATGTACTAAATCCTAAACCTTTTAATAGATGGCTAAGCAATATAAAAGCAGATAAAATTTGATGAGCACTATGCCTAATTGACTGAAATTACATCTGTTCAAAACACTGTAGATGCACGCTTCCGATCCTTGTCTTTTTCAAGTTACTGGTCTGAGCATAATTCTTGGCACAAAAACATTGCCTTCTTCAGGTACCTTTTTAAATGCTTTCCCAGAAGAGTACATAGGCTTATTTAGCATCCTCGCACGTCCAAAAAGACTATATCAGAGATCTTACTTTTTTCTATTTTTATTATTGATTCTTGTCGACTAAGATTTTACGATTTTTATATTAATACAATTCAATTAATAGTTGAAGTGGTAAGCTATGAAAGCAGATTAAGGGCTGAGTAATCGCAATTGTGGATCATGTCATCAGGCAGCTTGCAAATTAGTGCTAAGCACTGACACATACTGGTACTGGGCTGGTATGGTTTGGGATTTCTTACGACTGTACCCAAACGGTTCTCTGAGTATGGGTACTGTTTTTTTTTTTTGTTTACTTCGAATGTTGTAAATAGTACTTTTCTTATTAATAAAAATCTGGTGTGGTGTTCCGCTACCCAGCTTCAAAAAAAAAAAAAAAAATGAAATTAAGAAATTTTGGATTCATACTCCAATAGAATAAAATGAATTGATAAATGAATTTATAAATCATCTTCACTACTAAAGGATTTCCAATAAGCAAAGAAGAGTTTCTAAATTTCATCCAAATCAGTGATAATGTGGGTTTCTATTTGAAATTATCCACGCCTTTAAAACAGAACTCAATTATGCAAATATGATCTGTTCAATTTAAAACATACAATAACCAATTTTCATGTCTACTACTATGCTAAAGAATTCATGTTAAGCGTAATTAAGAGGAATCAAATATTTAAGGGGCTTAAAACTGACTATGATCCTCTTCTGCACATTATTCCTTTTTGCGTTATTAAAATTTCAGCTTCCCTTTTTACACAATCAACCTACTATAGAACAAAAGAATAAATTCCAAAAGTCACCCAAAAAAAAAACAAATAATTGTCAAAAGTAGGACCTCGTAAGAAACAAGTGGCATTATTTGATCGACCTAATCTTCAAGGCTGGCACAGAAGAGAATCTCATTACGTGGCCTGTAGGCTGTAGGTTCCCTCATCGTACCATCTCGTCTTGTGACTAAGAAATATAGATACACTTTTCTTTTTAATTAGTTAGAGAAAATTTTCTTAGGATAAGAACTTTGTTTGTCCGCTAGTCAATTCATAATTAGTTCCTTTTCTAATCTCTAGCATGTATTTTGAGTAAAATACAACCTAGAATAATTTGTGTCATGGCAAAGTATATATTGCATCAGGTGCAACTAAAAAAGCAGCAGCCAGACCTAAGACCCAATAATGGTAATACGGTCGACAACCTTAATTAGAGGATTCAGGATTAAATTTTAGTCAGAATTGAACTAGAGCTTCAAATTAAAAAGAAATGTGTGCTTTCTACGAACTTAATTGTATGTCTCAGAAAGGAAAAGAAATATAAATACAGCAACTAAAACAAAATGATAACTGTGCAGAACATAAATTACCAAATAAATACAGCAACTAAAATAAATTGGTGCATTGTCATCAATAAACCTTGTCTGCAATATTTACCAGATTTTATGTGAATATGACATAGTTTTTTCAAGAATCAAGATTTTTGTTATATTTTTTCTATTCAAATTTGGGATCTGGTAAAGATACTAGCGTGTACTGGTACGTTGAACACTGGTAAGTGGTAATTACACTTGTACCAGTTGGTGCCTGGGCTACAAAACAAATTTGGCCATTCTCTGGACATCCGCTGTCATCTCGTTGTACGCTTCCGCTTCATAAAATGTTTTTTTTCCATGTGTTGTTTCTCATGCATTATTGCATGCGACCAAGACATCAAATCCCAATTCTTATATAGCGTGTACAACACATCCGAGTTAAATTCACAAACGGACCCCACAGAAATTAAGAAAAAGAAAAGGGAATGAAATGAAACGAACATGCTACATTAAAACTTATAGTACCCCAATCCAATTGCAAATGGAATTTTTTTATGTATGAACTGAACAGTGCCTTTTTTGATGATTTAACATCAATCATCACAAAGTAAACAAATACGATTCCTGAATTAATTTACAATTATATAGGTTAGTTCAAAAGAAGTTTACGTCAGCACATGGCGACTCAATAATTTAAAGAGAGAGTTTACATCACCAAAGAGATTTACCCATATTTATTGTTGGAACTTCTATAAAAAAAAAAAGGCTAAATAGCTCAATTTCAGCATCAACATCCGTCTACTTAGATTTCCTTGGATTTACCTTTTGTACTAGAGAGAATTCAATACTCTCTTTTCTGTCTTGTGACTTATAAGCTGTATTGCATCTATTTGACGTGAATGATTTAAAGAGATGCTTGTAGCATAATAAACATACATACATGCAGGAGGGGATGGGGGTGCTTTTTCAAGGTTGTAGTTTTGCAAAATTATTCTTTTCCTTTTCTTTTTTGGTCTAGAAGTTTCTCTAAATTCTATGTTTGGAGAAAAGTGGACGAAGAGGCATGCTTGAGGGATACTCATGATAAGTCACATGCAGAGAACAAAGAAAGAAGAGTAAATTAAGGGGCTGAGATTTGTGGTCTCTCTTATTCCTTTAATTCTTTTACTTTCTTAATTTTGTTCAAAGTTGTTGTTTTATTATATTTTAACCTAGAACATGGTAGTGTGGTAGTCGGTTGATCTTTTCTTTCCCCAAGTGCTCACAGAATGATAGAGCTACATCAAGGCTAGTTGAGTAGTTGTTCCACTGTGCATGTAGCTTTGTCCTGTTTAAGCTATAAGTGCCTCTCTTTAATCATGAAAATTACTTTGAATTGATAAAAGAAAAGAAGAGGTAATAGTGATTGGCCATCTACAAATATTATGATTGTATTGTGTTTATTAGGTGCGTATTAGAAACGCATTTTCATGTGTATAAACAGTAACATTGCGTTGTTAGTGCAACAATCTGACCAGAGAAGCACTTGAATGTTACTAACTAAGAAAATTTACAATTATTTTGCTTCTTATTTTCTACATTTCTTAGGTTAGAAAGCACCGATCTGTAAAAATGTTTTTTTTTTTTCACTTTTCAACCAACCTATATATATTTCATTTTAGATAGTCGGTAGACCGAAAAGGGAAAAAAGGAAAATCTGATTGGGCCCATATAAATTTGTTATGACATACATTTCCTTTGGATTTATAAGAAAAGTTGCGGGTGGAGATCATTTGTGCTTTGAATGTATAATAACATTTGAGTGATTGACACTAATGCTATTGTTACCGAAATTTTAAATGCCAAATTTCAAATGCAATAATCAATCATACCAAGTGCATTAGAAAATAATAGACTTTGTGATTACCTTGATCAGAACTTCAACAAATAGTTTGGTATCCTTAAAAATCCAGGGTTTAATGAAATAATTAAAAAAATGATACCACTATATTTGCAAATGTAAGGGTTGAAACAAAGTTATTGAACTTCTTTAAATGCCACAAATAGGGCTGAAAACGGAAGCCCGTTTAACCGTTTTCAATTTCGTTTCGTCCGGACGAAACGGTTAACGAAACAATAAAACGATTTAGTTTGGTTGGACGAAATGGTTAACGAAACAATAAAACGGTTTCGTCCGTGTGTAAATCACGAAAATTTCGTTAATTTTGATCGTTTCGTTTAGACAAAATGATTAATGAAATTAAAAATTTATTTCGTCAACAAAACGAAATGGTTAACAAAACACTCTAGTTTCGTCACCGTTTTGCAGCCCTAGCCACAAACAGAGTTTGGCCAATAACGAGTTTTGAAGTCAGGTGCTGAACTGCTCATTATTTGACCTGTGACTACTTGGACTTTTAATAACACAAATTTATACATACAGAGATAATTCTGGACTTAGGATATTATGGGATTAAATGTCCAGTTTAAGGAAATGAAATATGAAATATAATTCAATATATACCACACGGAAGCTTATCTTGAGAATTTGTATTTTCTTTTTTACTTTTTTTTTTTACACCAAATGCTGGCACAATTCCTTCTTCAAACGTTTCATTGATGGATTTCAATCAGTATAACTGAGCGGCACAATTATTCTCTTGACAAATTTCCACTTAAAACCTATGGAAAATTGAGTACCATAAGTTAGCTTCACTTCTTTTTTTGAGGGTCAGGTGGCAAGTACCACAAGTTAGCTTCACTTCAAAGTGCTATAAACTTGTGTTCAAGTGTCTCACGTACTTGAAGACTGTCTAGTATACCTTGTGATCGTATATGACATATTTGGAAGGAAATAGAAGGCTAAACATGAACAAACGCAAAGGTGCGAGAGGATGCATCTCGTGTATGGTGCAGCTGCATTTAGCCCATGATGCGGCCTGCAAGTGCAACAAAAATTGGTATAAAATGCACAAAGCGGGCAGTGTCTGTTGCGGCTCGCATCCATATCTTGATGCAATTCATATAAACAATCAAGTGGTGTTTTTTTTTCACATGTTTGACTCAGTATTGATCCGATCCTCCCAAATTTTGTGCCCTGTTGGACTAACAGAATATATATGGAAATGAACAGGCCATAAAGAATAAGCAACAACCAGACTGAACATGCATCTTGCATGTTCATGAAATGAAATGCATGGCAATACATCATTTTGGTTGAACTGCAATTACACATTTAAGCGCATCCTGCATGATGTTACATTGTTACTGAATACACGTGAGAGTCTGTTTGTTTACGGAGATTTACTGGCATTCAGTTTAAAACATTTGGAAGACTAAACTTAGAATTAATTAATAATTTAATATTTTTGACTGAAATAGTTGAGCAGAATAATACAAATTGTCCCAACTTTAGAGTTGGAGATCATACTATTTGCTGAGGTGTAAAACTGGAAATTCGAGCTTAAAAGCACAAACTCCAGACACTTCATGAACCAAACAAGCTCAAAGTGAATGTGTTGTGTGGATGAAATTCAGAGTGGACCTTATAGTGTTATCAATGTCTTGATTGGGAATCAAAGATCGTTGACTAGGTTATTTGGCACAGAAGAAAGTGGGTGACAGAGGAGATATCCATTATTTTGGTTAAATTTCGTTAATACCCTTCTACTTTCTGATAATATGATATTCCACCTTCTCATGTTCAAAACGTGTATCAATTAACTCCTAAAATCAAACAAAAATCAAAAGGAAAAAGAAAAGTAAAAGGTGTTCAAGGAATGTACTGGGAATAAGCTAGCAGAAGCCAGCTAACTCAATTTATGACAAGGTTTTCTTGCCAATGATGAAAATTATATTTTCATATATAATTTCATTAACCATGGGATGAAAATAGCTAAATCCTCTCAAATCATTCCTGTAAGGTATCACTGGTATCAAACTCATGGAGATCCCACTCACGTTTTAGCGTAGAGGCTAGGTATGGATTTCTTGGCTGGGCAAAAATGATTAAATCTTAGCTAGCTGTTATTCTCAACAATCGAAAAGTTTTCAATGCACAAATTTGTAATCTGATAAGGCATCTATAGTAAAATGAAACATCAGATCTGAACACCTTTCCAAGATAGGCAAATATATTAATAATGAGTTTTGAAATATTTGAGGCCAGCACTAGCTGTTTCAAATTCGTATGATGATAATATTTTGTTTGGATCGGCCATTCCTCCTGCTCTGCCGCTAGTAAGGCTGGACTGAAACGCAAATTGACTGCTGATGTCATGGCAGCACTTCAGCCAAGGGGAAATTTGGGGGACAGCAAACTCCCGAGTGGCCGCACCCCTATCATTGACTTCTACATGCCGGCCTCAGCTAACTACACTAACGACCTTCGTTACCTGGACAAAGGAGTTGTCATTGACGGTCGCCTCAAGCCAGGGTGCTTCCAGACTGCCGGTATTCAAGCGGCTCTTCTCCTTTATGCCCCGTTTGCTGCCCCGTTCCCTGTTATCCACATGTCGGGGGAGCGCTACCTCCTCCTCCTCAATGCCGATGTCGATCGAGCTATGTTTCTAGCTGCTGTCCGCTCCAACTTAGAATCCCTTGGACTGGTGGTTTATCCCTGGAGCCCGGCTATTGAAACCTCGCCGGTGGAATACCGCTTTAAGGTCTGGATTGACCTCCTTCATATGCCAATCCAGGCTTGGAACAAGGAGCATCTCCTTCCGATGGTGGGGCAGTTTGGGCTGTTGCTAGAGCACACCCCTTTCTCCAATGTCCATAGCCTCGAACGCCTTCGAGTGCTAGTCGCTGTCCGCTACCTTGAAGATGTACCGGTGAACGGTCGTCTGTTCTTCGGTGGTTTAAAGAAGCCGATCCCACTATCCGTGCTTGGCTGGATTGAGGAACCGCTTACCATTAAGCCGCCACAAGACCCTACTCCTTCGTCGGATTACTTTTCGGCGCTAGAGAGACAGCTGAGATCTGCCCCACCTCCTACCTTTCCCTCTGCCGATCCCCACCCCCTCTCAAACACGGTTGAAATGGATTTTCAAGCTGCCTTCAAGGCTTGGGCTGCTCTCCCTGCATCGGAACAGAAGGATGGTCTCGCGAGGTACCTCCAGAGGTCACCTTTCTGGACTATGGCCAAGTACCAGGAGGAGCTGCGCCGCCTACCGCAGCCACAAGCACCCCTTCCGTTGGCTAAGGCCAGGGACCAACAGCTTCCCCTTGTTGACAACACGCTTGGCAACTTTGTTGCCCCACTAGATCCCTCCTCTTCCTCTTTGGCCACAGAAAATCAGGTTTTGGGTCAGATGGTCCCTGCTGCCAGCCAACTTTCTCCTCCTTCACCTTTGGGAGCTTGCCACGTCTCCCCTTCCTCTGAGCATCAGGACAATAGAGTACCTTCTCCCACCCCTTTGCACTCTGGAAGAGATAAAAGGGCTCAGGCCACGTGTCAAGAAACAGCTCCTCCTTTTGTCCCTCATGATTTGGTTCTGAGCCTTCACCCAAACCTGTTACCAACACCTACCAACCAGCAACCTAACCTCCTTCAAACCCAACCCACCTCTGCCAAACCGAAACCCTCCTCTACTAATCTGCAACCCGCATCCGCTAACCAAAAATCAGCCACCAATTACCAAAAAACCTTAACAGCCCACCCCTCTTCAGCCCGTCAAGCATACAGGCCTACGCCCTCCTCTTCTCCTGTCTGCTCTAGCCCACCTCTCCTCACCCAAGTTCAGCCCAAGGAAGCGGCCTCCACTACAAAGCCGCTCTCTTTAGCACGCTGCTACACCAGGAGATCAATCCGACTTGCCTCCCCTTCCTCTCCTCTGGATCCGGTGGTGCTGCCTGTAGTGGAAAGCTTCAGAAACTTTGGCCAGTCAGTCTCGCCGTCGGATAGGCGCAACCCTCGCTCCACCAAAAAGACCCTGTTCCCTTTGGGATCGCCTGACGGTGCCGCCTCAGGGTCCGTACCGTCTGAACCTCTTACTAATGCTGAACTGACTGGTGCAGCCGTCCCACCTGCCGTCCCCCAGGCCATTTCAGGCGGCGGCAGCACTGCTTCGCTGCGGCGCAGTGCACGGGCAGCAAAACCGGCGGTGCCACTAAAGGGCTTTGTAGTTGGAGTAAAGAAGAGAGCTCCGCGTACCCCTTTGGCTGCCTCTAAGAAAGCCATCCAGGCCGCCCTTAAGGAGGCAGGACTAAGCCGTGACATGGCATCTCTCTCTTCCGCCTCGGCCTCTCTCTCGACGGACGAGATGATGGCCCTCAAGTCTTACTGTGCAGTGATAGGATCAGACACTCAGCCTGCTGCCTCCCCCCCTCAGCCACCTCGGCCGGACGCCCTTAGCACTGCCCTGCCGGCTAACGGCTCCGTCCCTTCTGCCTCTGCAGAAGCTTCCGCCTAGTCCCGCTTGATTGGGCTGCTTCTCTTTTTGGTTTTTTTATTTTTCTTGTCTTTTTTAAAAAAAAAAAAAGACTTCTTGCTAGATTTATTATGTTATCTATGTTTCAGAACCTCTCTCTTTTTTGTTGGAATGTACGTGGTCTCTCTGACCCAAAAAAATGTGATTTAGTTAAGGATGCAGTGCGCTCTTCTAAGTGTGATATTCTGTGTTTACAAGAAACTAAATGGGACACTTGCGATTGTTTTCGAATTAGATCGATCTGCAGTTTTCGTTTTGATTCTTTCGCTGCTTTACCGGCTGTAGGTACTCGCGGGGGTGTTGTTTTGGTTTGGAACCAGCGTTTCGTTTGTGAACGAATCTACTCTTTGACCTATTCGATTACTGCTTTGTTACGTTTAGGTGATTTCTCTTTTTTAGTTACCTCTGTTTATGGGCCAGTTTTGGACTCACTGAAGCGAGTTTTCTTGCAAGAGCTTTCTTCGATTCAGCAGTTCGCTAATGTTCCCTGGATTATTCTAAGGGATTTCAACCTTTTACGGCATACTCAAGACTCTTCTAGCGGAGCTAGTTGTGTCAACAGCATGCTTCAGTTCAACTCTTTCATTGCGGCCTCCTCGTTATTCGAGGTTTCTTTAGTTGGGCGACATTTTACCTGGTCCAATAAGCGTCCTATTCCGACCCACTCAAAGCTAGATCGAGCCTTCCTCTCCCACCATTGGCTTCTCCTCCCTTTCTCCTTTAACCTTTCTGACCTACCGGCTACAACATCGGACCACGCCCCTCTTTTACTTTCTCTTAACAAACCCACTACTCGTAAAAAGAGACAGTTTAAGTTTGAATCCTTTTGGTTCCGTGTCCCTGAAATTGAGCTTGTTGTTTCACAAGCTTGGCAGTCAGCACAGAACTCCACAAACCAGGCACGCCTCCTTGTTAACAAATTTGCTTCAGTTCGTAAAGCTCTCGTGAGTTGGGCCAATATTAAGTTCGCCTACTCTAACAAGGCACTCTCAAGAACCAAGGTGATCATCCGTTTTCTTGATCTTCTTGAGGAATCCCGACAACTCTCAATCCAAGAGTTCGCTCTTCGCGCTACTCTTCGAGAACATGCCTACGTGCTAACTAACCTACAGGAAGAGAAGTGGAGACAGCGCAGCAGAATCAGGTGGTTGAAATTAGGAGACAAGAATACTAAATTCTTTCATGCTGTAGCCTCCTCCCGACGTGCGTTAAATACCATCTCATCCATCTCTCTGCCTTGGGGCACGGTAACGGAACAAGATGGTTTGAAGACGGGTTTGTTTGCCTACTACCACTCCATCCTTGGTATTCCGCCACCTCAACACCCGCCCTTTGACCTCACGGGTAAGGTGGGCCAACCTTTAGATTTAACAAGTATTGGTCTTCCTTTCACTGAACAAGAAGTTACGCGGGCAATTCATGATTTACCCTCTGAGAAGGCTCCTGGTCCAGATGGTTTTCCTATCGAATTTTTTAAAAAATTCTGGGGAATTATTGGAGCAGATATTATGTCGGCTTGTCACGCCTTCCAGCAGGGTAGTTTAAACCTCCGCAATCTCAATAAGGCAGCTATAACTCTTGTTCCGAAAAAGAGGGACCCTTCACATGCGGCTGATTACAGACCAATCAGTGTTATAAATTCTTTTGCTAAGATTTTAACTAAAGTCTTGGCAAATCGACTTCAGCCCTTTATGCCTGCTTTAGTGTCCCCATTTCAAACTGCCTTTACCAAAGGCAGATCGGTGATGGAATCCTTTATGATTACTAGGGAGTACCTCTCCTATTATCATAAACGTAGGATCCCCGCCATTATGTATAAGGTGGATTTTGCGAAGGCGTTTGACTCGGTTTCTTGGACCTTCCTTACGAACCTCCTTATAGAGCGTGGCTTTCCGCCGACCTGGATTTCTTGGCTGCTTGCTATTCTCAACTCTTCTTCTTCGGCGATCAGAGTAAACGGAGAATTGTCAGATTTTTTCTTCCACCGCAGGGGTCTCAGACAGGGTGACCCACTTTCACCTCTCCTCTTCAATCTGGTAGCGGACACCCTACAATCCTTCTTGCTCAATGCCTCATCCTTGACCTCCGGCCCAATCATTGTGCCCCCTCGAGCGCTACAATATGCAGATGACACCATAATTCTCTTGGAGGCGATCCCGAGAAATCTCGTCATTGTCAGAGAGATCCTTTCGAATTTTGCTAAGCTTACGGGCCTCCATATCAACGATGCGAAATGCCTCTTCGTGCCAGTTGCCATTCCTAACTCAACCCTACCGGATTACTCTTCTATTCTGAATTGTGCTCCGAAAGAGTTACCGGTCACCTACCTTGGCTTACCGCTTTCTATCCGCAGACTACGGAAGATTCATTTCAAGCCGTTGATTGATGCATTCCAAAGGAAGCTGGATGGGTGGAAGGCCAAATTCCTCTCCTCCGCAGGGCGCCTAACTCTTGTAAAATCAGTGCTCTCGGCTCTCCCACTACACTACATGCAGGTTTTCTATCTCCCTAGCTGGCTTGTCAAACACCTTGATGGTATCCGGAGAAGATTCTTTTGGAGAGGTAAAGATAAATGCTTAGGGGGCCATTGCTTGGTTAATTGGAGGAAATGTTGTTTGCCGAAGCGCTCCGGTGGACTAGGCATCATTGATCTTTCCCTGCAGAACCAAGCCCTTCTGCTTAGATGGTTATGGAAGCTAAAGGCAGAGCCTGCCTCTACTTGGGCCTCTACTATCATAGATCTCTATGGGACTTTGGACTTGCCCATTTTAGCTGCTAACTGCCTTGTGTCGCATGGACTAAGAGATATCCTGATCTTCAATGATTTCTTCTCCGCCTCAATCAACAACCACTCAAGCAACCAAGTTTTAGTGTGGCGATGGACACCCTCTGGGTCCTATACCACGTCCAGTGCTTACTCCATCCTTGCCGATCCGGGCTTAAGATGTGGGTACTACACTAAGCTTTGGAAAATGAAAGCACCTCCACGGGTTAAAATTTTCCTTTGGCTCCTTCTCTTGGATAGACTTCTCACACAACACAACCTCATTATCAGGAATTGGCCGGCAAATGATGGTTGTCCCTGCTGCCCAGGAAATGTGCAAGAGACGTCACTTCATCTTTTTCTTTTTTGTTCCTTTGCGAAAGCCATCTGGGACCTCGCTCAACAGCTTTTCAACCTGCCCGTCTTGCTCTTTCCAATGGACCTACAGGCCTTCTGGCTCCAAAATAGAGTTAACCTGGGCCCTGATTGGGACACCATTTGGGCTGCCGTTTCCTGGGCTATTTGGAAGGAACGTAACAACAGGATCTTCTCCAATTCGACCAAGCAGCCTCTGATCTTGATCAGAGAAATCCGGTCTCTTGTCTGCTCCTGGAAGGCCATGGCTTAGATCTCCGTTTTTATTTCTTTTTTATTTTTTCTTTGTGTATAGCTTGCATAGCTTCTCAGTTTTGTTTTTCTTTTAGCTTTTTGTTTAGTTTTGTTAGACTTTTGTTTAGTTTTCCTTCTACTTCTTATACTTGTAAAATTCCTTTTTTTTAATGAATTTCCTGTCGGCGTGGTTTTTTGCCGCCTGACCCTCAAAAAATATTTTGTTTGGATCGGCAAATGGGTTGCCGATCCAAACAAAAAAATTCGGCAATTTTTGTGACTTTATTTTTTTAATGCAAAATTTGCTTGTTAGCCCCCAAAATTTTTATTATTACAAAATATATAATTTGTGATTAGAAATTAAACATAATTAAAACATCTATTATAAAAATATAAGTATATAATTAAATTATGCATATTAAATACATAATATTGTATATGTTTATAATACTTATTTATACATATATATTATGTATCATATATTTTATATATTAAATACATATTATTGTATATAATTAAATTATGCATGTTGAATAGTTATACATATTATTGTATAAAATTAAAATATATGATATATAATATATATGTATAAAACTATTCAACATGCATAATTTAAGATATAAAAGATCTTTTATATATTTAATGTATGTATATTCAACATGTATGTATATTTAATGTATATAAAAAATCTTTTATATATTTATATTTACATTTAATGTATAACCAAAAAAAAATTATTGGACTATATTGTAAAAATAATAATTTTAGGGTCATTGGCGAAAATATTGAATATATTCGCCGATGACCCTAATATTATTATTTTTACAAAATAGTCCAATAAAAAATTTTTGTTATACATTAAATGTAGATATTAATATATAATTTTTTTTAATGTATAAATAAATATACATAGAAATATATGTACATTTTATGTACATATAATAATATGTATCATATATTTTAATTATTTACAATAATATGTATTTAATATATAAAATATATGATACATAATATATATATATGTATAAATTAGTATTATACACATATACAATATTATGTATTTAACATAAATAATTTAATTATATACTTATATTTCATTATAGAAGTTTCAATTATGTTTAATTACTAATCACTAATTATATGTTTTGTAATAATAAAAAAGTTGAGGGTTAAAAAGAAAAATTGCAAATAAAAAAAATAAAAGTTGGAAACGGCATTGAGGCATTGATAGCTTGGATGGTAGATTTACTTGGATCGGCATCCCAATTGCCGATCCAAGCAGTTTGCATTTTCGGCATTCCGAATGCCGATCCAACAACGTTATTTTTAAAATTTTGAATTTTTTTACAGTTATTATCGAAATTCGTGTAAACAGTAATGTTAGTTTTAATTTTTTCGGCTGTTTCTCATGGTTTCATCAAGGGTTGGCAGCAAACCAGGCAATGAAATTTCTGGGCCCAATTGCTGCCCCAAAAAGTACAGGACAAGTGTACATATGTCCTTTCTCAGCCTCTCAATTTTTACTCATTTCTGGACTGTGGGACCCACGACAACATGAAATGATAAAGTAGAGGTCACAATAATTGTAAATCATATTACTAACAAATACTTTTTTGCTAGGTCAACCATACATCTCATTGCATGTTATGTTCTTCAAGAAAGCCCGGAGCCCCATACATTCATTCACACGAATAATTTATTCTCTAGAGATCTGGATTCCATGTTTCATTTTCTATGGAACATGCCTTCTTTAAAATATTATCATCATACGAATTTGAAACATAAGATAACCTCCTGATAATAATAGACTCTAAAGCTGATCTAACTGTGCGTTCAGCTGCGTTCCCTAAACCAAAACAAAAAAAAAAACAAAAAACAAAAAAAAAACAAAGAAATGATAATTGTGTCATCTGCAGTTTTGTCATCGCTTGAACAAAATGAGCACGTAAATTGACATACAAAATAAGTTTTGTGATCCCTTGTTTAGATTTTTATATGCATATTATAAATACCTCAATTTCAAGCCAAAGGAGAACTGTAGAAATAATATTGCATCCCAGCCGTTCCTTCCTTCTGCTGCGCTTCATCTCAGCCCTTCGTTTCTTTCGTTGGGCTTGGTTGGTTTGGTCTACCTTCTCCGCGTGGGATGCTGATGAGCTGGCTGCGTTAGTTGGGGTTTTATGTTGCGATTTGTGTGAGGTCTTCTGTTCTTGCGGTGCTCTTTGCTGTGCGCATCTATTGGATCCGCCTTGCCTTTTCTGCGCGCGATACCGTTTTCTCTTCTGTGCTTTCTCCTTATTGGATCTGGCTTCCTTTTCTCCGCGCAATATCGCTTCCTCTCTTCTACTTTCTCTCATTCCGATGAGTACGACGGACTGTGGTGGCCTTACTGCCTGGTCTCGAAGAGTCTGGATCATGCTGTTGCGCTGCGACGGGCCATTCTACTTTCTCCTCTTCCTTTCTTGCTTGGTTGCTCTATTCCTTCCTCTATTCCTTCGGTATGTGCCTTTTTTTTTTTTTGCCTTTTATTTAATCCTTTTCATTCTGCTCTTTATCGGCTGTAGTTGATATTCTCTTTTCAATAGTTGGTTGCAGCAGGGGATTAAAACAAAGCAAAAGTGTTAAGATGTGGGTTTTTGGAGCAAATCCTATATTTTTCTTAGTTTTGAGGATCAATTATAATTGATGGCTTAATATTGTTCCATGTTCCTATTTGGTTTTCTGAGGTCAAATACTTCTTGACTATAAAGGTAATAAGCATGAATTTGGCCGAAGTCAGTCTCAAACTGCAGTAGTTTAGTATAAGGATAATGAGACGAGGCATTGTTCTAGCAAGCAGCTAAACATGTTTAAGTTATTTTATGTCTCATTAAAATGATATCAAAGATGACAATAGTACTGCTACATATAATATTTAATTCTATTTCTTATTATCTCTGATGAAATCAAATTATTGTGTTTGGTTGTATATGCTTTGGGTGACCAGAACCTTTTTTTTTCTCCTTTTTGCATTGAAATAATTCATGAAGTTGGCAATTTGGCAACATAAATTTTGTGTCAATTCTATCATAAATTTGTTCGATCTTAGCAGTTAGCATAATAAATTTTGGTGCATTCTAATGTGAACTAATTTTTACCATGTATTATAGTACAACTGTTATTGAGTGAGAAATTATAATGTCAGTTAAAATGGTGCCAAATTGAGACATGCTATGCACTGCTTGGTTCGAATTATAGCTTTTGCCTTTTATAGTTTTCTGTGATTATCTTCGTTGATTATGATTTTCTTTGTATTTTAAATTTCTTTTCAAAGATGAATTTTGTTCGGCTTCCTGTGATTTTCAAGGACGATTGCTCAGCTCCTTATGACTCTCAGAGAAGGTACATAGGGCATTGCTAATTACTTAATTTATATATTTAGGAATAGATTGAGGCAATGAAAAATATTGAGGCCAAAAAAGGTATTTTTTTATTTTGTTAATTTTATTTTCTTCTTCACTTTAGCTTTGCCTCTTCCTTCTTTTTCCTTCCAAACTTTCTGTCCAATTTGGTGTTTCCCTTCGATTTAGGCTTGATTTTTTTCTTCTCCTCCCACCTTTGTAGCTTGCACAGTTGGGAATTTGGGATTTGAGTGCTGCTACGGGTCTGCCCTAAGAAGAATGTCGATCCTATCTTGCTTTATTGTTTTCTCCCTTTCTTCTCAGGTAAGTTATGCTAACTTACCAGGAAAAAATATGACCATCACGCTCAAATGAAATACAAGCTTTGGCAGAAAATCTGGCATGTTAAAAAGAAAATGTACTAAAAATTGTTGTGCTGACTTTGCATCAGGACAAGCTTTAAATCGAGAATAACTACAGGCTATCAGTTTTTTTTTGTTTTGTTTTTGCTTTAGTTTCTCTTGGGCATATTTAAAACTTATTTGCGTGATTTACTGTGAGGCTATTACTGTCATTTACTGAAAGATATTGATCCTCTTCCAAGTTTTCTTTAGGTACCAGCTAAGTTTTAGTCCTGGTAATTAAAACTTATCCCTTCGAACTTGGCTAAACTGTTGAAGCTTGCTACTAATCCTCCTCCTTTGTTTACTATGTAGGCACGCATTTTGAAGCGATTGAATGGTAGTTTTCAAAAAATTTCTACATCTTATATTAGATAATTTTAGAAAATCTATTGGAAGCAGTTTCAATTGGGCAGTTTCTATTTGGTTCTGTTTAGTACCATATATCATTGAAAAAACAGTAAACTAAAACCTTACATATGAAAACAACTCTCTATTTTTACACAAGAAATGGCAATGAGGATAGAAAAGTTGAGGCACACAACTTGGGTTTTAACTTGATCTCTTACCATATTTGTGCTAAAGGACCTGCAGCTAATTGTATTTTCATTTTTATTTACCTGTATGTTTGTCTGGGTGAATGTTAACTTTGAATTTGAGAATGATGCAACCTGCAACCTGTTTGATAATTTATACTGGTGATATCTTTTGTATTTTACCGAAAGAGACAAAAAAGTATTTTTTTATTCTTAACTGAAATATACTGCTATTGGAATTTTCTTCCAACATATCAGTAACTAGAACATGAACCTAATAAATAATTCAAATCCCGATAATGATTATGATATAATGCAGAGATTCCTAGATACGCTACATGCATCGCAATACATCATGGTGCCACAGATGTGATCTGCCTAGAAATGATTTCATCTACTGGTATATGCTTACCTTGCCTTTCTTATCAGATACTGCTAAAAAAATAGCCAGCTTTACGTTTCGTCAATTCCATCTCTTTGTTTCAGGTATAAGCTTCTGCTTGAAGTGAAGGACCGAACCACCACAGTTGAGCTTACACCCCTCAAAAGAGTTGCCAAAGTAATTGCTGGTGTTGATATAATTGCCATGGTAAAAGCACATGAAATGACAAAAGATGATGCACCAAAAGAACTGTTAACGATTATTGGGAAGGCATACGATGGTCCGTGTAGACCTGGTAGCACCAGATGGTTTGCCCCTACTAGATATGGAGCCAGCAAATGACCTGCTAAGCCCGGTGAAGGAACTGCAGCAACACAAAGGTGCTTACTTTCGGATTTTTTTTTCAAATAAAAAAAATTTCATACCTAACTGTATATCGTGCTATTCTGTTCTGCATCTCTTCTTATTCTCTCTTTTTTTTCATAATATATTTTGAATACAGTGACAGATCTGCCACTGAACCCTCCTTGCCCAAATAGGATCAGACAGAACAGGCAACACCTGTTACAGGTCTTTCTACACCACCACCAGGCAAAACAGACAGTAGACCAGATTCTAAGAAGGAAGCAATCTATACAGATCAAACAAGGTTATTTTTCATGCCCTTACCTTACGAAGGAAATAACTTGTCATGGCCAGAAAATATCATCTCGAGTGCCGTTATGCAACAAGATCAATGACCTGTGCTAATGAAACAACCTCATTTGTGCTGTCATGATAAAACTACATCAAATTTTATACACTCCAGCAACTACTGCTTAGCAATAAACAGTATCTTTCAGCTTCGTACTACATTTAAATAATGCAGTATATAATTGTACTTCTGCATGTACAGTGCATAAAAAAATCCAGTCATAAAATCAAAACATACAAAAATTGCCACAGTATTGATTACAATGTTGTTTCTGGTCTCATTGGAAAAACCTATTTTATTGCGCAGCAAGGAACCCGGTCAACATCAAGGAAATCCTAGAGCAGCTACCACTGCAAAGAAAAGGCTCTTTTCAAGAGAAGAACTATTGGAAGAGAGGAAGCATGCCTATTTAACACATTTCAATGAGAGTTTCCGCAATGCTCAGACCTGAACTGGTTGGAAATGAAATGACACAGAGGGGTACATGTGTGATAGAGTTGGAGAGATACCAGCTTTACCAGAAAGGCTGGCAACGGTGGTGCCAGTCAATTGTATTGTATCCCAGCCATCTGATTTTTTCTCTCCGTGGATGGATTGAATCTCCTCCTTTGTCTCCACTAAAGGTTCCGTACTGACGCTGTCGCTACCCTTTTCTCTAGCTATCGCAAAGGTTTGTCTAGACTCCAGACACATCTCGAGCTATTCCCTGTTTGATCTAGCACAAGCAAGTTAGGTAAAAACACTTTCATCGTCACGGCCATTTGATCCATTACATCCAAATTTGGTAATAAACACTTTCTTACTTTTCATTAAATTGGAGTTCTGAGAGATTGAACAATTGATGAAAATTGAAAAGAAAATATCAAGGAGATTTGAAAATATGTGTCTAAAAGTACTCAGCCTTTGTGAATTAAACCAAGAGTTCAATTAGTTATTAAATGAGGGTTAAATACAAATTTGCTATTGTGATTATATGGTCTTACATCTTTTATTTTGTACTATCAAACATATTTGCATTTGCTTACGGTCATGAATTATATCGTAAAAAAAATTCATTAATGTGGTTGAAACAGGAAATAAAGATAAGGCATAAGTGAAGTTGTTTGCCTTTACAACGAACTGTTCTGTTCTGTTCTGTTCTTTATAGTAATTTTGCAAGATTTTAATAAGTATTGTCGACATTGTATCATTACACCATATGATGCTTGGATGTTATTTTTGCAGTTTAATGCTTTCAGGAGGGTTTGATTGCAAAATTGTCGGCGACTGATTTGCACTGAGATTGGGTCATCCTCCTGAACATCTCCGCACATTTCAGCCTTTCAAAGGCGATGAGGAGAGCTTTTAGAATGTAGTGTATTTAACATAATGTCGTCAAATAAAATTATTATATAGAATGTACTATATTTAACATAATGTCGTCAAATAAAAGATATTGTGAACATTAGAGGATCTCTTATTAGAATTATTATCTATTTATGCTATGACTATACTAAATATAATGATAAAATGATTTGACCTGAGCCTACCAACTAGGTCGATCGATTAATAAGTCTGGTTAAAATCTGACATAAACTTGGCATATTGATTTTTTCTTTCTATTGTGCTAATTGTATTGATGTTGATGCATGTGCAAACACAGAAGGGGCTGGCCAATGATGATTAAAATTTTCTTAAGTTTGTTAGTTAGTGACGACTTAAAAGTTTATTTGTTGTTTTGCTAACTCTGAGATTTTTAGAATAGAGTACTAATTTTTTTTTCATGAAATAATATTATTGCTTTGCCTATCAATGACTTTAATATTCTAAGTATCAATGACTTTAACACTCTAAATATATCTCTGGGAGCATCTCAGGTTCTATCTTTTATTCTAAGATAATTGGTCAATTTATACAATTTTTTATAATCTGCAGTGGTCGAAGATGTTCAGAGTAGATTATGGTTATTAGAAGGCAGGGAGGAAATTTGGGAGCGACGTAAGGACATATTAGGTAATGAAGAAGCACTTCGTTGGAGAAGAAAATTGATTTGTGAAGGAAAAATGGAGAAGGATGAAGCCAACTTTGGTCCAATTTTCATCGCGCGGAGCGCGATGCAATAGCTAGTTTAACTTAATTTTTATTAAACTTCTTTGTTTATATGTGTTCACTTTGGTCATTATGTTCACCTTGTCTATTTTATGTGTTCATTTTGTTCAAGCGATGACAACAAGAATCAATTTCCAAAAAAACACAGTAATGATTACTGCCATCGGCAGATTTACCATTGCGCGCCATCGCTGAACAGCCGGCGCGTGTGCGTGAGACTCGAGTGACTAAAAAATGTGTCTATTACAAATGTTTTAGTTTAATAACAAAATGTGTTCACTTTAATAATCACAAATGTTCAGTTAAATGCGTCAATTTATGGTTTAATATAAAATTGCGCGTTAGTCTTGGAGAGAGGCGCGCCAAGGGCAGAGTCGAAAAAAATTTAATTTGAACCGGACCGGTTCATGACTCCTTCTAATATTTTCATGTATTTTGTGTCCGGTTCGTGACCCCTTCGCTTGGTTTAGTAATAACATTTTTTCTTATAACATTTATATTTTTTATTGCACCTAACTGAACATTTATACTCAATTAATAGAACATTTGTACTTACTAAACTAAATATTTATACTTAATAAAATGAACATTTTTTCTTATAATATTTATATTTTTTATTGTAACTAATTGAATATTTATACTTAAATAACTGAACATTTGTACTTATCAAACTGAACATTTAGATACGAAATAAGTGCGCTTGGTGAGGGGACCATCGCTGAGGCGCTTCCCTCAGCGATGGCGAGTGATGGTAATTCTTTCGACGGCGTTAATCAATTTAAAAAAAAACATGAATGATACAAGGGATGATACTAACAAGAAAATTTTTGGGTCGCTGAAAGGTGGGCCAATGAACATTTTGTGGCCTGTTTGCATAAGGCATGTATATACATCATTTGGGTTGGGCCAATATGATTTATGTAAGCGAGGAAGGCAAGAAAGTATTTTTTTAGCACGGTTGTAACAATTCAGTGATTCACATCAATTTGGATTTAGGCCCATCATTCCTGAACTTCTGGACCCTTTTGTGGAAGATTTGACAAAAAAAATTTGTACGTAGCTCAATCAACTCCGTCCGTGATCCGAAAAAATTAAAAGTGACGTTACTGTTCACACGAATTACGATAATAACTGTTAAAAATTTGAAATTTTAAAATAACGTTGTTGGATCGGTATTTGGATTGCCGAAAATTTTAAAAGTTGGTTTGCAATAATTTTTTTTTGTCATTTTTCCGCTTAAAATTCTCTATATAAGCTCACTTGTCATCATTTATTTTTCAAAAACTAAGTTTTTCTCATTAGTCTGAAACTGATAAATTTTCTCATCATCATTTCCTATTCGCAATATCACTTCTTCGTTTGTAATAATGTTAAATTAATTATTAAATTATTTTATTTGATTTGCCAATGGAGTTTTAATTTTGAAATTTTAAACAAATAGTTCCTAAGCCAAGCTACGTCTCTTTCGGTGTTATTTTTGTCGGAGATGAACGGACGAACGAACGACGATTGCTTTCTGCATTGATGTTTCAATATCATGGGAAAAAAATTAAAGTTAAGAAATTAAAATGAAATGAATATCATGTTAGAGGCCCCAAATTTTTTACAGATTTAGTTGTGAGGAATGGAGGTTTTGATCTTCGAGGGTCGTGATTGTGCACCAACCAGCAGTTTCACCTGGTTTTGAAAATCATCCCGCAGCTGAAAATATTGTCAATCTTCGCTAAATAGAGTAGTATTATGTTTCTATCATCGGTATCTTATTATGGTTATTATAAGTGAAATAAATTTGTGTGACAGTCGTCACTTGTAATGTTTGTTTTATATTACTGAAATATGTTATTTTGTGCATTTACTTTTATTAAATTTTTTTTATGATTTGTATTCAAAATTAATATGCAAAGAAATTCAGAATTAAAAATTCACACCATTAGAAGAAGAACTAAATTTTATAACCATAATATAAAATAACACACGAAAATAAAAAAAGAAAAAATTACCTAAAAAACAAACCACTCAGTTGCTACTTAAGAACAAACTATCTAAGAAAACAAATTATTTAGATATTTTGGGTGTCTGCATATTATAGAATTTCGTCCCACCATGGGTCTTCTTCTTCGCCTTCCTTTTGTTGTTGGTTACTCAAACCAGCGTTGTCAGCGAATTGAGCGGCTTCGTTCCAGAAAGTTGCATCAGGTTGCTGACTCACACCAGCATTGTCAGCGAATTGAGCGGATTCGTTCCAGAAAGCTGCATCGGCTTCTTGTTATGCTATCTTTGCCATTCTAGCTGCTGCAATACTTCTTTGTCCATCTCTCTCCCTGTGCCATCTCAGATTCTCCCTGATTTTTTTTTCTAATTTCTTTTTCCTTCAACTTTTGCCTCTCTTCGGCAGTCTTTTGTGCCATTTTCATCATTTTTTCTGTCTTATCTCTCTCTTTTCATTTCTTTTCTTGTTCATCCCACCAAGCTTGTTTTCGTGGTCATCGTAGTGGTCACGCAAGATGGTCTCTTTGTAATTGAAAACTTAATCACACTTTGTACATGTCACTATGTGCTCTCCACGAAAGTTGTAGATTCTTTCATAAACGGTCCAGTTAGTTTTTGGTGCTGAATACGATTTTTCTGTTGGTATTTGTTTGGGGATCGGGTCAGGTTGTTTGTAGTAATCTTTATACCAATCATAACTCTTGGGTTTGTTCAGATTTTCTTCGTGTTCCTGCGCTCATTACTCGAGGTACTCCTTCCTTTCTCTTTCCTCGTCACCATTAATGTGCCACTCGTAGTGTTCTTTTAAGGGAATTCCGACCATGTCTTCTTTGATATTGTAATTGACAGTCTTATAACATTGCCGACATATTACAGAATAATCTCCTTTTTTCATTTCAACTTTATTAGGTCTGGAATGGTGGAAATATGGCCAGTATTCAGTAAACATGAGATCAATTGGGTACTTTGGCTTACTATTTGAGTTAGAACTATTTCCTTTCTCTATGATAGTGAATTTTTCAGGAAGAAAAATTGAGTGGGTATTGCATATTCTGGTTGATGAAAGGTGGTTTTATAGACAATTTTAGACTTAGAGTCACACAATAAAAAATTAATTTCATGTGATGCTTTTTCAGACTACGCTTGTTCTTTTGCAGAGAGGAGATGGACATCAGTATACTTTTTCAAACTTTATCAGACCACGCCTGTCCTTTTGCAGATGGTAGATGGAAATCAGTATACTTTTTCAGAAATTATCAGACCACGCCTATCTTTTTGCAGAGGACAGATGGGCATCAGTATACTTTTTCAGACTTTATCAGACCACGCATGTTCTTTTGCAGCTAATTATTAGGTTAAACAATAAATGCTGCATTAATAATAAATGATAGATTCTTACTTTTTTTCATGCATTAATAATAAATGGTTCATTAATTAAGTTTAAGAAATTTACCTTAGTCTTATTTTTTTAACGATATTTTTTTTCTTTTAGTTTTTCTCTGTTTTAACTGGCGATACCTTACTTCAGTAATATAAATTGGCAGACTCTCATCCCACTTTGTAAAATAGTGTATTTACTATATGGCGATTCCTTACATTTGTTATTATATTAGCTTTGAAAATAGTGTATTTTACTGTGATGAAAGTTTGATTTGATATTGGCAAAAGAAGCTTTTGGCGGGATAGAGGTAAGATAATAACTTAATAACTAATAACAATTAATAATAATATTAATAAGTAATAATAGAAATAAATAATAAATAATAATATTTAATAATTAAATTATTATTAATATAATAACTAATAACACTTACCAATTTAATAATAATAATAATGCAATAATTACAAAAATAAATAATAAATAATAATATTTAATAATTAAATTATTACTAATATAATAACTAATAACACATACCAATTTAATAATAATAATAATGCAATAATTATAAAAATAAATAATAAATAATAATATTTAATAATTAAATTATTACTAATATAATAACTAATAACACTTACCAATTTAATAATAATAATAATGTAATAATAATAACAATTAATAATAATATTAATAAGTAAATGTAATAAGCTTGGATCGGCAATTCGAACGCCGATCCAAGTGGTTTCCCGTTTAAAGTGACTTTTTAATGCTTTTACTATTTTTTATGCTTTTAATCATTAATTTTTTAGTATTTTTTATCATTAAAAGACTTAGATCGGCATCCCAAATGCCGATCCAAGGACTAAATTGAATTTAAGTGCGATTTAACAGTGCGTTTTAGTGCGATTTGATTTGATTGCCCATCATTATCTCGACTCTTAATGGTTATAAATAGATCATGGCGGTCTGAATTCGAAAATCACCCATCATTTTCAAACACTCGACTATCTATACTATCAAAAATATGATTTCCATTCCGGTTTTCGTTAATCAATTTCCATATAATCGATCAAATTATTTCAGTTTGGATGCAACTTCGCAAACTGATTATGAATCAATTAAAGAAATAATTTTATCAGCATTGAAATTTTATCAAGGTCATTATAATTTGAGAATTGTTTCCCATTTTAATACCATAATTGAAGGAAGGTTCCAGCAGATGCAGTTGCTGGTGAACTTTGAAAATGAATGGCGGTATATACGACATGAGTGCTTCCAAGCAAGAAGGTTACATGGCTTTCAACTTCACGTTGATTTGCTTCTAGCAACTGGTGGTGGCCTACAAGGTAACTTACGACAAATTTTAAGATTAGAATATTTTATTATTTATTTTTGAATTAGGATTACAACAGTCATTAACATATGCAATATATGATTTGCTTAAATTAGAATTATAATTCTTTACTATACATAATTGGCTTATTAAGAAACTTTTGCTTAAATTTGCTTATTTATAATATAATTATAATTCTTCACCCATTTAAGATTATTACTATCATTAAAAAGAAGTATAGATTTTGTTTAGAAAAATAATTAAGACAAATTGTACGCATTTATAATTAATTAGTTTCATGCCACTATGAATTTTATGAATTTGGAAATTGTCATTCTTAAATTACTAATTAAATTTGTGCCATTATAGAATTGATAAAATTAGTTTTTTAAAGTAATTAATTTGCTCTTGCTATTAATTGTACGCATTTATAATTAATTTGCTCTTGTTATTACTCTTGAATAAAAAAAATATAAAATTAAGCTTTTTAAAAGAAAAATCAATAATTTTGATTAGGATGACACATAAATTATATATTTTTAATTAGGAGGACACACAAATTATAATTATAATTATGATTATAATAATAATTTGAATCAACAAGTCAATAATACCGAAGAAGACGAAGAAAGAAATAATCAATACAATACGAGTGTACAGGGTTGGAATTCTTGGGAACAACCTGAGAGTAGTAGTCGACAACAAAGACAATAGCGAACAAATATGAGCGCATGGGATTCGGATCCGTGGGACCAACCTAAGAGTAGTAGCGGACGAGAAAGACAAGATGAAATAAATAATGAGTACAATACCAATGCACAGGATTGGGATCCATGGGACCAACCTGAGAGTAGTAGACCAACTAGACAAGAAGCAGAGGAAGAAGAAGAATAAGAAGAAGAAGAAGAAGAAGAAGAGGAATAAATCAAGAAAGGTATAAATCTGAGAGTAGTAGACCAGCTAGACAAGAAGCTAGACCAGCTTGACTAGTTCAAAGGAGTTCAAAAGTGAAGTTAAAAAGACCATTCAAGAAAGGTATAAATTTTACAACTGATCATGGTAAATAGTTAAGTCATATGGTTTGATATATTACCTAAAAAGTATGAAAGTCGTTTCACAACTCACTACATGAGAAATATTATATTAGAATAATATGTCCAAGAATGGAGGTATCGAATATTATTTGATATCGTTCGATCGGTAATAAATCAAGTTGATTTATTCAACTCGTATTAGGGATTTATGTTTGAGGACAATATTGTTTACACTGAATAAAAGTTCCATCGAAGTTCGTTGAGAAAGATATCTTACGAGATTTGATCTCTAAGTACGTTATTTCTCAAGATTTGGTGTTAAGAACCTTATTTCAAGATTTATTGATTGATAAGCTTTGACCCAAATTGAACAATTAATAGTTTGTAGGATACCTTATACTAACCGAAAGGTATTACTTCTACGAACATGATAAGAACAAAATAGTTGTTGCTCATCATTACGTAGTCTTGGATAATGATATTCTCAAGAAGAAGTAGTGGGAGTAAAGTGAGCATTAAATGTGTTTATGCATCACTACAAGAAATATCTTTATAGGAAACTTATTACTCCATACATGGTGCTTAGTGGGAGTAGAGCGGAACTTCTTTCACAAGCAGTTGTGAAAAGAGAAAGTTTATATGCACGCTCGCTTCTAAGGAGTACTCAAACATCTCGTGAGTGAATGATGTTTGAGAGACTCGTGCGATATACTAGGAACAAGAACTTATTCTACAAGTTGTTGTAGAAGTGGTTCATGGACCTCGAGCACCAATCCTACAAAAGGTCAATGATAGCGATGCCTAAACCGAAAGGTACGTAGGCTTCACGACATCCTCGTGCTTGGCATATGAGGATCCGTTGATAAATAATGAAACGATGGAAACATCCGATTCTACAAGTATGGTTTGAATCCATGTGATCTTTAAATGCAATCCATATATAACAACAAAGTATAGACCTTAGTTGATGTTCATGAATGAGCAATCCATCAAGAACATTTAGATCTTTAAAGGAAAGATTGACATGGACGGCAAGTTAATTAGTAGGTGGTTGATGGTTGACATGGACGGCAAGATCCTTTGTGCTTGATGGTTAATTAAGTTAATTAGTAACTAAAATTGAAAATTAAGCACTTTCTAACATCAAGTAATTCGTAGGTGGGATGTCTCTGATTTTGTATACGAACGGTACATCACAGAGAATATGGTTAAAATATGGTCAACATGTGATTTTCACTGCTACGAAGACGAAGATAAGTTGCTTGTGTATGATGGTCCCGTGATCTATCCGGATAAGACAATGATTAATCGGGGCATGCGAAAGAAGGATCATGATTAGATGTGGATGGATGCAATGAGAAATAAAAATCAGGCAAATCAGAGGCGTTGAACCAGAAGGAAAACTGCGGCGGCCAACAACACTCAGCAACCTATGTCAATGGAGGACCTTCAATCTGGTCGTCGTACTGGTCGTCCTACCAACACACCGAGGACACGGAGAACTACAAGACCTTCTGCAAGGAACAGAACTCAATCTTCTACAGGAAACCAAAGTGAACCTTCCTGGGAGCCGGTTCAACCTAGTCGAAATTCTATCAGTTTTAATCCTCGTAGTGAAAGTCGCATCAGTCTTGGGATAGAAGGTATTCAACCACGTAGAAATTTCATTAGTGTGGATGAACGATTAATGTCGGTCCGATTTCCCACAAGTCATGGAGCATCAAGTAGCAGGGACAGTCATGACGCATCAAGTTGCAGTGGACCATCTGAAAGGACAAGCAGTGGATGAGGGGGGCTACGACGTAGGGTTGTCCGGTTAGGATCAATGTTCATGAATATCTTACGAGGAGGTGGCCGACGTTAGTTTTATGTAATTTTTTTTAAAAATTTACCCTTGATAAATCGATGTAAGGATTGACTTTATGTTATTCGACGAAGATTGCTGTAATTTTAATATTTATAGTTGACTAAATTCATAATATTTTGCATCTAAAATAATTATTTTTTCCTTCCCTAAACGTAATAAATATTTATGGATTTTTTTAAAATTTTTTCCGCGTAGTTTTGTAATCCTGAAAATGGAACAAATTAGAAGTAGGGTTCCTCGAAAATGATATCTTAGGTATTTTAGCGATTTTATGTTTTTTATGCGTTTGGAATTAGAGCATGAAACTTACAGGCATGAGAGTCCGGCGTCTTTTTTACGTAATGTGATTTTTTATGAATTTTTTAAAACTTTTTTTCGCGTAGTTTTGCAATCCTGAAAATTGAACAAATTACAAGTATGGTTCCTCGGAAATGATATTTTAGGTATTTTAGCGATTTTATGTTTTTTATGCGTTTGATCTTATGGTATGAAACTTACAGACATGAGAGTCCAGCGTCTTTTTTACGTAATGTGATTTTTTATGAATTTGTTAGAACTTTTTTCGCGTAGTTTTACAATCCTGAAAAGTGACGGAATCAAAACCAAATACGAAATATAAATATCACAATAAATATCACACTCGTACAAAAATATAAATATCACACTATCCTACTGACGTCCATCACGACGGTACCATCCCTGTGAAGGAGATAAATTTCATGCAGCACTAGGTAAGTTTCAGGACTCTCGGCCGGGAGCAAGTTCTGGGGGAGGAGGGGGGAGGAAGAGTCGTAGAAAATAGAGTAGGATGACGAGGCGGTCTGCTAGATGAGGCCCCAAAATCGCCGAATGGATGGTGAGACATAGGTGTGAATGGGTCATTTAGTGGGGTACCGTATGCCTGGTAATAAGCATTAGCCTAAGAGATAGGTGTGGGGGTAGGCGTAAAGGGCTGACTGTACACTCCTCCATACTGAGTCTGAGTATATGGTGGATGTGGAGGATAAGGACTCCCGTAGGTGGAGTATTGTGTGCTGTGGGGTGGAGGCCGCGGTTGTGTGGTCTGGAGCTGCGAATGGGGTGGAGGCTGCAGCTCTGTGGTCTGGGACTGGGAATGGGGTGGAGCCTGCGGCGCCATGGTCTGGGGCTGGGAATGTGACCGTCTGCTCCGAAAAAGAGGCTGACTGGGTCGTGGAAGATCGAAAAATGTATCCCAATCATGCAGACTAAAATCATCATGTTACAGATAATAGTATAAAAATAATAAAAATATTTTAAATAATTATAGAATATTAAGTATAAAAAGAACGATAATATTAATAAAAGTGATTGAAAAATGTATTATACCCGCATGAACTGCTGCTCCTCAACAGATCCCGGTTTTGGCGCATAATTCTCATCGTCCGTATCAGGGATAGAGTCGATGTCTGAATGAAGACCCTTCGACTCTAAGAGTCGAGGTAATCAATCAGGCTCGCCAACAATATCGAAGGACGTGCTGCACCCCCTCAGCAATTGCTTTCCAGTACGGCGAAATCCTTTCTTGACAGGGGCGAAGCTATGTGTTTTTTGGTGGGTCCATGGACCCACCTCAAAAAAAAAATTTATTTAGACATTACATTTGTCTTTAAATAAAAAAAAAATCACAAGAAGTCAGGGACCCATCTCAAAAATTTGAAGGACCCAAGTGAACATGTCGTGTTTGATTTGAATTGCATAATGACTCCTAAAAAAATCACATGAGGACCCAAGTAACATTTGTTCATAATGAATCGCCTTCTTCTTTCTTCCACAATGAATCTCATTAAGACAAAACTAAGAATAGAATGGAATATATTTGGATGAATAATTATTTATAGCATAACTTTAGGACATAATAAACAAAAATACCACAAAAGATTAAAAATGCTATTCAGATATTATATAAAAACATCAACTAAAAATTCTAAACACCTGTCAAAAAAATTCTGAGCGGCACAACAAATTTGAAATACTGTGGTTTGAATAGTGACTGAACTCTTTCGTACGCCTTCCATATTTATATATTTATAATATAGAAAAACAAGTGTTCAATAAGATTTCTACTAAACTTATTATGCAAAATTATGTGAAAATGAAAATTCATAGGGAATTGTTGTATTTTTTTTCGTCTTGACTTTTGAATTATTATTTTGTATATTGGATATATTATTTTAAATTTTCTGTTATTATTATAATATATATTTGATTTCTAATGAATTTTTTTATGTTATATTATTTTAGAGTTATTTATTAAAAAATTATTATTATACTATGTTTATATTAGACATTACATCAGACATATATTTTCAGAAAAAAAAATTACAGACCCAGCTAACACGAAATTCTAGCTTCGCCACTGCTTCTTGACAACCCATGTAAATCCTCGCAACGCCTCCCGCAAAGTATGATTGACCTGTTCAATTTTTGTTTGCCACTAAATTATTAATTGTTAGGCACAAAAATTTGCGTAATGTAACTTACCAAATTCATGTGACCAGGCGTCTCGCGAAAGTACAACAAGTTGCGAGCCGGACCAGACGCTGTCCCTTCAGGAATCTGCACAAGATGCGCACCTCCATGTACGCTCAACCAGCGTCGGTAGTCGGTCCAAATATCTTCGCTCCACGGCCGATCCACTATCACCCTAGCCTCATTAGTGTCCGCCCACTTGTTGACCTCAGTCGCAAATACTTCATCCTAGTCAATGCCTCGATAGGTGTTATGCTGGTATCCAATCAATTGATTCTTATTCAAATGACAGTTAATCAACAAAATGTAATTGCGAGAATTAAATAATGAAATTAGTATATGAAGAGTTAAATATACCTCAGGTGGCGGTGGGGGAACTGTCTGATAGAGCATAAACTGATGCATGACACGATCTACGTGGTTCCACATCACGACCCAATAATGAATGCATGGGATGCGTAGAAGGAACATCCTATGCTCAACCTGGGCACAACGAGACATGCGGTCCCTGATGTAATCATAAGGCTTCCACACGACATGCTCAAGCTTCATTTTCAAGCAGACATTCCTCGCATATTCTATCCCACTGCGAGTAGGGCCGGTCACCTTTTTCGATTTCTGTCTCGTCGTCCACTTCCTTCATTTTCATTTTGTTATTTGTTAAAGTCAAATAAAACATATTTTAAATATTTCAATTAAAATCAAATCAACATATCTCCCATAAAGCGGACACGAGTCAATATTTGGTAGACTCCAACCATCAAAATCTTTCATGATCGTCGGCTGACTAAGTAGCAATTTTGCATACGACCACAATTGCAAGAGCAACCAAGGAGCACCAACATGTATATTGTTATTAATGAAGGCAGTGTCTAAGCCTCGGTATAGCATGGCAAGAGTGGTCCCACCCCAATTGTACTGCACTGAGTTACTAGAATGAAGATCCTGCAAATATGAATTATTTTTTTAAGGAATATCATCAACTCTTTCATATATTTAATTTCTTATTAAAGTGCAATAAATGTGAGATATTTACGAATATCATAAGCGTAATTTTTTTTCCCACATCATTATTTGTTAGCTAACCTGCAATAATTGCAAATAGAAACATGGAACCGAGTCACCCGTGCCGTCAGAAAATAACTCACATCCAAAAATCTCCAACACGCAAACGCGTGTGTATCTGTCGATCCTCGCTGCGTTATTCGTGTCAGTCCCCCCAATCTGATTCCAAACCTTACGCAGTTTCATTAACCTAACGGAATGAGATTTCCTGCGTTACATTATTAATGTAATTTGATTGTAAGAACTATATATATTTAAAATTAACATAAAAATAAATTTTTTAAAACCTTCTTACCTCTGGTCTTTTTTTCCTGAAGCACTTCTCAACTATCTCCGTGCCTGTATCCTCCGGCAACGTCAAATCCTGGAGTAGCTGTATGGCGTCGTAATCGGTCCGTCCAATAACAGTTCTACCAGTCGTAGGTAAACCGTACAAGAAGGCCACATCCTGCAAATAGTTCAAATTTTGTACATATATAGTTCAAAAAAAAAAATTACAAATAGGTATTGATCCGTACCTCTAGAGTGACCGTCATTTCGCCAACGTGCGGAAAAAAGAAGGTGTGGGTCTCTGGCCTCCAGAACATGGTCAGACCCTGCAAAGGCGAATAATCGAGCTGCATATGACTCAACTGAAGCGACTAGAAGCGCTGCTTGTCTCAATAAAATAAATTAATTAAATGTATAAATATTAAAAAAAACTCACCTCGACTAGAAGCGCTGCTTGTCTTTTTTTAGAAATTTTCCTTACATTTAAAAAATTATTCTATCAATTTTTTATTATTTTATTTACTTTTTCTAATTTATAATTAACTTATCCATAATTATAAAATGTACAAAATAATTCTAAAAAAATTTTAAATTACATAGTATAATTATTTATATTTATTCTGATTTTTTAGTAATTTTTTAATTATTTTTTCAATATTTATTCTATTTTTTCTATTAATTACCTAATTAAACTAATTAAATTAAATAAATAAACTAATTAAATTATATAAAAAATTTTCAAATTACATATTATAATTATTTATATTTATTCTGATTTTTTAGTAATTTTTTAATTATTTTTTCAATATTTTTTCTATTAATTAACTAATTAAATTAAATAAATAAACTAAATAAATTATATAAAAAATTTCAAATTACATATTATAATTATTTATATTTATTATGATTTTTTAGTAATTTTTTAATTATTTTTTTAATATTTATTCTATTTTTTTATTAATTACCTAATTAAACTAATTGAATTAAATAAATAAATTAAATATGAAAAAAAAAACATACCTGGAGAGGAAATAGCTGTGTCGCGAGAGAGAGAGAGAGAGAGAGGGGTCGCTGTCGCTTATATAGAAGGGCTCTCCTTGGATCGGCATTCCAATTGCCGATCCAAGCGTTCTGTATTTTCGGCAATCCGAATGCAAGTCCAACAACATTATTTTTAAAATTTCAAAATTTTAACAGTTATTATCGTAATTCGTGTGAACAGTAACGTCATTTTTAATTTTTTCAGGCCCGTGATCAACTATTGGGTTCTACGTTCAGCACCGCCCAATCCATCCCCCTTCCCTCTTCCTTTCTTTATTTTATTTATTTATTTATTTCCTTCGTCGCAGTTAAGGGACTTATCCAGTTAGAAATTGGAAAGGAAGAGATTTTATTTTTCTTTTTTTTTCGGAGGAAAATCAAATTCACAGAGCGGTAATTGTCTTTAACAGGGCGGAGCCAGGAAAAAATAATTGGGGGACAAATTTGCAATTTCATCATATTAGGGGGCAGCAAATTGATTATTATCTATATATTTGTATTAAAATAACATTGAAATTTTAGATAAATTACAACTTACAGGGGTGCAAAGTCCAGTTTGACACCCCTGTGCTCCGGCCCTGGTCTTTAAGCACGAGTTTAACTTACTTTTACTTATTAAATCTCACGGAATATATTCATTGAAAAATTAGAGTTACAAAGTTAGACGAAAATATCACAAAAAAAGGTGAAAAATATAAAATGTGCGAGCAGAAAATCATATTTTAGTTTTGTAGATATTCTAATTCTAAATTCTAACCCTCATGAATGTATCTTGGATGTGTCCTCGTCGGCACGATGAACATCATGGTGGCCGTCAAATTTGAATCATGCGATAGGTTTCATGATAAAATATTGTTTTGGTTGCGTCAGGTTCTGTATGTGAGAGATATTGTGTGGTCTTTCATGAGTTCTTTGGACCGGTTATGTTATGTATGTTTGTATGTTTTATTGACAAAAAGTACCATATACAAACGCAAAAATAGTTATTACTAATAATTAAACAATACAAAAAATATAGTCCAACGAACAACAGTACATGGGGTTCTTATTGAAAAATGAAAACCTAGAAATAACATTATTCAAACAATACTAACGATGACTCATACTATATTTGACATGACAGTTTTTAGCTAATAATGAGAAAAATCATTATTAAACGACCATCATCACAATAAAAATAAATAAATAAATAAATTATTCGAGCAAAATGGAAGATAATTGTATGAGCATATTTTCTTTTATTTTTAAATTATATCTACTCAATACATAATTTATAACTTTTATATAATTCCACAGATTTAAATTTGATTGTATTAAATTTCCGTCAAGTAGCGCTTTAACAGTTAATTTTTCAGATTTGTAATCAATTTATATTTAATAAATTAATTAAAACTTAATTTGTACTTAATAAAATAAAATAAAATAAATTTTTTATCGAGACATTTTCGGTCACATCGATTGATGGTACCTTCTAACCTCTCATTTAATGAGAGTAGTAAAGGGCACATTGAAAGTCTATATAGCGTGTATCCTAGCGAATCCGAAAATTAATTCGCTATAACCAAAGTAGAAATAATTCGCCGTCCACAATAATCAAATGAAAATTAGGTATAGGTTGTCGCTATCTGACCCACTGCCACTTGCGGGGATCTACCCGCGGAACCGAAACATCTCTTAACTCTAGTTGATTCTCGATTTCGCGTCCGGACAAAGTCACACCTTACTCGTGTAGTCGTGTTCCCAATGTAGACGCAGAACAACTATCAGGTAAACAACAGCCTTCCCATACGCTTCGATTACATCTATCGGACACGTGTCACTTCCGCAAGAATATTTATTGTGTTGCCTGTTCGCAACTATACTTCGGCTCGCGTAGGCTCCTAGCTAGAATTCAACGGTTCAAAGTTGGAGATATTGGCAGAGCGAGAAAAAAGAAAAATAAACAAAAGGCAGAAGAAAGGACGCGTTAGGAAATTTCTCAGCAGCCAGAGCTTGAATTCGATTTTGATTTGGTCTCTCAAATCTTGCATCCGTTCGATCTATTCTCATCTGCCAGTTTGTAAGCTCCGTCTTTTCATTTTCCTTTTCCATCTTGTTCTGTTCAATTTGCAATATCTTCATCTTAAATCAAGGGATTTTTTGGAGGTAAATCTTACTGTTTCCTTTGGATCTGATAGATTTGAAATTTGCTAGGGTCTTGTGTTAGTTAAACCACTGTTATTTGTTGTTGTTGTGGTGTTTTTTTGTTATATTTAATTAAAATTACCGAGAAAAGATGCTAAACTTGAGATGTAAAGTGAAGATCAATCCGGTCTGGTATGTACATGTAAGAAAACTAAGAGTAGAAACCATGACTGGTGATAAGTTATCCTGTTGGTGGTATTTGTTTCTCAAAATCACGTTCTGGCACAAATATAGGAATAAGTAAGAGGGTACACAATTTTAGAAGCAAGTAAAATTGTTGTGCTGTGTTTGATAGGTGTCACAATTTAATTTATAATGTGGATAACTGAATTTCTGTTGTCCTTTTGTTCTTTTGCAGTTCAACATGAGTGGTGCACATGAAACTCACCGTAATGTTCTCCCCTTCTTTGGAAACCCGTTTCGCGTCATCCGCCATAAAAGATCATCTCATCTCTCTCCAAAACTAGCCTCCTTGCTAGCCTCCTTTGAGCAAACCTTAGCCGTAATTCTCCAGAAACTTAAGCCGAAAGATGCATCTGAAATCCAGACCCTTACTTGGATGAAAAATGCTGTAGATGGTCTGTCAGAGGCACACTCACAAATTGCGAATCTTATTACAGATCTTGAGTTCCCAGTTTCAGACTGGGAAGAGAAATGGATGGATATTTACCTGGATAGCAGTGTAAAGTTACTTGACATTTGCCTTGCGCTGAGTGCTGAGCTGGCACGACTTGACCAGGGTCAGCTGTTGCTCCAATATGCAGCTCATGTACTTGTTTCCTCCGAGAACAACAACATGACTGCAGAGAAACTCGAACGGGCACACAAGTCTGTTCAGGAGTGGGTTGGGAAGTTGGGGCTGAGGAGCTCCAAGCTTGAGAGCTGTACCAACATATTAAATGGACTCGCGAGAAGTCTCTTCACGGGTAAAGTGAGGAGCTCAGCTAAGGGTCAGGTGCTTTTGCAGGCTTTGTATGGAGTCAAGGTTGTTATGATCTTGATTGGCGGTGCTTTGATTTCTGTTCTGTCGGGTAATTCGGCTCCAATGGTGGAGATGCAGGTCTCTGATAATTTTGCTTGGTATGGGGCATTCAATGATCTGAAGAGTACAATATATGAGGGTGTCAATGTGTATGTTCTCAAGGGAAAAACAAGTGCGGTGAAAGAGGTAGAGGCTGTGGAGGCCTCTGTGAGAAACTTGAACGAGTTGATAACACGAAAAGGGAATTGTGTGGAAAAAGAGTTGAAGTTAGGAAGTACCGAGTTTGAGAAGTGCATCTCGGATTTGAAGGAGCATTCGGAGAGGCTTCGGGTTGGTTTAGATTTGCTGTCGAAGCGGGTTGAGGAATTCTTTCAGGTCGTGTTGTCTGGCCGTGATGCTCTGCTCTGTAATCTCAGGGTTTGTGATGCAAAGCCCGTCAAGTCATGACCCGAGAAGAACTGACTTTGGGTTCAGCTTCTCTCCATGGTGTTGCAGAAGTTGTAGAGGTGCTGTTCACTGTCTGAGCAACATCGGATGGTCCAGGTTGCACCTGTTCCATACCTCACTGAAAAGGGAGGTTTGGACTGGGCAGTCCTTTTGAGGTAGGTTCTGGTTTGGGTGATGAGATCAGTTGGCTTGAATGCGCACCTGCCCTGGCTCCGGCACCTCTCCAATTTGCACACTTGCTGGAGTGCAGTTGAACCCATATTGTTGGTAGTTTTACTGTAAGGTTAGCAATTAGAACGTAGATTATGAGGCTCCTCTCTAGTTGTATGAAATTTGGAACAGACCCTGCAGGGATCTCGACCATTTGATAAATGGTCCAACAATCAAGATTCTGCTGTCCAATACAAATAACAGGTGAATCTTTGGGTAGTCCAACAATGGTACATCTTGAGTGTTGGTCTTGATCTTTATGATCAAAACCCAAGGATCTGTTAAACCAAACTCTGCGTAACTAGAGGAGAGCCTACTGTAGATGCTAATACCTAACGCTGTGTGTTGTGTGATGTATTGGTATCTGCAATGATATATTCTTGGTATGTAATAATGTAAGTTGCGTAGTACTTGTAAGATGTGGTAATTGAAAGTGTATTATTTGGTTTTGATGTTGTATTGTTATAAATTGCTCATGTTATTGGTTTTTTCAGTCTGTATTTAAGGCTGTTGGCGTACTGTCTTGATGGCTGTGAATGTTATTCTTGGAACAAAAGGGAACAAAAATGTGTAATTACATTTGCTAACTTAAGCGAGAGAATGTGTTTCGGATAATAGAAGTAGGGTAAAATTATGATGTTTGCAATGATGGATTTCTTCAGAATCAATTAATATCATCTGGTGTGGACTTCAATTTTTTTTCTTTTAATAAAATTGCTTTACATATCTCGAGCTTTAGGCCAAATGTTTCAAGCGAATAAAGGAGCAATTGTCCGGCTCTGTTTTACGTTGGACTAGAGAAAGGAGAGGATATCACGTCTTCAATGAGTCGTTTTCAGGAGAGCGTCTTGTGAATTGTGATAAAGTCATGATTGTCCAGTAAAAAAATTTCACGCAAAGGTCACCGTAAGTTTCCAAAATATCAATGCTGCTACTTTTCAACGCTACATTGGGGGCTGAGCTCAATGAGAATACACGACATCAAGGGTAACTGGGTAAGTATTAGTATTACCGATTGTGAAAATATATTAGATTTAATGATACGACGTTTAACAAAAACGGATGCGTGTATACATCTAATTGGCAGAAAAATATAGCGTATTCATCAATAGTTAATTATATTTTTATATTTTAGATGTTTATACTTAGTACCCTACATAAATACTTGATTGTATAAAACTAAATAGTTCACATCTTTATAGTCACATATTCAACATGTGTGGTGTTTATAGTCATAAGTTTATACTTGTACTTTTTTCGGCTTTTAAAAATGGAACTATCTTATGTCTAGAGTTTCACAATAAAGTTTTTATATTTCAACTTTTTGACCCCCTAGGTTTAAATATTTCAACTTATACTAAGATCTGGTAAAAGATATGATTAATTTCCCCTAAATTTAAATAGCAATTGCATTTTGTAAATTTTAATTATACTTATACATAAACCTTTTAAAATAAGAAATCAAAGGTTCTAATTTAGAAATCTGCCATAAAGAGAATGACAGAAAAACATAAAAATGTGTTTGTTAAAAAGAAATGACGGAAGAGTGAGTAGAAAGAAGAAGGAAAAAGAAAAGGTATGGAGACAAAACAGGAAAAAATACAATCCAATTTTCTAAAATTGTTTTTGACCATTACTAACTCAGATATTTTTTCTTGTCTACCAATAATATTATAGATAACGATATGTCAAATATCTTGTACTCATACTACATTTATCAGTAAGGACAGAATATACTATAGCAGATTCAGAGCGCTTGATTAAATATTGGGTTTATACATTGCATCATTGAAACGCTGTTTTGGTTTCGTGGAAATCTTGAGATTGGGTCAAGAGACCTTCTAGAAATAAATTGGGTCGTATAAGAATAAATAGTTTTTACAATAAAATATTAAATAAATTGTTTTATTCTCAAATAAAGCAGACCTTCTAGAAACTGTTGATGTAAGCCACTAACTGAAAGATGCTCTTTTCCGGAAAGCCGCTGACTAAGATTTACTGACAACAGATCACAGGCAGTGGGTGCAACACATGCATACCTCATTCTTGAGGCAGTGTTTCGTTGCGTTGCTTTAATACCAGAACATGAAGAAGTGAATTGGTTCAGTTAGGTTCTTTTAGCTGATTTATAAAATAGATTCATAAAAAATTTATGAAATTTCATATTAACTTAACTTCTCAAACCAATGTAATTAAGGTTGACACAACATTAATGTCCGTCGAACCATCCAATAGACTAATAGAGTACACATTGGTTAAGAACCGGGAAAAACATAGCTTTCGTGAGTTATTGTTTTATTAATTTTCAGAACATCTGTTATTTTGTATTAGAGACAGCAAAGAAGCTGCTCATTATGATGACTATGGCGCCAGTTAACAATTGGTCTTTCCCACTTCAAAAAAAAAAAAAAAAAAAAAAAAACAAAAAATCCCACTTCAAAAAAACAATTGGTCTTTCAGTATATAAATCATGAAGGACACCTAATACAATATCAGCCCTAAGAAAGAAGGAACAGAGAGAGAGAGAGAGAAAAAAAAAAGAATGGAAGTATCTTGGCTTCTTGTTCTCCTCTTACTCTGCGTTTCATTCCTCATCATCAAATCCAAAGCTCAATACCAACGCCTCCCGCCAGGCCCACTAGCAGTCCCATTCTTTGGTAACCTCCTATGGCTTCCCCAAACCTCGTCCAACATCGAGTCGATCCTTCATGACCTCCACACACACTATGGTCCAATTATCTCTCTTCGAATGGGGTCCCGGCTCCTAATCTTCATCTCAGATCGACACCTTGCACATTCTGCCCTGATAACTTATGGTGCTACATTTGCAAGCCGACCAACACAAACCGCCATTCGCGAAATCCTAACTGTCAATTACCATACTATAAGCTCTGCCAAATATGGCTCACTCTGGCGCCTTCTCAGAAGAAATCTGGCTGGAGAGTTTCTTCATCCATCCCGCGTCAAATTTTTTTCTTTGGCTCGTAAATGGACCACTGATCTACTAAAAGAGAAATTAAGTTGCTGTAAAATTACCAATGACAATGCCATCATAGAGACTTTTCAATTTTCCATGTTTTCTTTACTTATATACATGTGTTTTGGCAAGAGGCTTGAGGAGGATTATGTCAAGCAGATTAAATCAGCTGAGCGAGATTCTTTATTGTACAATGGAAGGAAGCTCAATATATTTGCATGTATGCCAATGGTGACTAAACATTTGTACAGAAAGCGGTGGAAGACTGCATTGAACCTACGTAAAAGGCTCAAAGGCATACTGCTACCGTTGATTGAAGCTCGAAGGGAGCTCAATGAAAAAATAAGAGAAGGAAACAGTAGGAATGAACACAAGATTCTAGAATATTGCTATGTGGATACCCTTCTTGATATTAGGCTTCCAGACGAAGGAGGGAGGTCATTGATAGATGATGAATTAATTGCACTGTGCAGTGAATTTTTGATTGCCGGCACTGATACGACCTCTACCACTCTTGAATGGATCATGGCTGAATTAGTCAAGAACCAACAAGTGCAGTTGAGACTATGGGATGAGATTAAGTTGGTGTTATCAAACAATAATAGTGAAGATATAGAGGAGGGGATGCTAGAAAAGATGCCGTATCTAAAGGCTGTCGTGTTAGAGGCATTGCGACGGCACCCACCAGTCCACCTTTTGCTTCATCATGCAGTGACTGAAGATTTTACCCTTGGGGGGTATGTGATACCAAAAGAAGCATGGGTGAGCATCAATGTCGCTAATATCGGGATGGATAAGGAAGTTTGGGATAATCCGACTGAATTTAAGCCAGAGAGATTTTTGGAAGGAGGTGAAGGTGTCGATGTGGATATAACAGGGACAAAAGAGATAAAGATGATGCCATTTGGGGCTGGTAGGAGGATTTGCTCTGGGCTAGGGATTGCAATGTTGCATTTGGAGTACTTTGTTGCCAATTTGGTCAAGGAGTTTGAGTGGAAAGGAATTGAAGGGGATGAGGTTGATTTTGCTGAGAAAGCAGAATTTACAGTGGTCATGAAGAAGCCTCTGCGTGCTCACCTTGTGCAAAGAAAATAAGATACTTGTTTTAGTATAATATCCATTTTTGTCTAAATTAATTTATCTGAAGGCACGTTGTGTGTTATTTTTTCATATATAAGCATGCAAGATATTTTATAAAGTATATTTGTTTTGTATACGTGATACATTTGAAATTTGATTCCAATATGTATAATATAGTATTGTACAGATTTCAACTTATGTGAATTCTATTCTATCGAGTACTAAATTAGATAAAAATTGCATATAAATTGTAATAATTGTTAACAATAAATAAATCAAAACTACAGGGATGATGTGACGCAATAGAGTTGATGGACACATCAAATGAAAATTCTGAATTAGCTAGCCTCTCTAAAATGATAATGTGCCGCGGTAGATATTTCCTAAGTATACATTACATGTTGCTCAATTTGTCGGATCGAGTGAGTGATCCACAAAATTGTAAGGAAATGAGTAGGGCATCACTCAGGAGTTGTGTTCTGTGTGACAGCCAGTAAACAGAAGCTGCAACTCATTTATTTGTGGATTGCATTTTTGTGCAGACCTTCTGAAACTGTCTGCATAGTTCAACATCTCAGTCAGTGACTCAGTGTTCAATATTCGGATTTGCTCTTTCTAGTTGGGTAACATGACACCAGCAAGTTCCACAAAAAGGAGCTTATGGGACACAATAAGCGGTGGTATGGAGACTTTGGAAAGAATGAAATGTGTTTTTTCATCTCTGATAAATCGAGGACTTACCCTCTGTGCTTCTTGACATTTAAGAAAATGTACGATGAAGGTGTCAACGCTTCAGGTTATGATTATCAATCAATGTTGGTCAGGTCCTGATGGATGGGGTACAACTTCTCATGCTGACTAATAAAAGCCATATGCGTACTAGTGTTTGAAATTCTTTTCAATTCTAACTGCACATGACTCCCTACTGGAACATATCTGTACAATGCGAGACTCCCTATGGCAGTACCAGTTACTGGTAACAGGCACCAAATTTTGATGGCTTCTGTCAGCTAGTTGAGAGATGGTACCAGTCACTGGTACTGAGTTGTGATTATGTTTGTCAGGTAGGATTTAGCAGGTATCAGTCATTGACACCAGGTCTTGGTTGTAGATGGAATGTAGCAGTACAATATCTTTGTCTGAATCAAATGGCATGCACTAGTGTAACATCGAGTTAAAACTTGTTTGTATATATTTTGAAATATTACACAATACCCATATTAAAAACGTAATATATTACTACTTAAAGCTTATACTAATTAAGTTCTTTGAATTTATAAATCGTAAATAGTACACTGGTAAGTTATCTGAAAAAGGCCCTTCTTTTAGTTCATAGGCTAGAAATTACATAGATGACGCCACTAAGGAAAGAACTAAGAAGTCAATTGTTCATGGCATCAAAAAAGGTGACAGCAAGAGTCATAGGGTGTGTTTGAACTGTGTCTGTGCTGTGAGCAGGTTAATGGAAACCTGCTAATTTATTGAATTAGCAGAATAATGAAGATAATTATTCCAACCAACTGCTTATCCATTCAAATACTAAATAGAATAGGAAATATCACATTGATCGGAATAACGTTATTCCTCATACATCCAAACAAAACTAAAAAAAATGGAAATAATGATTATAGGGGCTACTTTAAAGTACTAAAATGCTGCTTTCTCAGATGTTGAATGGGTGAATTGTTCCAATGCAATTCCCTCTTCAATGAAGGCTGCAGCTTCAGTGGAAACCTTAAAATATGTAAAGAAGAAGAGAAATATTGTCATCCACCTCACACCATTGATCCTGGAAAAAAAATTCTCCAAAAATTAGTTTAACGATCACTGAAGGCTATGCATTGGCCCACTGTTTTACCTTTCAATGAAAATGACGCTTGACTGATTCAGAAATAATAGAAGCTTTTTTTTTTTGTTTAATGAGCAGATGCAGTTTAATTCCAAATTGATGCACCATTTACCTAATATTAAATTGAATAATCAGAGGCAAAGATCGATGCACACTAGAATTGAAGATGTGATACTATCTCTTTCTTTTTAACAATTCTGATCATTGTACGTATAGCAAAATTCAAGAAGGATACGAGATCTTTCTGCTATTTTAGATCATCCAGATATTGTTTCTTCTTGTCATGTTTGGTGCCTGTTTTGTTTTGAATGAGTCAAGATCATGAGTATGGTAATTTTGTGTCGTCTTTTCAGTTTTGATCCGTACCAGGATTGTGTAACCGGTTCATTTTTCAAAATTTCTCTTCAGATATCAAGAAGGGCTGTGAACTTTTAAAATTTTCGAAAAGGGCCAACGGTTCATGACATTTCTATGCACCTAGAAAGTAAAGTGCAGCAAATGTCAAAAACTAAACATCAATAGTAAATTGCAGCAAATGTCAAAAACTCAAACTCTCATATCTCAAAAGTCAAAACCAACCGTAGGTTTTGATGTTTTGTAATAAGTTGTAGTGATATGTTCTGTTGGTTGTTTGACTTTGCTTAGTGGGTTAAAATGTGGGTTTAATTTTTGGGTCTCCTCTGTGTGTAGATACAAGGCAGTGGTATGTCGTAAGGAGGTTTCTGTTTCTTTACTTTCATGAATTTTTGTAAGAATTCATATTATACTTTTATCGCTCACACCTTTGGTTCATGCTCTTTCTTTAAAGATGCTACCAATCTTGCTCTCAATCTAACTGGTACAACTCGCTGGCACCATGAAGATCTCCACCCTTCTGCCATCATCGCAGCAACTTTACCAACAAACAAAGAGAACTCCTAACTTTTTCCTGCTACTTTACTTGGCGCGAGAGATGCTCAAGAACCTTCTCAGACCATACCAGTGACTCAAACACTGTTGCCTTCCTCATACTAGAAGAATGGCGCTTATTGAATCCTGATTAGACCTCTGATTTTAATCTTTTAGACTTTTTGGGCTTTTCGGATTTTATTTTGGTTTTTTATTTTATTAGACTTACTCTTTCTTTTTTTCTTTTACCAGGGTTTCATCTTCTGAAACCCGTCTCTTTTATGTACTATTTTTCTTTACTTTAATGAAAAGGCATCGGGCTCGACCTGGGCTTTTATTTCAAAAAAAAAAGAAAAGTGGTAGAGCGCTCCTCTACTTATTTCCAAAAAAAATTGATTGTAGTTGTATGCTATGGGATGTTAGTTTTGAGTATTTTCCCATATGCTATCTTTCTTTCTCTTTCTTAAATTTTCATTTAATAAAAACCACCATGATTGTACAATTTTATACTTGTATCGAGCCGAACACGTCCAATTAATGGCGATATGCTTTAAGTATCAAATCTAATAGAACAGTGGAAATTATACTGCGCCTCAAAACTGTTGTATGTTTTCGAAAAGGCATTATCAATTAAAGTTAATGCGGCATTATAAATTAAAGTTAAAGGATTCATGACAGAGGTCACAGAAGATCCTAGGACTGTCATCATAGGTTTAGTTATAATTAATAAATAGGACCCCCCCTCCTGTAGGGGTTCAGAAATTCTCTATTTCCACTCATGTATCTGTAAAAACAAAGAAAATCAATAAAGATTCATTTCTCGTCTTCAATCTTTCTTACTCTACTCTAATTTATCTTGTTGACAATGTTTTGAAAACCGTACCGGATATCGGAAAATTCCGGTAATACGAGAACCAAAACAGTGACCGAAATGACAGTATCCGATATTGTGAGAGGAAATACCGGACAATTTCGAAAAATACCGGATTTTGGTCATTTAGCCACTAGAGTACCAGTACGGTTTTAAAAACACTGCTTGTTGATACACCAAAGAGCTAGATTTAGGATTATCAACAATGAAGGTCAATGTCAGGACTAAATATTATTAGCTGGTGAAAGTATATACTCCATGCATAAGATGACAAGTTGTGTATTGATAAAGGACAGACAAGGAGCCAGCAACCATGCATGCGCCTGATCTGTTCCGAGCAGATTTAATCATATAATACTAATAAAATGGCGAAGAAGAAATGTAAAGCAAACAATTTGAATAAATAGATAAGAAGCGAAGCCCAAGGGCGAAAATATTTAAAAAAAAAAAAGAGGAAAAAAAAAGACAAGAAGCGGCTAATGACTTTTTTATGAAGAATAATAATGATATATTTTGATTGTTCAAAACCTGCTTGCAGGAAATGAGAGAAGGAAAACGTGTTACGAACATACGATGCAACTTTTTAGGAGATTTAATGCATAAATTTTTAACAATCAAAACATCCATATAAAAGTTTTCAACTTGATTAATTTTAGTTCAAAGGATATAAAAAATAAATGCATCAAAATTAATCTATAACAATTTTCATATGCAGAAATACATCATTTTTGTATATTTTTCCTATAGACAAACTCTCTCCCTTCAATTTTTTTCATTTATTTATAAACAAATATCACCTTGATTAAAAACGTTTTTTGTGCCTATTAATTTTTAAAAAGTTTTTTGTCTGTTGCATGGAGGCGGATAGGTTCAATCTGTTATATATGTACCAAATCCTGTAGGGAATGTAACCTCAAAATTATGTCTGTCATTGATACGACAGTACCGATTAAACAACTAGTTTTCTGACAACCATAAAATATTTAATATTAGTTACTGTTAAGTCCAGCTGTTGTCACGATTGGCATGATTGACAAAGTGCCCCAATCAGACTTCGTTCAATAAAACGAACATTTAGGACCACTTAAAATTTCCCCAATTCATCATATTTGAAATAACTTCGAAAGAAATGCTTAATTTGTTGATCTATTTATTTGTGGATACTAAAAGTCTAAAACAAGTTTATATTGGAAATATAGATGACGATGGCATTAAACTATTTATAATTATTTTCCTTTTCAACTAATAAACCCTAAGCTCCATGGAATGAGATCCTCTGGTCGGCAGACCAGGTGGTCGTTTTAGATCAGGGCCGTCTGATTTAATCTCAACGGTTAAGGATGCCCCGTGCATGATACCAGGATTGATAGGCCCGAAAAAAATTAACCGTTGAGATTAAATCAGACGGTCCGGATCTAAAACGACCACCTGGTCGTTTATAAAAAACGACCAGAGGATCCGACTCCTAAGCTCCATAGCACAAAGGAAAACATGGAGGAGAAAACTGGAACCCGTTCCCCACTGCAACCCCATTCTTTCGCAACCTCATTGGCCTTCGCCTACTATTCGATTCTATAATATTCTTTCAGCTAAAAGTATTTTAGTTAAGACAAACTAAACACAAGTATCTCATATTTTCACCAATCCTATTTTAATTGAGCTAATCATGTATCGCTTCACGTGCAAGAATCCAGCTCATTACATCGATCTTAAACAAATTTTAATAAATAATTATTTATTTTTCCGGATTATTTATTCAGAATCAAGTTACCAACCCATACTGTAAGAATCATAGTTATAACATATTTCTCAACTAATCTATACAGAGGAAAACCTAAAAGCATAACCACCAGCGAAAAGCACCAATGCACAAATTGAATAGTCACTGAGCAGAAGAAAAGGAAAACATGGAAGTGATTTGGCTTCTAATTCCTCTCTTTGTTCTTCCCCTTTTTTTCCTCACCAAAACCAGAGCCAAGCACCGGCTTCCCCTTCCACCAGGCCCGACAGCAATTCCAATCGTCGGAAACCTCATATGGCTCCGCCAATCCATGTCAAATATTGAATCCATCCTGCAAGATCTACATGCACGCTGTGGCCCAATTGTTACTCTTCGGCTTGGGTCCCGATTCTACATCAACATCTCCGATCAGTACCTTGCACATTCAGCTCTAATAACTCACGGCGCCACATTTGCAGGCCGTCCCAAGCAAACCGCCATTCGCGAAATCCTAAATGTTAATTATCATACTATAAGTACAGCAACATATGGCCCACTCTGGCGCCTCCTCAGGCGAAACCTAGCTGGAGAGGTTCTTCAGCCATCCCACGTCAAACTCCTTTCTTCTGCTCGTAAATGGACTGTCGATTTACTCAAAGAGGAACTAAGTTGCTCCGGTAACAGCAATAGCAAGCCCTTTATAGAGAGTTTTCATTTGGCCATGTTTTCCTTGCTTGTGTACATGTGCTTTGGAGAGAGGCTTGATGAGGGCTATGTCAACGCAATCAAATCAGCACAGAGAGATGCTATGTTGTATTTTGCAAGTAAGCTCAACATTTTTGCATTTATGCCTATGGTGACTAAATATTTGTATCGAGACCGATGGAACAAGGCCTTGAGCTTGCGCAAGAGGCAGAAGGAATTGTTCATGCCATTGATTGAATCTCGCAGAGTGCTCAAAACAAAGAGTGGAGAAGATGCAAAGATCAGGAATGCAGACAAAATTTTGGAATATTGCTATGTGGATACCCTTCTTGATACTAGACTTCCAAATGAAGGTGAGAGATTGTTGTCAGCTGATGAATTAGTCGCACTATGTGGTGAATTTTTGGTTGGCGGCACTGATACTACATCCACAGCTCTTCAATGGATCATGGCTGAGCTAGTCAAGAACCAAGACGTGCAATCAAAACTATGGCATGAGATTCAATTGGTTTTAGAAAATAGTGAAAGTGGGGACATAAATGAGGACATGCTGGAAAACATGCCTTATTTAAAAGCTGTTGTATTGGAAGCGTTGCGACTGCATCCACCAACCCATTTTTTACTTAACCACGCAGTGACCCAAGAATGTACCCTTGGTGGCCACACCATACCACGCAGTGCATGGGTGAATTTCTTAATGGTCAACATAGGGAGGGATGAGAAAATTTGGAAGAACCCGACTGAATTCAAGCCAGAAAGATTTTTGGAAGGAGGTGAAGGCAAAGGGGTGGATATTACAGGGACTAAAGAGATAAAAATGATGCCATTTGGTTCTGGTAGGAGAATCTGTCCTGGTTTGGGGATAGCAATGTTGCATTTGGAGTATATTGTTGCTAATATGGTAAAGGAATTTGAGTGGAGAGGCATTGAAGGGGAAGAGGTGGATTTAGCTGAGAAACAGGAATTTACAGTTGTCATGAAGAAACCTTTTAGAGCTGAGCTTATACCAAGAAAATGAGCCGCATGTCATTCTGAAAAAGACAATAAAACATAACCACATCAATCTTTAATGGTTTATTGCTATCGGATGTTAATTCCCATTTGAATGCATGTTTTGCCTGTACCAGTTTGTTGTACGGTTGTACCTCTTTAAGCACTCAATTTGAACTAGTTATGCCAGTAATTTCATTCCGATATGTATCAGATTTCATTTCTGATTTTCTTCTTTGCCATTAGAATAAAGCAGGGAGTACTAATTGATAAAAAATCAAAATCTTAGATTTATGCCACCCTAACACTTATATCCTTGTAGCAGATACAGACCCTTACCATAGACCAACGACACTACCTCAATTTTCTGATGGATCAGTCAAATATTATGAATCCTTCAAATTTATTCCTTCTTTCATTAATTAAAATGTTATGCACAAAATAATACTTAAATCGAAGCATGCTATAAAGCCTCGTACTCAAAACTCTTTGAGTACCAATATTTGATTAAACTGAGAATCGACCCTATTTTCTTTAATTAGAAAAGAAGAGAAAAGAATTAGAATTACCTTAATTTTATATGGTAATTCCATTATCTTAGTATGTTATAGTCTCATTTGTCTTACTCCTCAAAAAAAAAAAATAGTCTCATTTGTCTCGCATCAGCCGATCTCAACCGTTGCTTCTTGGTACCTATGCGGTGGGGGGAGACTGGGAGAGAAATGACCAGTACCATTTTCTTCGGGAGAGGTGGGCTGAACCAAAAAGAAGTTAGAACATATACATTTTCTTTTCGAAAAGCTAGCCCGGTTTTTTTGTTTGGATTGGGCTGTATCTTCTCCTTCCAATAAAAATGGGCTTAACTTGTGCTTGGGCCCAGAGAAGGCGCATTCAAATATATAATATTACATAGTTCGAATGCAGTCGACATCTTCTTTTATTTGGTACTGAATGCGGGTTTAGTGTCCGTGTCAGTGTATCACCGACCAATGACGATTGCATATTTTGCTTTTGTGTATTTTATTGAATTCGTTATGTCACAATCTGCAGACAAGATACTATATAAATACAGTATGTGATATCACACTTAGTTTTTTATGACTGCAATATTATTTTGCCACCGAGACTTATTCGATATAGTCAGCATTTGGGGAAAAAAAATTATCAAAAAAAAGCATAAAGTTATTGAAATTTTTTTTACTGTTTGAATAGGATTTGCATTTTTTTTATGTAATTTAAGAATTATTTGATTGTCCATTAAACATCATCAAAACTTTTATTTTCTAAACTATTAATAAAAAATTTTGCAACTTATTTTTTGAACTTTAATAATTATTTAATTGAATACTTAATAAATGTGGTCTCAATGTATTCTTTGTTAGCGTGCGAGGAAAGAACAAATGATCAGGATCTTTTGTAGGCAATTAGTGTGCAGCTGTACGTGCTGCATGGGCAAAATAGCTAAATTAGAAAGGGGGAAAAAAAAAAAGCGAACGTAAGAGTCCAGTACTCACCCTTTATCTAAAGATAACAAATTCAATCTGCGCTGGACGATAAAGTAGAATAAAATCTTTATTGACTGGACTATGTTTTTCAAACTAAATAACCTTATTTTAAAAAAAAAAAACTCCAAAGGTGTCACCGCAGAAAAACCTACAACATTGGGATAAAGCAGTTTCCGTAAATATCTTCAAGATTTTTAGCGGCTAGTTCAGAGGAAAAGGATGTGTATTATTTCAGTCATGTAACTACTACATTTTTTTTTTTTAAGATAAATTGGGAATTAAGCCTCCCAACTTATTTTTAAATTAAATGTCTATAAAGACCTCCAGCCGGGTTTCGAACCTGCGACCTCTCACTTGAGATGCATTGCTCTTTGTCACTGGACCAAGAGCTGGTTCTCATATGATCCGTCATATGATCCGTCACATGAGAAGTCACAGAGAAAATTATAAAATTTGAAAAAGTATTGCGGCTATGCCACACTCACGTGCTAGTTGGCAACTTGGCATCAATGATGTGTCAGACAGCATTACAAGTGTTTGTGTGATTTTGTTTTTGTAGTGTTTTATTTGTGCCCGGCCCTCCGAAGCTCAAATTCTAGCTACGTTATTGCATACAATTAATTTTTGTTTCCATGTTAATTACCTCACTCGTAAGAAAGGCAACTGAAGGTGTTAACATATACAATTCAAAAGATTTTTATTTGTACAGCAAATGGTCAATACTCAATACATTACACATAATTGTAAAAAAAAAAAAAAATTTGTAATCTAATTACACCAACAAAATAAGGGGAGTAAATACTTAACACTTTATTTTCAGGATGCATCCAAAAAATCCACCTTAAAATAATGGTAACATCCCTTAAATCAAAGTTATTATTCTTATTGAATTAAATGCTGGTCAAACTCATCTTCAAATGAATGATTGAACACAGATATAAAATTTATAAAGGATTTTAGTAGATGCGCTTAATCTGGTTGCCATGGCTTATAGGGTCAAATGCAATATTATGCAAACACCTACTTGCAAACTTGGATCTTGACCAGGAAATGAGCACTGAGCATTTATTACTGCTTTAAGACGAATGGGATGAGATAAATTGAACCCCTGATTTAAACTATATTGAAATTTGAGAGTGGTAAAGGAGATTCAAATTCACGCATGTTTAATTCTTAGGGTTTGTTTGGATGAGCCTTGAATAAGGAATAAGAATAAGGAATTTCGGTATGCGTGCTTGTCCAAATTTCTTATTCTTATACTATGGTTTTGTTAGTATAAGAATAAGGGCCCAAATTTCTTATTCTTGTGTTGTTTGGGTTGAACAAGAATAAGAATAAGCACGCATACCGAAATTCTTTATTCTTATTCCTTATTCAAGGCTCATCCAAACACACCCTAAGCTAGCTAGCTAGAGTCAAAGATGCACCTGAAAATCATACTTCATGTTACCTATAGCCTATAGGCTATAGATCTGTCATTTTGTATTTAAATGAAGGATTTGCTCGTCAAACGGGCGGCCTTTTTATTGCTTAAGAAAAAGTGTAAGCAAATAACCTAGCTACTAGAATTATATCTACATATATGAAGGAGTCCACAAAAAGAGAACTATAACTATAAGATCGTGCGCTAGCTGTGCAAACCAAATCCTATCCTGCGCGGGACGATGCAGCGCACTATCCCGCACTGTCCGATCTAATCTGGACGGCCCCTAGAAAACACATGATTGTAAGGCCCGAAAAAAAAAACCGTCCAGATCAAATCGGACGGTGCTGGATGGTGTGCTGCACCGTCCCGCGCGGGACAAGATACGGATTCCTAGCTGTGGCTTAATCACGATATGGACAAGAGGAAGGAAAGAAAAAAAAAAGTTGAATTTTAAAGTAAATTTGTTAAAATTCAACAAAAAGAAATATTGTTTCCATTTTAAAGTGCAGTTGTCGAGATATAGAATTCACTAATTCAAAATTATCCACGACATATTTAACTAGTAATGTCTCTGACACAGTGACACTGCAATTTTCAATTTCTTCCTTAAAAACGTTAGTTGAGTGCACTCGATCAGATTATGTTCATAATTTTAATATTTTAGATACATTAATACTCTTAAATGTCTGGAACATGGCAGTGTTATTATTTTCATCAGATCACATTATCACAAATTCACAACTACTAAAAAGTAAAAACCCAAGAAGCCTTTTGAACTGCAACTGCAAGTCACGTGGAGCAATCACCTGGTGGTTGGACCCACATGCTAGAGTCACTAATACATCATATATTCTCATAAACATCAGAGACTCTACTGTTAGTTCCATACAATCCAAACCATAGAAACCAAATACAGTTAGCCACAAAATAAAGGGCCAGCACATTTCTAGATTGGCTGCTGTCATGTTTGTCAACTCATTGGTCGCAATAATTGTAAATAATGGCATGCAATGGAGCTTTAGAATGAAATCACGTGCTCACATGCACTTTACAGAGGCGTTAGGCACCAGCGGTAACACCGGTTATGGGTCTGTCTGACTTATGACGTGCTTGCATGACGATATATATGTCATGCAAAAAGATTTTGCAGAGATGGTTTAGGTTTGTTACTAGCCGCCAAAATTTGAATTTGAAGAGGTAGAAAGAGAGAGCTTGTTGTAAATCATTGACTGGATGGCTAGCGGGGATTGGATTGAGGGCATGAGATCCGAGTTTGACATGAGCAGCTAGCATGGTGACAATTGGCCAGGTCAAAACTGACAGATGCATTTAATTAGGCTTTTGTGGAAAATAAAATCAAAGTGATATATATATATATATATATATATATATATATATAGAGTTTTGCTATGATGCGTTGCAACTCACCAAAGGGTTGGTGAGTCGCGCTCAAAACTTCTAAATCTAGTTCAAAATGACCGATCCAAATCGTCTAATACGATCTCCCTATTGAAATCTCCATACAGATCAAATTTTACATTTTTTCAAAATTTTTAAGTATTTTTTTGAAATTTTAGAAAATCGTTAATCTAATTAGTTCTGAACCATTAAAAAACAGCAGTTTTTAAAAATCCGAAAAAAATACTTAAAAATAAAAAAAAAATATAAAATAGGTCTGCATGGAGATTTCAATATAGAGATCATATTGGACGGTTTGGATCGGTCATTTTGAACTAGATTTAGGAGTTTTGAGCGTGACTCACCGACCCTTTGGTGAGTTGCAACTCACCATAGCAAAACTCTATATATATATATAGAGAGAGAGAGAGAGAATGGATATAGTACACGCTGATGTGTACGGATCGTCTCCATACACATAAGTTGTTTTTCAAGATCCAAAATTCAAACGATCAATCCGAACCATTCAAATTGTTCTCCATATTGAAAAACCCAAATAGACCAAATTTTATATTTTTTCAAATTTTTTTGCTACTTATTATGATATTTTCAAAAAACACTATAATTGGAGTATTTCAGGCCCTCCAATTTGAAAATATCATAATATATAGCAAAAAAATTCAAAAAAATATAAAATTTGGTCTGCAAGAGTTTTTCAATATGGAGAACAACTTGAACGGTTTGGATTGACTGTTTGAATTTTTTATTTCGAAAAACGACTCATGTGTACGGGGACGATCCGTACACATTAGTGTATTTTATCCATTCTCTCTCTCTATCTCTCTCTCTCTCTCTCTCTATATATATCATTCAATAAAAAAAAAAGTGATATATATCAAGATTGCACTCGGCTGCTAAAAATAACTTCAAATGAGGTTTCTCGTTATCTCATCTCCCGCATAGTATTAATAAGAGTTAATAGGAGAGAATTTTTAGAGTAGTTTTTTGACTGGTTAAATAATTATGCGATGAAACGCATCTATCTTCTAGGCTATTCATTTAGTCGCGTTTGGTTTACCTCAAATAAGGACTTATTTGAATAAGCGCTTATTCATGCGAAAAAAGAATACGGGCTTGTTCGACCTCTTATTCTTGTTCCAGCATTTTTTTAGAACAAGAAAACGAATAAGGGTTTGTTCGAATAAGGCTTATTTCTTATTCGGTGAGGTAAACCAAACACAGCATAATAAATTAGAAAAGATTTCGTTTGCAAAAAGACACGGGGAATCATACTGTAATGCGTTGATGAGGACAAATACTCAATGTGTTTGGCACCATGTGGGAACAAGCATGAATAGGAAATAAAAAACAAGGCTTGTTCGCGCTTGTGCTTGTGCTTGTTCTTAGTTCTCCAAAAAGAAAAAACAAGGCCACGAACAGCTTGTTCGTCCTATTCGCGGGTTGTTTGGTTCACGTGAATAAAGGCTTGTTCGCGAACAAATGTTCGATCGAACGGCTGTTTGGTATGTAGGATCCAGGTACGTGTAATTAAAAATGTTTCTACGATAACTGGTTGTGTATTATATATGAGACAATTATATCCATCACATATATGTGTGTTTGGCAGTGCTACGAACTACCCTGTTCGCGAACTAGGCTAGTTCGCACGAACCAAACCTGGGCCGAACAAGAACAACAGCCTGTTCGTGAGTGGGTTTTGAGTTCCAGCATTTTGGGAAACTACACGAACTAGGCTGGGTTCGTGAGTGGGTTATGGGTTCTTGCCTTCTTCGGCACGAGTGCCGAACATAGTGGGTATTTGCGCTTAAGCAAACTGATAACTGATAAATCCGAAAAAAAATGCTCCGTTTAATTTGGTACTAAATTAATATGAATGTATATATTGTGCAAACTTAAATTGTGTTGTTTCTAATTAACTAATTAAGGTTTATAGAAAATTTTTTCCTGTTTATAAGGTTTTAACAAATTATTTCGTTTTTCTTAATGTTGAGATTTATACAATTGTTTTTTTTTTGAAATAATACTGGAAGAAAAGTTAACGGCATGTACTTGTTCAATGTCCACAACGGATATGGAACATGTTGTTTCGTTTTTTGTTTCGTTTCAGTAATGGCACGTGTCGAAATTTTTATTAAACGTTACATTTAGACAGAATGTGACGGAACGATCAAATTTGAGCTGTATTCCACATAAACATAAGCTGAAATCTGTTCCATTATCCATTCCGTTGGAACGGAAGGGGCACAAAAAAAAACGACTGACGGTTACTCCGTCGTGAGGCTTACTTGTCTGACATGGTGAGGTGTTGTTGATTATGTTAGAATTTTGACGGCTAGGGAACAGAGGGGGTGGGGGGCAAAATCTAGAGACAACTATGTCTAAAATTAAATTTTACTTTTTTTTTTCCTAATACAAAGTCTACACTTATACAACCACATGTGGCAATAAAATAAATTAAAATACTAGTCTAATAAATCTTAAAATCATTAAATATATCAACATAATATATGAGATGATAATTCAAAGTAGATCATAGCTGCCTCATATGCATATGCAAATTATTAGTGGCCAGCTCAATATGTACCAAGCAACAAGACGCAATTATTCGGCCTACTGCCTACATAACTCAGAGGCGCATGGTTTTTTATTCTTAGGAAGGTTGACTATGAAGGCACAAGCATAACCAAATCTATAGTTCTTATAATTTCCTTCCATTTAAAACTTCTTGTTGGAGCATGTAATATTTGAGGAGGTTTTCATTGCCATAACTTTTGGTGCTACAATTTTGTCCCTACCTTCAAAAAAAAACTTTTGGTGCTACAAAATTTTAAGTTATATGTTTATTTTAAATTTAAAACTCAAATGTTGAATTCAAACTATTACTAATATCGTTCATGCTTATGAAATAACTCTTTCAGTGTAAAAATTTATGATATTTTTTTTAAAACTATCTAACACTAGATTAATTTGTCATATATAGAACAAATATATATGTTAAGATTAATCAATAATAGTAAATTATGTTTGTATTTTGACAATTTGATCTGTATAAATCTCGTTAAACTGAAAAACACGAATAGCATAGGATTCTAATTTGCATTTGTAAATTCAGAAATATGTAAAAATAGTAAATTGAGGCATTATGTGGCGCAAAAATAATTGTGATACTGTAACATTCCTCTGTTTTTTCTTTTATTAGATAATCTTTTTTGCATATCCACCATTTTTTTTATGTTGAACCCGCCCTGCTTCTTCATGATCGATGCTTTCAGGTTTGATGATATATATATTTTTTTTCGAAGGCTTGTTGGCAAGTTGCCAACAGCTGAGAGAATTAATGAATAAAGAAAAGGTCTCATGCTATATTACCCAGCTTAAAGTAGTTAGTTGAAAAGAATTTAAAGCTGCGGGCGTGAATTTTTTTTTCCCCCTTTGAGTTACAAAAGAATAGAAAAAAGCTTCACTCACTCATATATATCTAAATTAAATTTGAGAAATCTATCCTTCTATTTTTATGGATGTTTCATCTTGCACCAAAATTTACAATCAAATATGAATTTTTATCTATTGAGATGTAAAACATGCTGAAACAAAAAACAGAAATTGAACAGAAACAGTTGACAATATACTATAAATTTCTGATTCCATTAAACAGCAAAAGCATTCGGATTCCACTCAATCAGTAAGAAATTAACTTACCCGAACCACGGCCGCACTCTGCTCTAACTAACAAAATTCTAACTTAAATCCACGTGCCCTCTGTGAAGGAGCTTGGCGATGTACATCAATTTCACATACAAATTCTTTAAAACAAATTCAAGCTGGTAATACTTTTGATATATGCATGCACCACTTCATTAGAATATTTATGTGTGGTCATCATCACAGTAAGATAAAAAAAAAAAGCGAACTTATAATACATTAATTGAAATTGGTAAGGTTTATTTATCTTATGTACAGCATGTTGGTTTGTATAAAACTAGCTTCCAAGTTTATAGTTTTGGACATGTACGCCGCTATGTCATTCATGTAATAAAATTAAATAAATAAGATCGATGATGTAAATTTGTTATTTGAAGTATGACGTTTTTAAAATATTAAAGCATCACAACACACTAAGCCCATTGAGAAAATTCGAACCCAGGTTCACTGGCCAAACTTCACAATGTTTTTTCTTTTGTGATCGCTTTCAGAGAATTCAGAAATAAATTCTTGAAGTCAAATAATAAATTTTAGTATTCCAAACGACTTTCCTTAATAATTAATAATAAAACAGAAATAAAATGATGGAACTACGTACCAGAACAGAATGATTTAAGTTCCACGCCAATTAATCGAGACGAGACAGGAATATTTAAAGAGGAAAAGAATCACATTGCATATATATATTTTTTTAGGAAAATAAGATTTAACATTTTGTATTAGAATTGTATATTTCAGTGTGTTGTGTTGAGCTGTCAAATGTCAATGTACCTCCCATTGACTGTGTCCTCCAACCATGCATACGCACGTTTTGTTTGATTCACTCATTCTTAATTAAGGTCATTTGTACTGCACTAATTTTTTGTAAGATTTGATGTAACATCACAAAGAAATATAAGCCAATTGCAAATAATTTGTCGTCTTCTTTACAGTAAATCCCTTGTGAGTTCTCATTAATTTTTATGTTGTTTAATATGAATTCCTCGCTTTTAAGATTTACTTAACCCAAAAAACTTCATATATGTATTTAACCTAGTTCAACTGAAATCTAGCCTTCTTAAATCTTTTCTTTTATTCAGTATTTGCGTACTAAGTAGAATGTACTGCAGTATCCCCCCCCCCCCCCAAAAAAAAAAAAAAAAAAACAAACAAACAAAAATTATAGAAGTTAACTCAAAATAAATTTATAGTAGATGTGTCCATTATTTGTAAATTATACTTACCTTAATAAAAGAAGAGTTCAATATAATATTTAATGAGATAGGCTAAAATCAGCCACGACTGACGGATGGACCCGTCAGCTGCGATTATATCTCAACTTTTGAGGTTCTAATGGCTAATCTGAACCGTTTAATGTGTTCTCCATATTGAAATCTCATCGGAGACCAAATTTTACATTTTTCTGATTTTACTTACTATTTTTTTAAAATTTTTAAAAATCATAGTTATTGAAGGATCCAAAATTGTTTAGATTAAGAATTTTATAAAATACCAAACAAATACTAAAAATTTTCAGAAAAATATAAAATTTTGTCTCCAACGAGATTTCAATATGGAGAACACATTGAATGGTTCGGATCGACTGTTAGAATCTCGAAAATTGAGATTTGATCGTAGCTGACGGTCTCATCCGTCAGTCGCGACTGATTTTAGTCTACCTCATATTTAATTTTGGTCTTACAGTTGATTTTGCGATGTCGTCACTCCATTGAAGCATATAATTTTCTTTTACCAACGTATGTTTATACGTACATGGTATTGATTCATGATATCATTATCGCATAAGGTACCAGTGGCGAATTTAGGCAAATAAAAAGGAAGGATGCTATATATGTATAACATAACGAGTTATGACCAAAGAAATAGAAAAGATTGTAGTTGCACATTAAAAAGCTTCAAACCATTAAAAAAGATTGTAGGGCTAAAAGAAGCTTTGGCGTGCAATCACGACCACGACGCACTAACCATCATAAAGTGATGACTATATCTCCATATTTTTCTTGTAGTTGCACATTTAAAATGATCATGATCATAGTAAAACTACTGTATTGCGACTAACAACAACAACAACAACCAAAAATCATGCACTTAGGCTCTTATCAGAACGAAGGAGAAATAAAAAAATTTGTTAATTTCAGAAAAAAATAGAAAAAGAGATGAATAATTGTAAAATGAATTTCGTTACAGAAAGAGAAAAGAAGAAAGTTCAATTTAGTTCAAACCAGTTCGATTTCTTCTCGGCCATAACTGGACGTCACGTTGTTGATCCTTTTGAATTCTTGCCAAATTTTCTTTATTTTGAAGAGAAACTGAAATCACGATTTAGCTTCTTTGAATTCGTGGGTACCGAACTACATATATATGCTTCTTCATTTCCAATAGCGTTGCGCGGATTCCATTTTCATTTTCTTTTTTGGTGGAAGTTTCAATCAAAGCATTAGATATCCGTTATTAATTACCTAACCAACAAAACATTTAATTGCACAACAGCTTATTTGACTATATAATTTGTCAAGTACAAGAAAATAGAACACAAAACTTAATTTCATTCATGCGCTGTGAATAATGCCTTTTACTGCTCTCAATGATAAACCCACAATCCAATTCAATCTTTCTTCCCCTCAGAATGCCATGTACATCCCCCGGAAAACACAACACAACCTCTATGTATATCAAACCATTAATATATCCTCGACAAAATTTTAATTTGAAGCCGGGTCAATGAAAATTTGAAATTAGAGAATGTTGGATTTTTGTCGGTATCAGGATATATAATTAGGTACTGAACCCGTCAATTTCTTGCCGCTATCTAGTCCATTTACTAAAACCATCAAATAGTTTATGATTGATGAGTACCGTAGAAAAGACTGTGTCGTAGTTTAACAATGAACTAGATTAATTTTGTGTCTTTTTCTCACTCGGCAAATCAATTAATCACACTGCCACTAATCGGCCAAATCATCCACACAAATTTACATCACTAAAATCTACTACTAATGCTAAAAATGAAATTCAAATTTTTTCCTTAATGATACCCACAAAATCAACCAAAATTTTTTTTTCACAACTTCTTGCCATCTGATTTGAAACTGACGGCTGAAATTGAGCATGCCAGTTTCTCTTCCAAAATCCTGACAACCTCGGCCATCGACGGTCTCATACTGGCATTCTCATTGATACATGATGCAGCAACAGATGCCAGTGCAACTGCCTCTTCCCTATCGAAGTCTCGCTCTAATTTCTGATCTACCAAGCATTCAATTTCAGCACTCACATTCTTCAATTTTGGCCGCAAAACGGCAGTCAAAAGCTGTTCTTTCTTGACACAAAAAGCTTCGATTCCAGTCAGAATCTCGAACAACAAAACCCCAAAGCTGTACACATCGTTTTTCTTACTAATTGTACCGGAGCGGATATAATGTGGGTCAATGTATCCGGGTGAACCTGTTATCTGGTGGGCTGAGCGGGGCTGCACCATTGCTGAGAAACCCATTTTGGCCGACCCGAAATCACACAACTTGGCATCCATCTTTGAGTCCAGTAAAATATTTGAAGCTTTTATGTCGCCATGAATTATGTGGAGGTCGAGTTTTTCATGGAGGTGCTCAAGGGCTCTGGCGATTTGGGTTGCGATTGATGCCCGGTTTTGCCAAGGGAGAATGGATCCGGTTTTGCTGTGTAGCTTGTCATGTAGGTTCCCGTTTGGGGCAAATTCTAGAACTAGAACTCCTTCCTCTGTTTGACACAACAAAAAGAATTTTAGAACAACTTGAAACTTAGACATAAACAGACAAAATAAATTTGGACTTTAGTTCTTTTGCTGTTGAACTGGAGAAAAAAGCAGAGCACTTCTATTGTCTCTTCCTGTTTTTATTCTGTTAGTTTTATCGATTTTTTTGGTACTTAAGTATTTCCTTTTCCTTTCTTATTCACTTTCACAGAAGCAATTAGATGGAAGTTCGAATTCAAAAATACCAACCTCTCTCCTCGCAAAATCCAAGAAGTCGAACAATATGTGGATGCTGAACCCGTTTAAGCACATCCAGCTCCTGTTTAAATACCCGATTCAGACGCTCGCTGCCTCTGTGAACCTTCACCGCAGCAAAGTTGCATGTGGATCTGAGAAAGCCCGGAACCCGTGCGAGATACACAGTGCTAAACCCACCTTCTCCAACCACTGCTGAGGTGAACCCACCTGTAAGAGCCTCTATTTCCTTCCAGCCAAATTGGCGTATCGTCTTGTTACCGGTTTTGATATCGTTGTATAGTGGTTCGTCTGAGACACGGGCGTCCGGTAGGCCGAGCTCTTGCTCATCAGAGGTGAAGGTGGCACATGCACAGCAGTAGGTCCGGTACCGGCCTAACATGGTTCTGTACCGGGAAGTCTGGTTCTGGTGTGGTGTCTATTTTGGTCTGGGTTTCTGACTTGCAATTGTTGGTCGGATAGCCTGAGAAAGAGATCAGAGAGAGACTGAGAGAGGCGAGAGAAAAATGGTGTGGAGAAATGAGGTATTTATAAATGGGACAGAGGGTCAAAGCTCTATTGGTTTTAGTTTGATAATTAATTCATTTCTTAATGAAGTATTTGGTAGTAAGTGGATCCAGTGGAGTTTCACAGGGGCTGAGTGGTGGTTTAAATTGAAAACAGAGATCAAATCATTTTGTCTCCATTTTATAGAAAATGGAGACACCCTTTAATCTGGAAATACCACTTCTTTTTAGTTTTAAATCAACGAACTTTCAAAACAAAGTGCATAAATAACAACTCTAAAATCATGAATGATACTTGTATCATTTACCGTTAAACATTACTGTGTGTTTATCTGACTAGCAAAATCAACCTTAGTTTGCATAACATGATTTTAGCACAATAGTACGGTTTGGTGATTGAGAGTACTGGACACAATACACACGGGAGAGAAGAAAATTAAATCTTTATAAGATTCACTAAAAAAATTATAAGCAGGACCTTAAATGAAGTTTGTGTTCATGGATTGTCTAGCAAGTAGTTTTTTTTAATTCTTTCAAAGTATGCAAAAAAGGAGTATTTCGCTAATTTTCTGACATCCGCAAAATACTATTGCTTATTAGCATTGTACAGAACACATCGCCAAAGATCGAGATTTTGCAAGGATCTTCTTTTATTAATGACGTTGAGGGGCGAAAGCATTTTTTTACCCTTCATGCCACTATGAAAATAAGTTTGAAATTAGATCATTAATAAAGTTTTTAAATCTGTTTATAACTTAATTTATATATATAATAATTCTGAGGTAGAGTCCAAGCGAAGTTGAATGCATATTTGGGTGTTGTTTAGTTTTTGACCTCAAGTTTCTGGTTAGCAGTTTATTTTAGCAAGTCAAATCATCTAAATTACAATTTGAGTAACTTTTTACGTTAAATGTTAGGATTTACGAATGTTCAAACAATTAGAATCGTGACATCATTATGGTTATTTATCAATCAATTCTACAATTTATGTAAATTCCGAAAAATATTGAGGAACTGTAACATTGTCAAAACTTTTTAACTATTATTCGATGTTTTCGTCCAAAACATAAAGCCATCATTAGATAAATATTTTTAAATTCTAGAGAGTAATTCGATGTAAAAAAAAAAAATATATTGTACTGCCACGTATCTGGGGAAAGATTTTATATAAACATCAGTGGTAGGTTTTAACTTTTAATAACTTGAAGAAAAATCGTACTCAATTAAAACTCTGAATATAACTTAACAAATTAAACACCAAACGCTAGCTTCTTGAGTATACTCTGATCAAATTCATGAAATTGCTTCTGCAGTGATATTCAATTGCATAGGAATTAACACTTAGGAAATGTTACTTGCAAGTTGACCTCTGAAAATAAATTTGATTCAATATAAAAGTAATATTTCCTTTTTCTTTAAATGGCCTTAAATTCCATGAGCCATGAGCGACTATTACATACATGTATGTTTCTTTTCAAAGTGATCTTAGATAGCCATTTATGCATGCCATTATTTCTCATGAGTTTTGCATCCAAATCTGGTTACATGCAATATACCTGACCTGTACTAAAAATTACTAATTAATTAATTTTTATTCTTACCAAGCAGCATTGGCATTCGATACTTTGCATCTGAATTCGAGTTGACCTTGGTTTTAGAGAAAGCTACATAAGAAAACATCATAAAACTCATTAGTCCTTTTAATCTCTTCTAAAAAGGCTCCGTATAAATATAATATAAGCAGTAAAGCTGGTGTTTTATCTTTATTATAAAAGAGAAAAGCTAATCTTGGGGTTCTCTGCCTTGAGATTTGAGGCACGCATTACATCTCTGGTTGAGGTACTCAATTAAAATTAACGGTTCAAATTAAAATTAACGGTTCAGATCCTGATCACCAAGAAGTCGGCAGTGTGCCTTGTACATTGAATGTGCTTGGTATTTTCTATTAGTAAACACAGAGAATTTACCACTTTACTCTTTCGGTAGTGTACCTAATACATTGAATGTGCTCAGTTATTAGTAAATTACTAAATTGAGAGAATTTACCGCTTTGCGCTTAAAAAGGCACAGAACTACAGATAAAAACTCAATTTTTAATAATTTATGTCGGAGATTATCGTGGGTAGTACGTCGAGGCAAAAATTTCTTTTATGAGAGGAATGATACACTAAAAAAAGTGAGAAGAACTTCATAAACAGTTAAACACGATATATAGAATTTGTAATTTATAATATTGGATGATTAAAGAAATAAACACGGAGTCTTCAGTAAAAGAAATTTTTTGAGGTCGATTTGTGGGTATAAACTCATGAAACTCCAAATAATTGTTTTTTGAAAAACTTGTGTTTGTCAAAATCAGTACACATTATTTTCTGAAGACAAGTTGTAAGTTGAAAATCGAATGCCTGTTATTAAAAATAGTTTGAAAAGCTCCGACTCTCATACTATGAGAAAAGGAAAAAAAAAAAAAAAAAGGTTCCGAATGAAATTCGGAGTTACTTGACCTCTGTTAGGCTATCTTGGTCATTTATATCAGCATTTGCACGTGCATCAGCCCATTTATTTTCTTCTTTAAACGTGCCTCCGCGTTATTTGAAAAACAATTACTAATTAATTAGTTTGAACTTTTCTTAAAATTATCTATAGAATATATTCAGATGTTTCTTTTTTTTTAGAGTGTACAAAGACACAAAATAATATTAAGAATTTTAGCGTCTACATAGCGGAATTAGATTTTAGGATTTGAGAAGGCATGATTCAAGTGCTACTGCACAAAAACCACACCTCTTAGAATTAGTCGGCACGAGAATTTCAGAATAGATAATCATACAACTAGATACGAAGAAAACACAAGAATTTAATGAGATTCAGCACCAACTAAATGTCTACATCCTCTACACACACTCACACTCTTTTTTATTTATTTTCTGTAATAGTTTTGAGATACATTACTAGAGGGAGAAGGAGAAAATAAATAGACAACCAATTACATTACGAAACTAGCCCTTTTGGTAATAAAATTAATATAAAAATTATTGTCTTTATTCTTCACAATTTCCTTCTCTTTTGATACACATCAAATATTCTTGAATAAGGAAAGATAGCAATTTCATAAGCAATCTTAGTTTCCGGAAGAATTTGTCATATTCTTATTTTTAACTTGCCAAATATGTTAGGTTGGTGTATGAATCGATCCAAATTCTAAACAATTCGGTCTAAGTAGACCCTGAAGCATCCATTGGTCTTGGCTCACCTGCTCATTGTTCTGTCTGAATCCGTCCTTACTCGGTCCGAACAGTGCTTGTGTTGATCCAAATTATTTATATGAACCTCACACTACATTATTTGTTCTACACACATGTGTAGACCTCATACTTCAACACTCGCTCTTAAGTTAGCATGTACACACTTGGAAATGTCTAACTTGCGAAGTTACTCACTAGATTTGGTATCCGTAATTGATTCTTCTTCTTAGTTTCCAACCTTGATCAACTTTGCTCTTAATTATTTAGTGTGACGCATTCGATCAAGGCACAATCTTATGCAACACTTTCTCGCAAATAAAGACATTTAATTTGAGGAAATAAGATATACTTGTCACTTATATTTTCTTTTTTCTTTTTCTGAATATTGGTCTCACATGTGTTTTATTGAGACAAAAATCATACTATAAGCGAGAACGAGCTCTTCGTCTAGTGACAAAGAACAATACACATTGAGTGAAAGATCGCATGTTTGAAATCCGATTTGAGGATCTTTTATAGAATTTAATTTAAAAATAAATTGGGACACTTTACCCCAATTTATCCTAAAAAAAAAATCATACTATAAGCAATTGTTCAAGTCCTACCGCTCAATATACACTTAGCTTGTACATATATGCTTGAGATTAAAAAATAATAATAATAATAATGTACTCTAGTGCGTAAATTGAAAATCACTCCCCGCATGAATTTATGCTTAGAAAAGGTGAAAGGTCAGGAGGTTTTAGGTTTGTAGTTAAACTTAGGGGACACTGAAAGCATGACCATTGACAGAACCACTTCACCTCAATTGGTGCAATTTCAACATTTCTAGCCAATTGTTGAAAAATAAACTGTTTTTTGCAAGCTAAACGAAGCAAACTAAACTGACGGCTCAAGCAAAAGATGGAGTAGAAGGAAAACATTTTAGTTGTGTTTCACATTTAAATAGAAGACCTTGCATAAATTATTATATGTGCAGTATGGGATTCTTTTACTGGTCAAATAGCAATATAATTGTGTTTGACACTTATATAGAAGTCCTTAATTTGCTTAAATTATTAAATGTACGGTATTGAATATGTATTTGGTCAAATAGCATTAAGTTGTGTTTTACACTTAATTAATTAGTAGATCATTGTTTAAATTATTATATGTATATAGTATGGATTCTTTTTATAGTCAAATAGCATTACTCATCGTGTCATATATAGATGCTGAAAGCTCTTTACTGCTTCTATTTTTTTTTTTTTTTTAACTTTCTCAGGAGTAATTTCATGTAACCCTCGGGAAAGGAGAAACTTGATGCGAGATTATCGGCCTAAATTTATGTAGTTTTTAATTAAGGTTTATGCACATATAGTTTAGCAACCATATCGATAGAGAGTCAGTAGAGTGGAAGAAAGTTTAAATGTTATAAAGCTCGGATGTGTGATTCCACAAGAGAATAATTTCAAATTAGTTGAAGGAATCTCGCTGTGGAATCGTCATCCTTTAGAGTAGTAATTACTGATCCATTTCAAATTACTGTACAGATCTAGTTTTCAGGATTATTACCATTTAGTGGAGGAATCCACCATTCTTCACTAACGAGCAACCTTCATAACTAATCGAATTATTCTAAATTTTTGCATATTATAGACTATGTAGAGAAAGTTCGTCGACAATATGGCCCATAAAATTCTTTTAATTATCAAGATTTCTCAGCATACGTGTGGCAATCGTGGCCTAACCTTCAAAAAAAAAAAAAAAAAAAAAAAAAGATTTCTCAGCGAACTAGAACTGAAAATTTTTATTGCATGGACTTTCCGTTGCCATTTTCAATTTGTTCCAAAATGCCTCTCATGTTTCTTTTTTGGCAAATGCCTGTCTCATGTTTCTTTTTTGGCAAAATTTCTCTCATAGTGCTTGTAATTCATAGACATGTTGGCAATTTTTCTTTCCTTACCAATATTCAATGCACAGAAAAATATACTATTTTTTAGCTTTAGTTTTATTATTGAAGGTTTAGGAAACTACAATCTCTAGAAATTTTTTAAATTGTTAAGATATTGAAATCGCAAACAAAAAATGCATTGGAAGATATGAAAATCATCCAAAAATTAGTATGACAAATTAAATCAAAGTAATGAGAGGAAACTGGAAAACAAACAAAAGAAAAATTTTATCAAAGTATTCTGGCAATTATTAAGTACTTAACACTAAAAAAATCACATAACGAAAACAATAAATAATTTTTATGTCATGATTATGGTCTTATGGTAGTAATGTACCTTTTATTATACAGATGACATATCAGTCTCTATTTGGATCATATAAGATTAAGGGTAGGATTAGTTATTCGGGATTAAAATTTTTAATCCTAAACGATCAAGAATAAACTTTTTGTGATCTAGAGTGTTATTTTTAAGTGATCCAACATCCGGATTAAATTTTTATTCCTAGGGTGTTTGGATCATCTTTTTAATCCTGATTAAAAAGTGGTCCTAACTATTTCTTAATCCGCATTAAGAAGATGATCCAAACACTCTAGAAATAAGAATTTAATCTAGACGTTGGACCACTTAAAAATAACACTCTAAATTTCAAAAAAATTATTCTTGATAGTTTAGGAATAATATTTTTTAGTCCGAATAACTAATCCTAATTTTATTCTTACATGATCCAAACGGAGCCTAAGTTCTTAACTTGAATGGCTAGGCGATAAGAAACTTAAGTGTGCATAACAACGAGGCTATTTTGGTAGCGTAAAGAGAAAAGGAAATGAAAACTTCAGAATAAAAAACGTGTGACAAAATATATATGATGCGCACAACTCTCTCAACTAGATGTCAAATGGACCGCATTAAAAAGGGTATAGCAGAAGCGCCAAAAGTGTGATGAAATTTACTGGTCTTGTGCTTAATTTGGGCATTGGCGAAATGATTGGTTGGAAGGATGTCTCCTTCTAAGTTCCAATCACGAATAAATGCATAATCATATATCAGGAGATATCAAATTGATGGATCACAGTACAAGTCTCTGGTTCTAGCATAGATGGTGACATCTTAACATAATAGAGGTCTAAGTTTTTGTCTAAACTCTGGTGCTAAATATGGGTTTTTTTGTGGCTCTCTTAATGCAATTTCTTCTAGGTAGCTACTAGCTATTTGCTATATACCTTTTCGGAGCTGATAAGTGCAATCAGAGTCTAAGACAATCAGGCAATCAGAACCTAAAAACGGAAAGAAACGCGTTGCCAAAATTAGAAAACACGCTAGCACGCCCCTCTGTTCCCACGCGCCTAACCTCCACTCACCCTCCCCTCCGTTCCCACACGCCTCCCACCCCTCACGTGATTCCTCCCCCCGACACGCGCCTCCCCTCTCCCTCGCGTCCCTTCTCACCTGCGCCCCCTCCTATACCCAGGCGAGAGACGCGTCCCCTCCTCTACCCGAGCGACTCCCTCCCCTCCTTCCTTCTCCCTTCGCTCCTCCATGCCTCACTTCTCCCCTTCGCGTTTCCATGTCTTATTTTTCCGTATCCATCAATCAACCATGCAAGATACTCCCTCATACATGTTATTTACTCCCCTTATTGTGTTTAATTACTCTTTAATAAAAAGTTCACAAAGAGTTACTACTTACTCCCTTATTCTAGATAAATACTCCCTCTTACTATTTTATTTACTCCCCTGTACTCATTATTTACTTCCTTATAGTTATTTAGTTACGCCCTTGTATATTAGTTACTCCCTCATAATTAGTTACTTACTCTCATGTAGTCATTATTTACTCCCTTATAGTTATTTAGCTACGCCCTTGTATATTAGTTACTCCCTCATAATTAGTTACTCCCTCATACATGTTATTTACTCTCTTATTTGTGTTTAATTACTCCCTAATAAAGACACACAAAGAGTTATTACTTACGCTTTTATTTTTTATAAATACTCCCTCTTACTATTTTAGTTACTTCCATGTACTCGTTATTTACTTCCGTACAGTTATTTATTTACTCCCAAACAGTAGCAGAACCAAATCTAAAAATCTTTTCTCTTCTCATCCTCCACTTTTTTTTTCTTCCTATACTAGATCTGATCGTTTTCATTGTTTCTCTCTACTCGTAAGGTAAGTACCTGATCAGATTGAGAGATGGAGTTGTGCCATATTGAGAGGTAAAGAGGTAGAGGGAACGAGAACAGTGCGCGTCGAAGTAGAGGAAGATCGTGCGTCAGGGGGATCGCTTGAGCAGAGGGAGAGGTGAGGGGAGGCGTGGGTCAGGGGATCGCTGAGGGGAGGGAGAGGGGAGGGGAGGCACGGGTCAGGAGATCGCATGAAGGAAGGGAGAGGTGAGGGGAGCGCTCGTCAGGGGATTGCATGAGGGGAGGGAGAGGCGAGGGTAGCGCGCGTCAGGATGGGGGTGAGGGGAGCGCGTTAGTCTGATTGCTTGATTGCGTTAAGTCTTATTGTATAGATGAATTCCCATACCTTTTGCTGCCACTCCATATTGGGTTCTCAGCCATTTAAAGATCTATGTTCTTTGTATGTAAAGCTATCTATTGTATAGCAATATCAACTTATGTGTGGTTCTTATATTGTCCTTTCATAAGAGAAATTAATGTCAATTCTTAATAATGCAAATTAAATCAATTAATTAGAAACATTGATATATATATTAATTGCGGGGTGGAGAATTCTGTGGAAACAAGATGGACATTAACTTTCTGGTTTTTACTAAATTATACAATTCAAATTAATTTTCTAATTTTTATGATTTTTTAAGTCGTAATTAAATAATTTTATAAAATTCAACAGCAAAAGTAGGGCCAAGAAATAATTATTTGGTATATTAATAGAGATGAAGAGTGAAGATTTATTTGTCATTCAGTAATTTGGTAGTGAGATATAAATAAAAAATGAAGTTTAATAATAATGATACTAGACAGATAAGCAATGGCTTGCACCTTCAACACAATAGCTATTGAAAGAGCTGCAGAGAACATCTGTTTGAAATTGTGAACTAAAATCTAGGGGGCCACCTTTCGCCTTCATATTAAAGTTTCCACTGTTCAAAACCAACCGACTGTAGTATCCATTTTGTAACCCATTTCATAGAGGAAGGTGCTTAGAAAAATCTATACGTTGTACAATTCGGATTAGGTTTGAAGTATAATATACGGATACCTGACACAAAGGGACAAGAAGTTATATCTACCAATCCAGCCGTGTGCATGCATGGTTTTAAAATATTATTTTAAATTTTTCAAAAGAAAGAACAAATGTACTAATTAGAAACCGTGTTGTTGCTTGCCTAGGCATGAAATTGATATGTTGAAATAAAAAAAAATGATAAAATATGGCCGGAAGCTTCGTTGAGGCAGAGAACGGCGAACAAAATTTTGGTTTGATCAAAATTTTGTTCTCTGATATCTTCGGAAAAGACAGGATTGTGAGTTACCAAATTTTTTTCGACACAAAATATTCAAAGGGAAAATATAAAATTAATACAGTAGCTATAGTGTTCCCCACATACACACAACCACACAAATAGAAAGGATAGCAAACGCTACCGTCATTTATCAATAAATAAAATTTTGATCCGTATTCCATACTTAAATTCTGAAAGGGAAAAAAAATAAAAAATTGATAGGACGTCCTAAAAAATCATCTTTTATTTGATGATAATACAAAAATTGAAATAGGATAGCATAATACGATAAAGCAATTTTTTACATTAAAAAATTTATAAAAAATAAATTCAAACCCTCTTGTTATGGACGAATCTATCACCAAAAGTACAGTGTGAATGGATTTATTGACAATTGGAAACGGATTTTGCGACCATTTCAAAAAAATCTAGTTAGCTCTCTTATTCACTCTTAGAGATTTGAAATTCTCAAAACTAATAAAAAAAAAAAACACAAAGTGTTAGAATTTTGTCCCGTCTATTGTCTCTAACACCAACCAAACAAAAAAAATTAATTCAGAATTCTCGTAATTAAGGTTATTTTCTGATGTGGAACTCAAAACTTCTTTTGAAGTTCAAACCGGCGAACAAAATTTTAGGCCCTTTTTTGGGTGGTTTTTGATTCCCTTATCCGTGCACAATGCACTACGTTACAACATCACACAAAGAAGCCGTCAATTATAGTTCTTTTTTTTTTCCCCGCGAAACAGTCAATTATACTTCATCATTTATTTTTAAAAACCCACTTCTCTAGTTGCCGTAGACCAGGTCAGAGTCAAATCATAAAAAATATATTGTTTTGTGTTGACAAATATGTTTCTTTTAATAAATTGTTATCAGCACAAAATGCATATTTCTAACTTGGTATATTACGTACTCTGATATTGGCATAAAACGAATACTTTGTATACTGCCATAATTTCTTATAATAATTAATGCATCTCTTCCGATCAATATCTATCTTTTCGGAGTCGCAAGGACGCACACCAAATACTTGAACTTTTTTATCTTATTATTATTTTGCATGAAGCCTTAGACAAATATTACTATATTAGAGCTTTCATATATTTAAAATAAAAGCTGATATCACGTCTTTCAAATACTTATAAAACAATTTTTGTGAAAATTCGAATTATGCTCTTCTTTACTTAGAAAACATTATTTTACTCACTAAATCCAAAGTTGATTGTATTATTTAACTATTTAATTAAGAAAAAGAAAGAGCGTACTCACTACAATAGCTATCATTGACCAAGTGTAGATGATTGATACTTTGTACGAACTGTGAAGGAATGAGTCCACTCGCTAAAGCAAACTAGGTCAGATTTATTCAACAAATAAAAACAACGTGAAAGTTTTAATTTCAGCTCAAGTTTATATCCGAACTTACCCGTGCGGTATTAGAAATGGAATTATTATTTACGGTCCTGACATATTTTAAATTTTTTCTTGCATATTAAAAATTAGTAAAAAGTGTTTTTTTTATAAGATAGAAAAATGGACGTCAGCTCGCTCAACAAAACTTAAGCTGTCTTTGGACGCAGTATTGTTTTTCTAGGCACGATACAATTAATACTGCAAAATATAATTAACAAATATAAAAATTGTGAAAAATTAAGCTGGGAAATCTGAGCTATCCTAAGATTTCTACAATTCATGAGACTTTGGTACAGTAACCTTACTGCTTGACTGAGAATTTTGGAGTTTCTTGAGACACTAGAATATAAAATACAGAGTATATACATGTACAGAATCCTTTATTGAGACTTGAAAGCAAGAAAGAGCATTGAAGTTTCGTACTACAGTTCGGTGCAGTGGCCTGTAGGGGTCCAAAATTTAGATGTCCTAAAATAAATCATGAATTAATTGTCATGTACAAACAACTCATCAATTTAATTGGCAATCATTTTTAAGTGAAGCGATTCGATCTAATCATTTTGTCCGGGCAGCGCTGGCTAGTACTATGGATTGGGATTCTGGCACTGTAGTGAGATATTGTATTGACTGTACCAGTGTCGGTGTTGCATATTTGTGACACGTGTCATGCTGGTCAATCTTCAAAGAAGGCATTGTTTCAAAGCCGAAAATTAAGAATACGGATTTGGAAAAGTTGATAACAAAGTGGTTATATGTCAGAAGTCGGAACAAGTATATGGGATCGTCATAATTCATAACTGAGTCCTATACATAGTGGTACTGACATTTTCTTGCAACAGTATGATATTGGACCATTGTTGACTATGACTTCAGCGTAAAATTAATTAAAATATCAATAATAGTATAGAAATGTACTTATGAATACAGTTCAGCAAAAAATTTTGTCAAAAATCACCATAAGGTCCATAACCTGCAAAAGGGGAAAAAAATCAAGTTGGGCATATATTTGCTCAAAGTTAATTTATGAGATGATTATTATTATTATTATTGCCAATCGTTTATGAGATTATTATAGCTCCAGTGAACTTGGGAAATTATTTTCAGATGTTAATGTACAGGAATTGAATAATTTTCTTAGGCAAAGATGATTTTAATGGTCAGTGCAAGTGCCCTCCATACCATATTAGCCCCAATTTGATCTAATATGTGTAAAACATTTGATTATTGAGATCAACATTTTTGCCAGAATCTTAGATTGGACAGTGCTGCATCCGAGTATCCCTCGTTGAATTCAATCTTTTCTTCTTTTATTTGTATTTTAAACTCGGGAATTGATTCGGACACTCCACGGTTTAGTTCAATCACCCCCGATATTTTCAATACGACAAAATTGACCTTTCAAAAACACTCCTCTCTCTAAAGCGATGTTCTACTCCTTCCCTCTCTCTTGTTTCGAAAGTTTCAAGTTTTTATTTTTGCTAGGGAATATTTCTTGATAATTATACTAAAATTACTCCAATTATGCACCCAGATTAATAATCAAACAACCACTATTTTTAATTTTTAGAGTGGTATTTTCTACTGGTTTTAGTGTCCTCTCACATCAGCGTGTTTATTATAAATCTAAGTTACCTCAGTACTCCATATATATATATATATAGAAGAGTACCGATACCAGGTACAAACCGGGTATGGGTACGCCTCCGATACAAACCGGGTACGCCACGTGGCGTACCAAATATTTTAATCTGGTCAAACCAACCGATACGGTCAGCGGTACGGACCGGTACGCGTACCGGGTCACTTGTGTCTTGTGTGAAGTCTGTCATGCTTAAGAAAATCTGTGGAAAATCTGTGGACGAAGTTCCGACACATAAAATCCCTTCACATGTGCTATTGTAATTCCAACCATCCCACGTGTTGTACGGCCCAAAGGTGCAACGCATTTTTATGTTTTTGGACACCTTGCTATATATATAAACTTTCTTAGAAGAGTATTCAACCCATTGTAGGACTTAGGAAGCGAAGCAAACCGGACAAAATTTCATCCACTCATAGCTTTGCTCTCCATTCCTCATTCTATGGGTGTGTCCATTTCATTAATTTCAGAAAATACATATTACGTTTTTAATTGTTTAAAGGCTTTTAAATAATCATTTGACTATGAAAATTTATACACTGCTCACAGATATATGACAGATTCAGCAATGTAAAATTTTCTAATTATAGACTTATAAAATATTTTAGAATTTTTTTTGAATCCCATAAAATCTAATCTATATAATAGTTTAGTTTTTTAATTGTTTGAAGACCTTTAAAAATTCATTTGGCTATGAAAATTTATGCTCCAAATCACAGTTATATGAAAATTTTATATTATTTTAGTAATATAAAATTTTATAATCACACACTCATAAAAAATTTATTACACAAGTAAAATCATATTTAAAATTTTTAAATATATAATATATATCGTCGTACTCATACCGGAGATTTTTGAAAATATTTGTACCGCCGTACCCGTACCGTATCCGGTACGGTACTCGTACCCGTACCCGTACCCATGAAACATAGCTATAAAAATATTTGCGCCATGCTTGCGTTATTCAATCCGCGCACTCCGCTTCAAAAAATAATTTCGGCTGTTCTCTGATTGAACAAGCAGTACAAGGTCAATCTCTGAAATAAAGCAAAAAAACTAATTAAATCAGATTCCCAATTCAGCATTTCAAACTTAATTTATACCCCGAATTGCATGGAAAATTGAATTGAGTATAAACAACAGGAGAGCTAGTAATTAAGGAGCGGATCTAGCAAAAGAGTTGGTAAAGTGAGAATCAGTACCTCGAGGCTTCGACACTCAGTTTAGTAAAATTTTCAAATTATAGATAGATCAGTGTTTTCAATTGAACAGTTTGAGGGAAGTAAGTACCTCCAGGTCGTTTGGTGGGGAGTGAAACCTAATTGTAACCTTAGGTTGCAAATCTTTGAGGGAAGAAGCAATATGCGATGAGAAAAGAAAACCTATTAAATGGAATTTTAATAGGTAGTCAGGTCAATTGAACTAAGAAAGAGGTTTCTCCAACATCGGAGGCGGTGTGGAGTGGTGCTGCTGGCGCTTGGTCGAGTATGGAGACGTGGCGAACAATAGTGAAGATAGGATCAGATCTTGTTAAGCACAGAGATAGATTTGTGTAGGAGTGTTCGTTCATGTGGAAAAGTCTGAACAGAGGGCTTACATTATAGTTTGAACAAAGCATTGAATTAAATTCAAAATTAATAGAAGAATTCAATTTTCATTTAAAAAAAAAAGAAAAAGAAAACTAACCCTTGCTCCTGCCATTCTAGGGTAATTGAGATCAAGTTGTATCGAGAATAGATCTTTAGTCTAGTTCTTTATACTAAATTACAAAAACAGTAAAAATTAAATAAGTAAATAAAATGGGACTTTGATCATGTGAACTTTGTCAAATATCCAACCTTTTTTCTTGGGTGGCTCTGAATGCAATTATTAATGAGTTCAGGTTATGGTCTACTCCAATAAAAGCATGTGCGAAAAAAGAAAATACTGACACTTCATTCATTTTCGAAAAAAATAATTCAAATGACACCTTTAATCTTCAAAAGAAATAGTAATTGATAATTAAATTACCTGCAAGCAGTTCTCAATGTCTATATCACCTCCACCATCTCAAAATCCTATTTTCAGCAGCACACATTAAATAACAAAATACAAAAGGAAAAATGAGCATTTACAAATTACAGAGATAATTTTGGTGTGTTAGAAAATACATCAAATACCCACACTACTTTATCAATTTCAAAAGCTAATCAACCAAAAATTTTCGCAAATCAATGGCTATTTTTCTGTTACAAGTTTTATGTATCCCTTCACTTATAAGCCATGTTTTCTTTTACAATGATGCACAGGAAAAAATATCATGGAACCAGTTAGAAAATAATTTATAAATGAAACAATATAAGTAACTGCGATACATTTATCTTCCTTAATGGCATGTTAGTTTTAAAAAGAACAGTGAGATTTCACCAATTATCATGATTTCATCTATTTGCATATATTGCAAATGACAGATCCCATCTCCATCAATTTCAGGTGTGATGCAAATATCAATTGAAAACAAAATAACTAACAATGAGATCTATTGGAAGCAAGATCAAACAAAATAGATCTGATCCCTTCAGAGGCAATACTAATCTATCACAAATTGATCATACATATGTGGCATTTCAATGAATCGAATAGAAAAGTGATCGATCAAACCTGTTAAGTGTTGTCGAACCCATCGTACACGAACCTGGTGATTTTTGACCGATTGATTGCCAAAGAACACCAGCTTGCACTTCGTAAAGCAGATACAGGTGCCATGTCGATCTCAGAACGAACACGTCGAACAGCTAGAAGGATAGAGATAGAGAAAGAGAGGGGAGATAAAAGTAGGGAAAGAAAGCGAGTTGGCTACACATCAAGGCCATGTTGCTGAAGAAGGAGAGGAGTGGAAATGAATATCAATCTTCTGCCTTGTGAAAGAAAAAGACGCTCCTCTTGATCGACATCATCATCTTGTCCAAAGAGGAGGAGAAGAGGCCCGCCGACATGGGGCTCAATCTGGAGAAATTGTAAACAAAATGAGAAATCCTAATGAAATTTGAATGGTTAGCTCGGAATGGAAGGCAGCGAAATTAACATTTTTGCTCAGCGCCAAACCTAACAAAGATTTCCACAGTCGAGGCAGATAAAACCTAGAGGAGCCGTCTGGAACTGAGATTTCAACGAAAAGCGCAAATAAATAAATAAATAAGTAAAGCAGGGGCGACGAACAGTGACGAACCTTGCGAAGATTTGACTAGCGGCGCTGGCTCTCTTTACAAACCCTAGTGAAGGAGATCGCGCCGCCTAATGGTGCTGATTAAGGCATACGGAGAAGAGAAGAAAAGGCATCTCTAATATTTTTTATTGTCTATCCTTTTGGTATTGCTGATTAAGGTAGAGAGGAGGGAGAGGGGCAGCGTTTCCATTTCTGTGAATTTTCGAAGGAGAGCAAAAATGGTAATAATAATAAGACCAAAAAAGAAGCGCTAGCGAGAAAAAAAAATAATAATATGTTCAATTGGAGAATCGAACATGGGAGGAGAATCGAACGCCCATGGGCACGGAAAGAAATTTCGAAAATCCATTCTCGCGCGACTCCGCTCCGCAAATGTTAACATGTCTTTCATTTAGTTTAAACCTTTTAACTCGTTATTGGATCTTCGTTATTGATCCAGACCACTGATCTGATCTGATCAGATCATAAATAATCCATGGTCTATATTGCATCTAGTAAACATTAGTTTGCATCTTTGGATTCAAAATTGGATAGACCTTAGGATTGATGTTTTTATAAGTAGTAGAGATTATAAGCTGTATTCCATAGGCCCACAGGTGGCCTGTCGGGCTGGAACATAAGCTCAAGCCTGACCTGATTTTCTCTTTAAGCCCGGCCTGACCTGGCCTGTTAGTGTTATGGGCCAGGCAGGTACTGGAAGGCTTCCGGGCCAGTAGGCTTAGTTGCCACCCCTAGTTTGTACAACCAGTTGGATATGGTTATAAAAATTATGAATACTAACCATCATGTCAGGAACCGTATATGCCAGTTGTGTGTTGTCAGTTAAGTCAATTTTCATGAAACTTATTAATGATGTATCGTTTCCCCATTTTGTGTCTCTTAACACAACTAGAGCATTTACCCCTGCACTTCTCCTATGAAGAGTGGATAGTCTGACCATTACAACATCTATGTGTAAGTGTTGTAATTCTTCTTCCACGAGCCTGTTGTAGCTCTCCTGAGAGATAAAGGAGATTTCCCTTTGCTCTCTAACCACCAAGATTCTCTCATCAGAGTAATGTTGGTATACCTAATGATTTCTCTCGCTCCATCCGACTTGGTATAGTGTCTCTGCCGGAATTTGTTGTGCTTTGCGAAACTGTGAAATACCCAATTCCACATCAAGACTCGGTTGAGATTCTAGTGTCATTCGGTATTGCCTCCTCCTGGGTAATCTCCTCTAAGTCTGTAATCTCGAATTTGATCCTCAACAGTTCATATTTGGTTGTCATGGCCTGATACAGATGGTCTACGCATTGTTTCGGTTCGAGTATGACTCATTGTATCTTCTTCTTTTTTTCTTCGTATATTTTCTTTGGGTCTCGATATACGAAGAATTTGTTTGTCGTGACTAGCCTTTTTGAGGTTGAAGGTGGACCAAGACTTAAGTTTTTGAGTTATTTTTGGATTTGTTCAAGAGCCTCGGTTTTATCTGACCCTTCGGGTCTTTTGTCCTTCGGATTTCTCTTATTTGGTCCTTGCAATCCTCAAGTTCATCTTTGATTTTAACAAGTAGTTGGATAATAGTGTTGTTCTGCTTGATAATTGTTGAGGTACCTCTTTGTGTTGCTTCAGATGGTTTAACAAAACCAAGAGCTGGCTCTTCAAGTGACTCAATTGCTCGTAAGGCTTCTCTGTATACTGAGATTTCAGTAGTGAAACGCCAGTCGCTCATAAAGAAAATTAAATATCTATGAGGATTTTAGAACTATTACAGATTTATTCTTAATTTCTAAATGACTTTTTATTTCAAAATATTCTAGGCCGGCATTTTGGGTTCAATTATACTATTTATGAATTTTTAGTTCTATAACTTAAAAATACCCTTCCATTATAAATCTGGTTTATCTTGGGGACTATATTGGGGTTCCTAAAGCATTTAAAAGTGGATAAAGTGGCAAATTTCTAATTTCTCTCTTTTAGGATGGCAAATAACTAATTTTCCCTTTCTTTTTTCTACCTCCAATTCTGTCTCCGAGTTTGAATGTGCGACCTAGAGGTTGCTAAATTTTCTCCACCAGCTAAGTGTAAGAAACAAACTTAATCCCTCCTTGACGTCTGGCCTAATTATACTACTTTTATGCCCTCCAAATTGTGCCAAATTATATTGGTTTATTTATGTGATAACAGACAGTCGAAGAACTTTATTTATGTGATAACTTACGACCGCTGGTTTTTGCTCTTTCTCATATATATTTTTTTTATTTTTGAACGGTGGTACTGGTGGATGGTTTGCTCATTGGCTGGTTACTTGGTAATCTATGTAATTATATTTAACACGTAGGAGTAATTTTGTCTTAAAGGGCGTTCGGACTAAGTTATGAGATGTGCAAGTGCAAATCACTTCCCTTTAAACTCCCTTATTTTTTTACAATTTTTTTTCAACTAAATTCATTCTCTGAACCCTTGTAATTAATTAATTTACCATTTATATAAAATTTTCCTTAAAAGATCAGCAGAGTGTCAACTTTTCATCCGAACCGTCCAATCAATGATGGGTGGCCCTGTGAATAATACCATATTGATAGGCCCTAAAAAATTTAACCGTCGAGATTAGATCAGACGGTTCGGATTGAAAGTTGGTATTCTGCTGACCTTAAAAGATCAACAAAGGATACTGGTCCTATAGCAACGCCACATCCTTTAGTCTCTAACAATTCAATTCTATTTAATCTAGGGGTATAATGGTCAAAATCAAATAAATCAAGTTTGTTTAATTTAAAACTAAGAAATTAATCAATGAAATTAAATCTAAATTACTGAAATACTCTCTAAATTAACCTAAGACTTAAAGGAAATTAAATAACTCAAATTAATGGCTTAAACTAGGATCAATTGATCGGGTTTCTCTACCCGGCCCTATCCAGGCGAATCCGCCAGCTTCCTGGCGGGGTCGCCAGAACAGTTCGTTAACTTTGTTTAATTAGTTTTATATCCTCTCTAAGTGCAGGTTGTTGGTCAAACCTCAGGGTCAAATATAAACTCTTGTTCTCTATTTGGATAACTAAGTTTTAACCTTCAAACCTCCTAAAAATTCTAAATTTCAACTCTCGTTCCTTGGCTTAGGGTTTTTAAATTTACCTTTCTATTCAGTAGGATATCATATATCTCTCGATACTAGATAAGGACATACTTCTCAGCTAAGTCCTGGTTTCACCTCTCGGTCTACTCCCTATCCTATGTTGTGCGACTTTGAAGTTGACTTGAAATTAGGGTTTTTGATACCAAGCTATTAGACAAGGCCTTAATCTAATGGATAAAACCTTTAAATCAAGCAATTCGAAATCACAAACTTCAGCAAATAAGATCAAGAAAGGCAAAGCAAATAGAAAAGATATAATCCTAATTAAACTTATATTAACTACCAAGTTAAAAGGTTCCCTACAATTGCCCCTAAACTAAACGACTCACTACTTAACATATTCAAAGTACAAAACTCAGGTTTCATCAAATTAAACATCAAAACAAAGAAAATAAGGAAGATTACAACAAGAAGTAAAGCAAATCTCTCTCAGCTTCAATCCTGGCGGGGTCGACAGGTTTCTGGCGGGGTCGACAGGATCGTGGCTGCGATTGATTTTTGCAATCTCCTCTCAATTCTTGCTCTAAAATCTGACTCTCAAACTGACTCTCCCTTGAAATCTCCTCAAACCATGTTTATATAGACTTTTTTATTGATGAGAGGCGCTCATAATAGCAGAGAGATACTCCTGGACGTGATGGAAATAATAAATAACCGTCTTTCCAAGATAAAACTCTAAAACGAGCACTTTCTGCTAATTCTGGCAGGTTTCGAGCGGACCCGTATGAAATCCGGCCGAGAACAGGTCTAGAAATTTCAGCACTGTGCCTTGTTCGTATATTGTCCATATCTTCTTCATCCGGACTCCGTTTGAGGTGATTCAAGAACCGTTGGAAAGTTTGTGAGAAGCTGTACGTCTTTATGGATTCATATATGTCATGTTTTTGTCCAAAATCTGCATAAAAATAGAGATTATTGTAGTAACTCCTTCTTTGACTCAAACTTAATTAAAACTAACCTAAACATATCAAAATCTAACTAAAACAAAATCATTTCATTGAAATTAAGGACTAAAAGGGTTGAATATTTCATTGTGAAACCCGTCTATCACATTGTCATAGGCCACAGCTACTTGTCCATGTGTTACAAGTTCTAATCGATTCTATCTATTTTGACCATTCTATATAACTAAAGTAATGTACCATCTAGTAATGTGTAGGTTCTAATTAACCATGGTTTAAATGCGTATCTGAGGATCAACTATCCAACCATGATACAAGGCAATATTAAGGAGATCAAATATAGCAGACTCGCTTGTGAACTCAAAAATCATTGATTCTGCATCACGGTGAAATTTAATAAGTACATCATGTAATGGTGATCCCATGCAAATAGCATACCCTTTTTCACCCTTTTTAAATTGTGTGGTAATTAAATTACTTTAATTAAAATTTTGTTTAATTGTAGGATAGTTTGGGTGAAGTGTTTGTAGGGGTAATATGGTTGTAATGATGTCATTTAATGTCATTAATGACAACTACTATAAGTTCATCAACAAAACAAGAAAGATGATGAGTCCTGATTTACTTGTTTGCAAGAATGTGTCCTTTTTTATGGAGTTCGTGTTTGGTGGGTTATAGAACTATGGGCATATGGCGTGAGTTAATATCAAGATTAATTCACATATTTACTACTCAAAATTTTGTTGGAAAATGGTATAGACTTGAGGAAGCCGGCATTGATAATTTTGAACCATCAATTGTATTCCCATATGATGGTAGCTATAATAACTTAAAATCTCAAGCCAAAATAGTGAATTTATTCATGTAATCTTTTTCGGTTATCTCCGATGCCCCAAATACTGAATTTATTTGTATTTTTTATTTCCCAACAATATTGAGTTGCAAATTCCTATGTCAAAAATAAGTTCCAAAGAAGATTTTAATATATAACTCAATCTGATTCATGGTGATGGTTAGGATGTGATCATTCACACAAATAATGTGATTTTTCACACAAGTTATGTGATTACTTTTTTATTATTTTTTTAATTTAATTTGGAAAAATAGACCCGGTTGTAGGCATCAATATATATAGATAGTTATGGGTCCTATAATTTGCAAAAATAAACATTATCACAATTCCTCAAAGTGTTATGGCCATGTTTGAACAAATTAAATTAATCCATGAGTTCTTAAACTTACGAACAATATCTATATAATTTGAGAATAGTTTAGCTTTAAATAATCCAAATGGTAAATTTAAAACATATATTTCATGATAGAAAAAAAAAAAGTTACCATAAGTTATGCGAATTATTTAGGTATAAATAAGGATACTTCGTAAAATTACAAAAAATATACAAATTCACTAAATATTCATAAAACACCCGTTTTTTTATATTTGTTAATTTAAATGAATGTCGAAAAGAGGGAGACACAAAAGACACAAAAAGATCATAAAAATTATTTATGATGAAATTGGTTATATTGAGCACACATGAGAGACAGAAGAAACCACAAAAGATCATAAGATTATGAAAAAAAAAAAAATTTGTCATGTATGAATTTTTTTTCCGAAGGAAATTAGAGGTCAAGTCCCATAACTTTGAATTGAATAAGTAGCATGTATGAATTTTATTGAATCTTTTTTGTACACTTGTTATTTTGTGGTTAATAAAATATCTTAATTTATCACTCCTTAATCAATGAAGCACTCGAATTTGCCACAGAATATCAAATGTGACTACTGTGTTTTACGGTGAAGAATTGAATTATTTAGATGATATTTAAATATGCTCATATATCTTTATATATAAATATTGTGAAGAAATATATTTCACAAATAATAATTTGAAAAGAAAATATGATCAATTGCGTATAACAAATGGAATTCATATAATAGAAATATGGAGGCATCCCACAGATTGTAATATCAGATAGGAGCTTGCGTGTGTAAACATATGGTAGTTTTTGGAGAGTAAGCAATGTGATGTGTCAGCCCAAGGGCCTTACAACCTCAAATAAAAAAATAAAAAATAAAAACAATGTGATGTGTTCTCAATTCTTCTAGTCTTTTGTAGGGCATCTTATGGGATGTAAAGTCTAATAAATGCAATGTGATTATATAACTATGCTTACATTATACCATCACATTTGTAAGCCTACACGAGATTAATTCTTTTTGTATACATGTGGTCTAGTGGCTCAGTGGTAAGAGCATTAGGCTGGCCTCTTGGAGGCCAAGGGTTCAAGTCCCGCATGCACCTTTAATTTCGAAAAAGTTGGATGGCAAAAACCTCCCTCTTTCTTCAAAAAAAAAAAGTGATTAAAGCAAAAAAAAAATATACTAAACAAAATTAAATATACATATTTTTAATAATAACTAGCCACGTACTCGCACTTCGCACGATAAAGACATGCCATAAGGCCGAGATACAATTATCAAAAGTGGAAGAATCGTGATTATAATTATTTGAATAAATACAAAACTATCTCGGAATCAATCTCTTGATTGAAATGATTAATGATGTTATTCATAGGTGAATGAAACATAGCAAAATTCAACAATCAACTTAATTCAGAGTCATTTTAAATTACTGAAACCACTTTTCTATTAAAAAAAAAAAAAGTCAGCCAACTACCAAAATTCAAAATAAAAGAAACAATCAAGAAAAGCACGCCCTTTAAGCTAAGCAAATCCTGACCCTATGCAAACTGGCATCAGTATCGTTTATCTCAAGATACTGATGCCACCACCCTTATTATCTATCTTTAAATGTTATTGTACCGTTGTTATTACAAATAACCTATGTTGCTCGGGTGCGGGTGCAGGTATTGTATCAAATACGGTGCAGATGCGGGGATACGTCATTTTTCAAAAAGTTAGGATATGGAAGTATATATAAAACATTAAAAAAAATTAAAAATAATATATTTTTTATTAAAAAATAATTTATATATATTACTAATATAATGTTATTTACTATAATTTTTTTAATTTATATTGAGAAATTTAACAATTAATAATATTATGTTAATAATATAATTAACATAATGTTATTGGCCATACAGTTTAAGGCATTATGTTATTAATTGTGAATAATATATATGTTATTAACATGCCAACTATCACATTTTTATGTGATTTCAAAAATTATATAAATTATTTTTTAAATTGAAAACTTTACATTTCCAAATTCCTCATATTTTTATGAGCATGCATATAAAATTTTATGCCAAAATAAGTTTAAGAAGGCTTTCAAATAATTAAAACACTAAAACATAACTTTCTATAATCAGAAATGGATGTCCAGTTAGAGACGCAATGGTGATAGTAATGGAACGGGGGCTGCTTTGTTTGTCCAGTTTTGGAGTTCTCCCTTAGTCCCGCGATGAAACATCAACTAATTTTAGGCAATATATATAAACTAGGTTGAATACCGCATTGCTGAGCTGTGCACATGGCTCTGTGCACATCTATACGCACGAGGGTTGCAGGCCAGTGGTATGCTGATACATGACACATGGCGCCATAGGAGTGGTGGATACGCGTGTCGGGTCATATTGTTGATCATATCCGGTGGTCAAACAAATTAAAATATTCAGATACGCCACGGTGTCGTATCCGGCATACGCTATGAAATTAGCATATCTGCATAACAAAGCAAATAACAATCTGAACCATTATAACATCACAAGCAACCATATACTAATCGTTTGAGAGCAAAACAGTGAAAAAATAAATTCAATGTGGCTCCCAATACTCCACAAATAGCAAGACCAAAAAGCACGTCTTTAGGGTAAAATCAACTCAGCATGATGGATAAACTAATCTGCAAAAAGAGCAAATCAAATGAATACTGAAACAGAAGATATTATTCTAATTGAATATTGCCACCAAATCAGATGAATACATGCCCACCAAATCAGATAAATACCTCCTATCACTACCATTTATTGATTGCTCATGCTCTACTTGCTCATTTCCAGAAGCTTCAGTAAATATCAGTTCAGAAACAAAATAACTGGAAAAAAAGGGGAAAAACAGCAATGTCAACATCTTCAGCTTCAAAAGTAAAACTGTTGTGAAGGTAAGAAATAAAATACAAAAAGAAAGAAAATAGCAATAAATTTGGTCCCCAAACGATCACTACTGAACTCAAATGTATAACCATTGATATAGTTCATCCCAAGTATACCTGGTGGCCATACCTTAGCAGGTGTCTCTTGTTTAGCCATGCCATAGAGCAAGCACCTTTAACAGCACAAAACCAAGCACCTTGGCTAGTGGCTCTTTCTCGCTCTATTTACTTGCTTTATATGAATTGTACGGGTACCTGCACACAGCCATGGTATTCAATTAAAACAATAGGGAATCTAGTGTTTGCTCTAAAAGAAACGTGTATAATTTTAGCTTGTTCAAATTCTGAGGTTATTTATCCAGAGCAACAATCCTGCTCCAATAAAACTCCCAAAAATAAATAAATAAATAAAGTAACAATATTGGATATTAAATAACTAACATTATACTCTTTTTAAATTTAAATATACTAATGTTTTTTTTTTGGAAAAAAAAAAGCTAAATGCAAAAAGAATATATATCAGTAAAGTAATAAATTTTGTAACAAGTATAGAAAACATCATACTTGGCAAAATAACTAATTTTCAGTAATAATGTAACTAAATGAGTACATGGGTATTATTGTAACTGCATGTACATTTTGCCTACGGGCTTTACATTCAAAAAAAAAAAAAAAAATACTGCATGTACATTTGGGATACACCAGACTCTTAAGCACATAATATTCTTTAGTTGGTACAACTACAAGTAAGAACATCCTTCTCTTTATCTGCCAACTCAAATTTTTGCACATGCACATCATTCTGTTACGGGGCTGATAAGAATCATCCCCTAGATTCATCATCCCCATCATCCTCCAGCAGTTAGATTAATTGCATTCCGAAAAAGGAAAGAGGGGATGAGGATGATGGGGATGATTCCATTCCGAAAAAGGAAAGAGGGGATGAGGATGATAGGGATGATTCCGAAAAAGGAAAGAAGCGCTCCATTCCCTCCATCCTCTCTGTTTCGCTTCTTCTCCCCTTCCTTGGCACACATTTTTTATTGTTCTAACTGTTCTAGTTAAATAAATAACTGTTCTAACTGTGAATTTAAACAGAACAGTTATTATAACTGTTTTAGTTATTATAAGTAAATGTTCTAATTAAAAAAATAACTGTTCTAACTGTAAATTCTAACTGTTCTAGTTAAATAAATAATTGTTCTAACTGTGAATACTAACTGTTCTAGAATAATTTTTTTTCCAGCAGCTAATACAGCAACTATTCCAGCATAATTTTTTTTTTCAGAACAATTAGAACAGTTAGAACAACTAGAACATTTATTTTTTTTTTCAAGAACAGTTAGTAATATTAACTAGAACAGTTAGTTTTTTTTCAGCACATTTATTTTTTCCAGCATAATTTTTTTTAGAACAACTAGAACAGTTAGTAATATTAACTAGAATAGTTAGTTTTTTTCAAGAACAGTTAACAATATTAACTAGAACAGTTAACAATATTAACTAGAACAGTTAGTTTCAGAGTTAAAACAATTACTTATTTAATTAGAACAGTTAAGGGTGAGGGGTAGGATAGGGGTTAATGACAGAAAATGAATAGGGGATGAGGATGAGATTAGCGCTGTATGGAATAGGGGATGAGGCCAGAAAAGGGAAATAGGGGATGAGGAGGAGGGGGCCAGAAAAAGAAAGAGCTGATGAGAATGAGGGGATGAGAAATCATCCCCTGAACTTTCTATTAGTGAAGAAGTTAGATAATTAATGAAGATCTGGAGGATGATAGGGATGATAGAATCTTAGGGATGATCCTAAGCAATTTCCCATTCTGTTATAAGAATTACAACTTCATTTTTCACAATCCCAAAAGGCCAAGGTAATTAAGCTATTTTTACAAAATAGCTGCTCTAAATAGAAAATTGTCTATAATGACTTTGGGAAAGAGGCTTGCCAAGTTTGTTCCCTTGCTTTCTTCATTATTTTTTTAGGTAGACTAAAATTAGCCACGACTAACGGATGGACCCGTTAGCTGCGATTATATCTCAACTTTTGAGGTTCTAATGGCTAATTCAAACCGTTCAATGTGTTCTCCATATTGAAATCTCATTGGAGACCAAATTTTACATTTTTCTGAATTTTTTTACTATTTTTTTGAGATTTAAAAAAATCATAGTTATTGAAGGGTCCAGAATTGTTTAGATTAAGAATTTTGTAAAATACCAAAAAAATACTAAAAAATTTCATAAAAATGTAAAATTTGGTCTCCAACGATATTTCAATATTGAGAACACATTGAACGGTTCGGATCGACTGTTAGGATCTTGAAAATTGAGATTTGATCGTAACTGACGGTCTCATTCGTCAGTCGCAACTAGCGACTGATTTTAGTCTACCTTTTATTTTTTTCATTTATTACTGACAAACTGTAAGGCATTGAAATTAACCCGATGGTACTGATTAGAGACCATCCATACTTCTTGTAAGTTCATCTATAATTTAGATCAAGAATGCTCCTAAATAGAGACCATCCATACTTCTTGTAAGTTCATCTACAATTTAGATCAAGAATGCTCTTAAAATATAAAAATCCTTGCAAGATAAGAGTATAAATACAGAAAAACTTTTAACAAATAGAAAATCACATGAAAAGGGAATGAATCAAACCGTAGCACAACCGCAGGGTCATTAGGGCTATTGAAGGATTACTTGCAAGAATGCAACCTTAATTATTTTAGGATGCATGTGTACCAATGTTTTAAATACCGTACCCGAAGTCAAACCGGCCACGTTAAGGGTACGGGGTTTACCGGTATAACCGGATGATATTATATAACTATTTTAAAAATATAAAATTAATTAACAGAAGGTTCAGAAAAAATATATATGCTAAAAATTTCTTAAACAATTGATTCATCTAATATATGAAAAAGATCAAATATTTATTAATTAATTCATGTTTAAAAGGAATGAATTAATGTAAATGGGGCACGGGCCCATCATTTTTTCTTTAATTCCATGTGAATTGAAAGACAAATTTTGTTGAGTTGCCAAAAAGTTAAAAAAGAATACACAAAGTGTAAAAATCCAGAAATTTTAATTTATGAGTTAATGTAATTAATTAAAAATCTTCAAGCAAACAAATAAATATTATTAATAATCACACTCAGTTAATTAGCGAATAATCAACTCCCATTAATTTAGAAGCCGATTGCGTTTCGAATCCGATTTAAAAATTTAATCTTCAGCCATGTACAAAATTTTCATGAAAATCATTTACTCAAATATCTGATTTATACTATAGAAATTCAAATAACTATTTTTACAAAATTGTTATGAGCTGAAATGGTGTCAAAATCCGAGTTATACTGTTGAATAATTCAATTTCCTAAAATTCTGTTGATCTGGACCGTTGGATAGAGTTTAGAAATTCTGAATTTTTCTGAGCCGTTGGATTGATCACTGATCTCTCCTATATCTCTCCTCTCCCTCTCCTTTTTCTCCGAAACGGGTCGTCTCTTCACCCGTTTCCCTTTTTTCCGTTATCCTTCTTTGTCTCGACCAATCCGCTGGGCTTCTCTCTCTCGCCCATGGCAGAGGCTCTCGACCTCATCCCTGGCTCTCTCCCCAAGCAGCAATATCCCCTCTCTCCTATCAGCTCTCGACCCCACCTTCTTTACTCTGCCCCTGTCTCTCCCAATCCGACCACAACCTCTCGGGTTTTCCGCTTGGTTTCCTTTCGACGAATGGAGTGGTGCCACTTGTCCGCCTCTCGAGGGACTCTCAAAACCCCTAGTTTTTCTCCTCTGATTTCTCCCAAACCGAGTGAACCCATCTTGAATTAGACCCTACCACCGCCCCTCTCGTCCTCTCTCCCTCTGCCACCTCAGCAGCTCGACCTCTCCTCTCCATTTCCATTCCATTTAAGCCATCCCTCTTCTCTCTCTCTCAGCTCAGACCCCATTTCAAAGATAAGACCAGAAAGGAGAAAGGAAAAGAGAAAGAGAGGTGGAGGCTATTGGACTGGAGTGGAGACGGCGGCGATCGACGAGGCTAGGTGGTGGTGGCGCTGACGGTGAGGCGAGGTGGTGTGGTGTGCTGTGCTGACCAATACCATTTGCTCCCCCTTCTTCTCTCGGTTTGGTAACTCCTCTTTCCCTCATTCCTTTGTTTCTGTGTGCTTGACTGTGTGATTGATTAAGGCATTGTGATGCTTGTTATGTGAATTTATCTGTGATTGATGATGCCTTAAATTGAAATGTGTGTCTGAGCCTTGCTGATCTGTTTCTGTGCTTGATGGCTCAGTCTGATCTGTTGAGTGTTCGATGCTTGATTTGTTAGATATTTGGTATTTCAAAATGATTCTGTGTTTGTCTATGTTCTGTTAAGTGTTGGATGCCTCAAATTAAGTGTTTATGCTTACTGTTGGTCTGTTTGGTAGTTTTGATACTTAAAAATCTGTGTTTTACTCTTCATATCTGATCTGTTGAAGTTGTTGTTAAGGAGTAATGCTTGATCTGACCTGTTTAGTAGCTTAGAACATTTTAATATCTGTTCCTGTGATGCTTGTGAGTTATTTAGGCCTTAAATGTGTTTGTTAGACTTGTATCTGTGTTGTGAGGCCTTTCTAAGGCTTTGTGATGTTGTGTGATACTTGGTACCAGTGGTACACCCTTAATCTTGTTCACTGGTATGAATTTAGGGTTGTCTCAGAGTGTATTCTTGTTTAAAACTTGTAGTTAATTAGTTTTGTGGTTAGATGGATAGTTGAAGTTTGTGTGAAGTCAATTGTTGCTTGTGCTGTGTTGTTGTTGCCTCTGGTACAAGGTACAGGGCTGGTTCAGGCTTTGTACCAGTCTAGTACGAGTTTTCTTTAGGCCAGGAACCCTTCTGTGAAGTATTTAATTGTTAGGGACTTGTTTGTAAAATGTTTTGAACTGTTTTAGGACGTGTATAGATCTTTCTGTTATCAGGGTCTGTTAAGTAAATTTTTAGGTAAATAAAATTGATTTGAGGTCTTTAGTGTAAAAGTACAGTATTATTGGGTCGGACTTGATTTCCTGTTTGGGTTTCGGATTTGATCCCCGAAACCCATCTGTATCCGGATCCGTTTGGTTCCTGTTTCTGTTCCGTGTGGGCTTGTGTATTTTCCTTTGGACCGTCAGGCCTGCTTTCTTTTGGGCTTCTCTGTTGTGTGTCATACCGTGTGGATTTTTCTCTGTGGGCTCTGCTGTGTTGTTTCTTGCGTGGCCCAAATTCCAGATGTGTTATTTAAGTTGATGATGGATTTAATTAAGCTTGGATTTTGAGAAATAAAACTAGAACTATTGGATTGCTTGAATAAATAGCTTGATGGTTAAAGTGAAGGATTTTGGCCGAGAAATAATTAAGTCAGATTCGAAAATAGATTTGTTGGCTTTTAAATGGGAGATGATTAAAATGTCCGCAAAACAAACTTTACAGATACTATAATATAATCGGACAATATATGATCCCAAAACCACATCATTTAAATTGAGTTTATTTTTCTTATTTCCTAATTTAAGTTTTATCTTAATGGTTGGTTTAATTTAGGAATTTAATTTAGAATAATTTCATACTTAATTAAAACAATGTTAGAAAAATTATTAAACTTATTAAATGATTTCAAAACCAAATTAATGTGACAAGTCCTTAATCGTTGTAGTAAAGACTTGTAGGATTCGTCACATACGTCTATCTACACATTGATTTTATAAACCAAATCCTAACAAATTAAATTACAAATATGTGTATAATATTATCAGACTTTCCTACACTCTAATTTTATAAAACAAACTATAGCAAAATAATTCTAAAAATGTCTCTTAGGATAGCATTTCTTCTCAACCAGTTTTAAACGGAACTCTGTCATTTTATTTCTAGAAATTAGTTACTTATAATAATATATTTTAAAACAGAATCCCTTATCTGAAACCAAAACCTAAATCCAAATAGAGAGTTAACTTAGTGATCGTTAGTTGAGTGTTTTCGAGTAAGTGTCGTTCTAATTAGTTAGTCTTTCGCTCAGGTGAGCAGCAGGAGTACTCTGGACCTGCAGACGACTACTACCCCGAGTTTGAAACAGTAGAGGCTGGTCAGGACTTCACCGACCATCCGGAGGAGTAGTCGCTTCACCTTTGACTTTTCCAGGTGTGACAGTCTTTTTATGACTTGTGGATGCCTTAGGTTTTGTTTAATCTTTAGTTTAGTAATTAGATCATTAACAAATTGTGTGCATATCATGTCATTGACATTAAGTAAACAGTTAAGCGCATGCCATTAATTAAAGATTAGTATTGCATATATAGGAGATGCATTCATATTAATAATGTGATTAATAAACTTAAAAGTCCTTAAATCAACACTTGCATCTGGTATGGATCAGGATAGCGAGACCGAGTGAGATAAGGGCGTTTTGCCTGCGGTCTCCATTATTGGGAGATTGCACCCCAGCCATTGCCGGTGGTCTCCTTATGATAGCGATCACGGGTAACACGTTTCTGATGATCACTCAGCAGACCGACCGTCAGGCGGTACTGCGGTCACTCAATGGTTATTTGTGTTGCACTATAGTATTATATCTCATGTTTGACTTGACTTGGACCATGGATGTGTGCCATTCTAATCAGACATCTTCCCGTCTCTCCATGCGTCAGTTTACGGGTACCGCGTATTACTGCTCATTCCCTTTGGTCCGGGTTTGAGGTAGGAGCTTCCTTTAGGGTCAAGACGAGGTGGCTTCGGGCTTCTGATGTTCTGTAGGCACAGTTATGACATTTTGGGGTTTGTGAGATTGATTTTGGATTTTATGTGACTTTGATTGGATCATTGAGTGTGGGTGCTTGATTCTCGTATCACATTATATTTATATATCCGTATATTAGTATGCTATTATATCTCCTCTACTTCTCCAGATATTTTTCAGATTTCTTGGCATGTCATCGCATGTAGAATAGTATTCTACCATGTACAGAAATACACATAGAATTGCAAGTAGGAATTAAAAGTGATTAACTTAAGTATGGTTCAGTTCTAACTAGATGTTAACCAAGACCTTGTTGGCTTACTTTTACCACTACTAAGTATTCGCGTACTCAACCCACATAATTGTTTGTGGTGCAGGTTCAGGTTTGGTAGACACGGTGGAAGAAGTTGTTTTAGAAGACCAAGTCTAGCTGGAGTAGTCATTTATATTATTATATTAGAGTGTTGTTTATCTTTTGACTGGTGATTTTGTTATGTATATATTAGGGAAAATTGGGTGTATACCCCTCTAATCTTCTCTAATTGGATATATACCCCTCTATTCTTTAAAATCGGATATATACCCCTCTAATCATATTGATTACGTACATATACCCGTATTAATTATTTGAACGATACTTTAAATGTCTAAAATCAAAATTTAAAGCTTATGACATAATTGCCCTTTCTTTCCAGCTTCCCTAACGATCCCCTCTTTCTGACATGCATCAAAAGTGTTGAACGAACGAACTGGTTCGATAAAATTACGGTGAAGACACTGGTGAGCTAGCGAAAAAAAAATTAAAGAAAGAAAATGTACCGACTGACTTGGCCATGAATCAAAACTCAAAAGTGATGAAATCATACTGCTGCTAGAGTATTGACAAAGCAAAAATTGACCACATTTTTCAATTTAATGCTACAGCCTCATTTAAGCAAAAAGAAAATAGTATATATGCATTACGCAAGGAAGTAATAACTAAATTGCTTATCAAACTTAATTAAAACGAAGTTATTTTCATTCAAACAAGTTAAGTATTCTAACTCCCTTGCCTTGATTCTGTGCAATTTAAGTTGGAATATAACAACAAATTTACAAAATTTGAGGTTAACCAACATAAGCCTACTCATGTCAAAAATTACTAAAGTTAACTCAGGCATTTGGACAAAAAAAATATCCCACGAGCATTCATTCTTGCCTAGGAGAGAGAAGAAGGTGATTATTGGATCAAGGCATGCCTTTATTCTTGAGGGGAGGGGATTGGAATTGGAAGTAGAGATACCGAGCTCGGCCAAATCAGCATGAGAGGGCTCGAGAAAAATAGAGACAAAAGTCACGCATGTGAGAAAGGGGGGATCGCTACGGAAGCTGGAAAGAAAGGGTAATTATGTCATAAGCTTTAAATTTTGATTTTAGACATTTAAAGTATCGTTCAAATAATCAATAAGGGTATATGAACGTAATCAACATGATTAGAGGGGTATATATCCGATTTTAAAGAATAGAGGGGTATATATCCAATTAGAGAAGATTAGAGGGGTATACATCCAATTTTCCCTATATATTATAACCAGTCCTTTTGTGTATGAACAATACTTCCTTTATTATGTGATGTTATTTGTGGATTATTTTGTTCTGTGACACTAATTATTTTAGCCTTACGTGTGTACAGTAGAGTGTGCATGCGTGGCGGGGCTGTTATCCCCAGATTATGGCTTGGTTTGGGGTGTAACACAGTTTATCCTCTCTGTTTATCAAAACTTTTGAAGTTTCTTTTCAAGAAACCTATTAACCAATTATATGGCTTAGATGAATGAAATGGAGATACATCCATCATGGATTTGCTTGTCCTTTTTTTGCCCTTTCATCTGTCTGTAATTTCTGAACTGCCATCACGTGACGTGAGGTGACTGGTGAGGGTATTAGACTTTTTTTCCTTTTAATGGCATAGACTGCAGGAGGCGCCGACTCGCCGGAAGCCAGCCAAAAAAAAAAAAAGACAACCGGTCGGTCTGATAGGAGTTTTCCGGTTTTATCAATATTTGACCGATTTTTCCCGGTTCACAGGTCATCCAGTTTTTAAGCTTAACCCTACCGGATGAGGGGTCCAGTTCACGGTTTTTCTGGTTGAACCGGCCAATCCGGTAGGGTATTTTAAACACTGATGTGTACTATGCCAAAAAAATCTCTAAACCACGATGGAGCCTTGTATCACTCGAGAAAATTTATGCCCTCGATTTCTTTCTTTTTATGCAGAATTTTTGTTCAAGAATGAAAGAGGGCATACTTTAAGAGGAGATCATGTGTTCAGGTTTGTAGAGAGGGAAGGAGGAGGAGGAGGAGGTAGCGTACTATGCTTATTTCTCAATCCTAGTAACTCCAGAGCCTTTGTACCAGATTTATCTATCTCAACTGAAGAGAAGAAGCATTACTCAAAATTAACCAACATCAAGTTTTTTTTAAGTTGCAGAATTCGAACAACTGGAGCCAGAGCTAGATATACTGAGTAGGCACTGATTTGGGTTGAGAAGTGTCATTCTTTAAGACTATGTTTGGAAGGGCCACAAACAGCCCAGTTCGTGAACAAGGAAATAAATTTTGCTGCCAAACAAGGAACAGCTGTTCCCAGTTCGTGAACTAGGGTTTGTTCCCAGTTCCTAATTTTTGGCGAACTACGAACCCAGAACAAGAACTGGGTGGGACCCAGTTCTAGTTCCTTGTCCCTTGTTCACACGTTTTTTGCCAATAGAAAAAATAACATCAAAGGTTGTTTAAACACTTACTGATAACATAGATGTTCTTATTGCAGAATTTGAGATCCTGAAAAATTCAACCCAAAAAATTTCATTCGAAATTTAGATATTACAGATAAACAATATTAAAAGTACAGGTGTAAGGAAAATAAGCACAAAAGGACTTCTGTAATTTGAGGAAACACTTATACAGAGCCATATGCAGATACAATAAACCAAACATCTTATTGTACAAATAGTAGATCATGAAGAGGAGGAAGAGGACTAAAACAGTACCTGATTTTGCTTCACGTCGCTACGATTCCAGCTATTTTAATTCCGAAAAATTCACACAATTCCTTTGGCGAGAAAAGAACCTTTGCAACCTTGTAACACAGAAGAATTTACAGTAAGATATAAGACTAATACTACAGAAACAAAAGCACTCCCAGAAAGTCAGAAACTATTATGCAACATATCCATCATAAATATATATAGCGAAACAACTATAAAAATTCCACAAAAATTGTACTTTACTAATTCACAACAAAATGCAACAACACTGAATTAATTTAGTAATAAAAAGATATCTTAATTCTTAAAGAAATTTTTTTTTTTATTTATCTCCTCATAAACTCCTTTTGGATACACACCAGTTCATCACTTGGTACATAGTCATTTTCGACATTTTGTACAATAGAGCCTATGTTAGAAATTATAAAGTAATACTTTAGATTCTTGACATGAAACATGGCAACAGGTCATAATCAAAAGAAGTATCACTCTTTAATTACCGTTGAGGTTCTACCCCTAGAAGGGATTGAATATTAAACACTTAGAAAAAAAAAAAAATTTAATGCACAGCCAACAATTCTCAAATATCAGCTAATAATTGCAATGAAAACATGACAAAAAAAAAAAATACATCAATTTGTTAAGAGATTGGTTAGCCATGCTTACAACCAACCATTGACCCACCTTTACTTTTGTGCCACAAAAGGAGTTTACTGGTTTATATCTCTTTGGCCATTCCAAAGAAACATCCCAATGGTTTGCTATTTACATTTGAAACTTGTATGCATCAGTTCATGCTTATCCAATTAACTTTCTAACTATATTCCAAAGTCACAATGAAGTCAATTATCCTCCTTAATTCTCTCCCTAGTTTTTGCTCGAGAGATCAATGCGCATCAATAATAAGAAGGATACAGAACTAAATATATAAATAAAATAATAGCTACCTGATATAAGGGATCAGAAGATTTCCTTAAAGGCATGGTTTCATTTTCTTTGTTGAGGCAAAATCTTACCATTTTTGTTTATTCAGTCCTGCATTCCATTGCTTCTTATCCTGCACATAATGATTACCAAAAATATGAACAGAGGAAGAAAAAAACAACAAACATTAGCACTAATTACAGTAACATCAGATTCAGAGGAGATAATTAGACAAAAGGTGATTCTGATATTTTACCTCAACTCACATATTTTCTCTTCAGCCTGATGGGAATGAACCTTCGTACCGGCAGCCCTTGCTCGCATAACACAATTTTTTAGGCTGTATTTTAAAAATATTAATTACACCATTATATCTCACCTCCCATAAAATAAAGAGTTGTTTTCAAATGTAATCTTTTGGTTAACTATTTTTTTCAATGATATCTGGGGCATAACATAACTAAATAGAAGCTGCCAATTAAACTGCTTCCAATGGAAAATCATAAATCAAAGTTTCTAAATTACCTAATATTAGATGTAGAGAAATGTTGAAAACCACCATTCTGTTGCTTTAAAACGCATGCCTGTAGAGTAAATAAAAAGATTAGTTAGCAAGCTTCAGCCGTTTAGCCAAGTTGAAAGGGAAAACATTGTGCCAAGACTAAAATTTACTTCGTACCTACATTTATGCAACCACCAGTGAAACAAGTTAGAAGTTAATATACTAAAATGGCATTGCTTAGCCAAGTTCAGCATTAAACCAAATTTCTTCATTTTCTTTGCAATTTACATTCAGATTAATTAACTCAAATTTGCTCCTAAAAGGAGCCAAACAAAGATGGGGCTGAATGGAAAGGCTTGGTGGTCGATCAAGAGCGGAGGCGGAGGCAGAGAGAGAATGAAGCATGCCTCGATACAATCGGTCCTTCGCCGTGACCACCCACCTCCCTTCACCAATCGCTCTGTTGCCGTAACCCTCTCTCCCATTCGCCCTAGGCCTGGCTGCTCTTTTCTTTTCTTTTTTTTCGCTTGTTTTGTTGGAGGAAAGTAGAAGAAACAAATAAAGGGATGAAGTTGAACAAAAAATAAAAAAAATAAAGAAAAAATGAGCAGGGAGAGAGAGAAGCAAAGAGACTGATGCAGGGATAACAAGTAGAGTGGTGACGTTTTGATGACGTCATCATAGTTACTGTAGAAAATCTCAATGAATTTGGAGTACTTTTTGATGATTAGTACATCTACTATTTATAGAAAAAAGGAGATTATGCTTATGTAACTCTTGAATTAACAGAGAGGAGGATCACTTTACAATTATCTTGACAATGGATTTTCAATAAATTTCAAATAAGGTTAAAATTTAAAACTAAATCTATAGGCATATTATTTCTGCACATAGATAGTCTAAAAAGCACATTTCATGTAATTTGAGTATCGTTCAATCTTTTAACGAGGATAGTAACTGAATATCTAAATTGCTCGATGAATAGTAAAATATACATCAAATCAATTACTGTAGATATAATATATATGTTAGATTATTTCCATATAGGCTGACGAGTCTATATGGAAACAATCTAAATTAAGTATGGGTTGATTATTGTTTGATATTCAAGTTTCTATTGATTATGGTAATAAGCTAAACATGGCTGTAAAGGAATAGCAGATTTTGTGCAATAGATGTGTTGCTTTTTATAGGTAGTTATATTTAGAAACATGACTTATTTTATGATAGACAAAATATGGTATTGTGTGGTGGCCAAGAAGCCTTGGCACTATATATATGGGGTTGGTCCCCAAGGGACAAGATACACACGAGTATTGCTGCATACATACGTTGATAGCAGCATCTCTGCCCCTCTCCCTGATTATTCTATAGATTAGAGAGAGATAGTATTTTTGTTTAGGCTAAAGGCATCAAAGGGAGCGTCTTGTTCTCTTGGAAGATCTTTCTCCCTACTTAGGTACGTGGAACAACATTGGTGAAGGTCCATACACGTCAGGACACATCAAGAAGTGCTCAACATCAAGATTCAGACCATAGCAATGGAATTAGGTAAGCTTCCGCTCTCGATTTAAGTTTTTGGTGTTTTGGAACGTCCCGTTCCACTGCTGGTTCTGCCAGTTCATGTTTTTAGGATTCTACTATTTGATCTGCTAGAATTGTTATTCCTTTGGCTTTAAAGCAAACCTAACAAGTGGTATCAGAGCCACTCGTCATGAGCCAGTAGTTTACATATTAAAGTTGAGATCTTGTTCTGTTTTGGTGAATTTTGTGAATTGATCTGATCTGTTTCTGGATTTTCTAGCAATTAGGGCGGTCCGTTTCATGGTTCGAACGAACCGTTCCGTTCTTCTGGCAAATTATTTCTGAACTGTTTGTGAACTATTTTGATTCGTTTGATGCGTATTATGCCAGATTTTTTTGTTTGTAATTGCTAAATAGACCCAAAGGGCTATAACTTGAACAGTTGTTGAATTGATTATATTGATTTAGCCATTTGTTATATTTCAAATTGATTTGAAATTGTAATTTCTTGAAAAGATTTTGAAAATTAAGTTAAAGTTTTGGAAATTCAAAATCGTTTAAAATCTGATCTAATTGGATGATTTAGATTTAGAGTAGATTGTCAGGTTAGGAGAGAAATTTTTAGGATTTCTCGACCTAATTTAGGACGACATCATTTCTACTCTCTCTGCGGTTTTTCAGGCGGTCTGTTCCATTCCGGGACGGCCCGTTCCACTTCAGTTTTGGTTGCAAACTGTTAGGTATTGACCAGAGTAATGGGGCGATTCGTTCCACAACTAGGGCGATCCGTCCAGAACCAGATTGTATAGGTTTTACGCCAAATTTAGTTTAGTTTATGGGTCATTTGTACTGGTTAGGTACAAATGACACTTTATGCATCTCTCATCTTCTTTTCTTTGTCGTGGTGTTCATTAGTAAGAGCTGTAAGCGTTGGGTTGTACCACGTTGTCATGAGGACAAGTTCTGTCGCAGAAAATAAGGTCGGCGCCTAAAGTGTCCATATGACCCTGGCATTTTCTGGAAATCTTGCCTGGATGTGGTGTAATTTCAATGGCTGCTGGCTGAACGGGAGACCACCGCTTTCTTTTCTTACCTCAATATGACTCGTACTAGCTTGTATAGTCATATATCTCTTTGGTTCTCTTCTGGTCTATTTAGGGCGGACCGTTCTCTCACCAAAACGGTCCGTTCCAAGTTTGTTGGTTCGTATGAGTTTCATATGATCCAATGTATGTATACCTTAGGGTTTGCAACTGGGTCCTTAGTCTATATCATCCTAGGTCGGTATTTGGTTAGACTTTTCATATTAGAATTGATGTGCATAATGAAAAGTCTAGTTTTTAGGTATATTTTAAGTCTAATATAAAGATAATTTAAGTTGTATTTTGAGAATTGAACCAATATTAATATCATCTCGCCAAAGTGAGCTCTCATATTAATGGTTGTTTCAAAGACTCAAATACAAAGTGTATTAAGGTACATGTAACTTTTAAATTATGGATCGGCCCAAAGGAAGGACATAATTTAAAGGGCTATATGTGCAATGTTTTGGTAGAATCAAATAAGTAATGATTATAAGGTCTTACATGTGATTAATTAATCGGCCCAAATGAAGGTTAATTAATTGATATGTTATGAATCGTTACATTTGATACTACACCTAGTTGATTGAAGTTTACTTGGAGACTCCAAAGAGCACTTGCAAATGAATAAAGACTAGTAGATGGGATTTGGATCTTTATATTGTGATTTATTACTATACGGTTAACGATTATTGTAAGTGCATATATTAAGTTTAAATAATCAAGCATCTTTAATATTCCAACTTAAAATTTAAGGCTCTCAGGTTGGTTTGATCTTGACCATGTGTTAAGTACTAATATTCCCATTAAGGTCATAAATCAGAGTTTGACAATTCAGATTAAAGTAACATGTGTCTTATGATCATTTCGTGAAAACTATTCTTTGAGACATTTAAGGGGCATAGTTTCTAATTTCATTAAGGCTAAAGGATTCATAAGAGGAAATATTGTTTTGCATGAATGAATAGGCTAACCAATTAAAATCTGTTAGGAGACTCCAAAGAGCACTAACAGATAGATAGTGGTTAGATATATATGTATTTCATAGCAAAATGCTTAGGTACCTCAATATAGTTAAGAATTCTTGGAAGAAAATTTAGGAAATGTATCTGCTAAGAATAAAAAGTTGTTATTTGAAATCTGTGAGAAGACTCCAAAGAGCACTCACGGATGGATAGTAATTACATTCAGACATTCATTACAGAAACACTTCAGACACCTAAATAAATATAAAATCAACATTAAGGGAGTATATTTGGAGATGTCATTTTATGCTTCAAATTATAAGCACTAAAATATATCGCAAGATAATAAGGTTATTTAGTGCTTATGGTTTCCTATTTGGTTCAGCTAAGTTAAGTTATGAGATCCTCAATAAACTCAACTTGAATATGGTACATGAAGAAAATAATTTGAAGATATGACATATAATACTCAAGTTGATTTTAGTTCCAAGAATAGAAGAAAATTAGAGACATAAAGTTTAAGAATAATACTGCAAATTTTGGATCATAAAAGAATCCCAATAAATTTAAAGTTCAGAAACTGATTGAAAAGTCGGAATCTGAAGGGTATTTCTTCTATGAAAACAAGAGCATTTAAGAAAATATTATACTTGGGTACCAAGAATAATATTATGTTTCTTGTACATGCATAATTTGATTTTAGTATCAATATACACGTAGTGGATAGATTTGGATGAACCTACCCATGTTGTATTTCTAGAATTTTCTTTGATTGTCAAAAGTTAAATGATGGCGAAAGATACATCCTTATAGTGGTGACAATAAGACAATCAATTTTGGGAGCTATAACGTCCGTGAATTGTTATTTAGTAATGGATCATATATATATTTGGACTTACATGAGATATTTATAAATTCATTTATATAAAATTTTTGTTCTATCTCTAATCAACAACTAAGGATATATTTGTTCATATAAGAATAAAAATTTGGTTATGTCTCATAGTCCAAAATCGGGGAGATCCATTTCTTATTTACTTTATAATAATCTTGTATGGACATAATAGCTTATAAAAGGATACTAAAGGTTTTATGCATAAATTGACGATTGAGAATTCAAATATACTTTGGCACAAAAGTTCAAGTTATATCTCTTAAGGGGATAATATGTTTTGTGCAAAATTATAATTCTCAATTCATAAGGATAGCAATTTATATTTTATATCAACTAAGACAACTATTAATAAAACTCCATATAAATGTGTAGACTGAAAAGTTCATCATTTATATCTGGGGATATCCAACAAAGCTCGGCTTTATAAGCAACATGAGAAGAAATTGGATGAAAGGATAATTAGTTGTTTAGTTGATTATGTCCAAAGATCCAAGAGTAACCAAATTATTATATCTCACAACTAAAGATTGAGATTAGAGACGAATAAAGATAGATTCTTTGAGGATGTTCTAGTTGAGGGGGAGAGATGACACATTAGGATATTATCTTCAATGTAAAATCTTAAGTGCTAATGAATTAAACCTCATTTTGGATCTATAGACTTAGATCCTGGTAATGATTAAATTGAAGATAATGTTGTCAATCTACAACTGCAAACACCTCAAGAACTGGTGCTTACAAGATCCACTATAAAGAAAAGACAAATAATATCGGATGATTATGTTGTCTATCTTTATGAGTTTGACATTAGGATAACGAAAGTTTCTATAAGTCTTCATCAAGTCAAAACTCATAAAAGTGGATTAAATACCATAAATGGAAAGATGAAGTTCATGTGTGATAATGATATTTGGGACTTAGTAACATTGCTTTAAAGTAAGAAATCCATTGGTTGCAAATGGACATTTAATACCAAAAGGGGATTCTAAAGACAATGTGAAAATGCGTAAGGTACATCATGTCACTAAGAAATTCACTTAAAAAAAAAAAGAATGAATTTACCATAGAGAGACTTTCTCTCTAGTCTTACTGAAAGACTCGTTTAGGGTAATCATGACACTTGTAGCACATTTTGGATCTTGAGTTTCATTAAATAGATGTTGAGACTATGTTCTTCAATGGAGACATTGATGATAAATGTAACCATCCCATTTTGAATCGGATGATACAAATAAAACGGTTGTAAATTTTAACATCTATTTATAAACTCAAAATAGACGTCTCGACGGTGATATTACAAAATTCATCAAGTGATTATCTCATTTGGTTTTGAGATTGACTTGATTAATTATTGTATATATCACAGGTTCAGTGGGAGTAATATTTTTGCATTAAGATATAAATTACTACTTGAAATGATATTATCATTTGTACTAGGCCTCAAGATTCTTGGGTCTTTAACAAATAATAAACATCAATTAGGTTCTCAAGTAGTACGATAAGATTAAATGCAAACTATTGGATACCCTGTGATTAAGGCATATATACATGATATACCCCATAAATATTGATTAAGTAAAGTTGGAAATAAAAGTATTTATTTTGGTTATAAAGAATTTAAATTAAGATTGTATACATGTGGATACTGTATACATTATAAAGATGCAAAGTCAATATCTGTACAATATGAGTACAAAACTTTGGAATGCAACCAAAATTAGTTATTAAATAAGTATGTACTTACAGTTCGGATGTCAGAAATAGGTTGAGGTCATTTTAGTATTTTGACTTCGATTTTAGTGAATGCCGTAATAACATGCAAAAGGATAATTCCATGAAGAACGCTTAGCAGGTATGTATTAGCGTCTTCCACAATGAAAATAAGTATTATAGTATGTTATAAAGCATTCAAATTTAGGGAGTATGATTATGAATTTTGTCACTAGGTTGCGCATAATGGATGCTACTTAAGCATTACTATGAATATTGTGACAATAATTATATATATACTCTAACAACAGAAACTTAAATAAGTTAAGGCACATTAAAACTTCAAGTTTCTTGTTGTAAATGAAAGAGTTAAGAATAATTTAATGTTAATCTAGCATATTAGAACAAAACTCCAAAATTGCAGATCTGCTCACAAAACCTTGAAACACCCAATACAGTTACAGAAGCATGTTGCTTCTGTGGGTGTTAATTAAGTTGAGGGTTTATAACTTCAGTGAGAGTTTGTGTTCAGTGGGAGTGCTTGATTGAACATATATCCAGTTTTTCAGTTTATTCAGCATTTAAAGAATTTCTGCAGAAATGAATAAAGATTCAGTTTTCAATTTCAGTTGTCATTCTAACTCTAATTAAGTTGACCTCACTTCAGTTTTGGGTGACCAATAAAGTTAGAAATAGGCACGTGACAGTTACACTTGCGTGTATTTTCCACACCACTTATACACATCTTAATTCAATGTCATTCGTTTATGATGATATTGTGATCATTGTGGGTTTAGTTGCGACGGCTTTACAGGATTAGAGACTTGTAAATGCTATAATGTAATGATCGAGGTATAAACCAAGGTCAAACAAATAACCCTTTTACTCGACTAGTCGTTTGTAGCAAAGTAAAGGTGTCGATCCCACAGAGATGGATATGATTACTATTCTTATTGGTTCGCTAAATCTAGACAATAAAATTTTTGGAAAAGTTCTCGAATCGAATAAATAGAGGTAAAATAAAGAATGCAAGTGCTAAAGTAGAAAGTAATGCAAAACAATTCAAATAAATATTTTTGGGGGTTTTTAACAGTTTAATATATGATGAGAAACGTGCCTTAGGGTTCGATTTCACTTAGGATTGGTCACAGGGTCGCGAAACATACCGCTGTCGCGGTTCTGTCCCACCAATTCGGTCCGAATTGTGGCCAATTCGGTCCGAATTCCACTGTGTAAATGCTGGAATTTACTCGATTGTTGATCTGTTCAAGCCAAAGGTCCATCTAGCCATACCTAAACTCCCTAACCCTCTGCTTTCGCCTATTGGGTACGGTATTTGGTACGGGAACTAGTGTTAACCTTCATCGAATGCATTGCACCTCAACTTTCGTTTGTCGGTGGACTTATTCGAGATTACTAATTGGTTTTCTACGAGATATCTAACTTAGGCCGTCGCCTAATTAGAAGGGTTTACTTTTGGTTACTAACTGGTCGACTTTCGTCCTTGACCTACCTCGAATTCTTGTGCAAGACTTGGTTATAAATTGGGATTGTAGTCCTAACAAGTGCGGCCGAACAAATGTCAAGCAATGCAAAGAATAAACAACTCAAAAACACAAGCAGGTCATTAAGATTTTCAAGTAGTAATTGACTTCGTCCATCAACAAAATGAATAAATTAAGCAAACCAAATCCTAGGCTACATCTACCCCTAAAGCAACAAGAGATTAGCCTAGCATACTACTTAAATCCATGCAAATAACAGTAGAAAATTCAAAGCAAAACATAGTTTCAGAATTTAAAGAGAAATATGAAAGATACAACAAATATCCAAGTTTCTTAGGTTATCAACTGCTGCCGTCGCACTAGAGAGCACCTTAGATCCTTTAGAACTCGTTGCTACAGCCGGAAACAGGTCCAAACGCCTTTCCTTCTGCCCTAGCCGTCCAGAAAATGGGAGAGAAGACCAGATCCAGATCTGCTGGAGAGAGAAAGATCAATGTGGAATGAAAGATGGCCCCTTTCCCAAGATGGAAGGTGCCTAATAAACTCTCCTCTGGCCCCTAGACAGCTGGTGCACGCTCCCCCTCCATCTAGGCCGAAATTGAGGCCTTTTCATAAGAGAAAACGCCTCAGAATTCAACCAGAAAAACTTCCCTGTTAAGCAATTCGGACCGAATTGACTGCAATTCGGACCGAATTGATGCTGCTGGAATTTCTGCGCATGTGAATTCGGTCCGAATTGAGAGGAATTCGGTCCGAATTGAGAGGAATTCGGTCCAAATTGATGGAGCTGACTTGGCTGAGTTGTAATTCGCGTGGCCTTGTGTCTGGGCAATGCACCGGGTCGAGTCGGGATTTGATCTTTGGCTAGGAATGAGTCGTCTAGCCGTCTATTCTGCTGTTTCCTTGCTATTTCTTTCGAGTTCCTGCAAATATAAAACAAAAGTGCAACGGCAGTGCCAAATCTGGCGAACAAAGATAAAAACAAGGAAAAATAGCAGTTTTAGTCCAAATTTCGATGTAAAGTCTGGTCAAAATAACGATATAAATATGAGATATCAAATCCCCCCAAACTTAAAGCTTGCTTGTCCCCAAGCAAAAATCTAAACCTAGAAGGATCGACAGGACTTTAGACTCAATCGAAATTAAGAATGGAGTTGGAGAATTAATCGAGTGCGCAGTTCAAATCAGTTTTGATTCACGTTTTCGACAGTTGTTCAAATTGAATTTTTCAAACAAGGGTTAAGTTTGTTTCATTCCGATTCGTGCAGCTCTTGGCCCTTAGAAAGTTTAGATTGAGAATCATGGACCCTAGCTTTCCTTCGTTTAACCACAATGCAAACCCAAGTTTATTCGCCCGTTCGTTTCCACGATTCACAAAAATTTGTAAAAGAGTTTTGTCAAAGTCAAAAATTCTATAGTGAACTCTTCTAAAATCAATTTTCATTATTCACCAATTTCGAATTGTGCAAGTCAAGTCGTGGGGCTTTGCACCCTAGAGGATTTGATGCGAGTCATTGACCTTATGAAATTGCTACTGGTACATGTCGCACCAGGGAGGTCGGTCCGGTTTTTACGCATTTTTTTGCTACGGACCACTACGGACTTCAAGCAGATTTTTGTTTCTGTGAAGTACCTTAAGCCCCCGAAATTTGTGGTTAAGTTGGTGGAAAAAGGTCTCGACGCATCCTCGTTTTCACAACTATTTGGATTTTTGTCACTTTAAATTTGCTCGTTGGTGATTCAAGCGTTAAAAGTAAATTCAAGCCAGAAAAAGTTCACCTTATAATTTTCAAAGTTGACAAAACTCCTTTTTGAACAAAAGTTTACGATTCACGAATCAGTTCACTCGGCGAAAAGTTTCAGTTTTGACTAACTCATGTTTAAACAATTTTAAGCAACCGAATTTCGGATCCAATCAAACACAATTTTAAAGCTCTTTGGTCTATTGGTACACGAGTTGGTTTAAAACGTCTCAACAATCAAGAGTTTTTGAAATTCAAAAGAACATTTTGTGAAAAATAAAAACCACAGGGTTTTTAACGCAAATTTTCAGCAAAAACATTCTAACAATGCATTAAATTAACTCTCCAACACTTCAGAAACAGTTTGAGAACAGTTGCGACCAAATTCAGAAAAATGATGTGCAATTCGGACCGAATTGGAATGAATTCGGACAGAATTCGAAGTTCTGTCAAAATTGAGATGCACAATTCGGTCCGAATTGGGCCTAATTCGGTCCGAATTGAAGGTTCTGTCAAGTGTTAAATGCTTAATTCGGTCCGAATTAGACCTAATTCGGTCCGAATTGAAGGTTCTGTTTTGCAAAAAAAAATTCAGAAACAAGCGATTTCAGGATTTTTTTAATAAGTTTCGTGCTTGTTTCGTTTTTCCTTCTCTCCCCCCCCAAACTTAAAACACTGCATTGTCCTCAATGCATCACAGAGAAAAATAAAGAGGAGGAAAGAGGAAACTAACCGGATCAGAAGGTGGAGAAGTCGTGCCCGCCTGAGAGGCGTGCGGGCTCATCACCGGAAAGTCTAGCGGGGTCGGTGAAGATGCTGAATGGATCGATATCCTGCTGTGGGTAGTACGGTTGTGGCTCTTCACCGCCTTGCCAATAACCATGGTCATAGCGGAATGCCCAATCTTCTTGGTTGTGCTCTATGACATCCACACGCTCGTTGAGACGAGCGATTCCTTCCGCATTTTGACTCCCCAAGCGTCTCGCCTCGCGAGCGTTCTCGCTAGTGGAGAGTGAGAGGTTGTAGAACTGAGTGAACCATGCGGGTTGCTCTTGTGGAATACCATGTGGGGTGGGCATTTGTGGTTCATCGTCCATGTGGACCGGTCCGCCTTCATCCTGGGCCGCCTCATGAGCGTCGCCCTGTGCCGCTGGCTCGTATTCGTGCACAAGCCAAGTGTTTGGTCGATAGTCGACCGCGGCGGCATATGGTAAGTAGAGGTCATTGCGACCCTCCATGTGGAGCTTGTACCGGATTACACCATTCTCTTTCACAATTTTAATAAAGTGGACTCCGGCGAACCACTTTAAATTCATGATTTTGGGACCATTGCAAGACTCGCTAATGTCGAGTTGAATATCACACATCCGTGCAATTAGCGTGACATAAGCTCCCATGGTCACATTGCCTCCACTCCTTCCCTTTGCGCGCGTCTCAAACCAGTGGTGGGTCATGAGCCTAGTCAGGTTAGGCTTGAACGGGGTCACACGGAGCATAGAATCGAGCAGGTGCCCCTCGTCATCGTTTAACTGATTGACGGACTCGCCGCGGGCGAAGATGGTCTGGGCAAGGACCCGCTGTGTGATGCGAATCAAGGGGTGCTGGATGAACCTGGTCTTGTATTGCTTCGGTTCCTCTTGGCCAGTGAGTCTCTTCCATAGGTCAAGCTTGGTCCAATCATCCCGGTAATTGGGTGGCTCATCTATAAAGTCATCATCAAAACCCATCATTTGCGCCAAATCGTGGTATGTCACTCGATGAGTTGCATTGGAGAGGCGGAACTTGATGTAGTAGTAGTTCGCTTCTTTGTTGTGCTTTAGCCGCAGTGATGACAAGAACTCCAAGGTTGGCAAGCGATAGGTTTCCATGCGGTGGTTTCAGAATTTCAGTTGGAAACCTATTGAAGCAGTCAGGTGCACAAAATCATCCGCCACCCCGAGTGTATCCAGAGAGTTCATGCAAACTAGCCGGGTGTTTTCGATCGATCGTTCCAAGAGATTCTGTAGATGGAGAAACATCCGGCGAGAGGGAATAGAGAATCCCAACTCGTTCTCAAGCGGCCTGGCTGCCGGGTCATACTGACTGTTCGCATTCTCGGGGTCCGAGTCGTAGTCAATTTCTCCACGGGGTTTAGGTTTTGGTTGCTTGGCAGGGGTATGGCGTGAGGATTCACCTTGATCTTTCTTCCTTTTCCCTTGGTCTTTATCTTTTCCAGACCTGGCTCGGGTTAGGCGGTTAAACATGGTGTCAAGGCTGGAATTCGGACCGAATAGGAGTTAATTCGGACCGAATTGGGTGTTCTGTCAGATTTTTCTGGATGAATTCGGACCGAATTGAGTCCTATTCGGACCGAATTGAATGTTCTGTCGATTTCCTGTGTTCGAATTCGGACCGAATTCAGTCCAATTCGGACCGAATTGAGTGGTCTGGAGGGGTTTTGTGCGGGTTTTGGTGGGTTTTGTTGAAATGGGTCACGCGGGTCACGGCCAATCCTCTTCAACCAACTTTGGTCCACAGAAATTAGTCAAAGTTCAAGTAAAAACCCCGCCATGCATGCAATTTCCCCCAACCCGATTCGATAAAAGTCAAGAGAAAGAGAAGGAGTTCAAACCAAGTTTTTCGACGTGAGAGACGGCGAGAGGATGGCGGCCTGAGATCCTAGGAGTGTCGTGGAGGCAGGGAAAAGGTTGAGGCAGCGAGGAGATGCTCCGAAACTCGAGTTGGTGGTGACGGACGCCGACTTTTGTTGGTAATTCTAGGCCGAGAGAGAGAGAGTCGAATAGATTCAAGAGCACTACGAGAGAGAGAATGGAGAGAGCTTTCTTTTGGTGTATCGATCTTGTGGAAAGGTGGAGGAGGGTGGTGGCGCCTAGAAGGAGAGATGGTGGCCGAGAGAGAAGTTTTTTTTTTTTTTTCTTTTCGGTTTGGTGGTGTCGGCTGCGCAAGAGAGAAGGGGGAGAGGGTGGGTTAGGTTATAGGGTTAATGGGTTTTGGGTTTTGGTTTTTGGGTTTGAATCCGAACCAATAGGCTCCTCTTTAAACTTAATTCAAGTTTATGGGCCGACTCTTTTTTTTTTTTTTTTTTTTTTTTTTGTCAAAGGGTTTTGAATCCGATCCAATAGGCTCCTCTTCCCATACTTAAATTTCAGCAATGGGCCGCCATTTCCATCCTTCTTAATTTTCTGTTGGGCCAAGAATAAAAATTAAATATGGGCCTCTTCATTTTCTTTAATCGGGCCAACCAAAGAAATTGATTTGCTGTTATGCTATTCGGACCGAATTCAAAGCAATTCGGACCGAATTGTTCCTCTGAAATTTCCCTCTGCAATACAAAACACGTCCAGAATTAAATTCCTCCAGTAAAATAAATAAATTCTTAATAAACAAAGAAAGGAGAAAGAAATTAAACAACTAAAATTCCGATTGAAAATATTTTATTTATTTTTATTATTATTATTTCCACCTATTATTTTTTTTTTTTTTTTAGTAAATAAAATAAAGTAAGATACGATAAAATTAAAATAAAATAAAAGAGAGAAGAATTCTTGGGTTGCCTCCCAAGAAGCGCTTGTTTTAGGTCGTTAGCTGGACCACCAATTGTCTCAAGTCGTGGCGGGCGGGTCGAGAAGCGAAACAATCATCACTTCTCCCTTGTCATGATCGGCGATGTAGCGCTTGAGGCGCTGCCCGTTGACCTTGAAAGGTTCAGAATTCTTATCGCAAATGTCCACCGCTCCAAATGGGTAGACCTTGACTACTCGAAACGGACCGGACCACCGTGACTTGAGCTTCCCTGGAAAGAGCTTGAGCCTAGAGTTGAATAGCAACACCAAGTCGCCTTCCTTGAACTCTCGCCTCGAGATATTCCTGTCATGCAACAACTTCGTCTTTTCTTTATATAATTTCGCATTTTCATAGGAATGGAAACGTACCTCATCCATTTCATGCAAATCCAGAATCCTCTTTTGACCTGCCGCATGCAAGTCCATGTTAAGCGTACGAATTGCCCAAAGCGCCTTGTGTTCAATCTCAACTGGCAAATGACAAGGCTTGCCATACACCAACTTGAAAGGACTCATGCCGATTGGCGTCTTGAAAGCGGTCCTGTAAGCCCACAGCGCGTCATCAAGCTTCATGGCCCAGTCCTTGCGTGTCCTTGCCACCGTCTTTTCGAGAATACTCTTGATTTCTCTATTCGAGACTTCAACCTGACCACTTGTTTGAGGGTGGTAGGGAGTCGCCACCTTGTGTGTAACACCGTGTTTCTTCAAGAGATTGTCGAATTGGCGATTGATGAAGTGCTTGCCTCCATCGCTTATCACTGCCCTGGGGACACCAAAACGAGGAAAGATTATCTTAGAGAAGAGCTTGATGACCGAGTTCGCATCGGCTGCCTTGCACGCGATTGCCTCGACCCACTTGGACACGTAATCGACCGCCACCAAGATGTACTCGTTCCCATAGGAGGATGGGAATGGACCCATGAAGTCGACGCCCCAAACATCAAAGATTTCCACTTCGAGGATCGGGTTGAGGGGCATCTCGCTGCGCTTGGATATGTTTCCAGTCCTCTGACACTGATCACAAGACAAAACAAAAGAACGAGCATCTTTAAACAAGGTAGGCCAATAAAAACCAGATTGCAATACCTTAGCGGCCGTCTTGGAGAATGACGCGTGTCCGCCATAAGCTGAGGAATGGCAATGGGAGAGAACGGGTCGAACTTCTTCATAAGGAATGCATCGTCGATAGATATCATCAATGCCGAGTCTAAACAAGTAGGGCTCCTCCCAGAAATAGTACTTGGCGTCCGACTTGAGCTTCTTTCTTTGTTGGTAGGTCATTTCGGGAGGTAACGCACCGTTCGCCAAGTAATTCGCCAAGTCTGCGTACCACGGTGCTCCCAATTCAGACCGAATTGCCTGCAATTCGGACCGAATTGCGCCCTGTTTGTGCTGTCTGTCAATTCCAGCAGCCTCAATTCGGTCCGAATTGGATGGAATTCGGTCCGAATTGACAGCCACTGCCATCAACTGCTCGTCTGGGAACGACTCGTTGATTGGTATGCTATCCCCTTCGCTTTCCTCATTGTGTAGCCTTGATAAATGGTCGGCCACCGAGTTTTCTAAGCCTTTCTTATCCTTAATTTCAAGGTCGAACTCCTGAAGAAGCAGAATCCATCTTATCAACCTTGGTTTGGCATCCTTTTTGCTCAAGAGATATCGGATGGCCGCGTGATCGGTGAACACGATAACCTTGGACCCCACAAGATAGGATCTGAACTTGTCGAGGGCGAAAACGATGGCGAGTAGCTCTTTCTCCTTGGTTGTATAGTTCATCTGGGCAGGGTCGAGAACCTTGCTTGCATAATAGATAGCCACGGGCTTCTTGTCTCGCCGTTGGCCGAGAACGGCTCCCACCGCATAGTCACTAGCGTCGCACATGAGTTCAAACGGCATGGACCAGTCCGGCGGTTGCAGAATTGGTGCGGTGACAAGGGCTTTCTTTAATGCCTGAAAAGCGAAAAGACAATCGTCGTTAACAACAAAATCAATATCTTTTATCAAAAGATTTGTAAGAGGTTTAGCAATTTTTGAAAAATCTTTGATAAATCGACGATAGAAGCCCGCGTGTCCCAAGAAACTCCGCACGTCCTTGACATTTGATGGCATCTCGAGTTTCTCAATTACTTGCACCTTCGCTCGATCGACTTCGATGCCATTCGCTGTGACCACATGTCCTAGGACCACTCCTGTTTGCACCATGAAGTGACATTTCTCCCAGTTTAAGACCAGGTTGACTTCTTCGCAACGCTGCAAAACCTTAGAAAGATTAATCAAACAAGTCTCAAATGAGGTGCCATAAACAGAAAAGTCGTCCATAAAAACTTCCATCACATTCTCAATCAAATTAGAAAATATAGCCATCATGGCACGTTGGAAGGTTGCTGGTGCGTTACACAACCCGAAAGGCATTCTCCTATAAGCAAAGGTACCATAGGGGCATGTAAACGTGGTCTTTTCTTGATCGTCCGGGTGAATTGGAATTTGAAAGAACCCAGAATAGCCATCAAGATAACAAAAGTAAGAATGAGAAGCGAGTCTCTCGAGGAGTTGATCAACAAACGGCAATGGAAAATGGTCCTTGCGGGTTGCCGCGTTGAGTTTCCGATAGTCGATACACATACGCCACCCGGTAACCACACGAGTTTGGATCAACTCGTTCTTCTCATTCTTCACCACCGTCGTCCCGCCTTTTTTTGGAACCACATGGACTGGGCTCACCCATTTGCTGTCTGAGATCGGGTAGATAACACCCGCATCAAGGAGTTTGAGTATCTCCTTTTTGACAACTTCTTTCAGATTGGGGTTGAGCCTCCTTTGAGCTTCGATGGAGGGCTTGTGGTCGTCTTCCATCAGGATGCGATGAGTACAGAATGAGGGATGAATCCCTTTCAAGTCGCTTATCGAGTACCCGATCGCTTTCCTGTGCGCCTTAAGTTCTTCCAAAAGTTTTCCTGTTTGCTCATCATTCAAAGCAGCGTTAATAATAACAGGGTAGGTTTGATTTGGTCCGAGGAATTCATACCTTAATGTGGCTGGCAAAGGCTTAAGTTCAACTTGAGGAGGCTTTTCAGAGCTTGGAATTCGGTCCGAATGGGGGTCAATTCGGTCCGAATTGTTGCACGCAGAAATTTCTGAAATTCCAGGGGCTTCAATTCGGTCCGAATTGTATGGAATTCGGTCCGAATTGTGAGCTGAGAAAATTTCTGACAATCCAGAGATCACAATTCGGTCCGAATTGGGGCCAATCCGGTCCGAATTGGTGCGGATTTCAATGATTTCCTCGTCCGTAACTTCCTGGATTGATTCCTCCACTGCAATTGCTTCCTTCATATCAAAAAGAAACTCGTGATAGGACCTGAGAGCGTCCGAATATTGGTCCTCAAGCGGTTGTTCGATCGGTGTTTCCTCGGCCTCGATTCGGTAGCATGAGTCGAGCTGGTTTGGGCACTTCATTGCTTGGTTGATCGAGTATTCCCACTGTTCGCCGCCGACTCTCACCAGAATAGTCCCATCCCTTGCGTCCATCAAGATTCCTGCAGTTCTAAGGAAGGGGCGCCCCAAAATGATGGGAACGTCCTCGTCTTCCTCCATATCCATTATCACAAAATCACAGGGGATAAAGAATTTACCAAGCTTAACCGGAATGTCATCGATCTTACCGAGAGGTAGTCGAACTGACGAGTCTGCGAGTCTCACAGTCATAATGGAAGGTCTCAACATTCCAATGCCGATCCGATCGAAAACGGACTTGGGCATGAGACTCACGCTTGCCCCGTTGTCACACAAGGCTCTCCCGATCTTCGCCCTTCCAATGGTGCAAGGTATGGTGAATCTGCCTGGGTCTTCCATCTTGGGAGGCATCTTGTGCTGAAGCGCCATACTGCATTGCTCGGTTAATTCTACACTTTTGAGTTCCTCCAAAAGAAATTTGTGAGTAATAAGGTCCTTCAAGAATTTTGCATAAGATGGAATGTGAGTAATCGCATCAGTAAAGGGAATAGTGATTTGTAAACCCTTGATTACCTCATAAAAACTCCGGAACTGAGCGTTTACTTTTGTCTTGGCCAATCTTTGGGGAAACGGGGCCCTTACAGACTGATTAGGAGCCATCTGCAGCGAATTCGGGGAAGAAGCAGCATTGTCGCCCTTCAATTCGGTCCGAATTGGTATCAATTCGGTCCGAATTGAGTCCTCTGGAATTTCTTGAATTGCAATTCGGTCCGAATTAGGGTCAATTCGGTCCGAATTGAGTGCAGATTCGGCTGCTGGAGAACTGTTCGGTCCGGTTTCTTCGGGCATTGGCGGGTCCTTGTACTGGGTACCGCTCCTTAGTACATGCACTGCCTTAATCTCCCCCCGAGGGTTTGGTTCGGGTTGACTCGGGAGTTTTTCTTGTTGGCGGGTGTTTTGAGAGGCAAAGAATCCCTCCATCATCTTTTCTACCCGCGAGGCAGCTCCAGATTCCTTCTCGAGCTTGGCCATCCCTTCAAGAATTGTCTCATTCAGGGCTTTTTGAGTTTCCATGAATTGCTCGACTTGAGGAGCAATATAAGGCTTCCGCTGAAAGTTCTGCCCTCGGTCATTGTTGAATGGAAGACCTCTGTTTTGAGCAAGTTGCAGTGGGTTTCCTGTGCGGTTCGTGTACATTTTCCTTGGAACAAATGTGCGGGTTTGGTTGTTGTTTTGACCACCACCCGCTCCACAGTCCTCCATCGCACCTTGGTACCAATTGTGGACCTCCTCGAAAGAGTTGACTTGCTCGGGCTCTCCATCACCATATTGGAGTGGGCAATCCGGAGACTTATGCCCTTCTTCTCCACACACTCCGCATTCCTTGGACAGCAAGTGCGTGCCATTGATCGATTGCATCTTAGCGAGTTCGGCTTCTAGTTGTGCAATCCTGTCTCGAGTGTCCTTGATTTCCTTCACCTCGTGTCTCACCAGGTTGCCCCTCGATGGGTTCGGTGCTGGCCAATTGTATTGCAAGGCGCACCTCTCAATGGCCGCACGTGCTTGCTCGGCGTCGAGCTGTGTAAAGCTCCCACCTGAAAGAGCATCAACATTCACTTTAATACTATCATAGAGACCATTGAAAAACGAGTGAATTGACAACCAATCTTGGATGCCGTGGTTGAGGCAAGAGTTTTCTAAGTCTCTAAACCGCTCCCACGCTTCCCTAAACGATTCATCCCCCCTTTGTTTGAAATTTGTGATTTCCCTTCTAATTTCAAAAGCCCTTTTTGCAGGAAAGTATCGCTCAAGGAAAATTTGTGCCATAGTTGTCCAACTATCGATTGACCCTCTTTTCAGTGTGTTATACCATTTCTTTGCCCTGTCTTTAAGAGAAAAGTGAAATAAGAGGAGCCTAATCGAATCCTGAGAAACCCCATTAAATTTCAAAAGTTTAGTGCAATCAAGAAAAGCTTGGAGATGAGCATGTGGGTCCTCTTGGTCAAGCCCATAATATGGGTTTTGTTGCACAAGTGCAACGTGCGCGGGATTGATCTGCATGTTGTTAGCCGCAATCCCTCTAACAACGATCGGTCCATCCACATCTTCGACTCGAGGGGCCGAGTGTTCGCGAAGCGACTTGTTGGGCCCTTGAGCTTCGTTGTTTGGTGTCACTGGGTTGTGAATGCTATGATCGTCGTTGTGGTTTGCTAGACGCTCTTCCTCGAAGATCAGTCTTTCGTTCTCGAGGTTGAGTCGGTCTTGCACGATCCTCTGCTGCTCCGCCACTAACTCAAGGCGCAAGGCCTCAAGTCGTCGAGCCTCATCAGTCAATTCAGCCATTGGTGTGTTCGCTTGCTTCTTTGTGCGTGTCCTTGCTGGTTCGATTGGGTTGGAACTCGAAGCTTCGTTAGAATTGTCTCCCTTTCCTCTGAGCCAATAGTCGTGAGGTTCCTTGGGTTGAGAATTCTTCGATCCACGAGCCAGCGTTGCCCTACACACAAGAAAGGAAAAACAAACACACAAGTGAGTAAAAGATAAAAACAAATCTAGTCTCTAACTACTACAATAAGAAATAATATCATAACGCCATCCCCGGCAACGGCGCCATTTTGATCGAGGTATAAACCAAGGTCAAACAAATAACCCTTTTACTCGACTAGTCGTTTGTAGCAAAGTAAAGGTGTCGATCCCACAGAGATGGATATGATTACTATTCTTATTGGTTCGCTAAATCTAGACAATAAAATTTTTGGAAAAGTTCTCGAATCGAATAAATAGAGGTAAAATAAAGAATGCAAGTGCTAAAGTAGAAAGTAATGCAAAACAATTCAAATAAATATTTTTGGGGGTTTTTAACAGTTTAATATATGATGAGAAACGTGCCTTAGGGTTCGATTTCACTTAGGATTGGTCACAGGGTCGCGAAACATACCGCTGTCGCGGTTCTGTCCCACCAATTCGGTCCGAATTGTGGCCAATTCGGTCCGAATTCCACTGTGTAAATGCTGGAATTTACTCGATTGTTGATCTGTTCAAGCCAAAGGTCCATCTAGCCATACCTAAACTCCCTAACCCTCTGCTTTCGCCTATTGGGTACGGTATTTGGTACGGGAACTAGTGTTAACCTTCATCGAATGCATTGCACCTCAACTTTCGTTTGTCGGTGGACTTATTCGAGATTACTAATTGGTTTTCTACGAGATATCTAACTTAGGCCGTCGCCTAATTAGAAGGGTTTACTTTTGGTTACTAACTGGTCGACTTTCGTCCTTGACCTACCTCGAATTCTTGTGCAAGACTTGGTTATAAATTGGGATTGTAGTCCTAACAAGTGCGGCCGAACAAATGTCAAGCAATGCAAAGAATAAACAACTCAAAAACACAAGCAGGTCATTAAGATTTTCAAGTAGTAATTGACTTCGTCCATCAACAAAATGAATAAATTAAGCAAACCAAATCCTAGGCTACATCTACCCCTAAAGCAACAAGAGATTAGCCTAGCATACTACTTAAATCCATGCAAATAACAGTAGAAAATTCAAAGCAAAACATAGTTTCAGAATTTAAAGAGAAATATGAAAGATACAACAAATATCCAAGTTTCTTAGGTTATCAACTGCTGCCGTCGCACTAGAGAGCACCTTAGATCCTTTAGAACTCGTTGCTACAGCCGGAAACAGGTCCAAACGCCTTTCCTTCTGCCCTAGCCGTCCAGAAAATGGGAGAGAAGACCAGATCCAGATCTGCTGGAGAGAGAAAGATCAATGTGGAATGAAAGATGGCCCATTTCCCAAGATGGAAGATGCCTAATAAACTCTCCTCTGGCCCCTAGACAGCTGGTGCACGCTCCCCCTCCATCTAGGCCGAAATTGAGGCCTTTCCATAAGAGAAAACGCCTCAGAATTCAACCAGAAAAACTTCCCTGTTAAGCAATTCGGACCGAATTGACTGCAATTCGGACCGAATTGATGCTGCTGGAATTTCTGCGCATGTGAATTCGGTCCGAATTGAGAGGAATTCGGTCCGAATTGATGGAGCTGACTTGGCTGAGTTGTAATTCGCGTGGCCTTGTGTCTGGGCAATGCACCGGGTCGAGTCGGGATTTGATCTTTGGCTAGGAATGAGTCGTCTAGCCGTCTATTCTGCTGTTTCCTTGCTATTTCTTTCGAGTTCCTGCAAATATAAAACAAAAGTGCAACGGCAGTGCCAAATCTGGCGAACAAAGATAAAAACAAGGAAAAATAGCAGTTTTAGTCCAAATTTCGATGTAAAGTCTGGTCAAAATAACGATATAAATATGAGATATCATGTAACGAATGCTTCCTTGGTCTTCTATTAATGTGAATGATGGACGGAATTAAGGGCACAAAATTTTATTACCATAAAAGATGAGCTCATTAAGTTAAGGACATTGGATAACACTAAACATAATAGTCCAAGTGGGAGATTGTTAGATTATTTTCATATAGGTTGACGAGTCTATATGGAAACAATCTAAATTAAGTATGGGCTGATTATTGTTTGGTATCCAAGTTTCTATTGATTATGGTAATAAGCTAAACATGGCTGTAAAGGAATAGCAGATTTTGTGCAATAGATGTGTTGCCTTTTATAGGTGGTTATATTTAGAAACATTACTTATTTCATGATGGACAAAATATGGTATTGTGTGGTGGCCAAGAAGCCTTGGCACTATATATATAGGGTTGGTCCCTAAGGGACAAGATACACACGAGTATTGCTGCATACATGCGTTGATAGCAGCATCTCTGCCCCTCTCCCTAATTATTCCATCGATTAGAGAGAGATAGTGCTTTTGTTTAGGCTAAAGACATCAAAGGGCGCGTCTTGTTCTCTTGGAAGATCTTTCTCCCTACTTAGGTGCGTGGAACAACATTGGTGAAGGTCCATACACGTCAGGACACATCAAGAAGTGCTTAACATCAAGATTCAGACCATAGCAATGGAATTAGGTAAACTTCCGCTCTCGATTTAAGTTTTTGGTGTTTTGGAACGTCTCGTTCCACTGCTGGTTCTGCGAGTTCATATTTTTAGGATTTTGCTATTTGATCTGCTAGAATTGTTATTCCTTTGACTTTAAAGCAAACCTAACAATATAGACCATTTAAATCATGCCTACAATGTCAGCTCTTAAATAAAACTTTATATTTCAAGATTGTCAAGATAAATGATCGCCAATTTTTCTCTCTTCTTTACTCAATGCAACTGTCTATACCATTTAATCCACTGGACATTTTAGAAAAACATCCAGAGGATACTGGTACACTGTCTACTAGGAACCTAGGTTCATCCCATTAATTCTGGGTTTATTATGACAGAGAGTTGCTATATTCTCTCAATAATTTATGGGAATTGCTTCCTACACTCCCCGGTTTTTTAGATCCACTCCATTTTAGACGAAAATACCCCTCGAATTCCTTCAATTTACGTCTCTCAATTCACACCCAGTTTATTAATAAGTACATAATTTTAAATAGGCAAATGAATTTTTTTAAACGTCTTTAAACAATTAAAGAATGAAACTACAATAAAGATTAAATTTTATGTGATTTAGAAAATTATTTAAAAAATTTTATAATTTTATAATTGGAAAATATTATATATCGGAATTCTTCATATATTTATGAGCAAGTAAATAAATTTTCATAGTCAAATGATTTTTTAAACACCTTCAAATAATTAAAAAACGAGACTATATTTTTTTTGAAAAAGAGAAATGGAGGCATCCGTTGTTGAAGGAATGGAGAGCGCAATAGAGGTGCGACATGCCAGTTTTGAGATGAAGCTTGCCAAGATAATTATATATATTTTCTTATACTCTATAGTATTTGTTTATATTTAGATGTCTCGGTTTAAACATATATAAAACAAGTCTTATACAAAAAAAAAATTAAAACTCATATCTAAAGACTAGCTGATTAAGTAAAACTAGCATAAGAAATTGAAGAGTTAATATCTAAAGTCAACCTTGTCATCCCAAACATAATCTCAAAATTACTCCCTAGTCTTGTTAATCCTTACCATATGCGGCTAATCCCACAGACACATGTGACAAAGCACATTAATAGCTTACGTTAGGCCACAGACACATGTGACAAAGCACATTAATAGCTTACGTTAAGTAGCATGTGTTTTCTAACTTAATTGTATTCTTGACTTTAATCTGATAGGTTTATCAGATAGAGCCATGGAGTAAAGCAATTTATGATAAAAAATTTTATTTTTTTGTCCTTATTGTCGTGAGAGTCAATATTTCTTAGTCAGGAGGTCCCGGCATGTTGTTGCGACAAAGGACATTGGGTATTTAGGACTTGATCAACGAATGCCGAAATGTAGTGGGTTTCTCGATATTTCACTTGAATAGTTCAAATAAACTAGAAATCATTGGTAATGTTGGTAATGGCGGTGATAAGTTGATATGTAAGTCATTAGTTGTCCATCATATCCCAAGAGAATGCAATATGCTTGCCAATTTGCTTGCGACATTGTCGAAAGATTTGAGGGGAAAAAAAAGTTGTAAGCTTCAATAATGGCCTAGAAGACCAAAAAAAATGCCTTAAGAAATCCTTTTTAGGTCTTCTAGGTCATTGAATCTTACAACTTTCTTTTTCCTTTAGTGAATTTATTCATGTAATCTTTTTCGGTTATCTCCAATGCCCCAAATAGTAAATTTATTTGTATTTTTTATTTCCCAACAATATTGTGCTGCAAAGTCCTATGTCAAAAATAAGTTCCAAAGAAGATTTTAATACATAACTCATGGTGATGGTAAGGATATGATTATTCACACAAATTATGTGATTTTTCACACAAGTTATGTGATTACTTTTTTATTATTTTTGAATTAATTTGGAAAAATGGACCCAGTTGTAGGCATCAATATAGATAGTTATGGGTCCTATAATTTGCAAAAATAAATCTTACCACAATTCCTCAAAGTGTTATGGCAATTTTTGAACAAATTAAAATAATCCATAAGTTATTAAACTTAAGAACAATATCTATGTAATTTGAGAATAGTTTAGCTTTTAATAATCCAAATGGTAAATTTAAAACATATATTCCATGAGAGAAAAAAAAAAGTTACTATAAGTTATGCGAATTATTAAGGTATAAATAAGTATACTTCATAAAATTACAAAAATACACAAATCCACTAAATATTCATAAAACACCCATTTTTATATTTGTTAATTTAAATGAATGTCGAAACAAGGGAGACACGAAAGACAAAAGATCATAAAAATTATTTATGACAAAATTAGTTATATTGAGGACATGTGAGAGACATAGAAGAAACCACAAAAGGTCATAAGATTTAAGATTACGATAAAAAAAAATTGGCATGTATGCTTTTTTTTTGAAGAAAATTAGGGGTCAAGTCCCATAACTTTGAATTGAACTAGCGAAGGTTACGCGCTTCGCGCGATTAAGTTTTGTTTTCCATATTTTTGAAAATTATATGTAAAAAAAATAAAAATTGAAAAATATATATCTATCATAACTATTTTATATTTATGAATTCTTTATATTTTTGTGAGCACACATATAAATTTTCATAGCCAAATGAATTTTTAAAGACACCTAAACAATTTAAAAACTAAACTATATTTAATCTGAAATTATGAAATGGAGGTGTCCATTGTTCTATAGAATGGAGATAACCTTGTGCTGACATCACCATTGTACTGTAGCACATCCAAAAGAGTTGATGCCTCCAAGCTATTCATCTGGTATTTGATAATGACCTTAACAATCTTTGTTGCTTCTCAATTTTAAACATGTCACCTCTTTTCTGGTTTCTTTATCCATCAGCTTGGAAATAGAAAAAATAAACTAAAACCATGTAAGGGAGGTTACGCTGGTAAAATTTCTAAGATTACAATCCCTAGCATGCTGATATTTGTAGTCTTTTGAGAGTAAGACTGTCTCGGCATTTTATAAGGCCAACTTGCAGCAACAATAAAAATGCATGAATACTTTTTATTCTAAATTGATGATTGCAAATTAATAGCTTTCATAGAACTTAAATGAAAGCACCATAAATGACCATGTTGTCCAAGAGCCACGAAACAACATGGTTATAAGCTATAATAGCAATGCTAATATACTTTATTTAAGTGCCAATAGTTCATCTTAGTGATGGCTGAAATTCATCACAATAATTCTTAATCCTTACCATTCCTTATCTTGAGAAGATGATCCATGTGGAAACCACAAATTTTATCCATCCCAATATAGAAATTTCCAACACGTCAATACTTAAACTGAACAGGAAACTAAAATTTTAATAAATAGAATTTTATCCATATCTGATAACTTGCAGAACCCTCAGAAGTAACAAATATGAAAATAATTTTTTATAAATACTCAAGATGGATCAGTACATACCAGTAACAAATAACACATCCGAAATTCTGTTGAAGACCATCTTCATTGGCTGCAAGATAATCGCTACTTATGAAAAACAAAAAGGGACTTTAAAAATTCTCAAATTGATTGTGTAATTCTACCAACAATTAGGAGCAGTACAGCCAATATAAATTCTTTGTAGTTAAGAAAAACTATTTCTAATAGTAATAGCCAGGGTTGAGAGAATAGGGAGGAATATTACAGCAAGGCGAGCTCGAAGTCTGCCGAGATCTGGCATCGAAGAGGTGCGGCCACCTTTCACCTTGGCTTGTTTAATAGGAAATATCCTTTAATTTTTCTATTGCTCGTAGTGCTGACACCATTTTTAACAAAGCATGAGATTGAGCTTAAATAAAATAGATCCAAACCTGTCATGTCATAGTTTAATCAGACATTGAGTAGGCATTCATACTTGCAACTTAGCCAACCTTCCTAAGTATGCATTTCCAATATGTATCAAGCTAACAATTTAACTTGTTGTTCCAAACCTCATATTTGAATCCGAATCTGTATCCTAACTATTCAATCACTTTCTTTAAATTTCCTTGTTATCACATAGAGAAAGCTTCTAGAATGACATAAAGACAGACAATTAGCAATAAACATACCGAACAATAAAAATATTTACTTTTATATGTAGCAAATCACAATTATATTAGATATGTACCTTGCTGTGATGGTACGGTTCTTTAGCGAGTGTTCTTCCTCTATCCATTTGATTCACACTGGTCAAAAGTAAACCATTTATAAAATCAGCTAGTATTACATGGCAGTTCCATGAAAAATGTTGTTTTTATTAAACAAACAGTAATATTCTCAAAGAATATAACACATGTGTATTGTAATTAGAATACAATTCTCTAAAAGGACCAATATACTGACTCAATCAAATTCACTAACATCAGCAAACTGCAACTTAATTTTTCTTATGCATATGAAGCATATATGAAGTTTGCCTTTCAACCGATCTATGTGAGTGAAATTAAAAAAATATGTTTATCTATGTCAGGCACAATGAAAATGTCAGGCCCCGTGCTAAATGAAGCTGCTATTTTTTAACTGAAAGGCACAATGAAAATGCTAATTAAAAATCGAGAGGCAGGAGAATAAAAAAGCACATAGTCAATAAGTTGTAAAATTGTGATTTTTGATCATCATCCCACCTGTGCTCAAACTCCACACATAATCTTGACTTGAGCATTTCATCGAGCACATGAAGAGTTTAAAAACAGCTTACCTTAGTTTTGCATTCTTTACCTTTCCATAGGAACTCTTCCAAACAAAGTTTCAGACATCTGGAACAATTTTTTTCTAATAGAAATTGAAATTACTAATTATGAATTAGAAATTCAGAAATTAAAATGAAGATTACTCAAATCAAACCATAAATAAGATAGAGAGAGACAATCAAAGATGCTTACACAACCAAACAGCAGAGGGTGAGGCATGTTGGGTTGCATACGGAGAAGAGGAAGAAGCGAGATAGAGTGCAGGAGCGTTTGGTCGGAGGGGCTGTTGCGAAAAACTGAGTGGTGCGCGATGGAGAAGAGAGATAGTAGATTAGCATCTTCATTAGACCCAATCGGAAGCTCCAAGGTGTGCGCTGCTCAATAGGGGCGGAGGAGAGCGGTGGTAATCCCCTCAAGATCCTCTTTTTCTCATCTCTCTCTCTCTCCCTATTCAATGCGATAGGTACGAAGAAAATTTCGCTGGAGTGACGGATAGATCGAGATCAAATTTAGATCTGATGAAAATGATTTTGGAAAGCAAAATGAACGACATGGATCGGTTCAGATCGAAGGGCCCTGATTAAACAACTCACGTCATGCATCAGATGTGTTACCCAGAATTAGTGCTCTCCAATCGTGCGTTGCGTGTCGTGTCGTGTCGTGTCGTGTCAAACACGATCGTGTTAGAGTCTCGTGTCGTGTTGTGTTGACACGAACTACTTTTTTAATCGTGTCGAGTCGTGTCGTGCTAAATGATGAGAAGAGGCAACACGACACGCATTCTGACACGACACGATTGACACGATCGTGTCGTGTCGTGTTGACACGTCGTGTTAGTCGTGCCAAATCGTATCAGAAACTTTTTTTATTTTTTATAAAGATTTGTTTAAAAATTAAAATAAAAAAAAAGATTGTTGGACAATGTTGATAATTTTTTACGAACTATCATGTAATTTTATGATAAATTTAATAATTAAAAATTTAACAAATACAAATATATTTTTTCAAATTATCCCTCTTTTCTCCGCCACATTTATTTCTACAGCAACACACCTACACCAGTCACCAGTTCACACTTGAGTACTTGACAGTTCGACTCCTAGACTTCTACTTCTACTGTTCTACACGCCTACGAGCTACAGGCTACAGAGTAGAGACTAAAGAGTACAGAGGCTACAACCTGAGCCCTACGCCCCTACCCAGTTCGAAAATTGAAATAATTAATATTGAAAATTGAATTCGTGTTATCGTGTCGTGTCGTGTCGTGTTCGTGTCGTGTTTCGTGTCTAATCGTGTCGTGTCAAATCGTGCTAAATTTTCAAAACTTCCAACACGACACGATAACACGATCGTGTCGTGCCAATTCCGTACTCGTGTCGTGTCGTGTCGTGTCGTGCCAACACGCGTGCGTGTCGTGCCAACACGATCGTGTCGTGTCGTGTCATTTTGGAGAACACTACCCAGAATTGGAGTATTTTTTGATAAGCAGCATGTATGAATTTTATTGAATCTTTTCTGTACACTTGTATTTTTATGGTTAATAAAATATCTTAATTTATCACTCCTTAATCAATGAAGCACTCGAATCTACCGCAGAATATCAAATGTGACTATTGTGTTTTACGGTGAAGAATTGAATTATTTAGATGATACTTAAATATGCGCATATCTTTATATATAAATATTGTGAAGAAATATATTTCACAAATAATAATTTGAAAAGAAAATATGATCAATTTGCGTATAACAAATGGAATTCCATATAATTGGAATATGGAGGCATCCCACAGATTGTAATATCAGATTAAGAGCTTGCTTGTATAAACATATGGTAGTTTTTTAAGAGTAAGCAATGCGATGTGTTCTCAATTCTTCTAATTTTTTGTAGGGCATGTTATGGGATGTAAAGTCTAATAAATGCAATGCGATTATATAACTATGCTTACATTGTACCATCACATATGTAAGAATACACGAGATTAATTCCTTTTGTTTGATAAGTGATTAAAGAAAAAAAAAATACTAAAGAACATTAAATATACATATTTTAATAATAACTAGCCGCGTACTTGCGCTTCGAATGATGAAGGCATGTCGTAAGGCCGAGATACAATTATCAAAAGTGGAAGAATCGTAATTATAATTATTTGAATAAATACAAAACTATCTCGCAATTAATCTCTTGATTGAAATGATTAATGATGTTATTCATAGATGAATGAAACATAGCAAAATTCAACAATCAGCTTAATTCAGAGTCATTTTAAATTACTGAAACCACTTTTCTATTGAAAAAAAGTCATCCAACTACCAAAATTCAAAATAAAAGAAGGAATCAAGAAAAGCGCGCCCTTTAAGCTGAGCAAATCCTGACCCTGTGCAAACTGGCATCAGTATCGTTTATCTCAGGATACTAATGCCACCACCCTTATTATCTATCTTTGAATGTTATTATACAGGAGTTATTACAACTAACAATCTAAACCATTATAACATCACAACAAAGCAGCTACCTAATCGTTTCAAAGCAAAACAGTGAAAAAACAAATTCAATGTGGCTCCCAATACTCCACAAATAGCAGGACCAAAAAGCATGCCTCTAGGGTAAAAGTAACTTAACACAAAAATTACATGTGTTAGGTAGGCATTTTTTCCCCCTAATTTGGCGCCTCTTTAATTGTTATGCACACTGTTTGGTTCTTTTATAGTTTGGACTGAAGATCACAACTTTATCGATTAATGAACAATTTGGACAGTTTTGCCCTGTCACGCCCCGAAGGATGGATGTGACGCCTCTTCGGCCACGAGAGTGGAAGAACCCGCTCTCGTAAGGGTAACAGTAAGTAGTTAAGTAGTATATATATTTTTTTCAACTTATTTATTTCATTTTCTTGATTTCGGTCCCAGAAATACACACAACAAACAGTTATATTCACACAACACATCTTACATTATTTCAAACCATATATTTACAGAGTACAAATCTTGCAAGCACCTATTTTACGTAAGCCCTTGTTATCTCACGGCCTATTTATTACACAATCTTTTTGGGACTTGTTGCTTCTATATTATACATAGACTCATAACTTGTTTTAACAAGACCTACTTATTTCTCTAAACTTCCTCTTCCTAGGAGTTATTCGCTTGCTCGGGTTCTGGCACCATGCCATCTCCCGAACTACCAGGAGAAAACTCCAAAAATAAATACTCATAAACCTCGGGTAACTCAGCCAAACTGAGTAGTATTGCGGCATCACACCCCAAACTAGGAATATGCACACCAAGTTTTATATAAGTACATTCAAAAGTCGCAATCGCTCTGGGTCTCGCAATCCTACTATGCTCCTAGAACCCCCAACCAACGAGGAACATGCAAAATAAATTGCACAAAAGAGAATAAATCTCAGTGCGGATTTTAGTTCCAGTACGCGGATCTTGGTATGAATCCAAGCAACGGAAATAATACCCATAAAATATTTTCAAAACAATTTTTCATTAAATCTATTGAAAAATATTTAAATAATGGAAATCTTTTCATAAAACAGAATTATACCGAGGGCACCAACCGAAAAGGCCCAATCACTGGCATGCTGCATTACCTGCATACATGAACATGCAATAAAACAAATCAAGCATAACATTAAGAATCATGGCCTACACGGAAACTGAGAGAACCCTTCCCACACCATAAGTACTCAACTCATGGTACAGATCCGTTCAGAAGGAATATCCAGTAATAATAGCACTAAAATCCTACCCGGGTAGGTGGCCAAACTATACTCCGGAGAGTGATACAGTTCATAAGTTATGCAATACTGACTGAATATAATGGTTCCATAATCAAAGTCTGATTCTTCTATCACAAATCATAATCAAATTGATAGAATCATCTATTGGATACCATTCTAGTCCATTTATTAAGTCTGACGGTCCAAATTCATTAACAATCGAATAACAATGTCAAAACTTAATAAGTTCAACTGATCAATCGGATAATTTGATTCAACATGCATTTGTTTGTTTATTCAGGACTTCTAATGTCTACATGAATAATTAGAATGCATTGCCAATATTTGTTCATCATGCCATACATGAATTTAAAAATATCGAAATCCGAGTTCAACAAATAAATCACGTAATTCCGCACCTTCACAAATTACATATCAATGTTTGACCCTAAATTTTCGCGATAGAGACACAGACCGATTTACAAGGAGTTTGGAAAATTCATGGAAAATACCAAATGAACTCTAAAAATTATGGAAAATTATCCAAAAATACAGTGAAGTATGAGGAAAATTATGGTGTCCTCAGAATACTCAAAGAAGTTACAGAACCCCCATTTTTATGCAAAGAGACCCATAATTTTGGAGAAATAAATAAGATAGTAAAATTGATCATTTCAGAAAGTTCTTGGCACCAATGGATTCTACACATTTTTATGAGGTCTCGTATAATTGAAATAAATTTTCTTGGTTTCAGTAGAATTGAAATATAAGGAAAATGAGCAAATGGAGGGGACGAGTAGGGAAATAAATGGAGAACAAGAAATAAATAGACTACAAGGGTAACTGTCCATCTCCAGCGCTTATAGAAATAGAGGAGAGCCGACACAGTTTCAAAATCTTTCCCTCCGTACAGTACACAGAGATTTGGCTGTATCCGTTTCACGAAGACCACAATCAACGAGTTTGAAAATCCATGAGCGGCTCACAGATACCAGGTGCACGCGAAACAAAGGTGGGAAATGTCGCTGGACATCCGACTTCAATCAAATGCGACCCCTTTGCGAATGGGATGCGCGTGGAGTTTGCGAAACAGAAGAAAGGAAACAAGAGGGCTCCATAGAACAGCCGTTTGGCATACCATACTCCAAGCTCAGTGAAAAAGAAGAAAGGAAGAAGGCTAACAGAAGCTGTTAGAAGGAGGCTGTTACGCAAAACCGCCGGGCTTCTGTTGAGCTCGGGACCAATCAGAGAAAAGGAGCGCCTATAAATAGGAGGTCGAAGGAGAGAGAAAGAAGGTTGGATAGTTCCAGAAAAGCTCCATATAATCCTCAGATTTCCAACACACACACACTTAGAAATAGTTAGGCATTTTCACATACACTTCATAGGTTAGAGAAGAAGATTAGTAAAAGAGACGATTCAACGTGTAATCAAAGAGAGAAGAAGGTAAAATAGAAAGAAGATAGATCAGGTAAAGTTGTATATGTGTCAAATTTAACTTATAAAGCTCGGATTTTGAACGAAGATCAGAGCCTCATGTGTTCTTTAACGATCTTAGTTTCTATTCTGATTCTTGATCTCGTTTCTTGAATTCTTTTGTTAAAGGTTTGATTGAATCCATTTCTTTTGGTGCATTGTTCTTAATCTCGAGATCTGAAAGTTTAATGCATGGATTCCATGGCTTAAGCAATCGGAAATCGAGGTGAGAAGCGATATTTGATCATTCTCAGGATTGTGAATACCTTTTGCTCTCGTCTAAAGTTTGCATTTCTTGACCTGAAAGCTTAGGTTAAGGATTCCTTAGCCTAAGTAATCGGTAATACGAAATTAAAAGTGTAATTTAAAAGGAAAAGAGCTGATCTTTCTTTGAAGAATCAGCATGTAAGCTCATTTCTTGATTGCGATTTCATCCTGTAATTTGAGTATTTGAGTTGTTAATTCTGTAATATAATTGTTGATACTTGAATTGAGTATGCGTTTTCTTTCTCTTGAATCCCTTTGTAGCTCCTGTACATGAACTGACCACTAGTGTTCCTCTTGAGTTAGCTTAGTTTGAGGTATTGCTCAAGCTAGGTATATGTTGTGACTTAAGTCAAGGTTTCCTTGATTTAGGTCAGGTTTCTTTGATCCAAGCTTATGCAAGCATGGTTCAGAGAAGCTCCTAAATATGCCTCATATTTAGGCGACATGCTGCCCAAATTTATTAAGGTCAAAACTTAGTGTAGAAAGAAACTTGATAACTGTATATCCTGTAAGATAGCTTGTTACTACATTTCCTTTAAGTTCTGGATCAAATTACATAGTAAACAGTGTCTGAAGTGTAAATGTGGTGAGGTCTTGACTTAGTCGTTTCATAGGTTCAAAACTGAAGAGATTGTGTATTTAGATATTGAATAATAACTACAAGTAACCAAAATGAGACCATATTGAATAATGTGTCATGATTATAATCAATGTTCAAGACTAGCAGCAAAAGGAAGATAGTATAAGTGTATCTCAGCACTAGTAACTGGGGACTGCTTTTGCAAGCTGAAGTTAGCCCATTGTAATTATAAGAAAAAGCAAGGACCAATTGGAGAAAAAGTAAGTATAATTTGTTAGAGTTAGGAGGGTGTTAGCATCCGATGTCATTTATTTCATCTTTTTCTCATTCTGTCAATTTGCCGCGATATTTTACTGAGCCACTGTTGAGTTTTTAGTGTGATACCAAATATCATGATTATAAACAAAAGGTTACATTTCCTTTGACCCTGTAATCAACTTATGAAATTGTGCTTCGACAACTGATGTTAGTAAATGTATGTGTAAATATTTGTATTATAAATGATTCCCTCCTGCCGAAGTCTAAGAAGCTTTGTCGTTGCTCATGTACAATGGGGATACTAAGTCTGGTAGTGGGACCAAAATGTATATGCATTTGATGGTACTAAGCTTGTTAAAGGTTCAATTTAATCGTTTGAAGGAAGTATGTTAAAAATAGTGTGCACTGAAACTTGTAGTACCACATTAAGCTATACTTAATTTTGTGTATCTGATTTCATACGGCATAAAGCATGGAGTAGAGATTGAAATGCTACTTAAGGTTATTACCCACGCAATTTTATAAAAAGAAGTAACAATTAACAAAAACTAGTGATAGTTAGCATGCAAGCATTTTGATTGAGAATAACGTTACCCCTGAAACCCAACCGTATACAAACCATTCTTAACAAATTCTGCTAACTGCTTCCGGCACCAACTTCTGACGTATTGTGCCAGTGAGGTGGTAGCCTCACTAAATTATAGTAACGCAACATCAATTGAGCCCAGCTTCGCGCCCTCCTCTTCAGCACGATCCCAACGGAGCTTGTCCCATCAATGGTAGAGACATTAGTCGCCGAAAAACGAAAAATGAAGCTTATGAGGACTGAACTGAATAATTATCGATTGAAAATTACTGAAGGCGACGCGATAGAAACCAAGACCGCCATCGTCTTCCTCACTCTCTCACGATCCTGATGACCTCTTCGATGTCCGTCATGATGGCAGGAGAAGTTAACGGGTCGATACCCGCTTCGTCGGAACCGATAACGGAGGAAATAAAACCCGTCTCCTTCGTTTAGAATAGATGAAGCGCGTTGAATTATTTGATTCTCTGTGGTCAAGGCAAGATATAGCAAGTCAGGGATTTGTCAGCGACCTGTTATACGAGAATTTTGACGAAAACGGCTAAATGATCTCCATCCTGCGCCCCCAAAAGCTTTGGGCTGAAGTGGACCAATAGGATATTTCCAAATCAGCAGAAACTTTGAAAAATCATTAAAAATAGTAAAAAAAATCAGAAAAGTATAAATAAAATATCCAAAAAATTCTAAAAATCTAAATAAACCAAATTCACTGATACTTTGATATGAAACTGTGTCAAAGTAGCTGCTTTTTATATTTTGAAGTATTTTCGCTATAAAAATGAATTTTATAAATCCTAGAAACATAATAAAGTCGTCTAACATTCTCTTTAACAAAATTTTCAAAACCGAAGCTAGTTGTTCTCAAAATATAAAAGATATTCAAAACAATATTTTCAAAGATAAATATTTTCAAATATAAATATTTTTTTAAAACTATAAAGAAATTAAGAGAATAAAGTCTACTAAATGTCTTCTAATGAAATTTGCAAAACCAAAACCGAAATACTTTCAAATAGAAAATGATTTTATAACTGATATTTTCAAACGCCAACTATCTTCAAGAATAAGTATTTTCCAAACTGTCAAAATGAATTTCTAAAACTCAAAAGTATAGAAGGCCAAAGTGAATGAAAATTATAAAATCACCAATATCTAAAAAGAAATGTCAGAAAATTAAAAGTCAAAACACAAAACCCAAAGACAAATCCGAAACCTCTCCGTTTGAGGAAAAGTCCCTCGCTGGGGTTGAGATCAACCTCAGATGACTTGAAATTGAAATCTTATCAAATGACCTCCATGTTTGAATAATTCAATTTTGTTCTCATAAAAAGTCGCTAAAGGGCCCGAGAACCAATTCTTATTAAGAAGACCGCCCAAGAGGCCCCTAGGGTTGTAAAAGAACCAACTCTCCTGAAGAAGGTCATTGAAGGACCCCGAGGGTTTTAAAAGAACCAATTCTCATTAAGAAGATCACCTAAGGACTCCTAGAATTGTATTGTTTTGTTCTTATAAGAAGCCGCTAACGGGTCCGAGAACCAACTCTTATTAAGAAGGCCGCCCAAGAGGTCCCTAGGGTTGTAAAAGAACCAACTCTCCTGAAGAAGGTCACTGAAGGACCCCGAGGGTTGTAAAAGAACCAATTCTTGTTAAGAAGACTACTGAAAGGTCCCTAGAATTGTATCATTTTGTTCTCGCAAGAAGCCGCTAACGGGCCTGAGAACTAACTCTTATTAAGAAGGCCGCCCAAGAGGCCTCTAGGGTTGTAAAAGAACCAACTTTTACAAGAAGGCCGCCTAAGAGGCCCCGAAGGTTGTAAAACTCCTCTCATTCCTACAAGAAGGCCAGCCGTTGCCCCGAGAGCTATCCAATAACTTTAATCGATATTGAATAACCTTAAATGACTCTAAGACAACTTTGAACAAATATAAAGAATCTTAATCAACTTAAATCAACCTTAAGCAACTTTAACCAATTTCAGACAATTCTAAACGACTTTTAACAACTTTAAACAACTCTAAACGACTCCAAAACGACTCTAATTAAAGAAGCTCTTCCTTTTGAGCGAAAACCAAAACTAACCCTTCCCTTAGAGTCTTTAGAATTTTAGAAGTTCCTTAATTGAGTCCCGTCAATGAGGTCTGGTACCATCAATTAAGTCACTTTAAGAAGCGATTCTTCCTAGCCCATTACGTATTTTCTCTAAACCCCTTAATCAGAGGTACCCGTAGGCAACTACGGGATAATTAACAATAGGGGCTTGCGCCTATTGGAAAGAAAGGACCCGCAAAATTAAGAAATCCTCGTAAGAAGCGACTCTTGATCTGGTTCTCTTGTTGTTAAGAGATACTCGGCGCAGAGATCGAACCTTAAGGGGGGTGAATCTAAGGCTTATTCCAATTTCTCGAGGAGACCCTTTCATTCTTCGAGGGATGACGAAAAAGTTCACACAATCAAGTACCATTAACAAATTCTTAACGGGTTCTTTTAATCTGGGTGGTGAACCGTTACTTAACCAAGTCTGGTTTCTTCACGATATAGTTGACTGTTTGGTTTGGTTCCAAGTCTTCTGTTAATTATATGTTTACAAATTATTGAATTATTTAGTTGCTTGCCCAATTGTCAGAATTAACATTTAATTTAATTTCCTAATTATCGATAAAATCCAGAAGTCAGAGATAACAAACATAAATTAGAAAATAATTAAACTCAATAAAATAATTAGAAATTATTTATTTTGTTTTGCGGAATCAGAAAGTCTGAGTTAATTGCCACAGTATATGTTCTTTAAGAATCAGACTCAATATCATCATCTCCCTAAAAGCCGACCATCGAATATTAGACTAATTAATTTTTTGGTCTAAGTCTTTTGGTCTAATTATGTCAAGCTCAAAAGAATCCGTCATTAAGCTCTATCGAAATCTGAAAGCTTAATTAGTTTAAAAACCCACTAATAGTCTGTTAGGAACTCAAGTCCTTGTGCAATTTTAATTTTTTATTACTAATTAATATCAATTAACAAAGCACAACATAAGATCTAGTTATTAGACAATTAACGCACTTGAGAAACGGGAGGAAATCGTTACCTCTTCTAAAATCGTATTTGGAAGGCTTGATCCTTCTCTTTTGAAATCGATGGCGTGCTCTCCAACACCTCCTACTCCTTGTTCTTGAGTCCACCAAAAGGATTAACCAAATCTTAAGAGTTTGTGCTAGCAAATTTTAGGAGGAAGCTAATACTCGTTTTCTTCTTCGATTAATCAACAATTAATTAGAAGAAACTATCGTTCAACACATGAACACCTAAATGAACTTGAGAATCAACAATTACATGGCAGAAAACACACTTTTCTCCATGTAATTTCCGTTCTCATTGGGAGAGGAAGAGAGAGAAGAAAGTGAAGAGCCATATCTCTTTATTTCTCCTTAAATCCCTTCATATAACCCACTAATTAGTCCTTTCAATTAACCAATGATTAAAGGACAATTTTGCCCCTCTAAGGCCAGCTATAAACAAGTTCTAAATGGTCTACATCACATGTATTATTAGTCCATTAATTCATTTGTTAATTGTCTTCTCAAGTTGCTTTAAATTCGGGCTCAATTAGGCTTATTAAATCAAAGCCTATATATTCAATATAATTTCTATAATTATATTAAATATTGTTGAACTAAATTATCAGCTTATTGATAATTATTATTGTATTAGCATATGCATTAATTAAGTTTCATATGATCACTTTGATTCAATTAATTATAACGGTTCGCAACGGTATATAATTAATTAATCAACTTATCATATATTGCATTCTCCAATGCAAATAAACTAAATAATACATTATATGATTAAAGGTTTATTTGTGTGACTCTCGAGGATTTATGTTATGTTGGCCATGGAAAATAATCGCTATTTATTTTTAATAATCATAGGCGGTATCTAGCAACACACTATGATTCCCAATTTACATAAATAAATACTGTACAACTATAGTATTTCAATCCTGCATAAGAAATAAAGTATTTTCTTATTTTGATTCTTATGTCACATGATATCACTGTATAATCCAAGATAGAAATGTGTCATTCTTGCAGATACATTTCTTGATCTAGAGATGATCGTCTAGTTTGCATGCATACGATCCAACTCCATCAAGGGACCCAAACAGATATCATCACTCATTAAGTAAATTAACGAGGGACATACGATTTTTTTTATGAACAACTTTTCCCCGCACAATTCAAGAAAACATAAATAAAGTCTGTATAGCAGCCCTTATCAGGAATCAGCGTTAGACGATATTTATAGAACCTATCCTCATGTGGAAAAGGTGAACCATCTCAAACTCATATGAAATAAATAATGACACTTAACACAATCCATATATTTATTTCATTAGGTCATGTCCTGTACTATGTTCTATAACATACACATATGCAATTAAGTTGGTAACTCCTTATCTATAATTTGTAGAACTTAATCATCACTTAACTTGCATACTAATCTTATATGATAATTAATATTCCTTGTTAATTGTCAAGATTATGGACGATTTAGGTTTATTATTGTCATTCTAATGAATGATCCACAGAGATCTACAATTCAGATCCTTAACCTGAATGATATGTCAATAATAAACTCTAGGAACAAATGATCAAATATCATCAATAACATAAACTAAAATTTAAGTCATTAAACTATTGACTTATAGGACATAACTCCAACATAGTCTGCATTTAATTTAATTATTCTCTGCCTACAACTTTAATTAATCTCAGCCCACTCAAAATTTATTTTCGAAAATCCAACTCAGCCCACAAATTACCGGTCCAACAGAAGTTAGGCCCAAAAGAAATCTAGTGCCACTATAGGGTCTTGCCCAGTCAACCTGACCCAGTTGACTGGGTCGATCCGTAACGGGTGCAATATACCCAAACGGATCCAAATTCGCATCGTTTTTTTTTAAATTAGAATTTGATCCGATAAAGCTACAATTTTACGTTCAAGTCCACAATATATATAAGCCCTCAAATTTCACAGTTTAGCCCACAATTTTTATTATAACCTACTTATGTCACAAATAAGCCCTCAATCTTTTTTGTTTTAGCCCTCATAATTTATTCTATTTTGCATTTTCATCCCTGGGCATCGCAACAGCATCAACAATCATACCAGAGGCTATACCAGTGTACCAAAAACTGGTACCATAATTCCAAACTTCCAACACAAGTCTGTCCATGTCTCTAATATGATATTATGCATATTTCTATATAACAATGCACTATTAAAGTCATGATATATGCAAATATATCAATTATTTCTACAAAAACACTGATTTTTACCAAAATAATGCAATGTTTTCATTTAAAACATATTCCATAAAGCAAATACAAGTGATTCTCAGTTCTTGTCTTATTTCAGACATATTTGAGTCTATAGTCATGCATGAAGGAATTTAGTCATGCACTTATTTTTTATTTTTAAATCATATTTAACATATTAAAACAATAAGCACAACAAGGATCTTGTGGAATAACATATTTAGTGCAAAGGAGGGAGAAAATGGTTTTTACATATCCTTGTATCGTAACAAGGACGCTCGACCAAAGCTTTAGAATCGGTGGCGTGCTCTCCAACACCTCATACTCTTTGTTCTTGAGTCCACCAAAAGGATTAACCAAATCTTAATAATTTGTGCTAGCAAATTTCAGAATGAAACTAATACTTGTTTTCTTCTTCGATTAATCAATAATTAATAAGAAAAAACTATCGTTCAACACACGAACACCTAAATGAACTTGAGAATGAACTATTATACAACAGAAAACTTCTTTTTTTTTGTAATTTCGGCCTAGGAGGAAGAAGAAGAGAGAGGAGAAAGTGAAGAGCCTTGTCCCTTTTGTTTCTTCTTGAGTCCCTTCATATAATCCACTAATGAGTCCTTTCAATTAACCAATGGTTAAAAGATAATTTTGCCCCTCTAAAGCCAGCCATAAACAAGGTCTAAAAGGGCTACATCACATGTATTATTAGTCCATTAATCTATTTGTTAATTGTCTTCTCAAGTTTCTTTCATTTTGGGCTCAAATAGACTTAATAAATCAAAGCCTATATATTCAATATAATTCCTATAATTATATTAAATATTATTGAACTAAATTATTAACTTATTGATAATTATTATTGTATTAGCAAATGCATTAATTAAGTTTCATATGATCACTTTGATTCAATTAATTATAACGATTCGCAACGGTATATAATTAATTAATCAACTTACCATATATTACATTCTTCAATGCAAATAAACTAAATAATGCATTATATGGTTAAAGCTTTATTTGTGTGACCCTCAAGGATTTATGTTATGTTAGCCATGGAATTAAATCATTATTTATTTCTAATAATCATAAGCGGTATCTAGCAACACGTTATGATTCCCAATTAACATAAACAAATACTATACTTTTATAGTATTTCAATCCTGCATAAGAAATAGATAATTTCCTTGTTTTGATTCTTATGTCACATGATATCAGTGTATAATCCAAAATAGAATTGTGTCATTCTTGCAGATTATACATTTCTTGTTGATTTAGAGTTGATCATCTAGTTTGCGCGCATATGATCCAACTCCATCAAGGGGCCCAATAGATATCATCACTCACTAGGTCTACTAATGAGGGACATACAGTTGTCTTGATGAACAACTTTTTTCCACACAATTCAAGAGAACATAAATAAAGTCCGTATAGCAGCCTTTTAAGGAATCAGCGTTAGACTATATTTATAGAACCAATCCTCATGTGGAAAAGCTAAATCATCTCAAACCTAGAATCAAACTCTAATGAAATAAATAATGACACCTAACACAATCCATATATTTATTTCATTGGATCAAGTCCTGTGCAATGTTACGATAACATCTACATATGCAATTAAGTTAGTAACCCTTTACCTATGATTTGTAGAACTTAATCATCACTTAACTTGCACACTAATCTTTCATGACAATTAATGTTCCTTGTTAATTATCAAGATTAGGGACCCTTTTAGAGATATTATTGTCATTCTGATGAATGATCTACAGAGGCCTACAATTCAGATTCTCAACCTGAATGATCTGTCAATAATAACTCAAGGAACAAATGATCTAATATTATCAATAACATAAACTAAAATTAAGTTATTAAACTATTGACTTCTAGGACATAACTCCAACAATTCAAACACTTAAAACAAGGCTGCTATAGCCTAATATTGCTTAAAATATACATGGTATGACCTATATCCATGCATAACTGTCATTTTCATAAATTCTAGGTATTTGAATCACCACATCATGATGCACAGTTGCTAAACAATTCAAGCATGCTTTAATAACTAAGAAATTCCATTGTTCAAGTTCAACAAGTAACCAAAATAATATTTGTAAATATGCACTATTTTGCATGAAAATCATTTACATGCCTTGAAGAATATGCATACTTCCAAAATCATGCTTTGTTCAAACTCAAAACCTAATACTCCATGCAACAGACACACACACACACACAAAATCCATAGTTCTTGTTTTATTTCATGAAAATGCCATGTACCAAACTATTATAAAACAATAAAGCCTCAACATGCATGCACCGGTTCACATAGATATGCATATAACATCTAAGTCCCTCACAATTTGCCTTGAAAAGGATTGAATATATATATATACAAATAATCATTTATATATGTCCTAGAAATAAGTTTGCTTAGAAAATGTGATTTTCCTTCTCTGCATATGCATATATGAATATGTGAACTATAATTATACTGTCTTCTCAAAGCATGTATCAATTATCAAGAATGATCCTACTAACTTATATAATGCATATTTATATGCAAATTTGACATACGCACACAAGAATAGCCCCATCAGAATATTCCTCATAAACTTGTCAGCATAAAAGAGATATCTAGCTAAAGTTAGCATTATCTTTTCTAAAGTGAACCTTGTATAAATGAATATACTTATAAAGATAGGCATAACAGTTCCAAGTGTACTACATATATATATATATAGAGAGAGAGAGAGAATGGCTAACGTGCCTGCTATCGATGGCACGGAGGGTCCCGTGCCATCGAGTCATTTTTCGAGATCCAAAATTTAAATGGTCAATCCGAACTGTTCAAGTTGTTCTCCATATTGAAATATCCTTGGAGAACAAATTTTATATTTTTTAAAATTTTTTTGCTATTTATTATGATATTTTTGAAAACATTATGATTAGAGTATTTCAGGCCTCCAATTTGAAAATATCACAATAAATAGCAAAAAAATTGAAAAAATATAAAATTTGATCTCCAAGGGTATTTCAATATTATGATCAACTTGATGTTAGAGATATGTCCTAGAAGCCAATCAGTTGGTGGCTATTATATTAGTTTATGTTATTGATGATACTTGATCATTTGTTCCTAGAGTTTATTATTGACAGATCATTCAGGTTGAGGATCTGAATTGTAGATCTCTGTGGATCATTCGTTAGAATGACAATAATATCTCTAAAGAGTCCATAATCTTGATCATTAACAAGGAACATTAATTATCATATAAGATTAGTATGCAAGTTAAGTGATGATTAAGTTCTACAAATCATAGATAAAGAGTTACCGACTTAATTGCATATGTATATGTTACTAGAACATAGTACATGACATGACCCAATGAAATAAATATATGGATTGTGTTATGTGTCATTATTTATTTCATACGTGTTTGATTCTGAGTTTGAGATGGTTTAGTTTCTCCACATGAGGATAGGTTCTATAAATATCGTCTAACGCTGATTCCTGATAAGGGCTGCTATACGGACTTTATTTATGTTCTCTTGAATTGTGCGGGGAGAAACTGGTCATCAAGACAACCGTATGTCCCTCGTTAGTTCACCTAACGAGTGATGATATCCACTGGGCCCCCTGATGGAGATGGATTGCTTGCTAGCAACTTATGCAATCATCTCTAGATCAAGAAACGTATAATCTGCAAGAATGACACATTCCTATCTTGGATTATACAAGGATGTCATGTGACATAAGAATCAAAACAATAAGATATCATTTCTTATGCAGGATTGAAGTGCTGTATTGGTACAGTATTTAATTTATGCGAATTGGGAATCATAACGTGTTGCTAGATACCGCTTATGATTAATGGAAATAAATGATGATTTATTTTCATAGCCAACATAGCATAAATCCTCAAAGGGTCACACAAATAGGACTTTAACCAAACGTGCATTATTTATTTGTTTGCAGTAACGAGTACTGCGAATATATGATAAGTTGATTAATTAATTATATACCGTTGCGAACCGTTATAATTAATTAACTCAAATGGATCATATAGAAATAATATAATGTATATGCTAATCCCAAATTAATTATTAATATGTTAATAATTAAGTTAGTTCAACGCATATTTATTATACTGAGCCAATTGGCCTTTTAGTTAATCGATTAACTGAAAGCCCGATATGAGACGAATTGAAAGAGTGAATTAATGGGCCACTATATCATATGGATTTGGCCCACTTAATCTCTGAAAATTTCCGCCATAGAGGGGCATTTGTGTCCAAGAGAAAATAGGAAGAGAGAAACCTAATTATGGAAAACGTTCCATATATATATTGATTGTTTCTTTGGGAACAAGTCGGAGAAAAACCTAATTCTCTCTCTCTTCTCTCATTGGCCGTACTATTCACGCACTGTTCACGTACTGTTCACAGTGGAGAAATTTGGTTTCTCCAATTTTAAGCTCTCAATTCCATCTCTAGCTCATGCGTTGAGTGATTTTCCTTCCAGTTAAACAGTTAATCGTGCGAAGGAATTCAAAGGGAATTAGTTATCGTCTCGGACAAGCTAGCACTTGTCTTGAGACCTTGGTTAATTTTCTAGGTAGACTCGAGGCGACGAGGTGGCGGTGGTGTGCTACCCATCGACTCCTACGCATAGGTTCGAGCCTTTCGAATACAATTTCAGAAGAGGTAACCTCCTACGCTTCTCCTTTTATATGTTAAATGACTTGAATAACTAGATCCGTTTTCGTGCGTATTAATTGCTTATTAATTGTTAATAAAAATTAAAATTGCACATGGACTTGAGTTCCTAACACTTGAACGACTTGGATCGACCGTTTGAATTTTGAATCTCGAAAAATGAGTTGATAGATAATCGATGGCACGTGCCATCGATGACGCGTTAGCCATTCTCATATATATAACTATAATTGTTGTTAATTATAGCTAAAGAGAACCTTATCATACTGATTTTATATCTAAAATCAACTATTGCTTAATCACACAGTAATTGGCTAACTCGTAAGTTAACTGAGCCATAAATGAAAAGATATTATACCTATCTCGTGAGCTTTAAGACATTGCCTTAAAAACTCTAACACAACCAAAGCCAAGATCAGGGAAATGTTGATTAAGAACAAAGCTATTTCCATGCACTGTTAAAGCCTGATAGTCGACAAGAACAAACCCTAGGATTAGGGATAAATCAATTGAGTAGAAATTGAATCAATTGACAAAGAAATCGAAGAGAATATGAATGATTATACCTCCTTGAGCTTCAATTTCCCTCCCTTCTTCTCCAATTTCTCCTAATTGTAACCAAACCCTAACCCGCCCTTTTATAATAAAGCATACCTTATCGAAGATAGAACATAAGAGAGAAGAGAGGCAATGTGAAGCAGATGAGAGGAGAGAGCCACGACAGGGGTCTCATTAAGGTCTGACAGCGCATCATCAAGAGATGAGAAGAGGAGATGCTCCTCTCGTGCAAGCATGAGAGAGAAGCAAGAGGTGGCAACAACCAAGAGGTTCATTCAAAGGCAGCACAAGGTCAGCCATGTAAGGCAGTGCCAAGGAGAGAGGAAGTAGATGGCTTCGAGCACATCTCGAGAAGAAGAAGAGGAGAACATAAGCGATAGATCAGCAAAAGTCGTCGAGAGAGACGAGTTTTAAACTCTCGGGAATTGCTTCCTATACTCTCGTCCAAAGGGAGTGAATCTCCAAAATGAGGAGTGTAGGAAGCAATTCCTTAAACTCTCTCCTCGTCGCTTATGTTTAATGAAGCCATGATTTTATGTGGCAGGGTCTATGTAATTATTCATGCAACAATTATCTGACAATGTATTTTGTAAATTAGTTATTTCACTAATTAATTTAATTTAACTTATCCAGAGATCAGATGAATGTGGCAATCATACAGAAAATTCTATTTATTGTAACAAACATTTCCATGTATTTAGATCAGTCATTCCAGCAACTTTTACTATTGCAATCAATTTATTTCACGTATTTCTTAATCATATAATTCATGCAATCTTATAATATTCAATTAACAATTCAATTAAGACTTGGTTTACTGATGAGTGTATTTTATACGCATATTCAAGTAGGGTTTTGACTCCAAATTAAACTAATTTTCCTTGAGTTTAAATAGTTTAGATAGTTTAGGTTAGTTTAATTAGGATTTTGTGTCAAGAATGAGTTACTACCATAGTTTCTAATTTTATTGCAGATTCTGGACAAGAAATTACTTGGATGAGTCCATTAAGTTGAAGAGATCGTTCTAAGCTTTCCAACGGTTCTTGAATCACCTCAAACGGAGTTCGGATGAAGGAGATATGCCCAAAATACTGACAGAACGCAGTGCTAGTATTTTCCGGCGACCCGCTGAAAGCTCCAGCGACCCGCCAGACCTGGAACCGCCAGATTTATCAGAATTGCCCGATTTAGCAGTTCTATGTTTGGACGACGGTTTCCACCCACTCAATGTGCATCCAGAGCGCGTTTTCAGTTATTTCCAGCGTTTCTACACCTTCCCAATGCCTATTAAAGACGAGTTTGAGGAGAGATCAATGGGAGACAAGAGGGAGATCAAATCCAAGGTCAAAGTTAGGGTTCTATATTGAGCTATTTGAGAGTTGAGTCTCAAGTCCAGATCGTGGCAGCGCCAAGCAGGTCATTTGCGACAGCAACAGACGTGTTTGATAGGAGATTTCGACACACAAGAGGGAAGCAAGGGCAATTGGTTGTAATCTTTCCTTATTCTCATTTTCTCTTGTGTTTGTATGATGTCTCTTAGTTGTTGATTGTTTGTTCTAGGGCTATGGTTGTAAACTCGAATTCTTAGTTGTTGATTGCATGTTTATTTAGTTTATTTGATATCTTTGTGTTTTATACCTTGTTTGAATTGCTTTAATTGATTATGCCATGATTATCTAAGTAGATTTGTTTACACCCGTTAAGTAGAGCTCGCTTAATTGCTAGGTGGTTCAGTCCAAACAAACTTAGATTATTAGGCATGATTATGATTAACATGAAGGTTGATACCGAGAGGTTAAACCAGGACCAATTAACGAGAGTTTAAGTCCTTTCCAAAGGTGAGAACCAAGGAATTCGTAGGTTAGAAAGGTATAAACTTATAGAAACTAGACCACGAAACGAGAGTTGAAATCTAGGTTCTATACGAGAAAAATTGAGTTAATTAATTGGTAACCAGACCTGAAACGAGAGTTTGATCTAGGAACCTTAATTAAGCCATTATCCCTACACAATTATCAACTAAATTAAGTCAACTAGCATTCACATCGCTAATCCTAGCGGGCCGCTGAGTGAACCAGCGAGGTTGTCTGTGCCCGCCAAGTAACCAGCGACCAGTCTAATAGGTTAGCGACCTGAGTTCTTTCAGCGGGCCGCTACTAGAGTCAGCGGGCCGCTGGAACTGGGACTAAGAAGAAGTGTTAGCAACCAGAAACCCTAAAATTACGTGACTTGTTGAATCTCGCTCATTAATTTTTATTTTGACCTCGAAACTAGACTTAGGATTTAGACCCACCTGCAACCCTTAATTCACAAAAGAGTTGAAAATCGTCTAGCTAGTTTAATAAAGTAAAAGACCGATATTCCAACACCGTCCCTGTGGATTCAACCCTCAAGCTGTTCTACAAACGATTAGATCGGTAGACACGAGGTTTTTTTATTTTGAGACTTGGTTTCCCCATCGATCAAAATTGGCGCCGTTGCCGGGGACGGTTTGCTCGAATATTGGTATTTTGTATTAGTAAATTAGTTTAGACACCCTTGTATCCTTGTATCTTACTTATTTTATCTTATTTTTTTTTAAAAAAAAATTCTATCACCATGTTTCATTCTTTCCAGGTACATGAGCAAGAGGCGGAGGATAATTGGAAGGAAATCAACCACATGAATATGCAATTTGGACTCAATGCGAACATGAGTCAATTTGAGCGTGATTTTCACATCGTGCAAAACATGATAAATGATGCATGTGGAGACAACCAGAACTTCAGCAACATCATCGGATTCGACGGGTCTTTTGACTATCAAACAGACCGTTCGAAATTCATATGGAGGGAACCTGAAGCACAAAACATGACTGCTAATCCTAGCGGCCCGCTAAGACCCCCAATGGCCCGCTGGAACCTCAACAGGCAGACATACAATTCTGGTTTGAATGATCACTCTTCTTTTGCTTTGAACAATCATGGTTTTGTGTCTCAACCATACCATAGGTCTACTTTTTTTCCTAGTTTTGATAGTTTGCAATCATTTACGCAAATGCCAAGTTTTGAATCAAGGTTTGAAGAATTTAAAATGAATCAAATCGAGTTTAATGAGAAACTTTTGAAAGAAATGAAGTCTCTATCATCTTCTCTCAATACTCTCATTACACATCATCAAAGGATGTTAGAGACTGAGAATTTTTCATATAGGCCACACAATGAACCAAACAATGAAATGGCTTTGCATAGTGATTGTGAAATTGAAAATTCTAGTTCCAAGAAGACCCAAATTTGGTTAGATACCGACGAAACTGAAAGCAAACAAGTTGAAAATAGGGAGGTACAAGAGGAATTTGTTGAACCAAAGTACATACCACCTCCTCCCTATATCCCTCCAATTCCATTTCCACAAAGATTGTTTAGGGTTGAAATTGTCAAATCTAATGAGTTGGAATTGAAGCATCCTCCAATTGAGAACATGAATGATGAACTTGAAGAGAAGAAAGATGGTGAGACTACTCTCAAAGTCGAGGCATCCGACAACACAAATGAGAAGTTCGACCAAATCGACTTGAGCACTCTTAGAAGATGTTTGGAGGAACTTGATGTGATGGAAGACAACAAACCGCAATCAAGTATCACATCATAATCGAGCCAAGGAAGATGACATCCAAAGAAGAACACTCCAAGCATGTTTCAAGGGACCCGCTTAAGCACTTTTCGGAGAACTATGATGCGTGGAGAGGAAGAAAAGTGAAGATAAGATGAGTAAATGCAAGGTGGTCAAGCTAGTGACCTAAAACAAGCACTTCTTGGGAGGCAACCCAAGGCCCAAAAATTTCATTTTCTCTCATTTAGATTAAATTAGGTTTAGTTGTTTTAGTTAGTTATAACTCATCAATTTTTTGTTGTTGGTTTTTAGGTTTGGAAGAAAGGTGAAAAATTAGCTTTTGGAAGCACCACTACACGAATTGTATGCAAGAACTCAAGCTTTGAGGAATACGCCATTAAGGAGCATACAAGCCGTTTTGCAAGTCGCACCAACCCCTATGCGAACTTCACAACCACTACAATAATTTGATGAGTTTCCTTTCATTTCTCTCTTTTAAGTTTTGTTTTCCTTGCATTGAGGACAATGCAGAGTTTTAAGCTTGGGGGGGAGAATAGGAATTGTATCTAGGTTTGCATTATGAATATTAGGTGTTAATCTTGTTTCTGTCCCAGTCTCGGCGGCTCACCGAGTGTTTCGGCGGCCCACTGGAATTTCTGGTGGGTAGCTGAGATGTTCGGTGGGTAGCTGAAGTTTTCGGTGGATAGCTGAAATGTCCGGTGGGTAGCTGAAACTGGAACTGACAAGTATAATTGTGCATTTCATTTAGGAATTGTCTATATTGCATCATAATTTCATATAAAATTGCATTTAGATAAGTTAGGGAGATGCTTAACAAGTTTTGATATCGTGAATTGAATGAATTATTTAGGGAGTTTTAGAAAAAAAAAATTTATTTGAATTGTGGGTCATCTAATTGATCGACTAGCCCCTGTGACCTTAGGAAAGGAGTACGTATTATATCATAATCTATCTTGATTGAGACTTAAATTTGATGATTTGATAAGTAGTATGAATGACTTCACCGATTAGAAATCGGTAAACCAAGGCAACCACCAATTGAATTAATTTTCAAACTTTGTCAAGATCAATTCTACCGACCCAAATGCATGTCAACTAAGAAAATAAACACAAGTCCAGAGTCAAACAACCGCTGTTTTCAAGTTTATTAAAAGTCGAAAATGTAAATACACACCCATGTATATAGAAATAAAATGAAAAAAAAGAAAAAAAAAGAAAAAAAAGGTAACTAAAAAGCTGTGCTCTGAAGTGGACATTGCGGAAGGCTATAGGTAATTGAAGGGAAAAAAAAAGTTCCACCAAGTCAAAAGGACGAGGAAAACCTCAAAAAGTCCAAACCTTCATTAATCTGGCCGACCCCCCCGCAGCGAGGAAACCTCCCTAAGCCCCGGGGGAAAAAAAAAAAAGGTAATCCAACCCAAAAACTTTGGAATAGAATGGGTGAGGAGTTGTACCCTTTTTTCCGCCTCACTTTAGTTCTTCCAATGCGTTTTCGAAAATCAATAAAGCGGTTAAAGTATTCAAAGACTTGGTTATTAAATAAATTGATATGACATGTTATTTGTGTTGGTAGAGTGTGATCCCGAATCTCTTTGCCAAGTCAATTGTCAAACTTTGAAAAATCAACAAGTTTAGAAATTGAACAAGGTAAGTTATGGGCAATATTTACGAGCATCCTAAGTGTTTCACTCGTGGGGTAAGCGTAGGTCGTTTGGGACAACTCGATTTAGTTTGAAAAATCTTGTAAAATTGTCTAAATAATTCAATCAAATCACGATATTGGTGCATGTTAAGAATTTTCATAACTTGTAAGCTTCAAGACATTGTTTTAGTTTAGAGCTAAACCATTCTTCTAAGATAGATATTTGCTTGGGGTCAAGCAAAGGTTAAGCTTGGGGGGATTTGATGAGTGTATTTTATACGCATATTCAAGTATGGTTTTGACTCCAAATTAAACCAATTTTCCTTGAGTTTAAATAGTTTAGATAGTTTAAGTTAGTTTAATTAGGATTTTGTGTCAAGAATGAGTTACTACCATAGTTTCTAATTTTATTGCAGATTCTGGACAAGAAATTACTTAGATGAGTCCATTAAGTTGAAGAGCTCGTTCTAAGCTTTCCAACGGTTCTTGAATCACCTCAAACGGAGTTCGGATGAAGGAGATATGCCCAAAATACTGACAGAACGCATTGCTAGTATTTTTCGGCGACCCGCTGAAAGCTCTAGCGACCCGCCAGACCTGGAACCGCCAGATTTATCAGAATTGCCCGATTTAGCAGTTCTATGTTTGGACGACGGTTTTCACCGACTCAATGTGCATCCAGAGCATGTTTTCAGTTATTTCCAGCGTTTCTACACCTTCCCAATGCCTATTAAAGACGAGTTTGAGGAGAGATCAATGGGAGACAAGAGGGAGATCAAATCCAAGGTCAAAGTTAGGGTTCTATATTGAGCTATTTGAGAGTTGAGTCTCAAGTCCAGATCGTGGCAGCGCCAAGCAGGTCATTTGCGACAGCAACAGACGTGTTTGATAGGAGATTTCGACACACAAGAGGGAAGCAAGGGCAATTGGTTGTAATCTTTCCTTATTCTCATTTTCTCTTGTGTTTGTATGATGTCTCTTAGTTGTTGATTGTTTGTTCTAGGGCTATGGTTGTAAACTCGAATTCTTAGTTGTTGATTGCATGTTTATTTAGTTTATTTGATATCTTTGTGTTTTATACCTTGTTTGAATTGCTTTAATTGATTATGCCATGATTATCTAAGTAGATTTGTTTACACCCGTTAAGTAGAGCTCGCTTAATTGCTAGGTGGTTCAGTCCAAACAAACTTAGATTATTAGGCATGATTATGATTAACATGAAGGTTGATACCGAGAGGTTAAACCAGGACCAATTAACGAGAGTTTAAGTCCTTTCCAAAGGTGAGAACCAAGGAATTCGTAGGTTAGAAATGTATAAACTTATAGAAACTAGACCACGAAACGAGAGTTGAAATCTAGGTTCTATACGAGGAAAATTGAGTTAATTAATTGGTAACCAGACCTGAAACGAGAGTTTGATCTAGGAACCTTAATTAAGCCATTATCCCTACACAATTATCAACTAAATTAAGTCAACTAGCATTCACATCGCTAATCCTAGCGGGCCGCTGAGTGAACCAGCGAGGTTGTCTGTGCCCGCCAAGTAACCAGCGACCAACGACCAGTATAATAGGTTAGCGACCTGAGTTCTTTCAGCGAGCCGCTACTAGAGTCAGCGGGCCGCTGGAACTGGGACTAAGAAGAAGTGTTAGCAACCAGAAACCCTAGAATTACGTGACTTGTTGAATCTCGCTCATTAATTTTTATTTTGACCTCGAAACTAGACTTAGGATTTAGACCCACCTGCAACCCTTAATTCACAAAAGAGTTGAAAACCGTCTAGCTAGTTTAATAAAGTAAAAGACCGATATTCCAACACCGTCCCTGTGGATTCGACCCTCAAGCTGTTCTACAAACGATTAGATCGGTAGACACGAGGTTTTTTTTTTATTTTGAGACTTGGTTTCCCCATCGATCATTTACCATACAACAGTCAGTATATTTACATGCCCTTACTTGAAGATCCTTTACAATCTATATAATCGTTGTTATGTTGAATATTTTTTTTTCTAATTCGACGATAGGGTTTTGATTCTGCCTTTCAGTATTAGTAAAAGTGAGAGTCTAACATATCTTTCTGCTTACAAATTTATCCGCCACATAATAGTTTCAACATCCAACCTACGGAGTACTTTGTGTGTGTGTGTGTGTTTTTTTTTGTCTGATGATGTCATATTTAGAGCAGTTGCACTATATGAGTTCCATGCACTGAACAGGGAAGGACCTTACATGCGACTCAAAACGGTGACCTCATATATACATTATGTATTTTTTTTTATATATTTGAAATCTATCCATTGATATATTATTCAAGATTTATTTTTCAAAAATTTAAATTTATACTTGCCATTTGATATTTTGGGATGTTAGTGGTCAGATAGTTCTAATTATCAAGTCTTGGCAATCTACATTTAACAATTCCTAAAATTAATCAATTGATTGAAGGAAAGACAATGAAAAGAAAATATCTGCCTTTAAATGATCTAGTCACTAACAAGCTGAGGATGCATCCTTATACTAATTGAATTGCTTTTTTTCTTTTTATGTCCTGCTACTATACCAGTATGTGTCCTCCCACCTAATATAGCTTTCATTTGAGTATTCTCATGTATTAACAAGAGTATTGCTTCCTGCTGGACCATTTGGAAGCATCGATGCTCAATAGTGTTTGACAACCAACGAGTGTCGCTACGACAGGTGCTGTCAGACATAGATTCCAACACTAGGCTTTGGATACTCAGTTAGACTTAGGGAGCTTTTTTTAGTTTTTCCTCTACTGTTAGTTTTTTCTGCTACGTAGGGGGGAGAGACGGGGTTTTCTCTTTCTTGATTGTACATTTGTAAACATTCTTATTTTTTCCTTAATTAAAATCTGCCGTTGGCTATTTGCCAACAGCCCTCAAAAAAAAAAAAAAACAAGAGTATTGCTCCGGTCATTCTTAAAAGTGTAGCAAGAATGAAATAAAATTAAACCGTAACTCTGTAATTTAGATTTCCTGCTCTTATAAAATTGTGCTTCCATGTTGCTCTTTTGCAAAAGAACTAGTAGATTTTTTTTAAAAAAAAGAACAGTCACCAAATAACTAAATAAATAAGAAACACACCTAAATCAATAATACAATCACTTTAGACTAATCATACATCGCGCGAAGCACGGTACAATAGCTAGTTATTTTTAGATTCGAAAACTTTCAAGTGAATTTCGGAGGTTCAGACAATATTTTTTTGGTTCAAAAAATGGTCATTACAAGGTTAAATTTCTATAAACCATGTAGATCTCGTCGCAAGCTTTCCGGATTGTATTCGTTTACCTCAATCGGACGTTCCTATCAAAAGTTATGCTTGTTTGAAGTTCTGACGTTCAAAAAGTCGTTGTAAATTCTTCAATTTTCGGAATTAAAAAAAACTACACGAAAAATAATTTTAAAAAATTCAAAAAAATCACGTTGTGTAAATAAGAGACTCTATTTTCATAACCTAACCTAACTTCAAACAAAGAAAAAACAAAAAATCACCAAAGTATCTGACAAATCAATTTTGAAAAAGTGTTTTTGTAATTTCCTCAGTTTTTGGTATTGGAAAACTACGCAAAAAATAGTTCCTAAAAATCCAGAAAAATCACATTATATGAACGAGCGACCCATACCTATGATTTTTATAATCTAACTCCAAACAGAAAAAAACGAAAAATCGCCAAAGTGTCTAACAAATCAATTTTGAAAAACTATTCATTTAAATAAAACACATAAATAAAAATAATCATTGTCATAAATAATATATATTATCTTTGTTACAAATATGCTCAAAACAAATATATATTAACTTTTTCATCAATCAAATATATTAATATTTATTTAAAATTAATTAAAATAATAAAAATAATCAATATTTTATTTTAAAAATTGATAAAAAGAAAAATGTTAGTATCGGTTTTTCAAAAACCGATGTCGCGATGCTAGTTAAAAAATTCCGATTACTGTTGAATTAGTTTCGAAATTTGTGAATATTTTAATATTATTTAATTTTTTTTCGGAATATACAGCAACCCAAGACTGGTTCCATCTCCGGAGAGACGAAGCAAAGTTCGAAACGGCACTGGCACTGCCAGCTCCACCTCATCAAGAAAATAATTAATAAACGAGAAAATAATTAATAAAAAAACATGGCGTGTTTATCTCTCTGTCTTCATAATGCCATAAAACCTCACTGACACACTGAGAAAGATCATCCAACCGAAACGAGCAACACTGAGCAATGCATCGTCTAGCCCGCTTCTTCTCCCGACCCGATAACAAATTTACCTCCGCTACCCGTTTGATAGGAGGCTGGAGGCGCTTTTGCGCCGAATCCAGCGACAGAGAGTCGCTCAATTACGATGTAGTCATTGTTGGAGCGGGTCCCGCTGGGTTATCTGCCGCGATCCGATTGAAGCAAATGTGCCAAGAGAAGAACACTGATCTTTCTGTTTGTGTGCTTGAGAAGGGCTCTGAAGTTGGTACTCTTCTTCTTTTATTCTTTTGGTAATTTTGCTTTACCAAGGGTGCTTGGCGTGCCTAATGCCATTGTTTTAGTCTGAGTAGTTTGGTTTTAGTTGAGTACCTGAAAGTCTGAAACTAGTTGACAACAATCTACCATTAAATTTAGTTAGTACTTCCATGGTTTATGTTGTTACATATTCCTGACTGTGGCATCACAGCTTTCTGTTTTTCTTTGTCAAAACAGGTGCTCACGTATTGTCAGGGAATGTTTTTGAGCCGCGCGCTTTAAATGAGTTGATCCCAAACTGGAGGAAAGAGGGGGTATGTTTCACACTGTATTTCTCATTTCTACAATCATTAATGTTTGGTAAGAAACATTTGGCTTCTACATTGGAGAAATTCTAAGATGGTTTATACAGCATTTGGTATTATTTATTTCAATATAAGCGTTAATTTTTGTAGGCTCCCATAAACGTGTCAGTCTCTACTGATAAGTTTTGGTTTCTGACGAGAAGTAGAGCACTGCCACTTCCTTCACCCTTTGACAACAAAGGAAATTATGTAATAAGGTATGAAAATTTCTATATATGAAGTTTTTATAAACTAAGATTTCATAATTTAATAGGTTGATTTGGTTCCATTATACAAAGCTATTAAGCAAGTCTATCCGGTCAATGTCAATCACATTGAATGATGTGATTCTGCTGAGAGTTGTTTGAGAATTCATGTTTTTAGACTTAATTATGCAGTTTGAGCCAGCTGGTTCGATGGATGGCAACAAAGGCCGAAGAGTTAGGAGTTGAAATATATCCAGGTTTTGCTGCCAGTGAGGTACAATCAAATTAGCAGACCAGATGCTTACTTGCTAAAATAAATTAATCTGTTGTAAAATTAGATTATACCTTATAATACACAAAAACTAAGCAGATTTTGTACGATGAGAACCAAATGGTTGCTGGTGTGGGGACCAATGATATGGGAGTTGCTAAAGATGGCTCAAAGAAGGAGACGTTTCAACGAGGTGTTGAACTAAGAGGTACTTTTAAACAAGCTGGTAGTGCTTTTAGCATGCCCAGTGATTTATATAATTACTCTTGAGCCAAACTGCATGTATGTATATCTATCAAATCGCAAATGCCTATTCTCTTCCTTAACTAGTTCCTTTTCTTCACATAGCTGCTGTTTGATTTTGCAAGATTTTTGTGGCTGAATATTGTTTTGTTTTGTTTTTGTACTGAACTCCTTATTTTGTTCGACTCATGAAATTTATCTGCATGCTCAGTGAAATAGAAAAAATGATGATGCAGGGAGAATTACACTTCTAGCTGAGGGATGCCGAGGCTCATTATCTGAGGTTTGTTGGATGTAAAATATTACTACAAGATACTGTAGCCTATTTAATTATGTCCTCACTCCTTTTAATTCTTTCAGAAAATTATTAAGAAGTTCAATCTTCGAGAGAGAGGTCAGGGGCAGCATCAAACGTATGCTCTTGGGATAAAGGAGGTAACTCTGTATAATATATATATATATTTTTTTACTTTTCTTGTTCTAAAGTACTGTGGGGAAAAAAATGACACATGGTGACTGCATATTTACATTTTGTACGCAGTTCGAGATATGAACGTCATAATTTTCTTTTTTCTTTTTTTTTGTTTTTGGACTGGGTTGGTTATGCTATACTGCTGCATTTTTATGGGTATGACATGTGCATTTCTTATTTTGAGGGCATTCAGACTTGCAAGCATGATTTGGATGTATTGCTTGTGCTCTTATATAATAATTTTAGAAATTAATTTGTGTTTGAACTCAAACTTCCCCAGTAGGGACTCAGATAGAGCTGATAAGGCTGAAACTTGGTCTGACTAGATTGTCTTGGATCAAATTCAGCTTTGAATTCTGATTTCACCAAGCCAGTTTTAAACTCCCACTAACACAAGGCTTGGATCAATTTGGCTTAGATCTGGCCAATTGGCTGAGTGCTAGGATGTTGGACTAGGTGTAGAAATACTTTTTCCTTTTTTTTTTTTTTTTTAATCTTTCTGTATGTGTGGAAGTATGACAAGATTTGTCTTCTAGGTTTGGGAAATTGAAGAGGGCAAGCATGAACCCGGTTCGGTGCTTCATACAATAGGCTGGCCTTTAGATTATAACACTTACGGGGGATCGTTTCTGTATCATATGGCCGATAGACAAGTACAAATCCTGACTCCTTATTCTTTACATTAGTCACACCTACAGTTATGCAGCTTTTCATTATGTTGTTTTTGCCCTTTCTTTTGTGGATTAATTCAGGTGTCAATTGGATTAGTTGTAGCGCTGAACTATCATAACCCGTACTTGAGTCCTTATGATGAATTTCAGGTTTTTCTTTCTTTTCACTAGGAATTTTGTTGATTGATGTAACTTGTGAAACTACACTGAGGAACTATCAATCTGTGGTATTCGTTTAAAGTATGAATGTGAGCACATAATTGTTACTTCAGTAAATCCAACCATTTGTAACCATTTATATCTCATATTCTGCTAATAATAATGATTATTCGTTTAAAGTATGAATGTGAGCACATAATTGTTACTTCAGTAAATCCAACCATTTGTAACCATTTATATCTCATATTCTGCTAATAATAATGATTATTTTTGTGGCATCAAATTCAACACTTTGTAACTTCTTGTACCTTAGTCTTTGTCTGATGGTTCTACAGCCGTTCCCAGATGGCCAGATGTCATGTTTAATTACGTTTAAATCAATAGATAAATAATCGTTTTATTTGTTTTGCAAAGTTAATGTTGACTACATCCTTGTCCATGAAATGTAACTTTCCAGACAAAATGTTCAATTAGAGTATTCATTGTCCATTTAAAAATGGATAACTTTGCAAAGCAATAGATGCTGGTTTGATCTCCAAACTAGAATAAATAGGGGTTATTTTGTTTGGCAAATATTTCTTTTCATAAGCAAGTTCCTCATTCTGACTTGGCATTTGATATATTATTTCTCAGAAATTCAAAAGTCATCCTTCTATTAGAGAATTATTGGAAGGTGGAAATGTTATCCAGTATGGTGCTCGTACACTAAATGAAGGAGGCTTTCAGGTACCCATTAATTGATTCTTTGTTAAAATATATTTGACTTTAAGCTAATATGATTTCTTTGATTGACAATATTTACAGTCAGTGCCAAATCCAGTTTTTCCAGGAGGGGCAATTATCGGCTGCTCAGCTGGATTTATTAATGTGCCCAAAATCAAGGGAACACATACTGCAATGAAATCAGGTTAGTTTCCAATTATCATATTGTTTTGTTATTGTATAATGCTATGTTATATGTTGCCTTAAACCCATCATATGAGAACTGTAGGTATGATAGCAGCAGAAGCAACGTATAATGCTCTACTTGAAGGGTCAAAAATGGAACTGTACTGGGAAAATCTTAAGAAATCATGGATCTTCGAAGAGCTCTATAAAGTTCGAAACTACCGACCTGTGAGTGATGTCCAAGAAATATTATTTCTAATTTATCCACAAAGTATCTAATAGACTAATACTCATTATGCATATTTGCAGGCTTTTGAATATGGACTTCTTCCTGGCTTAGCCATGTCTGGATTGGAGCAGTAAGGTCTCATTTTATAAACAAATGCAAGTTTTGTTCATTTTATTGTAATTGCTGATATTTTTCATTTTTGTTGGTTAGCTATATTTTCAAAGGAAGGCTACCTCTGACATTAAAGCACGGAAAGCCTGATCATGAAGCCACAGATGTAAGCTTTTGAATGACTACAAGTCTACAACCAAACAATATTGTAGAAAAACATTTGCAAACTTTTGATAGAGATAGGAGGGCTAGTTTGGGTATTTGTTCATAAAAGGAAGTCGTCTGGTGGAGGTTTCCTGTGCAACTACCACTTCGACATTCATATACAGTTTTCTGAACAATTTAGAGAGTATAAAATTACATTACTACCCTGATGCATAGGTTGCAAGCAAGCATAGACCTATTGAGTATCCAAAGCCGGATGGTCAGATATCTTTTGATGTACCTTCTTCATTATACAGGTTTGTGCCTTCTTTATATATTGTATTAATGTATCATATTTAGAACCCATACTGTAATGCCACTGCATAGGTCACTGCAGCTTGTGCCTTTTATGTTTCATTTCGGTGTTATAATGTTTTTATGCATACTTCTGAAGAGTTTACAATTTTCTACCGATATGTTGTATATGCTGCCCCTAAATGTACACAGTGACGAAATCAAACCTTAACTCAACCCAATTAACTCTTATGTGAAATCCTTATACCATTCAGTTAAAAGGACTGGACCGAACTGTATAGTGACTGGTTGGTAATTGCTTAACTTTCTCAATACTTTTTAATTGCTACTAAACGTCTTTATAATCAGGAGCAACACAAATCATGATCATGATCAACCATCTCATCTGCGATTGAGGGACCCAAGTTTGCCCCAGAGCGTAAATCTTCCATTATATGCCGCCCCAGAGATACGATATTGCCCTGCTCGTGTCTATGAGTAAGATACTATTACCTTGTGTTCTGTCATGTGGTTCAATGTAATTTCAGTAGTTATGGCTTTGTTTTAAATCTTTGGCAAAGAGAAGGGGGTTATGCTTATTGTAGAATGAAATTTTTGTGAAGGTACGTACCTGATGAGAAAAATGGCCAGAAGCTCCAAATAAATGCGCAAAATTGTCTCCATTGCAAGGTAGGACCTTCATTTATCATGCTTAATTTCCTTTAGTAATTATATTGTTGATCGAGCTATAACTAGTAAATGAACTGTATACAGTGTATGGTCATTGTAACAGACTAGTTAGCAGGTGCATCCAAAAGTTCGTAGAGTCTCTTTTTTGCGGTTGACCCCTTGATTAGTTTCTGTAAACAACCAATATTTTCTTAAGAATTTCAATTAGCACCCCGCACCCAGCAGCTCAGTGTGATGTGGTAGGCTTGTTTCATTAAGCATTTGATCGTTCTTCCCCTAAATGAAGTTTATTCTGTTGAAGTGAGAACTGAAATCTAATCAGACACAGGAGCATTTAAGTGTTTGATTTCTATTCTGTCTACATCCTAGAACTATATAAAACAAAATTTGTACAAATTTCAGGACGATTTGGTCAATTTTTGTTTGGCTTAATCACTGGTTTGAATTGCTGTCTTAGTTGTAAACATGAGAAATGCTAGAGTCCAATATATTGGACGGATGGGGTCCGTCCAATACGATCGTTTTCACATTTTTAAATTTCAAATGACCGATCTGAACCGTTCAATATGTTCTCCATATTGAAAACTTATGACAAAACAAATTTTTACATTTTTTCGAAATTTTTTACTATTTTTTTGGTATTTTAGAATATTGTTGTTATTGGACGATCCATAATTTTTATATCATGAATTTTCTAAAATATCAAAAAATAGTAAAAAATTTAAAAAAAATGTAAAAATTGGTTTCTTAGAAGTTTTCAATATGGAGAACATATTGAATTGTTCAGATCGGTGATTTGAAAATTAAAAATGTGAAAACGATCGTATTGGATGGACCCATGTGTCCAATATATTGGACACTAGCATTTCTCTGTAAACATACTAAAAGGTGGTCAATGTTAATTGGGAATATGAGATATGATTTGGTTGGGTTGCAAGGAAGCCAAAAAAATAATTTAAAATTTCCTAAATCCTAACTTCTGAGGCTTTAATTCAATATGCACACAGGCTTGCGATGTAAAAGATCCGAGGCAAAACATTGAGTGGACTGTGCCAGAAGGTGGTGGGGGACCAGGGTACTCTGTGATGTAGATGTTGTCAGCATTTTACAGTAATATCAAAATAAGAAAATTCTTTGAAGATGTCAAGTTATTAGCTGCAGGGTGTTTGTCAATTGAAAAATAATTGTGCTAATATCAAAACAATTATTTCGCCAATAGGACAGTACAGTAAGGCGCTAATATGTCTTTGTGATTCTGTTTGGATAATGTTAAGGCAAATAATGATAAGTGTAAAATTTGTGTGCATCCATGTTGTAGAGCTTGCTTCTGGTTAGATGCAAGGGATATTGAGCACTTCCTTTTTAACTTTTAAACTTGTGTAGTCCTTTATTCTCGGTGTACCTAGTGAGATCAGTCTCGTCAAAAGGTGGCTTGGAGGTCTAATTGCCTGGTTACTATCATTTGATTGTTGTACTCCAACATAACATAAATAGATGCCCGAATGTGAATATCTCTGATGGCTTCCAATATGTAATAGCTTGGCAACTTAACACTTCCGACATTAATTTGTTAAAAATCTATTGGGCAATGAAGGAGACTTGCATGCGTTTTCTTGAGTGCAGATCCTAGCGCAAATTTTTAACCTTAAAAAATATTGTAGGAATAGTTTTTGACTCATCCTACTGCAATTTGATGTAATTCAGATATAAAATGATTCGGTGTTGCCCCTCATCTTAAATGCATTCCAATTTCATCCAGAAACCAGCTTTTAAACAAAAAAAAGGCAGTAAAGCTGGTGGGATTCAAAATTTGGTGACCATACATGACAGCTATAATTTATAAACAAGGAAAATTATATTTAAATCTCAATTTAAAAAAATATATCAAAATATTTTATTTTTCAGTCGCATTAATTTGGTTTTAACACTTTTTCAGAAAAATGAAATTGTACACTTTTTAGTTGCACAAACTCGTCGTTCCCAGGAACTGTCACTCTGTCAGAGTCCCACTCTCTCTCACATGTTGTCTCAACGGACAGTCCTTTTGACTCAAACAAACCTGCGTGTACCCATTGGCAAAGAGTCCACGGAATAAATCCCAGATCAAATCCGCTCATACAGTCAATGTCATACTCCACGGCCATTCTCCTCACATTCACTGACATGTCGGTCCCACTCACAGACCCAACCTCAGTCCCAATCCCCATTCATAAACCAAGGGAGATGATCAGGACAACATTACATTTGGCGACACAACATTTTTGGACAAAAATACCCCTGTATTAATTCTGATTTCATTATATTTCTTTCAAGATTTGTTCTTATATCTTTCCTTAACTATATTGTTTCTTAATTGTTCCATTTATACTGCAAAGAGAAAATGTCACTGTTATCCTACATTACAAAATTGCAAATTTCAGATTTTGATACATTAATTTTTTTTATGTTTGATACTCCCTTTTTTAATTGAATTTCATGAAATAAACAAGATTCAATTAGTCTCGAAATTGTCAATATCTTTGAATATAATAATTGACTCAATCAAAATAAACTTACCGTGCAAATAAATATTAACAAAAAGAAAATGAACATAAATTTAAGTAAAAAGTTTAACGCAAAAAAAATGATAAATCAAATTGGGAACATGATATATAGTTAATTAGAATTTAACGAAACGTTCAAATAAGACAAAGATACGATAAATTATAGTCCAAAAAAAGAAAAAAATTTGTTGCTCGGAAATAGAAGGGTAGTAGTGCCATTTCTTTAAATAATGATGTTGCTCGGAGAAATTAATTGTTGTCCGGATCACCTCCCATAAACCAAGATCTCAAATCCTAACAAACCACCCCGCGTACGCCATCAATTATCCCAGACTCCAGAGACCCCGACCGAGTCGGTGCACCTCTTTCCTTTCCCTATTTATTTTTAGCAAATATCCGAAACAATTTACACCGAGGCGCCAAAACACTCACACAGACAGGAGACAGCCACTCTCTTTCCATTTATTAAAACCAATTCCCTCCTTATTTCCCCAAATTTCTCAGATCTAACTATCCATGTCTTCTACCAAAGCGTCGGCGGCGGTGGCCCCGGAGCCCCAGCCATTTCGGATCTTTATCGGGTACGACCCGCGAGAGGACGCTGCTTACGAGGTGTGTCGCCATTCCCTCCTCAAGCATTCCTCCATCCCGCTCGAGATCCACCCGATCCGCCAATCCGAGCTTCGAACCGCCGGGCTCTACACGCGCGAGCGTGGCCCCACCGAGTCGACTGAGTTCTCCTTCACCCGCTTCCTCACCCCGCACCTTGCCGGTTTCACCGGCTGGGCAATGTTCGTCGATTGTGATTTCCTTTACCTCTCTGACATCCAAAACCTTGTCTCTCTCACCGATGATCGGTATGCCGTTATGTGCGTGAAGCACGACTACGCGCCTAAGGAGAGTACCAAGATGGATGGCGCAGTGCAGACCGTGTACCCGCGCAAGAACTGGTCGTCGATGGTTCTGTACAATTGTGCGCATCCGAAGAACAAGGTGCTCAGTCCGGAAACTGTTAGTAGCCAGACTGGTGCATTCTTGCACAGGTTCTCATGGCTGGAGGATGATGAGATCGGGGAGGTGCCTTTTGTGTGGAATTTCTTGGTGGGGCATAATGTGGTTGATCCGAAGGATCCGAGCACCCAGCCATGTGCAATTCACTACACGACAGGTGGGCCCTGGTTCGAGAGATACAAAGATTGTGATTTTGCTGATCTCTGGTTGAAGGAATTGGAGGAGTATGAGAAGGAGAAGCAGAAGAAAGGGGATGAGAAGGAGAAGGTGGTGAAGGAAGGAAAGGAAGAGAATGGGATTGCTGCTTCAGCTGTTTGATCGTTGGTCACTTAAAGAAGGTATTGAATGGATTTGATTGGTATAGTTAGTTGATTTGTTGATGGGGTTTGTTAAATGGATTTGTTGCCATTGACTTATTAGTATGCTAATAATTGCCTAGTTACTACATCTTATGTAGATCCGCTTTTATATACGGCGAGAGAGCGGTTGAGTACATGTTATATTGTTAGATGCTTGTAATTCTTACATTGTCAATTTTTTGGATTGTGTGCTTGATGTTGATATAGTTTGTTAAGGAAAAAAGTATTTTATATTGTTGATCCCTATAATTGACTTGTGAAATTAGATAATAAATAGGATCTTTTGGTAAACACATAATTATGTTTGTGTGTAAGCGTGCAAATCAAAGAATACTAGATGTGCTCCGGTAGTTAAGATCTCATTGGTCACTGGTTGACCTGTACTCCTTGAATTTTTGGCACCACTAAAGTATGCCGGCACCCTGCTTGGGTCGCTGTCTTTCAAAAAAAAAAAAAAAAAAGTTAAGACCTGATTATTCTGCTCTCTCTTTAATCTCTGCACATGTTGTTGGTCTATTTCTGGTTTTTAATTAGGCATTTTTATCAATTGTAGCTGAACCAGAAGTGAACTGGATATGGACTTAAAAAATTTTTTTATTGATCATAACCGATTGGAAATGTCTTTTAATGTATTTCTGGGTCTGATGGGTAAGTATTACTTTGTTAGCTCATTGGTTTTTCCCAGCATCCTTGTACCAGTATCATACCTGACCATCTTGGCACAGAATGACAGAGCAGAGTTCTTAAGAAGGAACCAATTTTTATGGTTGTGTATCTAAAGAAGCGCTGCCTGTTTTCATCAAAGCATACAAATACCTCTACTGTTTCTCAGTACCAAAGAACAGTACCTGTATGACTATCTCACAACCCTACACCTAGCAACAACCTGCACATTATTCACAGTGAGCAAGAAATAAACGCAATAATTTACAGTGCTGTGATGTTTGTACACTCTTTTTTTTGATAGATGTTGCTTTTTTTGCGATATCTGTATCCTTTTTGTCCAATGAAAATGATGTTTTTTTTTTTATCACTGCACGTCGGCGAAAATGACACTTGTTGCTTCAGTGAAGATGTGGTAATCGGTTGTCTGCATAACAAAAAGAATGTTTAAGACCACTTGGTTCAGTAAATAATTAAGAAATGATTTACTACCTCAAAGAAGATAATTTACTGCAGTGATAGTTTAATAGGTTTTGAAATTCACATCTATTTTTCACATCCTGTACTGTATCAAACATTGGGCTTTGGTTGATGTTTTCAGGCATACTGTTCAATATGATTGTAATGTGGACACCTGTTCGGCCTATATTCTGCACACAAAACGCATTGTTTCAAACGATTTTGAAGTAGTTCGTCTCTCTTACACAAGTCTTATATTAATTTGAAACTTCAATAATTACGATCAAAGAAAATTCCGTACGAACTTTACTCACACATAGAAAATTGCTACCGATTTATATTAGCTAATACCAACCTGAAAGTACTTTTGCATAGAACTTGAAACACCTTTGTACCAAGTTTCAGCACAAGTAATAAGTAACTATATACTGTTCTGTTAATAGCCCATACATGTTTAGCCCATACAAAAGAATACATAAACAGGGTTTTCAATTAGTGGGCTTTGAGAAGGTACAAAATAGCTGAGTCATTTTCAATGGATGCGACTAGGGCTGAAAACGGAAATCGTTTTAACCGTTTTTCGTTTCATTTTGTCCGGACGAAACGGTTAACGAAACAACAAAACGATTTCGTTTGGTTGGACAAAACGGTTAACGAAATAATGAAACGGTTTCGTCCATGTGTAAATCACAAAAATTTCGTCAATTTTGATCGTTTCGTCTGGACGAAACGATCAACGAAATAAAAAATCTGTTTCGTCGCATAGGACGAAACGATCGACGCAACAGCTCATTTGCGCCATCGTCTTGATCATTTTGCAGCCCTAGATGCGACTATCTTTAGGATGTTGGTTCTCTTGGCAATCACTGCCGAGATTATTTAAAATACTTCGGGGACTCGGGGTATCATGAAACAGAGGCATTGTAGGTTTCAATCTAATTGTAATTGATCCATTTTAATGGAGGTCTGATAAACTTATGGATTGGGCCTAAATAACATGAAACAAATTGCTTCAGGGTCGTTGTCTACAAGCAATTCGGCATTAATTTATATTATTACTATTATATTATACAATCTATAACTTTTGCCACATCTAAAATTTATTTGACAATTTACTGGAATAGCCAAGCCTATCAATTTGTAATTGTGAAATTATTATACAGGTAAACCGTCTTGCTGCCAAATGGCACTGAGCTGTCATTTATATAGATTTAATAATTTGGATTGTTTGATTAATATTAAACGAATTATTACGTACTTTACTTTAATCTAATTTTTCCAATTTTGATTATATAGATCAAATTTAATAATGACAGTAGCTCGTAAATTTTATTGACGACATATCTGGTGTCTAAAACAGAGCATGAATGATTGAATCCCTAGACGACTCGGCCAAATATTATATATTATATATTATATAACATAAACAAAACAAATCGACAAGGATAGATAAAAGAAACGAAGCACAGAAGGGTACAAAGAACCTTTCTGTAAATGGGGAGGCAGTTATAAAGGGGAGTCAATGGAAATGACAGGTAAGAGCGACCTTTTAATAGTAATTAGGCAAAGACGATACGCCAAATATATATTAACGTAAATTAGAAAGTAAACATGATTTATATAAATATAATATAATGTGCACGATTTGATTACATTAGTGCCGTCCATGCTATTCTGTAATTATTATTTTTACCAGCTTGTTTTCCAACAGATAAATTAATACTATTTTAAGTTTGCTATTTGCCATACATAACACCCTTACCTTTCTCATTCAAATTCCAACAAAAGAAAAATAATTTATCAAATATGAGATATAAATAAAAAAAATTATAATGAAGAAACACTCCCATAGAATAGTATCTCATTAGCATATGGTTACTTATTAATTTGTAGTTTCTTGTCTTAAATAATATAGTGTTATAAAAGAGGATAAGGATAAATAATGGCAACTTTAGTGGGAAGGTCAAAACTACAATTAGCAATTTGTCTGAAATAAAATATCAATAACGAGCTTGATCAGCGTATAATCCACAGTAGTATTTTAGTTTGAAAAGAGATAGCCAGATGAGATCATATAATTTATGATAATGACAGAGTCATTTTAAAATTCCTTTGTAATTATCCCTTTCATCATCCCAAACTGTCCACTTTCTTGCTTTTAAATATGCTCAAAAACTTGTTTGCGGGAATTGGGATCGGTGTAGTGCTGTAGCTTTATTATAAAGACCCTAAGATAGCTAACATCTGCAGGAAAACAAATATAAAAGGATAAAGGTCTATTTCACATAAATTCAATATTTTAATCCATGAAAAAGGGAACATAGCCAAAAGTTTATCAAGAATCTTCCTGTTTTCGGTAAAAGAGAGATATATATATATATTTTATTTATTTTTATAAGGGGGGAGAGTGATTGTGGCCCTTGTTGACTAAGAGATAAGCACAAGAGGCATTTTATTAAGGCAGTAGATTATGATCAAAATAATAACAATAGATAACGAATGGTGAAGTTTTAAGTTTGTGAAAATGACCTTCAAAGCATCCTTTCTATAGAGGATCTTTTGCTACATGGACAAACATCGCTTCTAACATACCACTATGGCACTATCCGAATTCACTTCAGGATAGACAACTTTAGCACCTATTAATTATGTTTTCTAAAAACACAAATTCTGGTTCTGGAAAATTTTTGCTGAACTAAAAAACTTTAGAGTGAGCAATTAATTAGTCATACAAGATGGGTTATAGCAATGGTTTCAAGTTGTGACTTCGTAATAATTAAATGTGACAGTTGTCCTCATCCAAAAGCTATCGGCATCTAATTTTGAACGCAGCAGATATTGTTAAATGTTAATGAAATAAATTACTATTGTAAGCATTTCGGCATTTATTGTTAACAGAGTTGGTAGGCATATAAGATAAAATATCACTGATTATCATGTCTATCATTATCGTAAAAACTGAATTAATTGCATGCTCTTAACACATTTTTCTTATTGTAAGAAGTTATAGCCAATTTTCAATACTTAAATGTTAGAACAGTGAATGGAAACGAATTTCTATACAACAGTACAAAGGTACCAAACGTGAAAGTTCCTAGATATAAGCAGTCTTTCATTAAAAAAAAAGATATAAGCAGTCAGAATCGTTGATGGTACGATAAAACTGTTAAACGTTCACAAGAAAAATATAGTTTTTTTTTTTTTTTTTTGAAACAAAGAAAAATATAGTTGTTGGCAACAATTGACTAAGGAGTTTATAATAACAATAAGCTTGACAACCAGTGATATTTTAAAGGTTTGTACTTCGTTTCTGAGAAGTAATTATATCAATACTTATTGAAGTATTTGCAATAACATTATATTCATAAAACATTACTGCTTTGATGATCGCATTTAAGGGTTAGGAAAAAATGGAAGAGCCCAGAATTGGGTACATTAGTTGGACTTTGATATTGACACTTATCTTTTTCCAGATTAATTATTATTAGATGGGACGGACGTCTTTTAAATGATGCATGGATAAGAAGATGACTTTTTATTTCCTTTCAGATTATTAAATTTTGGCTCATGTCGAGATGTAATGAATTTTGATTTATTTAAATAGTTTTGATTTGTCTTTATAAAACTATTGAATTTCTTAACTTATATCAATTTAATGTAGGAACCTAATTTTTTGCCCCTTCTGTCTAACTAAGACAATTGCCATCCTTTTAAAGAAAATCAACAAAATATAACAGCATAATTATTTATATTGGGAATAATGACTGTCTATTGTTGTCCCTATAGTCCAAAGCTAAGTTGTCCATGTTGGCAAAGAAAAATAATAAATAAAATAACAAGTATAACATAATTGGTCAGCAAATGGATTGCAGAGTTAAAATAATTTCAGTGCTTCAGAGGAGCACGGATGAAAAAATAAATCAAATTTTTAGTGTTTCATTTGTACGATTGGAAAAAAAAAAAACCAAAAACTTGACATTTGAAGAAAATTGTCCATTGGAGCTAAAATATGTGATTTTGTTACTAAATAATTCAATCACTCTAAACCGAGATTTGTTAGTAGACGTTTTGTCTTTGACAAAGAGTGCAATTTGTCTTTCAGAAAGAGAAATTTGTTAGTACACGTTTTTGACGATTATAGAAACCAAAAAAAAAATGTAGGAAAAAGAAAAAGAGAAAGGTTGACATTACCAGGACCAATAGAAGTGGACAAAAATACAATTGACCACGTATCAGTAATATGCTCAAACAGTATGTTACGCATGAACAAATTTGGAGCAATTCTCGCGCTCACAAGGTATTTTTTTTTTTAAGATAAATTGGATCAAGCCATCCAATTTATTTTGAAATTAAATGTCTATAAAAGACTCTAGCCGGATTTCGAACTTACGACCTTACACTCAAGATGCATTGCTCTTTGACACTAGACCAAGAACTGGTTCTCCGCTCACAAGGTATCTGTATAATGCCAAGACTGGTTTGCGCTTTGTCCCCCCCTTTTTTTTAGGTAAAAATGCCCGGTTTAAATTTTCAAAAATACCTTTTCATTAACCTTCTTAAAATTAGTATTTTTTATTTTTTTTAGCGCATTTCTATATTTTAACAATGATTATATCACAATTAATCAAGTTTTGTCGCGTGTTTGATCGTTTCAAAATATTACTTTTTGAGTGACGATATGAACGATCTTTTTTTGAGTGATGAAAGTAGAATATAAAAAATCGAAAACAACTTCATTATTTTACCTAATAATTTATAGTTCGAGGCATAACGTCGTTTTCCTAGTTTGGGGGGGATATTGTAAAAACTACAAAAAAACAAGGACGAAAATTAATTGAAAGAAGAAAACAGCTTAGGAGAAACTAGAAAGGGATGGTGAATGTCATATGCTTGGGGACTGTACAAGGGCTTTAATTAAAGGTAGTTTTGGGTTATCATGCAAGGGAAAAGTGCGGGCCCACAAGTTTTTGGTTTGGGTTATTGTTAATGGATGACAAATGGGAAAAATACCAGCTAAAACTGTGCATGAAAAGCTACTCTTCCTTTGTTTCTCTCCACACATTCTCTCATCACTACTGTATAGAAAGCAACGGGGCTCCTTCGCCCTGTTCGAAAGGGATTGCACCCTCTTTCTTTACACCTTAGACATAAAATTATTCATGATCGATTAACAGTGGAAGAATCATATTTGGAAATGGTTTACTTGCCACTATCATGTATGAAGCGAGGATCGTGTAAACATCATCATATATACACAGACATATTTTTCACAATGTAGATTAAATTGGTTAAATTAGATTTGTCAATTTACAAAAATACTCTAAAAAAAAGTCCGCAGTGCATAGAAAATCCTATGCACTATAGTGCATATTAAACTTTCTCTATAAATTAATTAATAACGCTTATAAACAGTGTTTTCAATATCATATCGGTAAGAATGCCGGTGGCATTCAAAAACACTGTTGGACAGAGAGACACACATAGGATTGTTGTGGGATAATGTATGGACTTATTTCTTCGCACAATCAGTCATAATTACGTTTAGTTGTGAGATGATGTATGGGGATAAGAAAATAGGTCTAACAATAAGATATATTATATAATCTAGTTATATTATTTTCTAAAGGAATAAGGTTTGCAAAACAATTTTAAATTACCATCACTACGCCATTTTTTGTTATTAGTACCGGTTAAATATAGATTATTAGTACCGGTTGTCAAGTGGTACTAATAATAGGGGGTGCTAAAGATAATTAAAAACCGGTACTAAAAAGCCGGTGTTAAAAACGCACTGGAAATCGCGGCAAAAAAGGCGGAGACCTTTAGTACCGGTTTTTAACTAAAAACCGGTACTAAAGATATCATCTTTAGTACCGGTTTTTAGTTAAAAACCGGTACTAAAGATCTCCACCTTTTTTTTTAATATTTACTATCTTTAGTACCGGTTTTTTGTTAAAAATCGGTACTAAAGATCATTATAAAAAAAAAAAAAAATTTGTTTCTGGGGCTAGCGCCCTTTTTTGCTAGCCATCAGTTAATACCGATATACCAGTCGGTATATATACGCATCACATACAATAATACATATCGAATTTAATCAACACAAATCAATAGAAATCCTAATTAAGGTTTAGGATTTATTTCGGTTTAATACAAATCCTAGACAATTAACACAAATTAACACAAATGAGAGGGAGATCGACGTGCCTTACACAAATGAGCAGTGATAGCAGTGAGGAGTAGAGGCGGCAGTGAGAGCAGATTGAGGTGAGAGGAGTAGAGGCAGCAATAGAGAGAGAGAAGTGAGAGGAGAGGTGACGCAGTAGAGAGGGAGAGGCAATGGAGATGGAGAGGCAGTCGAGAGAAGAGGGAGAGGCGCGCGCAGTGTAGAGGGAGAGGCAATGGAGACGGTGAGGCAGTCGAGAGAAGAAGGAGAGGCAGTGGAGAGGGAGAGGCGCTTAGGTTTTTGAAGAGAAGAGGAAGAGGCAGTGTAGAGGAGGAGTACTTAGAAAATTTCGTGCAAAGATATAAGCTGAGTCAAGGGTTTTGGCGGCAGAAAAAAAAAAAAAAATTTGAATTAATCTTTAGTACCGGTTTTTTAGAAAAACCGGTACTAAAGATACTATTTTTAGTATCGGTTTTTAATAAAAAACCGGTGCTAAAGGGTTTTTAAAAAAAACAAAATTCTGTCTATTTTTAGTACCGGTTTTTTATTAAAAACCGGTACTAAAAATAATATCTTTAGTACCGGTTTTTCTAAAAAACCGGTACTAAAGATAAACCGTTTTTTTATTTTTTTTTCCAACATTTTAGCACCGGTTTTTCTAAAAAACGATACTAAAGATAATCCCTAACAATTACGAAATTGCCACTGACTATTTTTTATACCGGTTTTATTAAAAACGGGTATTAATGGGGCGGTACTAAAGCTCTTTTTTGATGTAGTGCATACGTCCAATTCAAATTCAATTCGTTGGCGATTATTCAATACCTTGGTTCATTAATTGTTCAAAACTAATTTGAATAAGCTAAATATGAAAACTCAATGATTCAAACTCAAACGTATAACGAACTACCAAGTTTTTTTTTACCATCACTACTAAACATATATGACGAAGAACTACATCCTTAGTTTTAAAAACCTGATATTTTATTAACCATTTGAGTAATTATGCTAAAGTCACAATGCTACATTGCCACTAATTTAGCCTCCAAACCCACTTCACATAAGACTAATAACTAATGAAACAACTCTTGATTAAATGAAAAAGAGCAATCTATATCTTAAGTCTTTTTCTTGAAGGCCAGGTGGCAAGTACAGCAATCTATCTTAAGTCAAAAGTTACATGTTCGAAACTGACTAGAAGTTTTTTTTTTTTAAATTTGAAAATAAATTAAATATTACTTGATTCCCAATTTATTATCTTAAAAAAAAGTAAAAATAGAAGATTATATACAGGTCTTCCTTAAAACTTCGTTATTGATAGTCTCCTATGAAGAAGATGTAAGTTTAAAACTCAGATCCAACACCGTAATGTACAGAAAAACAAAAGGGTATGGCAATTTTTTTTTATAACCCCCACCCCCGAAATACACAGAACCACAAAATACAACTCTGTATATAATAAAATATCACATGTTCCCAACTGTAGTTAAATTGTCCGTTTGGATTATGATACAAATTAGATCCAATGTTCTAAGCATTTCGACAGCATTGATATACAGCCATAAAAAAAAAAGACAGCATTGATATACATGAGTGATTATTTAAGGAAATGTAACTTGTATAGTTTAATACGTACGGATTGAATAATTTTGATATGATATAGAAACAGGGCTAGCTACCATGTGATATATACGGTGGAGGAATAATTTTAGGGAAGGACATAATTTTATAATATTTAAAATATACATTATAATTTGATTTACAAAAGCATAGGACGATAATAAAATTTTCAAAATAATAAAATGAATATGATTCAGGATGAGTCCCTGCTATATGGTAGCCATGCCTTTCTAAAATAACTAAGTACACCCAAATAGCTAACTCATTGAATATTTATAGCTGAACTAAATGGAACAAACATAATCCATTCGGGAAAATCTTTTATGCTGTTAGATTTAGAAGAGGAGAGGAAGCAATTTATATGTTTGGTATGAAGAAGATTTGAACCTCAACGGTTGAATTATGTCAAACAATTTTTTTTTTTTTTTTTTTTTTTTTTTGCAGATTTTTTGCGCTGCAGAATTCGAAAGGCCAAATTCCAACCAAGTCACCTGCAGGCTGCAGTACGTACAATGTCACTATATATATTTCAAACATACAAATATTAATATAGAAACGCTCACAAAATTTGTTCCTCTGATCTCATTTCTATTTAATCCTGTGTTCCCCTGATCCCCTGATCTTTATTCTATGGCACATTTCCCTACGAGCACTCACCTTTTCCATGTGGTAGAGCGGCCTTTGGCCAATGGCAATTTTGAACATATTAATTACTGAATTTAATAAATTGTAGAACAAGAAAAGAAATGGAGTTTTGTCTCATCATTTTTCATTAAATTGTAGGCTATTGATTTTATGTACAAGCAAACTATTTTAAATTTGGATGTTTTTACCTTTACAACATTACTCGAGACCAAATTGGCGAGAATAGGATTCTAAAAAAGAAAAGGGGGAGGATGAAAAAGAAAAGAAAAAAACAGGTAGTTGTTAAGGGACCCATTGTATTCCAAAATTTTAAATTTTGGAGGGGAGAAAGAAGTTGAAGCCATGTGCAAATAGATGCAAGTGGGGGACATAGGTAGAATGGGGATAACATGGGAGGCAATATAGCAATATCCCTTCTCCATGTTGCCTTGCGTTACATTTCTTTTTTTGCATAGCTTTCAATCTGGCTGGACACCTCTGTCACTGGAATAACACAAAGGAAATCTCTCCACACTTTTAATTTAATTACCAGAAAAAAAAAAAACAGAATGTTTACAACTTGGCGCCAGAAAATGTGAAAAATATAAAGTAATTTGAAGGGCGGATATACTGTAATTCCTCCAAAACAAATAAGGTCAGGGATCCATTGATAACCAATTTTAATTGTAAATCGCAATAATTCACAAAATTGTTATTTAAATGAAAAATTTTTCGATATATTCTTTTTTATAATTTTGATATGTTGTGCATAAATTTGGTGTAATTTGTTAATTATCTGGTCTTCAGTCAAGTGCCGCTAAAACTGTAAAATTTTCAGAATACTCCAATGACTGACCCAACGATTTGCAAATTACACAAATTTGATATATAATATATTTAATTATTATAAGAAAATGGCTATAATTATTAACCAGTTTTTGCAGTTGTAAGATAAATCAATTATCAATATAATTTTTTATCTAAATAAAGAATATGCATAAACTATGTAAATGGAAGACCACTCAAGAAAATTGAGCCTAGCTAATTGCACCTAAAATAACAGGCGGTCAGATTTTGTTTTATCTGATTGACCATGCTGTTTAGATCAAAGCAATTTCATTTCAATCCAATGGTTCCAATTAAGGGGGTTGTTCGCTTAGATTTTTGTATCAATAATATTGCACCCTGTTTGCAATCCAGTTTTTAACACCGAATAATGCATATCCTGAATTGAACCGATTAATTTTCAACTGTACAAATTCCCAAGGATCTTGAAAGGCTTCCTCTGCTGTTTTTTTTCCCCCGCATCCGAAGAGGAAAGCAAACCTTTCTTTAAATTTGGCTTGAATCAATCAATTTCAAAGCGGCAATGCGATTTGTCTGGAGCATAAAAGAAATGAACCGATTGCCAAAAGTAAGCGTGCGGTTGGTTACATAATTATTGAACAAAGTTCAAATGCACTACCTATTAAAATTACAACATAATTTGGTGAAAGAACTAAGATAGTCTTTACAGTATGGCATCTACCAACAGTGACAATAATGTCTGATATGCCATGAAATATGATCTTCGGATTAGATGCATCTTCTGAAAGTTAAGAACTGTCTCTGATTTGAGGCTTCTAATTTTGTCTATTTTGATGCACAGAAAATAACTATCATAATAGGTTTTGTTCTTCATCTTTTGGTGGAAGTACTTGTGCCAACAATCTGTACTCAGATATGATCCATCAAAATCTACAACCCCACATAACAAAACCTTTTCTTTAGTCACGGAGGCTGACATATAATGATTAGAGAAAGAAAGCACATGTTTGTGTAACGGTATTTAATTATCACGCCGCCAACTACTTTAGCAAACATCTGTGGTTGAAAAAGAGCTTTAGATGGGATAAGAAAAAGAAAAAAAATAATAAAGGAACAGCTTCACATTTAGAGACGTAAAACAATCAACAAAGAAGATAGGTACACAAATAATATTAATTTCAGAAAATTCTTTTTATGGGAAAAAGTTTGTTTGACAATTGACAAATCATAACCTGATAGAGAAATCTCGAGGAGTTGGTGTAAAAATTATGCAATGTTTCCAAACAAAATTAGGGCACGTAAAGGGCTATATATGTAAAATAAAAAATGCTGAGTTCAATAAAATCAGAATGAACACTAGCGTAATAGAAGCAAGAACCTAATTCTTAATTCTCGTTTTTGTGGGGTGGCATCGCATGATTCCGGTTGGGAAAAAATGAAATAGTGAAAGTATGTGCTGTAAGCCATGTATAACTACCTGCACTTGCGAAACCAGAAACAAAAGAGAATCTTCACTATAACCATGGTATGAAGCAAACTATTCACCTTTAACCCTATCTTAAGAAAGTCATTATTGTAATTATGTATCAACCAAGCATGGCATCTCCACGAGAAATGTCCACTTACAACTTTGTAAACATAGCTTTTGTTCTTCTATGCCACTATTCTACAACTAAAAGTACAAAGAGAGGAGAGTCCAAATATTTAAAATTTTATAGTCAGTTTAGGAATACACTTTAATTAATCCGGGTCAAGTTAGGTTCATCTTGCCTTACATGGTTAGGGGTGCGTTTGGCAAAAGCAAGGTTAGTAGGGTTAGTGACGTAAGGTTAGTACTTTTTGGGGTTAAAGAAGTAGAATGATGAGGGTAGTGCTTGGGGTGGAGTTAGTACTAATCTAAGGTTAGTGAATGTTGTTTGGTGTGGTATGTTGAGGTTAGTACTTTAAAGTTAGTGACTATTAGTACGATAACTATTATTATAAATAATTAATTATAATAAAAATTATTATTATAGTTATTATAATAACTATTATTATTATTATTATTATTATTATTATTATTATTATTATTATTATTATTATTATTATTATTATTATTATTATTATGTTACGTAATATTTAAATTTATACAATTATTGTAAATTACTAATTATTATTACAATTATTAAAATTAATTATTACTTACAAATTAATATTAATTAGTTACTAATTATTATTCATTGTTATTTATTTAATTATTTATTGTTATAAATTATTATTTATTTAAAAATTTATTATTAATGATTAATTACTATTAATTATTTAATAAATAATTATTATTATTATTACTTATTAAATATTATTATTATTAATTATTTTTATCATTATTATTGTAATTATTATATTAATTTTTATTTTAAATTTTTATAATTATTATTAATTAGTACTTATTATTTATTATTAAATATTAATTATTATGAATTGTTATTCATTAATTATAACACTAATTAATTATTTATTACATAATAAATTATTATTATTATCTATAATTAATTATTTATTTATTTATTACATAATAAATCATTATTATAATTAATATTAATTATCATTATCAATATCAAATTAACACTAACCTTCGAGTCGCTAACCCGACTAACTCACCCTTCCGTAGAGTTAGAAGGTTAGACTAAGGTTAGACGCTAACCTTACTAAGCCTATCTCATTTGGTAAACTAACCTTGGGTAAGGTTAGTCACTAACCTAAGGTTAGCGCTAACCTTAGTGTTGCCAAATGCAGATCAGGCAAATTATTGATAAACGGGATGCCAACATGGATTTTAAGGTGTTTTTCTGATTACATTATTGTTCTTGTGTAAAATTATTATGTTATTTAATTCTTAAGTAGCTAATTTATATATCATCTTAATGTTGTCACATAATTTAATGAAGTTGACGTATAAATTTTTTATAATGTTTTGTATAATAAAATTACAATTTCTCAAAAATAATTTCATTATTTAGTAAAGATTCAATTTGCTAGTTGGATTGGGTGTGAATTTTTAGATCTAATAATTTCAACCGGCATTACAGACTAATTTTGAGACAATAAGCCATGTCTAAATTTCCTAAAATTTGAACCAGTAACATCCATCATTGTCACTAAACATAGCTAAATTATTATTTTCTCTGCAAAAAAATTAAAATGATGCATAAACATTTGATTCATCAAAGTAAATTATGTTAAGCAGCTCAAATTTATAGTTTACAATATATCAAATATTCAAATGATTTTGAAATTTACTTAAATAACCTTTTCGTGAGCAATTTATACTATATCTACCCTATATCTTCCTACTTGATGAATCCCTCTTCAATTTTCATAGGATAATTAAGTTCAGTAATTGGTAGGACGACACGAATTATTTCATCCAAGATAAAGAACCAAAAAGTATCATTTAGCAATGATTTCTGTTTTGTCTTAATCATATAAACACTAGCGTATACATATAACTTTTTGACATATTTAAATCATTATTTTGTATATTAACATCTCGAATACTTATTATTATTATTATTATAGAAACTTCAATTCATCCAGCAGCTGTGCATTGATATGGAAGCCTGCTCTGTATAGGACCATAGGTCCATAGAAGATCCCTCAAAGCGTTAAGAATAGATCCAGGACATGTGACACTGTTTTGCAACTTACAGATTTAAGGTTGGTTTAATCAAAATGCCAAGCAAGCATATAGCACAGTGTCTAGATCTTGAATTTAGGTGAAAGTGTGACATGCATGAACTACTTATTCGGCGGCGCATAATCACTTAATAAATCAGATGTTAGGCCTTTTATTGTGCTGTTAGGCCGTTCAATATGAAAGAGATGTTTCTAGTTGTTTCATCATCAGAGTACTGGCTATTTCACTTTTTTCCCACAAATCAAATTAAAAGATTGAGTTTCAACTAAGTCCGTGGATTTAAAGATTTTGAGTTTGGTGATGCAACAAGTGAAATAGCAAATCCAAATCTAGTGGCGCGCGTCACAGACCGTCCGATCAGATCTGGATGGATGAGGGAGCCCCGTGCATGTAACCAGATTGTAAGGCCCGAAAAAGATGAACCGTCCAAATCTGATCGGACGGTCTGTGTCGCGCGCCACAGGATTCGGATTGGTGAAATAGCCAGTCTGGTGATTTGTGGGATTTGAGTTTCAACTTCGGCCGTTCACTTTTTTCCCACCGTTCAATGTGATTTAAATGAATTTTAAAAACTCAATTTTTAGAGAGTACAACACATGTGAAGAATATGTCCGTTGAGTGAAAATCATTCAGTTCGAGCAGCTTAATATGATTTACAAATCTAATGATTTTTTTTTCAACTAAGTTTTATATTTTATTTCTTGAACTTTGTACTAAATTTAATTAAATTGGAGAGATAATCAATTTTTTTTACCGCAAAATAAGTTTTTTTTATATAAAGAATGAGGTCTTTGTTATTCAACTTTTTTCTGATAAACTTTTTTTTTTATCGCAAGCACACCCACCCAAATAAAAATAAAAAAAATATTTCTACTTTAACAAAAAAAAATCAACATCTCAATAAAAAATAATTTAATGAAGATATTTATTTGTTAATAAATAAATTATTTGAAAAATTACATATGAGAAAATTTTATATATGTACTCTATTTCCAAAAGGAAAACAAAATTATTATTTAAAGAAAGTTTTCCACATGTGTTGTGCTCTCTTTCCAATCACATTGGACAACAAACTAGCAACAAATTTCTTCCTTTCTACTTGAAGTGAAGAGTAAATAAACTTATATCTGTCAATAACATCCAACCATTGATTTAAACAGATCAATAGTTAAGAATGCATAAAGTAAACTATTATTTATACTTTTGGTCTAATTATTTTAGCCCTTGAATCAGTACTTTTATACGTAGTATGGATTAAACATTACGAGGGTTAAACTCTTGATCTTTTGAGATTTTAATGCTCTTACCATTTTTCCACTATACTACATGATAAAGAAAAACAAGCTTGGATAGGATTATTAGTTTTAGCCTTCCTAAACATCAAGTTATTTGTAATTTAGAATTATTGAGTCAAATCATGCAATTAAATGTGTATTCGAAATTAGTTAAGCAATGCATCAGTATATAGACGCAATCAAATTGGCAAATGGTTCCCAAAACAACTATCCTCCCACACAATGATTACCGTCTCTCTTTTTATTTACGATGAAGCGGTACTCTCAACAAATTAATATGTGCAATATAAATAAATTGACAAGTTACCGGAAAAAATATCACATAAAACCATATATTATATACATATAATAAGAAAATAAAACACTTCAATAGTACTTTTTATTTTATTAGTTTTAATTTTTTTTATTATCTATGAATATATTCTAGAAGAAAATATACACATAGTACCTTTTTAATATTTGTTTATGCTTTAAAATTAATTTATAGTTTGAATTATAAGAAATAATATTTAATTTTAGTAAAAAAATTTAAGCTTTACTTTAAGTACATTTCGACACCATCACTTCTTTAAGATTTTATTAAAATCTCAAAAGAAAAAGGAAAACAGATTTGTGTCAGATGCATTTCACGCATGATCGAGGAAGTAAAATCCCCTGTATGGTGGGATCAAACATTACGAGCGATTGCAAACAGAGTCATAGCACACTTAGCAAAATGAAAATCGATATTTTGAGCATCATTATCAAATCTTAAATTACGTGTCGATCTTTCTAACAATTTTTGTTTTAATTAGAATTGTTCTCTGGACTTCACCCGGTACTATAAATATATCCGTTGAAAAAACTTCTACAAGAAAAAAAAAATGTATACAACCATTTTTGGATGTAAATAAATATTGTCTTGAACACTAAAGGCCACCATCTAGTTGTCTTGATTAAAAAGTTTTACCAGCACTTATTTTCCATTATAACTAAATTAATATGTACAATATCTATTTTGACAATTTGAAGAATAAGTTAAAATTTCTCATATTAAAATAAATTTGAATTTGCTAAAGTTCATGGAAAAAAAATTTTAAATAAAAAATAATTTGACTACACAGAAATCAACAACATATTACAGAGAAACACTTGTGCGTGTTTAAGCCAATCCTAACAAAGCTCGAAGTTGAGTTAAAATACTAGGACTAATATTACGGTCAGTTAACGGATCTGAAACGGCGTAAAACGGCATAACGCTAATATTATCTCCGTTTATTAGACTATTAATTCCGTTCTCAACATGTCCTAGAGCAACCTTGTTTTTGCAAGCACCCTTGCTAACGCTGGAGTGGAAATAGTAAATTTGCACAGAGGCTCCAATTAGCATGAAAACTTGGGGAGCATTCTCTCCAGATCAGAGTCTTAGTATTTATTTATTTTTAACTGCTTTTATTAAAGGTTGAATCGAGAATCGAGAGGTGCCCCTTTTTATTGATTAAAAATCAGTTTTAATATAGAAATTCTATCAACTTCAGCTAAAGAGTTTCTCTTAGTTAAATAGTTCTAAAATATCCTAGGTTACTGATTTTTTTTTCATAGTTATAATTAATCTTATAAAAATATACAGGATTACAGGTTATTACATCAAAAGATGAGTTTATTCTGTTTACGAATTGATGTTAACGATGATGCTTCTATTCCTTGTGCTACAAAATAATGGTTAAACAGTTGTAATTTGTCCTTCAACTTGAAAATATAAAAATCATCGGACATAATGTTAAGAAGTGTCCAATTACATTTTTTTTATTCGATGGATTTTATATGAAATACTGACTTTATTTATCTAATCTCTATTATCATATCCGGCGGCATTATCTTGCTTAATTAATTTAATTATTTCTAAGACATTTGTATTTTTCTACACCTCTTTTTTTTTTTCATAGAGAAGGCTTTAATTTAATAACAAGATTCAGGAAAAAAAAAATTGAAAATCTCACAATGTTCCTTTAATGGGTATCAAATGCAGCACTTATTTGTTATGAACTAAAAACTTTTAAGGACCAACTGGTATTTTGAAACTTAAAAGGATAAAAAGGACAGAAAGAGACATTAAGAACTGTTTGTGTAATCTACCAAAAAAATAAAATAAATTGGATAATATATTTTACAAATCAACGCGCTTGTTGTTGAATAGAACAATTTTTTATTTGGTACAAAAATTATATAATGTTTTTTTAAATGGATAATAATATTATATATATGAAAAACAATATTGTTTGCACCATATGAGGACTCGGCCCCTGCCTCCCTTAAAGTTTCCCCTGTTTCTAGAGAAAGCATGATTTGGAGTAGACTTAAGCTTATTTAAAAAATTTTACTTTAACTATGATGGGTTCATTGTAGGTATTTCTTCTTGGTAACTGGTGAGGTAAAATTACCAAGAATTTAACATAACAATATCAATATCTAAAGAGTTAAAAGAAAATTACTAAAGTGGAATTAGGCAACATGTGGACTCCATTACAGGTTATTTTTCGGATGGAGCACTATTACTTGACAAAACTCCATATTTACCTTATCGCTCCAAAACTTCCTCTCTTTATTGGCTTCTTATATTTATCCCTCACCAATCACTATTGTTGTAGTAATTTCTAGCGTTGCCTCACATGACCAACATCTGCCCTCAATGCCATGAACACATGTTGAATGTTGTTGATAAATTGAGTGGAAAAGTATCACTGGTGGAGCCCAAATGTTTTTCAATGAAAAAATTTAAGATATAAAAATTAAATAATGGTATCGATAAGGTAAATATAATCATAGTAATAGTTTGTTAGGATTCAAGTATACATTTCTATAAAAGAGAATTTAGCTATTACATAAAGTGTTTGACTGAACAAAAAAAAAAAGAAAAACAAAATAGAAAACATTAACCTCATTTACTTCACTTAAATGTTAAATGCGCTTATAAAAATGATACATGTCGGCAGCGGACCTCCTTATATCTGGATCATTTCCATTTAACTCATTCAACTTGACCGCATATAATAGTGGCACATTATTTCTTTATATATTTTTAACACCAGCATATAGCCGTGAACCCACCTTCAACTCAAAATTCTAATTTAGTGTCCGTTAAGATTTAATCCTTCATTATCATAAATCATGATGACAGACATATGTCACTTGTCAGTCCAAATGTTTGGTTCTGTACGGACTTGAATAATAACCACAGAAGTAATGAAAAAAGATAAAAAGGATAAAAAGTTGCTAATGGAAAACCAAAAATTGAGGTTATTAAATGTTTGATGCCTCATTAGTGGCAGCAGCAGGAGTTGGGATTACCATTTCTTGGTAAGGTCGCAATTTGTAGCGCACTAATTAATACTTATAGTTAATCAAAAGGGACTAAAGAGACCCCTTGTTTTGTCCTTATCAGGCGAACTAATCAGGCATTTACTCGATTGATTACACTTCCATTATCACCTTTATATCTAATCGCTTTTGGGAGATCCAAAAAAAATCAAAACCTCAGCAAATTCCAAACATAACATGGCGTCATCTCCACACGCGATAGCGACGCTGGTCTCAAGCAATTGGAAGTTCTCGATAGTTTTCCTCAAGTGTAAAAATAACTGGAGATCTCCATTGTCATCGGTTAGTCATGGGACCGCATATTATTGGGCCTATATTTGAACTTTAAACTACACTAAATAAAATAAAATGCATATTAATATCTGTTTTTTCCGGCGAAGTTCCCATGACATGGCTCTCTTAATTAGAACAGCAAAGTGTCCATGTGGACAATATGTTCTTACTTAAAAATGTTAAAATTTCAACATTAATATAACTAAAATATTACTCTGTTGTGCTATATCTAAATACTATCTATCATCAAATATTGATGTAATATAAATAGAAGAATTGTTTTCAATATATAATATAATATACGTTGATGAGATTGACTATAAAGGTTGGCTAATTAAATTATTAAGGTAAGATTATATTTGCGATTGTTTGGACATAACTAATTGCATGCTCGCATTGTTGACTCAAGAATGGGCACAGTGCTAAACAAAGTAAAATATATATATATAAATATTAATTTATTATGATACATAAAAAAAATCATGCTGATAGATGCAAATATTTCTTCATAATATGTCTCGAGTAATTTTGTTCCTATTATAATATCAACTAGTTTTTTTTTTAATTACAAACCTCTTCGATTGAATTTTTATTTAAACAATGTAATTTAAATTTACAAGTAAAATATTTTGAAAATATTTTAAATTTTAATGATTACGGCAGTCGGAAAAATTCAGCATTGTATATCATTAGAGTTTGACTTTAAGTGAGAAGTATTAATTTGCATTGAACTGTCTATTGTAAAATTTCAAAATAAGATATGTTAAATATACTAAATAGAATGCAGTTCATTTAAAAGGGAATCAAGCATCCCAACGAAATGGATAAAATTGAAAGATCTAACAAACTGGGGGAGCAATGCAACTCACAGGTGTACGTGTTGAGAACATTAAGATGCAAACAAGCATGCATGCAATGAAACTTTGCTCAGCAGTTTAAACCGTCTCCATTGCCAATTTCGGAATAATTTTGCATTAGAACTCTCACCTACTTCTCTTGTTTCAACAAAAACGGAGAAGATTATATTCAAAGACTAAATTTTTTTTTTCTTAATCAGTAAATATTCTCGTGATGTGTGCAAAGTCCCCGCACATGCTGCTGTTCTGTTTCTTACAGTTTGTCACCTTACCCTTTTTACCTTTTCTTCTTTTTCCACAATTACACCCTTATCCTTTTGTTAAAACTTAAAAATACCACATCATTCCAAATTATAACTCGCATGCAAAATTATCTGAAATCACCCAACAAAATATTAATGCAAATATTATATGTTAATTACACGTTACAATTAGATGCACACAGACGTGTCATTGTAAGCATTTAAGTTAGAAAGGCAAATAGAGCCACGTAGGGAAATCCAAAATCTTGCACACAAACACACATGTTGTATTGTATAGTGGCGTAAAATAAGATGCAAGGATGGGACGGAAGGGGCAAAACGGGAAAACAAAAGAACTCCGTGGGCACCACACTGTCTGTCACACACACACACCCACACGCAGAAACGGTTTCTGCTATGGCATCATACGTGGCACTGCTTCAGGCTTTCAATCGCTTCTTTCTATGCACACGGAAAGCAGCGCCAGACGCCCAGGCGGTAGTCCTCGAATCCGAATTTGCTGTTGCGCGACAAATGGTGTAGCGCACGTACGAGCCGTCTGATCTTGATCGGACGGTTAATTTTTTACGGGCCTATCAATCTAGGTTACATGCACGGGGCTCCCTTGTCCATTGGATCTTGATCAGACGGCCAGCATGCCGCGCTACACCATGTGTCGCGCGGCAGCGGATCTGAATTTGGTAGTCCTCACCTCATCATAATCATCATCTCCATTCTTTCCATTTTACCTTTTTATTTTTATTTGTACACCTCTACCCTCCAAAATTGCGTAACCACCTCTCTAAAGCAAAAGGTTAAAAAAGACAAAGTGCTTCTGTTTTCTTGTGGGCTGAATTTCAGAGAAGATCCCTTAACTGAATTGCAGAGTACTACGATCCCGATCCGTCCCTGGGTAGGTATCTCAACGGCAATCGGCAGTCTCTGCAACCTCCACGTTCCCCCTCATAACACCAATCCCACAGCTAACTTCCATCTTTCAGATCTTCTCATGCTACATCTGTGTAGACTAATATGAAAATTTGTAGGTTCTGACGTTTCAGTGACTCGCTACAAATTAGTATACAAATATGAAATGCAGGAAAGTCTGATTCCGCTCTTTACTTCTTTTACAGACCCCTCTGGTTATTTAAGCCAGTACTGACTTCATCCCCTATCTCATTTTGTATTGTCGCCACCTAGATATATATAACAACACTCTAGTTCTTCTGTGACATTCTCAGTATGTTACATCATTCGGTCACTTTCGAGCAGATGTTTACGTGCTTAGAATTTATCTTTTTGAACTAATTTCAGTGTCAGTTACTTTATGGTCTGACTGAATAGTATAGCTCAGAGGTGATATATTACCAAAAATAACCATAGTTTGCAAAGAGAGATTCTCTTGGTTGACTTTATGTACGGTGTTACAAATGGATAAGCAACAAAAGAACCCGACTAGTAGACATACCGCTCGCGATCCAAGAACGTTAATATTCCGTCTTGGATCTATCTTTTGACAGTTTACTACAAATTCAGAACTGCTAGTTTCTATCTAGTAATTAGAAAAGGAAAAGGAATTACCAATAAGAAATGGGGTTTACTTGTTGTTCTATATTCTATTGAGAGAACTTTTCTTGGTAAATTATGGCAGCATTTAAGCTTAATTAATTACGGTAACTGGACCAGAAAGAGAAAAAAATTTATTGGTGATTGAAAGGGCGACTTGGGAGTGACAAGAATAGCAAGTGTACACTGTAAATTAACAGTTCATTTAAACAACACTTACAACAATTAACATAGTAACTAAATAAACTAAATTTAAGAAAGAAATAATAAAAGAAGGAACTGAAAAAGGAAAATTTTCCCGCACAATGCACCTTTAAACTCCTTTCCCCACAACTCCGTCTACATACAAATATTAAAGACAACTTACATATTTGTAGATACAGAAAAAAAGTATAAAACATTTACACTTCTTAAGAGAAGGAAATACATATAGGATTTTTTTTAATTAATTTTCCATAGCTACCTTCTCTCAGATATTCACATTTTCTCGAAGAACTGATCTTACTCTCTCTTCCTCTCTTCATTTTGATGCTATGTGCGTTGAGCTTATTACACCACTTTTTATCTGATTCATGTCAGCCCTCTTGGTTGCACGAAGAGGACCCCCTTATTCCCACAACAAATCAATAAATAACAAACTTTTGGATTGACTAGGAAAAACATGTTTTTACTTTTTACTTAATACAATCTACCCATATAACCCCATGAAAGAACCAAATGAAAGGAAGGAAAAAGAAACAAAAGGTGGTAACAAATATGAATAAAGAACATGCATGAGAGGTGGAAAAAAGAAAAGAAATGTAACAAAGTGGATTTTTAAGTTATGTAGCGAGCTAGATACATGCGGAAGCTAAAGAGGTGAAAGAGAGGTAGAGAGAGAAGTCACCCGTTTTAAAATTCAGAGGAAAGAGACCCCATGATCCATATGGACTTAACTTTACTATTTAACCATGGCCAAGAAGGAATTACTGCCTGGTGTCGTACCGGGTGCGGTGCTAGTTGGGGGGTTACCACCGCCAGTACCACTCACATTGACATTCATGTTTGGTCTTTGAAACTGAATTTTGTATTGCATCTTGCCATCCTCATCATCTTCACCATCGTCATCATCATCATACTCATCATCATCATCATCCATGCTGTCACCTTCACCTTCATCGAACTTGTCATAGCCATTATGCCGCTGCCGTGGATCCATCAGCTCCTTCATGATGTCTTCTGGCTTTAGTTCATTACAACAAATTAAGAGGAGAAATAATGTACATAAATTAGAGAATTCAATTTGTGCATTTCAGTGCATACCTTCTTCAACCCCATGCTGCTTGGGTTAGTGTAGAATGTTGATGTCGCCCCTCCATTACTTGTCGGAATTTGAGTTCCTCCAGTACCACAGTTACCTCCATCTGTGCCATTTCCATTTCGATTATTGTCATTATGAGTACTGGCATTATCTTTGCCAGCATTGCTGTTTCTACTGTCGCTCTCCCCAGCTGGAGGCTGTTGTGATATCGGTTGTGGTTGCGAGGGCCCTTGTGGAGGTGGTGGTCCGCTGAACGTTAAAGAATCTTGAGAATTGGGGTTGGTATTGGCATCAAATTGGCTCCCCCCTGCCCCACCGGCAGTGCCTCCATATTTGTTTCGATAAAGAGCATCCAATTGATGGAAGTAAGGACATGTTTTGGAATCCTCAGGCCGTTTTTTGTTGCTCTCCTTTACCTTCTTGAAGTACTTGTTGATGTTTTCCCACTTTTCCTTGCACCGCTTCGCATTTCGATTATATCCCAGCCGCCGCATACCAGAGGAGATCTCCTCCCAGAGGGGACCCTTTGGTCCTGCCTCCTGATACCGTGAATCCATATTGCTTCTTAGCTTGATCAGAGCATGGACTTCTGCCTTGGGCCATCTTGATGAAGAGACAGACGAGGATCCAGGTTCAAACCCAGCACCCATGCCATGTTCTTGACTCTCAGGTACTGAAAGGACCATATCAGTTGGAGTCGCAGGCGGTTGCTGTTGACGGACAACAATGTCAGTGCTTTGTTGGTGGTGTTGCTGCAGTTGCTGTTGGGGCTGTGGTGTTGGTTGTGGTTGCAATTGCGGCTGCTGTTGCTGCTGCAGCTGGGGGTGAGGAACAGCTGGTGGAGTGGATGCTTGCGCCAGCAATGGTTGTGGATTTTGCTGGCGTGGAGTCTTAGGAGAAGGCTGTGATTGTGCATGCTGAGGTGGCGGATGTTGTTGGGTCTGAGAAGTAGCCACCACTGGAACTGCTTGAGGGGGAGGCGGCACGATTGTTATGACAGGAGCAGGGATTGTTGGAAGAGGAATTGTCTGTCCGGTAATTTTCTGGATAAAAGACACGACTGCTGCATCCCTGGAAGCGGCCATAGCACGCTCCTGAGCCAGAATTTCCTGTTCCCGGCTGAGCCGTGCCATCTCCTGCCGCCGCCATGCCTCCTCCCGGATCATGCGGTCCTGCTCCCGCTTCTCAATTGTCTCCAAGAATCTTTGTTGCATTGCCTCCTGCCTCTCCATCACTTGCTTCATTAGGCCCTCGAAAAAAGACATCATCTTTTTGCTGCTTCCTCCGCTACCAGATCCGCCTTGTCTCTTTCTCTTTCCCTGCTCTTGGGTCCCTCCAATCTCCTCAGTATCCTCGTCATCTGATTCATCCGACTCCGACGATTCTGTGTTCGATGAGAAGCTGATCCCTGGTGCTGTGCGGGGCATGGTAGTTGGTGTTGTGGAACCCGATATTCCCTGCAGTGGAGGCCCAGATGTGCCAATATCCTGTATGCTCCGTAGTATTGGTTGCGATGGAGTTTCAATTGGAGTAACCGGTGCAACAACCCTAGATGGTTCTGCCATGGGAGCCGAGAACCCAATTGTCACCGGAGAAGTCACTGGGATCTGAGTTGGCACTTGTACAGAAGGCAGCGGTGTAGGTTGCATGCCGGATTGCGTTGGGGTGGTCGGGGAGGAGGCGTGAAGAGCTTCAAGCTGGGAGAAGAACCGGTAAGTCTTGCCGTCTTGCCGGCCAGCTCGGTTCTCCTTTGTGCGCTTGTAGTACTTGTGAACGTTCTCAAATTTCTCCTTGCATTTCTTTGCACTTCTCCGGTAACCCAGTTCGGCTAGTTTCCTGTGAGCCACGCAAAAATTGGCTTTTAGTCTCATCCAACCTACTAATATAAGACCTAATAAGCTTATAGTGAGGTGATAATAACAGGTAATTAAATAAAGGAAAAAAGTAAATATGAGGGGGAAATGATTGCATACATGTACAAATAGACAGCATCTACCAGACCTACTTATATTCGAATTATGAGCCTATATAAAGAATAAAATATGGTAAAATTGTCGACGAAAAGGTTGAATTTCGGGAAAAAGGAGAGCAAAAATAAAAGGAAGCACATAGTTATTAGTTGATAAGAAATGGAAAGAGAATGCATGCGTTTTGCCTCGAAGAAACGACCAGTCTGCACCGGAATCAGTAAATAAGAATTGGTTGGGATTGATGCGAGCGGATCTGAAGCGGTTCTTATCGAAATCTGAGATCGATAAGTGAGATGTGACGCCGTAATTACTTTTCATCTATTTTTTTGTTAAAAAAGTAAAGGAAAAAAAGATGCTTCTCTCGTGAAGAGAGAGAAGTCTCTCTCTCTCTCTTCTTTCACAAAACAAACGCTCATGAAAGCAAAGCAGATAGCAGAGGCACTCTTACAGTCACTAAAAGAGGTGGGCTCCGTAGTACGATGCACCAGACCCTGAGATCGTTACCTCTTTTATTCTCTCTCATCTCATCCAATTCTCTCCATAAACTCCAAAAAAACAAAAAATTAAATAAAATAAAAAATCAACAGGAAACAGAAAATTCTCCATTCTCTGGTGCAGAATTCAACCCATGCATGACATGAAATGCGAGTTCAAACCTCTCAGATCATCACATTCTCAAAATTTGACGGAATTCAGCTCAATTCATCCCAATTCTGCTCTTACCTCGATACTTCTTCCCACAGAGGTCCCTTGAGTGTTGCGTCTCGAAAGGTTGCATCCATGTCTGAGCGGATCTTGAGTAAAGCTAGTGTCTCTTGCCTCGGCCACCGGTTACCCGACGCACCACCTCTGTCGGTCTCATCACCACCGAGGTCATCAGGGAAGTTCCCGGAACCTCCACCTGGAAGCAACTCCTCGAAAGATTGTGGCGGAGGCCGGCTGTTTATAGGCGATGCAGCTTCAGCAGGAAGTTGCATCGGTCGAGGTGTTGATGCAGGAGATGCAAATGGGGCCATGTCAGGAGGAGGAACACCATACTGCGTGCCGCCCGGAGGCGGCTGAGGTTGCTGCATGGATCTGGTTTGGTTGAATTTTGCTAATTATGAATTTTTTTTCTATTTTTGTGTGTAACTGATTGGGGTAGTGTGGAGGAGAGCAGTGGAGGTATAGTAGAAAGCAGGAGTAGAGTGATTTCTTTCTGTTTTTTTTTTTTTGTCCCTCTTCTCCTCTCACTCTCTCCTTACTAAAGTGTGGAGAGAGAAGGGAGGGGGTGGGGTAGAAAGAGAGGAGAGGGAAATTGAAGGGGGGGAGCTAGGGGGTTTGGAAAGGGAAATCAGTACATGAAGAGGGTGAAAAAGATAGGCGGGTGGACAACTGGAAAGAGGGAAAAAAGGGTAGGGAGGAAGGGGAAGGATGGAAAGAGAGAGAGAAAAGAGTATCAGCGCTGGCAAAATACTTAAAAAAATAAGGATGCCATTAATATAAAGACTCACTAAATAATAATAGGGGATGGGAGGAATATAACAGCTGGGGTACAGGGGTAGAGAGAGAAAGAGAGAGAGCTTTGGTGAAGGAAGATGGAGGTGGGGGTGAACAGGGAAAAAAATTGAATACGGAGGGGGGTAAGAGTGTAAGAGTTTAGAGAGAGAGAGAGAGAGAGGGAAGGAGGTACAGATGATGATGATAGAGATGATGTGAGAGAGAAATGATAAAACAAACGAGATGCTGCGCTGTCAGGGGGGCTTACCCTTCTCCGCTACTAATAGTTAAAACCGAAAAGGCAGACGGTGTGTGTGGGACTGTGTGCGTAGGCCGGGTGTTAGACTGAGAGAATGGAGAAATCCTTTCTTTTCTTTCTTGCTGAGAGAAAACAGATTGCTTTTGCTTGTGTAAAAGGGAAAAACCAATAACAGTTACATTAATTACACTCTAGTAAGTAATTACGGTTCCGGATGGGTCCGTAACGGATCCTTATCCGAAACGGTGAATGGAACAATAATACAAAATGAGACATGGTAGATCTAAAGTGATATGATATACTGCCTGCCTGCTGAGTTATTTCATTTTTATATGGTATTATTAATTAATATAATAATAATTTGGGGTATATGTGAAAAGAAAAGACGGAAAAATGTGATTAGGGGCAACTACGGTGGCCCATGACGAGGGACCAGTAGAGGATCCGAGGGTTAAAAATGACAATTATACAATACAATACAATACAATACAGTACAGGAAATTAAAAATGCTAAGGGGAGTGGGGTTATTGGGTAATAAGTAAAAGAAAAGAAAAGAAAACAGGGGAGGGGTAGGAACGGAGAGAGGGAGGGAGGGCAGACAAGAACACACTATAACAGCTGTAATGTGGGACCCAGCAGAGAGGGAAAGAGGTGCGGAACGTGCCGGGCGATTATCGCGGACCCCCACGGCAACACCTCCCTTCCCTCCACGCTTGTTCTTCTCAGCCTACAGCCTTTGTGTTGCCTTCCGTATGGCCATTTTACAATTTTTGTAATTTGAGCTTGCTGTGATATGTATTTATTTCGGAAAAAAAAAGCCTTCTTTATTTTACTTCATGATTTATTTATTTGCTTACAAAGTTTGTATCATTTAGTACTTCATGGATAATGCAACTTTAGTTTAGTTACGACATGAATATTTATGTATCAGAAGAAATATTAACAAGTCAAATTATTTGAAAAACAATCTCTATTTTTGTCAAAAAAAAAAAAGTACATATTATATATGTGTTTTTTATTGTTTAGATATATATCAAATTTTTCTGCATTTTAAAACTGAATTGTGCTTTCGACGATTAGCCGATCATCTTTATGTATGATGTCCTAAATCATAGAACATATATACCACAATCGAAATATTTGGGTTTGGCAAGTGTGGTTTTTTTTTTTTTTGTTATGATTATCAATAAAATTAGTATAACCATATTCTATTTCCTTATGTATTTAAGTTAATCCATGTGCTATTATATAATTGTTTCAATTTTTTTAATAATTTAAAATGAAGATTGGAGAATGATATTTTTTTTTGTCATCTAATCGTATCATTGGTTCTATTATTTTTCGCGAGTTAGTTTTATTAGTACACAATCAACTTTCTTTTTGTGAATTTTTGGGAGAATTAATTTGAAAAATCGTAAAAGTAACTTGAACAACATATGTGTTGAATTGAATTTATAACTTAGTTTCTTATTGGTGTAACTTTTACTTGTGTTGCATATCACAGATAATTGTTTGCTATGCATTCAACCTTTTTGGTTGAATTGAGTTATATGTATTTATATTGTTTATTTTGAGGGCTAATAGAAATCACTGTATTTCAATATTATTTTGATTTTTTTTTTGGAATTTAAAAGATGAGAAGAATATTTTTTTTAGTGCACACCAAATTACCGGTTGATATTTTAAGTGCCCCTGCATTTTAAATGCAAATTATAAAATATAAAATGCGAGGATGTTCTTCAAGCAAATATATGTTAAAAAAATATGTAATTTGAACTTTATTTAAGATTAGTTATTACATTAAAAATTCAATTAAGAGTTTTAGAATAAAACAACATCTATTTTATAAATTACACGATAGAAAAAATAATAATAAATGTCATAAAACCACTCTAGTTCCAAATATTGTTTTGTTGTATTAGCTTCATGATTGCACATTTGCACTGTAGAATTATACTAGCACACAGATCTCCGCTAACAGCACAGTCGCATAAGATCTAAACAGTGGGGTAGCAGCCCACAACGCCCATCTAATCTAATCTCCAAAATTAAACCCCCACGCCTTGACATGTTAGCCCTCCCTTTCCAGGTAATAAATGGCAATGTGCCACTATTATCGCCAAGGCTAAAGTAACGAAGTCTTTAAATCATCTCAATTAAAATTATGGTTTCTTAACTGGGCCTTTTTAATAAGTGGTAAAGATAAATTATACCCCTCCTCTAGTTAAAGAAAAGCGTAGGGATGGTTGAGGAATCTCTTCTCCAGGTGGCACACGATCCCACCTGCGTTCGAATCCCGTTCATCTCCCGAGATAATTAATCATTGATTAAGCATTTGAGGGAGTTCGTTGGATTAATTAATTAAATTACCCATCACGGCCCAGATTTAAATTATTAAAAAAATGGGGTTAGTTATAAATTTAGTACCAAAAGTCTTATATATTTTTTGGGTTTACCTTTGTAGTTTTTTACTGACAATGAACTTTTTTATTTAGCATCTAGATCTTGAGATTTCAATGCAACGAATACAAAAGAAAAAAATAATAAATTATGCTGTGTAGCATGCATCCACAATGGGAACGATGGATAAAAAGTATAAAATAGATATTAACAAGCTGTATTAAAGTTGAATACCCCTCATCATGATCTGGTTTTGAATTAAAAACGTCAATTTTAATAATATAGCCAGGAAATAAGTAAGTTCTTATCATCATTTTGGGAGTTCATTAATTTTAGATACCAATAGCAAATTCCAGTTTTTTTTTTACATAAAATATCGTAGTTACGAACTTAATCTCAACAGTATTATATTTATTTTTTTATTTATGTTATTTTTTTTTCATCATATGTAATTTTCTATTTAACGCTTCGATCGTGAGAATTCAATATTAAATTAAGGTACAGAAGATTAAATAAGAAATTGTCTGCATAGTCCAATGGGGATGAAGAGTATAAAAAACTACAAACATTTGAAAATTAACTAGTGGTGCTACAGTAAATATTCCACCGTTCCCATGTTTTAATATTAATGTCAGATTTCCTGCAGAACCGAAAGTTTTGTTTGCCTTTGATAGGATTTTTAATTAATATTTCAAGTGCCTAGGGATTGTAAAGCAAATAGTAAAAAATTGAAGCATAAACATTTCATGTTTACCCAAATAACTACACGGACACCAAAAACAATTGGGTAAATGTTTAGAATTGGCATTGCATTATTATTTGTTTCTCGAGGTAAGTTTAATTTTTTTTAATTGAATGATCCATCATCAGCATTTTATATGCCAAAAGTATGATGTGATATTGTTTATTGTTTTGGGTTTATATTGGGTATTTCCATCTCAAAATTAAGTTCCTTGAGTTCATAAAACAAACATGAATACCATGCATTCTCTGTAATTTATATAGAACAAAAAAACTCAAAACCAGGTTGCATTCTGATTAAATTTATAAAAACGCTCAAAGAATATAGACAATAAATTATGATCTGATTTTTCAGTACAATATGTCAAATCAATTTATAAACATAATGGTCATTTAAATCTGTGATCTTGTTTTTAAACTGATATAGATATTTTCTGTTGCCTCTTCACCATAGAACAAGATCAAAATGTTAGGAAATTTATTACAAACTTCTACTTCATAATAATCTTCTTTTACTTTATTGACAAATAAAATAATTCCAGCGCTTTTGAACAGTATGAGGGTATAAATACATGTATGCTGCTCCATTTCACCAAAGAATTGTATAAACTAATACTTTTACCATGTCAAATGGTACTTAGTAAGAATAAAAGTTAAAAAAATGTTGTAGGTATTAAATAATAGTTTACTCTTCATCTCTTATATTAAACGGACAGACATGATGAATAAACTAATTAAGCTGTAGAAAAAGCACATCTTGTGAGATCGTGGAAAGGGTGATGGTATATATTTTTCTAACTCAGAAAGATGCCAGTGCTGTCAATTTATACTTAAATAATTAAGTATTGTATTGATACCAAACAAAGAACTGCGCGATATACACCGTATGTCTCGCAAAGAATAATAATACGAGAAGTTGAAACTTGAAAGGGGTTTTGTGGGGCTTTGTTTGCATTGTAAAAGGATGGAGGTTTGAGTTATTACAGTGGGACCCACGGCCCAATGGCAATCTCAAACCTGATGAGGTCAAATAATAAACGAGGCCCATTTCCAACCCATCCAAATTTAAGATCCGATCCCATCTTGATCTTGGGTTGCAATTCAATTGGATTCCCAGATCTCATCTGATCTCATCGACTTGGTTGAACTTCAATTAATAAAAATTGGTATTGTCTTCGGTTTGGATTATTTCCATTGTTTTATTTGGAATATATACACCTTAATGATATTACTGTATCTGTAACTGTTGTGTAGCAGTACGTATAAATATCATGTTACATTAAAAAGTTAAGAAATTTTAAAGAGGTGGTCCAAAAACATTCGTTTAAATAACAGCAACAAAAATGGGTATCAAATTAATTCATGTGATAAAATTGTGAATATCAGTACTCGAGCTCGGCCTTGGACTAGCATGCACAATGTTAAGTTTTCTACAATTCAATAATGGTGTCTTGGATTTAAACCACAGTAATATCATGAAATATGTTCTTACGACTCTCAAATTCTCAATTTTCTTCACTCGCCTTCAATTTCTTTTAGCACGCATTAAACTGGTTAAAGTATGGTTTGGAAGAAGTAATGGTAATTTATTTATTTTTTTAAAGATATTACAATTAAGCTGGATAAATAACTTCTAACAATTTTTTTGACAAAGAATTAGTTTAAAGATTTTCAAAGTTGTTAAAATAACCAATAATTTGAAATACAACAATGATAATAGACTTTATACTGCATGTACATATTCTTTTTTAGAGTTGTCAGGCAGAGAAAATATACTACATGTAGATCATATACTTTTAATATGATAAATTTTATTGTCAGCTACCATGGGTTGAAAATTTACAATACCTTCATGTTTTATGATTTTTATGGGATATCAAATGAAACTGGAATTGCATAATTTATGATGTCTATTATTCATATACATATTTTGACCATACTTAGCACCAAAATGGCACTCAAACCAATATAATTGCTCATAATTAACTGTGTTTTCCAGGATTTTTGGTACTGCCGCCGTCTCTATCTTTGTTTTGTAGAATTCTCGTGGAAATCGAAGACGAAACACGACGAACAAGAAGAATGGAGCCCAATTCTCAGCCGGATGACTCATTCCCGGCCCGCAAACACATGCCAAGGACCAGAGAAGGCTTCCATGGGCCGAGATAAATCAGACATCGTGCGAAGGCCCTGGTCCCAGCCCAATTCACCTCGCCAGCACCTGATTTCGGGCCGAAATGCTCCCATTTCGGTCCAAAATCCATATATGGAAAGGAGTTTTTGGAAAGTTTCGAGGATGGAAAGAACACCTCTTGCCCTAGCCGCCTCTTGACCTTCCTAGGGTAGTATTTAGGCATGTGTTTTCGTGCAGAAAGGGGTTCCACATATTTTTCACATTTTTACACTTTATTTTCCATTGTTTCGGCATTGTTTTTGGCTCTTTCCACGATTTTCTTTGAGGAGCAGCAGCGTTTGTGTGCGACGGCAGCGACTTTGACTCTCTACACCGACTCCTTGGCCTTAGAACAGCGAGTATTAGCATAAGGATCCCTCGGTTTACTCTTTTATGTTTCTATTTCATTATTTTATGGCTTGTGTCTTTATTATTCGCATGATACTTGTTATTTTCTGTTTAAACATGTTAGACTAGATTTTATGATGTCTTAGGACCAGTTAGTAATTTGATTTAGTACTTGAGATGACTTGATGAATTTATATTATGCTATGTGATTTGTTTAGTTGAGAAATTATTATTTTGCTTAGTCAAATTGATTGCTTGTTTGATTGTTTACCTATTAATGAACTACAGCATTTATAGGGCATTAGACTAGAACAATTAATTAATTAGCTAAGTATTTGAGGTAAACCAAACACTCGAAAGATGAGGTTAGTTCACAACCGAAAGGTGTAACTTTTACTGATCCGACAGGACCTTAAATACCTTTAGAAATCCTTCTAAACAATCTTAAATAACTAAAATCCGACACGAAAGTTTAGGTTTAGTTATTTACGTGGTGAAAATCGAGTTCTTACCAAATCCAATCCAAAATTGCGACAGCTGAGGCTAGGATTTAGGTCTGGTCGTCCAGTGCCCTTCGCATAGTGTTGTGTAAATTTGTCAAGTCGAAACAAGGAGTTTAAAGTACATTTCGGCACGATTTATATAGATTTCGGTCCGAAATTGCCTTCTGTCTTGGTGAAAATCAAGATAAAAGCATTTTAAAGCTAAATTAAATGAACACAAAGTCCTGAGACATTTTATTATATCTGTTAGAGTCCCTAAAAACACAAAAATTAATTCAAAAATATTTTATTATTTATTTCTCTCATTTTTAATTGCTATTTAGCGTTGTTTTTAATTCAAAACCCACAAAAACTTTATTGTCTAACTTTTAAGAAAAATTAAGGCCGGTATTTATTTTTACCGTCCCTTAGATTCGACCCTTAGCTTTACCCCGAACAACTAGTGAGGTAGAACATAGGTTTATAAATTTATTTGACCTAGGCTTGCAAACCTTCATCAATTTAGTACCCAACTATTATATAAACGGATAATTAATCTAGTTTATATATATATTTTTTAAGTTGAGAAAGTGTTGTCAAGATTGAAATGATAAAGCGTTGTCAATAAATCATAATCTAATCTATAACACTTCCCATTCACTTTTTTTTTAATCAATTATTCACTAAGAAAACGAGTAAGTGTGTGCATTTCGGTCGGTTTAAATTAGTATGTCAATTCAGATATATGTTTAATTTAGGGTGGTTCGAACAATAATTTTGAAAGTTCAAGATACCAAATATTCATTTGATTCACAAGTGCTCATTTTAGGTGGTCGAGATATCATTATATCAATCCTCATGTCGATTTAAACAGGTATTACTTTGATTAATTTGCAGGATTCAGATATTAAAATCTTAAATGTGGATTATTGAAGCAAACGAAATACGTGATTGCTGTCAAATACTATTGTAAACTGAAGTAGGTGAATGTTTATATTGAATTATTGATACAAATTAATGTACGCAAATTACAAAGTGGGTGAAATTTTTGTGGGTAGTTCTTGGTCCCCTCTTTATTTCCGTTGAACTCGCTCAAACCCTCCTAGCTGTAGCACATAAAATTCAGCTTTAGATGATAAATCATCATTGTACCAGCGGGTGACTTTATGTGCAATGCCATCAGGGCACTAACACGTGTGGTATTGTGCAGTTCAATATCATCGCCATATTGGCACACATGACAACATATATACATACTGGTACGGGGTGCCCCGTAATTACCACGTCAGAGAACACACTGAGGCGTTATGTCAGAACTTGTGCTTTTTGTAGAAAATAATATATATGGACCGAATGAAATGCATTAATCCAGAAGACTTGTTAAATGAACTAAAATGAAGGTCAACTCTTGTTCCGACAATTTGTTGAAACTGAAAGAAACTGTATAGGAAAGTCTCTTGGATAAAATATATATAAAAGAAAAATCAGAACATATTGATAAGACAAAATTTTCATACAAATAATTGCTAAAAAGCTTAATTTCAAAGAAACATAAAAAATACTAAAAAATTCTCAAATGATAAAATAAAATGTTGGTAAAAAGGCTTAACACGATAAAACTCTCAAACATTGCTAGAAAGATGCTAAAAAAATGCTTAAGTTAAAAATAAGTTGGGAGGCTTGACCCCAATTTATCTTCAAAAAAAAAAAATGCTTAAATATATGGTTGAAGCAATAGCTACGACTATTAATACTTTATCAGGTTAGTATATATCAAGATCCTTACTTTCTTTAGTATATTTATATGTAACCATTGCAAAAATTACTAATACTTTCGGTTAGAATCGCCTGTTTTCAGTTAAACGTCGGAACATTAATTCTAAAGAATATTGGTATACGTACAATTTCTCAGAACTGTAATCCCATGTCAAATATAAACAAATTGATTAAAAAAATTAGCTTTGAGGGACCATGATCTTGTTTTTTGTTTTCTATAGCATTCCATAAATTCCTGCGAATTTTTTTAATACTATAACTTCCAGTCACTTTCCTACAGGTGCATGAAGGAGACTTTTTGATACCCGGAACCCCAATTCCTATCATCGAAATAGCATGTCCTAATTATTCTTTGAGTAATCAAGACAATTCTTTAATTAATAGCGAGTTTAATTAGATGATTGATCCTTCAAGGCAGAAACGCATGTGGCCGATCTTACCTGGAAACATTTACAACAGAATATAGAGGAATTAACATGCAGGCACTCCAATTGATGTCTTTTTCCCCAAGAATGTAAAAAAATAAATAAAAATGATTTTGTTTTCAACAAATGACATGAAACTGCAATAATTTTATTTATTTCACAGTAGAATATAATTTGCCTTTAAACAGAAGATTCTTAATCCACTTGACACATTTTGGGTGGAAACCTCTCTTAGTTAGCCGAATATCGCAATAGGTTATATTGATAATTATGTTCTTTCGACGATTAATCAAATTGTTATCCAAATTATAATTGTGTATATTGAAAATAAATTAGTCACTCACCAAGCTGTTTGAAGAAAATGATTATTTGGCATTATCAATATTTGATCACCCACCAAATTAACGATTTTAAATTGAAGTTAATTGGACACATAACATATCTAACTATAGAAATAATATCTGTAATTTGAGTTTTGTGATTTTTGATAATCAACAGTGGCGGATGAGTGGATCATCAGTGTGTCAAACAAGCATATACAAAAATATTATACGTAGTCATCTTATTTTCTTACCACATATTCAATATGTCCTGATATAAATGCAACCTTAATAATTACTTTATCGGTTATTGTGATTTTAAAATTGATATAGTTGTCACTACCTCCCTTCCCTCGAAATTTTTATAAGTGTTGAAGTTTTCAAAATTGCTGCCTTGTGCTCAGATATAAATTAACATTTACTAGAGATGACCACTAGAAAAGGAAAGTGCAGAAGGTCTCCATAATGAACTGATGAGTGATGACAGTTTTCAGCAATAGTAAGATTCTTCGGCTCCCCCTTAAAAAGGGGGGATGTCCACAAACCCTTTCAAGGGAATGAGCGAGATTGAAAGCATTCATCACCAGAAAAAAAAAGAAAAAAAAATGAAAGCAACTCAAAGTCAATGTATGTATTTACCTAAACAAAAAATTAGTAATAGTAATTTTCCGACAAATTTCAAAAATAAATTAGTTGGGGCTAATAATTTGTTGTCTCAACGTTTAATATAATATGCTATATATGTGTTCAAAAGTAATGTAGGATGTACATTTCTGCTGAGTAACTAATTTTGATATTTGTTTATTTTGAATTGATGTTAGAATGGTCAACATATGACGTGGCAACCATGGACGAATCATACACCGAGTGTAACTGAATTTTTTATTTAAGGCCTACAATGAAGGCACCGTTAAGTTAGACAAGGACTAACATCATATTTAATAGAAAAATCTTCCCTTACGCTACGTGAATCTTTTGAAGAATATCACTGTCAATTTCACCTTTATTATACAACAAAGTTCAGAAAAAGGCTTTGCTCACTTAATTTAGGCAACACGGAAATTTACAATAAGATTATATCCACACTTACCTATGACTATGATGCAGTCAAATATGAATTGACTTTTCTTAACTGATCACTATTAAATACAAAATTTGCTTAAACTCCCAAGAAAATAAAAATCATTTTACGATATGAAAATCTTTTAAATTAGATGGATACATGCAAATTTGTTGTTCGAGCAACGTTTTGTCTGTAATTAAATAAACATCGAGTTTATTTTATTATCTAATTAAAAGTTTTTAAAAATTCAGGCAACAATAATTTTCATCTTAAATTAAGCTACAAGGATGTTATATATGAATATGATTTAATGTGTCCTGGAATTAGAGGAACTATAAATTAGTAAAAGTTGGATTCATTTTATTTCCTTTTAATTTAAGGAACTATGTTTTATAATTTTAAAATATATCGATCGATCAAACATAGTGGAACAACTCAAATAAAGTACTATACTTACTTTTTATTTGAACCATAACACAATGGCTTGAATGAAGTCGAATTTAGAACCTTTTTATGGAAATCAATTATTCAGTACATTGTGCAATACACTTTTATTTCACTTCTGCTACCAGAAGAAATTAATACATTTTCTTAAAAAGAAAAAAAACAGCAACAGAGTCACTGATCATTAATTATATGTTGGACTTTCATGTTCTAAAGCAGTGTTCTTGATCCATATATAAATAAAAATTAGAGCATCAGGAATTCAGGATGAACGGAAACAATTTGCAGCATATAAAAATCATTTGACAGTTGACATATATATTTACAATATGAACACAACACGAGTCCATGCCGAAAAGTCATACTTTTGTAAAGTGTTTGTAGAACGCGTCATATTTTGTTGAATAAAGAAAAAGCATTTGCCAAACACAACGGAGGCTTTTTTTTTCATAAAAGGAAGCTATTTGGTGAACTCATATGTGCATGTTCTCTCTATTTCTCCCGATTCGGAATTAAGACAACGATGACTACCTCCAGTCTTGAAATTATTTGCTAGTTGGCTATCGCCAGCCGGCCCTCAAAAAAAAAAAAAAAAAAAAAAAACCCTCCAGTCTTGCTAAACTAACGACACGTATGACGTATCACGCGGAGTGAACTGGTGAGGCGATTAAAGGCATGCCATGCACCTTGATCTAAAGATAAAAAGAAATGTACCCTGAGTCTATTTGATGAACTCATGTAGTCATGTGTGCATGTTAGAACTTAGAACCGAGGCTTGGTCTAAAGATAAAAGACAATGTACTTTGAATGGAGGTTAATTGCTAGTTTGAAATCCGATTGAGAGATTCCTTGTGGATATTTAAATTTCAAATAAATTTAAGAGGTCAATTCTATCTTATCTATTGAAAAAATTAATTTGTTTTTTTTTTCTTTTTGAATTTCATACTAGATATGTCGTGATATTGCTAGAGTAGGTGCTCCATGACTCTTTCTTATACCCACTTTATTTTTACTTGCCAATAGCCCAATACAACCCACCACACAGTGTGCTTTGCAGACTCAAGCGTAGATAATGAGGAGAAAAATAATGAATCTATCGTGTGGCGGTGTGGGTGATAGAACATTTTATTTTATTTTATTTTTGCCCAAGGCTTTACCGACAAACAAAAAAAAAAAAAAAAAGGGGGAGGGGGAGAGTAGAATTTTGTAAATTAATTTAACGGCAGACAGCCCTGTGGCCATTATATAGTGGGTATATTAAGTTATACATGTATTTGCCATACAAAATGTTATACTGAAATCCACTGAGAAATTTTCCGTTACGGTGGTTGAATAGTTCTTTTTTATTATATGCAGTAATTTCTAGCAAATCCATATAACAAAAAGTGATTTACATGGTTAGATAGCACAGAAGTATGCACCGGATCGTCCGCAAAATATCGAACAACTTCGCAGAGGACCTCCATGGTGATCTTCTGCGGTGGTTTATTCATGGTCATGAGGTTATCATACAGTTCTTTGTTTTTTCAATATGCTACACTATAGGCCACAACTAATGTCGCAGAAAATATTTAACTTGGACTTTGATTAGAATATATTGAGATTTAGAAATCCTAGTGTACTTACTCTAGGAGGCAAATTTCCATTTACAAAACATTGATACGTAAATAATTGCTTATGAATTCACGAAGAGGACAAATAATTGGTGTGTGAAACTGCGAATTATACATGTCTAACGTGGCAAACGGCAACGGAATGGGGTGTTCCATTTGCCGCGCCGTTAAGGAAATGAAACTGATTTCGCTACGTTAACCATGCCACTTAATAAATGAAATGATTTCGCTAAACGGCATGTACAAAAATACGTTAAACCGTTCCATTTCCTGTGTCGTTTGTCGTTTCGTTAAGGAAATGGAACAGATATCCCTACTGTTATTCGTTTCATTTCGGCAAAATGAAACGGCGTAATGGCTTATGGCACGTCGTTGACAGCCCTACTGCGAATCCTTTTTTTTTTTTTTTAAATTGGACTATGAATTCTCTCAATTACCTGTTGTTCAGGCTTGTAGGACAAGTAAACTAGTTCCTACCTAGAGAGCAGGCCCAGACAGTCAACCAGATTTCCCTGAATTGAAATTCTAACCGTAACATCTCAATTTTCAAACATGAAATCATTACTCCCAATCATTTGAACCCTATTTTATACAATTAATGATATAATCCAACTATATCAAACAACCTGCATTAAAGGTAAATGGATGACAGATAAAGATGGATATATTGGATAAATTATTTATATTTATATTTCTCATAATTATTTAATTAATTTCTTAATTAGAATAAAAATCAGTTTTTTTAATCGTATGGCAAAGAGAAATTAGATTGTGAATTAAGTGGAGGTCACAGATCTGGTTGAAAAATTTAAATTCTCAAAATTAGTTGAAAGTCTTGACCCATATCTTAACTTCAAAAAACAATTGATTTCGAATTTAAACTGCAAATGATAGGCATGATCTATACGGTGCAAAAACATATTTGGTGCATGTTTTAATCATAAAGTCGTTTTTATTTACATTAGTTTACTCTAAGATATGAAAGATTATTCATAATAATTTGGATATTTAGAAAGAATTTAATAGTGAAGAGTGATCAGTTGACCTTTATTTGCTATATTTAGTTTAGATCCATCCGCCTTCGGCGCCCATTTATAAATAGAGGGCTGTGATTGTTTTGGAACTTTGCGATAAGGGAACAGAATATAATGAAAATATAATGCATGGTGAAAAGTCAAATCAATTAAAAAGGCTTGGGTATTCTAAATTCTGCTAACAACAGTAACGAACTAGATGCTAGGCATGTATTTACAAAAAGTCAAAACAAACTAAGTAATAATGCGGAATCGAATTTTATTATGAAAATATTTCGTCCAGAAAAAATCGTCTGATTTCGTCTAAAGATGTCATATGATTTTTTAGCGCACTAAAATGATGAACTTCTGTACAAATGCATTAGCTTGAACATTTAAAAATAAATAAATAAACTATATATAAAATACAAATTCAATTTTGTTTTAGATTAAGTATTTGTTGCAACAGAGGATTTTTCCAGTTCCACAAATTCGAAAATTGAATATTATTAACTACTTGTTCTGGGCCTATTAGAATATATAAGATGAATAGTGGGTACAATGTGCCATTTGCATTCAAAACATAGTACTGTTGCAGTGTAACTATTTTTTGCTCGGCTTCCTTATAGAAGGTTGACATATGTATTCTTAGAACATCAAGTGGAGATTAACAAAATTCATTGCAATCGCTAAACTTATATTTAGCATTGTCTTTTTAAATGAAGTTAGCTGGTTTGGGCAAAACAACTTTCAATATATTTCAACAAGAAAATTTATCATGGGGGGTCGAACGGTTCATTTTTGGCAGATGATAAAATACTCTTTCTTTATGGAGACGTTGACGAGTGTTGATTGGTAATCAATAATTGGAGTTTTGGAGGATATAATCAAACCCCGAAGCGCAAGACATTATGATTTTCTTGTTCTCACATCACATGATTCCTATATATAAAGGATGTTTCGAATTTCTGTACTAATTTTGATAACAAATATTATGGAAAAAAAAATTCGCAGCAGCCTTAGCTAATGAAAAACATGCATGAAGTTTCCATATTGCTGCTGCTTGTTATATTGCTGTCTCTTGTTGAAAAAGATGTGCAAAGAAAAAAAAAATCTGAATTATTACAATGAGAAGGTAAAAATGTTTGTGGCGTACTATAAATCATTATTAAGTAAAAATCAAAATATTTTTTTTTTCGGAATTTATTTATTTCTCTATATGAAAACACCGTTTTTATTAGACAGTCGAGGACATTTAAAGTCAATAATTTTGCTATTTGTAACTATAGAAGATATACATGTAACGTGGAACTACCAGCAAACATAGAAATTTAAACAGAGGCAGTTAGGTGCGTGATTTGGGATTGACATGATATTAGAGCTGGATTACACCAAACGACAAAATAAATAATACTTCATCCAGCCTATTTTTACACTCATCTCATCTCGTGGTCCTTTATTCCAAATAATCTTTCCGAGTCTTCTCCAGTCTAAGAGTGGCTCATAATTATCCATTCCCATCATTCGCACTTTTTCTACATATTCTTTTGTAATTTTAAAAGGGAATGATTAGTTGCTCATGCATGTCTAATACACGAGAGGATAATTGTTCAGCTTAAAGAAAAACAAAGAGGGAAAAACTAATCTGATAACAGGGGGAAGGATAAATTTTTATTAAGCAGGAGAGCTCCAAAAGGCCCAATTAAAGCCCAAATTAGCAGGTCTGTATTATCCATTCAAAATAGCATTATCTCTCGTCTGTGGATCCATCAGAATCACAATGCAAGCGCCACAATATTTTATGGACCAAAATGCTAGAGTCCAAATTGAGTATTTTTTTTTTAAATAATTTGCCCAATTTATATTTTTTTTAAATTTTTAAATAATTTATTTGGATTTTTTAAAATTGAAGGGTCCAAATTAATTTGAGGATTTTCTCTATTTCGAAAAAAAAATACTAAAAAAAATTTAAAAATATAAAATTTAGCATCTAGGAAGATTTCATTATGGAGAACAAATTTAGTGGTTCGGATTGACCATTGCAATTTTGAAAATTGAGATTTTATCGTGTTTGACATGCTTAAGCGTTAAATGCGTCTGACACTATGAGCCCTCATTCACTGTTTTGAAGACCATTTTTTTTGGCGTGTTTTCTTATAATCTATAAATGATGCCAAGAATTTGAAAAATCACAATAAATATTCGGCCCAACAAACTTTCTGGCGATACATTAGTACGATGGATGGAATTTTAGAAAAGCATTTGGGCTGAAAAACTATATAACCAAAATTGAACTAATTGCTTTTTTCCGTTTTTCTTAGAAAAGAAAAAAAAAAACCCAAACAAATTACTCTTTTATTGACAAAAATAGAAAAACGAATCAGAAGATATCTCAAAAATGTCCTAATGCCAAAGAACAGTTTCAGCATTCCGGTTATATAGATTCAATAATGATACACAACTATTATTCATCAAAAGAAAAGAAAAGATATACAACTACTAGGGGAAAAGAATTCTGTGTAATAAGGAAATGTGCCATCCAAAAATAGCACAGTGCCCAATTGCCATCTCAAGAACAACTACAAAGTCCTCTAATCTGCTTGAAGATCTCCATCTTCATGTCCAGCTGCAAATTGCACAGCAGTACCTTCACTTCTTCAACAAAGAACACATCATTCCAGTACAGCTGTTTCATTTCACTGGACCCTCTGTTCAGAAATGGCAAAAATTAATTATGTTAGTATTTAGAGTTTCAATAAAACTTCACTTGTATTGAAGAATCCTGCTAGCTGTTGCGTTCGCTCAATGCTACCCAATTAAAAGTTGCTAGCATGCTTGAGCAATAATTTTCTATTTGCAACAGCTCATTTTATGTAGGTCACGCAATAATTAAAAATCAGTGCAAGTACAATCAATGGTCCTTCCTTTATCTTATACATATACAAGCATAAACAATCACCACCTTTCAAAACAAAAGTAACACATTTACGCCGGAAAAAATGAAACACTTAACATCCTTTTTCCAAAAAATTATCTTAGTTGAAATTTTTATCTCTATCTCTATCTCTACTCCTTATAAAAGCATGAATCCAAAATTAAGTTACGCATTAGATCTAGCGTGTACACAGTGGCGGAGCCAATAGGGGGTGCAGGGGTGGGTTGCTGCACCCCCTGTGCTCCATAAATGGTTCAAATTTCATGTGTATTTTTTTTTAATTCTAAAAAAATCTTATCATTTGCCCCCCTAATTTAATCTGAATGACAAATTTGTCCCCCTAGTGATTATTTCCTGGCTCCGCCACTGCGTGTAAACACATGTTTGTGCCGTTGGATCAATTTGATCTTTGATTGGATATCAATCACTAAACAAAACAATAGCAGTGTTTTTAAAATCGTACCGGCATCCTTACTGGCTAGGTGGCCAAAATCCGGTGTCCCAGTTATTTTCTGAAATTATCCGGTATTTTCTCTCACAATATCGAAAATTATCGTTTTGTCACTGTTCCGATTTTCAGTATTACCAAAATTTTTCGGTATCCGGGTACGTTTTGAAAACACTGAACAATAGTATGTCTTGATTTTCCGTCTAATAAAGAAACAAATCGAGCAATATATCTACTATTGTTAGATTGAGCAATATATTTTTATTGTTTAACATTATTTTTTTTCTTTATTTGCCCACACATTACACATCTTTTGCTAGTGTTAATAACCAACTAAAGAAATAACTTGATTTTCTTTTAAAATGAATTTTGAGATACCACATATTTTGAATTAATGACATCTTAATGCATCTAAAATTGATTGACGAAGTGATACATAGAACTGATAAATAATTCCTTCAGAATCCAATTCGCAACAACTGTATTCTTTCTTGCATCAAAAGAAAAATACTCCAAAATATATAAGATTTGATGTTATCCTTAAAGCTCTACTGGTCCTCCTAAATTAAAGTGGAAGAATCCAACATTCCAACTTCTATTTCAAACTTGCGAGGAAAAATATTATCTTTTATGCTTAATAATAAGAAATTGATTAACTAGATTGGCATTTCATACCATATATGCATTAATGAATATCGTACCGGAATTAATATTCTTCCCATACTCAATTATTTATTCATCCCAATTATTTATCTCCTTTCTAAAAGAAAACACATTCAGGGCCTGATCGGAATGAAATTTTAAACCCTCAAACGTCAGATAGAATTGACGCGAAACATAATTTCTTTTCTATTTTCACATGGCATCCAATCACAAAATTCTTTTCTCTTCAATTCTTTTTCTATTTATTATGATCACCAGATTTTATTTAGAAATCATTTCTATTGAACTCTATTCCATTGAATTGAATTGAACTCTCTTGGAATATCATTCCGATCAGACCCTCAATTTTACCGGGTAGTATATTAGGGTAGCCACCTGATCAACCGTATCCAATTTTTTTTTTAAGAAACATCTATTTTGATATATTTTCTATAAACATCATTTAGGTATTTTTAAAATGGAAATACAATAGAGACAAAACCAGTCTTATAAAAAAAAATTGCTTTTATCATTTTTAAACTTACCATGTATCTGATATTTTATTTAACATTTGCTTTTGGCATTTTTAATGATAAAAAAAATATTATAATTAAGAAAAATATCATGCCCCTTTCTTCTCATATAATGTGTAGAACATATAATGGACAAGAAAAACACGCTGCAGCATATCATGACCCTTTCTTGATTTCTTCTAATCCCAGTCGCCTACCTAAAATTGAAACGACTAAACCAAAAAAGAACCATCAACTGTTAAAAATAGCCAACCCCATAAAACAGTAAAAATAACATCAACCGATTCCAAGTTTCCAACCAAAAAGGCTACCTCGCAAAAGAGTAAGCTAAACATTTCCCACATTCCCATATTCTCATCAGTATTCGTTCTATTCTGTCCGAACAACAAAGAAAGTGTAGAACAAACGAACAAATACCAACAAAACGGAACAAAGCAACAAGGAATAAACAACAAACAAAACCAAACTCAAAAAACTGAAGCGGCAAAACCAAGAAATGAAATCAGGTGTCGGGCGACGCCTGGTGTCGCGCAGCTCCTGGCCGTCTGATCAAGATCGGATGATGATGGGAGCCCGTGCATGTAACCAGATTGTAAGGCCCGAAAAAAATGAACCGTCCGGATCAGATCGGACGGCTCGTAGGTGCGCTACACATGGGTGTCGCGCGACACGGGAATCGGATTGCAAAACCAAGCGTCCATCCCGCGGCCCGCCACCTGTGCCTTAATTGATTCCCTTTCCACTTCGGCACTCCCCCCTCTGGGCCTCTCCCACTTTCCAATAACACCCCTCACGTGCTTCCACTTCTCTCCCGCCCCAATGTCCGTCTCTCTCCTCGCCGACCATTCCTCCTCCTCCTCCTCTCTATCTCTATGTCTTCTTCACTTCCTAAACCTCCCCTTCCTCCTCCTCCTCCTCCTCCACCTCTCCTCCCCACTTCCACCTCCTCTCTCCTCCACCCCCGCCGCCGCTCTCTTCTCTCCGCCTTCGCCTCCTCTTGCTCCCTCCTCCTCTCCTCCTTCTTCTGGCTCTCTCTCATCCTCTCTACCTCTCCCTTCCCTCCCTCTCTCTCCCATCCTTCCCACTCACACCGCCTCCGCTTCCACGAATCCGCGCCGCCTCCTCCTAACCCTTCTTCGCCTCTCTCTCTCAACCACCTTGTCTTTGGGATCGCTGGGTCTGCTCACCTCTGGCCTCGTCGCAAGGAGTTTGTTCGCCTTTGGTGGCGGCCCGGTTCCATGCGCGGCCATATCTGGCTTGATTCTTCTCCTTTTAGTTCTTCTTCACAATCTTCTGTTGCCTCTCCTTCTCCTGACTCTACTGATCTTCCCCCTATCCGTATCTCTGAAGACATATCTCAGTTCCGGTATACGAATCCAACAGGCCACCCGTCGGGTCTTCGCATTGCCCGCATCTTGGCCGAGAGTTTTCGCCTCGGGCACCGAGCTGCCAGGTGGTTTGTGCTGGTAGATGATGACACAATAGTCAATGTAGATAATCTGGTGGCGGTTTTGAGCAAGTACGACTGGACTGAGATGGTGTACATTGGGGGGCCATCAGAGAGCCACTCAGCAAACACCTACTTCAGTCACACGATGGCATTTGGTGGTGGTGGGATTGCGATTAGCTACCAGTTGGCACGGGCTATTGTGGGAATCCAGGATGAGTGTTTGGAGAGGTACCCGAGGTTTTATGGCAGCGACGACCGTTTGCATGCATGCATTTCAGAGTTGGGCGTGCCATTGACGCGAGAGTACGGGTTTCATCAGGTATGTTAAATTGACAGAAATCATATGATTTGATTTTGGGTTGCATTGCCTGTTTATTTATGGCACTGTTGTGCTGGTATATTCTCCTGGCATTTGTCAAACAGGTTTGAAGTATCAATTTCATTCTCTCTCTGGCAGGAAAATTTCTGCATGTAATTTGGGGTATGAAACAATGAGTCAATGAGTGCAATCAGACAGTAAATATGGGGCCTTGAACCACTGAATTTTGGGTTTAATGCAGTTCAATTAAGATGTGGGTCTACATAAACATAACCCCATAATAAAATGTACGTAGGGTTACTGCTTTTTATTACGGGTATTGAGCCCACATGAAACTGCAAACTGGAGTTCAATCTTAGAGAGACTATGGTTTCATGCTGTTGACGATGGCAATAATAAATAGCACGGAAGAGTCAGAGTTCCATCACACCTCTGTCATAAGTAAACAACTGAACCAGTTGTGATGTAATCAGATAACTCATATAATCAAAACAAATTCACAAGTCCTTTGCAAAATCCTGATTACCTCATTTGTTGTAGTGGGACATTAGGGGAAGTACACATGGGCTACTGGCTGCACATCCAATAGCTCCCTTCATCACCATCCACCATGTGGAGGCAGTGGATCCAGTCTTCCCAGGCCTGAACTCTCTGCAGAGCCTCCAGCTCTTCACAAAAGCCATGAAGGCTGAGCCAACGAGCTTCTTGCAACGTGCCCTCTGTTATGATGAGGCCCATAAGCTATCAATCTCGGTGTCATTGGGTTATGTGGTCCAGATTTACCCCACAGTTGTTCTCCCGAGGGATCTAGAAAGGTCTGAGTTGACCTACACTGCCTGGAACAAGCTTGGCCACACAAATGAGTTTGATTTTGACACAAGAGATGCTTTTAGATCCATTTGCAAGAAGCCGGTGCGTTTCTTTCTGAAAGACGTCTGGAAGGAGGGTAACGTGACCAAGGGATTGTATGTGAGGGAGAGGAGTAGAAATGACCTAAAGAGGAAGGTTTTTTGCTTTCCTAGGTTACCCCCTTTGCCTGGTGTGGATGAGATTCAGGTTTTCTCAGACCCATTAAGCAAGAATTGGCATCTGGTGTGTTTTCTATCTCCTTTTAAATGTTAATTTGGGATGTTTTTTTTTCTTATTAAGTTTTTGAATTTGTTCCACGAAACTGGTATATAAGTACCTGATTACTGCATTGGTATGTGAAGGAACAACAAATTTTCATTTAAGCACTTGTTCTTGTATGAATACAAATTACAAAACTATAATCGTCTTCTGCTTACCAATACCTAGTTCGTTCATTTTGTTTATGTTACAATTGTTATTTTTCCTAACTTATTTTTTTTTAATAGGCACCAAGAAGGCTGTGTAGTGAGCTGAACCAAACAGTTGGTGGTACTGGTACATTGACAATTCTTGTCAGACAATGTCATAGAGAAACTTTTGGGTCAGCTGTTGATACTTTATAACAGTAACAGTATTTAATGTATATTGTTAATTTAAGGAGTGAGGCTTGTAAGATCATATAGTTAGCAGGAACAGTTTCTGCAACTCTTTGAGGTTTTAAATTTTCATGCTGTGTGACAGCCAACATTTTAGTGGCTTGACCACCATCTGTTCTGGAGAACTTTCATTGAGTTAAGATATGTCAGGAGAAATTCTTCATGTTATTTGTTTATCTTCATTCAATGTTTAGATGATTATAGCATATTCATATTTCTTTTTAATCTCTTGTGTATTCTTATTTATCTAGTTATATCAAGCTCTCCATGAACACAAATTTTACTTGTTTCTGCAGGAACTAGTACTCCTTTGGTAAAGATCAGGTCTCATGGTACTATTGTTAAAAACAACAAGACCAAGAAGAAAACAAAAAGAAAAATGTTGATTTGTACGTGCTTGTTCATATTTAGGAACTTTGATTGAATAGATTACATGCTTTAGAAATAGCATAGCATGGACTTTATTTACTGTCATCCTTTTGAGAAAATTTGACACAATACCATTTTGATCTAATTTGTGCCGTCTGTTATGGGTAGGAGACTAGGAGGAATGTAGGATGATTGGATGGGATTGGGATGCAATGCAACGGGAAATATTTTTTGGGCCCAAAGTTGTGTTGAAGGAAATAAATTATTTTATCATGAAGCAGGGCTGCAAGGTAAGTGTAGGCCGGGTTGTGGGAAACTTAATGTTTCGGTCGTAGCTCGTTTCTTAGATTTGGATCTTTGAAGTTGACACTTGACACGAGGTAGCAGAGGTCTGCCCTACGCAGACCTTTGATCCGAGCAGTTCGATCAATGATTAATACTAGATTTATTGAAATTCGTGCGGTCCTTAAAAATCTGTTCGTCGAGATTGAATCGGATGTTTCGAATGGAAGGTTTGCCCTCTGCAGATCTTATTGGTCCCTAGCACGTGGGAAAGGTTGCCTTTGTTTAGCTGTTGACAAAAACTGTGATGCAAACATGAAATCACATGACTTTTGATCTGAACTATCCAATCAATAAGAGATGCTCTGTGATTAATATTAGGTCCGTCGAAATTCATACGACTCGTAAAAATCTGTCTGTCCAAATTAGATCGGACAGTTAGAATTGAAGATCTGCCCTAGGTGTGAAGACTGATCCATGCAAAAATGGCCTCAGGAGCGGAGTCAATAGAGAACGATTTCCATCATTCCATGTGCTCCAAAATTTGCCAATTTTTATATATATATTTTTAAATAATTTTAGACCAATTTTATAATTATTCCTTCAATTAAAAATGAATAAACTTAATTTGTCCCTGCGTAATAAATTTATAGCTATGCTCCTGCATGGCCTTTCATTGTCTTACTTAAAAAGTCACTATGCTTTCTCATTCTTAAGACTATATATATTTATTACAAAAATATTGTGCTTTTCTAACGCCATTATTCATCAACTGATACCAGTTACCGGGCAAGCATGACCAGGGAAATGAATCGAATGATCGCTGTTTGGTTTTTTCGCATCCTTAGCGGCATGGATTTAGCGAACCATTGACTAGAATACTAGATGGAAAAAGTGAAATTTTAATGTTACGTACCACGTGCACTATTCTAACTCTTTGAGTGTGATCTTTTATTTATTTATTTATTATTTATTTTATTTTTTTTGGAGGGGGGGGGGGGGCTACTGCAGCTTTTTCTCTGCCTTCACTCAGGAAAAAAAAATTTAAATAAAAGAATCACAATTAGCGAATTTTGTGTACATATTTTTTTAATGCACAAGATCTATACAATAAACTATGATCCAAAATATATATAAAGAACATTAAATTTTAAAGCTTTCGAGTCATATCCTGTCTTCTAAATTCTGATTTCTGTCATCCACCATACGATATTGTTTTACTCTTCTAATTTATCATGATGGGCGGCTATTGTATTCTCGTTCTTCTTTATCTAATTCAAAGGAAACTTGTATAATACAAAGTACAACATAGTCATATTTTTTTATATTCTTATGTCTGGACAAAATTAAATTCCTTCTTATTACACCGACTTTGACAAAATTAGATATGCCTAGCTCAAATATATTGGCCATACTTTTTTCCTTTTTTAAAAAAAAATTACAATAATGCTACGTATTTTATAACATTTTATTTATCAGATTTAAAATGACACTCATCATGCATTAAAATTTATAAACAACAAAACTTAACAACATGTTATAAATTTTTTAATTATTTTGACTTGATTGAATATATGCTGTCAAGAAAGTGTTGTTGATTGAATATATGTTTTTGACTTTCAACATATGGGGGTCAATTGACCCCATTTCAAAAAAAAAAAAAAAAAATTTTGCTGCCTTGTGTATAAAAAATTATACTTATAGCATATATTTTCTGTGGACACAGTAATTTGAACCCCACAATAAATATAAAATAATTTATTGATTGAATCCCAATTAATATATATAAATATATTCTTATAGGATAATTTTTTTTGTGCTGCTAGCAATTTTTTTTAAAAATGGAAAGATATTGAATAAGAACAAAATAGTCAAGTTAGCTAATTTTTTGCCTTCCCATTTCTCATTTTCTATTTTCGGCGAGAGCACAATTTTATACCAAAATCCATTCCATTTCTTTCTCTTTTTTTTCTGTCTTTGTGCGAATCTGTACAAAAAAAAATTTGATGTTTTGACCTTTGCTAAGAGTTTTCAATTCTCTAGTCTTAGATAAGAAGTACTTTAAATTCTCCCATATTAATATTATAAATTTATTGAACCCGTTAGAATATTTTTTAGCTCCGCCACCGGTTGACTTGATCATCCAAACACTCTGATTGTTTTTGACAAAATAAAAAAAAAATGTTGAATATGTGCCGCATGTCAGCATGTGTAATTTGCACGAATACTTGTGTATAAGTTCAATATTCAAAGAGTATATCGACATAGTACACTGGTACTTAAAATTAAGATATACATCACATGTGAGCTTTGGTAAGATAGGTAAGTTATATATCGTTAAAAATAAGCATGTGTAGTGAAATTGCGGTTGAAATTGATCAACTATTTTTGTGTGTTTGGAATTTCTGTATATTGGGAGGACCTGGCTGCAATCGTCCTTATCCTTGTCAGAGTAGGGCAGTAGGCAATACAAAATTAATTTTTATTATATTATACTGATATAAAATTAATTAGTCATTTTGTGATGATATATCTCGAATTTTTTTTATTTTTTGAGTGCATTAAACTGAAATGCATAATAATTTAGTAATAGTTGGTGGGATAGGGCTGTCAATGGATACGGTACGGTACAGTATAACGTATTTTCATACCAGCACCTGTTAAAATTTTCTTTACCCACACCTTATCCGTACCCATTAAAAAATGACTTTACCGGCACCCTATCCGTACCTGTTAAGAATTAACGGTAAGGGTATGATAATGGTACATAACAGGTAATAATAATATTATTAATTTAATAAAAAATATATAATGTGCTAAATAAATTGCATCAAATAAATATATAGATAAAGTACAATATTTAAAAAATATTTTACATATAACAAAAATCATGCAATATATTCTCATGTAAATTGACATTCAAAAATCTATATAACTAATTACAAATTATAATATAATAGAGTGCAAATTAATTTTTTCATCAACATAAATAAATTTCGATGTAGATCAAAACTAATACCATATCCTACGAAATATGATATTTATATGATTATATATAAATATATGTTTGTTAAAATTTATCCGTTAGATAATGGATACGAAATAGTCCTTATCCGTATCTGTATCCGTACTCGTTAAGTTAATGAAATTTTTTCTTTAACCATACATATACCCGTTAGTCTAACGAAAATAAAATCTTATCCATACCCGCCTTATCGAATGCCGTACGGGGAGGATAAATAAGTAAACGGATTTCATTGACAGTCCTACGTGGATTGTGCTTCAATGACATATAACTAGTGGCGAAGCTACGTTATTTTTGGTGGGTCCAGGGACCCACCTGAAAATAAAAAATTTGTTTGACACTGTATGTTTGTAAATAAAAAACATATATATAAGAAGTTAGGGACCCATCTCAAAAATTTGAAGGACCCAGCTGGAAATGTCGTGTTTGATTTGAATTGCGTAACGACTCCTAAAATATCACACAGGGACCCATGTCATATTCGTCATAATGAATCGTTTTCTTCCTCCTTCCGCAATAAATCTTATTAAGATAAAACTTATAGTAGAATAGAAGATTGTTGGATGAATGATTTCTTGACTCTTGAATTATTATTTTGTATATTTATATATATTATTCTAGATCTTCAATTGTTATCATAATGGATATTTGATTTCTCATGTTTATTTATGTGACATTATTTTAGCGTTGTTTATTTAAAAATTATAATTATATTATATTTATATTAGATGTAAGATTTTAAAATGTAATTTATGTGGTTTAACGGTTGGGTGATGATTTACCGTGTACCGGTGATAAAACGGTTGTACAACGATAAAACGGTGATAAAACAGATAAAATGGTTGTGTGATATAAACGAAAATCTAGATACAACGGATAAAACAGAGTTTTTAAAATGCTTGATTAGACATTATGTCATTATCGTACATATATTTTTTCAGCAAAAAAAATTATGGACCATGCTGACATGAAATCCTAGCTTCGCCACTGCATATAACGGTGTATGAATCCAAATTAATGCAGAAAAAAAAAATATAAGGATTTTTATTTTCCAAAATAAGTACGCACGATTTAATGTGGTTTGATTTTGTTAATTACGCTGGCTGTTGCTTATTATAGTTTTGTTGAAGGAATTCAATGTATATATTGTGACAGTGGAGGCATTTAAAGCCAACCACTTCTCCACTGATCGTTGGGTCTCAGTTCTGGTTTTCTGTTCCAAGTTATCAAGAACGAAGCATGACACAAGTCGCACAGCACACAAATCTCATAAGATTTTTCATTTAGTGTCTGATCGGTTGTTTGTCGGGTCATTCTATCAGTGACTTGGAACAATATCTGATGCAGAGAACAGGTGCTCTTATCCGTACACGTGGTTAGGGTTTGATAATTTGATGTGCGCTCATTCTTGTTCAAGCCAATCTCAACCGTACAAATTTAAACGAACGGTGATAAAAAACTCCAATTGTGGTCGTGCCTATCTGATAAATGCGTCACAGCTGTAGGTCCTGACCCTGCCGCACTGTTTTTGTCTGTAGTCCTTTATTAACTTGCAACTTTGCATATGGAACCACGATATTTGATAATTATGCGACGGTATGAACTGTGAAGACTTGGAAATTTGGAATAAATTATTTTATAAAAAATAAATTTATAAAATTGATGAATTAAGCCCCAACATCTAGTGCAAGAGTAGACATTTTTGACCGGAAAATTAATGTAAAATCATATATTATTAATTTTTGGTGTATTAATCAGATACCATTTGACAATTGTTATCCTAACAATAATGAAAATAATTTTTGCAAGTCAATTGAATATGGCTGAAAAATCAAATGAAAAAATAGACTTATACCATCCAACATATAATAATAGCGTAACATTGAACGATTCATTAAGGTCCATCAATTTTAGACCATTGAGAATTCAAAATTTGAATTTGGAACATTTCAACGTTGAAACATATAAGAATCCCATAATTTGAATTTGAAACAATTAAACATTTCTTGAAAATCATCAAAATTATCAAAGAAAAAGAAAAAAAAATTCACCAAGCGATGCTACCATTATATAAAATTATTTCATGAAATACTATAGATATTACGTTTATCATTGCATGAAAGAAATATGGACACTTCATCAAAAAAATATAATGAAAAGTACGACTTACATGCACACTAACCTTATATTATTCTAACAGATTTATTTTTAAGTATTTTGTTCAGTTGCGATATTATTTCGTATGTATAAGAAAACAAATACCCACGCGTTTGCATGCAATCAATCAATGTTGCTCGCTAGATTTCAGACGTTAGATAATTTGTCCTCGTATTGTTGTTTTAATCATTAGACCACTTTAATGCATCCGGTAACGTCTCTGAATGCTAAAGTCATTCATAAATGATATTGTCGTATTAGTCGTTATTATTCTATACGTAATATTTCTTGATAATATATTTTATTTTCAAAATTATAAGAGTTTATGTATGAGAAAGTGACCACGAAGAATAAATTATCAGATATTTATCTAATTTAGATATGATTCAAAATATTGTGAATTTCTTTTTTGGAAAGTTCCTATTTATTTAATGTAATTAGGTTGTGATGTTCTAACTCAAATTTCTTTTGATTTCATTACCGGGTAAGAAAGAAAAAAAATGTGATTTTCTATTATACTTTGGTACTTTTTAAAAATTTATTATAGCATATCTTATTTTAATATTTACAATTTTACAAAAATAGCATAATATGTTTTCCATTCAAACATATTAACATATGCATAACCCTTCTTCTTCTTCTTCTTCTTTTTTTTTAGAAAGTACACGAAGGATATTTATCTACATTTACAAATTCGTAGGGTCATGATTGAAAAATATCACTTTCCTTCAATTATAAAATAACAATTTCCCTTGAAAGGCTCTGACCCAGAACATAATCATTTCATCTATCATCACCGATTCCCCTCTGCTACATCATGCCCTCCGTCTTCCCATGCGGCCATGCCACAGATAAGATACCCCCATGAATAAATCCCGTTCTATCCATCAAATCTAGGAGATGAGATGAGGAGGAAGAACATGGGAAGCCTTTTTCTTTGAGGGGAATGTTGTCTGGCCCGTGGTCTCTCTCTCTCTCTCTCTCTCTCTTTCTCTTTCTGAGGAGTTACTGAGATCTCGGACCAGGCTTCATTCCCCCTAAGGAAGGCTTCCAAGTTCCAACATATTTAATCGCACTAGGGTTCGGTAAGTGAACTGCGTTTATAATTTTGTTCTTTGATGCTTTTTAAGTTTTTACATAGTACTGTTTTGTATATCGAAAAGGGAATTGCAGATTGGAGTCATGATGGAGGTTTTTGACTTGGTTAGTTGGTTGACTCTGTTCTTCCTTTATCGGATTATCCCTCGACAGGAAGTCAAAAAGTTGTTCATCTGTTCTCAGAAAAATAAAAAGTTCTCAATCATTCACATGTGAATATGTGATTGGGGTTTCTTTTCCCACTGTAGTACACACTGTTTGTTTTGTACTTTCCTTCAAAGGGGAATGTCAAGATAAATTAACCTAGGATTGATTTTCAATGATATTTAATATAAGCAAAATAATTCTCTTTTATCTTTGTAATAACTCTCAAAAAAAATTTTAATTTTAGGAGAATTTTGAGCCTAAATAATATTGGTGTAGTATAACTGGAATATATTTTCTTTTCTGAGAAAACTGAAATCTAAATATGTCATATAACAACATGAATCTTCCCATATCTTTATAAGATCTCTAAAAATCATCACTTAATTTTTTAATCAATTTAATATGTTTCTATATATAGGTGCTGATATAACTGAAATCTAATTGCTTTTTTCTGGTGAAACTGAATGCATGAACAACTGGTAATCTATTTTTAGTTTTTTTTTACTAAGTACAACAAATTTGCTACATATTAGTACTTTGGTGATTTAGGCATTTAGCAGGGGGTAAGATTATTAGATATGAGATTGGCATATGTTGGTGTTCTATATATATAGTGCCTAGTTTTTTAATTTGGTGAGGTTTTGCTAAGGTTTGGCTTTTGGAGAACTTGGAGATTGTCAGATTGATCAGATAGATCTGTTAGTGCTACTTGATTTACCTCCATGTCCGGTCAGAAGATTATTTCCCTTTGTAAAATATAGCAAGATTGATCTTGAAAATTTTGCTGAGCATGTTGCCACCATAGTCTTGCTCAAATTGTATTTATTGAGATATACTCGATAACCTTGTTTCAAATGTCATTTGGATTGGTGCAGTAGGTGTACATTCGCTGATGTTAGCGAAAATGTGATTGCTATTCAAAATCCACTTTCAATGACTCGTACCACAAACTGATAAAACAATTAATCCTGGTGTTTAAATGGTCATTTACTGTTTACTACCTGCTAAAAGTATTAATATAAGAACAGTGAATGATACTAGACATTAAATCACAACATATCTAGAAATGAAATCACAGCATTCTAATAAAAAAAAAGAAGATCTAAAATATACCCTGAGAACCGGAGCACTGAATAAAGTAAAAGAGCAATATTATTAATTTCGTGTTAGTTAATTATAGCTAGAATATTTACAAAGATACTTATAATTGGAAAATTTTTAACAAAGACAAATTTACCCTTAACAATTTTAAATAGAACAAAGCAGGTCTATTTTTTTTTAATAAGAGCAAAGCTATAGCGGCAATGACATTGCCGCTATAGCGCAGCTAGATTTTTTTTTTCATTTTACTTTGCCTACAGCGACAATGCTAATGCCGCTATATGACTTTTCCTTCTTCTTTTTTGCCGTTTTACTTTGCTTTTTAATGTCGGCCAGATTTTTTTTATTTTTCATTTTACTTTGTTTTTTTACTTTACTTTGCTTATTATATGAATAAATTTTAATATAATTTTACATAATTTTTACATATATGTATAATTAATATTTTTTAAATTGTTCAATTTTACTTGTATGTAGGGTTCTCCAAAATGACACGACACGACACGACATGCGTGTTGGCACGACACGATACGACACGAGTACGGAATTGGCACGACACGATCGTGTTATCGTGTCATGTCATAATCGTATCGTGTTGGCAATCTTGAAAAATTAACAAGATTTGACACAACACGACTAACACGCAACACGACACGAACATGACACGACAACACGAATTTAATTTTTAACATTACCAAAAAAACATCATAAACATACTTCTTTTTTTTAATTATTTTCCTAAAAAATTATTTAAATTGATTTTATATTAAAATTCAAATTATAACCGTACTTTATTTTTTAACGTATATTTACTTTTTTGAAATATTTTATTTTTTTAATCTGTTCAAACAATAAAAAAAATGAGCTAGCAAAAAAAAAAATCATCAATTAATCTTTTAACAAAAATATTCTGGCAATTTTGTACTGATATATATATACTGAATTTGTAGAATAGTCAAATAAACTACAACAATATATTTTTTTCTTCATTTTAATATTTTAACAGTTTTTAATAAATTATTATAAAAAATAAAGAAAAGTTTCTGACACGACACGACATGATTGTGTCAGTCGTGTCGTGTCAGAATGCGTGTCGTGTTGCCTCTGCTCACCACTCAGCACGACAATACACGATCGTGTCAATCGTGTCGTGTCGTGTTGACACGTCGTGTCAGAAACTTTTCTTTATTTTTTATAATAATTTATTAAAAACTGTTAAAATATTAAAATGAAGAAAAAAATTGTTGCAGTTTATTTCATTATTCTAGAAATTCAGTATATATATCAGTACAAAATTGCCAGAATATTTTTGTTAAAAGATTAATTGATGATTTTATTTTTTTTGCTAGCTCATTTCTTTATTGTTTGAACAGATTAAAAAAAATATTTTGAAAAAGTAAATATACGTTAAAAAATAAAGTATGGTTATAATTTGAATTTTAATATAAAATCAATTTAAATAATTTTTTAGGAAAATAATTTAAAAAAAGAAGTATGTTTATGATGTTATTTTTGGTAATGTTAAAAATTAAATTCATGTTGTCGTGTCATGTTCGTGTCGTGTTAATTCGTGTCTGTGTTGTGTTGCGTGTTAGTCGTGTCGTGTCAAATCGTGTTAATTTTTCAAGATTGCCAACACGACACAATTATGACATGACACGATAATACGATCGTGTCGTGCCAATTCCGTACTCGTGTCGTGTCGTGTCGTGTCATTTTGGAGAACTCTACATACAAGTAAAATTGAACAATTTTAAAAATATTAATTATACATATATGTAAAAATTATGTAAAATTATATTAAAATTTATTCATATAATAAGCAAAGTAAAGTAAAAAACAAAAGTAAAACGAAAAATAAAAAAAATCTGGCCGACATTAAAAAGCAAAGTAAAACGGCAAAAAAAAAATGAAAAGTCCTATAGCGGCATTAGCATTGCAGCTATAGACAAAGTAAAATGAAAAAAAAAAAAATCCAGCTGCGCTATAGCGGCAATGTCAGTGCCGCTATAGCTGTGCTCTTATTAAAAAAAATAGACCTGCTTTGTTCTATTTAAAATTGTTAAGGTAAATTTGTCTTTGTTAAAAATTTTCCCTTATAATTTCCTCGGATCTTAAGATCTAAAATTGTTTAACTTCCTTATTTCTTTCTCCTATAAGGCTATAACCTGGCATGTGTTTCTTTCTCTCATTCATTTACTTATTTCTTTATGAGGAAATATAGGTGGCCAGAGATTTTCATGCAGCTTCTGTGAAACTATTAATGGTCAAGCACGGAGAGAAGGTTAGGTACCACTAGCAGTCCGGTTAGTCTGGTTGCATGTGCAGTAGTAATACTGTAGCGGTGTAGGTGTTGAGTGTAGACACGTCTACCCTATTGGATACTGGCACAGTGGCACCCAGTGTAGATTACTGTGTCCTGAAAAAGAGGAAGTCACCTCTTTCAAGTTCTGACATTTTTCACAAGAGGGAAGGTCTCCACCAATTATATGACTAATTATGCACGGGAGGTGAATTTTTTCAGGTGCATTATATATATGTTGCACAATGTACGTATTCTATTTATTTATTATTATAAACGTATTAATTATACACATATACTGATATACACACAATGTATCATTGTGTTTGGATGTTGCCATAAATAAAAATAAGAATAAGGATTTAGAAATGTGTGTCTATTCATATTCCTTATTCATATTTCATGATTTTGTTAGAATATGAATAAGTACCCGGATAAGCCCAAATTTCTTATTCTTGTGTTGTTTGGATTTCACAAGAATAAAAAATTTGAACCTTATTCTTATCCGATTTCTTATTCTTAATACACACAAAATTCTCGCATAATAACAAAAATAAAGAATTATTTACTTTTATGTTACGGGTGTTTTTGGACAAGGCGTTGATTAAGGAATAAGAATAAGGATTTAGAAATGTGTGCCTATCCATATTTCTTATTCATATTCCATGGTTTTGTTAGAATATGAATAAGAACCCGAATAAGTCCAAATTTCTTATTATTGTGTTGTTTGAGTTTCACAAAAATAAGAAATTTGTAGCTTATTCTTATCTGATTCCTTATTCTTATGCATCCAATAGAAAATTAAAGGAGGGTGTTTGCAATTAATTGTACATTACAAGACTATATTTAAATTGAATAACAAAAATACATACTCAAAACCATTAAACTGAATAATAATGCTTTACATTATTCAGCCTTTGTGTTTTATGATTTTTAGTATAAATATTCAGTATTTAATATATAAGGTTCATTATACAATTTGAATGCTTTAGTACTCGGTCTGTGTCCCTTTATTGTTTTATTTAAATGTTTTACAGCTTTAGTATTCAATTTATGTGTGTTCTTTTATTGTTCACTTTAATGTCTTCGTTAAAAGTTTGTCGAAGAATGATCAGATTTTAGGTTAAATGCTATGTTGGTTAGTTTAAATACTTTATTGTTCACTAGGTGTGATTTATTTATTTATTTATTTTGAAATACCTTCTCATGAGACAGGATTAGGATGTTAGTTATGACTAGTCAAAGAAAGTAATTGATAAATAAAAAATGTTGCATGCCTCATCAAACGTTGACTGGTTGAATAAATTATGATATGTATAATGAATTAATGATATGCCAATGTTTATCATGGAATCATTCCACATATTTCCTATTCCTAAGCTGTATTGCAAGGTTGGAGGAAAGACATGAATTAGGAAAGCGAAGGGGGAAAAAAACAGAGATAGTAATATGCATGGAACTAAGTAAAATAGAAATGAAGAAAAGTTGAAATGAAAGATGAGTTTTCTCGCTCTTCCTCGATCTTGACTCCAGCTACGAATGCCCGTCCGGCCGTCCCGACATCTCAACACAACTTTGTAGTTTGTATTCGTTCTTCTCAAAAACCGTGTCGAAAAATTTAATATTCATCAGAGCAATGCTTAAGATAGTGAGATTCAGTGTCATTAGTCATTACTCATCAGAACCTCAAACTTGCATGTTCTACATTTACAATCTCATCAAAAGTTCTAAATTAATTAATTACCAATTAGCAGAAATATAGCATGATTATAAAAACAATCGGTTAGCTTTACCGTCCTAAACTTCAAAAATGAAGAAAAACCATGATAAGACCCTTTTCCTTCTATCTATTACATAGAACATCGCGAACAAATTTAAATATTTTTTTTTGCCAATTATGTGTTTTTGCTGACCACAAATTTGTGTAAATTAAAAATCAGCTTTATAAGGGAAATGCGCGCGCAATTTTGCAATTCTTTATAGTTAGAGATATATCATTAAAAATTATCGCCCTAGCACCTTTTCTTGTGTAACCAATTTCAAACCCACTTTGGCAGAGAAAGTTCTCAATCTATTGAAAGCTGTCTGATTAGGAAGTAATTAAAAAATTGACGAGGCAATGATAGTTGGCCTTGGTTTTGTAATAGGCTGTGTGGTTGTTGTTCGCTAGTCATCTCGGTATTCGGTATCTATGCAAGAAGTTAAGAAGAGATATGTATAAATTAATCAAAGCATGATACTTCGGTTTGTTTTTGTCGAGAAAGATACGAAGAAAAGTCATATTGAGCTTTGCGATGATGCACGAGTACGCTTCTTTATTAAGCTGCAACATGTCAGGCTGTACAATTAAAAATTAACTTGCTAAATACAATAGCGTGATGTACTATGATCGTGAAGCTATGAATCTTGATACTCCAGTATGACAACAACCGTCTAAAAGAGAGCAAAAGAGCTCAATAATAGAAGTAAAATTAAAAAAAAAAATGAAAAAGTTAAAATGAGTTTTATGTCACACTACGCCATTTTTTGTTATTAGTACCGGTTAAATATAGATTATTAGTACCGGTTGTCAAGCGGTACTAATAATAGGGGGTGCTAAAGATAATTAAAAATCGGTACTAAAAAGCCGGTGTTAAAAACGCACTGGAAATCGCGGCAAAAAAGGCGGAGACCTTTAGTACCGGTTTTTAACTAAAAACCGGTACTAAAGATCTCCGCCTTTTTTTTAATATTTACTATCTTTAGTACCGGTTTTTTGTTAAAAATCGATACTAAAGATCATTATAAAAAAAAAAAATTCCTGGGGCTAGCGCCCTTTTTTGCTAGCCATCAATTAATACCGATATACCAGTCAATATATATACGCATCACATACAATAATACATATCGAATTTAATCAACACAAATCAATAGAAATCCTAATTAAGGTTTAGGATTTATTTCGGTTAAATACAAATCCTAGACAAGTAACACAAATTAATACAAATGAGAGGGAGATCGATGTGCCTTACACAAATGAGCAGTAATAGCAGTGAGGAGTAGAGGCGGCAGTGAGAGCAGATTGAGGTGAGAGGAGTAGAGGCACCAATAGAGAGAGAGAAGTGAGAGGTGGCGCAGTAGAGATGAAGAGGCAATGGAGATGGAGAGGCAGTCGAGAGAAGAGGGAAATGCGCGCGCAGTGTAGAGGGAGAGGCAATGGAGACGGCGAGGCAGTCAAGAGAAGAAGGAGAGGCAGTGGAGAGAGAGAGGCGCTTAGGTTTTGGAAGAGAAAATGGAGAGGCGGTGTAGAGGAGGAGTATTTAGAAAATTTCGTGCGAAGATATAAGCTGAGTCAAGGGTTTTGGCGGCAGAAACAAAAAAAAAAATTTGAATTAATCTTTAGTATCGGTTTTTTAGAAAAACCGATACTAAAGATACTATTTTTAGTACCGGTTTTTAATAAAAAACCGGTGCTAAAGGGTTTTAAAAAAAATCAAAATTCTGTTTATACTAAAAATAAACTGTTTTATTTATTTTTTTCGCCAACATTTTAACACCGGTTTTTTAGAAAAACCGGTACTAAAGATAATCTCTGACAATTACGAAATTGCCACTGACTATTTTTTATACCGGTTTTATTAAAAACAGGTATTAATGGGGCGGTACTAAAGCTCTTTTTTGGTGTAGTGTCAATTAGAACGAGTATCAGCAGCAATTTCAAAGAGATTATTTTCCAAGTAAATGAGTTTTTTACTCCAACAGGGTACCGACAAACTGTTGATCATTATGCGACCTAATCAGGATCCAACGTATAAATTGGCATCCATACTACTTATAAAAGCAAGTATCCAAGGACTAAAATAATTAGGCGAAAGGTGTAATAATTGTTTACTCTATGCAATCTTAGCCATTGATTGTTTAAACTAATGGATGAATGTTACAAGTTCTTCACTTTTAATAGAAAGAAAGTTTTGGCTGAATTGGTTGTGCAGTAATGCACTTATCAAAATAAAAAGAAATTTATTGTTGAGTTGATTGTGCGCTGTGTTTGGAAAGAGAACACGACAAATATAAAAAATTAACTTCATTAAAATAATAAATATTTTTCATTTTGAAAATAGAGCACATATATAAAATTTTCTCATCTATAATTTATCCACCCATTTGGGTAGGTACGTTTGCTAGTAAATACTAATTTATTTATAAATGACCATAATTCAAGAAGAATAAGTTATTTACCTAATCAGGAATATAACGTGTACCATATCTAATCCATTATTTAATCACAGAGAATAAAGATAACAAAATAACTATCGATCACTATCTGCTTTTGTGAGTCTCGCACTCAAAATCAATGTAAAAAAAAAAAAATCAATTTAAAAAAAAATTTCTTTGGGCACTAAATTAACAAATAAATTATGCTTTCAAAAAAAATCGTTTAGCGTTTATATCTATAAAATTTTAAGGTTTCGAAATCGTAACATTTCTTTTACAATTTTTTTTCTCAAGTAGTTGACAATCTGCTTTTGTGAATCACACCCAATTGAAGAAAATCAATCAAATCCAAAAAATTGTAAAATTTCACTGGACAATTGAATAAGACATAATTTATTCTTTCAAAAAATCAGTTAGTATTTTATACACATATGTGTATAATTTAAAACTTCCAAATCATAACATAGCTTTTACGATTTTTTAACAAGTAGTTACAATGCAAAAATCATGCAGAAATCTGACAAATTCTAGATATATACTTAAAAAAAAAAAAAAAACAGCAGACGCTCGTATGCTCATGAGATTAATTCCCAATAAACTCAGAATACGTATAACGTATTAAACAAGGCCCAACAAGATCTCTAATTATTACAGGTTTACACCCCAGAGTAAAAAAAAAATTCATCATTCCCTTGAGCCCAAATAAATCCATTTTGAATGGCCCGTTACCCTGAAGACCCAACAAATCCCGAAAAAATTAAAACTACTGTTACTGTTCATCTTAATTCCGAAAATCAATTAAAAAAAATTTAAATTTTAAAAATAATGTTGTAAGATCGGATTCTAGGAATCCGATCCTACAAATCGCTTAGATAGGATTCTCAGAAACCGATCAAAGCTTAGATCGGATTTCCGAAATCCGATCCAAGCGCTATGTTTTAATTGTGTTTTCCCACTCATTTTAACCCTTTGTTGTTACTCCAAATTCTAAGATGTTCTATTTGATACTGTGAAACATTTACCAATCGATTGGACAATTCACCTGTGCTCGTCTAACGGTTGAGTTAATTAGCTAATAGCTTAGTTTCCTTTTTTTTTGAGACCAAATAGTTTTCCTTCTGTTTTACTCGTGCCTCCTTGTCTTGTGTACCAACTAGAGGTCTGTTGTTTACTTTGAATGTCATTTGTTTTACTTTCTTGATTATTTTTACTATTCCACCTCTCCGAATATCCTATAATTGATACATTAGGTAAATATATATCAAGCGATATATGGCTATGTTTGGCAACTAAAGCGAACACGCTGTTCGCGAACAACGTCTATTCGTACTAACCAAACGAGACGCGAACTACGCGAATGTTAGGAAGTGCACAAATTTAATTTTTAGACTAATTACTCTTAATTAATCCTAATTAAACTAAGTGCAAAGGAGATCTAGTGCAAAAGCCATCCAAACACACAAGAGAAAGAGGGAAAAAGGGCTACCTCTTGCGAACTTGTAATCGCAAGGCTCGAATCCGTCGAGTCGAGGTTGTGCGCACCACCACGCGTGTCTCGGCCTCAAGTCCACCAAGGTATTAACCAAAACCTCGATCTATGCTAGTAGATGAGAGGTTAAGCCTAATCCCTTCCTTCCCTTTGCCTTAATTAACTATTTAATTGGATGGAGGCAAGAGGTGCTCAACACATGAGCTTAAGAGAGCAATGGTGGAGAGGAAAAATTCTGAAATTTTTCCTTTAATTTTCGTCCAAAATATTAGGGAGAGAGAAAAAGGCAAGGTGGCTAGGGTTTTGGCTCCCAAAGTGGTCCTTTTATAGACCAACCACTCTCCCAAAAAGTTGTAACTAATTTACAACTATGCCATCACTAGGGCAGCCATAAAATGGGCCTAAATGGGCTCCATTAATTATTTAATTGGTCCTCTAATTCAATTAATTAGTGGCCCAATTAATTGCTCTCAAGTTGGACCTTTAATTTACAATTTAAATATAGGCCCGTTAGCTCAAATTAATTACTTTAATTAATTCATGTTGAACAAATTAATTATCAACACTTTGATAATTATTTAAGGATTAGAATATGCATTAATTTATTTCTATATATAATCCGTTTGACTTAATTAATTAATTATGACGGTTCGCAACAGTACATAATTAATCAGTCAACATATCATATTGTTGCATTCCTTAATACAACCAAATAAATAATGCACGCATGGTCAAAACCTATTTGTGTGACCCTTTGAGGATTTATGCTCTGTTGGACATGGAAAATAAATCGCTATTTATTTCCAATAATCATAAGCGGTATCTAGCAACACGTTATGATTCCCAATTCGCATAAATAGTGTACTGCTACAATATTTTTAATCCTGCATAAGAAATAATAGTATTTCCTTGTCTGATTCTTATGTCACATGATATCATCGTATAATCCAAGATAGGAATGTGTCATTCTTGCAGATTATACGTTTCTTGATCTAGAGATGACTGTATCAGTTGCTAGCAAACAATCCATCTCCATCAAGGGGCCCAAACAGATATCATCGCTCACTAAGTTAATTAATGAGGGACATACGGTTTTCTTGATGAACAACTTTTCCCCGCACAATTCAAGAGAACATAAATAAAGTCCGTATAGCAGCCCTTATCAGGAATCAACGGTAGACGATATTTATTGAACCTATCCTCATGTGGAAAAGCTGAACCATCTCAAACTTAGAATCAAACTCAAATGAAATAAATAATGACACATAACACAATCCATATATTTATTTCACTGGGTCGCGTCCTGTACTATGTTCTATAACATATACATATGCAATTAAGTTGGCAACTCCTTACCTATGATCTGTAGAACTTAATCATCACTTAACTTGCATACTAATCTTATCCGATAATTAATATTCCTTGTTAATTATCAAGATTACGGACCTTTTAGATTTATTATTGTCATTTAATTATAAATGAACTACAGAGATCCACAATTCAGATCCTCAACCTGAATGATCTGTCAATTAATAAATCAAGGAATAAATGATAAAATATCATCAATCACATAAACCATAGAAGTGGCCATTTAATAATTGGCTCCTAGGACATAACTCTAACAATCTCCCACTTGGCCTAGAGTCAATCAACAGCGACTTCTAGCCAGTGCATAGTACTCAATGTAATATCCAAAATATACATGTCTCATACTAAAACCTCAAAAGATAAAAGATACAACTCAAAGCCACTCAGGCATACGCCTAATCCCCATGGATGCAACGTGCAACTCATGTGCGGCTCGAGATAGAGGCTTTGTCAGAGGGTCCGCTGTGTTCGCGGCACCGTCCACCTTCTTGACCTTGATCCACCCGTCATTCACAAACTGACGGATGAGATGGAATCGTCGTAGAATGTGCTTGGTCTTTTGGTGAGACCTAGGCTCCTTGGACTGAGCTATGGCTCCCGTGTTGTCGCAGTAGAGATCCACTGGACCTGAGATGCTTGGAACCACCTCCAGCTCGGTCAAGAATTCCTTGATCCAAACGCCTTCTTTCGCTGCTTCACCCGCCGCTAAGTATTCTGCTTCGGTGACGGAATCGGCCGTGTTATCCTGTTTGGAACTCTTCCAACTCACGGCCCCACCATTGAGCAGATATACGAAGCCGGACTGTGACTTCGCATCATCTCGATCGGTTTGGAAACTAGCATCGGTGTAACCACTTACAACGAGCTCTTGGTCTCCACCATACACGAGGATGCTATCCTTTGTTCTCTTGAGATACTTGAGGATATTCTTGACTGCGGTCCAGTGTGGCATACCAGGGTTAGCTTGGTATCGACTAGTCACACTAATCGGATGCGCCACATCGGGGCGAGTGCATAGCATGGCATACATAATCGAACCGACCACAGATGGATACTTGAACTGATTCATGTACTTTCTATCTGTATCAGTCGTCGGACATTGAGTCTTGCTCAAGAATATGCCATGTGACATAGGCAAGTAACCCTTCTTGGAACTAGCCATGTTGTGTTTTTCCAACACTTTGTCAATATATGCATCTTGGCTCAAGCCTAACAACCTTCTTGATCTATCTCGATAGATCTTGATTCCTAGGATGTAGGCGGCTTCGCCCAAGTCTTTCATTGAGAACACCTTCTTCAATGAATCCTTGACTGCATTCAATTCGGGGATATCATTCCCGATCAAGAGTATATCATCAACATATAGAACAAGAAACACAACCACGCTCCCACTAATCCTCTTGTAAACACAAGGTTCCTTCTCGCTTTGAATGAAGTTCAACTTCTTGACCTCTTCATCAAAGCGCTTGTTCCAACTCCTTGATGCTTGCTTCAATCCATAAATGGACCTTTGAAGCTTGCACACCTTGTTAGCATTCTTTGGATCCACAAAACACTCGGGTTGTGTCATATACACATCCTCTTCCAAGTTGCCATTTAGGAAGGCAGTTTTGACATCCATTTGCCATATCTCATAGTCGTAGAATGCGGCAATTGCTAACAAGATCCGAATTGACTTGAACATGACGACTGGCGAGAAGGTTTCTTCATAGTCAATACCATGAACTTGCTTGTAACCTTTCGCAACTAGTCGTGCTTTGTAAATGGTCAAGTTGCCATCCATGTCGACCTTTCTCTTAAAGATCCATTTGTTCTCAACGGGTTTTACTCCGTCGGGAAGTTCAACTAAGGTCCATACCTTGTTCTCATACATGGATTGCATTTCGGATTCCATGGCTTTAAGCCATTCCTTTGAGTCGGATTTTTCCTTCATGTCCTTTATGGTCAAGGGTTCGTCATTCGCAATGACGAGAACGTCGTGCAAACCTAAGTATCTTATAGGTGGACGACTTGGCCTTGCCGATCTTCGTAGGGTAGACGCTTGAGGTTCTTGAACTTGTTCCACAACGATTTGCGGACTTAGTTCTTGAACTTCAAGTGTGGGTGCAACTTCAACATCATCGACTCGCGATATGTTTGAGTCTTCAATTGAGGGAGCTTGCTCTTGAACCTCTTCTTCTACAACTACTTGTGGAATGGGTTCGACTACCACCTCATTTGGCACCACATTGGGAACAACTAGATTGCCTACTTGAGGCATCTCTTGTTGCTGCGGTTCTTGAATTTCTTCAATCACCACGTTGCTCCCACTACTTCTTCTTGAGAGAAACTCCTTCTCCAAGAACTCCGCATGTCGTGCAACAACTATCTTGTTCTCGACACGGTTGTAGAAGTAGTAACCCTTTGTTTCCTTAGGGTATCCTACGAAATAACATTTGTCCGATTTGGGTCCAAGCTTATCGCTCATTAGCCTTTTCACATAAGCTTCACAACCCCAAATCTTGAGAAAAAGCATGCTTGGTTTCCTACCAAACCAAAGCTCATAAGGCGTCTTCTCAACGGACTTTGACGGAACACGGTTTAAAGTAAAAGCTGCGGTTTCTAATGCAAAACCCCAAAACGATTTAGGCAAGTCGGTTTGGCTCATCATCGATCGAACCATGTCTAGCAAAGTTCGATTCCTCCTCTCGGATACACCATTCCATTGTGGTGTTCCCGGTGGAGTGAGTTGTGGAACGATTCCACACTCCTTTAGATAATCACCAAATTCGTGGCTCAAGTACTCTCCACCTCGATCGGAACGCAAGACCTTGATCTTTCGATTGAGTTGGTTCTCAACTTCATTCTTGAACTCCTTGAACTTTTCAAAGGATTCAGACTTGTGCCGCATCAAGTAGATATACCCGTATCTACTATGATCATCGGTGAAAGTGATGAAGTATGAATAACCTCCTCGTGCACAAATGCTCATAGGTCCACACACATCGGTATGTATGAGATCTAACAAGTCGTTTGTCCTAATCCCTTTGTTAGGAAAAGGCGCTTTGGTCATCTTTCCCATCAAACATGATTCGCATGTGTCAATTGGCTCGAAAGCGAATTGATCTAAGAGACCAACGGTTTGCAATCTCTTAATGCGTTTCTCGTTGATATGACCTAAGCGGCAATGCCACATTAGAGTCGTACTTTCATGTGAAATCTTACGTTTCCTACTGTCACGTTCAACACTCAAAACATGTTCGCTAGAATCAAGCACATAAAGACCATTCAATAAATGCGCAACACCATAACAAACATCATCACGCAACAAAGTACAACTTTTGTTCTTTATTACAACACCAAATCCATCCAAGTCTAAACAAGAAATAGAGATAATGTTCCGAGTGATACAAGGAACTACATAGACATCTTTGAGTTCCAAAATGAAACCAGAAGGCAAAGTTACATCCACATTCCCAACGGCCATAGCGGAGACACACGTGCCGTTACCGACGCGGAGTTGTACTTCGCCTTTCTCGAGCCGCCTCCTACTCTTTAGTGCCTGCACATTTCGACAAATGTGAGCACAAGAACCGGTGTCAAAAATCCAGTCTGTGTTAGAGGTAGCGAGAAGGGTTTCAATGACAAATATACCTGAGGTAGAAGGCTGGACGGTTCCCGCCTTCTTGTCAGCGAGGTACTTGGGGCAGTTCCTCTTCCAATGGCCCGTCTTGCTACAGTAATAGCATACGGTCTCGGAAGTGGCCGGGTTCTTCTTTCTCTTGGAACCCTCGGGAGCTCCCTTGGCCGGACCTTGGGGCGTCACCGGGCCTTTGCCCTTTCTAGTTCGGCGGGTCTTTCTTTTCTTGCTCTTCTTGCTCTTGTCACTCACCGCAAGAACATCTTTGGGGCCCTTCTCTTTCTTGAGACTCTCCTCCGTCTCGACAAGCATGTTTTGGAGATCATCCATGCTCTTGTCCATGCCATTCATCCGGTAGTTCACAACAAAACCGGTGAAGCTGTGAGGGAGAGAGTTGAGAATAAAGTCTTGAATCGCCCCTGACGGGAAGGGCGTATCAAGCCTTTCAAGCTGCCGAAACAACCCCGCCATCTTCATGACGTGTGGCCCGACTTCATGACCCTCCGCCAATCGAGTATTGGCGACGGCCTTGATGAGACGAGCCCTTTCGGTGCGGGCCTTGGTTTGGAACATGTTCGAGAGACGAGAGACCATTTCAAACACTCCTAGACCACTATCCATGAACTCCTTTTGGAGTTCTGACTCCATGACAGCGACAATCAAGACGGACATCTCCATGTCGTCCGTGACGTGCTTGTCATGTTTGTCCTGATCCGCTTTAGGGGCATCCGACTTGGGAGCCGCGGGGACGGGAGTGGTCAAGAGATATTCCTTCTTTTCAAACCTAAGGACAAGCCTAAGGTTCCGGTGCCAATCCAGAAAGTTGGCACCGTTGAAGGCGAGCTTCTCTTTCTCTAAAAGAGAACGTAGCGAAAAAGACGAGGAAGACATCTACAACAATTTTCAAATTAAAGGTCAATTAGTTTATGTTTTGTTTTAATTTCCAATAAAGTAAAACTTTCACTACTTTAATATAAGTCCCTAAAAGTAATGAATTTCCAAGACCCCCACTTTCGTTGAGATGATGCCGGCGTCGGCACAACATCAAAGCAACTAATAATGAGGTAGGTTCTCCTTAACCAATCATACAACTTTATGACTCTTGGTTCGCGTCGCGAACTTCACTCCAATGTCCAATCCGATTAGGGTCCATTGTTAAGTAACTCCTCTCTATTTGCTCCTTGCAAATCCGATTTACACCCCGACTACCTATGGTGGACCACGATGTCCGCGTCGGCGGAATGCATCAATGGCCGAACATAAGGCGTGAAGGGGATAGAGAGAAGGAGAGTGATTTGGCTCAATCGTTTGGGACAAACAATTATGTGACTCTTGTTTGGTGGTCGTGTAAGCATACACCCATACCTATCCTATGACATTCATAGCATTCACAAACATTCACATAATAAGCATCTCAAGCATTGTTGTGGGTTTGTATGGCTCCCGCTTGCATTAGTTTTCGCCGCATCTCCATGTAGCAAAACTAATCTAACCTTTGTCCCTCCCACTAAATTCTATATGGATCTAAATCCTATATAAAATAAAGGAACAAAATTACATGTGTAAATTTCTATTCCCATCCTAACCTTAGGGACATGCAAGCCACACAAGTTACACAAAAATTAATCAAAATTAATTAATGGCACCAAAGGCCTAATTACACACAATCACACATGCATTCAATTTACAAACCACAAGGCATTGAATCATGAGCCATACTAAACCCACATCCTCCTACAAAACAAAGTTAGCACAAGTCTATCCACTAGTGTACTTTGTTTATAATTAATGACTTTCAAGTGTCTTTGCGTATTATTTGCCATTCGCAATTTCCGTGTATAAATGCTCAAATTTCAAACAACCAAACTTGTTTAAATTCCTTTTGAAAACTTTTCAATCATCAAAAAACTGAAAGGAGATCGCACAAGGAGTATCCTAATTACTTTTTCAACTAGTTTGAATAATTAGATAAATAATACTTTGATAAAAAAGTATCTAATGGGACACGACAAAATCCACAGTTTTCGGTCTCCAAAAATTATGAAATAATTTATATAAGCTCCTTGTCTAGATTGTAAATACCAGTCAAAATTTCAGGAAGAGATCATATACCATCTGAGAGAATCAAAAAAGACAAATCTGAAACAAGTGCGCGAACGCACCGTTTTGAGATATTCTGTTTTTCTTCTCAACCATCCGGTCTGAAAGATCACCTTCCATCCAGTTTTATACATACAATATACATAGAAAAACTTGTTTAATCTATTGTCTAACTATTCATGAAAAGAAAACCACTAAGTTCTGTTTAAGAAATTCAAGTTACAAGCTTAACAATCGACTAGACCTGTACAGGAACAGACTATCGACCGAAAAGGTTTGACCTGGTTGAGGTACCAAACTTCCATGAAAAATTATGAAATTAATTTTCCTGGAATCCTAACTTAAAAATAAACAACTCTATTCAAACAATTTTCCAGAAAGAGTTCTCAGTTGGTACAGTTTATTAGAACAATCAGTTTGCTCAATAAACCAGATCTGACGAGATCTTTCTTTTCATACTTGAAAAACCACGAATTAATCTGAACCATGCAACATTCTATACATGTCCAGAAAGTGTTTCAAGTCCTCTTTAAATCTAGCCAAAGAACACTGGTACTTATATTCAAAATATAAATCTTTTAAGCCATTCAAACAGAACAGTGCAAGCAGAAACTGGTTCTGCGCACCGTTGCCATTTTATTCACAGTAAATCCATACAATTTCAGAAAAATGTGAATCCAACGCCAAAAGAACCACAATCCACAGATCTACAACTTTCTAGTTGACAGAAAAAATTTCCAGAGAACATTTCATAGCGAAAAACGCATAACAACACAGAAATTGCTGTTTCCAGACAGCAAGCAATAGCATCAACTCTACTAATCCATTAATTAACCAATTTCTCTTAATTAAGTGTCAAAATAACTTAAGCACGACCATGTGCTCTGATACCACTGTTAGGAAGTGCACAAATTTAATTTTTAGACTAATTACTCTTAATTAATCCTAATTAAACTAAGTGCAAAGGAGATCTAGTGCAAAAGCCATCCAAACACACAAGAGAAAGAGGGAAAAAGGGCTACCTCTTGCGAACTTGTAATCGCAAGGCTCGAATCCGTCGAGTCGAGGTTGTGCGCACCACCACGCGTGTCTCGGCCTCAAGTCCACCAAGGTATTAACCAAAACCTCGATCTATGCTAGTAGATGAGAGGTTAAGCCTAATCCCTTCCTTCCCTTTGCCTTAATTAACTATTTAATTGGATGGAGGCAAGAGGTGCTCAACACATGAGCTTAAGAGAGCAATGGTGGAGAGGAAAAATTCTGAAATTTTTCCTTTAATTTTCGTCCAAAATATTAGGGAGAGAGAAAAAGGCAAGGTGGCTAGGGTTTTGGCTCCCAAAGTGGTCCTTTTATAGACCAACCACTCTCCCAAAAAGTTGTAACTAATTTACAACTATGCCATCACTAGGGCAGCCATAAAATGGGCCTAAATGGGCTCCATTAATTATTTAATTGGTCCTCTAATTCAATTAATTAGTGGCCCAATTAATTGCTCTCAAGTTGGACCTTTAATTTACAATTTAAATATAGGCCCGTTAGCTCAAATTAATTACTTTAATTAATTCATGTTGAACAAATTAATTATCAACACTTTGATAATTATTTAAGGATTAGAATATGCATTAATTTATTTCTATATATAATCCGTTTGACTTAATTAATTAATTATGACGGTTCGCAACAGTACATAATTAATCAGTCAACATATCATATTGTTGCATTCCTTAATACAACCAAATAAATAATGCACGCATGGTCAAAACCTATTTGTGTGACCCTTTGAGGATTTATGCTCTGTTGGACATGGAAAATAAATCGCTATTTATTTCCAATAATCATAAGCGGTATCTAGCAACACGTTATGATTCCCAATTCGCATAAATAGTGTACTGCTACAATATTTTTAATCCTGCATAAGAAATAATAGTATTTCCTTGTCTGATTCTTATGTCACATGATATCATCGTATAATCCAAGATAGGAATGTGTCATTCTTGCAGATTATACGTTTCTTGATCTAGAGATGACTGTATCAGTTGCTAGCAAACAATCCATCTCCATCAAGGGGCCCAAACAGATATCATCGCTCACTAAGTTAATTAATGAGGGACATACGGTTTTCTTGATGAACAACTTTTCCCCGCACAATTCAAGAGAACATAAATAAAGTCCGTATAGCAGCCCTTATCAGGAATCAACGGTAGACGATATTTATTGAACCTATCCTCATGTGGAAAAGCTGAACCATCTCAAACTTAGAATCAAACTCAAATGAAATAAATAATGACACATAACACAATCCATATATTTATTTCACTGGGTCGCGTCCTGTACTATGTTCTATAACATATACATATGCAATTAAGTTGGCAACTCCTTACCTATGATCTGTAGAACTTAATCATCACTTAACTTGCATACTAATCTTATCCGATAATTAATATTCCTTGTTAATTATCAAGATTACGGACCTTTTAGATTTATTATTGTCATTTAATTATAAATGAACTACAGAGATCCACAATTCAGATCCTCAACCTGAATGATCTGTCAATTAATAAATCAAGGAATAAATGATAAAATATCATCAATCACATAAACCATAGAAGTGGCCATTTAATAATTGGCTCCTAGGACATAACTCTAACAGCGAATCGCAAATAAAACCCCCAATTCTGAATTCCCTCTTTTTGGCGAATTGGCGAACTAGGCGAACTAGAGTTTGCGAATCCCTAGTTCGGCTCTTGTTCTTAGCGCATGCCAAACTTAGCCTATGAATAGTCAAATTGATTAATAACCTATTAAACAAACGTAATAGTATAAATAGGTAATTTATTCATATAAATATAAAATTATTTAGGGTGCGTTTGGCAAGAGGTTGTTGGTTAGCACTAACCTAAGGTTAGTGGGACTAATCAACTAACCTCAATTCACCAAATGAATTGAGGTTAGCTAAGGTTAGCACTAACCTTGTGCTAACCCACTAACTCTCCGAAGAGATGAGTTAGCGGTTTCACTCATGAAGGGTTAGTACTAATCTTGTATTAATAATGATAATTAATGAGTAACAATAATTAACAAATACTAATTATCAATATTTAATAATAAATAAATAATTAACATAAATTAATAATATTAAATAAAAAGTAATAATAATAATTAGTAACTAATTAATAATTAAAGATAATTTATAACTAACAATAAATAATAATTGTTATTAATTAATAATTATAAATAAAAATTAATAAATAACTAATAATGCTAAATAATTAAATAATTAATAATTAATAATTAACAATTAATAATAATTATTTTTATTAAAATTAATTATTATCAATAACTTCTAAATAATTAAAGTAAATAATAATTAATAATAAATAATAGTATATTTTTATAATTAATAATTATAATTTTTTATTAAAGTTATTTATTATTAATAACTACTGATTAATAATAGTTAATAATCATTATATTATTAATAATTACTAACCTTAAAGTACTAGCCTTAACATATCACGCCAAACAATCATTCACTTATCTTGGACTAGCACTAACTCTACTCAATCACTACCCCTACTATTCTACCTCTCTAACTCTGAAAAGTACTAACCTTGTATTTGCCAAACACACCCTTAATAAGTAATTCATTAATGTAAATTTTAAATTATTTAATTAACAGTTAAACATATTTAAATGAACAGTATAAATAAGTAATTTATTCATGTAAATGTAAAATAATATAATGAACAGTCAAAGTTATTTAATGAGCAGTCAAATTTGATTAATGAATAGTCAAATCATTAATTTAGTAAATAATTTTTTATTGTAAATCTAAAATTATTTAATCACCAGAGAAAATTATATAATGAACAATAATTTATTATTGTATGGCCGCTATATGCACATATACCAAAGAATGAGATGCAATATTGAATCTATCTTGCGCAATAACTGGTATTTAATTCACATATCAAATGTATTTTTTAAGTAACGACAAAGTGTTTCAAGTAACAACAAAGGGTGAAATGAGTGGGAAAGCACAAATAAAACATAGCGTTTGGATCGGATTCTCGAAATTCGATCCAAGCTTTGATCAGTTTCTGAGAATCCGATCAAAGTTTGGATCGGATTCCAGGAATCCGATCCAAGCGATTTGTAGGATCGGATTCCTAGAATCCAATCTTACAATATTATTTTTAAAATTTGAAATTTTTTTAATTGATTTTTGGAATTAAGATGAACAGTAACAGTAGTTTTAATTTTTTCGGCAACAAATCACCACCTCAAAACGCGCACCTTTTATCCGGAGACGAACGGACCAGAGCGCGCGCATCTCGAATGGCTCTAACATTGTCTCCAGTCCTGGCCGGGGCAGTGTTCTCCGGTGTTCCGTCTAGCTGCCTCCGACGAAGTGCCATCTCTTCACTGCACCCACCTCAAAGGCATTCTTCAACCACTAACAGGACCGTACGAGCTTCTCTCCGCCTGGGGCCCCTCATCTGGCCATGGGACAAGGTACTAACAGAAAGGCAGTCCCAAATTTTGTGTTCCTTGATTCAGAGACATATGTCGAATTTTAGGTCCTGAAATTAACCACTTCAGGAGTTGAATTATACTGAAACCCAGTACTTATAGAGGTCGTACAGAACCAATGCATGTGTCTATATGACAAAATGGCATTTTTTTCAATGCTTTTTTAATCTTTATTACTCAATTTCTAGGTTAAAGTTGGACCACTTAGTGTATCTCCAATGGGTTTCGGTACATGGGCCTGGGGAAACCAGCTATTGTGGGGTTATCAAGAAAGCATGGATATGGTTCTCCAAGATGCATTCAATCTGGCACTTAAGAATGGTATCAACTTCTTTGATACTGCTGATTCGTATGGTACTGGTCGTTTGAATGGTCAGAGCGAAAAACTCCTCGGGAAATTCATCAGTGAGTTTCCAGGTAAGCTGAGAGTAAATTCTACTGGTGCCATAGTGGTACAAGACCATTTTCACTTCTATTAGGCTTTTCCCTTATGTAACTTTTGAATTTTTTTTTTTTATTGAAGGACCAATGAATGTAACAGAAAATGTTGTCATTGCCACAAAGTTTGCAGCTTATCCATGGCGCTTAACTCCTGGGCAGTTTGTCAATGCATGCAAGTAACCTCTCCATTTATGCCCTATTGAGTACCAGATAGTTACTTTTTATGTACACTATAGGATATTATACAAAGTGATTTGTTCTATATCTGAACAAATTGTGTAACAAGATCTGCAGTGGTTATAATTCTGTTGTTTAATTTTAAATTTTCTGATCAGATCTTCTCTGGATCGGCTGCAAGTTGACAAAATAGGAATTGGTCAGTTGCATTGGTCAACGGCAAATTATGCGCCTCTTCAGGAGAAGGCTCTCTGGGATGGTTTAGTTGCCATGTATGAAAAGGTGACTAAGTGCGTGCTTTCTCTCTATTTCATCATTGCCTTTTCTGCTTGATTTATATGTGATAGATATGGCTAATACGATTTTTAATAGACCTTTAGGATCTTGTTCAAGCGGTTGGTGTCAGCAACTATGGGCCAAAGCAACTTATAAAAATCCATGATTACCTAACTACTCGAGGTGTCCCCTTGTGCTCTGCTCAGGTAAACTACTTGTTGATTATTCTAGAAATAAATAGTTACTCCAACCAATGAAAATTAACTGTTTATTACAGGTTCAATTCTCTCTCCTGAGTATGGGCCCCGAGCAAATGGAATTAAAGCAAGTGTGTGATTCCTTAGGAATCCGTGTGATTGCATATAGTCCCCTAGGCTTGGGAATGCTGACAGGAAAATATAACACCTCTACTCTTCCACGCGGACCCCGGTATCACAACTCCTAGATGCTTTCCCTTCATGACTTAATTTCCATTTTTTTTGTATAGTCAATTGAGGGAATTTTGCCTTATATTTAACAGGGCATTGCTGTTTCGTCAGATTCTCCCTGGTTTGGCGCCTTTGCTCAGTTTTCTGAGACGTATTGCACAGGCCAGAGGAAAAACCATGTCTCAAGTACTATTTTTTTTTTTCCCCTCCAAACAAACTGTTAGACAGTGTAATTCTTATTAACACAGGCTGAATTGATCTTTTTTTTTTTTAATCTGAGCAGGTAGCTATAAACTGGTGCATTTGCAAGGGAACTATTCCTATACCCGGAATTAAGTCGGTTAAACATGTTGAAGAGAATTTGGGTTCGCTGGGATGGCGGCTCAACTCTGACGAGATATTGGAGCTTGAATCTGCTGCTCAGGCTTCTACCAAGAAAATGGTCCAAAACATCTTTCAAACTGCATGAACTTAAATTATTCTGCTGCAACTTCAAAATCAGTGTTATAAGAACACCTACTTTTTGTGAGTTTTAATTTGCTCCACCATGTAAATCAGTTGAACACTAGAAGCATCAGGAGTAGTTGACTATCAAAGCAATAACACTAGCAAATAATTGCAATGGAGATCAAAACATGCACCTCAATCACATGCTGTTATATTATGGGTTTACCAGCACTGGCTGTAAGAAAATTGTACCACTATGCATGATAAATACCTGGAGAAATGTTGATAGCATTTGGTTTCAGGTACATCTTTTAGGATTTAACCTAATTTATTATTTGGTGCATGCTAAGTGCACCTTCATCAAAGATTTGCTAATTATGAATTTTCCAAACAAAGCACACAAAACTAACAAGAACTTAACCAAGGAAACTAGGAAAACACATCGCTGGCAACAAGTTTCAATGGTAGATACTAGTTACTAACCCTCAGCATTAAGGTTCTTGGGCTGCTGCTGCATGAGCGCAAGAGCCTGCTCAAACTGGGCCCACCTCTGTTCAAGGGTGCCACTGTACCCAACTGACATCCTTATGAGTCCTAGTGAAATGCCGGCCTTGGCACGCTCCTCTGGGAGCAGCTCGGTGCTGGTGCTGCTCCCAGAGCAAGACATAAGTGTCTCATAATAACCCAGGCTAACTGCCATGAGTCCGAACTGGGTCACATTTTGTAAGTGTTGCATCAGTTTGTTTGCTCGCGCCTCCGTGCCCATATTGAGGCAGAGCATGCCGCCATAACCGTACTCAGGATTCCCAATGGAGGATAGGAGGGAGTGGTGGGGATGGTCGGGCAGACCAGGGTATATGACCTTGAGGCCAAGGCGCTTCATGCGGGTGGCATAGGCCATTGCACGAGTTGAGTGCTCCTTCATACGCAGGGCCAGGTGGGGTAGCCGCTCGGATATCTCAAATGCCACCTTCGCGTTCATTGTCGGGCCTGTCAGCATCAGAGCCCCGTCTTGGTGGCTTGTTAATGAACTGACTAGACTTGTTTCCCCGCATATGGCTCCTGTGGTTAGAGAAGTGTAGGTATTATGGTAGGTTGGGACTCATTAATTTAATTTATTATCAAGAAATTTTAATCCATGGCTTACTGTATTAGGATCCATACAACAACTCATTGTAGCCTATGCAACAAAAGAATTTGGAGTCAAAATATGACTCTAAACATGGTTCACAAGAGACAGAAACACAATACACTGGTGATCTAAGCAAAATTTAGATAATTTAAGCAAAGCGAGATTCTGGCTAGCTTACCGGCGATTGCATCAGCACTGCCACTTATGAATTTAGACAAGCTGTGCACAACCACATCAGCCCCGAGTCTGGCGGGAGACACAATCATGGGTGTGAATGTGTTATCAACTATCAGCTTTATCCCCTTCTCCCTCGCCACAGCTGCCAGAACTGGTATGTTTGCCACCACCAGTGTTGGGTTCGACATCGTCTCCACGTACAAAACTTTCGTCTCTCCAGATCTTATTTCAGACCTCACCTCTTCTATGTTGTTCATATCCACGAAAGTTGTCTTGATGCCACAAGCATGAACAAGGAACCTAATAATATTGTGTATTATATATTTTATTTTTCAATTTAATCATATTGTTATTTGCTCCCTATCACCATTGGTAGTTGTAATGTGAAAATATTTAAATAAAGATGTATTATGCAAACCCACAAACCTTGACAATAACGCATGGGTCCCTCCGTACAAGCACTGTGAGGCCACAACATGGCCGCCTGCACCGACGAGCTGAAGCAGAGCAGCTGTGATGGCTGACATACCAGATGCAGTACAGTATGCTGCCTCGGTGCCCTCCAGAGCTGCCATCTGTCGTCCCAGATTAAGCACTGTCGGATTGAATTGCCTGCTGTATACAAAGTAGTCCTCGTTGGGCCCCAACTCACCAACACAAAGGCGGCGCAGGATATCTGCCTCCATCACAGTGAAGGTTGCTGAGGCCTCAATTGACATGTTGACACCACCATGCTCGCCAAATTCATGTCGAGCACTCGCAAGAGCTGCCGCAGGGTCCACTTCTTGGAAATGCTTAGTGATCATGGTAACCGGCTCTTCTTTTTGGTTTTGTTCTCCTCCTTCCTCAGATACCTTTGGGTTCTCTTTGTTGACATTGGATAAGGAAACCTTGGCAAAGTTGATCAGTTCCGCCATGAGTGGAAAGATTGCTATTATATGGTTTTTGGTTTCAGAAATTTGGTGACGGCGATGTATTGCAGGATTATGTTAGAAAATAGCTTCGGGGAAAGCAGGAATGGCTTTTGAGGCTTCTTTTTGAAAGGGATGGATGAGAGTTAAAGAGTCAGCTTACACAAATAAGTTTGAGAAATGCTAGTGTCCAATATATTGGACGAATGGGTCCGTCCAATACGATCGTTTTCACATTTTTAAATTGTAAACTACCGATCTGAACCGTTCAATATGTTCTTCATATTGAAAACTTATAAGAAACCAATTTTTACATTTTTTCAAATTGTTATCTCATTCAGCGAAAATGGAGATATCCATTCCCAATTAATTTTTATCTCTGTTGAGTTTGAAGCCAGTAGGCAAATTCCATTAAACAAAATATGTCAGCAATACTTGTCCTTCTAGCCTTTCGTTGTACCGTACAAGACTTTTAAAGCTTTTATACCGTCATATATTAATCTTTTTTGTAAAGTTTTCCAATTTCAGAATAAACAACGGAAGTGTCAAATTATGCTGAGAAGTTTTATTTGTTTTCATAATTATCAACCACATGCTGCTATATTCGATGGCGACGCCATGTCTGAACTAGCTCCCGAAAGCAGAGTCCCAGTGTGTTTTTAGGATTTTTTTTTTTTTTTTTTTTTGAAGAAGAAGGTTTTATTCCATTTATTTTCTCGAGAAAAAATTTATTCGACTTTGTTTACGGGAAAAGCATTATTATATTTGGAAGTACTTATGTTGGTGGTAGACTCATATTCTAGCTTTTCTAAAAGGCAAAGTGTCCTTTTATTGCTTTATTTCATATCTGCGGCCATCTTGTTTTTTCGTTTGTGCCTTCCAAATTTTCATTGTTGAAAATTTCCTCCGAATTTTCTTTCGTCCTTTTCTTAACAAAAAACGAAAGCCTTTTGAATTCACCGTCATTAGAATTGGTAACTGTCTTATTGGATTAAGCAGAACCAGAACCAATATATTAGGAAGGATGCCTCTATTATTATATATAAACTGAAATGGTGGCTGGTGTAGATGGGTACAATTAGGTGCTTTGAACGATTCTTATGGCTACGCTAAAAACGAAACAACGAATTACATGCTTGAACTTTTGCGATATGCGCAGATTGTGACTTCTACTATCGCGTTTAACAACTGATTTAGTGTGCCGAATAAGTGCTTCGTATATTTTATAGAGTCAAACAACAACATTTTTAAGGGAGAATAAACTTTACACTTTAATTCTCACTGCACTTTGCGATACAATACAAAATACATTCTTATATTTTTATTTATACTAATTCTTTTATTTTCCATATAATTTTTTAACAAAATTATTCTATCTTACTAGTTAGTATTAAATACTAATACTTTGTAGAGAAAAAAAAAAAAGAAGATAAACATATCGTTTGGTAGAAGGATAAAATTTGAGATGTAAAATAATGATTATTATTCACACTCTCATGTAGGGTTGGAGGTCTCGGGTTCAAAATCCGACTAGAGGGTTCTTTTTGATATTTAATTTTAAAAAAGTTAGAGGACTTGATCCCATTTTATCTTTAAAAAAAAAAAAAGACTCTCACATAGGATAAGATAATCTTATCTACTTATCCTTCTACCAAATATCTCATAAAGTGACAAATTACTTTAACTAACTACATTTTAGTAGAGTAAAGTGTAATAACAATTTATCAAAATACGACATTTTATCATACTATGTCAACTATTTCTTTCACGTATCCAAAAGCATTGATCATGTGTTTCTCTCTTAAAAAAGTGATTTGTTTCTTATCTATTTCATTTTATCATCAGTGGTGATATTCCTAACTTCCTAGAGAACAAAAAAAGGATATTAAAAAAATATATAGTAATAGCATTAAATTTGTGCAAACAAATTGTTATTGACAATATTGACATAATAATTTTCACAATGTTTATTGAAGGTACAAATTTGTCCCTCTTTGATTATTTTCTCAGACAGCAACGATCTCTCCTTTATTATTACACATATTTAAATTCCTTAATTCCACTCCAGTAAAGTAAACGATATCTCTTGTAATTTTTTTTTTTGGACACCTATAAGTAATTTGAATGAATATTTCCAATCATCATGAACAGCTAGTCCAATAAAAAAATATTTTCGTGGTACCTAAAAGTTTGTCTATGTATGGATATGAAAACTACAAAAAGCGCAAACAAAATTATAAAAAATTGAAATTCGAAAGGCCGAAAAGCTATGATAACACTCGTAACTCGTTTTGACTTTCTCGAAATTGATATTAGATGCATAATGACTTAATTAGTCTTTTTCTTTTGAAATATCAATAACGAACAACGACATTAATAAACAGAATAGTTATTTTATTTATACAATTCAGCATCTCTCAAATCACAACTCATAAGCAACTTTTTTTTTTTTTCCGTTCTATTAACACTGTTGAAAAACTTAAAAACCACCCCTCACTCACATAATAGGCCCCAGTGCACTTGATCCCCTGAATTTCCAATTCAGCCCAGAGCAGACCCGTTAAAGATGAGAAAAACTGGGCCATAAAAGACCCCGTCGTGCCAAGTGTTATGTTCTACATTCATACATAAGATATGCTAGCTCAATTTATTATATATAATGATATGATATCTTAATAAATTTTCAAACAAATTGGCCTTTCTCTAAGGAGATTGTATTAAAGTGATGTAATTGCAAGAGGAGTATTCCTATACCCTAGAAGACCGTCAAAAATAATGCTCAGGGTTAACTCTTATAAGATTTCAGAGCTTGAATCTGTTGCTTAGGCTTCTCCCAAGAAAAGGATCCAAAATATGTTTTAGATCGCGTAATATATGTGAGTTTAGCTGAGCATGTAAATGAATTAAAAAGTAAATATATCAGGACTAGCAAAAGATAATCCAAAGAATAATTGAAACTCAGATCCAAATAGGTACCTCAATTGCATGCTGTAAAATAACGGGGAATTACAAGTACATTGGTAATAAAATGGGACCAAAAACTGATTATGATAAATCCCTGAAGGCTGAAGGTATGTTGATAAGCATTAGGCTTCGGATACTTCGTAATTAACCTAAATTATTATTTGGCGCAAATTAAATTCACCTCCATCAAGTATCCGCTACATAATCACAACATTTTAAAACATAGCAGGCAGACTGAACAATAAATTAACACCAAAAGAAAGCACAATGCTGGCAACAACTATATACAATATATAGCTCCTAATAACCCTCGGGATTGAGGTTCTTGGGCAGCTGCTGCACGAGCGCAAGGGCCCGCTCAAACTGACCCCACCTCTGCTCAAGGGTACCACTGTACCCAACCGACATCCTTATGAGCCCCGGTGAAATGCCGGCCTTGGCACGCTCCTCTGGTGGCATCTCGCTACTAGTGCTACTCCCGGAGCAAGACATAAGTGTTTCATAATAACCCAGGCTCACCGCCATGAGCCCAAACTGGGTCACATTTTGTAAATGCTGCATGAGTTTGTTTGCACGCTCCTCGGTGCCCATATCTAGACAGAGCATGCCGCCATAACCATACTCAGGATTGCCGATGGAGGAGAGAAGGGAGTGGTGGGGATGGTCGGGCAGACCTGGGTAGATGACCTTGAGGCCAAGGCGCTTCATGCTGGTCGCATAGGCCATAGCACAGGTCGAGTGCTCCTTCATGCGCAGTGCCAGGTGGGGGAGACGCTCGGAGATCTCAAATGCCACCTTTGCATTCATCGTCGGGCCTGTCAACATTAGAGCACCCTCTTGGAGGTCCATCATCGAGTTGACTAGGCTCGCCGGCCCGCATATGGCTCCTGTGATTAAAAAAGTATTAAGTTAAGGTGTATGTTAGTAGGACATAATTAGAGTTGAGACAAATTATGTGAATTCATGTTTAATCTGTATATGAATACTAATACATTGACATATATAATAAACAAAAATTTATAGTATGACAACTCTCGAAACATTTCTATTTCATAAAACATGGCTTAATGTACTTATTATAACATCTCCAAAGAAAGGAATCTTTTATTAAATGCTAGGATGAATAGGTTGCTCGCAGAATCTTTTTTATTTAATTTTTTTATTTAAAATTTCATGGTCCCCAACAATTACATCGTTAAAACAACCCTTTATTTAGTTCCTACTTCCTAGATTCAGAATATTGCTACTCCAATTGAATAAACACTACTGTAAAAGTTCAACCTACCAAGTTGTCTTGTCTCTTGCTGCATAAGAACCATTTTTCAATTTTCTTGTAAGCCAGTCAGATCGGGCCGACAGGGGGGCCTACTAACAAAACAGTAGTTTATGGGCCTAATAGGAAAAAGGAAAACAGGACAGAACAGTGCACATGTTAGCCTAGCACATCAGGTCACGGGACTACGGGAGGTAGACATCTCTCTCCCTCTACCATTACTTTTATTTGTCCCCAATTGTCCTTATTATAAGTACACGTGTCCCCTATCTTTGTGCAATTGTAATTGTTACGTCTTTGTGCGTACACTCGTCGCTCCGACAATCAATTACCACTTACCAGCTATTTTAGTTAGACTACAAGAAATATTCTCTGGAACAATTCATAAATTTTTTTGCGGCTTTGAGGAACAACTGATATTTAAGTAAGAAAACTACGTCCGTTAAATTCATCCGATCGAAAGGACACGTGAGAGAATAGTAAAATTAGTTAGTACATAAGAAATTCTAGAACATGAAGAATGGGTTTAATATTTAAAACTTGAAACCCTTAGTTTACTAAAGAAAACATAATAAGATTGCTACTGTGCTAAAAAAAACATCAGTGAGAATCTTTCTTGGCAGCATTGGAATAGTGGGATGAGACATAGACGCACTGTATCAGTACTGGTATAGTGGTATGCTTATTTACTGGAATAACTGTGTGTGAATCTTTTGGTTAATTTTAACTAAAGAATGTTTCTAGATTGTTTTATACGAATCAAGCATGTGCACTTCCCTGGATTCTGGATAGGAGATAAGGAGATTCCACCCGTGTTAAGTTATGATCTAATCATAAAAATGTACGGCCAGGAGGTGAGACACAAGTCTACCCTTTTCAGTTGTGATATCCAAAATAACTTTGATATTTAAACTATAATAAAAAATAATTTTTAACTTTTAAATTCATCATTTCACATATAATGCTCGTTTATATGTACATTATAGAAGATTGCCAAATTATAATAAAAAAGTATTAATTAATATATGTTAGTTCTAACTTCTATCAATTAAGTGGACAAAACGAGTGTTTATAATACCTATCAGTTCAAATGAGTTCCCAAGAGCGACCATGGTGTATTACCAGCTGCCAATGCCATCACTCAAAAAGACTGCAGATGCGTTTTAACTTTAATAAAGCTGGGTTCAATATATATATCCCCAAAATATGGCCCTTAATTATGACCCATAACACGTTAGATCCATAATTTTAACGAAGACCCCCAATTAATCAAAATGATCAAGAAAATTTATACATGTGAATTTTCTTGCTTACCGGCGATAATGTCAGCGCCTCCACTGATGAATTTTGACACACTGTGCACAACCACGTCAGCACCGAGCCTTGCGGGAGATACGACCATGGGTGTGAACGTGTTGTCGACTACCAATTTCACCCCCTTCTCCCTCGCTACAGCAGCAAGGGCCGGTATGTCCGCCACTACAAGTGTCGGGTTCGACATTGTCTCCACGTACAAAACATTTGTCTCTCCAGCTCTTATCGCTGACCTAACCTCGTCTATGTTGTCGATGTTCACAAAAGTTGTCGTGATGCCACAGGCACGAACAAGGAACCTAATAATAATAAATTATTTTCATTTTAGTCATGTCATTAATTTAGTACCTATTTTGGCTGGTTATCACTTATCAGAGGTCTGAATTATTGCAACCAAGATACATTTTTTTTTGTATAATTGTAAAACACAAACCTAGACATCAAGGCATGGGTCCCACCATACAGGCACTGCGAGGCCACGATATGGCCTCCTGCACCAACGAGCTGAAGCAGAACAGCAGTGATCGCCGACATACCAGATGCTGTACAGTATGCTGCCTCGGTGCCCTCTAGAGCTGCCATCTGTCGTCCCAAATTAAGCACTGTTGGATTGAAGTGCCTGCTATATATGAAGTAATCCCTGTCGGGTCCCAACTCACCTGCAAAGAGGCGGCGCATGGTCTCTGCCTCCATCACAGTGAAGGTTGCTGAGGCCTCAATCGACATGTTGACGCCACCATGCTCACCAAATTCATGGCGAGCGCTTGCGAGTGCCGCCGCAGGGTCGACTTCGCGGAAGCGCTTAGTGGTCAGGGATAGCGGCATTGGGGATTGGTTGTCTTCTCCTTCATCGGCGACCTTTGGGGCTTGCTTCTTGGCGTTGGAAAGGGAAAAGTTGGCAAAATTGATCACTTCCGCCATTGAGTGTAAAGAGAGAGATTGCTTGTTTGGGGTTGAAAAGAAAATTGGTGGTGATTTGGACCGGTTGCAAATAGCGGTGGAGAAAGCCGGATAGCTTAGAGGCCTTATTTATGGAAAGAGGTTTTAGCTTGGGTTTAATTTTCTCCTATTTTGTAGGAAACGGAGATGTCCTTTTTACAGCTCAAATTTAATTTTATCGAATCATAAATATGGAACTAGTCTCAATAATGAACTTATAAGAAGAAATCCTTAAGCAGTAATTTGTCCTTTTAGCTTCATTTTTTTTTTACTATACCAGAACCTTTATCTTGTCCCATATATCTGTAGTTATTAACTTAATTTTATTTCAAACAATCATCAGACCTTAAATAAACCTAAAAAATGATCCTAACAATGTGTACCTATTTTGTTAATTATCAAGTTGTTGCCTATCATAGTGGATTTATCAGAACCAGACCCAATTAACACCAATGGACGTCTCCATTATTCTAAAATACGGAAAGATGGTGCGTGTGGATGAAATAAATTAGGTGCATTGAGGGTTTTAAGGTTACTAATCCATAAAAGTGTGGGAGTATTGAAAACGGGGAGTAGATGAAATGTACGGAGTCTATTTTACGGGAAAAATTGGAAGGCGTTTGTTGTATGTAGCTGGAGATACAGCCGGGTTCCGGAATTCACTTTTGAATTCCCAAAAATTGAAATCCAAATCCCAATTCAATTGGTACTTGTTAACTGTTAGAACGAAACGAAGAAGAAAAATGGCACTTTATCACCCTATCACGTGTTCTCTTCCATACTCTAAGCTTACTAAGTGTTCACCAAAGTCCAAAAAGCGTTTAACACAACTCTATCACACGACCTTCATGTAATTTGGGAGGTTACAAGAACACTAGCCGCCAACCTTGACAGTATTCTGAACTTCTGATAAACTTATCAAGTTTGTGTTTATCTTATCTAGTGATAACCCGAACTTTAATTATAGAAACAATAATAGTTCCTTTATAATAATCGTGAATATAATCAAAATTCAATTTTTAAATTTTGGTTTATACTCTGTGTGCATAATATACAATAAAATTGATTACAAAAAATCATATCGATTTTATCCAGTGGCGAAGCTAGGATTTCGTTCAGCAGGATCTATAAATTTTTTTTTTTTGAAAACATATGTACGATATAACGTCTAATATAAATATAGTATAATAATAATTTTTAAATAAACAACTCTAAAATAATGTTACATAAAAAAATTTATGAGAAATCAAATATATATTATAATAACAATAAAAAATCTAAAATAATATATTTAATATACAAAATAATAATTCAAAAATCAAGACAATAAAAAAGAACAACAATTTTCTCTGAATTTTGTATAATAGGTTCATTAGAAATCTCATTGAACACGTATTTTTCTATATTATAGATATAAAAAGATGGGAGTCATACGGAGAAGTTTGGCCACTGTTCAAACCATAATATTTCTGATCTTTTGTGGTGTTTGGAATTTTTTGACATAAACAATATTTAGAATTTTTAGTGGCAGATTTTATATAATATCCGAATTGTATTTTTGATCTTCTGTGATATCTTTTGTTTATAATGTTCTAAAGTTCACAAAAGATTATAAAGGCGAATCACGCAATGCGCGAGATTCGCACTAGTATATAAATGCTATAAATAATTATTCATTTAAATATTCCATTTTATTCTAAGTTTTGTCTAAATAAGATTCATTGGAAAAAAAGGAAGAAGACGATTAGTCAAGAACAAATACTACCTGGGTCCCTATGCGATTTTTTAGGCGCCGTTATGCAATTCAAATCAAACACGATATGTTTAGCTGGGTCCTTCAAATTTTTGAAATGGGTCCCTAACCTCTTATGTTTTTTTTTTTAATTACAAACAAATAGAATATTAGCTAAATTTTTTTTTTTGAGGTGGGTCCATGGACCCACCAAGCCATACATGACTTCGCCCCTGATTTTACCACCCATAGAATCAACTAACATTTAGAACTTCGTATATATACTGATAGTATGATATCAAATGATGACTTTAAAATTAATAAAACTTAACACACAACCGATCTATAAAAGTTACAAATATCTACAAAAAAAAATGTTTTGAAAAAATATTTATTTTATTTAAAAAATATTATTAAAAGTTGTAAATACAGAGTCAATTGTCCCTATTTTATTTATTTTATATTTGAATAGTATTGGTCACATATGTAGATTCGGATGATGCGAGTCTGACAACACATAGAGGTGCATAATTTAAAAGATAAGCATTTGTTAGTGCCGAAGAGACAACCATGATGTGGCTATGCAGAAAATAGGAAACGATAAAATGTGTCAGGCTAAGTATAGATTGTGTTTGAAACCCTACGATGGAACTGAAAGTGACTTTGGTCCATATCCTGCCGATGAACTATCACCTCAGACGAATAATCAAACCCACTTTATGATAATAATTTCGTGGTCGAAAAATGAAAGCACTAGTCTTATAGCCGTTCATGATAAATTCATTTAACTCATGCCAACGTGTGAGGTGTACCGATTGACATGTACCAAACAAAACCTGACCGGTACGGTATGGTAACGGTTCGCCCAGAGACGGGGAATCAGGCCATCAGCCCAACTACAAAGGAGATTTTCGAACTAAATGAGTCAGAGAGAGAATTTTTTTTAAGATAATTAAAATAAAACCAATGCATTATCATTTTAAATATTTTTAAGAAATAGGGTCTCAAATCCGTATTTTATTTAAAATATATAATATATTGTCTTTACAAAAAAAAAAAAAAGAATATGAAGATGAGGATTCGATTATTGTAGGGAATTGCTAGCTAATCCAATCAAAAGCTGACTTGTACATGAGTCTTAAAACTTATCTCGATTTGTCAGAAGGCTGATGGTTATCTCCAAATCAAACCTACTTTTGTTTGAAGGCTCAGAACCAGACCTACTTACGTCTTAGCATTTCTCTTGTAAAACATCTCAAGATTAATCTAAATTAATTTTATGAATAACCCAAGAATCAGCTCTTGGTCTAGTGACAAAGAGCAATGCATCTCAAGTGAGAGGTCGCAGGTTCGAAATCTAACTAGAGTCTTTATAGACATTTAATTTAAAAATAAGTTGGGAGGCTTGACCCCCAATTTATTTTCAAAAGAAAAAAATTATGAATAGCCCTAATAATTCAATTGATTTACTTTATAAGGAGAATTGTGTCAATACCATAAACAATCCATAATAATATGTGCCAAATTACAACAGGGTATATGTCAAATAACATTTTATTTTTTTCTCGTGATTATGCTTATATTGTTATCTAGGAGCGCCATGTTGGCAAAACAGGAGATGTCAGTAAGCAACTCCAAGGTATCCATGTAAAATTGCAAGGAAAAATCTAAACCCTTATCCAAACGTCCTATTACTTAGCCGTGGGAGCAGCGGAATACGCTGGTGCTTCCTCATGCTTTCCCTACAACTAGGTAATTCAGACACGGATGCTCCGGCCTTGTAGGAGATTATGACATTTCCCAAAAAGAAAATGAAAAAGAAGATTTTGACGGACAATTATTAATTATTATGGGATACTTTTGACTATACATCTACTTTGGGTTTCTATTAGGAGGGGAAGATGCTCCGAGAGAAAGAGACTTGCAATCTTGCACGGACATGGCTCGAGCGTCGAGGAATTGAAATCGAATGAACATATTCTAGCTCTGGTTTATAGAATTAAAATTGAATTCAAGCGGAAAATCAATTGAGTTTAATTATTCATTTTACAAAGTGAACAGATATTAGATAAATAAAATTCTTTATCTAAAACTTAAAATTCTTTCGGCATGAGTTTAATTATGGACATTTTACAATGTGTTTTCATATAATTTTGAATAAATAAAATAAAAGCATGTGGTTTAGTAGCTCAGTGGTAAGAGCACTAGGTTGGCTTCTAAGAGATCAAAGGTTCAAACTCCACATGCATCTTTAATTTCAGAAAAAGTTGGATGACAAAAACATTTTTCTTTCTTAAAAAAATAAATAAAATAAAAAATAAATATTCATTTTTATAGTTTATATTTTTTTATATTACTAATATGTTGATAATTTTATAATATTTTTTAAATTTTGCTATTTTTAACTAAAACTTAAATATATGCATTATGATAAGTGTCATTCACCGTTTTGCCATGCACGTCATCCAGCGTCAAAAATGAAAAAGACACTGAAGAGATCACAAACAAAAATGGAAAGGTGCTAGTCTCTGCTTCCCTCGCTTCCTCTCTCCACACATCTTTCCCTCCCATTGCCGCCTTATGCTCCTCTCCTTCTCTCATTTTTCTTACCTATGTATCACCTCTGCCTCCCTTCCTTGACCTATGCCTGCCCTTCGCCTCACCTCCTCCTTTCCTCTCCTCCACCCTTCTCTGCCACCATCCTCTGACTCCCTCCTCCGTCTAGCCTTCTCTCTTCTCCTTCGCGGCCCTTCGCATCCCCTCCCTTCTGCCTCGTCTTTTTCCTATTCGACTCCACCTCTCTCCCGCTCACTCCCATTTACCTCCACTATGTGAACTCTGTCTCACTTTCTCAAGATGAGCATATAAAATAATAAAGTGAATAGATACAAAGTAAGACGAACAAAAAAAATCAAAGTGAACAGATAAACGAAACAAAATAAACATATATAACAATCAAAGTCAACACATAAAACAAACAAATTGAACTCATAAAGAAAATAAAGTGAACATACATAAATATAAAAGTGAACACATATAATAAATAAAGTGAACAGATACACATATTGGATACTCCTTTAGTATTACTAACTCAGTAGATATTAGATACTCTCTTGTTATAACTAAGTAAACAATTATTCCTATTAGACATTCCCTTAGTAATATACTCCTTTGTTATAACAAATAGAAGACTTATGTACATTAAATAATCTACATTAAAAAATCCCTTAGTATTACTAACCGTCAGGAATATAGCATTATTTAAGAAAAAGAAGAATTAAAAAATAAAAGAAAATGAGGAAAGAAACGGGAAGGAGAAAGAGGTAGAGGAGAGGAGGGAGTAGGAAGCACTCAAAAAGAAGGAGAGGAAGAAGAACGCGGCTGAAGGGAGGGAAGGGATCAACGTGCTCAATGAAGGGGAGACACGGAAGGAAGGGAGGGAGAGAGGGAGAACTCCCTCTAGATCAGGGGCGGAGCCACAGTGGGCACTGTGCACAGGAGGGCTTAGCACCATGTGCTTTGGAAATTGTTAGGATTAGTATGGTTTTTTTAGTAATATTTTGTATGAAGTAAAACAGTTGCAAATATGTCCCCCCAGAAAATTATTCATGCCTCCGCCCCTGCTCTAGATGACGCGGGATGGATTGCTCTAACCAATTTTCTAAATATATCATGTCATATGATGTACTATAAATAAGATGACATAATTATATATTAAGCTATTCTGGGTCGATTTTGAGCTGCTCAAATTCAACTAAAATAATTTTAAATTTAAATCAAACCGACAAATTATTTATTTGATTTAGAACTAAAATTGATCCATCTCAAATGAACTATGAGCTATAAACTCTTTTGAGAGCCCTATACACATTAACTTTGCGATGCGCGAGATATAGATAACAGACCAGAGTCAACGGATGCTTAGTCTAGCTTTGACTGATAATTTATTAATTATGAACAAGTCCATTAGTCTATAATAGAGACAAATTCTTTATAGCTAAAATAATTAACCAAAGTATTTAAAGTACTGCTAGACATGTTAAAAGTGTATTAAAAAGGAAACATTTTGAACCTTCGTATATATATATATATATAATATATATATTTACTTTGTAGGTAACATCAAATATTTATCATATATTCTATATAAGCATTTCTTCTCGACTAAAAGAGGAACATTTGTCAATTGTCATGACAGATAAACATCTCGTTTAACAGTCTTGATATGATATTTTACGACGGAAAGGACCACGAGTAAAAATATTAAATGACGGGGATGCACCTTGAACCATTTGTAACTTTGTAAGAATGCATTTGGCACTAAAAGAGAAACATTTGTCAATTGTAATGAGATAAATATTTCTTTTAGCAGCCTATGATATCATATTTTATGACGGAAAGGACCAACGGTAAACGAAAATTTTTATGACGGAAATGCACCTAGAAGTAGTTGTAACTGGTAAGAATGCGTTAAATTCCAATAAAAAAAAAATGTAAGAATGCATTTGGCACATAAAATCAGGAGCATCTCGGTTGCTTTGTTCGTCACTGCTGACAAAGCGACCTAATAATGTGGGATTGTGGGGGCGTGCTGATTTCTGATTTCACATAAAAATAAACACATATGGAACAAAATATCCTAATTTCACCACTCATTTTGGAGATAGGTAAGCGACATGTGCTCAAAACATAAATAAATAAATTAAAGTGAGAGTATCGGACAAAGATCATTATTTCATTGCTCTGGACACAGCCACAGTGATTGTATCAGCTTTGTAATGTACTTGCAACTACTTGTGTCAAATGTCCGCAAGTAGAAATACAATAACACGTTGAATGCCTCGTCTTTTATCATGCTCTTGTTCTGGCATTTTTTGTACGGTGGTAGGCTGGTAGCACAGGGGAAAAAAGTTAATTGCATTCTTGTTTATTTTCTTATTATCTTGTTTTTTGAGAAATAGATATCATCACCAATCACCAGCTATCAGTCTATGAAAGCTTTCCAAAAAATTTTCGCTTCTCCTCGTGTCAAAAGAGGCTAGAATTTACAATCATACTAAAAACAATTCTCTCCTACCGGAAAATGTTCTAGAGATGTCCATTTTAATATCATCATCAATACCACTGCTAAAAATCAATTTAATTTAAGTTATGGTTCACTTTAACGACTTAAGAATTTAGATTATCCAAAAGAATTATTGAATTTGTGCTCAAGCGATAAATAAAAAAAAAAGTACATTCAATGAACCGAACCGGTTCATACATTAAACTGTATCACCGCACTTTATATATATATAATAAGAGTTTTGTTATGGTGAGTTGCAACTCACCAAAGGGTCGGTGAGTCGCGCTCAAAACTGCTAAATTTAGTTCAAAATAACCGATCCAAACCGTCTAATACGATCTCCCTATTGAAATCTCCATGCAGACCAAATTTTACATTTTTTCGAAATTTTTAAGTATTTTTTTGAAATTTTAGAAAATCGTTAATCTAATTAGTTCTGAACCGTTCAAAAACAGCAGTTTTTAAAAATCCGAAAAAAATACTTAAAAATTTAAAAAAAATATAAAATTTGGTCTGCATGGAGATTTCAATAGACAGATCATATTGGACGGTTTGGATCGGTCATTTTGAACTAAATTTAGGAGATTTGAGCGCGACTCACCGACCATTTGGTGAGTTGCAACTCACCATAGCAAAACTCTATATAATAATGCTGGAACACCTCAATTCCTCCTTATGAACAGTAGCATTTTTTTTTTCGGCGAATTATCTCGGGCGTCTATTTGGATCTAACACTGGGCTTTCTGTCACAGAGGGCTTTTCAATGCGAGATCATCTGTGGCACGGTTGTTTATGTGAGGGTATGGCAATCCTTCCGATAGTTCCAGGATGACTCGGCTGACCTTTTGCACCAAATTATTCTCCTTAAGAACATATATGATCCGCGTATGTGGGCCCCACAGTTGAGATATTGTCAGACTAAGATAGCAATGGACCGACCTGTAAATAAAGAAGAAGTCAATAGAGAATGTCGACATCAAGGTATTGCTAAATTTTTCTTCGTTTCATTCTTAATTTTATAGACTAGCAGCAGTGCCCACTAAATGTGTGAGAGAAACTTTAATATGTCAAAATATTATCTGACAACCCAAATCATAGCAAGTATTCGATGATATTATAACGGTTTTGAATTATGTATAATCATTAAGTGATAATTTTGGATAAGAGCATAAGACCTAGACCATAATTAACAAATTTGTATTTTCGATATGCCAAATATTGCAAAATCAAGAGAAAAGAAAAGCAAAACAAACAAACATACAAACATACAAACAACATTACTATTTCTTCTATAAATTCTATAAATTCACTATTTAGAATAGGCTCGACACAAACCAGTCGGTTTGATTCACAGACCATTAGAATCCTAGCTCAGGTTATAGTTTCACTTCAGATGAATAATTCTCAATGTCAAACCTTACTACGTAGTCATTTGATAGAGAATCCAATGTGTTGATCCAACCTCCTTTGCATCCTTCAAAATCACCGACTTCCCAACAAAAACAGTTTTCATAGACATCGAAGAACATCATCTTGTCTCCCGGACCATCCAACTTTGCCCTATAGGAATTGGTATTGGCATTCTTGAACTGGTACACAACTACACATCGGCAACAAAAGTCATCAATATCGGTACAAAAAACACATCCAACTTTTGTAGGAGGGTAGAGCTGTTTCTGTGCACAAAATAAAATTTTTCTTTTTCTTTATTGCCTCCTCTACTTGAAAAAAACAAACAGAAAGAGACATAAAAAGACAAAATAAGCCTATTTTATTGCCTCTCAGATCCTGAATATCAACACTTATAACAATACGATGTAATATTTTATAGAAATCACTAAATTCAATGCATTTTGCAACTACAATTAGGGTAAAAAAGGACAATAAAAATGACTTATTCCCTGACAGAACTAAGCTCTGATAATCGGTTGGTAGTTTCCTCCAACATGTATGATAAAATTTTCCCAAAAAATAACACAAAATATCCAAATTACTCAGCAAAATAAGGATGGAAACATGATATACAAATCTCCTTCTGATTCATTTATAAACCTATGAAAAGATCACATTGGCAGCCAGCACCACATGTAAATGACTTAGCCAAAATTAAAAAAATCACAAACAATTTTTTTCAAAAGACTTTACTATCCACAGGCTCAATTTATTTCCGAAAGCACAAAATAATTAAAATTGTAGCAATATTATCATACCTTCGTTCAGAGGGACAGGAACAATAGCAAAGACGACTCCTGAAAACGAAGCAACCATCTAGGTCAAAAGAGACCAAAAAGAAATCAAAATAGCAAAAGGAAAAGCATAGCTAAGGCCCTGATCAAAATCCCATTTTTTTAACATAGGATTTCATTTCATTTCATTTCGTTGGAAAATTCTTGATCAAAATGAAGGAATTTGACGTCATTTAGTTGAAATTCCCATATAATTAGATCCAACAAAATCCTATGAAATCAATTCAATTGAAATGAAATCCCACGTAAACTTCATTTTGATCAGGGCCTAACATTAAGTACCTAATCAAATCGGAACAGAATTTTCTGCCTATTTTGTTGCTATTTATCCGTGTATGGTCAAATCGGACGGTTATTTTATCTTACTTTTTGCAATGTCTTTGTAGAAGAAAGATAAAAAAGATCACAAAAAGGAATAAAAAACATGAGATTAAAAAGGGGCGTTGAAATGAAAGAAAGAGAGGCATCAATACTCAAATTAAAGAGGAAGAAGAAATCTACCTTTCTGTAGCAGTTAAATCATTAGGCAAGTTCACTAAGATCTGGATGCCTGCACATGGACCGAAAAAGGAATGAGTCGATAAACATTTAAGCCATTGCAACTCAACAGACAATCATGATCATCTCTTTGTACTTAATCAAGTGAAAGCGAAATTCCATGGTGAAATCTCGAAAGTGAAACAAAAATCAGTAGAATTGAAATCTGATTGCCAAAACGATGACAATTTAAAGGGACTAATTAAAGGCTAACCAGAAAACTGTCATTGCATATTCAGGAAAACAAAACATAAAGCACAACTTCATTCTTTCTTACCTCTAAATCCAACCTGACAAAAAAATACAAGCAATTTCATTCAATCAACAATATGGTACTTTTTTCTCAACCTGAAAATATTAAAATAGCGGCACACTGACCAAATCAAAAGCACCGACAGATTTTAGCGAGCCAGTGATACCTAATTATACTAAGCATTGCCTTAAACAGTCCACTTTAATAATTGAAACTTCATCTAAGATGTGATCTAGAGCAATTAGAGAAGAGGGGAACTGGAAAGAGAGTAAAACCTGTGAATGTCTCGTGGTGAGGATGGCTGACATTATCACTACAGGTCTCTCGAAAGGGAAAAGAGCTGTGAGGGAGGCCACCTAGGTGGAGCATGCCTCAAGCAAGGGCAATCCTGTCCAAAGTGAAGAGTTAATAAGAACATCAATAAACTAAAGTTTCCCTCTTATAGCAGGCCGCTGATATCTCTTATTTATATATACATTTTGACCATACTTAGCACCGAAATAACACTCAAACCAATGATATTCACCGTGCTTTGTGTTATATTTGTCAAGATTGGGTACTGCCGTGGAATTTGACTTGTCTTGTAGGAATTTGGTGGATTGGACACAATAATTGCATAAAATGGAGAATTTTTGGGAAGACAATGACTGAATGGAATCTCTAACTAGCATTGTAGAGCTCATCCTAAGCTTTCCAACGATCTTTGAATCACCTCAATCGGAGTCCGGATGAAGAAATTATGATCAAAATACTATTGGTGCGCAATGCTGGAAAATGATTTCGGTCCGAAATGGCGTGAAAAAGTCATTTTTGGCAAGTTTTGTAGATGGAAGCTTTATTTTATGGTATGATCTCGTGAACCCTTGCCCTAACCTACCTCCCAAGCCTCCTCTCTGGTCATATATGCACGAAAATACAGAGAAGAAAATATCCAACCTTCCATAGCATATTTTTCCACCTTTTTCACCACCGTTCTCACTCGGCGTGAGATTCCATCTCTCGCAGCGGAGCACGACCATGGCAGTAAATTTGGAGCGATTCTAGAGGCGACAGCGGTAGAACCGGTCTAACCACGGCTCTAGGCGATCGATATCTCGAGTTAGAAGCGATATTTGGTTTATTCCTTCTTTTTCTCTTGATATTTTGATCAAATGTAGTTTGTATCTTATTTTACTTGCATGTTAGGATAGATTAATTATGTCTTAGGGCTAAATAGTAGTTTAGTTTAGTATTTGTGATGACTTGATGGATTGATTGCTATGTTATGTGATTTATCGTGTTGAGAACTATTGATATGCTTAGTTATATTATTTGTTTGCTTGATGTTTATCTATTGATGAATCGCGACGTCTTTAGGGCATTAAACTAGATTAAACACATGATTGATTAAGTAATTGAGGTAAACCAAACGCTCGAAAGAGGAGGTTAACTTAACGACTGAAAGGTGTAGTTTCTAAACGATCCGAAAGGACTTAGATACCTCTGAAAATCCAACATGATAATCTTAAGTGACTAAAATCTGACACGAAAATTTAGGCTTAGTCATTTATGTGGTAAAAATCGAGTTCCAAACCAAATCTAAAACCAAAATTTCGACGGCTGAGACTAGAATTTAGGTCTGGTCGACAAGTAACCTTCACATAACCTTGCCTAAAAATATCAAGTCATAACAGAGAGTTTGGAGCATATTTCAGAACGACTTATATAGATTTCGGTCCGAAATCCTTGCTGCCTGTGTGAAAACACGTGTACTAAGAACTTTGAAGCTAAACTAAATGAACCCTAAACCCTAGGACATCTCTTGCATTTATTTAGAGTCCAGAAAACATCAAAAATCAACCAAAAATAATTTAATTACTTGCACTTTAGATAATTGTCTTTATAAATCATAAAACTCCAAAAATTATCTTGTCTAGCTTTCGTGAGGAAGTAAAGTCTAGTAATCAATTGTACCGTCCCTTGGGTTCGACCCTTAGCTTTACCAGAACGACTAGTGAGGTAAAACAAGGTATATAAATTTATTTGATACCGGATTTCAAGCCTTCATCAGCCGCTAAGGCGAATCCAGCTATTAATCAAAACTATAACCTTACTACCAATGAAAACTCATCACAAGTCAGTCATACCGGTGCTTAACCAAATAGGTACCAGTAAACAATCCACTGGAGAGGAAGAGAAGGAGCTTGGGAATCGCCAAAGCAGCGGGGCCTGTTTTAGTAACCCCCCTCTCTCTCTCTCTTCCCACGGCCTGGTTCGCTTGAAGCCACTCTTCAGTTTTTGAATTTCATTTTTGAAGTTCAACTACAGAGATTTCTCTCAGCTTGAGTTTGAGATGGAGAGGAGAATCGCACTTTTATGTTAGAAAGTGCTCAAATTTAATTTTTCAACTAATTTGACTCAATTAAACTCAATTCATCTTTGAAGTCCACATAGAAGTTTAATCACATCCTCTTTCAACTTGTGCTAGCAAGGAAGAGGAGAACAACTAATCTCCAAGATTTTCTCTTTTATACTTCTTTCAATTAACTAGTTTAATTAATAGAGAAGGGAGAAGGCTCAACACATGAGCATTTGAGGTGGATTAAGAGCAAGAGAAAGAGATGAAAATTCTGAAATTTTCTCTCTAATTTTCGTTCTAGGAGGAAGAGGGAGAGAAAAGGCTATGGTGGCTAGAGTTTCTCTCTCCAAATGACCTCATTTCATAGACCAACCACTTCACAAACTTTAGGGACCTTTTTACCCCTATTAGGACAGCCACTATATGGGCTATCAAGCCCATTTTGTGATGTGTTAAATGTCCACTAATTCAATTAATTAATGGACCTTTCTCTTGTACTCAAACCGGGCCTTTAATTTACTAATTAAATAAAGGTCCATAAGCTCTATTTAATTCCTATAATTAAATTGTGTTGAACAAAATTAATTATTAACTTATTAATAATTATTTTGGGATTAACAAATGCATTAATTTATTTCTATATGATCTTCTCGACTTAATTAATTATAACGGTTCGCAACGGTATATAATTAATTAATCAACTTATCATATTTTCGCAATACACTGCTGCGAATAAATAAATAATGCACCGTGTGATTAAAGTCCTATTTGTGTGACCCTTTGAGGATTTATGCTATGTTGGCCATGGAATTAAATCGCTATTTAATTCCAATAATCATAAGCGGCATCTAGCAACACGTTATGATTCCCAATTCGCATAAATAGTGTACTGCTACAATATCTCAATCCTGCATAAGAAATAATAGTATTTCCTTGTCTGATTCTTATGTCACATGATATCATCGTATAATCCAAGATAGGAATGTGTCATTCTTGCAGATTATACGTTTCTTGATCTAGAGATAATTGTATCAAGTTGCTAGCAAACAATCTATCTCCATCAAGGGGCCCAAACAGATATCATCGCTCACTAAATAAATTAATGAGGGACATACGATTTTCTTGATGAACAACTTTTCCCCGCACAATTCAAAAAAACATAAATAAAGTCCGTATAGCAGCCCTTATCAGGAATCAACGGTAGACGATATTTATTGAACCTATCCTCATGTGGAAAAGCTGAACCATCTCAAACTTAGAATCAAACTCAAATGAAATAAATAATGACACATAACATAATCCATATATTTATTTCATTGGGTCGTGTCCTGTACTATGTTCCATAACATATACATATGCAATTAAGTTGGCAACTCCTTACCTATGATTTGTAGAACTTAATCATCACTTAACTTGCATACTAATCTTATCCGATAATTAATGTTCCTTGTTAATTATCAAGATTACGGACCTTTTAGATTTATTATTGTCATTTAATTATAAATGAACTACAGAGATCTACAATTCAGATCCTCAACCTGAATGATCTGTCAATAAATAAATCAATGAACAAATGATCAAATATCATCAATAACATAAACCGCAGAAGTAGCCATTTAAATATTGGCTTCTAGGACATAACTCTAATATTTTATTGCGTTAACCCTTCTTTTGTTCAAAATAGAAATAGAAACCTAGTAAGATCTCCAGCCATGGCCATCGCCAATATTCCTCAGCCTCCATCTCGAATTTGTACCTCTCTTTGTTCTTATCAACTCTTTGTGGATCCACATCACCTGGATTGACCTCCGCATTGCTTGCTTTATATCCATATGAACCTGAATAAAGATGAAATATATAATACGACATTTGTGAGAGAACAAAATGAAAAGTTAAAAAAAAAAAGTGGACATAAACCATATGCCCATATTTGAACAACAATTGAGTTAAAGAAAAATTCTAACACAAAATCAGAAAAATTCTAACTAAACTAAGGTCAAAGAAAGCAAATCAAAGAGGGGGAATAAATTTACCTTTAGGGTTACCTTCTTGTCTTAGCTTCTTGGCCTAGGGTTTGTAATTCATAGTTACTCGTCATCGCCAGAAGAAATCGTTGACCATCCGCGTAGAACGACCTATTCTGGCGTGTCCCGAAAGAATGATCTCTGGCGTGGCGTCCACCATGCGCGCAGGAGGTCCGATCTTGTGCCCCGTGATAGGAATTCTCGCACCAATCGAGAACACCATCTCATTGGAAGTGGACAGCGCCGTCACTCGTTCTCGTTTGAAAATTATGGTTTAGATTTCTTAGGGTTAGCGAAGGAAGAGGCGGCGGTTTCTTTCCAAATTCAAATGGAAACGAAGGAAGAGACGGCTACCTTAGGGCACACGAGAAAAGGGGAAACGGGGTTAGGGGGAGGGTACCATATCGGATTTCCTTTTCTGAGAATTTCTCAGAGAATTTGCGATAGAATAGAAGAGGGCGGAGAGGGGAGGGAGAGTAGCGATTTATGTGAAGGAGTGGCAGAAAACATGGAAAAAAATAAAAGTTGCTATGTTAACAAATGTCAAAAAAATAAATAAATAAAAAATAACGCTTGCTGTGATTTGAACTCGCCGAACGTAACTATACAAATTTGTTTAATACCATCAGCGACCAGACACTTTTTGTAAAGAGTCTGACTCTTTATTAGAAATATAAATCTAAACCGCACATCATATTAAATTGCACAGATCAATAGTTTATAATTGATGTTAACGCATGTTTCAACCCCTAGTGATTAGAATATTATGACATTTCTATGGGTGCATTTATAAATAGTAGAGATACGACAACAGTTAACACATGTTTCATCATGCGGCTCAAGAATGTAAGCTCCCTTCACTCATGTCACATTGTCACCAATAGCGAGCGAAAACAAAAATGATTTTTTCTTTTCTTGGAGTCTCGATAGAGGCACAAGAGCTTGTATCGCATGCAAGCAAAGATCTCTGGCGAAAGGAGTTCAACAAACTACCCTCGCTTATACCACATAACCACAAGCAATTTTAGACTAATTGAAACATAGAACATTAGCATCTGGCGTTTATACCTTGGGGCTCCTACCAAAGCTCTATAGTAAGAGGTGATGCCATAATATCCAAAGAAAATATATAACCTCAAAAGCTACACAAAAAATAAGTACAAAAATATCCGTATATTATTCAAAAACAACCACAGTTCATTTAAACCATGCTAATCATTTTCCCAACCTCAATTCTCAAAATATCAACCGCACTCACTTCTTAACCTCCTCGTATTCTGCCTCAGGCGCCTGCTCCCCTGTACTGCCACTACCTCCTTCGGACCCACCACTTGATCCACCACCTGACATATGCTGGCCAATCTTGGAAACAGCCTTGTTAGCAGCGTCAAGTTTAGCTTTGATGCTATCAGCATTATCTCCAGCCATCTCCTTCCTCAAATCGGCCACAGCAGCCTCAATCTCTGATGCAATCTCAGCTGGTATCTTGTCTCTATACTCCGCCAAGCTCTTCTCAATACTATAAATGGAAGTATCAGCTGAATTTCTGATATCAATTAGGTTCTTCCTCTCCTGATCTTTAATAGCATGCAGCTCGGCTTCCTTGACCATCTTGTTGATCTCTTCTTCAGAGAGACCGCCAGAGGAACGAATAGTAATCTGTTGCTCCTTTCCGGTAGCCTTGTCCTTGGCAGAGACGGTGACAATGCCATTGGCATCAATGTCGAAGGTGACCTCGATCTGGGGCATACCCCTTGGTGCAGGAGGGATACCAACCAGGTCAAACTCACCAAGAAGTTTGTTGTCAGAAGCCATCTCACGCTCACCTTGGAGCACTTTGATTCCCACTTGGGTCTGGTTGTCAGCCGCCGTAGAGAACACCTGGATGGGAGAGCATATCAATATCATGGTGTCAAATTTAGATTTCAAAATATAAACAAATCATGAAACTGTGTATACACAGAAAAAATAAATTAAAAAAAAAAATCAAGGTCAAACTAAACAACAAACCTCATACCAGTGCATATCATTATAATAAGGTGAAAAACCACTTTAAATTCATTATTGCATCATGGCATGAAATTCAGAATTACATTGATATGGCAAATTTATTTATACGCTTGTAAACAGCCAGTCCAAAATAAAGATGCATATCATTTTCAAATATACTGGCAAATGATTTACACTTATAAACAGCCACAGCCAAAATAAAGACGCATATCATTTGCAAATAAACTGGACAAGCATTGAAATGATTTGCTGCATTATGTAAGTTGATCGAGGCTAGCAACTTATGTATGTAGCTCATAAAGCACAACATCCATAATGCATAAGGATCAACAGAGACCATTACAAAGACAGAGGAGATACACAGAAGAAAAATATGCCACATATGATGTATATTCAATACAAAAAGGAAGAACTAACAAATAGATAAAAGAATAAACCTGGCTTTTCTTTGTAGGAATAGTAGTGTTGCGATTAATGAGCCTAGTGAAGATACCACCCAGGGTCTCAATACCAAGGGAAAGAGGCGTCACATCCAACAGAAGAAGCTCCTTGACATCTCCTCTGAGAATACCTCCCTGAATTGCAGCCCCCATTGCAACTGCCTCGTCAGGATTTACACCTTTACTTGGGGATTTTCCAAATATTTCAGACACAACCTCCTGTACTTTGGGTACCCTCGTCATACCACCAACCAAAAGCACCTCATCAACATCCTTTGCTGAGATACCAGCATCTTTCAAGCAGTTCTTGCATGGGTCTCTTGTTCTCTCTATCAGATGGTTAACCAATGTTTCGAACTTCGACCTTGTCAAGGTGATGTTCAAGTGCTTTGCTCCTGAAGAATCAGCAGTTATGAAAGGGAGGTTGATTTCAGTTTGGGAGGTGGACGAGAGCTCAATCTTGGCCTTCTCTGCAGCCTCCCTAAGCCGCTGAAGCGCTAGCCTGTCTTTAGAGAGGTCTATACTTTCAGTTCTCTTGAATTCACTAACTAGGAAATCCAGAAGGGCATTGTCAAAATCTTCTCCTCCCAAGAAAGTGTCACCATTTGTTGATTTTACCTAAAAATTCATAAAAATAATTAGCGAAGCTACAAAGTCGATAAATGTAAGAAAAAAGGATGAGAATTAAAAAAGCACTGCTAAAACCTACACTGGGAAACAACATCAGGGTTTAAACCACTATAGGGGAGCAGACTTTGTTGATATTAGTCTTTTGGATCAAGCACAAAACCTAACCGGTAGCCAAATTGTATCGTATCATAAATGTTTCAGGTATAGCATTTCCATGTGTGATCGTGCTGTTAATCTCAGCAGAAAAGATGCAGATTATGTTTTACCGCTCAAGAACTATACCTGTTTCAACAAGTAATTTTCAAATTTTAAAAACAGTCTGTTAACATCTTCTTCAGACAGCTACAATTAATAGACACCACAAACCATTCAAAAGTCATCATTACAAACGTAACATAAGAGGCAAAATCCTCACCTCAAAGACACCATTGGAGATCTCCAAGATAGATACATCAAAGGTACCACCTCCAAGGTCAAAAACAGCAATCAACCCCTCCTTGTTATTCATCCCATATGAGAGAGCCGCTGCTGTTGGCTCATTAATGATTCTCTGCACATCCAGCCCAGCAATGCGACCAGCATCCTTGGTGGCTTGCCTCTGTGCATCATTAAAATAGGCTGGAACTGTAATCACTGCCTTAGAGATCGATTTGCCAAGATAAGCCTCGGCTGTCTCCTTCATTTTAGTAAGAACAAATGCACCAATTTGGCTCGGTGAGTATTTCTGCCCATTGGCCTCAACCCAGGCATCACCATTCGGGGCTTTCACAATCTTGTAAGGGACCATTTTCATCTCTTTCTGGGTTTGTGGGTCATCAAATCTACGCCCGATCAGACGCTTTGTCCCAAAGACAGTGTTGGTTGGGTTGGTAACGGCTTGGCGCTTTGCTGGAGTCCCCACGAGGAGTTCACCTTTTTGATTGAAGGCTACCACTGATGGCGTTGTTCTAGAACCTTCTGAATTTTCTATCACTTTCGGGGTCTACATAGAAAAGAGTAGCTTATTAACATCTACAGTGAAGTTAGTAAAATTTCAGAAATTAACAAAGAATGGATAACCACAAACCTTTCCCTCCATTACAGCCACACAAGAGTTTGTTGTGCCCAAGTCAATTCCAATAACTTCATTTCCAGCAGGCTTTGTACTGAAGATAAAACAAAATGTTTAAACAAAAGTGAATATGAATACAAATAAAAAATTATCAGAGACTGGATCATTGAACTACATGTTGAACATTATGAGCTCATTGGATGAAAGTAGTACCTGAAAGGTCTGGCCAAGCTAGCCCAGTTAGAACCCAAATTAGAGCCGCACCATGTGGATTTAATATTACCAGTGAACTGCACATTAGTGTTGTAAAAGATTAGTCCTGATTAATGAAGATGGCTTTTACAGTTTCTAACCATGACAAGCTACCTATTGATGATGTAATTAAAATAATTTTCTCGGTGCTATAACAAAAGACTGAACTGTTACCCACAGTACTAGTGCCTTGAAAACAGGTAGTTAAATTTAACTAGCGGGGTCTGCAATCTAATAATCGACCAAAAGTAAAACTCAAATTCAACTATTAATTAATTGCATTTCTCCCGTTTCTTCAATATAACTTCGATCCCAAGGTCAACCTAATCATACTATTCTGTTCAAATAGATGAACTTTACACGATCGAAGAAATATGATTTTTCAAAAGAGATAAGATCGCATAAAACAACATTAGCAAAAAATACATGAACAGTGGTAGGTACTAGTGCTAGGTACAGAGACAAACAAAGAGCACATACCAATCCGACGTGAGAAGAGAGCTCTCGCCGTCGGAGCGCTCTCATGACAAGCGAAGCCGCCATTGATTACGAATCGGAGGAGGAGAGCTGGAGAAGTCGACTAGGGTTTTGGCTGGCGATGGTCCAGTCAATCCTAGGGTTTTCGAGAGGAAGTGGTTAGGCTCGAGCTCGTGTCTATCACTGACACCGCGCACGAAATTCTGAGGGAAAGGAAGCTACGCGTCGCCTTGGAAACTTAATTTTGAGCTCGTGCAGTCGGGAGTCGCAGTGGAGTTGCGTAGAACAATCTAGATATTGGGCCTCAACGGTTCTATCACAACACGACTCTTCTAGCCTTTGGTTAGAGCAGCCCATCCATATTTTTATAGGCTGGCCCATAAGTAACGTATATTGGGCCTTACAAATCATCACGTATTCACGTCAGACACCTGACTGATCAAATGAAAGAAGAAGATGAAGAGGAGAGGCTAATGCTTCGGCAAATTTGGATCAGCGAAGGAAATTGGAGGAGAGCTTGAGACTGGCTAATGCTGAGGTTTGTTTTTTGAGAAATTAGATGCTTAATATGTTCAAATTGGGAGTTTGTAATGTTGGATTTCATTATTCTTGGTTGCAAATGGTACCTCGGAATGTACTACATCATGACAGAAATTGCGCTTGTGAGTTGTGACGTGTTCATACCAGTATAAACTGATATTATAATGGGCTTGTGTTGACTATGGGGGACGTTTGGCAACACCACTGATTAGTGGGATTAGGGGTTAAAGTTAGTATTTTTGAGCAATTGTAGGTTAACAAATTAGTTTACTAACCTAGAAGTCTGGCTAATCTCATGCATACCAAACGCGCCTTATGAGAATTAATTGATTATTAAATTGATCCCCAAGTCGAACAAAAATGGAAGCACCTGAGAGATACTGAGTCAGTATTTGTCTGGTACTGACCAGTATAGCCAACAGTGAAGATTCTTCAACTGGCCAATACAACCTTACCTTACCGCCTATATAATTTGAATAGTTGATCATTTTTTTTACATTTTTCTTGGCTATATACAATTAGATAGATCTATGATGGAGTCAATTTGCGAGCTGTGCATCATGCAAGTCCAATGCACCAATGCAAACAGGTGAGCAGTGATCAGGGGTCCAGACAGCTTGCAAATCTTGCAGCCTGCCGGCCCTGCCGTAATATATAGATTTGATTAGCAGTGCTAGCTGACTTAATGGGGAAGGCCGTTCTCGTCAGAGGATTCTCGCATTTTCTGCTTAAAGGTATTTGTTCTATTAACTATTAATCAAATCTATATTCAAGTACTTAACTCATGAAAATTATTTTACCATAAAACGGCAGTGTTTCCAGTTTTTAATATCTTCTGATGTTGACCCTATTACGTATCTTCAGGAGAGTGCAGATAATGACCCTGTCCACTGTGAAAAATGCCTTGCTTGAGGAAGCATGCAAGGAAGAATGCTGAAGCCACATGTCTTTCCCAAACATTTTTTTTATGTAAGTTCACCTTTGAACTTACATGTCACTTAAAAAAAATTATGTCATCTTACAAGTTCAACCACTGAATGTGGATTTCACTGTATTGTGCATAATGGCTATAATACAGCCATACAAAGGAGGCTGAAGATCTGTGGAAACAGGTTAGCTAATTGCTCAATTTCAGTAGGCTAAAATATGATTTTTTTTTTTTATTTTGTAAAGACTTAAATGGTTATGTAACTTGTGTTCAAACTTGAAAAACATATGTAATTTTATTTTATACAATAACATGAGGAGAATTTTGTTTTAGGTTCTGTTTATCATTGGTTCCTACCTTATTGCAGAACTTTGTTTTTAAGTTTTTCTTTTTTTTTATTTTGTTCCTTTCTCTTCTTGTTGGGTTTCTTGTTGGGTTTCTTTTCTAGCCTACCACAACTTGTTTGGGACAAAAGGCTTAGTTGTTGTTGTTGTTGTTGTTGTTGTTCCTTTCTCGTTGTTTTAAATGTTTTCTATATGTGCTTATGTGGGGATTTGTTGTGAACTTATTCAGCACTCTCCGTCGTGCTTCTCTTAAGGCAGACAAGAATGATGAGAAGGCAGCTGAGCTTAATTGAATAGCCCTCAGGTTAGTATGGTTAATTAGCTATTTCTTACACCATGTTTATCCTTTACCTATTTTTGCTTGCAAGTTCTATATGCATCCAAGTTTTAAAGAGGAAAATGCTTGTGAGATTTTTCAAAGCTCAATTACCAAGAAAACTGAACAATATTTAACCCCAAGTTTTATGGGTCGGCTTAGTAAACCTTTTTTTTTTCTTCTTCTTTTTTTTTCCCCTGTAGGCTCCTAAACACAGCTATCAGTTAGGTAAACTCCACCACTAGTTGATATTCCACCTCTGAATTATTTCCTTCTCTCTTCTAGAAATGTTTTGAGTGTTTACTGTGTAATAATTTGAGAGATACTGCTGAGTGCTGAGACAGAATCCAAAAAGGGTGGCTGTGCGGGAGATGAAAAATGCATCATACGTTAACAGATGAAATAATTTATTGAAAGACACGACTACAACTTTGTAATGTATTTGCGTGAATGATAATAAACTTAGCAAGATAAATTATACAGAAAATAAGAACACAATACAGCATAATATATCCTCTAAATTACAGTACTTTTACCTATGATTTTCTTATAAATGGTCTTTGATCAAGTGAACAATATAATATATATATTAATTAAAATGAAGCTCAATAATATTCTCTTTTAGTTGGCCGCTGCCTCAACACTTTTTGTGTTCACTTCATCAGCAAAAGCAGAAGCTGGGAAGGACCGGCCAATCCCAACTGCCGACTTGAAGTAGATCTTCTCCCCCTCTTCGACACTCATCTCCACAATCGGCACCCAGAGCAACATCTGCTTGCTCTTGACGCCAGTCATCTTCTTCATCTTCCCATTCTCCACATAAGCTGTCACCTCGGTGTCGTACCTAACCTTGGTGCTTGTGCCCTTGAAGAAGTGCTCATATGGTGCCTTTTGTTTCATCCAGACGAATCCAGTCTCTCTCACAAGACCAGCCTCATCAAGTTTTTTCAAAGGCATGACGCCTTCAGGAAAGCCTAGTGCCTTTAGGAGTTCCATGGAGTGATTGTAGCACTCTTCTGGACCATAGATTATTTCAGCACCAGCACGGGTATCTTTCTCATTAGTGGCAACTGCAAGGGATCCCATGGAGTGATGCTATGCAAATTTAGAGAAGGGGTTTAGAAAAATTGATGCTCTTGACTTGTGTTTTTGAGATTAGATGTGATGGTGAGATGGGATCATGAAGGGGTTTATATTGAAAGAAGTTAACGAGTTGTTGGTGGGGGTTGAGCTAACGTGTTAGTATAGGTTAGCTAACCTATATGTCATATACCCATATATGTGATGTTGAGTCAAGGATTTCTGGATTGCTTTGTTTTTTTAAAAAAATCCTCATCAATATCATAATGTTTTGGTGTGATAATGACATGGCTATAAAGACAAACTCGAGTTTTTAAATGCCATTCATTGCGTTTTTCACTTTTCATATGCTGTTAATCAGATGTTCCTCTTTCCTTCACTTTACGCTCCTGTTTTATCATTTTTAAGTTATGTTTGGTAAGATATTAAGTAAGTTTGATGGCCATCATCCTTCCCAATAATTGGAGTCCATGCAGTTTGGCAATGCAATGAAGTATCAAGGCAAAAGGACCTAAAATTTAAAGCTTATAAAAGAGCAGAACATTGTTTCTTCTTTTTGAATAGTAGTCGACGACGACACGTTTCTTGCTGTTCCCACAGCCAAAATAGCAAGATTATGGAAGGAGCGATCGTTGCAAAAATCGACTATAACATATAAAGTCTATTATCATTTTGTTGTATGATTTAATTATCTTGCCAGTAAATGTTTTTATTGGTACCTGTGGAATTGCATCTATCTTATTTGTATATTTGGAAAGAAAAAAATGAAACCCCTTTTTAAGCCACAATTTAAAGTGGCTTGAGATGGAAAAGGTGGGGTTAATTGACTAAAATTCTAAAATTTGAATTAAAAAATAAGTTTCTTTTTTAAGCCACAATTTAAAGTGGTTTGAGAAGGAAAAACTGGGGTTAACTAATTGAAATTCTAAAATTTCAATTCATAAATCTTACGCCTTTTATTTCTTTCGAGAATGTTGCTGAACATCGCCTTTTAGTGGTTCTGGACTTCTTGATTTCACTATCAGATTATTTCAACAAAAGTCCACTAATTAATGCAGTTTAGTTAATCAAAGTTCAAGGCCTCCAACTCACCATGGAAATTTCTGATTACTAGAGTGTTATTCTCGATCGCTTCGGCGAGATTTTGCAAGTCTTAATTTAAACAGAAATTTTGGGAATTTCTAATGATGTTGATATGCCTTATGACCTTCCGTATAACTGCACAAAAAAATTGCAAAGCATTCACAGAGCAGAAAAGCTTGAAACTGGCATTCGCTGCATAAACATTTTAGTAACCAATATTATATGGCAGTTATATAAAATAATGTTAGATTAAGATGCAGTTTAACAGACCTAAAAGTTGTCAGCTCAAAATAAGTGTAAGAGTTGTTAAAATATGGGTAAGAGTTGTTTATAATAAATAGTTAAGTAGTTGAAACATGCGAGTAAAATACAATTGTTGGAGGTCCCTGACTCCTGAGTAAGGACCTCCGATTGAGTTTCATATTAAAATGCTGCAAGTTTGTCTATCGCACTTATGATGCTTGCTTTTGTTATTGTAGCGGATAGCTATGTATTTCGGTCAAATATACAGTTGTTGACTTGTGACGCAATTTCCATCTACTTCATAAACGGTGAATCCTTTCATAATGCACGTCGAAATAATGTGTTACTCAAGGAAACATATTATTTATGTAAATAAAGTTTTTGTAAAGCATTTTTTTAGAGGAGAGATGGTTAAGAAACTCAATTTTATATATTTTTAAGGACTTCCACAACCGGATTTTAGAGATGTTACCACCATTAAAGATATTTGTAATTCTGTATCTAACCACTAGATCAAGACCGATTTATCTTTGAAATTTTTTTTTTGTCCTCTTGTTCTTGTCTTTTCTTTCACATTTTTTTTGTTTTTTATGAGGCATTTTTACCTATTAGTCTTTTATTGTACTTTAACTGCTTTTCTTATGTTTAAGAAAATATAAAAAAATTAAAATAAAAAATGCTCCTAGCAACTGAAAATTTTAATCAACTACTTATCATAAAACCTAACGCTCCAACGAAAACAGCCATATAATGAATGATATCTCACTTTTTTTTATATAATTTGAAGTTCGAAACTTATATATCAAATTTAAAAATGTTAATTGGCAATTTTATCATTTCATAATAAATTATTTCAAGTAAAATTTTATAGTTTTTGAAGTTCATCATATGTTAATTTAAGAGGTTAAAAATGAACAAATTTTCTTAATTATATTTTTTATATGCAATAAACACCTCTCTAAATAAAAATAAACTCAATTAATAATTTTAATTTAATCTTTTAAAATATACAGAGGGTGAGTGCTGTTATATAGAAAATCATTATTCGATTTTATTTTGACGTTTAACTGAAAACACCAGGCAAATATAAATATACCGAAGAAAGAAATCATTTTTAACGGTCATCAGTAATTCCAAAGAAAAGTAATATTTCTCTCAAGGGTCGCTCTCTTTGGAAACGAGAAAAGAATCTCAATCACAGAGAACGAACAACTCTTCGAAGGACAAGAGGCGCGCCGCGCGAGACTAGAGATCGTCTGTGGCAGAGGTGAATGGTGGACCCGGGATCGACTTTGGCAGGGCGATCGATGTGGGCTTGGGGCCAGCTTTTGGCCCAAGTCGGCGGCCATGGCTGGATTTGGGGCCCCAACGGCGGAGGTCGTTGGCACACCGGTATCGCCGTTGGCGTTACCGCCATCGCTGGCCTCGCTTTGGCCGCCACGATCCTTATCTCCGCACAAAGGTACTTAAACCCTTGGCGCTATTTCAAAATTAGTTTTCTGTGTGGAATCGTTTGTTTTTAGATCCATACGTAATTGACTTATTTGGTGAATTTTTGTTAGAAATGGCGAGGGAATTAGTAATTAGGTATGGAGTAAACTCTCTATAGAAATGTTATTTCATTTAATTTGGATGAATCAGCAATAATTAATGTTGGCTTGCTATAGCATCGCTGGTTATGGACCTGAAACGCCAATGCATCAAACTGAAACTTTTTTTGTCCTTGTACTTCACATTAAATGCAAAACTGTGTAAAACGAAAAATTATATCATTACTTCTTTATATTTTCAACTATACATTTTTGTAGAGGCGGCCTCAAGTCGCCTTGGTCCGGAAGGAAAAAGAAGAATCCTCTGACCAAGCAAGAATGGCAGAGCTTCTTCACACCAGAGGGGAAGCTGGCTGATGGCGGTACCAGATTTCTGAAGAAAGCTAGAAGCAGTGTAAGATCGCACATTACTTGATTGTTTCTTCTAATGATGTGTACTTGATACTTTTTAAGTAAAAATAAGTAGTAGTTTTTAAGTCGTTTTATGTAATTGGAATTCACCATTTCAATGTATTTGGCAACCTTGATTCCTTTCTTCCCCACCAAAAAAAGTACTTGTTATTAGTCTATTGCATAAAAAGTATTCGTTGAATTGTCTAGTAGAACGGCACTTACTAGTTTTGTGGTTTCTGATCCAGGGAGTTGATATGGAGATCAGAGCTGAAGTTTGGCCTTTCCTACTTGGAGTGTGAGTTCTATTTTGTCTGATTTTAGCTCTTTTAATGTTAATTACTCTTTTGCTTTGGATTTTTTCAATGAGAAATATATAGCTATCGTTGAAAGAAAATAATAATTCTGTGCCAATATCTTACTTTTGGTAATTCTTTTCTGATGTTTTGCATCTAGTGGTAGTTGACTAGTTGACAAGGTAATTAAGGCCCTGATCAAAATCCTTTTTTTTCACATGGGATTTCATTTCATTTCATTAGAAATTTTCTTATTGAAATGATCGAATTTGCTGTCATTTGGTTGGAATTTCTATGTTATTAGATCCGACGAAAACCTACAAAACCAATTCAAATGAAATGAAATGAAATCCCGCGTAAAAAACATTTTGATCAAAGCCTAAATGAAATCTGCCATATCCAAGTAATTTTTTTTTTTTTTTGACAAGCAATCTCAATAATAAGCTTAAAACATTTTGTAGATATGACCTCCAAAGTTCTGAGGATGACAGAAATGATGGCAGGAAGACGAACAGGTACCATATATAAACACTGCTCCATGTCAAACTAATATTTTTTTCCCCGCTTTTTTAGAATCTATGCCTTTTGAGTTTTCTTGTGTCTTACTTTTCTTTTTTTGGTGGGGTGCTTTATATACTAACTATCATACATTATTTCTTTACATATCATTTTTTGCTCATCTTGATTTGTACTGGACATAATCTGGTGCAGGGCAGACTTTTTGCTTCTAAGAAAAAAATGCCTTGAGGCCTCTGTATTTAAAATCAAGGAAGAGGAGGTGTCTGAAGTTCGTCAGATAGAAAATGAACCTAATCCAGTTTCTGCTGAACGTGAAGAGCCAATTACCTCTGAAGATATTCCTACTACAACCAGTTCTCTCTCAAGTGAAATAACTAACCTTGATCCAGTCCCTTCTGAGCTACCCATTGATAGCAATGCTTCTGTCAGTAATAATTCTAATCAAGAAATGCTTGTTGGAAAACCATCATTAGGTTTACCAGATACAAACAATGAAGATAAGAGTGATTTAACTCATGCAGACTCATCTGATAGTGAATCATCAATTGACCAAGCACCAAAAGGTGTTGAAAGTCAACTCAACAATACGGCTGCAAAAGAAGAAGCTGTTCGATCACGCAAGACCGACGAGGCAACTCGATCACGCAAGACTGACGAGGATTTTGCCACATGGCAGCGCATAATTCGTCTGGATGCGCTCCGGGCCAATGCCGAGTGGGTCCCTTTTTCCCCAACTCAAGCTGCTGTATCCAAAGAGACAGCAGTTCAACTGGCTGATACTGTTGGCTTGCAAGACTACGACCACTTGGAACCATACCGTATCTACCATGCCTCGCGACTAGTATCAATTTTGGAGGCATATGCTATGTATGATCCTGAGATTGGCTATTGTCAGGGGATGAGCGACCTTCTGGCTCCTATAATAACAGTTATCGAAGAAGATTATGAGGCGTTTTGGTGTTTTGTTGGGTTTATGAAGAAGGCGCGTCATAATTTTAGGTTAGATGAGGTAGGTATAAGAAGGCAACTTAACTTGGTGGCTAAGATTATTAAATGCAAGGATCAGCATTTATTTAGACATTTGGAGAAACTTCAAGCTGAAGATTGCTTCTTTGTATATCGAATGGTTGTGGTCATGTTTAGGAGAGAGCTCACGTTTGAACAGACTGTTTCTCTATGGGAGGTTATGTGGGCCGACCAGGCTGCTCGCCGGGCTGGGTTAGGTGGTTCTGCGTGGGGTCCGATTAAGTTGGATGCACCGCCTACTGATGATCTGTTGCTTTATGCAATTGCAGCCTCAGTCTTGCAGAAAAGAAAGGTGATATTAGAGAGTTATAGTAGTATGGATGAGATCATAAGGGAGTGTAACAGCATGGCAGGCCAGCTCAATGTATGGAAGCTTCTAGATGATGCACATGATTTGGTTGTCACTTTACACGACCGTATTGAATGATTTTGGTCCCTCTCCAACTGTTCTTCTTTTTTTCATTTTAAGTTCTTTTTGACTGTTGTATACTTGTTTGGGTGACGCTGATGAAACAGGAAGGGTGGAAAGATTCAATTCTGGGAGGAGCTGCCTTTGAGATTTTGTATTTCGTTTAGCAAAGTTTCTTTCATGAAGTTTTAGTGTTGAGAGTTTTGTTCTGGGAAACCAGTAATTTTCTCCCAGTTGCTTTGAGTTCTCTTTGTTACCAAGTTCGATCGGACAGTCCTCTATAATATATTTCCCTTTTGTCGGGCAGTTCTCTTTGTTATCAAGTGCCTTCGGCGAAGTCTGGCTAGTTTCTAACGGCATATGACGAGCAAATAAGTTGGCAAGGAAACCGTTTTACTACCTATTACCGTATTTCGAAGATGCTCGTGCAATAAAAATTCTTGTACGATTTATATTGCGGCTTCAGAGATTTGATTTAAAAGTTATATATTTTTCTGCAAGATGTAGATTGCGCCCGTAAGTGTGGTGAAATTTAAGATAGAGCGTAATTTGGTAAAGTTTTTCATGATAAGTATAAATTATCTTGTTTATTCAAAAATAATAAATATATATATGTTCTGCAACACATTTAGATCAGGATGGCAGATTGATTAGCTCGCATAAATTTCATTTTTATAGTTAACAAGTCGAAAATAATTTTGGAGGAACGTAACAAGTAGATTTGACGTCAAGTTATTTATTCTTATTTTTCATTTGGTTGTGTAAAATAAAGGAATAATTCGAGACATAATAAAAAAAATATAAGTTAGAATCTAATCAATATAATAGTTATTATTATTAATATTTATTTTGCATATGTTGATTGAGCTTCTCATCAGATTTGACAACAAAAATGTTCAATGTACTTTATTTTAAAAAACAAAAAAATGTTCAATGTCCTCTTTTGAAAATCCTAAAATATTAATTAGATTCGACAGACAACAAACATTTTATGTGATATACGAGGAAAATGGTATGGTCACTTGCCATTCTGAAATTTTTTCCTCTCCTTTCCTGATTTGGGCCGATTACAATACCTTAAATTTCAATAATTGATTCCATATAACCTCTCTCATACTTAAAGTCATGTCCGTTCGTTATGTCGCTACTTGAAGTGGTGAGAATTTGGAGGTAATTTTAGTTCCCTTCAATATGTTAAATTTCTACATACAATGTTGAAGAATTTTAATATAGAGAGAGTTTTGTTGTGGTGAGTTGCAACTCACCAAAGGGTCGGTGAGTTGCGATCAAAACTCCTAAATCTAGTTTAAAATGATCAATCCAAACCGTCCAATATGATCTCCCTATTGAAATCTCTATGCAGACTAAATTTTATATTTTTTTCAAAATTTTTAAATATTTTTTTTAAATTTTAGAAAATCGTTAATCTAATTAGTTCTGAACCGTTCAAAAACAGCAATTTTTAAAAATCCGAAAAAAATACTTAAAAATCTCAAAAAAATATAAAATTTGGTCTTCATAGAGATTTCAATAGAGAGATCATATTAGATGGTTTGGATCGGTCATGTTAAACTAAATTTAGGAGTTTTGATCGCAACTCACCGACCCTTTGGTGAGTTGCAACTCACCATAGCAAAACTCTCTATATATATATATCAAGCTTTTAAAATGCGGTTTTTTCGGTATGACGGTTCAGAGTTGATTTAACGGTGCGGCGTTTTTTCGGTGAAAAAACGGTGCATATATAAATACAACTTAGTAACTTACTGATTAATATTTAATAATTTAATATTTAATATACAACTTAGAATTATTATATACAGCTTAATAATTAATTAAAGGGGCTAGGGTTTGGTTTTAGTTTGATTGAAAAAATGACTATCACTATTATTATGTATAAGTATAATATAATATTGTATAAAGTCTCTCTGCTCTTCGTTTTTTCTCCGCTAAACGAAATTTTTTTGCCGAAATAACGGTGTTACTTCGGAAATGACGCGTTACGCATTTTTCTGGTTTGAAACTGTAACGTTGATGCGTTTTTGTCCGGAAAACCGAAATTTCAGAAATAACGCCGTTATTTCGGCGAAATTTAAAAGCTTGATATATATATATTGATGTTCTAATGATTTATCACAATAATGCAATGCATGTCCAGTGCCTAAAGTTTCTTTGTTGAAATACTAATAAAAATAAGAAATCCCAGCCCGGTCGGTCAATTTCCCAAACTAGAACCACAACAAGAACCAAAACCAAGAACTAGACCCTCCTCCCTTCTTTTAAAATCGCCAGATCTACATCGATCGAGATCGAAATCAGATCTCCATTCCTCTCATTTTTCCAAACCCTAACCTAACCATAGAATGTTAACTATGCACTTGCACCACCGCCCCATTCTCCTATACCTCGTCGTCGTTGGCACCCTTGCCAATCAGCTGACGCATCTATGCACTCCCTTGCCACATGCAGAAATGTCGGAGTGCGAGCCGCTTCTGCCGGCTACCGGTGCGTTGCCGCCTCCTCCGCAATCCGACTCGTTGCACGCCTCTCTCGGTGTGGCTCCGTCGTCCCGCATCAGCCCTCCTTCCACTGCACACCTTTCCCGATGCGTTGCCGCCTCCACCGCAATCTAACTCGTCTCACGCCTTGACAACAAAAATGTTCAATGTACTTTATTTAAAAACAAAAAAATGTTCAATGTCCTCTTTTGAAAATCCTAAAATATTAATTAAATTCGACAGACAACAAACATTTTTTGTGATATACGAGGACAATGATATGATCACTTGCCATTCTGAAATTTTTTCCTCTCCTCTCCTGATTTTGGCCGATTACAATACCTTAAATTTCAATAATCAATTCCATATAACCTTTCTCATGCTTAAAAGGCATGTCCGTTCGTTATGTCTCTACTTGAAGTGGTGAGAATTTGGAGGTAATTTTAGTTCCCTTCAATATTTTAGATTTCTACATACAATGTTGAAGAATTTTAATCTAGTCTTATCGGTTATTAGAATAAACATTAAACTTTTGTTATATGCGGCAATGTCAGAGATGATAATAGTATATTTTTGCTTTCATATGTTACTAGTCACACAAGTTGCGTTGAGATAAATAAATAAATATGTATATATATCATGCTGTTCTAATGATTTATCACAATAATGCAATGCATGTCAAGTGCCTGAAGTTTCTTTGTTGAAATACTAATAAAAATAAGAAATGAAAAAAAAAATGTATGTTCCATGTGTTAATTGAATACTTTAAGCCAAAATTAACGCGGATCAACTTGTATTATTGCCTTCCAAATAACATAGGCGAGCTTGATTAGAGGACCTTACCAAATCACATGAATTGGTGTGATTAGAAAAATTATTCATCGATTAAATGTTTGAAAAGGATGTTATAAAAAATGAAAACATTTAAGTCATCTTTTTGGCAGTAACTCCTAAAACACTTTAATGATATCGTTTCGTAAAATATGAACTGCGTGTCCTGGTTTCTAATTTTACAATTTACGTGACCTCAAATTAAAACTATATCATGCATTGTTGATCACAGATTCACAATTTTTATGGGTGTGACTTAACAAAATGCTGCAATGCAAAAAGCATTCTAGACCAAGGGAACAGCATTTGCAAATCCTGTCCTCGTCATCACTCATCACCCTCTTTTCTGATATGGGCTTATATAACCTATATAGGAAATTAACTCAAGTTTTTCTTATATAACCTAAAGTCGAGTGCATGCATATAAATATATAATCACTCTTCGCTCAAATTAGCTATTTTTCTTATCATACTAGTTCCCTAAGCACCTTATATATGATAATTAAATAAAATATAATAACTATATATGTTTTTGAAATAATTATATTTCACGGTGGACCATTCGTAGAATAGGTTATTCTACCATATAAAATGGTACGACTTTTTTCTCTCTTATTATGACAATTTAAGTCTTTATATTTATTTTTCGTTTGTGAAATAAAAAATTGGCAAAAATCACAATTTGGATCAAAATTTTTATATAGACTGAAATACAAAACTGTTTGTTCAAAACCATTAACGACTGTAACCAGCGAGAGCTCAAATCGGATTGAAAAAATTGTTTGATCCTAAAACGTCTCATGGTTATGTCATGTTCCAAGGGCCAAGGCTCATGTTTCAAAAGTTCAAATATGACAGCAGTATACATCTTATGTGCAGCGTAATGCCTTGGTTAATCCTGGAGCGCTCGTTCGTTCCTTGCGTTGACCCGCCACACACAGCGCCGAACTAAGACTGTAGCAGCTTCTCTCTTCAACTTTGCATCTCGAGTCGGAAGAGGCATAGTGTTGAGCACCTGCTCCCAAGGTCCCAAGTCTTGGTTAGAAGTTAGATCTCCTTCCTCCTCCCTCTCCAGTCTCCACCTTACTTCCTTCGATCCAATCAATGGAGGAGACGGAGCCGAAGAACGAGCACTCGCCAGAAATGCCCAACGGAACCAGACAAGAGGCAACACCAATTGAACCTCCGATCGAACCTGAACCGGCCCCAGCCGAGTCTCCGATCGAACCGGAACCCACCCCAGCCCAGTCTCCAATCGAACTAGAATCGACTCCTGCGACTGAACCTCCGATCGAATCAGAGAGCGAGATCGAGGCAGTGGTTGTGTCGAATGGAGATGAAGTGAAGCAAGAGGAAGTGGAGAAAGAAGAAGAAGAAGAAGAAGAAGAAGAGGAGGAGGAGGGATCAGATCAGGCTAGAAGAGGTGGTGCGAGTGGTGAGGTAAGTAGGACTTTTACTATGAGGGAGTTGCTTAATGAACTGAAAGAGGAAGAGAAGGAGGCTAATGCTGGGGCGAGATCTGGATCTGCAAAGGAAAATGGAGGAGAGACTGGTGCGGAGATCACTGAAGATAGATCTTCTCTGAGGTGTGTTCTTTCAAAAATTAGAAAATTAGATAGTAAGTTTGAATGGGAAGTTTATGGTGTTATTATAAGCTTCTATAATTTGGAGTAAATACTACCTCAAATGTACTGTATCGTCACAGGAGTCGCACTTCTAGTAAATCTTACCAGGAAGTTATTTGCATGATGTTTGTTAGTAAGTACCTGAACTGATTGATATTGGTCTGTGCTGGTTCAGTACTGATCCAGTACCATGAACAGTGCCTAAAATACACTTCAACTAGACATTTCTGTTCTGCATTTATCTTTGCTATATATAATTAGATTGGTCTGTACAATAATTTATAAGCGTGCATCATGCAATTTTTTTCAATGTACCAAAATTAACAGATGAGCAGTGACGTCTCAGGAGGCAAAATTGACATAAATAATAATAATATTCCATCGTTTAGCTAGAAAACCCCACAATGCAGATTACCATAGTAACATCTCCTTAATTTGTTTCAGCCAAGACAGCTTGCAAAATCTTGCAGCTCACCACGATATAGCCATAGATTTGATAAACAGTGTTAGCGGCGTTGATGAGGAAGGTCGTTCTCGTCAGAGGATTCTCACATTTGCTGCTAAAAGGTATTCATTGTACTAAACTATTGATAAAATCTAAGTGAATTCTTTATCATGGTTGTCTTTCCAGTTCTAGTAATTACAGCATATTTTCCTTTCTCTAGGTACATAAGTGCAATAGAGAGAAATCCAGATGACCCTGATGCATACTACAACTGGGCCCTTGTTTTACAGGTACAGTTTAAATACCTTCCAATTTTTATCTTAGGATATCAACCTTCAAAGTTATGGTACACTTTACTATAGATTTGAAATATAGTAATTACGTTAGTACATTACTGCAGGAAAGTGCTGATAATGTTGATCCAAACTCCACTTCTAATAAAGATGCTTTGCTGGAGGAAGCATGCAAGAAGTATGCTGAAGCCACGCGTCTTTCCCCGACACTTTTTGACGTGAGTTCATCTTTGAATGTTTGTTGTTGCTATAAAGAGATCATATTAGTTTTCAACCACTGACTGTGGAATCCCTTGTAATAGGCTTACTATAACTGGGCAATTGCTATTGCTGACCGGGCTAAAATGCGGGGCCGTACAAAGGAGGCTGAAGATTTATGGAAACAGGTGAGATATATTTACTGAATTTCAGCTGATTAAAACATGCTTTGTTATGTTTTGACTCACGGCACCACAGATATGTTGGCTTTACTCAATACATGGGAGAATTTGTTTTTTAGGCTCTGTTTATCATTATTTTTCAACTTATTGTGGGAAATAATTATACGTCCAAGATACCTCTCTGCATTGATTTCTCTTCAGCTTTTTCCATTTGTGTTCATTTTCTTTTTCTTCATTTTGTTTTCTCCTCTGTGCGTGTCTTGGGGTTCCTTTCTGGATTTGCTCAGAATTTGTTCTTATCTTCTATGCTTCTGTTCAGGCAATCAAGAATTATGAGAAGGCAGTTGAGCTTAACTGGAATAGCCCTCAGGTCAGTATGGTTAATTAGCTCTTTCCTTTTTTTTTTTTTTTTCCCTTACTTTTGTATTTCTGTGAAACAGTGGTCAGCTCACCACCTGTTTGATAGACAGAAAGAGGCGCCAGTACCTAAAAACTAAACTACCCTAACAAACTAACAGCTTAAACTTGAAGTAGTACTAGGAAGCTATCCTGTGAAACCTGTCTAGTGCCATGTTTATATTTTCCATATGTTTGCATGCAACCATGTTTGTGCTCGAGTTTAGAGAGGAAGATTCTTGTGAGATTTATTAACAAGGCTGCATCACCAATTCAAAAGGAAATGTATATAATTTTAGGATAAATCCTTGTTTAACTTGCTGGTTTGCTTAATAATAAATAGCTCTCATATGTTTCTGGTTTCTTTTTTTTTTGTATTTTCTTTCCCTACAGGCTCTTAACAACTGGGGTCTTGGACTACAGGTATGATCAGTCACATTGCTTTATATTTCAATCTTTTTCACCATAAGCAGTTAGCATAAACATTTTCCTTAATTTATGTGAAACTACCATACAGGAGCTCAGTGCAATCGTTCCAGCCAAGGAGAAACAGACTATCATAAAAACAGCTATCAGTAAGGTAAGTTCTAGCATTGGCTGATATTCCACCTCTTCGTAATTTTCTTCCATCTTCGAGAGATGTTTTGCGTGTTTACTTCAGTTTTATAAACTCTTTATTTTTCTTCTTCTGGGATTGTTGGACAGTTCCGGGCTGCAATCCAGCTACAGTTTGATTTTCACCGAGCAATTTACAATCTCGGTACAGTCCTGGTATGTTTTGCATCACCTCATGCTTAATTAATTACAGTTACTAAAACTTTTTGTACTAATAATTAAAATTGCAACTTGAATTTAATTATGTTCACAGTATGGATTAGCAGAGGACAATATGAGGTCTGGCCGTCCCACCAGCGGAAAAGAAATATCTCCTACTCAGTTGTACAGTCAATCAGCCATTTATGTTGCTGCTGCTCATGCCTTGAAGCCAAATTACTCGGTATTAACATTTCCACACACTGATCTTGTAATTTTGATTCTATTATCTGCGTAAAAAGTGGAGCTTTTGATCCATGCAGGTGTATCGTAGTGCTTTAAGACTTGTTCGATCTATGGTTAGTCTCAAGTTTTTTTTTTTTTCTGTTAAATACTATACAATAATATCTAAGTTTAAATTGGCATGTGATTAAATACAAAACTTTTTTCCAGCTGCCATTGCCCTATTTGAAGGTGGGATACTTAATGGCTCCGCCAGCAAATAAACCAATTTCGCCTCATAAAGACTGGGTGAAATCTCAGTTTTATTTGAATCACGAGGGACTCCAACAGGTGCCACATAATTGTTTTTCATATCCACATACCTTTCTCTGCCTGTGTTCTGAAACTTCTATTAAGTTTGGTGGTTGTTTTTTTTTCTGTCAGGTTAACTGGTCTGAGAGAGAAAGCCCTTCAAAAAGGTCTCTAGACAATGATAAGCTCATAAAGGTTGATATTGCAGATATTGTCTCAGTGTCAGCATGTTCCGACTTGACGCTGCCACCTGGGGCCGGCCTTTGTGTTGATACAATCCGTGGTCCTGTTTTCCTGGTAAGGCCTCCATCTCTTTTTCTCTGTATTTAGTTATCTGAAAGTGAAAACTTTTCTAAATGTTCTCAAGGATGAGCAAGTCAAATATCAAGTTTGCTTACTTGACAAAAAAATGTGTTTAATTTTTATCTTTTTGTAGCCAGAAACAATTTGTTTCTTCTTCTTCTTCTTCTTCTTCTGTCACAAGTAGAGTTGAGTTGATTTGTAATTATTTAAAATCTGGTACAGGTTGCTGACACATGGGAGATCCTGGATGGTTGGGTGGATGCTATAAGATTGGTATATACTATTTATGCGAGAGGGAAGAGTGATGTCCTTGCTGGTATAATTACTGGATAATTAGACTTTGTAAGTCCCACTAGTTCCACCGTATTAGGAAGGAAATACGTCTCCATTGTTTCATATTCAAATTGCTCTTACGTTTGGCATGTCTTTCTTCAAGACTAGGATGGCTTCTTGTAGAGTGGTTGATTTGTCTGCCATAATTTTGTTTGATAGGCTCCGAGAGATATTCCCATGCTTGTAGTTGAGCAATTTAATTATATTGTACAAGTTTTTTTTTCATATTTTATTTGTTGGATATTTACTATAGTTTTTTGTTGAAAAAAAAATATTATGTCCGTATGTTTTGTTTACCCGAATGTTTGTTAGTTTAAGTTGTTTCTGGTTAGAAAATCATCCCAAACGTTCCGACAATTGAATCTGTATAGATGAATGGTATAGGTAACATGAAACAAAGTCTTCTCGCTCAATCTTAACTGAGTTTTCCTTTCACCATCATTAATAAAGGGCCTCAGCAAGTAGTTCAGCAATTTTGTGTTGTTCCTATGTTGCTAATCTGTCTAAGCTATTACTAGCACCCACTTGCCCCACTTAAAGCAAGTGGTTTCCGACGGGATTATCTCCAACAAGGATAGAAAAAAAAGAGATGCGCAAGTTGCTACCTTCGAAATACTTAGTTTTGTTGCATGCTTTCTGCATAATTCTGCGATTTTAGTGATCACATGGGTATGTAGTGTGATTATGTGATAAGAGTTTTAAGCGTACAAGTATGTCAAGCATAAATTGTAATATAAAAGATGTGAGGCCTCCTTTCTGATCCTAAAATAATAAATTATTTCTCTAAAGCACGAAATTAGAGTTTCTATTAAATTGTAGCGGGTGGGTTACCGGGTTATCATGTAAGCAAGATATTTCTAGGCAGACTTGAAATTGTCAGTGTGTTTTATTCTAGCAGCCTTCTAGCTTGGAGTAGAAACCGCAGTATATAAATATATGTTACAATTGACCCCTAACATGAATCTCAGTCAATAGATTTCATTATGATGTATAAACTCAGCAGATTAAGACAAGGTTCAACTGTTGTAGGCCTACAGCTGAAGTTGATCCGGTTGTTTTTTTTTTTTAAGAAGAAGTTGATCTGGTTGTTTGTATAGTTAAAGTTTAATCTTAGCGAATTGTTGTACGCCTAACATACCGAACTGCAACGATGCAACCAACCAGATCAACTTCAGTTAACAGTATTTTTTTTTTTTTTTTTGGAAAAAATCAGCCGTATACCCTCCTAATCATTTCCAATCAGCCATACACCCTTCTATTTTTTAAAATTAGCAATTTACCCCTCTAATCATCATTAGTAGTTTAGTACTGTCATTTACCCTTTTTATTAATTTAGATGATACACTAATTCTAAAAATTTTATTTTTGAAATGTAAGACTTAAATGCCTCTCCCTTTCTCTTCCTGCTTTGTCCTTCGACCATATGATGATCATTTTATATGGAAAGATACCATATAATATGGAAATAAAAAAAAATTGTTGCAACTTTAATCAAAACTTGGTATTTGAACTTTTATTTTCATTTCATTTTTTTTCCCACTTATACCAGATTGTCCGTTTCTGAGTACTAGGTAACTTATATTGCTTAACTTTTGAAAGTTTAATGTACAACCAAAAAATACAACGAGGACAAACAATTACCTTTAATCTTCCGCACATTCAAATACAAAAATGCAGAGTTTCTACTAAAAAAAGTGATTAACGACGAGGTGCACAAATTAGTAGTCTTGTGATTTTGATAATCTCAGTTTGTAAAACACCAAGATTTGGAGACGCAAAAAAGCTTTGTTTGCAAAGTGCTGGTTTTGGAGATGAAATTCTAAAGAGAAAGGTTCTAGTGATATTTATTATTGATTCGGCCTTGATTTATTTCCATACATGTTGTATTTTTATTCTTTCCGTAAAATATGAATCGTTATTCATCAAGAGGGAAACAGGGAGGTGTAGGGGTATTTTAGTCCCTAAATTTTAAAAAAATAAATTTTGGAGTTAATATATCATTCAAATAATAAAAAGGGTAAACGACAATACTAATGATGATTATAGGGAGAAATTACTAAATTTAAATAATAGGAGGGTATATGGCTGATTGGAGAAGATTAGAAAGGTATATGACTGATTTTATCTTCTTCTTTTTTTCTATGCCATCCTCGTTAGTCGTTACCCAAACAAGCTTTTTTTGTGAATTACTAATTCTGTAATTTAAATCAGATTTGTATAGGAGGCTGTCCTATTTAAGGTGTACATCGTAATTACATGTAGTAAGCAAGACTTCTTTTTTTCCAATTTCTGATCCGACTCAATTTTAGTAAATTTGGGCATTATTGGTCATAGATACCAGGTCATATGTGTTGTAAAATAAGGTGGAAGAAATAAACAAAGAACAATGTATCAAGAGTAAGTAAGACAATATTCTCAATATAAATTTCAGAATTTTATTATCTCATTCCAACCATTCTTTCATACATTCTCATCATCTACACAAGTTTACAATGCCTCTATTTATAGGCTACAACATGACATCTCACATAATGAGTAATAATTGAGTAGTGGAGATCATGAATATAAATGGATAGTGGAGAATATGGACATAAATGAGTATAGTGGAGAATATGAAGATGAACAATTCACAAATCAATTAATTTCATAATATTTCCCCTTGGATGTTCATCTTTCATTATACACTATTAATATGATACTCCAGGATCAATATTAATATGGTACTTCTGGACCAATTTATCTGCCTCATTAAAAATCTTACCAAGAAAAATCTATTGGGATAAAAACTTGGATAAGGAAAAAAGAGTACAGTGTGTATAATATTTTCCCTCATTTTGATATTATTGAACATCCTTCAGTCGATGTAGACCTATCTTTTTTCTGAGTTGTTCAAAAACACTTGTTGGCAAAGATTTTGTGAATAGGTCGGCCAAATTATTGCATGATTGGATTTTTTTGAACATCTATTATATCATCCTTTTGTAGATCATGTGTCCAAAAGAACTTTGGTGTAATGTGTTTAGTTCGGTCTCCTTTGATGTATCCTTCTCTAATTTGTGCTATACAAGCTGCATTGTCTTCATATAATAGAGTAAGATTTTCCTTGATATTTTCAAGCCCACATTCTCCTTGAATATTTTGGATGATTGACCTTAATGAAACACATTCTCTACTTGCTTCATATAATGCAATGAGTTCAGCATTATTTGATGATGTGCCAGTTAGAGTTTGCTTTATCGACCGTCATGAAATTGCAACTCCATTATAAGTAAATATATATCCTGATTGTGATCGCGCCTTATGTGGATCTGACAAATATCATGCATCTGCATAACCAGCTAGATTGAATTTTGAATCCTTTTGATAGTATAGTCCCATATCACGAGTTCCGCAAAAATAGCGAAAAACACTTTTAATTCCATTCCAATGTCTTTGAGTTGGTTTGGAACTATATCTTGATAATAAATTTACAGCAAATGCAATATCAGGTCTTGTATTATTTGCAAGATATAATAACGCGCCAATTGCACTTAAATATGATACTTCCGGACCAAGTACTTTTTCATCATTTTCTTGGGGACGAAAATGATCATTTTCTGTATTTAACGATCGTACGACCATTGGTGTTCTCAAGTGATGAGCTTTATCCATATTAAATATTTTTAATATTTTTCTGTATAATTTGATTGATGGATAAATATTTCATTCTTTAAATGCTCGATCTGCAGACCGAGATAAAATTTAGTTATACCAAGGTCTTTCATTTCAAACTCTCTTTTCAACAATTTTGCAGTATTTTCAATCTCTTCAGGAGATCCAATAATATTTAAATCATCAACATAAACTGCAACTATTGCAAAACTTAAATTTGATTTTTTAATAAAAACACATGGACTAACTAAATTATTTTTATATCCTTCTTTTAAAAAATACTCACTAAGTCGATTGTACCACATTCGACCTGGTTGTTTTAGTCCATATAAAGATTTTTTTAATTTTATGGAATACATTTCTTTAGGTTTTGATCTATATGCTTCTGGCATTTTTAATCCTTCGGGGATTTTCATATATATGTCACTATCAAGTGAACCATATAAATATGCTGTGACAACATTCATAAGTTGTATTTTTAGATTTTCTGTAACTATGAGACCTATTAAAAATCTGAGAGTTATTGCATCCACTACATGTGAATACGTTTCTTCATAATCTACTCCATATATTTGTGTAAAACCTTGTGCCACTAGCCTTATTTTGTATCTCACAATTTCATTTTTCTCATTTCTTTTAATGGCAAATATCCATTTGTAACCTACAGGGTTAACCTCTTTAGGTGTTTGGACTACTGGTCCAAATACTTATCGTCTGTCAAGTGAATTTAATTCAGCTTGTATGGCATCTTTCCATTTCAGCCAATCATTTCTATGCCTACATTCTTCTATGGTTTTTTGCATATTATCCTCTTCGCTTATAACATCACTAACTATAGCGAATGCAAAAATTTCATCTACATGAGTTTCATTTCTGTTCAATATTGTACCAGTTTTTACATAATTTATAGAAATCTCATAATCATTTGGTACTTCAGTTTCTTCTGGAACTTCATCAACCTCTTCTGGAACTTTATTAATCTCTTCTAAAGATTTAATTTCTTCTGAAATTTTATTAATCTCTTCTGGAGATTTAGTTTCTTCTGGAACCTTATAAATCTCTTCTGGGGTTTTACCAACTGCTTTATTCTGCTCTTTTCTTTTACGTGGATTTACATCCTTAGAACCAATTCGTCTTCCATGTTTTTTACGTTCATGAGATTCATTTGATATCTTTGTTATATCTATTCGAGCAGGTGCATTTATAGCTGGAATATGTGATTTAGTGACTCTATTTATATCTGTGAATGCGTCAGGCAATTCATTTGCAATTCTTTGTAAATTTATAATCTTTTGAACTTCAAGTTCACATTGACCACTTCGGGGATCAAGATAAGATAATGATGAATTCCATGTCACTTGTTTATCCAGCTTTTGTTTTTCTTCCTCTAAATTTGAGAATATTGATTCATCAAAATGACAATCAGCAAATCTTGCTGTAAAAACATCTCCTGTTAATGGTTCTAAATATTTGACAATAGAAGGAGAGTTAAAACCAATATAAATTTCCAATCTTCTTTGTGGTCCCATTTTTGTGCGTTGTGGAGGAGAAATTGGAACATATATTGCACAACCAAATACTTTTAAATGGAATAAATTTGGTTCTCTTCCGGAGACCAACTGTAATGGAGAATATTTATGATCAGCAGTTGGCCTTAATCTAATTAGTGCAGCAGTATGTAATATGGCATGTCCCCATGCAGAAGATGGTAAACTAGATTTCATAAGTAATGGTCTAGCTATTAATTGTAACCTATGTTACGCAGATACGCCATTTTCACAGCGTATCCCGTGTCGGATACGTATCCGACACGGATACTCGTGCGATACGCACGGGATGCGCCACGTGGCGTATCTATATATTTTAATTTGTTTGACCACTGGATACGGTCCACGGTGCGTATGGATACGCGTATCGACCATTCATATGATGCCACGTGTCACTAACTTGCCAACCTCGCGCGTATAATATGTGCATCATCACACACAGAGTGCCACGAAGGAAGAGACACAACTCTTCAATGGTCTATTTAAACCCGGCCTATATATATGCGTATTAGAATAGTTAGTTTTTCATTGTGGGACTAAGGTGAAACTTCAAAACCGAACAAGCCAACAACCCCCATTCCTTTACCATCTCAATTGCGCCGCAAATGGATATATCCATTTTCGATTTTTCAGAAAATTGTATTTTAGTTTCTTAATTGTTTGAAAGTCTTCTAAAACACATTTTTGCATAAAATTTTATATGCATGCTCACAAAAATATAAGGAATTTGGGAGTAAAATTTTTTATTTCAAAGATAATTTATATAATTTTTTAAGTGACATAAAAATGTCATAGTTGCCATGTTAATATAATGCATTAAACCAATAACATTATATTATTAACATAATATTATTAAATGTTAAATTTCTCAATATAAATTAAAAGATTATAATATAATTTTAAGACATTATATATTAGTAATATAAATAAATTAGTTTTTTAATTAAATAGTATATTGTTTTTATTATTTTATATATACAGCCGTATCCGAGTTTTTTGAAAAATGCCGTATCCCCGCACCCGCATCGTATCCGATACGATACCCGCACCCGTACCCAAGTAACATAGATTGTAACCTTTTAATAAACGATTCTGCTAGACCGTTTTGTGTATGAACATGTGCCACTGAATGTTCTACAGTAATCCCAATAAACATGCAATAATCATTAAAAGCTTGGGATGTAAATTCTTTTAATTTGATAATCCGGAAAGTTGGCTCTCAATTGAATAATTTGTGCTAGTAATCTAGCAAATGTAACATTTCTTGTTGCTAACAAACACACATGTGACCAATGCGTTGATGCATCAATTAAAATCATAAAATATCTAAATGGTCCACATGGTAGTGTTATAGGTCCACATATATCTCCTTGAATTCGTTCTAAAAATGATAAAGCTTCAGGTCCAACTTTATTTGGAGATGGTCTAATAATTAGTTTTGCAAGAGAGCATGCTTGGCATGTCAATTATTTTGATAACAGGATCTTCAGGTCCTTTAGGGGATGCCCATTTGCACTTTCTATTATTCTCCTCATCATAATATTTCCTGGATGACCCAATCTATCATGCCATAATGTAAATAACTTTGGATCAACTAACTTCTGGTTAGTGATCATATTTGATTCTATTGCACTTATATAAGTACCATATAGTCCATTAGATAATGCTTGTAATTTTTCCATAATATTTTTCTGGCCATTTATAATAGATATGATATGAAGATATTCGCAATTTATTTCATTCATAGTTTCAATATGATAACCATTCTTTCGAATATCTTTAAAACTTAGTAGATTTCTTCTGGATCTACTCGAATATAATGCATCATCTATTATTAGTTTTGTTCCTTTAGGTAACAAAATACAAACTCTTCTGGAGCCTTCAATAATATTGCTTGAGCCAGACATAGTTTGAATATTAGTCATACCAGAATCCAATTGTAAAAAGTATTTCTTACTTTTCAATATTGTATTTGTAGTTCCGCTATCAACCAAATATGGATCTTCTTTACTTAATATTGCGTCAGTCATTTTTTCTTGAAATAAAAGAAAAATAAAAATAAATTTACTTTTATTTATTAACATATTCATAATATAAAAATTAAACATAAATTAAAAATTTCTACGATGAAACTTGATAATATTATTTGGACGTACTGCTGGTACGTTATCAATAATTTGTTATATCACATATATCATAAACATCTTCAAGATGTTTTTCTTCGAACATACTGCTGGAACGTTTTTCTTTTGTTATAACGAGTTTTTTTATTTTGATGGTCATATTTTTTTTTTTGAAAAAACTCTTCAAAAATAGTAACATGATTTCATCGTAACTTCAGGTTATTAATATTATAACTTCAGGTTGTTACTTTAATAACTTCAGGTTATTAATATCATAACTTCAGGTTATGATAAATGAAACAGAGATAAGTAAATAAATAAATAAAATAAATAAATAAAGAGAGAAAGATAAAAAAATTCTAATTTAGCGTTATAACTTCAGGTTATAGTAAAATTTTATTTAATAACTTCTGGTTATTAAATCATTTGACTACGCAATTTATATAATTTAATTGAAATAACTTCAGGTTATTTTTCATTCAATGACTAATAATAAGTGCTAATATAAATTAAATTGGGAATAACTTCATGTTATTTTTCATCCAGTATCCTATAATAACTTCTGGTTATTAAGGAATAGAACTTCTGGTTCTTTGATTAAAATTTCAACTTTGAATAATAACTTCAGGTTATTTATTTAATAATGTTCAGTGGTGTTCCATAACTTCTGATTATATTAAATTTCTAAAAGAACTTCTGGTTCTAAGAAAATAATTAAAATATTGAGAACTTTAAGTTCTAAATAAATTACTTCAAATATCAAGAACTTCAGGTTCTAAACAAATTATTTCAATAATTAAGAACTTCAGGTTCTAAATAACTTTAATTCGAAATATGAACTTCAGGTTTAAACAAAATAAATTCAAGTATTAAAAACTTCAGATTTTTCATGTAATAAGAACTTCGAGTTCTTGATAAACTTTCAAGTTTGAATAATATCTTTTTATTATTTTTATCATCATTCACTTCAGGGAATGATTCTCATAAATTTCAAACAAAAAAACATAGCATTCAAAAGTTCAAATAAAATTGAAATTAATGAATTATATGATATCAATCAAACCTTTTAATTACCTCAAAATTTCTTTGATCAATTCATTCTTACTTACCCAAATACTTTGCAACTTTTTCGTAGCAATTCGTGCAAACAACTTTGCGACTCCTTCCGAACAAATTCGTGCTGATAACGTGTTGTAAAATAAGGTGGAAGAAATAAACAAAGAACAATGTATCAAGAGTAAGTAAGACAATATTCTCAATATAAATTTCAGAATTTTATTATCTCATTCCAACCATTCTTTCATACATTCTCATCATCTACACAAGTTTACAATGCCTCTATTTATAGGCTACAACATGACATCTCACATAATGAGTAATAATTGAGTAGTGGAGATCATGAATATAAATGGATAGTGGAGAATATGGACATAAATGAGTATAGTGGAGAATATGAAGATGAACAATTCACAAATCAATTAATTTCATAACACTTCCCCTTGGATGTTCATCTTTCATTATACACTATTAATATGATACTCCAGGATCAATATTAATATGATACTTCTGGACCAATTTATCTGCCTCATTAAAAATCTTACCAAGAAAAATATATTGGGATAAAAACTTGGATAAGGAAAAAAAAGTACAGTGTGTATAATATTTCCCCTCATTTTGATATTATTGAACATCCTTCAGTCGATGTAGACCTATCTTTTTTCTGAGTTGTTCAAAAACACTTGTTGGCAAAGATTTTGTGAATAGGTCGGCCAAATTATTGCATGATTGGATTTTTTTGAACATCTATTATATCATCCTTTTGTAGATCATGTGTCCAAAAGAACTTTGGTGTAATGTGTTTAGTTCGGTCTCCTTTGATGTATCCTTCTCTAATTTGTGCTATACAAGCTGCATTGTCTTCATATAATAGAGTAAGATTTTCCTTGATATTTTCAAGCCCACATTCTCCTTGAATATTTTGGATGATTGACCTTAATGAAACACATTCTCTACTTGCTTCATATAATGCAATGAGTTCAGCATTATTTGATGATGTGCCAGTTAGAGTTTGCTTTATCGACCGTCATGAAATTGCAACTCCATTATAAGTAAATATATATCCTGATTGTGATCGCGCCTTATGTGGATCTGACAAATATCATGCATCTGCATAACCAGCTAGATTGAATTTTGAATCCTTTTGATAGTATAGTCCCATATCACGAGTTCCGCAAAAATAGCGAAAAACACTTTTAATTCCATTCCAATGTCTTTGAGTTGGTTTGGAACTATATCTTGATAATAAATTTACAGCAAATGCAATATCAGGTCTTGTATTATTTGCAAGATATAATAACGCGCCAATTGCACTTAAATATGATACTTCCGGACCAAGTACTTTTTCATCATTTTCTTGGGGACGAAAATGATCATTTTCTGTATTTAACGATCGTACGACCATTGGTGTTCTCAAGTGATGAGCTTTATCCATATTAAATATTTTTAATATTTTTCTGTATAATTTGATTGATGGATAAATATTTCATTCTTTAAATGCTCGATCTGCAGACCGAGATAAAATTTAGTTATACCAAGGTCTTTCATTTCAAACTCTCTTTTCAACAATTTTGCAGTATTTTCAATCTCTTCAGGAGATCCAATAATATTTAAATCATCAACATAAACTGCAACTATTGCAAAACTTAAATTTGATTTTTTAATAAAAACACATGGACTAACTAAATTATTTTTATATCCTTCTTTTAAAAAATACTCACTAAGTCGATTGTACCACATTCGACCTGGTTGTTTTAGTCCATATAAAGATTTTTTTAATTTTATGGAATACATTTCTTTAGGTTTTGATCTATATGCTTCTGGCATTTTTAATCCTTCGGGGATTTTCATATATATGTCACTATCAAGTGAACCATATAAATATGCTGTGACAACATTCATAAGTTGTATTTTTAGATTTTCTGTAACTATGAGACCTATTAAAAATCTGAGAGTTATTGCATCCACTACATGTGAATACGTTTCTTCATAATCTACTCCATATATTTGTGTAAAACCTTGTGCCACTAGCCTTATTTTGTATCTCACAATTTCATTTTTCTCATTTCTTTTAATGGCAAATATCCATTTGTAACCTACAGGGTTAACCTCTTTAGGTGTTTGGACTACTGGTCCAAATACTTATCGTCTGTCAAGTGAATTTAATTCAGCTTGTATGGCATCTTTCCATTTCAGCCAATCATTTCTATGCCTACATTCTTCTATGGTTTTTTGCATATTATCCTCTTCGCTTATAACATCACTAACTATAGCGAATGCAAAAATTTCATCTACATGAGTTTCATTTCTGTTCAATATTGTACCAGTTTTTACATAATTTATAGAAATCTCATAATCATTTGGTACTTCAGTTTCTTCTGGAACTTCATCAACCTCTTCTGGAACTTTATTAATCTCTTCTAAAGATTTAATTTCTTCTGAAATTTTATTAATCTCTTCTGGAGATTTAGTTTCTTCTGGAACCTTATAAATCTCTTCTGGGGTTTTACCAACTGCTTTATTCTGCTCTTTTCTTTTACGTGGATTTACATCCTTAGAACCAATTCGTCTTCCATGTTTTTTACGTTCATGAGATTCATTTGATATCTTTGTTATATCTATTCGAGCAGGTGCATTTATAGCTGGAATATGTGATTTAGTGACTCTATTTATATCTGTGAATGCGTCAGGCAATTCATTTGCAATTCTTTGTAAATTTATAATCTTTTGAACTTCAAGTTCACATTGACCACTTCGGGGATCAAGATAAGATAATGATGAATTCCATGTCACTTGTTTATCCAGCTTTTGTTTTTCTTCCTCTAAATTTGAGAATATTGATTCATCAAAATGACAATCAGCAAATCTTGCTGTAAAAACATCTCCTGTTAATGGTTCTAAATATTTGACAATAGAAGGAGAGTTAAAACCAATATAAATTTCCAATCTTCTTTGTGGTCCCATTTTTGTGCGTTGTGGAGGAGAAATTGGAACATATATTGCACAACCAAATACTTTTAAATGGAATAAATTTGGTTCTCTTCCGGAGACCAACTGTAATGGAGAATATTTATGATCAGCAGTTGGCCTTAATCTAATTAGTGCAGCAGTATGTAATATGGCATGTCCCCATGCAGAAGATGGTAAACTAGATTTCATAAGTAATGGTCTAGCTATTAATTGTAACCTATGTTACGCAGATACGCCATTTTCACAGCGTATCCCGTGTCGGATACGTATCCGACACGGATACTCGTGCGATACGCACGGGATGCGCCACGTGGCGTATCTATATATTTTAATTTGTTTGACCACTGGATACGGTCCACGGTGCGTATGGATACGCGTATCGACCATTCATATGATGCCACGTGTCACTAACTTGCCAACCTCGCGCGTATAATATGTGCATCATCACACACAGAGTGCCACGAAGGAAGAGACACAACTCTTCAATGGTCTATTTAAACCCGGCCTATATATATGCGTATTAGAATAGTTAGTTTTTCATTGTGGGACTAAGGTGAAACTTCAAAACCGAACAAGCCAACAACCCCCATTCCTTTACCATCTCAATTGCGCCGCAAATGGATATATCCATTTTCGATTTTTCAGAAAATTGTATTTTAGTTTCTTAATTGTTTGAAAGTCTTCTAAAACACATTTTTGCATAAAATTTTATATGCATGCTCACAAAAATATAAGGAATTTGGGAGTAAAATTTTTTATTTCAAAGATAATTTATATAATTTTTTAAGTGACATAAAAATGTCATAGTTGCCATGTTAATATAATGCATTAAACCAATAACATTATATTATTAACATAATATTATTAAATGTTAAATTTCTCAATATAAATTAAAAGATTATAATATAATTTTAAGACATTATATATTAGTAATATAAATAAATTAGTTTTTTAATTAAATAGTATATTGTTTTTATTATTTTATATATACAGCCGTATCCGAGTTTTTTGAAAAATGCCGTATCCCCGCACCCGCATCGTATCCGATACGATACCCGCACCCGTACCCAAGTAACATAGATTGTAACCTTTTAATAAACGATTCTGCTAGACCGTTTTGTGTATGAACATGTGCCACTGAATGTTCTACAGTAATCCCAATAAACATGCAATAATCATTAAAAGCTTGGGATGTAAATTCTTTTAATTTGATAATCCGGAAAGTTGGCTCTCAATTGAATAATTTGTGCTAGTAATCTAGCAAATGTAACATTTCTTGTTGCTAACAAACACACATGTGACCAATGCGTTGATGCATCAATTAAAATCATAAAATATCTAAATGGTCCACATGGTAGTGTTATAGGTCCACATATATCTCCTTGAATTCGTTCTAAAAATGATAAAGCTTCAGGTCCAACTTTATTTGGAGATGGTCTAATAATTAGTTTTGCAAGAGAGCATGCTTGGCATGTCAATTATTTTGATAACAGGATCTTCAGGTCCTTTAGGGGATGCCCATTTGCACTTTCTATTATTCTCCTCATCATAATATTTCCTGGATGACCCAATCTATCATGCCATAATGTAAATAACTTTGGATCAACTAACTTCTGGTTAGTGATCATATTTGATTCTATTGCACTTATATAAGTACCATATAGTCCATTAGATAATGCTTGTAATTTTTCCATAATATTTTTCTGGCCATTTATAATAGATATGATATGAAGATATTCGCAATTTATTTCATTCATAGTTTCAATATGATAACCATTCTTTCGAATATCTTTAAAACTTAGTAGATTTCTTCTGGATCTACTCGAATATAATGCATCATCTATTATTAGTTTTGTTCCTTTAGGTAACAAAATACAAACTCTTCTGGAGCCTTCAATAATATTGCTTGAGCCAGACATAGTTTGAATATTAGTCATACCAGAATCCAATTGTAAAAAGTATTTCTTACTTTTCAATATTGTATTTGTAGTTCCGCTATCAACCAAATATGGATCTTCTTTACTTAATATTGCGTCAGTCATTTTTTCTTGAAATAAAAGAAAAATAAAAATAAATTTACTTTTATTTATTAACATATTCATAATATAAAAATTAAACATAAATTAAAAATTTCTACGATGAAACTTGATAATATTATTTGGACGTACTGCTGGTACGTTATCAATAATTTGTTATATCACATATATCATAAACATCTTCAAGATGTTTTTCTTCGAACATACTGCTGGAACGTTTTTCTTTTGTTATAACGAGTTTTTTTATTTTGATGGTCATATTTTTTTTTTTGAAAAAACTCTTCAAAAATAGTAACATGATTTCATCGTAACTTCAGGTTATTAATATTATAACTTCAGGTTGTTACTTTAATAACTTCAGGTTATTAATATCATAACTTCAGGTTATGATAAATGAAACAGAGATAAGTAAATAAATAAATAAAATAAATAAATAAAGAGAGAAAGATAAAAAAATTCTAATTTAGCGTTATAACTTCAGGTTATAGTAAAATTTTATTTAATAACTTCTGGTTATTAAATCATTTGACTACGCAATTTATATAATTTAATTGAAATAACTTCAGGTTATTTTTCATTCAATGACTAATAATAAGTGCTAATATAAATTAAATTGGGAATAACTTCATGTTATTTTTCATCCAGTATCCTATAATAACTTCTGGTTATTAAGGAATAGAACTTCTGGTTCTTTGATTAAAATTTCAACTTTGAATAATAACTTCAGGTTATTTATTTAATAATGTTCAGTGGTGTTCCATAACTTCTGATTATATTAAATTTCTAAAAGAACTTCTGGTTCTAAGAAAATAATTAAAATATTGAGAACTTTAAGTTCTAAATAAATTACTTCAAATATCAAGAACTTCAGGTTCTAAACAAATTATTTCAATAATTAAGAACTTCAGGTTCTAAATAACTTTAATTCGAAATATGAACTTCAGGTTTAAACAAAATAAATTCAAGTATTAAAAACTTCAGATTTTTCATGTAATAAGAACTTCGAGTTCTTGATAAACTTTCAAGTTTGAATAATATCTTTTTATTATTTTTATCATCATTCACTTCAGGGAATGATTCTCATAAATTTCAAACAAAAAAACATAGCATTCAAAAGTTCAAATAAAATTGAAATTAATGAATTATACGATATCAATCAAACCTTTTAATTACCTCAAAATTTCTTTGATCAATTCATTCTTACTTACCCAAATACTTTGCAATTTTTTCGTAGCAATTCGTGCAAACAACTTTGCGACTCCTTCCGAACAAATTCGTGCTGATAACGTGTTGTAAAATAAGGTGGAAGAAATAAACAAAGAACAATGTATCAAGAGTAAGTAAGACAATATTCTCAATATAAATTTCAGAATTTTATTATCTCATTCCAACCATTCTTTCATACATTCTCATCATCTACACAAGTTTACAATGCCTCTATTTATAGGCTACAACATGACATCTCACATAATGAGTAATAATCGAGCAGTGGAGATCATGGATATAAATGGGTAGCGGAGAATATGGACATAAATGAGTATAATGGAGAATACGAATATGAACAATTCACAAATCAATTAATTTCATAACAATATGTGATATGTTGACGCTTTGATGGCAAATTGGCAATTGGTAAATGTGGGCCGCTTTACCTCATTAGCCACACGCTCTGCTAGTGGGGACACTGTAAATAATATACTGTTGTTATTAGACGTCAAATCATACGGCTATTATTCATTGTCTGATCACCCATGGGCCATGACCAGTTACTATTTTAGTCCGGTACAGAGATAGCTAGTCATAAATTTATAATAAGAGATGTTCTACCTAGTTTAATCTTTTTTTCCCCTCCAATTCGATTTTAGTCCGGTTAATTATAATCGTTCATAATAAGAAAAATGATTTGTTTTTCAATCCATATAAAAATTAACCCACTGTAGCTTATGATAAGTACAGTAGATATCGACGGTCTGTTTAACAACGAAAACTTGTCTGAATTTAAATATGGAAAGTATAAATGCATTCATTGTACTTGAAATTTGAAAAATACATCATGCATTTAATTTGCTGTAATGTAATATAAAAAAATATTAGTTGCTAAAGGCTATCAATAATCAAATTGGGGGAAAAAAGGTACATTATTATACAGAACTCTAGTAAGTAAAACAATTTGAAAATACATCATGCATTTAATTTTGGATACTGGCCACTCCCAAAGAAAATATCACTTGATAAGAAATGAAACAAATAATGTTTGATTGCGATGCAACTTGGCGTGTAATGGACCTGCACGTTGCTGTTATTCAACCTGACAATCAATGCTCGAGTACAACAGGGTCCAGTCGATGCTGCTTACCTTTTCGCAGAAAAGACCTCTCTGCACAACTTGATCGATCATTGAATGCCATTGGATCAATGCAAGCGATCGATAGACTCCCTGTCCTCTGTGTTCCCTCACTTTCTTGCTATTTTTGTATTGAAGAAAGTACTTACAAAATGTTATTTTCTTTGTTTTCATTAGTCGCTAAAATAATTTTTGGGCAAGACATATCACCTCTCTTATGTGAAATACATAAGTGCAACTTAGATGTTTTTATCCTTATTTCACGATAAAGGAAAGAAAAACACTTATATGACATAATTAATTGAGACTTAGGATTCAAAATTAAGCGTATGTCATAAGAGAATAGTAAATTACTTTTTTTTTTATCCTACATCGACTCAACATTTTCTAAAATTAATTAAAATAAAACGAAACACGAATAACAAAAGTTCAATTGCCATATTGCCATATGCATCTTTAATTTCAAAACAATTAGATGACGAAGACCTTCTTTAATAAAAGAAATAAGAAAACGAAATTAGATTTCAAATTATTTATATATGCCATTTCTGAAAGTATTGCTTCATTTTGACTCAAGTTTTCTGATCGGTACAAAAAGGAGGAAATTGAGAATGTATTGAAATAATCTAAGAAAATATTTTTTGCCCTAGACGTCATCAAAATGAGGCCAGAATTTTACATATTTTACAAACACTAAAAGTATGTGATAAAAAAAAGTGAAAATTCAAACATAAAGGTAAATAAACTCCGTTTTGCAATCAGTTGTAACCTTTGTGTGTGTGTTTGTGTTTGGGGGGGGGGGGGGGGGGTGTTGTTGATTCTCAGCTCACTTTACCAGATTTGTTTTTGGGTCTATGGATATATCATGTTTCTTATTTACCAATCAAAATCTTTGTCGTTCTTTTTTTTTACGGGTGATTTAGATTTATGCCACTGTCAATATTTGAAATTAGAGATATGCCATCACTAAATGACAAATTATTTTTATACCACTACAAAACAATAGAAATTAGTTTTATGCCACCAAACAGTAGATATGACAATTATGCCCTTTTAAATATGCCACTATAAAACAAACAAATTAGAGATATACCATTGCAAAAGATATAATTGGTTTTATGCCATTACAAATCAGTAAAAATTAGTTTTATGCCACTGCAAAATAATAAAATTATTCTAGGCCATTTGTGCATTAAAATAGTGGGGAAAAAAATCTATTAGTCATTTAACAATGGCATAATTCTATTTTCCAAACAAAAGAAAAATTAATTTTTAAGATTGCTTTTGCAAATTGTTGGTGGTGCCGATTTTTATCACGCAATAACATTATGGATATGCATTATTGTACAATGCTCTTTTGTAGCGCTGATTATACTTCACCAAGGCAACGTATTAATTAGCTTGCTTCTTTAAATCCCCCCAAAAAAGTATTATCTGGAGGAAAAAAAAGTTAATGGATCTCAATATTTTAGTAATTCTTCGTATAGCATTTTAAATTGATAACATCGCCAACAATTTATAATCTTGGTGTAGTTTCAAAAGACAAGTATCCGTAAATCACATCCAAAAAAAAAAAAAATTTGTAATGGTGATTTGTGCCGAGCCAAGTGACTCTTCCGTTAAAAAGACAAAAAAATTGTTTAAATAGCTCTACAAAACGACACCAATTTGAAAAGGGGTGGTTCTAATTTTAACACTAGAGTACATGATATTTTGCACTTAATTTTTTAGTCGAATTATATTCCTCCGATTTCATATCCCACGCCATGGCTGAAAATACTCAAGTCAAATGAGGACTGCAACTCGTGAGGGAAGGTCCTCCGCTAGTCCTGAGCGACGTCTGTTTATTAGGGTTTGTTTTTAATAAGGGACAATATTGTCATTAAAAAAAATTAATGACAAGTTTGGTAATGGCATTTTTAGAATTTACTATATTTTTGAAGAAATAGTGGCATAAAACTAATTTTAACATTTTTACAATGGGATAAATAAAATTAGCAATTTAAAAATGACATTTCCCTAATTGACAAAATTCACAGTGGCATAAAACTAATTATCTCTTTTTTTACTTATGCGATTCGCATATTTCTTTTTTATAAATTAGATTCGGAATGATAAATTCTATCGAGATTGATAATATGAATAGGAAGAATCCAACGTCATTCATATAAATCATCTACAATAAGTGCAACTTCCATTTAATAAAATAATATTTTTTTTCCGATGACATGTTCTTATACCTTTTTATTGATTATATATACTCCACCTTAGCAGAAAGCAAAAAATTATACGCGTTGCAATAACTATATACAGTAATTATCATCATTATCAGATCCAGAGGTCTATACAAAACAGGCACAAAATTAAGAGCTAGTTTTTTCTTATTAAATATTCAAGTACAGACAAATTTAACATTATTGCGTTTATGATGGAATTAAAAAATAATTATCAATGATATTAAAAATAGAGGAGACCAAAGATCTGACCTTGTGGTTATACAAGTCCGCCAAAGATCCCTTTCATTTTCATCTCTCGATCAAATTTGGCCTCTCCTTTGTCTTTCCCAACACATTTACAACATCTCTTCAGCAAAAAGTCGGCAGTCGCATTTGATTTACAATGTTTTACCTCAATTATTTCTGTTTCTTCAATCTTACAAAGTATTTTTTATATTTTTTGAAACAAGTGAGCTAACTTTGCCACAAGCAAATATGAAATTTTTCTTGTTTAAGTAAAAGCAAGATCGATAGGTGCTAGGTGAACCAGTATCATTTGCTGACCTTCAGAGAGTACCAACTTTCGATCCGAACCGTTCGATCTAATTTTGACAGTTAAATTTTTTTTCGGGCCTATTAATCTAGTATTATTCACTGAGCACCCATCATTGATCGGACGGTTCAAATCGAAAGTTAGTACTCTGATGAGGATGTGATTCCGGTGCTAGATTACCTATGGAAGGTATATATATATATATTTCAGGCCCGCTAGCCCTAAATCTTGAATTTGTGATAAGAATTCGTATCCGGCTAAATTTCTAAAAAAAAAAAAAAAAAGAATGCGAAACCGACTGATTAAAAAAAATATAACTTCAAAATTTAACCTAGGAGTATTATCTCTTGCTAAAATTTGGACTCCAACACAAACAACGTCACGGTCCAATTGTTGTTTAGCTAAAACTATCAAGTAATCTAATTGTTAAAAATTATAGTTAAGTTCAATTAAGAACAATACATCAAATCTGTGTGCATAATTGCAGCTTTAAACTTCATGCTCAACTAGTTTCTCCGTTTATGTGAATTAAGATTAAGGTGAGGACAAAAAACAATTGGAAGAGCAATATGACTCAAAGAAGGGGATTGGTCAATATGTCTCCATCCATAAACTTTAATTGATAGAGGCCCCTCCTCCGAAATTATTACTCAAAGATAGGTTAATTGACGTTAGCATAAATATTTTATTGGGACCCAATGTTGTAGCTTCTTATTACAAATCAATCAATCCTTGTGAAATAATTCAATGCACGGGGATGTGTCTTTATATCCTGCATAATTTAGTTCGTTCGTGAAAATTAGTAATATAATATGTTTATTTTTCTACTTGGAAAAAAAAAATCTTTTTCGATTTTATTTCAGGTGCAATTCCCATCCACTGTGTCTTAATAAAAATGATGGGATTCAATCCCATATTTTGGAAGCACTATTCTAGTTATAGAGTTCAAAATTGAACTTCGTGACTCCGCCATTATTTTAAGGTAATGGATTCAATTCTCGCTGGACGCGGAAAAGAGATAAAACTCTATTTCATAGAGTGGGTTATGTATCTATAAATAAATAGTCTTGTTTAAAAAAAAATTGAGTTCAAAACTAATTATTAATTATATGACTTTATTTTTCCATGTATCAGTTGAAATTTTTTTTTTACATGATATTGAGATGTTATTTAGGAGGGGAGAAGTAGAATAGACATTTTGTATGGTAAAAACGTAGAAGGGACAAACTACCTACGTGACACGTGTAATCATCTAAAAAGAGTTAATGCATCTACAAATGCAGAATTTTTAGATATCTCTTTTATATCTTGTGGATTGATTAAAAAAAAGTTTTTCCGAGGAGTCACCGAGTAAATTTGAGAGACCTTCTGAAGTAGGGAAAATCAGGGGTATACTCCTCAAATAATAAGTAATTGGAAATTTCCCCTCTAATCTTTATATTTGGAAATATCCCCTACAAACATACTTCTATAGATATTTGTCCTTCTGTCGTTTTTTTATTGTGAAAAACAATTTTCTAAAATTTTAGACGAAAATACCCTCGGCCTGACGGTTCATCTTCCCTATGTTTCTCGCTCTGTCTAATTGGAAAGAAAATATTCTAGGCAAACGAGAAAAAGAAGTTGAAGTCAAAATTCGTATTTTGTTTAATTAAATAATTGTACATAGGGAAAAATTATCTTTTCACTTACTAAACTACAGAAACCAACCAGAGAAAGAACCTTTTGCTATTTTGATACTCTTGAAGTCAATTGGTCATGGGAGTAGAAGTATTCTCTAGAAGCCATGGGATAGAAGCATTTCCTATTTATGGAGTACTATGTAGACGAAATGAGATCTGGTCATGCGCGGGACGGTGCAGCGCACTATCTGCACCGTCCGATCCGATCTTCATGTGCATTCTCTCTCTTCGTGATTGATAGGCTCGAACCGTTCAGATCAGATCGGACGGTGTAGATGGGTGCTCTGCACCTTCCCGCGCGGAATGGGATACGGATTCCTATGTAAACACCAATATCAGAACTAATTGATCCCAGAAATGCTTGCTACCAGCCATAGGGTAGAAGCAGTCTTTAGCAATATTTAGGGAGAAACAAAGGTTTCTTTTCAGTGTGGCCTAAGACGGAGATGTTTAAAAGAGGAAAAAAATAAAATTTGCTTTCGTATATTCGATTTGATTAAACAAAGTTAGAATTAATTAACAGGGAAGATGAATCCTGAGGGTACTTTTGTCTGAAATTTTAAAAAAGAATTTTTCATAATTAAAAAGGCGACACAAGGTAAATATCAACAGAAAGTATGTTTGGAGGGTGATATTTCCAAATATGAAGATTAGAGGGTGATATTTTCAATTAACTATGATTTGAGGGGTATACCTCTAATTTTCCCTCTAAAGTAGTTGTCAAGTAGGGTTCTCCAAAATGACACGATACGATCGTGTTGGCACGACACGACACGACACGACACAAGTACGGAATTAGCATGACACGATCGTGTTATCGTGTCGAGTTGGCAATCTTGAAAAATTAACACGATTTGACACGACACGACTAACACGCAACACGACACGAACATGACACGACAACACGAATTTAATTTTTAACATTACCAAAAATAGCATCATAAACACACTTCTTCTTTTAAATTGTTTTCCAAAAAAATTATTTAAATTGATTTTATATTATAATTCAAATTATAACCGTACTTTCTTTTTTGACGTCTATTTACTTTTCTAAAATATTTTATTTTTTTAATCTGTTCAAATAATAAAGAAATGAGTTAGCAAAAAAATAAAATCATCAATTGATTTTTTAACAAAAATATTCTGGCAATTTTGTATTGATATATATACTGAATTTGTAGAATAGTCAAATAAATTGCAACAATATATTTTTTCTCTATTTTAATATTTTAATAATTTTTAATAAATTATTATAAAAAAAATTTCTGATACGATTTGACACGACTAACACGACATGTCAACACGACACGACACGATCGTGTCAGTCGTGTTGTGTTAGAATGCGTGTCGTGTTGCCTCTTCTCACCACTCAGCACGACACGACACGACACGACACGACACGATTAAAAAAATAGTTCGTGTCAACACGACACGACACGCACGATTGGGTAACACTATTGCCAAGAAATAAAACAGCAGTGGATTATAAAGGTACATTTTTGGAGTGCTTGAAGCATTGCTTAGGATAGACACTCCAGTTGTTGGGCCATGGGTCCACCTCATAATTGAATTCTTATCACCTCCATTTAAAACAGGCAGAGGTAATGCATATCCAGTTATTTGAGCGATGCTTTCGATACCTCCAATCATGTTCACCTGTACAAGTGCAAAATAAATTGGTGCTGATAGTCTTAATTGCATGTCAGCGAATCATGATCTTTTAGCGGGAGTATTCCAGGAAATCAAAATACGGTTTCAACATTTTAAATAAATTTTAATACAAAGTGCATACAATATATACAGAAAGGTTTTATGCTGATTACACATCTCATATATATATTCGTCTTCTGGTTTGTTAGCTCACAAATGGGAAGCATACTTTCCAGCTGATACAAGCTGTATAGATTAATTCTAGAACTAGAATCTCTCTTTAATCTAATATTGGTAATGGGAGAGTATACTTCAACCGAATAAGGAATTCGTGAACCCAGAATTGGATGCGCGTATAAAATAATAATTTCGGTGTTCGCTGGATGAGTGTTCGCGTATTCTCCGAAAAGTCGGAACCCACGAATAGCTTTTGTTCGCGTAGTTCGCGAACGGGACTTTTTGTTTGGTTCGCGCGAATACGTGTTGTTCGCGAATCCAGTGTTCGAACCAACTGCCAAACATACCCCTTATCAATTGCTACATTAGAACTGGAGAAGAACCTAACAGAAGATGACATTAGCAGAATCGGTGCTTCACCTCAGGAGATTCCAATGATCCAATCATACCTCATATATCACAATAAATAAAATAAATAAATGTACAACCAATAAGCAACTAGACATAATTTAGAAAAAAATGATGCAATCATAGCACACTGAAAGAGTTCCTCTGCACCTCAGGATCAACTTTAGCTCAACAACTCAAAAGCAAACCTCTCATGGTCCCTCCCCCTTTGGTGATGTTATATATACAACACCTCTCTCAAGAATTGATTCCAATTCTAACCTGGTTCTCTCTCTCTGTAAACATCAATGGGAGAAGACACCAGATCCTTGCGCTTCATGAGCCTCTTAAACCAAACCAATCAACCCCATGATCATCCCTTCCCTGACTTAGAACTAGAAGAGGCCGACGTGTTCTATTCATCAACCATCGGTTCTTCTTACAGTAGTTACCGCTACAACTCGCTTCCTTCTGTTGATCACAGTCACTATGTAACGACCCACCAGCCTTTCGGTCTTTCGGCTCTTTTGGCTGACAACGAAACAGAACCCTTGGCGACCATACCTCAACCGGTACCCTTTTTTGACCACACGCACAGAGGCGGGCCCCAACACTCAGCTCCAGTGGCTGTGCCGGCATGGCATAGCCGAACAGGTTATTCTTGGGACAGTGAGGACAGAAGGGATGACGATGAAGTGTTTTCCTCTGAAACAGAGATGGTGCCTCCACATGTGATGGTGGCGAGGTCAGGGGCGTCGACTGCCTTCTCTGTGTTAGAGGGGGCGGGTCGGACGCTCAAAGGAAGGGACCTTCGCCGGGTGCGTAATGCGGTTTGGCAGAAAACTGGATTTCTCGACCTTTGATTTTGATGATCATAAATTTTGGCTAGATTAATTTTCCAAGAATTAATGTGCGGCCATAATTGGCTAGCTAGTAAGTTCCATGTGTTACAAAAAGGCTGCCGGTAAGCAGGATAATCCGGCCTCGAGATCGATATATGCATGGTCACCGGTGGCGGGCTCATGTAAATCTGTCTTATTGCCCATCTTTTTTTTTCCTTAATTGGGGTTGTGGTGGAATTTTAGAAAATGGAAGGTCTTTGGAAATGATCTGTTTTGGGATGTGAAATAATGATATTTAGGTTTTGGAGGGAGGATTAGATGTAAGAAACTTTTGTAACTAGTAGGAACATTGCTTATTCTAATGCTATCGTTGTTATTTCTATATTTTCAGTATGCATAATAACTACTTGTCTACTTGTATATCACAAATGAGGAGGTTTTCGTGCCACAACTTTAGAGTGCAATCAAATATCATAATTTTATTTTTTTTATCAATATTTTTGAATTTTAAAATTTAAAAGTTCAATCCAAACTGTTGTTCTTATACAAATGAGCGATGTGTTTTCATATACGTTTTATAAAATTTAAAATTGATTTAATACTCGATCAAGAGTTTTAAAAAATGAACGAATCTTGTTAACAATGACAGATTAATTATAATACGTTCATGATTTGACCTCTAGATCAAGTATCAAATCAACTCAAAATTTTATATTATATAACTTATATGAAAATACATCGCCCGTTAAAACAAAGAAGATCAAAGGTCTAGAATCGACATTTATATTTTAAAATTTTAAATATTAACGAAAAAATAAATTGTGGCATTTGGTGGCACCCTAAATTGGTGGCATCGGAACTTTACTCATTACAGATAAGGTGTCTAACGTTAGAAACGGCGACGAAACTAGGGTATTTCGTTAACCATTTCGTTTGGGTGACGAAATCGTTAACCGTTTTGTACTGAATAAACGATCGGAATTTATGTAATTTTCGTGTTTTTTGCGAAATTCATCTAATTTCGCCCCCTTTTCATTGTTCCGTTAATCATTTCGCTAAGCAGGACGAATCAAAATTTTATTTTGTTAACCATATTGCCAGGGCAAGACGAAACGGTTAAACGAACAAAAAACAGTTTTGTTTGCAGCCTTAATTACAGATTCCATTTTAGATCATTTTGGTAGTCCAGACGGTTTTTTTTAGATCAAAGGGTCCTATACTCCTACAGTCCTACTTCTATCAGCAATATAGACATTTTTAGAGTGTGACATCTTATCAGCTGTCACTATAATAACCACAGTTACTTGTCCTGTTTGAAATGAGTATGTATCTTCTGTCGTAGTTACAAATTATTATTTTTTTGAATAATTAGTTACAAATTATAATGAGAAAGACTATGTGATGCGATTTGGAATGTCTGATTTGAATCGAACGCGTATGATTCGATGTTACTTTTACAAAATTCGTTATGAATGGCTAAATTCGTGGGAACAAAATTCGTATTAAAATAGTTAAAATAATGTATGATAACTTTACAAAAGAGGAGTTGCAGATGTGAATTTATTTGAAATAGGAGGTCCAAATCGACCCGCGATCCATTTTTATTTTTTTTTGTTCGAGGAAAGAACTGATGAATTCCATGCCAAACGATAGAAGTTGCATCCTACAACAGTAGACCAGACCCGAGATGCGTGTAGTAAGGTAAGCAAGTTACCAGAGAAATAACAAAGCAAAGTAAGAGTCAATACGTACTGAGAAAAATAAAATAGGTACTCGAGCAAGTTATCGTTGGTATATAACTATATATTGGTATTAGTACCAACGGCAACATTATTGGAACTGATCTATAAATTGATAGAAACAACTTTGTAATAGACAGCTCATAAAATAGAAAAATAAATACAAAATACCTCTGATAAATACAAATAGCTTTATGTGATTTAACAATACAAAATTCCATAGTTTCTGACAATACGTATGTGAACAGCATTAAGGTTTGTGTGATTGACTTTTTCTTAATCGTTGTTCCTTATTTACGTTGTTAATTCGTTTCAGAGTGTTGAGCTGATTCCAGTTACTATTCATTGGTGGAAGAACTTGATAGGTTGTTATATATTTCCAATATAAAAAAAGATATTTTATTTTTCTCAAGAGAATAATTTCTTTGGCGGATAGAATATTCCTCTGCTAATGAATCAGGCAGGACTGTACAGTACTATATATCATGCCATGTGACGGCTAAAAGGTACATTGCCACATTGGATACCGTTTTATTTAATTGGTTAGATCTTTTTACTATGGGGGCTGTATATTAGAGGTACGTTCTGCTATTTGTTTAAAAATATTTCTTATTAGACGGTCCAAACTTTAAAACGATAAGATTTCTTCTCATTCAAACAATTGTAAGAACTAAAAAAATACATATAACCATCTCTTGATCTAGTGACAAAAAACAATACATCTTAAATGAGGAGGAATCTATTTATGAACCGCAAGTTCCAGTCCGATAGAATATGCGTTTGATTGCGAAGCACCAATGCATATTGGCATTTTACGATGCACCTTAGCACAACTCATTTGTATATGTATTTGTTTTATGAAAAATTTTGATCATATTTTTTTCCAAATGATAATATTTACCCTATAGACTTTCATTTGTTTTGTACCGAAAATATTTGCACTTAGAAAAAAATAATCCTATCGATTCATGAAATTTTATTTGAATATATAGTTGTTGTTTTTTTTTTTTTTTTTTTGCTCTTGGAAATGACTAACAAAAAGTAACTTAATTTTTTTTAAAAGTTCAAGACTAAATCATTTGGGAAAAAAAAATCTAAGAACTTAGTTGGTGCAAGACCCAAATTATTATTTTAATGAAAAATCTAACGATTAGTCTGATGTCTTTTTCGTTTTTCCTATTTTGTATCATTTCAAGTCCTTATAACTCCCGTCGCTGTCAGGATCATTCGATGTATGAAATAATAAGTTACTTGTTTTATTAAAAGACTAATTATTTTAGAACACTTTTTTGTTAGCAACTTGCCCACTGGCATTAAATTAAAAAATGGGCTTGTGTAATAGGAGTTTTGCTATGGTGAGTTGCAACTCACCAAAGGGTCCGTGAGTCGCACTCAAAACTGCTAAATCTAGTTCAAAATGACCGATCCAAACCGTCTAATAGGATCTCCCTATTGAAATCTCCATGCAGACCAAATTTTACATTTTTTCGAAATTTTTAAGTATTTTTTTGAAATTTTAGAAAATCGTTAATCTAATTAGTTCTGAACCGTTCAAAAACATCAGTTTTTAAAAATCCGAAAAAAATACTTAAAAATTTCAAAAAAAATATAAAATTTGGTCTGCATGGAGATTTCAATAGACATATCATATTGGACGGTTTGGATCGGTCATTCTGAACTAGATTTAGGAGTTTTGAGCGCGACTCACCGACCCTTTGGTGAGTTGCAACTCACCATAGCAAAACTCTGTGTAATAGTGTGGTCACCACAATAAAAAGATTGTGGGCCAAGCATACAAACAATGACTTTATTCTAGGAACTGACATCAGACAGTTGAGCCGATTACTGCCGGATTTGAAATACCACCAAAGCCAAGTGGCAATGGTAATTAGTATATACCATCCATTTTTTTAGCATCCAGAGCATCCACAGGTATCCCTGCAAACGGAAGACCGTTTATCCGTTTTTCGTTTCGTTTCGTTCGGACGAAACGATTAACGAAACAATAAAACGATTTTGTCTGGTTGGACGAAACGATTAACGAAACGAAAAAACAGTTTCGTCCATGAGTAAATCACGAAAATTTCGTTAATTTCGATCGTTTCGTCCTTACGAAACGGTTAACGAAATTGAAAAATAATTTCGTCAACGAAACGGTTAACGAAACACTCTAGTTTCGTGACCGTTCCGCACGTTATGCAGGCCTATCCACAGGCTTCAAACAGGCTCTTTATGGGCTCAATGCTGACCCAGTCTATTTAAACCTCTTCTCTCGCATCTCACCCCAAATTTGGTAAGAGGTTTTTGGACGTATACTAATGTCGTGCCACTTTTGGTATAATGGAATTGTGTTATAAATGATTCTTTAAGGCTGGATATTTCTATCACCTATCTACTCCCGAAAAAATTAAAACTAACGTTACAGTTCACTCGAATTTCGATAATAACTGTAAAAAATTCGAAATTTTAAAAATAACATTGTTGGATCGACATTCCGATTGCCGAATCTACAAAATGCTTGGATCGGCATCCCAATTGCCGATCCAATTAAATCCACATTTATCAATGCATCCAAGTATTTATCAATGCCGTTTCCAACTTTTCTACTTTTTTTATTTGCAATTTTGCTTTTTAGCCCTCAACTTTTTTATTATTACAAAACATATAATTAGTGATTAGTAATTAAACATAATTGAAACTTCTATAATGAAATATAAGTATATAATTAAATTATTTATGTTAAATACATAATATTGTATATGTGTATAATACTTATTTATACATATATATATTATGTATCATATATTATATATATTAAATACATATTATTGTATATAATTAAAATATATGATACATATTATTATATGTACATAAAATGTACATACATTTCTATGTATATTTATTTATACATTAAAAAAAATTTATATATTAATATCTAAATTTAATGTATAACAAAATTTTTTATTGGACTATTTTGTAAAAATAATAATATTAGGGTCATCGGTGAATAAATTCAACAAAAATATATTTAATTTTTTCGCCGATGACCCTAAAATTATTATTTTTACAACACAGTCCAATAAAATTTTTTGTTGTACATTAAATGTAAATAAAAATATATAAAATTTTTGTAATGTATAAATAGATATACATATAAATATATTAAAAAATTATATACATTAAATATACATACAAATATGTATGTATAAAATTAAATACGAATGAAAGTATTACACATCTCGTAATATAAATTATATTTAATTTTATACATGTATATTATATTTATAATTATATATATTAAATATACATGCAAATACGTATGTATAAAATTAAACACTAATGAAAGTATTACACATGTCGTAATATAAATTATATTTAATTTTATACATGTATATTATATTTATAATTATATATATTTGTATGTATATTTAATGTATATAAAAAAAATTTATATATTTTTATTTACATTTAATGTATAACAAAAAAAAATTATTGGGCTATATTGTAAAAATAATAATTTTAGGGTCATCGGCGAAAAATTGAATATATTTTTGTTGAATTTATTCACCGATGACCCTAATATTATTATTTTTACAAAATAGTCCAATAAAAATTTTTGTTATACATTAAATGTAGATATTAATATATAAAAAAAAATTTAATGTATAAATAAATATACATAGAAATGTATGTACATTTTATGTACATATATTTTAATTATATACAATAATATGTATTTAGTATATAAAATATATGATACATAATATATATATATGTATAAATAAGTATTATACACATATACAATATTATGTATTTAACATAAATAATTTAATTATATACTTATATTTCATTATAGAAGTTTCAATTATGTTTTATTACTAATCACTAATTATATGTTTTGTAATAATAAAAAAGTTGAGGGCTAAAAAGTAAAATTGCAAATAAAAAAAAGTAGACAAGTTGGAAACGGCATTGATAATTGTGGATTTAATTGGATCGGCAATTGGGATGCCGATCCAAGCATTTTGTAGATTCGGCAATCGGAATGCCGATCCAACAATGTTATTTTTAAAATTTCAAATTTTTAACAATTATTATCGAAATTCGTGTGAACAGTAACGTTAGTTTTAATTTTTTCGGTATCTACTCCTTATCGTTCGTTATTCTCATAAATTTTTAAATACTTAAAATTTACATGCAACTGATTTATATACGATGACAGGAGTTAGAAAATATATATATAAAAAAAATGACAATTAGGGGGGGGAGCTTCCTTTTATATAACTGAATTCTTATGTCATTATTTTTATTCTCATGTTTTTCCTAACCACCGTAGAGTGACAGTTTTTAAGATAAACTAGTGGGCATTCGTGCATTGCGCGATCTATTTTTTTTATTTTTAAAGCAGGAATAATTTGATGTTTGTATAAACTTTTTTTTGTTGTTACAGAAATATTTAAATAAATAGGATTCATTATTTGGATAAATGAATTTGATATAGGAATGGTATTACGAATTGTTATTAATTGAGGAGGGAAGGAGTTTAAAATAAAAGGAATAATGACAAAATAGAAGAATTTATTGTTGAAATGTCTGGTAGGCCCAAACTTGTTGATTATCCATCGGAAGCTGCACAAATCCACAACTGAAATTCAAGAGAAATCCTAGATTACCTACGAGAGAGTTTGCAAGAAGCCTTCATAATCAAGCTTCTATATGTAGAATTAGAAACAAAAAAAAAAAGTAAATAAAAAAGTGCTAGCAACAGTAAAAAAAAAATACAGAACAGAAATCTTATTCATAACAATCGCAAAATCCTACGCTTTTTATAATCATTTCATCAAGTCACCGTACCCTAATAAAACCGGGCCTTTTTAATTCCTTGGTGCAGGTTCTATTTTTATCACTGATTGTCGTCAGTTAAAATTCAAGTAGTGGGTCGATAGAAATGAATCAGTTAAAATTCTAAACATTATTTGAGCATTTCAATCGTTTCTTGATTTATTCTAAGTAATTTCTTCATAATAATATACATTTAAACTTTTTATATTGTCCAGACTACGATTCATATCTTATTTATTAAAAAAGATTGGATTATATATGGTAATTACGCATATAAAGTGCAAATAATACAATTCTGAGTATCATTTGAGCATTTAAATCAATTCTGCATTTATTCTAAGTCATTTCTTCACATAATCTATATTTAAATTCTTTATACTATTCAAATTAAGATTCATATATTTTTTATTCAAAAAGATTAGATTATACATAATAATTACGCATATAAAGTGCAAATAATGCAATTCTAAGTATTGTTTGAGCATTTCAATCATTTCTGTATCAATTTTAAGTAATTTCATCACAATAATCTACATTTAAACTCTTTATACTGCCCAAACTGAGATTCATATCTTGTTTACTCAAATAGGTTGGATTATACATGGTAATAACACATATAAATTGCAAATAATGCAATTCTGAGTATCATTTGAGCATTTCAACCGTTTCTGGACTCATTCTAAGTCATTTCATCACAATAATTCACATTTAAACTCTTTATACTGTCTACACTAAGATTCATGTCCTATTTATTAAAAAAAATGGATTATACAAGGTTATAACGCATATAAAGTGCAAATCATACAATTCTGAGTATCATTTGAGAATTTTGAATCGTTTCTGCATTCATTCTATGACATTTCATCACAATAATCTACATTTAAACACTTTATACTGTCCGCACTAAGATTCATATCTTATTTATTTAAAAATATTAGATTATACATTGTTATTACGCATATAAATTGCAAATAATGTAATTCTGAGTATCATTTGAGCATTTCAATCGTTTCTCGATTCATTCTAAGTCATTTCATCACAATAATAAACATTTAAACTCTTTATATTGTCCAGACTAATATTCATATCTTGTTTATTCAAAAAGATTGAAATATACAAGATAATTACGCATATAAATTGCAAATAATGCAATTCTAAGTATCATTTCAGCATTTTAATCGTTTCTGGATTCATTATAAGTCATTTCATCAAAAAAATCTACATTTAAACTCTTTATACTATCCACACTAAGATTCATATATTATTTATTCAAAAAAGATTGGATTATACATGGTTATTACGCATATAAAGTGCAAATAATGCAATTCTGAGTATCATTTGAATATTTGAATCGTTTCGGCATTTATTCTATGTCATTTCAGCACAATAATCTACATTTAAACTCTTTATACTGTCCACACTAAGATTCATATCTTGTTTATTTAAAAATATTGGATTATACATTGTTATTACGCAAAGAATGCAATTCTGAGTATCATTTGAGTATTTCAATCGTTTCTGAATTCATTCTAAGTCATTTCATCACAATAATCTACCTTTAAACTCTTTATACTGTCCAGACTAAGATTCATATGTTGTTTATTCAAAAAGTTTCGAACATACAAGGTAATTACGCATATAAATTGCAAATAATGCAATTTTGAGTATCATTTAAGCATTTCAATCGTTTCTGGATTCATTCTAAGTCATTTCATCACAATAATCTACATTTAAAATATTAATACTGTCCAGATTAAGATTCATATCTTGTTTATGTAAATATATTGGATTATACATGGTAATTATGCATATAAATTGCAAATAATGCAATTCTGAGTAACATTTCAGCATTTCAATCGTTTCTGGATTCACTCTAAGTCATTTCATCACCATAATCTATATTTAAACTTTTTATACTGTTCAGACTAAGATTCAAATCTTGTTTAATCTAAAAGATTGTAATATACATGGTAATTACGCATATAAAGTGCAAATAATGCAATTCTGAGTATCATTTGAGCATTTGAATCGTTTCTGCATTCATTCTAAGCCATTTCATAACAATAATCTATATTTAAACTCTTTAAAATATCCAAACTAAGATTAATATCATTTTTATTCAAAAAGATTACATTCTACATGGTAATCACGCATATAAAGTGCATATAATGCACTTCTGAGTATCTTTTTGAGCATTTGAACCCTTTCTGGATTCATTCTAAGTCATTTCAACATAATAATCTACATTTAAACTCTTTATACTGTCCACACTAAGATTCCAATCTTGTTTATTAAAAAGGATTGGATTATACAAGGTAATTACGCTTATAAATTGTAAATATTACAATTCTGAGTATCATTTGAGCATTTCAATCGTTTCTGGATTCATTCTAAGTAATTTCATAATAATAATATATATTTAAACTCTTTATACTGTCCAGCATAAGATTCATATCTTGTTTATTCTAAAAGATTGAAATATACATAGTAATTACACATATAAACTGCAAATAAAGCAATACCGAGTATCATTTAAGCGTTTGAATCGTTTCTCCATTCATTCTAATTCATTTCATAACAATAATCTACATTTAAACTATTTATACTATCTAAACTAAGATTAATATCTTGTTTATTCAAAAAGATTGAATTATACATGGTAATCACGCATATAAAATGCAAATAATGCAATTCTGAGTATTATTTTAGCATTTTAATTTTTTCTAGATTCATTCTAAGATATTTCATCACAGTAATCTTCATTTAAACTATTTATGCTGTCCAGACTAAGATTCATGTCATATTTTTTCAAAAAGATTGGAATATACATGGCAATTACGCATATAAATTGCAAACAATGCAATTCTGAGTATCATTTCAGCATTTCAATCGTTTTAGGATTCATTCTAAGTCATTTCATCGCAATAATCTCCATTTAAACTCTTTATACTATCCAGTCTAAGATTCTTATCTTGTTTATTAAAAAAGAATGGATTATATTTGGTAATTACGTATATAAATTGCAAATAAAGCTATTCTGAGTATCATTTGAGCATTTGAATCTTTTCTGGATTCCTTCTAGGACATTTCATTACAATAATCTATATTTAAACTCATCGTACTGTCAGAATAAGATTCATATATTGTTTATTCAAAAAGATTGGATTATACATGGTAATCACGCAAATAATGCAATTCTGAGTATCATTTTGAGCATTTCAATCCTTTTTGGATTCATTCTTTGTCATTTGATCACAATAATCTACATTGAAACTCTTTATACTGTCCACACTAAAATTCATATCTTTTTTATTAAAAAAGATTGGATTATACATGATAATTACGCATATAAAGTGCAAATAATGAAATTCTGAGTATCATTTGAGCATTTCAATCATTTCTGGTTTCATTCAAAGTCAATTCGTCACAATCATCTACATTTAAACTATTTATACAGTCTAGACTAAAATTCATATCTTATTTATTCAAAAAAATTAGATTATACATGGTAATTACGCATATAAAGTGCAAATAATGCAATTCTGAGTATCATTTGAGCAATTAAATCGTTTCTGCATTCATTTTAAGTCATTTCATTACAATAATCTATATTTAAACTCTTTATACTATCCAAACTAAGATTCATATCTTGTTTATTCAAAAAAATTGGATTATATAAGGTAATTACGCATATAAAATGCAAATAATGCAATTCTGAGTATCCTTTGAGCATTTCAATCGTTTCTGGATTCATTCTTAGTCATTTCATCGCAATAATCTACATTTAAACTCTTTATACTGTCCAGGCTAAAATTCTTATCTTGTTTATTCAAAAAGATTGAATTATACATGGTAATTACGCATATATAATTCAAATAATATAATTCTGAGTATCATTTGAGCATTTCAATCATTTCTTGATTCATTCTAAATAATTTCATCACAATAATCTGCATTTAAACTATTTATACTGTCCAGACTAAAATTCTTATCTTGTTTATTCAAAAAGATTGGATTGTAAACGGTAATTACGCATATAAATTGCAACCAATGCTATCCTGAGTATCATTTGAGCATTTTAATCTTTTCTGGATTCATTCTAAGTCATTTCATCACAATAATTTACATTTAAACTCTTTATATTGTCCAGAATAAGATTCATATCTTGTTTATTCAAGAAAATTATATTATATTGGCCATTACGCATATAAAGTGCAAATAATGTAATTCTGAGCATAATTTGAGCATTTAAATCATTTCTGCATTTATCTTAACTAATTTCATTACAATAATGTACATTTAAACTCTTTATACTATCCAAACTAAGATTCATATCTTTTTTATTCAAAAACATTGGATTATACATGGTAATTACGCATATAAAATAAAAATAATGCAATTCTGAGTATCATTTGAGAATTTCAATCGTTTCTGGATACATTCTAAGTCATTTCATCACTATAATCTACATTTAAAATCTTTATGCTGTCCAGACTAAAATTCATATCTTGTTTGTTCAAAAATATTAGATTATACATGGTAATTACGCATATAAATTGTAAATAATACAATTCTGAGTATCATTTGAGCAATTGAATCGTTTCTAGATTCATTCTAAGTTATTTCATCATAATAATCTACATTTAAACTCTTTATACTCTCTAAAGTAAGATTTATATCTTGTTTATTCAAAAATATTGGAATATACAAGGTAATTACGCACATAAAGTGCAAATAATGCAATTCTAATTACCATTTGAGAATTTCAATCGTTTCTGGATTCATTCTAAGTTAGTTCATCACAATAATTTATGTTTAAACTTTTTATACGGTTCAGACTAAGATTCATATCTTGTTTATTCTAGAAGATTGAAATATATGTGGTAATTACGCATATAAAGTAAAAATAATGCAATTCTCAGTATCATTTGAGCATTTGAATCGTTTCTGCATTCATTCTAATTCATTTCATAACAATAATCTACATTTAAACTCTTTATTTTATCCAAACTAAGATTCATATCTTTTTTATTCAAAAAGATTGGATTATACATGGTAATTACGCATATAAAATGCAAGTAATGTAATTCTGAGTATCATTTGAGCTTTTCAATCGTTTCTAGATTCATTCTAAGTCATTTCATCGCAATAATCAACATTTAAACTCTTTGTACTATCTATACTAAGATTCTTCTCTTGTTTATTTAAAAAGATTGAATTATACATGGTAATTACGCATATAAAGTGCAAACAAAACTATTTTGAGTATCATTTGAGCATTTTAATCTTTTCTGGATTCATTCCAAGACATTTCATGACAATAATCTACATTTAAACTCTTTATACTGTCCAGAATAAGATTCATATCATGTTTATTCAAAAAAATTGGAATATACATGGTAATTAGGCATATAAATTTCAAATAATGAAATTCTGAATATCATTTGAGCATTTCAATCGTTTCTCAATTCATTTTAAGTCATTTCATCACAATAATCTACATTTAAACTCTTTATATTATCCAAATTAAGATTCATATCTTGTTTATTTAAAAAAATTAGATTATACATTGTAATTACGTATATAAAGTTTAAATAATGCAATTATGAGTATCATTTCAGCATTTAAATCGTTTCTGCATTTATTTTAACTCATTCATTATAATAATCTACATTTTAACTCTTTATAATATCCAAACTAAGATTAATATCTTGTTTATTCAAAAATATTAGATTATACAAGGTAATTACGCATATAAAGTGCAAATAATTCAATTTTGAGTATCATTTGAGCATTTCAATCGTTTCTGGATTCATTCTAAATCATTTCATCACAACAATCTAAATTTAAACTCTTTATGCTGTTCAGAATAAGATTCATATCTTGTTTATTTAAAAATATTAGATTATACGAGGTAATTTCGCATATAAAGTGCAAATAATGAAATTCTGATTATCATTTGAGCATTTCAATCGTTTCTGGATTCATTATAAGTCATTTCATCTCAATAATCTATGTTTAAACTTTTTATACTGTTCAGAGTAAGATTCATATCTTGTTTATTTCTAAAAGATGGAAATATACATGGTAATTACCCATATAAAGTGCAATTAATGCAATTCTGAGTATCATTGGAGCATTTGAATAGTTTCTGCATTCATTCTAATTCATTTCATAACAATAATCTACATTTAAACACTTTATACTATCAAAACTAAGATTCATATCTTGTTTATTCAAAAGATTAAATTATACATGGTAATTACGCATATAAATTGCAAATAATATAATTCTGAATACCATTTGAGAATTTCAATAATTTCTGGATTCATTCTAAGTCATTTCATCACACTAATTTATGTTTAAACTTTTTATACTGTTCAGACTAATATTCATATCTTGTTCATTCAAAAATATTGGATTATACATGGTAATTACGCATAAAAAGTGGAAACAATGCAATTCTGAGTATCATTTGAGTATTTCAATCGTTTCTGGATTCATTCTAAGTCATTTCACAACAATAATCTACATTTAAACTCTTTATGCTATCATGACTAAGATTCATATCTTGTTTATCCAAAAAGATTGGAATATACATGGTAATTAGTTATATAAATTACAAATAATGCAATTCTGAATATCATTTGAGCATTTCAATTATTTCTCGATTTATTTTAACTCATTTCAACACAATAATCTAAATTTGAACTCTTTATATTGAGCATTTAAATCGTTTCTGCATTTATTTTAACTCATTTCAGTATAATAATCTACATTTACACTCTCTATACTATCCAAACTAAGTTTCATATCTTGGTTATTCAAAAAGATTTGATTATTCATTGTAATTACGCATATAAAGTGTAAATAATACAATTCTGAGAATCATTTGAGAATTTCAATCGTTTCTGGATTCATTCCAAATCATTTTATCACAATAATTTATATTTAAACTTTTTATATTGTTCAAACTAAGATTCATATCTTGTTTAATCTAAAAGAATGGAATATACATGGTAATTACGCATATAAAGTGCAAATAATGCAATTCTTAGTATCATTTGAGCAATTCAATAGTTTATGGATTCATACTAAGTCATTTCATTACAATAACCTATATTTAAACTCTTTATACCGTCAAGACTAAGATTCATATCTTCTTTCTTCAAAAAGATTGGATTATACGTGGTAATTACGCATATAAAGTGCAAATAATGCAATTCTGAGTATAATTTGAGCATTTAAATCAATTCTGCATTAATTTTAAGTAATTTCACCACAATAATATACATTTAAACTTTTTATACTGGCCAAACTGAGATTCATGTATTGTTTATTCAAATAGATTAGATTATACATGGTAATGACGCATATAAATTGCAAATAATGAAATTCTGAGTAACACTTGAGCATTTTAACCGTTTCTTGATTCATTCTACGTCATTTCATCACAATAATCTACATTTAAACTTTTTATACTGTCCGCACTAAGATTCATATCTTCTTTATTCAAAAATATTGGATTATACATAGTTATTATGCATATAAATTACAAATAAAGCAATTCTGAGTATCATATAAGCATTTGAATCGTTTCTGCATTCATTCTATGTCATTTCATCACAATAATGTACATTTAAACTCTTTCAACTGTCCACACTAAGATTCATATCTTGTTTATTGAAAAATATTGGATTATACAATGTTATTACGCATATAAATTACAAATAATTCATTTCTGAGTATCATTTGAGCATTTCAATCGTTTCTGGATTCATTCAAAGTCATTTCATCATAATCATCTACATTTAAACTCTTTATAGTGTCCAGACTAAAATTCATATCTTGTTTATTCAAAAAAATTGGATTATACATGGTAATTACGCATATAAAGAGCAAATAACGCAATTCTGAGTATCATTTGAGCATTTCAATTGTTTCTGCATTCATTTTAACTCATTTCATTACAATAATCTACATTTAAACACTTTGTACGATCCAGACTAAGATTCTTATCTTGTTTATTCAAAAAGATTGGATTATACATGGTAAGTACGCATATAAAATGCAAACAATGCTATTCTGAGTATCATTTAGGGGTCGTTTGGATCGCTTGGGAATAAGAGGAATAGCCTATTCCTAGGCGGAAAGTATTGGGAAGTGTGTAACTTTGTGAAGAGTTTGGATTGTTTATAATAAAATTTCCGCCCGGAATTGCTTATTCCCCTTATTCCCAATGCATCCAAACGAGCCCTTAAGCATTTTAATCTTTTCTGGATTCATTCAACATTTAAAGAGTATCATTTTAGCATTTAAATAGTTTCTGCATTTATTTTTACTCATTTCAATACAATAATCTATATTTAAACTCTTTATACTTTCCAAACGAAAATTCATCAAAAGATTGGAATATACATGGTAATTACTCATATAAATTGCAAATAATGCAATTCTGTGTTTTCTTTTGCTCATTTCAATCGTTTTTCGATTCATTATAAGTCATTTCATCACAATAATCAATATTTAAACTCTTTATACTGTCCAGAATATGATTCATATCTTGTTTATTCTAAAAGATTGGAATATACTTGGTAATTACACATAAAAAATGCAAATAATGCAATTCTGAGTATTATTTGAGCATTTGTATTGTTTCAGCATTCATTCTAAGTCATTTCATAACAATAATCTACATTTAAACTCTTTATACTATCCATACTATTATTCATATCTTGTTTATTCAAAAAGATTGGATTATACATGGTAATCACACGTATAAAGTACAAATAATGCAATTCTGAGTATCATTTGAGAATTTCAATCGTTTCTGCATTTATTCAAAGTCATTTCATCACAATAACTAAGATGTATATCTTGATTATTCAAAAAGATTATATTATACGTGGTAATTACGCATATAAAGTGCACGTAATGCAATTCTGAGTATCATTTGAGCATTTCAATCGTTTATGGATTCATTATAAGTCATTTCATTAAAATAATCTATATTTAAACTATATAAACTGTCCAGACTAAGATTTATATCTTGTTTATTAAAATATATTGGATTATACATGGTAATTACATGCAAATAATGCAATTCTGAATATCATTTGAGCATTTCAACCGTTTCTGGAATCATTCTAAGTCATTTCATCACAATAATATACATTTAAACTATTTATACAGTCCAGACTAAGATTCATATCTTGTTATTAAAATATATTGGATTATACTTAGTAATTACGCATATAAATGCAAATAATTCTATTATGAGTATCATTTGAGCATTTAAATCGTTTCTGCATTTATTTTAACTCATTTCATTACAATAATCTTCATTTAAACTCTTTATTCTATCCAAACTAAGATTCATATGTTGTTTATTCATAAAGATTGGATTATACAAGGTAATTACGCATATAAATTGTAATTAATACAATTGTGAGTATAATTTGAGCATTTCAATTGTTTGTAGATTCATTCTAAGTCATTTCATCAACATAATCTACATTTTAATTCTTTATACTATCCAGACTAAGATTCTTATCTTGTTTATTAAAAAAGATTGGATTATACATGGTAATTACGCATATAAAGCGCAAACAATGCTATTCTGAGTATCATTTGAGCATTCTAATCTTTTCTGAATTCATTTTAAGACATTTCATCACAATAATCTAAATTTAAACTATTTATGCTGTCCAGACTAAGATTCTTTTCTTGTTTATTCAAAAAGATTGGAATATACATGGTAATTACGCCTATAAATTGCAAATAATGCAATTCTGAGTATCATTTGAGCATTTGAATTGTTTCTCGATTCATTCTAAGTCATTTCTTCGCAATAATCTAAATTTAAACTCTTTATACTATCCAGATTAAGATTCATATCTTTTTACTCAAATATATTCGATTATACATGGTAATTACGCATATAAAGAGCAAATAAAGCAATTCTGAGTATCATATGAGAATTTCAATCGTTTCTGTATTCATTCTAAGATATTTCATCACAATAATCTATATTTAAACTCTTTATACTATCCAGACTAAAATTCATAACTTGTTTATTCAAAAATATTGGATTATACACGCTAATTACGCGTATAAAATGCAAATAATGCAATTCTGAGTATAATTTGAGCATTTCAATCGTTTGTGGATTAATTCAAAGTCATTTCATCACAATAATCTACATTTAAACTCTTTATACTGTTTTAACTAAGATTCATATGTTGTTTATTCAAAAATATTAGAATATACAAGGTAATTACGCATATAAAGTGCAAATAATGTAATTCTGAGTATTATTTGAGTATTTCAATCGTTTCTGGATTCATTATAAGTCATTTCATCACAATAATCTATGTATAAATCAGACTAAATTCATATCTTGTTTATTTCTAAAAGATGGAAATATACAAGGTAATTATGCATATAAAGTGCAAATAATGCAAATCTGAGTATCATTCGAGTATTTGAATCGTTTCTGCATCCATTCTAATTCACTTCATAACAATAATCTAAATTTAAATTCTTTATACTATCCAAACTAAGATTCATACCTTGTTTATTCAAAAAGATTGGATTATACATGGTAATTATGCATATAAAATGCAAATAATGCAATTCTGAGTATCATTTGAGCATTTTAATCTTTTCTAGATTCATTCTAAGGCATTTCATCACAATAATCTGCATTTAAACTCTTTATACTGTGCAGACTAAGATTCATATCTTGTTTATTCAAAAAGATTGGATTGTACATGGTAATCACGCATATAATGTGCAAATAATGCAATTCTGAATATCTTTTTGAGGATTACAATCCTTTGTGGATTCATTCTAAGTCATTTCATGTACAATAATATACATTAAAACTCTTTATACTGTCCACACAAAGATTCATATCTTGTTTATGTAAAAATATTGGATTATACATTGTTATTACGAATATGAATTGCAAATAATGCAATTCTGAGTATCATTTCATCATTTCAATCTTTTCTGGATTAATTCTGAATCATTTCATCACAATAATCTACATTTAAACTTTTTGTACTGTCCGCACTAAGATTCATATCTTATTTATTCAAAAATATTGGATTATACAATGTTATTATGCATAGAAAGTGCAAATGATGCAATTCTTTTGAGCATTTAAATCGTTTCTGAATTCATTTTAACTCATTTCATTACAATAATCTATATTTAAATACTTTATACTATCCAGACTAAGATTCTTATCTTGTTTATGCAAAAAGATTGGATTATATATGGTAATTACGCATATAAAGTGCAAACAACGCTATTCTGAGTATCATTTGAGCATTTCAATCGTTTCTGTATTCATTCTAAGATATTTCATCAAAATAATCTGTATTTAAACTCTTTATACTGTTCAGACTAAGATTCATATCTTGTTTATTCAAAAATATTGGATTATACATGGTAATTACGCATATAAAGTGCAAATAATGCAATTCTGAGTATAATTTGAGCATTTCAATCATGTGTGGATTAATTCTATGTCATTTCAACATAATAATCTACATTTAAACTCTTTATACTGTTTTAACTTAGATTCATATTTTGTTTATTCAAAAAGATTGGAATATACAAGGTAATTACGCATATAAAGTGCAAATAATGTAATTCTGAGTATTTCAATCGTTTCTGGATTCATTCTAAGTCATTTCATCTCTATAATCCGCATTTAAACTCTTTAGACTATCCAGACAAAGATTCATATCATGTTTATTCAAAAAGGTTGGATTATACACGGTAATTACGCATATAAAGCGCAAAAAATGCAATTCCGAGTATCATTTGAGCATTTCAATTGTTTCTGGATTCATTTTAAGTCATTCAATAGCAATAATCTATAAATAAATTCTTTATACTATCCAAACTAAGTTTCATATCTTGTTTATTCAAAAAGATTGCATTATACATGGTAATTACACATATAAATTTCAAATAATGCAATTCTGAGTATCGTTTAAGCATTTCAATCATTTTTGTATTAATTTTAAGTAATTTAACCACAATAATATACATTTAAACTCTTTATACTGTCCAAACTGAGATTCATATCTTGTTTATTCAAATATATTAGATTATACATGGTAATGACGCATATAAATTGTAAATAATGCAATTCTGAATATCAATTGAGCATTTTAACTGTTTCTGGATTCATTCTATGTCATTTCATCACAATAATCTATATTTAAATTTTTTGTACTGTCCGAACTAAGATTCATAACTTATTTATTCAAAAATATTGGATTATACAATGTTATTATGCATAGAAAGTGCAAATAATGCAATTCTGAGTTTCATATAAGCATTTGAATCGTTTCTGCATTCATTCTATATCATTTCATAATAATAATCTACAATTAAATTCTTTATACTATCCAAACTAAGATTCATATCTTGTTTATTCGAAATGATTGGATTATATACATGGTAATTACGCATATAAAGTGCAAATAATGCAATTCTGAGTATCATTTAAGCATTTCAATCGTTTCTGGATTCATTATAAGTCATTTCAACACAATAAACTACATTTAAAATCTTTATACTGTTTAGACTAAGATTCATATCTTGTTTATTCAAAAAAATTGGAATATACACGGCAATTACGCATATGAAGTGCCAATAATGCAATTCTGAGTATCTTTTGTGTATTTCAATCGTTTTTGGATTCATTCTAAGTCTTTTCATCATAACAATTTGCATTTAAACTCTTTATACTGTCCAGACTAAGAATCATATCTTGTTTATTGAAAAAGATTAGATTATACATGGTAATTACGCATATAAAATGCAAATAATGCAATTCTTAGTATCATTTGAGCATTTTAATCTTTTCTGGATTCATTCTAAGATATTTCATCATAATAATCTACATCTAAAGTCTTTATGGTATCCATACTAAGAATCATATCATGTTTATTCTAAAAAATTGGAATATACATGGTTATTACTCATATAAATTGCAAATAATGCAATTCTATGTATCATTTAAGTATTTCAATCGTTTCTCGATTCATTCTAAGTCATTTCCTCGCAATAATCTACATTTAAACTCTTTATACTATCCAGACTAAGATTCTTATTTTGTTTATTCAAAAAGATTGGATTATACATGGTAATTACGCATATAAAGCGTAAACAATGCTATTCGGAGTATCATTTGAGCATTTTAATCTTTTCTGGATTCATTCTAGGATATTTCATCACAATAATCTATATTTGAACTCTTTATACTGTCCAGAATAAGATTCATATCTTTTTTATTCAAAAAGATTGGATTATACATGGTAATCACGCATATAAAGTGCAAATAATGCAATTCTGAGTATCTTTTTGAGCATTTCAATCATTTCTGGATTCATTTTAAGTCATTTCATCACAATAATCTACATTGAAACTCTTTATACTGTCCACATTAAGATTCATATCTTGTTTCTTAAAAAAAATTGGATTATACATGCTAATTACGTATATAAAGTGCAAATAATTCAATTCTGAGTATCATTTGAGCATTTCAATCGTTTCTGGATTCATTCTATGCTAATTCATCACAATAATCTGCATTTAAACTCTTTATACTGTCCACACTAAGATTCATTTCTTGTTTATTCTAAAAGATTGAAGTATAATGGTAAGTACGCATATAAAGTCTAAATAATGCAATTTTGAGTATCATTTGAGAATTTGAATCGTTTCTGCATTCATTCTAAGTCATTTCATAACAATAATCTACGTTTAAACTCTTTATACTATCCAAACTATTATTCATATCTTGTTTATTCAAAAAAATTGGATTATACATGGTAATCACACATATAAAGTACAAATAATGCAATTCTGAGTATCATTTGAGAATTTCAATCGTTTTTTGTTTCATTCTAAGTCATTTCATCACAATAATCTACATTTCAACTCTTTATATTGTCCAGACTAAGATTCATATCTTGTGTATTCTAATAGATTGGATTATACATGGTTATTAGGCATATAAATCGTAAATAATGCAATTCTGTGTATCATTTGAGCATTTGAATCGTTTTTTCGATTCATTCTAAGTCTTTTCATCACAATAATCTTCATTTAAATAATTTATACTATCCAAACTAAGATTGATATCTTTTTTATTCAAAAAGATTGGATTATACATGGTAATTACGCATATAAATTGTAAATAATGCAATTGTAAGTATCATATCTGCATTTCAATAATTTCTGGATTCATTCAAAGTCATTTCATCGCCATAATCAATATTTAAACTCCTTATACTATCCAGACTAAGATTCTTATCTTGTTTATTCAAAGAGATTGGATTATACATGGTAATTACGCATATAAAATGCAAACAATGCTATTCTGAGTATTATTTGAGCATTCTAATCTTTTCTGAATTCATTCTAGGACATTTCATCACAATAATCTACATTTAAACTATTTATGCTGTCCAGACTAAGATTAATATCTTGTGTATTCTAATAGATTGGATTATACATGGTTATTAGGCATATAAATCGTAAATAATGCAATTCTGAGTATCATTTGAGCATTTGAATCGTTTCTGAATTTATTTTAACTAATTTCATTACTATAATGTACATTTAAACTCTTTATACTATCCAAACTAAGATTCATATCTTATTTATTCTAAAAGATTGGATTATACATGGTAATTACACATATAAAGTGCAAATAATGCAATTCTGAGTATCATTTCAGCATTTAAATCGTTTCTGCATTTATTTTAACTCATTTCATTACAATAATCTACATTTAAACTTTTCATACTATCCAAACTAAGATTAATATCTTGTTTATTCAAAAATATTGGATTATATATTGTTATTATGCATATAAATTGCAAATAATGCAATTCTGAGTATCATTTGAGCATTTCAATCATTTCTGGATTCATTCTAAGTCATTTCATCACAATAATCTACATTTAAACTCTTTATACTATCCATACTAAGATTCATATCTTGTTTATTCAAAAAGATTGGATTATACATGGTAATCACGCATATAAAGTGCAAATAATTCAATTCTGAATATCTTTTTGAGGATTTCAATCCTCTCTGGATTCATTCTAAGTCATTTCATTACAATAGTCTACATTGAAACTCTTTATACTGTCCACACTAAGATTCATATCTTATTTATTAAAAAAGATTGGATTATATATGGTAAATACGCATATAAATTGCAAATAGTGCAATTTTGAGTATCATTTGAGCATTTCAATCGTTTCTGAATTCATTCTAAGTCATGTCATCACTATAATCTATATTAAAACTCTTTATACAGGTCTGCTAAGATTCATATCTTATTTATTATAAAACATTGAAATATAATGGTAATTACGCATATAAATTGCAAATAATGCAATTCTGAGTATCATTTGAGCATTTCATTCGTATCTGGATTAAGTCTAAGCCATTTGATCACAATAATCTACATTTAAACTTTTAATTCAGTCCAGACAAACATTCATATCTTGTTTATTCAAAAACATTGGATAATATACGGTAATTACGCATATAAAGTGCTAATAATGCAATTCTCATTATAATTTGAGCATTTCAATTATTTTTGGATTCATTCTAAGTCATTTCATCACAATAATCTATATTTAAACTTTTTATACTGTTCAAACTAAGATTCATATCTTGTTTAATCTAAAAGATTGGAATATACAAGGTAATTATGCATATAAAGTGCAAATAATGCAATTCTTAGTATCATTTGAGCAATTCAATCGTTTCTTGATTCATTCTAAGTTATTTCTTCGTAATAATCTATAATTAAACTTTTTATACTGTCCAGACTATGATTCATATCTTGTTTATTCAAAAAGATTGGATTATACATGGTAATTACGCATATAAAGTGCAAATAAAACAATTCTGAGTATCATTTGAGCATTTAAATAAATTCTGCATTTATTCTAAGCCATTTATTAACAATAATCTACATTATAATTCTTTATAGTATTCAAACTAAGATTCATATCTTTTATATTAAAAAAGATTAGATTGTACATGGTAATTACGCATATAAATTGCAAATAATGCAATTCTGAGTATTGTTTGAGCATTTCAATCGTTTCTGTATTAATTTTAAGTAATTTCACCACAATAATATACATTTAAACTCATTATACTGTCCAAACTGAGATTCATATATTGTTTATTCAAATATATTGGATTACATGGTAATGACGCATATGAATTGCAAATAATGCAATTCTGAGTATCACTTGAGCATTTTAACCGTTTCTGGATTCATTCTATGTCATTTCAACACAATAATCTATATTTAAACTTTTTGTACTGTCCGCACTAAGATTCATATCTTATTCATTCAAAAATATTGGATTATACAATGTTATTATGCATAGAAAGTGCAAATAATGCAATTCTGAGTTTCATACAAGCATTTGAATCATTTCTGCATTCATTCTATGTCATTTCATCACAATAATGTACATTTAAACTCTTTCTACTATCCATACTAAGATTCATATCTTGTTTATTTAAAAATATTGGATTATACATTGTTATTACGCATATGAATTGCAAATAATGCAATTCTGAGTATCATTTGAGCATTTCAATCGTTTCTGGATTCATTCTAAGTCATTTCATCACAATAATGTACATTTAAACTATTTCTACTGTTCACACTAAGATTCATATTTTGTTTATGTAAAAATATTAGATTATACATTGTTATTACGAATATAAAATGCAAATAATGCAATTCTGAGTATCATTTGAGCATTTCAATCGTTTCTGGATTAATTCTGAATCATTTCATCACAATAATCTACATTTAAACTTTTTGTACTGTTCATACTAATATTCATATCTTATTTATTCAAAAATATTGGATTATAGAATGTTATTATGCATAGAAAGTGCAAATAATGCAATTCTGAGTATCATATAAGCATTTGAATCGTTTCTTCGTTCATTCTACGTCATTTCATCACAATAATGTATATTTAAACTCTTTCTACTATCCACACTAAGATTCATATCTTGTTTATTTAAAAATATTGGATTATACATTGTTATTATGCATATGAATTGCAAATAATGCAATTCTATGTATCATTTGTGCATTTCAATTGTTTCTGGATTCATTCGAAGTCATTTCCTTACAATCATCTACATTTAAACTCTTTATACTGTCCAGAATAAAATTCACATCTTGTTTATTAAAATAAATTGAATTATACATGGTAATTATGCATATAAAGAGCAAATAATGCAATTCTGAGTATCATTTGAGCATTTAAATCGTTTTTACATTCATTTTAACTCATTTCATTACAATAATCTACATTTTAACACTTTATACTATCCAGACTAAGATTCTTATCTTGTTTATTCAAAAAAATTGGATTATACATGGTAATTACGCATATAAATTTCAAACAATGCTATTCTGAGCATCATTTGAGCATTTTAATCTTTTCTGGATTAATTCTACATTTAAAGAGTATCATTCAGCATTTAAATCGTTTCTGCATTTATATTAACTGATTTCATTACAATAATCTATATTAAAACTCTTTATACTATCCAAATGAAGATTCATATTGTGTTTATTCAAAAAGATTGGAATATACATGGTAATTACTCATATAAATTGCAAATAATGCAATTCTGAGTATCATTTGAGCATTTCAATCATTTCTCGATTCATTCTAAGTCATTTCATCACAATAATCTACATTTTAACTCTTTATACTGTCCAGAATAAAATACATTTGTTGTTTGTTCTAAAAGATTGGAATATATATGGTAATTACGCATATAAAGTGCAAATAATACAATTCTGAGCATTATTTGAACATTTGTATTGTTTCTGCAATCATTCTTGTTGTCCCTAAAGGAGGCGGCTTAAACAAGGTTTAGCGGAAGCAATTAAGGTTTTAGACCGATTTTGTATGAACTACCCTAACACAATTCAATTGGTACCCAACAATTAACAAATACACATAATCAATTCAAGTAGCAAGAAAATAAAGGGAGAAAGAGAGAGAGAAATTGAACACTTGATGTGATTACGGAGTTCCGACCCGCTAGGAAAGGCTAGCCTTAGTCGTACGTCTCCGGGAGTTTCGCTACCACGAAAAGGGCGCGCTCCATTCAATTCCAATACGAACGGGACTACAACTTCGAACCGAATCACCTCGTCACAATGATACTCGAGACGGATCGGCCTAACTCGAATTACAAATAGCACAACGGCCTCCAATGAGATGAGCTCTCAATGTCGGGGTGGTGGTGTTTGAGGCTACTTTATCTCTCAAAATAATCTAGCTATGAAAAGCTCAAGTAGGAGAGTATCCCTGTGCTCAAAGGCTCAATTCTGGTCTAATTTTGCAAGGCAAAACTCTCTCTAGAGAGAGAACAAAGGGTGGATATATATAGAGAGCGCCAAGAGCTCTAAACCAGTCAAATTCTAGACATAACGTTACATAACGCTTCGAAACGTTACACAACGTTTCAATATAGCCGTTATAAAAAGACAAAATCAAACTAGCCGTTGAAATTTGTCTGAAGCGTTACACAACGTTATCAAGCGTTACACGACGCTTGAGCAGTGAAAGTCAAACGGTCATTAACAGGAGTCAAAACGTTACACAACGTTATCAAGCGTTACACGACGCTTGAGCAGTGAAAGTCAAACGGTCATTAACAAGAGTCAAAACGTTACACAACGTTTTGAAGCGTTACACGACGTATGCCAGAACTTCCTCAAAAATGGCCAGAAAATCAAAGCGTTAGAATTTTCTAAACAAACGTCTTGTAACGTTTGATTTTTGTACCGCTACACATCGTTATAAAGCGTTGCACAACGTTTTGTTAGAAAAGTATTAAAAGAATGTTGCCTTGATCAAAACGTTGTGTGACGCTATGAAGAGTTGTGTAACGCTATGAAGAGTTATGTAACGCTATCAAGCGTTATGTAACGCTTGAACACAGAAAACTGGATTTTGCTGGTTTCTTGAGCTTTTCTTCTATTTAGATCATTTCAAGGATAAGTAAGGACTAAATTATACCTTCTATCTTAGTCTAATCTAGCCTACAAACTCTCTAAAGACTTGATCTTGATCTTGCTCATAGCTCTTATCCAAGTCTTCATAATTTGCAACTTCTTCCTATAAAACTCAAAGAAGATTGTTAAATGCCAAATGATATTGTTTTGTAATCGACAAACCTAGAGACGTTTAGTACAACAATTCTAAGTCATTTCATAACAATAATCTACATTTAAACTCTTTATACTATCCAAACTAAGATTCATATCTTGTTTATTCAAAAAGATTGAATTATACATGGTAATGACGCAAATAAAATGCAAATAATGCAATTCTAAGTATCTTTTTGAGCATTTGAATCCTTTCTGGATTCATTATAAGTCATTTCTTCTCAATAATCTATATTTAAACTCTTTATATTATCCAGACTAAGATTCTTACTTTTGTTATTCAAAAAGATTAGATTATACAAGGTAATTACGCGTATAAAATGCAAACAATGCTATTCTGAGTATCATTTGAGCATTCTAATCTTTTCTGAATTCATTCTAAGACATTTCATCACAATAATCTATATTTAAACTATTTATGCTGCCCAGACTAAGATTCATATCTTTTTTATTCAAAAAGATTGAAATATATACATGGTAATTACGCATATAAATTGCAAATAATGCAATTCTGAGTATTATTTGAGCATTTGAATCGTTTCTCGATTCATTCTAAGTCATTTCAACGCAATAATCTAAGTTTAAACTCTTTATACTATCCAGATTAAGATTCATATCTTGTTTATTCAAATATATTGGATTACACATGGTAATTACGCATATAAAGCGCAAACAATGCTATTCTGAGTATCATTTGAGCATTCTAATCTTTTCTGAATTCATTCTAAGACATTTCATCACAATAATCTATATTTAAACTCTTTATACTGTCCAGACTAAGATTTATATCTTGTTTATTCTAAAAGATTTGAATATACATGATAATTACGCATATAAATAGCAAATAATGCAATTCTGAGTATCATTTGAGCATTGGAATCGTTTCTGCATTCATTCTAAGTCATTTCATAAAAATTGTCTACATTTAAACTCTTTATACAATCCAAACTAAGATTCATATTTTGTTTATTCAAAAAAAATGGATTATGCATGGTAATCACGCATATAAAGTGCAAATAATGCAATTTTGAGTATCATTTGAGCATTTGAATCGTTTCTCGATTCATTCTAAGTCATTTCATCACAATAATCTAAATTTAAACTCTTTATACTATCCAGACTAAGATTCTTATCGTGTTTATTTAAAAAGATGGGATTATACATGGTAATTACGCATATAAAATGCAAACAATGCTATTCTGAGTATCATTTGAGCATTCTAATCTTTTCTGAATTCATTCTAATCTTTTCTGGATTCGTTCTAAGTAATTTCATAACAATAATCTACATTTAAACTCTTTATACTATCCAAACTAAGATTCATATCTTGTTTATTCAAAAAGATTGGATTATAAATGGTAATTACGGACATAAAGTGTAAATAATGCAATTCTGAGTATCATTTGAGCATTTCAATCGTTTCTGGATTCATTCTAAGTCATTTTATCACAATAATCTACATTTAAACTCTTTATACTATCTAAACTAAGATTCATATCTTCTTTATTCAAAAATATTTGAATATACATAGTAATTACGCATATAAAGTGCAAATAATGCAATTCGGAATATCATTTGAGCATTTTAATTGTTTTTGGATTTATTTTAAGTCATTTCAACACAATAATCTATATTTAAAATCTTTATACTATCCAAACTAAGATTCATATCTTATTTATTCAAAAAGATTGGATTATAAATGGTAATTACGCACATAAAATGTAAATAATGCAATTCTGAGTATAATTTGAGCATTTCAATTGTTTCTGGATTCATTTTAAGTCATTTCATCACAATAATCTACATTGAAACTCTTTATACTGTCTAGAATAAGATTGATATCTTGTTTATTAAAAAAAAATAGATTATACATGGTAATTACGCATATAAAATGCAAAGAATGCAATTCTGAGTATCATTTGAGCAATTCAAACGTTTCTGAATTCATTTTAAGTCATTTTATGTCAATAATCTACATTTAAGTTCTTTATATGGTCTCGAATACGAGTCCGATCTTACTTATTCAAAAAAATTTGATTATACATAATTATTACGCATATAAAGTTCAAATAATGGCTTATTCTGAGTATAATTTGAGCATTTCAATTGTATATCAAAATATAGGTGCTGGTGCAGGTGCACGGATACCTCAATTAACTAGAATATAGGTGTATATATAAAATAATAAAAAAAATCACATTGTATATCAAAATATTTGATTTTTTATGTTGAACTACCACTATAGTTTATTTGTTATGTTATTCAGTATTTTGCTTAATTTTTTTAAAAAAATCAACTCCAAAGTGTGTTCCTAAAATGTGGAGGATATTAGAATGTGTAAATTCATTGGTTGTTTTTCTGAGCAAGCATTCAAATTGTTCGATTTATAATGGATAAATATTAAATTAGTATAATCATTATACTTCTAATTCGTAATCAATATTCGAATAATCTTGCTGGTACCTCAAAGATCTAGATTCTGAACGAAGGGAACCACTATTCAGTGGGTTAAATTGGTGCCCATTAATGGAAGAAATTAAATAAACATACCTATTTCAGAAACCTCTGGGTCCCTACTCCCCACCCCGAGTCTCTGGAAACGAGGACCCACCAGTCAGGAAAGGGTGGACCCAGGCCCCAGCCGAGAAAAGCCATAAAATAATTACAACGGTCCAGTCTTTGTGCTCCCCCAAAGAACTCACCCCAGAACATAAAATTAAAATACGTGGGCCTAACATTTCAGTGAACAAGGGGTCGGTAAAAACTGTGGTCCTAGCCCATTCAGATTATTTAGTTAAACCAAACGGTCACATGCTCCGAAATTCGAAAATATTTGGGTCTAAACGGAGGGGAAAGGGGAAGAAGAAAGCAAATCAAAGCAACTAGGAAAGCAAAGAGAAACCGTTCTTCATTTCTTGTAGCAATTCTTCACAAACCCTCACAACTTCTCTTCGTACTTAGCGTGAATTAGCGTTATGGAAGAAACCCAACAAGGAATTTCTTCCCATCCGTTTAACGGAACCGTAACCCTAGAATCCGCTCCCTGCTACTCGCCTTCTCTCTCGACCAAGGAATGTGAGAGAACGAATTCTCCACGAATTGAAAAATCTGCTGATTGGTCTTCAGTTGATCGAGAAGCAATTGATTCCATGATCTTGGTTTGTGGCCCTAAGCTGATTCGATCTGGATTCTGGGAAGCCAGTTATCTTGGAGGTACGATTTTCTTGATTTTTTCAATTGTTCTGCGGTTTTCTCTCTTTCTTTTTTGAGTTAATTATTTGAATTCAAGAAAGAATCAGTGCGCAAGTTGGGAAACACTAGCCTGAAGTTGCTTGTGGTTGTGGTCTGGAAGAAATGTGATTGCTTCTTCAGTTTGAAATTTCTCTAGGATTTAAACTTTTAAATTTTTTGAAGTTTCTTTCGAAATTGGATCTGGAACTTGTTCAATTGTTCTTTGTTCTACAAGTAAACCAAAACCTAGGAATCAGAAGGGTGGGAATTGATGAAAACCTCAATAAAAACCCTGAGATTTGAATTGAGTGTTAATACAGTATCTATGATTTGTATTTGAAACACTTCATGTGAGTTTATAGTTCTAGTTGAAGTTCCTGTCATCAACTGAATAGTTGCTTATCTAAGTCGGTAAAAGGTTTTACTTCAGCATCCTTCAGTCAGACTGCAATAGATACTTTTATTGTGTCAAAATCAACCTGTTTTTATTTTATATGTTCTAAATAAACGTGCAGATGATGTTGTAATGTTTATGAACTGTGGAGGCAGTGAAATAGAGGGGGCTGGACCGAGTGGAAAATTTTCTGAAGATTTATGCTTTGAAGGAGGCGATGTGATAGAAACGGGAGAGCCCATAGCTGGTTCAGGAAATTACACTGCCCTGTACCAGTCTGCCCGGTATGGGGCTTTCTCCTACAAAATTGATGGAATCGCCCCTGGGAATTATTTTGTCGATTTGCATTTTGCTGAGATAGTGAACACATTTGGTCCTAAAGGGATGAGAACTTTTGATATTTTTGTTCAAGAGGAGAAGGTGACATTCTCTTCTCCATTTTCCCTTTATCTTATTGGTTATCTATTTTTGGGTAATTGGAACTTGAACTTTGATCGAGGCATAATTGGAATATTGGCTAACAATTGAGGTTGTTTGAACAATATTCCAACCTTGTCGACATAATTGTGCTTTCAACCTTAGTCTGTGCATGCTTCATTTATGTGTAGTTGACTGTTAGTACTGCAATGTTGAAGTCCTTACTATGTAACTGTTTTAGAAATTTAGCTCATATAGTGCGTGTTTCCTTTTGTGCACATAAGCTTGTATCTCCGTACTATTTGTAAGTATGCCACGTAATTTAATTTTTAATGCAATTTCTTATCACTACAGATAGTATCTGGGCTGGATATATTCAGAATTGTGGGAGCAAACAAAGCACTTCAAATCGTAGATATCAGAGCTTCTGTGGTGCAAAATGAAGCACTGCTAATCAATTTTCAAGCATTGAGAGGAAGCCCCATAATTTGTGGCATTGCAATCCGCAAAGCCTCAGCATTTCTTTGTAGGTGTTATTTATAGGGCAATTTTACTTTACCTTTAAAAAGTGCTTAAAATTCATCATGTACCCTGCGATGCACAAAATATGTAGTATATCCCTAAACATTGACATAGATACGGGATACCCCTTTAGAACATGAATCAGTCATACAACTGTTACATCTACATGTGTGTGTGTGGGGGGGGAGGGGGGGGGGGGGGGGAGAGGCAGTTTTGGTGTTCCCAAAAAAAATAAAAATCAAAATAAGAACCAGAAAAAAAAAAGAATAGAAGAGATTATTTGTAATGTTTTGGAGGGCAATAAAATATCATTAAATTGATGGAGTGTACGTATATTTTGAAAACTTGTAACAGCTGTTGCAAAAGAGGCGGGGGATCTGATTTGTAGCAAGTGCTCTTCAGAGATGGAGACCTCTGTTGCACAGGTCAGAATAATATAATGACCTTTGGATCATTACATCTGTGTGCAAATACAATGTTTTGCAATGCATATGCAATATAATTTCAAACTTCTTATAATTTGCAAAAAGTTTCAGAACCAGTTGTAATAAAAAAGCTCTGGGAAATTGTCAGGGACGGATATGCATCCATGTTCTTGTAAATGTAAATGATTATTCTAGAATTTTTGTTGAAAGTTGGCTAACAGATTCTCCTTTTTTCCTTTTTTTTATCCTTAGAATAAAGTACGGGGCACACTAATTGCCAAGTATGAGAAGCAAATTCAAGATCTGATTAGTGAATGTGCAGCAAAATCTGAAGAATGCTTCAATGCTTGGTGCTGTGTGGAATCAACAAATGAGAAGCTACGAAAGATAGAGATGGATCTGGACAATAAAAACTATAAAAATAGCACTCTTGGTACACATCTGAAATTTTCATTAAAACTTCTTATATATTTCTGGTAAAAACACTTTAATGATAACATCTAATTATTTTTGTTTAGAGCAAACCAAGGAAAGACTAACTGGTGATCTTAGTGACCTTACCAATAGATACCAGAATGATAAGAGGCGATGGGCCCAAGCACTTTCTGATTTGGAAAGGAAAATCAAGGTAAATTTAACTTGCTTGTAACAAGAATTAATCAAAGTATTTCCGACATTAGCTATCTATGCCTAGTATTCTAATGTGTTTATATATGTTTTAGATCATGAAAGAACAACAGTGCCAGCTCTCAAAGGAAGCACACGCTTGCGTAGACTCTATTCCTGACCTTGACAAAATGACTGAGGCTGTACAAGCATTAGGTTGTTTTCTTAAACTTAGATCGATTTACTGGCAATCAGTGCATACAGTATTAAATAATATTTTCTTTTTTGAATGGAACCATTTAGTCGCACAATGCGAGGACCTCAAGAGCAAGTACAGTGAGGAGATGGCGAGGAGCAGAAGACTATTTAATGAAGTTCAAGAATCAAAAGGTTTCTCTCTCATTTCCAATAATCCCTCTATCCATTTTTCTCCCAGTGATAAATAATTCTAAAGGTCAAATTGCACATCATATATTATTCATTATGCATCACAGGGAATATCAGGGTTTTCTGCCGCTGTCGGCCCTTGAATAAGGATGAGGCGTCTTCTGGCTGCAAAGCCATAGTTGATTTCGACACTGCAAAGGATGGTGAAATCGGAGTCCTCACAGGTGGTGCTGCCAAGAAGACATTCAAGTTTGACCGTGTTTTCACCCCAAAAGACGATCAAAGTTAGTAAGAAAGAAACCAAACTACAAACTCTTTTGTTGTTCCATCTGTGAGCACTAGTCTTAATATCATTCTTAATGATCAGCTGATGTGTATGCTGATGCTTCCCCTCTGGTGACGTCGGTTCTTGATGGTTACAACGTATGCATATTTGCATATGGACAGACTGGTACAGGAAAGACCTTCACAATGGAGGGCACTGAGAAGAAGAGAGGTGTGAACTATCGCACCTTGGAGGAGCTGTTCAGGATTGCTGAGGAGAGGAAAGAGACAGTTTCTTATAGCATTTCTGTCAGTGTTCTTGAGGTATACAATGAGCAGATCAGGGATCTACTTGATCCCAACCCATCATCAAAGAAGTAATTCCTAAATCCACTGCCCAATATATATATTTTTTTGTACTTATCTTAAAAGGATCAAGGACTCTGTCATACATGCATTTTTTAATACATGATGAATAATAACAATTATTTAATGTTGATAATTTTTTTCTTGGTATGAACTTAGGCTTGAGATAAGGCAAGCAGGAGGAGAACCCTATCCACTGCCCAATATATATATTTTTTTGTACTTATCTTAAAAGGATCAAGGACTCTGTCATACATGCATTTTTTAATACATGATGAATAATAACAATTATTTAATGTTGATAATTTTTTTCTTGGTATGAACTTAGGCTTGAGATAAGGCAAGCAGGAGGAGAAGGGTTCCATCACATCCCTGGTGTAGTGGAGACCAAAGTTGGGAGCATAAAGGAGGTATGGGATGTGTTGCAAGTAGGAAGCAATGCAAGGGCTGTTGGGTCAAACAATGTAAATGAGCACAGCAGTCGCTCTCACTGGTTAATCTCCCACCTTGTTCTTAATTAACAAAGTCATGAATATTTCTGGTAATATTCATACTTTTGTATTCATTTTGTTTATAATTTCCTTGTTGTTTTCAGCATGCTTTGTATAATGGTTAAGGCAAAGAATTTAATGAATGGAGAGTGCACCAAAAGCAAGCTGTGGTTGGTCGACCTGGCAGGGAGTGAGAGGCTTGCCAAGACTGACGCCCAAGGAGAAAGGCTAAAGGAGGCTCAGAATATCAACAGATCACTATCAGCTCTAGGAGATGTTATTTCTGCTCTTGCAAACAAAAGCAGCCATATCCCATATAGGTTTGTATAAAGTCTTGAGATATCGCTCTACAGTAGTAGGACCTTTTTTAACTTTCTTGAATACTAATCATAATAATTATTTTGGTCATGTACATAAATTACAAGAGCTGATGTTTTTTTACAAATTATTACTAACAGAGACAACTACTACAGTACCCTTACATAATTGTACTGAAGTCCCTGGAATTGATTAATAAACATTAACATCTTCCATTATCTTGTGGATACTCTAATGACTATGCATTCAAATTTTACCTTTTTCCTAGGAATTCAAAGCTGACACATCTGTTGCAAGATTCACTAGGTATGTTTTAACAGCATAAGTTGCAATTAATCTCAAGCTCCAACTGCTCAATGGCTTTAAATATTTTTATGATCTAATGCATGTTACTTGTATATTATGTAACAGGGGGTGATGCGAAGGCCTTAATGTTTGTGCAAATCAGCCCTTCTGACAATGACCAAGGGGAGACTCTTAGCTCCTTGAACTTTGCTAGCCGCGTCCGTGGCATAGAGTTGGGCCCCGCAAAGAAACAGGTTGACACATCAGAGCTTCAGAAGATGAAGCAGATGGTCAGTACCATGATATATGATTCCTGGAGCTTCTATTCCATTTTTTTCCTTCAGATTTTTTTACTGACAGCAATTTCATTTTTCTTCCATTACTCTTGAAGCTTGAAAAGACAAAACAAGAGGCCAGAATCAAGGACGAGAATATTCGCAAATTAGAAGAAAACTGTTTGAACCTGGAGAATAAACTCAAAGGGAGCCATAAGAGCCTTCAAGAGAAGGTAGAATGGATGCTTATATTATTTTTTCTATAATGTGAAAACTGGATCCTAATGTGGAGTATAAGGCAGTGGTATATCTTAATAACAATTTGATAATTTGTTGTTTTTTTGAAGATGGAAAGCCACAAGACTGAGTTGCAAATTTCTTTAGAGAAGCAGAATCGCCTTTTTTCAGAGAAATTGAAGGAGAAGGATGAGATGTGCTCAGCTTTCCATCAAAAGGTGCACCAAATTCTTTACATATCTTTTGCTTTTGAACTTCAGTGTTACATTTGGTTAATTTTGTTCCTGTAATCAAATCACTTTGGATGTAAACATTTGGTTAAAACTAGTACAAGTTCTAACAGCCTCTAGTTATATTTTAGGTGAAAGATTTGGAAAGCAAGTTGGGGCAACATGAAGGTCATGACACAGAGAATATATTTCTTCAGAAAAAGGTTTATTTTCATATATTGAAAATTTTTGGTTTTGGCAGTATAACCTCAATAGTTGACATAATATCATTAACAGCCTCCTCTCCTGAAAAGTTCTGTTTAATTTCTATAGATGGAAATGAAAAAAGATTTATCTGTAGGGAAATATATAAATATACTTATAGTTCTGCAACTTGCAACTGCATCTTACAGAAATAATTAAAGCATTTCATTCATCATTAGAAGAAAGATGGTAATCGTCTGATAAAAAGGTTTAATTATTATTTTTTTCTGTTTCGTTTTTGAAGATCAAGGAGTTGGAATTGCAAGTAAAGGAATCTGAGAAAAAACGATCAGCTGCTGAGCAGAAGCTTAAAGAACTAGATATCAGATTACTGGAGAGCCGGCAATCAGAATCAAAGCTTGAAACCAAACTATTGGAGAGGCAGCAAGCAGAACTGAAACTTCAAGCCAAGGTATTTACCTAAAAAGTTGGCAAATAATTTAATTTATAGAAATAATGTTATTTATTTATTTTTGTGGTTTTTGGTACTGTTACCTCTAACAAAAAAAACTGTGATTTCTGTCTGTATAGTGGAAAGTCAAATTACTTTTTGGTTGCAGGTCAGAGACCTTGAAATGACGCTGAAGGAACTAAATGAGAAACCAACACAGCTGAACTATTTGGCCACACCCAAAGAAGTTGTAACTGACCATAGCATTCTTGCGAGCTCAAATTATATCAACAAACCACCGGCTACCACAGTTTCAGCCAAAGAGTCGCTTTTGCTTTCGGGGGTTGAATCTCTCCAAGAGATCAAAAGGAAGAGAGTGAGCCGAGATTCTGTACCAGGAGAGAATGAGAACAGCGTGCCAGTTGTCGAACCAAGGAAGAAAAGCTTGTTGACAGAACCAAGTAATAGTAGCAAGACACGGAGACTAGACCCGACAAAAGGACTTGCAAGGTTTACCAGGACCAGTAATGTTGGCACCAGTGGTATACAAAAGGTTTTGCCTCATGGGAAAGCAGGAAGAGAATCGACCGGGAGTAAGATGAGAGGGTGGGTCCGGTAGTAAATCTTACTTTGTTGGAAACTATGCATCTCATCACAAGATGATTTTAGGTATGCTTTGTTGATGAAATGGGTATGAAATGTTAGGCAATGTTTATTATATACTAATTGCCTTTGCGTGTGGCAGTGTGCTTTATTTTATTTGTTTCAATAGATAGAATGTATTGGTATTAGCATTTTACTTGTGATTTCAATTACATTATCTGAAAGCAAATAAGAGTGACAGAGTACAATGGAAGGGCATTTAGAATTTGGAGGCTCCAAGAGACATCAAACAAAAAAAGAAAAGAATACTTCAAGGAATTCATTTTTTTAATAGAAGTTTTTGAAAGAATCATAATAACTTACACTTTAATATGGTCATTAAAATTCCAAAAGGTCACCAAAACTAATTATTGAAAGGTTTCTTTTTGTGACCAGTGATTCTAACACAGGGACGGTTAAACAGTCTTAGAGAGAATTGCACCTGAGTACTTTTGGGATTCCCCAATCTCAAAATGGTGCAAAAAAGAAGCCAATGTCGTCTCTAATTTTATATTAGTTATTTCTTTCTCACACTCCATGCAATTAAAATAAGTCTATTATTTTATAGAGGACATAAAGCAGGTCACTTTTACAAATAAATAATTAAACACAACTTACTTGTGAACCGGAATATTCCTAAGAATTTCTGTTGGCCTGCTTGAGATGGACTGATCGAGAAGATGTCTCTCTCATGAAACAACAAAAACATGGTTTTAGTCAACAATCGTTGACATCAAATTAATATAAAACTAGTTATGATCTCCAATTTAGTGTTAAATAGTCGTAATGATGATAGTGATACAACTTGTTTTCGTACACAATAATCTTCCCCCTTTTGGAAATGTTTCCTTTTTTAAATTAATTATCAGAAAGTATATGAATGATTATCACAAAATATAATATCATGTTTAATATGTATATGCTTTATACATTCGTCCAAGCAGTTAATAAACAAATTATTATGCGGATTTTTGTCTACCTTTGACAGTGCCTTAACGATAAAAGTTCTGTACATCTTTAATGCATGCCAAGATTTATCATGACAGTTAAAATTGTGAGAGTATAAAATTTTGCTGAGCTATCCAAGATTAAGTCATGCCGACTCATGCAACAGCCTGATAACTACAAATTCAGAAAAAAAAGGAATAATTTATACATAAAATAAGTATACAAAACGCCAGGTCTATCAAGACAAAGGTACAGTCTTCCAAAAGAGGATTTTTTTTTTCCCTTTTCTTTAATTAATGGATGACATATGATGCTTAATTAGATATATCTTATCTTACTCATGATAACATAGCTGAACATCCTTCGAAGTAATCTCTCCCTCAACAAATTTTGAAGATATTATGAAGTGGCGATGTCAATTGGCTAGGGGTGTGCCGCATGCGATATTTTACATGATAATAGTGTGAATACCTTAGATGCGATCTCTTTCTCCCTCAAACAACGTATTTAAGTAGGGAAGTCAATGGATTGGATTCGGGTAAGATAGGCATCCAATCCGGGATGTCTAATTTAATTACCAATTGTATTTAACCCATCGAAACTCAATAATAAAATTGATTTATATTTTTATTTATTTACGGAACTAAAACTTAACTTATATTATATATTTTAATTAAACATAATTAGTTTATAATAAAATATAGTTGCTACTAAGGCGATCGTTCTAACTTGATTCATTATTAATTAATTTATATTATATTTTAGGCATGTTTGAGATTCTGTAACAATGAATTGCTTTCATACAAGACGAGGCATTGATATGCATCTCCAAGTCCTTATGTTTGTCAGACAAATTAAAAATAGGAAAATATTAAATGACCTATACTATCTGAAGAATCACAAGAGGCACATTTCTTATCACTTAACTCTTCATCAAAAAATTATCTTCCATCCTTTTTTCAATTTATTTCTTTGGTTCAGTTTGTTTTCTTTATTTCAACTTTCAATTAAGCAGCTTGCTAAAATTGTAAACTTTTGTTATCAATAAAAAGATAAGGGCTGAGTCCCTTTTTTTTTTGGGTCAAAAAATTATCTTCCGTTAGGAATCTATTTTGCAGAACCAACCAACGTAACCCTTTAATTTTTAAAGGGACCTTGCATTCCCAAATTATGCACTTGACTATTTCATTTTTATCACAATCTCAATCCCTCTTTTCGTATATGTATTTTACTCCCCGCACACAGTTCCTTGCAGAACTATTCGTATTTGTTAACTGACATTTCTCAATCAACAACACAGTCAAATTCTAAAATTCATGCTCCTTAATAGTTAATATCTAACAATTTCAAACTTACAATATATATAATTGAAACTAAACCTTTTATAGACGCGAAATACTATCACATTTTTTTTTTATTTCATAACATCACTGAAAATAATTCAGTAAAAATGATACTAAGAAACTTCATAGTGAACCACGTTCAAACTGCATTGATATTCTCTTTTTTAATCCAACGCGCAAAAAAAAATTCGCTAAATTTAATATTTTGCGGACAATTTAAAATGTGGGAATTACTTACAATAATTCCTTCTCGGCATCATTCCATCATTCCCGGGTGATGGGCTTTTTTTTTTTTTTTTTTTCCGGAATAAGCAACATCCTTATCATCCCTTTCCATTTATGTATGTAATCCTCATCCAGTACGTCCCATCTAGCGCGTCACCACCTCATCTAGCACTTACTCACCCCTTCGGTGCTAATTGTCCTATATTATAATACTAAATATCCTAACTGTCATATAAAATAATACTAATTGTCCTGAAAAAAAAATATTATTTGTTCTGAAAAAAATATTCGATCTGAGAAAAAACAAATTGTCTTAGAAAAAAAAACTAATTATCCTAATTTTGTAAGATAATTGTCCTAGGTTTGTAAGCTAATTGTCTTGGTTTTGTTATGGAAAAAATGTTCGTCCATGAAAAAACATTAATTGTTCTAGAAAAAAAAAATTATTTGTCCAAGTTCTGTTAGCTAATTGTTTTAGTTTTGTTTTGGAAAAAATGTTCGCCATGGAAAAATATTAATTGTTCTAGAAAAAATACTACTTGTCATAGAAAATGTTACTAACTATTCTGAGAAAAAAAATTAATTTGTTCTTAAATAAATGCTAATTATTCTGGAAATAATGAGATGGGGAGAGGGAGAGGGAAAAAAAAAAGAGGGAGGAGAGGAGTATCTAAAGGGTAATCCTTATCACGTCGTTAAAAATGTGATTTGACGTTCTTTGAAATCGAACCAAAACTTATTTTCTTTTTCCTAAGTGGAGAAATCAAAAAAAATATATATATATTTTTTCTTTTCCGTCATCTTTCTTTCAATCACAATTTTTTTCAAAAGCACATACTAAATTCCCATTGTTAGACGTGAGTATTTCACTAAATCTGGTCTTTAGCGATTGGGCGGTCATGACCAGATAACTAAATTGATTCGCCATGCAGGATAGTGAAGCTAAGAAAGACCCATGTCTTGTCTAACAATCGGATCAGATGGTAATACAGAGTCATCTCAATCATTTTCTCCTCAATGAAAAGCCGACACAAAAAGCTTTTAGAATACAATTGGCGATGAGTCTTACTTTTTCGTCTCGTTCTTCAAAAATATCCTTCCAATAGAACAAAAAAGAACCGTTAATTTTTTCTTTTTAAACGAAAAGGACAGTAAAAGGGATCATGTAGTCTATTATGTCCTGTATTACTGATATTCTAAATAGAAAACATTAAATAGATAGGACTTAATTACTGATATGCTAAGGAAAATGATAGTGTGCAGCTTTAATTGGCTTAATAAAAATTTGAATAGAAAGGAAGTTTCAAAACGTAGTCAATATGTAATAATAGAACAGCTTTCAACTTTCTAAAAAGAAGAATAGCTTTAGCTCAAATATTTATATTTTGATAATCAAACTTTTTTTTCTTCGAATTTGGTTTTGGATTATAACTTTTCTTTCTCTCTGAGAACTTTATTGGTTTAAATTCTATTTTCTAAATAAGAAAACAAAATGAGACTGTCTATTTTCTTCAAACCAAAAAAAAAAAAAAAATCAGTACGATCTTAATAATGTGACGTGTTAGTTAAACGTTATTGAATTGGTTTCAAATAACAATTTTGAACCGGTGGTCATGAGCTTCTTATGTGGCAAGGTTTTTTTATTTGTTCTAAATTAATTATTTTCAAGCTCGTTTTATACAAGACAAATGTTAAAAATTAATAATAAAATAAGTACATTAAAGTAATGTATTTTCAGCATCTTGAAAGCATACAAGATGAACAAAAAAAATAAAAAATTGGAATGAAAAAAAAACTTAATTTGTTTAGCTGATTAAGATCAAGAATTCAAATTCGTCATTTAAAACTGATCTGCCTTATATTTATAATCGCTTTCAATGTTCAATTCTGATGGTGCCGTGTCACTAACTTGCTCGACCTTAATCAATCGAAATCACATCTAATCACAACACATTTGATTAATTACAGTTCCAAAATACATCATGAAATTATCGGCAAAAGTCAACCAATTTATTCCAATCAATATTTTAAAATATGATTTGTGCGATTTAACAGTTGGATGGTGATTTGATATTTATCAGTGATAAAACAGTTAAAACGGTTGTACAGTTGTACGATATGAATGATACCTATCTAGATAAAACAACGATAAAATAGATAAAATTGAATTTTTAAAAAACTTAGATTCTAAAAGACAAACCGGAACGACACCAAAACAGAATTAGCCTTCCTAGAAAAATAAAAACAAAACGGAATTACCAACCTCGTAACTAGCTTTTACCGTTATTAAAAATATTGATTACTTCATTAGCCCAGGCAAGCACGTGCTACAGTCCCCAACATGTCTACCCAAACAAAACAAAATACCCCTTCAGGCCTCATGTCATGTGGGTCCCATAGGCCACAGGAGAAGCCTTAGCCAGGTGCGTGCCATATTGGCCCGTCGCGCCAGTAGGCCACTGGCCTCACAATCACAATCACCCTCACCCAGCCGAACCCGATTTTAATACCCGTGTAACGTGTTATCTTGGACCTTACCCAACATCGTACGGCGCCTCTCACCTGTTTGGCTGTTTCAATTCAAGCTCTTCCCTGTTTTGGATCCGTCCCTTCCGTATTCGTACCCACCCGTCCCCGACCGTGGTACTTCCTCCCTTCATCTTCTCCCTGCACCTACTCTTTTAACTAGTTTCTGGACCACCAGTCACAGTCGCTGAATCAGAGTTTATTTTTCTCCAAGAATTGTTCCGGTCTATGCATTAAATGGCAAAGAGAGCCGAGTACCGACTTTTATAAATATATATACAATATAAAATGTCTGATTGTCAGGACAAGCAAAACTCGCTTCGTCAGATCTCTGCACAGGGTCCCACTCGCCACGCGGTGGGTGCCGTCCACTCTTCTCAGTTCTCACCTTTCTAACACACCCGGACCGAAACTTTGAAGTAATTCCGAGATGGTCCCACAAGAAGAACCTCGCTGTACAAAAGATACAGAGAGAGAATTCACAGAGGAACTGTTGTTCTATCTATTGCTCTCGTCTCAGTCTTACAATTTCAACGCCCGGTTTCGTTCCCAATCCAATCCGGCGCTCGAGGCCGTGCCACGTCAACGCTGCCTCTTCTCTTCCCCTTGATCGATTCCTCCTCGCCTCCTCCGTTGCCATTTCCAATTCCAACCCCTCCCGCAATTATTAAATTTCTGCTTTCCCTTTACGTCTTTACAGCACTCTTTCTTCCTTCCTTCCTTCCTTCCTTCCTTCCTTCACCTCTCTATCCTCATCGCCACTGACGGCGGTCAACGAAAGAGGTCGAGAGAGAGAGATGGTAGGGAAGAGCGGGAGTGGGAAGAGAGTGTACAAGGCGTCGGCGGAGGAGTACAAGCTACTAGAAGAGGTCGGCTATGGCGCCAACGCCGTGGTGTACAGAGCGATCTACGTACCTTCCAATGAGATCGTCGCTGTCAAGTGCCTCGATCTCGATCGATGCAATAGCAATCTCGTTAGTTCCTCTTTCTCTCTCTAGACACCTTGTTGCTTTAATTGAAACTACTGCTCATAGATCCGGAGTGGGATTATAGCTGGGATCTGGTGTAGTTAATTGTCCAGATCCTAATTCATTTTCCATTAGTTTATTGATTGCTCAATTTATTTTATAATTCTTTCGATAAGAGATGATAAAAGAGGAATTGTGCACTCAGGGTTGATAAAAAAATTTTATTACATCTAAATAGTTTAGATTATTTAGTTTTGTGAATTTCCTTTTCTTGTACTTGTAATTAAGAGGCAATGGCATGCTGTTTTATACAAGTTAGCTCTCCACTATGAATAATTGTGGTGTTACTTAGTGAATTTGGATCAAGGTTCATGTTTTTGCTTTGGTTTCCTGAAGTTTTCTTTACATTTGTGTTTCTTGTTCCTCTGAGGAGTGTTGACAAGCTTAACTGTATTAATTTATCTGAATTATTGCTGATGTCAGATTTGCTCTACAGTTAATTTATATTCAGATAATACGCACGTTTATGCACCTCATGTTTCATTTTTAGATTTTTGTTCTGGTCCCTCTGCGGAATCAAAGTCCATCTGAAATTCTTTGACCTGGCTTTAGGTTTTTCAGAAAACAGATAAGATGTGGATAACAATATTCAAATTTCTTAATTAATTCCATGTATTTATTTTTTTATGTTGATGTTACTGAACATTTTCTATTTTTTGAACTGAATTACTGATATTATCTGATGTCCGAGTTTTGATCTTTTTAGGTTAATTTTCTTTTCTATTTTGGTTAAATTAGAAAATTAAACACTGCTACAACATCAGTACTAATTTGCTCTATACATGCATATTATACAGACGCCGCTACAAGTTTTCTTTTATCTGCTGATTGAAAATTATGTTTTTTTTTTTTATATATATTGAGGGAGGGTTCATTTTCTCTATAAAGATAATTTTCATTCAGCTGCTATAAATTGGATTTTGTGGTTTTCATTTAGTTATGTTTCACTTTCAATGTTGCTTCATGATAAAACAACAATGCTTTTGTAGGATGACATCAGAAGAGAGGCACAGATAATGAAACTGATAGACCATCCCAACTTGATAAAATCATACTGCTCATTTGTTGTTGAGCAGCATCTTTGGGTAGTGATGCCATTTATGTCTGAAGGCTCGTGTCTTCACCTAATGAAGATCGCTTACGCTGATGGGTTTGAAGAGCGTGTTATCGGTTCTATTTTGAAAGAAACACTTAAGGCTTTGGAATATCTCCATAGACATGGTCATATCCATCGAGACGTCAAGGTTGCTATTTTTTATAAGCTTGGGCTTTGGTTGCTACCTTTCTCTTGTTAGTCATGGAGGGTTTTTTTGTATTGTAGGCTGGTAATATACTTATAGATAGTCCTGGCATAGTGAAGCTGGGAGATTTTGGTGTTTCCGCGTGTATGTTTGATAAAGGCGACAGGCAAAGGTCGAGAACCACATTCGTCGGAACCCCCTGTTGGTAGGGTTTTGCTCATATTTTGTGTTTCATTTTCTTATGTTTGTTACAACAGTTTCATCAATGTAATTTGTACATAAATATTTGGTGCTGGATAATGAGGAAATTTTTTTATTGTTTTTTATGTTTTTCGATTTTGTTAGGATGGCCCCGGAAGTACTGCAACCAGGGGCTGGATACGATTTCAAGTATGTTTACCAGATAAAAATTGAAGATCTTATTGTTGCTTATTCTGTAGCTAGAAGATCTTAGTACTTACTTTTTCCATTGTCACAGAGCTGATATATGGTCTTTTGGGATAACTGCACTCGAACTGGCACATGGCCATGCTCCATTTTCCAAATATCCTCCCATGAAGGTAAACTTATCTTGGGGTGCTGTTCTGAAATTATTTCAGCAACTGCTTTTAAATTCTTAGCGCAGTGCCTATAGAAAAGATCCAGTTGTTTCTTAATTTTCGTGCAACTGCATATTATATCAGCTACAAGTACTTATACAGTTCATTACACTTCAATGCTTCTATCTCTTTATTTTTTTTTTCTTTTTGGCAATTTTAGGTTCTTCTCATGACTCTACAGAACGCACCTCCTGGTCTTGATTATGACCGAGATAAAAGATTCTCAAAGGTAGTATAGATCCTTCTACTTAGAAGCCATTGAATTTGTAGAATATTTCTACGTAGTATGTAGAATTTAGTATTTCCTATACTGATGAAAAATTTTCAGTTGAGACCAGTCTTTTAAGGAAATGGTTGCAATGTGCCTAGTTAAAGACCCAACAAAGAGGCCAACAGCTGAGAAGCTGTTAAAGCATCAATTTTTCAAGGCTGTGAAGTCACCTGAGGTTGCTTTGAAGAAAATTTTAGCCGACTTACCGCCTCTGTGGGATAGAGTAAAAGCACTGCAGGTCAGAAAAACTATTCCTCATCTATTTTGATGTATTTTCCATTTTGTCCAAATTCTTGTTGGCTAAAAGTGCTTAGTAATGTTTTTCAGCTGAAAGATGCCGCACAACTGGCTTTGAGGAAAATGCCTTCTTCAGAACAAGAAGCAATATCACAGGTGTGTTCTTAACATGTCTCAGATATAACATGGTCAAAAGTTTGTGCCAGTTGCATATATATGCACCTCATCTTTATTCATTGTGAGGGGCGGGGGGGCGCTCTAAGATCCAGTACATTTACAGTTTTACACATAATATCAATGAAAGTTCGCTACTGGTATGAATTATATCGAAATGAGAAGAAAATATTGTCAGGAGGTATGGCTAAGAAATGCTTAATGTTATAGACTTATAGACAATGGTATACTGCGGTCTCCTTGTAGTTTATATGGCATGTTATGGTGTGCAAATCTATTTAGTGAATGCTATAGTGTGCGATATTCATGGGATGTTCTGGTTTGCGATTCGACAGAGTGAATACCAAAGAGGCGTTAGTGCATGGAATTTTGACATTGAGGATTTGAAGGCGCAAGCATCACTGGTACTACCATTTTTTTTCCTTTTCTATCTCTCTCAATTACAAGGGATTTTAGCTTTTTTGTTATTGTTTTTCAACATTAGGTTAAAAGTTTTTATTTTATTCTTTTTACTAGATTCAACATTAGCTTTTTATTATTGTTTTTCAACATTAGGTTAGAGTTTTTCTTGTTGGGTTTCTTTTCTAGCCTACCCCAACTTGTTTGGGACAAAAGGCTTAGTTGTTGTTGTTGTTGTTGTTACTAGATTCAAGATGATGATGAATCTTCTGAGATAAAAGAAGATGAGGAAAATGCTAAGGGATCATTACTTGAAAAGGTGCGTGTAGGTTATTATTGCAGAAGTATTTTTCCAGTATAAATGTATAATTCATTAATTTCCTGTTATTATATTTGAAAGTAATTATGCATTTTGCAATTATAGAATCATCTTTTCTTACAGCTTGTAATGTCTTTGGAATTCATTCATTTCTAGGTTGAAACGATTCCTTGTCAAGCTTCTTTACAACTCTGTTATCCTTTGTCCTGTTTAACATGGAAAATTCTTGTCACTCCATGTTTGCCAGGTTCCTTCATCATCCAAATGCAATTCAGGGAAGGAAGTACTTGAAGATGAAATTATCTACAGGTGAGATATCTTAATCTTATTCTTTCAAGAACCTTGAAGGCTAAATTAAATTCTTTGATGAAGAAATAAAGATTCTTGAACCCCCATGCCCCCCCTACTACCAACATACCACCATCCAAACAAAAAGAAAGAAATAAAAAACAAATAACTCGTGCTCTCAAGTACACATAAGGAGGAGCTAATTCATCTCTGTGGCTCATCTATTTGTTGTCATATTGCTGTTTAGATTTAAACAAATTGTAAGAGTCCTAAAAACAGAGCCTGGTGCATGAAGACCCGTTTTTAGCTATCTAGTAATCTCAGCCAGCCAATTTAGTAATGGTGGTTGCTTCAAATTCCAGGGGTGGTAGTCCCGTATCAGATGACTCGAGGTCCTCCAGCATGAGAGTAGAAATTCCAGAATCAAGTATGGCAAGCACAAGCAATAACACAAGAACTGATGGACGTGAGGCAAAAGTATCAGAAAATGATTTGATGCTTGCTAATGAAAGGAAGGTGGTTGATTCCAAACCTTTGAGGAATGTGGCTGATGCTAAAAAGCAAGCATTTAGTGGGCCGCTCATCCTGTCTGACAGAGAGAAGCCTACAGAGAGGTTTGAATTTCTTAAATGTGAAAATTTAACTTTTGGTACTTCAAAACTTCTTCCAAAGAACCAATATGGTTTTAAAACTTTTATTTGCACCAACTTGGTACTTGAACTTTCAAAAAAAAGGGACTAATTGCTTTTGAAGGACTAATCTAGCTCATTTTGCATTGATCTGGGACTAAATGTTTTTTTTTTTATTAATGTTCAAGGACCAAGTTGGTACAAATGAAAGTTCTACGGACAACTTGGTTCTTTAAAAATGTTTTGAGGAGCAAAAGCCTGAGTTCTCCCTTCCTAAATTTGGTAACCACCATATTTTAGATATAAGCTGGCTACTGTATGAATAATCTTGAATGATACTTTAGCAATCATGTATAAGCTGGCTACTGTATGAATAAATTTGGTAACCACATCACTCAAGCCTATTAAAATGTCGAGCACTGCAACTAAGAGGGATGCAAACGGCCATCTTATTAAAATAAATCATATGTTTCAAATCATAGATTGATTATGGATGGTTCGTCAGATTGAACGTCTAGCTAGCTTGTTGACTAATCAAATTAGTAGATAGCAACCGTTCCTGACTGATGACAATTCAAAACAAGCTATGACTTTGCAGCTGATGAGTTTGTTAGTCAAATGGTTTTTCACTCCTACTAATTCTGATGATGCCAAATTTTGAACTCATGGTCAAATTTATCATGATGACATGCTTTGGTTGCCAGGTCAGAAGCTGCGAACATCCAACAAGTTGCCAGTAGACCTGACACCCGACGAACCACAAATTTTAGTGGTCCACTGTCACTCCCAAATCGTGCCTCTGCTAATAGTTTGTCAGCTCCTATGCGTTCTCCAGGAGGTAAATATTACTCATATACAACGAGGCCTTGACTTAGTCCTTTACTTTTTCTTTTTCTTTTTCCTTTTCCTTTGCACTTAGGTAAGTCAGTATCTTCCCTGCTACTAACACTCGTTTCTTTTCTTATATAATAGGTTATATGGAGTCGATGGAAGATAAGTCGAAGCGTAACGTTGTTCAAAAGGGTCGCTTTTCTGTTACATCTGAAAATGTAGATCTTGCAAAGGTATGGATGTTCTTTGTGAAATCAATAATCAAATTTTCTTATGAGTGCTACTCCAAACTAAAGAGGGATGTGTAATTGTCAGGTTCCTGAAATTGGTATACGCAAGCCTACTCAGGTATAGATCAGTTTAGTCTGTTACTGTATTGATCATTTGTATGTTACCTTTTCTGATGATCCATTATTTTGGTTTTTCAGGGATCATCGCCTCTAAAAAAATCAGCTAGTGTTGGCGAGTGGCGATATATTTCTAAACCTGTGGTATGTTATTGGCATATATTTTGTAAGTTTCAAGGTGTTAATATTTTTGTTCTGCTGGATTCGAAGTTTTGTGATGCCAGTTTATGAACTTAAATCCTTTTCTAGTTACAAGTATTCTATTAATAAAATATTTTGATTTATTATTTTGCTAAGCAATTAAGATTAAAGTAGCAGAGATATGCTGTTTAACAATTCTGGATTGACAACCCATGATTTGTTCACTATTTTTTTTTCTAGCTTGCTGCTCAGTACTCGAGGGAAATATCCAATTCTTCATTACCATCATCTGCTATCGTGCCTCACCTTCAAAATCTTTTCCAACAGACTTCCTTTCAGCAAGTAACAATGAGACACCTGCCTAATATGTTTACTTTCTAAAACAGAAATTGTTTTCTTTGTTTTAGTTGATAAACTGAGATGCCTGACTCGCATGTTTATTTTCAGGGTCTCATATTGAACCTATTGAATACCTTACAACAGAATGACAGGCCTGATGGTAAGTAGCTTCATCAATTAAATTTCTTGTTGGTTATTGAACCTTTTGTATTTTCCTTTTTGTTTGTTATTTAGTTATTTGTCATTTTACCAATGGTTCTGACTCAGGAAGTTATCTCACAACTACTTTAGTGTACTTTGAAATTTCCACAATGAGATAGTTTCTTCTTATTGCCAAAGAAGATATTGCAAATAAATGGAACAAGTACGTCTGACAGAGGAGAGAAGAAAATCCTCCACTGTCTTAGTGGGGGAGGGGGTTTATAATTGATTTAGCAGGAATACAATGCAAATAGTATTTTCTAGCAGTCAATCTCTGAGTGAAGTAATGACATCTCTGTCCAAATTAATAAAGTTGTGTATCCTCAGGTGCCCAGGCTGGGATCTCTTCTCAGTCTCACACAGTGGAGAATGATACTGTAAGTAGTTAAAGCACTCATCTTCTTTAACTAAGTAAACAGAGAAAGTTATTTTCTTTTCGAATCAAAGAAAATTTTTTTTTCCCAATTTTACTTGTAGGCTTGTAGCTTTTGCCTTTGTTTGAGTTTTAGGTTTTAATAACTATAACTGGCATTCAAGTTTATTCAAGAAAATCTGGCTTCTATATTAAAATTACTTCTGATGGTATAATTTCCTGCTTTTGTTTCCAGGCTGATTCAGCAAGTTCGGAGAGAGAGTGCATTTTGCTTATTAAGATATCAGAATTACAAGCCAAGTAATTGCTTAAAAACCAGGACATTTATTATTTTTTTTAATCATTTTTTTTCTTGATTGGAAATCTAGTAGCTTATTAATCTGTGAATTGCAGCTTCCTTTGCGTGATTGTTGTTTTGAATTATAAACAATCCCAACAGCAATGACATAAATAGTGCCAATAATAAATCATCTTGGAAGGGACACCTTAGAAAGAGAAACGTGAAATCTTAGGCCTAGTTTAACTCCTGTTGTGCTTTCACAATATAGAATGATGGCCTTAACTGATGAGCTGATAGGAGCAAAGCTAAAGCATATACAGTTAGAACAAGAGCTGAATGCTTTGTATTCCCGAGAAGAGATTGAAACGGGAAATGAAGAAATAGAAGAAGCCTGATGCACCATTGTGGTTTCATTGCATGTTACTGGGATCAACCAGGCGACTTGATTAATCACCTCTCTTGCACTACTTTTGTCTCTTGTGATGATTGGCTTATTTTGTGTCGTGAAAAGAGGAAGGGTGCTTGCTGCTTCAAATGCTATGGTGTGTTTCTTTCAGAAAAACGTTATGGGTAAGATCAGGGTGCCACTCAAGAGGGAGTGCCGATTATTCCAAGTACAGGAATCAATTTGTATAGTAGTTCGAGTGTTTGTATATTATGTGTTGTTTTGTCGATTTGAACAGTTTTTTGTTATGCTTATTTGTGAGAGTTGTTATTTATGAAACCCCGTTCACCAAACCACCATTGAAATTGGTGGTTCGCCAGTGGTCTCTGTAGATGAACAGAGAAGAAAGTTTTGTAAAGAATTTCAGTTAAAGACCAGACTTGGTGGTGGTATGCTTTATGCGATTATAAAGGGCATATTCTTCCACTGAAATTTGCCTGTTTTGTAATGTCAAAAAGAAAAAAAAGAGTTGCTAATTTGTTACTCATCTTTAATCTTTAGTCCGTGACCTTGAGACCTTCACAAACAAACCCTACAGTTAGACGATAAAGAAAGAATATATAATCTGCAAGGCCATTTTGTTCAGCTGTGTTTGGTGCGATGCATTTCTTACTTACGGATCATGGCTTCTTTGGTTAACTCAGGCCTTAAATTAATATTTGTTGGAAAATTGCCCAGTGACTCTAGCGTGCCGAATGCCATGCTCAAGGATTGATGTAATTCGAGACTAATCTTAGCTCTAAAACTTCGTAAATTGGGTTTATGTTTGGCATTCTTATAACGACAACATAAGTGCAATTAAGCTTTTGAGCAATCAAGCAATCAAGCTTTAAAATGGAAAGGATGCTCTGTCCAGCGCATCACCCCTCACCCCGCCTCACTTCCTCTCCCAGCAATCAAGCAATCAAGCTTTAAAATGGAAAGGATGCTCTGTCCAGCGCATCACCCCTCACCCCGCCTCACTTCCTCTCCCAGCAATCAAGCAATCAAGCTTTAAAATGGAAAACGTGTCTTATCTCCTAACTCGCATCCCCTCCCCTCCCCTCACCCCTGCCTCACCTCCTCTCCCAGCGCATCACCCCTCACCCCCCGCCTCCTCTCCCAGCGCGTCATCCCTCACCGCCGCCTCCCCCCCTCGCCTCGCCTCCTCTCCCAGCGCATCAACCCTCACCCCCCCCCCCCCCGCCTCACCTCCCAGCGCATCAACCCTCACCGCCGCCTCCCCTCTTCTCTCCTCTCCACCTTTCCCTCTCTCCTTCATCTCCTCTGAACCTCACCTCTTTTTTCTTCATACTGTTATAAAATATACTCTCTTGTCAAAATAAAAATACTCCCTTATGGTATATAACTATATGATTTATATTAAATACCCTCTAACGAGAATTAAAATAATCCCTTGCACTTGTTAATTACTCTCTTGTACTGTTTACTTACTCAAATAAATAATTATTAATTTTAAATTATTAGATACTCCCTTACTTGTATTAGATATGCCCTTATACTCATTATTTATTCCCTTATAGTTATTTAGTTATTCCAGACAATAGCAGAATCAGATCTGAATGTTATTTACTGCCTTATATGTATTAGATACTCCCTTATACTTGTTATTTACTCCCTTATAGTTATTTAGTTACTCCAGACAATAGCAGAATCAGATCTGAATGTTATTTACTGCCTTATATGTATTAGATACTCCCTTATACTCATTATTTACTCCCTTATAGTTATTTAGTTACTCCCAAACAATAGTAGAATCAGATTTGTATGTTATTTACTCCCTTGCATGTATTAGATACTCCTTTATACACATTATTTACTCCCTTATTGTAATTTAGTTACTCCCAAATCGTAGCAGAACTAGATCTAAACCTCTTTTCTCTACTCATCCTTCTCGATCTCTACTTCTTTCTTCCTATACCAGATCTGATCGGCGTGGTGATCACGATGGCCAGAATTAACCATGTCTTTTCTCTTCCAAATCGGTCTGAAGCAAGAGAAAAGCAATCTGACATGTGGAGGGGAGGAGATGGGACATGGGAGAAGTTGTGTGAATGAGAGAAGAGGTCAAGGAGAAATGAGAGCAAGACACTAAAGGAGAACGACAGAGGATAAAGGAGCAAGGAGGCGCTGAAAAGAAAGGAAGCGTGCAGGAGAGAAGAAGGAATGCACGGAAGGGGAGGGAGAGAGGGGCGTAGGCGGGAAAAAGGAAAGAGAGGGCATTTGGGCGGGTAAGGAGAGGGGAGCGAAGGGAGGTGAGGAGAGGGGAGGGGGAGCGCCTCTTGATTGCTTGACTCTATGATTGCTGTGATGAATTTCCAACAACTGAGACAAAAGAGCCAACAGGGTTTATGTAATTATGTCTCACTGGTTGTCACAAAACCTAAACCCGAGTTAAGAAAAATAGGCAAGGTCATTAATCAAAGCATGCGCCAGGGATACTAATAAGCTATAAAATTACAATGTACTAAGAATTTACCTATACAACGTGTCCACTAGGAAACAATTTTTTCTCATTATCACAAGAGTTAAATACCCGTGCCATTTTCCAAAAAGGCAGCTACATACTCGTGCCTCTTTGGCTCTTTGCACACTGAACACGTATCTAATGTATACTAAAATATGGTCGTCATCATTTTGCTTGATCCTCTTTAGAAACCTCGTCACTGTTATTCCCACTTGTCTCACCAATTGGCCTCAAATTTCTCTTAGTCCCTCTATTTTGCACCCTCTCATTATATTTTGCAAAAGCTGCAGATAGGGCTGATCTTACACTCACACTTGAATCCTTTCTGCTCTCAGATGATTGGAGATCCTTTCCAGAATCTGCACCATCAGTTGCCGAGGAAGGTTGGCCTTTATTTGCATCCCTATCAGGGGTATCAGGAATTATGATGTTAGGGCGAGCCAGGACCCGTTTGAAGGGTTCATGGAAGGTATCATACAGGCGCTTAACCTGGAAAACAGGAAAACATCCATTTATCTAACAGAAATGGATGGACATTAGCAACAAGGGAAGTAGCAACATAGAGAAAATAGATATTACACACCTTTTTTTCACCAATTCCAGGGCATCGTGCTAACTCCTCCATAGATGCATTCATAACCTGAGAAAGTGACTGCAACATACATAGGACAATAGTATTAAGGCAGAACAATGTTATCATATATAATAATAAAAAAATCATTGATCATAAAGTAACCATCAATATGTATAGGCTTTACCCCAAATGAAGAACCTAGAGTGACCACATCAGTTTTGTTAATATGCCTGATTGATGTAAGTGCATGAGTTAACTGAAAAAAAAAATGGAAAATCATTATAAAGCTTGAAATCGTGATCAGTCTGAACAACTTTAACTACAAGCACGTCAGGCTCTCACACCAAGAGGGCAAGAGCTCTAATATTTGTTAATTATTATTCCAAAGGACCTGAGGTGCAGTTTTTCATACCATTTGTACAGTACAATTAAGTAAAAGAAATCCAGTAGTAACTGGTATTTCTTTTGCAATAGCAACATAATATTCTATAAACACTTACAGACAATACCCAATTCCATTAATGTGATCGAAAGATACATTCCATTAACTATTTATTAATTTGCGTAGTAAGAGCCTGTGTATTTACCCGAGACATATAGTCAGTATCTGTTTGCTCACGGATAATGTCTGCCGGTTTATTTTCATAAACTTTTATGGTCTCCAAATAGCGGCCACATTCTTCCAAGCTAATAAATAAAAATGAATGAAAGCTTATGTAAGTGTAGTGTACCAGGGATTAAACAAGTACATTTTTGTATATTCACTATCTGTAATGATGTTTGCCACAGAAGATTACCTCCAAGCACAAAGGAGTGTGCAATCATGAAGCAGTGCTGTCTTTGTAACTTCTTGTAAAGGTTTCAAAACATCTTCCTAGACAATAAAACTTAGGCAAAGTGAATAAGTTCTAATATTTACTACAAGTACCTTATTCAAGGAGAATCTGAAATTACTTTAAGATAAACACTTATGAAGTTAATACCAAATCAACATGGCACAAAATTACACGAAGCTTAAAGTTCTTCTGCAAGTCTCTTATTCGGTAGTACAAGTAGTCAGGATGGAGAAGGTGGTATCGCAGACTGCAAATGGTGGTAAATTAAAGAATTTTGAGTAAGTGCTTATAGGTGGTATATCTTCTCAGCCTCAACCATGCAAACTAGGAACCTAAAATGCAGCTGCTCTTGATTTTACCTTAGCCTGGATTTGAGGTACAATGGCTTGTTGAAAATAGAGCAACATTATCAACATTTAACAACAGATACCATTCTCGTCTTGATTATATATATTGGGTTAAAGGCCTTGTTTGTCAATATGAGTGTAAGAGAGATCTTCACCTAATATAAAGGGCACAGGAAGACGGTCCCAGCAAATAATCACAAACTATATCTGCAAACACCCACTTCACATTTCTTATATGCTTAAGCAGCGGGTTGCCTTTCTACAAAAAAAAAAAAAAAAAAAAAAAAAAAAGAAAGAAAGAAAGAAAGAAAGAAATGAAATAATAAGTCTCTTCATATGCATAAATATCTTCTGGTAAGGTATCATTTGGATTTGGCCTGCAGCATTCAGTAATTAAATTGAGTTCTCGGATTGGTTTTAACTTTACCTTATTCCTCTTAAGCTACTGCAATTGGTTTCTTTTGGTCCTTGCCACCTCAAAAATGTTGCTTCTTTATTAAGCCATCCCTCATAAATGATTTGTTTCTTAAAATTAAAATCCAATAATTTTTTCTCCTAATTTCATTTCATCCCCGAAATTGAAACCAAGTTCAATACTCCATGACTATAATTGTTCACGAGGCAGAATCAGAATCCTTCCTTCCTGTAAACAGCTTTTGATTTATAGTATATCCTACCCCGTCTATGAAATGAAAGCATCCTCTCCCGGATTCTCTTCCCACTTTAGCCTATCAACCTATTAACGAACAAAAAGACCAATTAATCATGTCATGAAACGGGACCCACCTGTCTGTGACTCACAAGTATTGCATTGCGGTTCTGCCCCACACCACTTCCCGATGCAAAAGTCGAAGGCGTCGAGGCGGAGCCAGCCCCAGTATCTCTTCATAGAAAAAGAAGAAAACAAAAGTGAGTATAAAGACCCAGAGCTACAATAGAAAAAAATAAAATATGTTAATACTGAAGAGTAAAAAGTCTCACCTGGGTGTAGTCTCAGGCTGAGAAGGCGGAGGAGGAGGTGTGTAGAACTCGGTAGATTTGACGAAAGAGAAGGCCTCTGAGAAAGAAGCTGGTGGAGATGGATTGTAAGAGGAAGTGGAGGATGTGGAGACAGTGGTGCCACCAAAAACCTCTTGGTAAGAAGGGATTTGAATCAGCTTCTTCTTCTCGGACTTGTTGTTTTGTTGTTGACTCCCTTCTTCGCCTGTCTGCTCCATTGAAGCAAAACAGGTGCAAAAGAGAAAAGCTCAAAGAGGAGAGGAGAGAGGAAGAGGGAGCTTCTAAGAAATTAAAGCCCAGCCTATAAGCCCAGCCCATAAACAATATTACGGCCCATATTGCTTTATCCTTCTATTTCTTTTCGGTAATTACTACTTACCATCCATCTAATTGTCATCACCGTCATCCACGAGCGACCCAGGCGCTTCAATCTGATCCGAGAGATCCGAGCGCACACACCTCCCTCACCCAGCGATCCGAGTGCGCGTTACCTCCCCTCCCTTCTCTCTCCGCTCCCAGGCACGACTCCCCTCCCTTCTCTCTTTTCCTTCTTGAGTTCCCCTCCCTCCCTTCTCTCCTTCTTCTTTCCCCATTCTCCTTTCCTTTTGTGTTGTCTTTTATCCCTCTATTTGTTTTTTTTTTCGTTTTTCACTGGCCCTTATCTTCTTTTTTTTTCTCTCCCTTCTATCTCATGTTACATATATTCAATCGATTTGTTATAACTGTTCAATTTATTTTTTTATATGTTCAATTTATTTGCACATCTGTTTTATACACGTTCACTTTTATTTTTTTGTATGAGTTCAAATTGTTTGTAATATCTGTTCATTTTTTTGTCATTTCTGTTCAGTTTATTTGCTCACTTTTTACTTTTCTGTGAATCCACATTATTTGTTACATCTGTTCAGTTTATGTGTTATTACTGTTCAATTTATTTGTTATATCTGTTCAATTTATGTTAACTATTTATTTTTTTATATGAGTCAACATGTTTGTAACATCTGTTCAGTTTATTTGTTATAACTGTTCAATTTATTTGTCATTGCTGTTCAATTTATTTGCTCACTTTTACTTTTTTTTATGAATCCACATTGTTTGTTATATCTGTTCAGTTTATTTGCTATTTATGTTCAATTAGTTGTTATATCTGTTCAGTTTATGTTCACTGTTTATTTTTTATACGAGTCATCAAGTTTGTTACATCTGTTCAATTAGTTTGTTATAACTGTTCAATTTATTTGTCATTTTTGTTTAGTTTATTTGCTCGCTTTTACTTTTTGTATGAGTCCACATTATTTGTAATATCTGTTCAATTTATTTGTCATTTATGTTCAATCAGTTGTTATATCTGTTCAGTTTAAGAAGGTAGGATAAAGTGTGAGGGAGAGGAAGGGAAAATAGATCGCCAAGGAGGAGGGAGAGAGAAGGGAGGGACGCTGACGAGGAAGGAAGGCGCGTCTGGAAGGAAGGGGTGTGAGGGAGGAAGAGTGCGTGAGGGAGGGAGAGGCGCGTGAGGGAGGGGAGGGGATGTCGCGCGAGAGAAAGAGGGAGCGCGAGGGGAGGGAGGGGTATGGATGACACAGATGATTTTTTGGTGGATGACGGTTATCAATCATGTTTCTTTTCTTCGTTCATCCAGATAATTAGTTTTGTGAAAAAGATGTAATGAGTTCTTTTCAACGAGATTTTTCGTATGTTATCTATCGTTATCTAGAATTGTTTTCGTTCGGTTTATAGGAGGTCGGCAATAGTGCCTTTTTTTTTTATTTGGCAAGATTTGTATGTTCTACGATTAGGGCTGAAAACAGAAATCGTTTTAACCGTTTTTCGTTTCGTTTCATCCGGACGAAACGGTTAACGAAACAACAAAACGATTTCATTTGGTTAGACGAAACGGTTAACGAAACAATAAAACGGTTTCGTCCATGTGTAAATCACAAAAATTTCGTCAATTTCGATCGTTTCGTCCAGACGAAACGATCAACGAAATAAAAAATATGTTGCGTCACATAGGACGAAACGATCGACGCAACAGCTCATTTGCGCCATCGTCTCGATCATTTTGCAGCCCTATCTACGATACATGGATTGGCCAAACTCATAAATGTATTAAAATGCGGTTCATATGATCACTTATGCAGTTGCATTTGTATAATTATAAAAATACGGTTCATGGAGTAACTTGAACAATGGGATGTGCATAATTAAATAACGGTTCATATAGTCACTTGTGCATTTTCATGTACGTAAACGATAAAATAATTCCACGCATTTAATATATTTTTTCAGGCATTTTACCTGTATACACACATAAGTAAAGATACCCAACACCATTTTACCATTTCTAATTTTTTGTTGTTGCTATCATCGTAACTCGTAAGCATCCGTCTGCCACTAAAAGCTATTACGCTTGCTGCCTATTATATATTTTCGCTTGTATTTAGTTCTAGAAACAAAACTCCACCAGACAAACCTTGGTGATTTTAAAAACTATCTAAATATGTCTAACTCAAAAATTTCATCAAAATACAACAACAACAACTCAGTTTTTTTTTTCCTCCAAACAAGTTGGATAGGCTAGAAAAGAAATCCAACAGAAAAATCATAAAAAAAACAATATAATAATAATGATGATGATGAAGAACCTACACCCTCAGCTCGAATCTTAAAAGCACGGGGCATGAATTTGACCTGTATTAGTATGCACGCAATATAGAATCAAGACACATTGTAATGTACCATAACCGGTGCTTAAAATTTCAAATAATTGTTTTCCTATTTTAAACAATAATAAATATCAAATAGATCCAAGTTCAATTTTTCCAAAAATGCAATTATCACACTATTAAAGAATAGGCAATATCTAGCTTAGAGTTTTCCCATGCTTTCTATATTTACTTGTCCTTTTCCGAATTTTAGGTATTATTTGAGATTTTCAAAACACAAGACTTTTGTTTTTTTAAGAATAAATTATATAAAAAAAAAGACGCGATGACAGCACAACAAGTCTTGAAATGTTTGACAGATTGTAGACTACTATATAGACAAGACACCCTACACATCTAGACTCGTGTTGACAAAATTGGTAAATCTGAGACCTAACAATTGGTTCAGTGGCAAAGAACAACACACTTTTATTGAAGATCGCAGGTCCAAATTCTAGCTAAGATTTTTTGTGATATTTAATTTCAAAATAAGTGGAAGACTTAGAGCCATATTTATCTTTAAAAAAAATCCATAAATCCGACACATGGTGGTCAGATCAGATTCGGTAGAAATTCAATAGTACTTCATGTGATAATTCTATTATATTATACCTTTCAAATATATATTAGGATACAGACAAAATACAATACTACCTTTCAAATATTTATTGGGAAACCTAAAAATCAAGTATCAGCGAAATTTGTTGAAAGCCATTATTAGGGGTGTCAAACGTGCTGAAACGGAACGGAACACACCAGTTCCGTTTCTGTTCCGTTTCTGGTAACGTAACTCATATCAGTTTCGTTTTCGTTCCGTTTCATAAAACGGAATAGTTTTCCGTTCCGTTAGCTGTTCCGTTCTTCATTTTCCATTGATTTCAGCCATTTTCCATTGATTTCAGCCTAGTTTTTGGTAAACGGAACACTAACGTTTATCGGTACCAGTTCCGTTTCCGTTCCGTTTTCAAAAACGGAACCCAAATTCTCTTCCGTTAGCTGTTCCGTCCGGACGGAACGGAACGGAAACGTGCGAAACGGCAGCAAATTGACACCCCTAGCCATTATGCATTTAAGAAGTTATATAGATTGTATCTGGCAATCTTACTATTTTTTCTGAAAGAAGATCGAAATAAAGATTTGTTTAAAAAAAATATTCTTCCATTCTATTCTAATTTTTGCAATGATATTTCTTATTTACTTTAAACATAAGAATATAATAATATTTAAAAAATAAGAACCATTATAAATGGTAAAAATATAACAATAGAACTATTACTGATAAAAAAAAAAAAAAAACATAACAAAACTAAAACTCCACTTTTTTTCTTCTTTTTTTTTTTTTTTTTTTTTTTTTGCAATTTGTCGTAGGCCCACACGCACTCAACCAACAAATGTTGGGATTCAAAATTTCGGACTCTGATCTCCATTAAACCTAGTCAAACCCTTAACCAGCTACTCTATCAGCGCTAGGCAATAGAACTCCTCAAATCGGCCTGCGAATATATTGCTATGTATGAATTATACTTTTTTGTTTTGAGAAAAATCAATATTTTTTTTTTAATAAAAGGTGGAAGAATTTTTCTCAAAATTCTTTTCTTCCATATAAAATTTTGAAATTACGTACGGAACAATTTTTTTTTGTTGACAATTTTTCTCTTCATTTTATTTTCGTTTAACAGTACTCCGATATTTTTTTAATTGCTTCCACTTTAGCTTGAGAGAAATTGAAGTATATAATACTCCAATATATAAAGGATATGGATGGAATAGTAAAAGACTAGGCCTTATCTGCCCTGGGTATGAACATACTGTTAGATTTTGAATTCTTTTCATACCAGCTGACTAAATGACTAAATGATTAGTTTAGAAGCATCTTTTTTTTTTTCCCCCAAATTGAAGCATGCTTTTATTGACTTGCTCATGATAAGAGTAATAATATTCCTTTATTTTTCCCTTTATTCGGAACAAGAAGGTATCTACAGTAGTTCATACTTGAAAGTTCACACAATCACACTGAAAAACCAAACGCGCAAAAGCTAGCAAAGAAGGAAAATCACTCCAGAACAACTCCAGAACAACTAATAAAATTTAATAACCACTGCATTGCATTTGCATCATGTACATCGAATTAACCAATAAATATCGATACTCTCGGTAATTGCCCAAATTTGATAGGAAAACCGCCTACGGGCTTCAGTCTCCGAAACACGAAAGAAAAAAACAAAAATATCAAATTTACAGCAAAACGATCAGAACGCCTCCTAATATTTCATCCAAAATCGGAGCCACTCTGCACCATTTTGACACTACACATCAGCTAGAAATTCTCACATCAAAACTTCTTACATTAGTAACATGAAAAAAAAAAAGAAAAAAAAATTAAATATTTGCTAGAAAAATTTCCTACGTCGACTCAGGCTCCTCAGCGAAGCCTGAGAAACCAACAATCCAACCCCGACGCAAGCAACCCAGAGCCCGACATCCGCCACCCATCCCGCCTTATCAGGCACGATCGTCTCATCCCAACCGTTCATCATTGCCTCGGCTGCCTCCATCTCTTCCTCCTCAGATGATGTCGTCTCTTCCTCATCGCATTCTTCCCCTCCCTCACAACACCCGCATTCACAGCCGTCCGATTCCTCCGGTATCTCCTCCAATCTCGAACAAAACCTCTTCCTTCCTTTTCTCCTCCTCACCTTTCCTAATATATCTACCTTCTCTTTCACCACTACCCCGCTCTCTCCTACGACGCACACCTCACACGCTTCTGCAGTGGCCTTCTCGGCTGTGCACCTACACTCTATTCTCCATCCATCGCATCCCCACCTGAACACTCCATTCACCACCTTCTCATCTCCTACATACGCCTCAAACCGGGCACAGTCACCTGCCCTGACACGGTCTCTATTCGCAAATACCGCACCTGGCTCATTCGATCGTACCCGATCCAGAGAAACAATACCAGGCACACCGGAGCGAACTTTGGATCCGTTAACCTCCATCGCACTGATCCCATCGATCCTTGGAAGGTACACTAGAGTTAGGGATGAAGGAAGCCGGGAGCCTTTGACCCCTGTCAGGCGGAGGTAGAACGCACGAATCTTGAGGCGTTCTCGGTGGTAGGAAGGGAAGGCGGCATTGGTTGTGGTAGCTTGAGACCAGCTGGTGGTCATGTATTTCATCTCTCTCTCTCTTTCTCTTTCTTAGTTTTGTTTTTGTACCTGAGTTGTTGATTATGTAATGTAATTCCAAGCTGTAGCGATTGCTTGCTTTGGTGTAAGAGGGAAAGGATTTGCTTTAAAAAGGAATAGCTAAAAAAAACCAATGGGGCCCAACCGCCCAAGTATCTAGATTCTATGGTCGGAAGCCGTGACGCTCCAGCTGTTTTATTTTAAAAACCGGGGTCGCCTGTGGTTGGTTGATGGATGGATGCCAGTATGATGCGACTATGCAAGTTGCAATGGCACCCGGTTTTAGTCGGGGTGATAGTGACGTGGCGGGAGGTGATTGGGGAGGAGGAAACAAATGGGGAGGGAATAATAAAGGGCCGAGAGTGATGCTGGACTTGTTATGGTTTTGTCGTGTAGTTAGGAGGGGCGGTACGGGCAGGGCAGGAAAAGGGACACGTTTTTTGGTTTGGGCTCAGGTCGGTACAAGTTACATGTGGGAAATTGGTTCGATATATTTCATTATTTCTTGTTATTTGTTATTCAGTAAAATTAAGGAAAAGGAGATGGTTGAATGTATGTAGGCCTGTTAAACGTCTTAAAAAGTCACGGAATTGCATCAAACCGTTACCGTTTTATTTATTAAATGGTACAGTACCAGCATGCCACTTACCGTTTCGTTTATTAAACGATATAGATTTCTGTGCTATCAACCGTTCCACTTACTATTTACCTTTAAAATAACCAATTTCAGTGTTCCATTTTCTGACAACGGTATAACTAGCTGTGCCACATACCGTTTCGTTAAGAAAACGGTACAATTTTGTATGCCACTTACCGTTTCATTTAGTTTAAACGAAACAGTATAACGGTAAATGATTACCGTTGACAACCCTAAATGTATGTAGAAATAAAAAACGAATTTTCAACGCGTCTTTAGGAGTCCGGCCGGTTTTGCTGATTTCATCGTGTCTAACGTGCAGGTATCTATGCACAATGCCAAACCATCTTTATTATTCCTCTTTTATGCAATAAATCATTTCTTAAAAACTGTTCAAGATTCCAAAAGAAAACGAAAATTGTGGAAAAGAATATATTTACTGAATTAGTATAAGTTAATAAGTGCGAATAGAAAATTGATAACTCGATATTGCATATTTAGACAATATTAAGTTATAAAAAAGTTGCCACTTAATATTCCATTATTGTTGAATAACTAAAAAAGGAAAAAAAACATATAAGAAAAACCAGAGATAGTATGATAGAGAAACTAACTAAGACTTGTCATGACGTATCAGAACGGTTTAAGATGTAATTGATCTTGTCAAGCTTTTCCAAATAGAGTAGATTGTACACTGATCAAAATCTTGGATATATACCTTCGCGAATTCACTAACATTGCAACACATGTATTTTTAATAAATCAGTAACAAGGAAAGGAGGTAAGTAAGAGCTGGAATAAAATTATAGAATTAGTAATTGTTAAGTAATAGTGTAATACATTTGTTGAATTGTTGCCAATGTCGGCATGTGTATATCCCAAACCCATCTCTGCTCATCAATGCACACACTTGTTATTATATGTATCAATAAAATAATTACTTTTATTTAATCTGTATGGCAGTGGTGTACTTTGTGAAATGTTGATTGCTTTGATAACATCTCTCATTAAAAAGAACAATCATGTTAATCCAATTAGTCAGGGATTTGAAAAAGTTTCCCATGTACTTTTTTTATTCTTGTCCAAAACTGGAGGCTAAAGAGATAACTATGTCGACGATTGAAAATTTTATTTTGTACGACAAAGTTTTCCATCCGTCAGTTAAGTTCAATTAGAGTGTTTTGCGTTGTAAAGACTTAACTCCTTTTAGTTTCCTTTGTCCTATTTTGTAATTTATTTTCAATACTTTTTATGTACTACTGTTGTTTAAATAAATGTTGAGAGCTTGAATTCTATTATTACCTTTTCTTAGGGAAAAAAAATTCAATGAGGTGTACTTGTTCGTATAAAGTGCACAAATAGATCAGTATATTATCTGTCTCGCTTAATAATTGATAGGAGATTTTTAGATTTAAACCTAACAAATGAAAATTATGCTGTAAGATAAAAAGCCTAAAACAAGTAGCGTCGTAAAGTGAATGCAAAGGGCTTTGCGCGTCAGAATACAGATGCCGTTTCGTGTGGCAGATATGTCACATTATAGTAGTGAGGTACAATACTTTCTAATGAAATGAGATATTAATTCATAAAAGTGGTTTTATATTAACTACTAATGACACTTATAAATAGTGGCGAAGCCAGGATTGTAACATAGGAGAGGCCGAGGTTTGATTAAAAAAATAAAATAATAAATAATTATTATTACTTTATTATTATATTCAAAAAAGGCCAATAGATGTTATGTAGATTTTCAATAGTTTATTGCAAATTTAAATTGTCCAGTTTTAATTGAATTATTTTTTAAAAGTATGTTAGTATTTATCAAACTAAGATTAAATTTTTAGTGGCCAAAAATTTAGAGAACATCTCATTGATTATTTGTAATATTTGAAAGAAATAATTGGTTTTATACCACCCTAAATTTTGAAGGATATCATTGTAATATTTAAATAAAATGCAGAATACAATGTTTAATTTAAGTGTAGATAGCACCCACGAATATATGAAGTGGAAATGTGAAATTCTAGTAGTCTTTTATATATTCTTTTATGTTATTTCATTTAAGTCTTTTGTGATATTAAGAAAAAATAATTGTGCTTTTCTGTCATGTATCATCGAGAGTATAGATGTATGACTCATTACAAAAACTTAGGGAAGACCAAAGCACATCTTATGTTCAAATTAATTGGACGATTTAATCAAAAACACAAATCATAGGGGAGACCAGGCCTCCTCCAGCCTTCCCTTGGCTTCGCCGCTGCTTATAAATATCATTAGCAGTAGGTAAACGTAGGATCATAATTCATAAATCTGGATGGAAGTTTTTCAAAATGCATAAGAACTCCAGGAAGGGCCGCGTTTGAAAAACATATTCCTTTCTTGCGAGGCCGAACGGGTTAGAATAGTTCATCTGGGCCAGGAACCAAGTTCCTTAACCTTCAACAAATATTCTCGTATTAAAAAATCAGTAATTATAACTGTCATCTCTAAAAAAACCATCGCTATCATCGCTGAACTAAAAATAGAAATTTCGCTCTCTCCTCTCACGCGCTCTTCTTTCCTCCTCTCCTCTCACGCGCTCTTCTTTCCTCCTCTCCTCTCACGCGCGCTCTCCATCCCTGGGGCATTCATCTTCTCCGCCTCCTCTCTTCCCTCCTCTGCCACACTCCCCTCCGTCCCTCTTCACTCTCTTTCTATCTCCACGCATCCCCTTCTCTTCTCTCTGTCTTCTTCTCTCTACCTCCTTTATCACTGGTTTCTTTTCCATCAAATAGTGAGAATGTAAAACAAATTGAACACATAAAAGTAACAAAGTGAACATATATACATAAACAAAAAAATTTTATACATAGAAAACAAGTTGAACATGTAAAAACAACAAATTAAACATATGAATGAACAAAGTGAACATATACACCAACAAAGCGAGACATATAAAATAAACATAAACAGATTAGACAAATAAAGAAAACGCTTATAACAACAAAGTGAACCAATATAATAAACAAAGTGAACATTTATTATAATAAAATTAACAAATATAAAAATATAGAATTGAATAAAAAATAAACAAATAAAATAAACAAATCGACTAAATAAATTGAACATATATAACAACAAAATGAACCAATGCAATAAACAAAGTGAGCATTTATCATAATAAATTTAACCGATATAAAAGATAAAATTGAATAATAAAAACAGAAATAAAATGAACACCTATAATAACGAAATTGAACATATACAACAAACAAAGTGAACATATATAAGCATCATAAAACTGATATAACAAATAAATTGAACATTTATAACAACAAAATTGAACATATAAAAAAAACAAAGTGAACACTTATCACGACACAGAAGAAGGAAAACACAAAAGAGAACGAAAAGAGAGAGAAAAGATACTCACCTCTGTCAAAAAGGAGATGAGGAGGAACGAAAATATGGCTTGGGAGGGGACAATAGAGAAGAGAGAAGGGAGAGAGATAGCGCTGGGTGAAGAGAGATAGCACGTGTTGGAGCGATCGCTGGGTGAGAGCGGGCAAGCGAGGGGAGAGCGCTTAGGAGGGAGGGCGCGATGAGGGGTCCACTCGGACAGAGAGGAGCGCTGAATTGAGCGATGGTATGCGATGGTAATTTGAACGATGGTGATAATCAATTTTCTTAAAAAATACATCAACAAAAAGAGCGCGTTTGTTCCAAAACAAGACAATATATTTTTTTTCTAGCACAAAACATGAATATTCTCTCTGTCTAATTACGTTTGAATTAATAAGGACTAGCAAAAATTCAAACAATAGAATATCTCGACGAGTAGGGTGCCAATGCCCTACATTCTTCTTGATGCATCCAAATACTCCAATATTCACTTTTTATTATTTTTTTAAAAATTTCAATTCAAGCAATTGAAGCTAAACTGTCGATCTTCTTCAGTTTAACGAGCGATGCGTTTCCAAATAGATTTTTTAAAAAGTTTAATTTCATTTGATATTTGACTAAGGGGACATTACATGAACATACTAGAAGAATTAATCTATCTTAGTTAATTAGATTCGTTCATTATTCAATCTCTTGATCGAGTATCAAATGAACTCTAAAATTCATAAAATTTATATAAAAATGCATTGATAAATGATATTCATACATAGTATTTCAACCATTTATAGGTCTTAATTTCATACATTTTCTTGTGATTTCTGACATTTAATTGATAATTTAGGTTAGAATCTAGGTACTGCCATGGTTTGCTCTGTTTTGTACAGTATTGAAGATAAAACTACTCGAAACGACGGAATCTGCATCAAACGCCGACCCACCAGCTTGATTGGCGATCCACCGAGAGCACCAGCGGGTAGAAGTGAAGGCTGGCGATGCTGAAGATTCCAGCGGGCCCCTGGAAAGAAGGAAACCGACTGTCAAAAATAGCACAGCCAGTTTTGCCAACTTCCAAACCATGTTCTGAGCTAATTCTGGAGCCTCCAATTGCACGTCCTTCACCCTTAGAGAACTGACACTGCCTTCTATTTAAACGAGAAGCTTTGATGCCAGAGGGGACACAATTGAGAGGTTAATTCGTAGCTAATTGAGACAGCTAACATGATCGCTAGCGGGTCGCCGACATCACCAGCGGACCGTCGAGAGAGTAGCTAAGAGCAGAAAGATTGAGTCCAAGTTGCAATCTGTTGTAATTTTGATTCTTTCTTATGTTTTCTTTTATCTTAGATACCTGTTTTGTTTTACTGATGAATATTAGTGAGTAGATACTGATTTAGGGGCCATGGTAGCGAACCTTTAGTTTATGATTAGATAATATATTTTTTTAGTTAATTTATTTGTTGCATGTTGTGTTTTATGCTTTTCTTTATCATTTTATCTGATTGTTTGAATTGCTTAAGTTAGATTTGCTAGCATTTGTCAAGTATAGGCATTGCTTGATTGTTTAATGGTTAAGTCCAAACCAAACTTAAGATATTCGATGCAATTGTACCAACTTGAAGGTTTGAACTGAGAGATTGAAACCAGGACTAATAACGAGAGTTAAGTCCATTCTAAGAATGAAAACTCAAGGAATTTATTAGGTTAGAAAAATATAAACTTATAGAAACTAGACCACGAAGCGAAAGTTGAAATCTAGATTCTATACGAAAGAGTTTGAGTTAATTGATTGTCAACCAGACCTAAAACGAGAGTTTGATCTGTTAAACATCAACTAAACCTTAATCCTTACACAAGCGACTTCTAAATTAACTTAAAAGTTGAATCTGCACTAATCCTGGCGGGCCACCGAGTGAACCAGCGAGGTGGTCTATACCTGTCAAGTAGCCAGCGATCAGCTAATTAGGGTTAGCGACCTGAGTTTTTTCAGCGGGCCGCTAGAACTGGAATAAACTGAAGAATTAGCTACTTTAAGCCCCTAGTTTTAATTAATTGCATTTAAACCTTTTTAATTGTGATCTGTTAATTTAGGATTTATTTTATTTGCAAGTCTTGTTTATCTGTTACTGTTACCAATTGATCTTTCTTTCAAAACGTTCCTTTTAGCAAGTTAAATTGAATTAAAACTCGAATAATCCAAGCCGTCCTTGTGGTTCGACCCCGAAATACTTAGACGATTTTCGTGCGCTTGTGACTTAATTTAGGTAGATTAGGGTTTAAATTTAAGAGCGGGAAAAGTCCACATCATGCATCCCTAGTTATTTTGAAAAAACACTAGCATTTCAGATTCAGCGTTTAAATTATTTTTTTTTAAAAAAACAATAAAAGTGAATTTTGAAGAATTTGAGGGCACCAAAATGATAGGTATATATTGGAACCCTCAAAATATATACTATTCATATTTGGATGGATGGTTGCTTGAAGTAGTGCTAAAGTCGTTATTTCTATTTTATATTAATTAATCCAGTGATCGCTATTCCGAAATCAAAATTAATGTGTTATTTTTGTATTCTCACTTTTCATTCAATCAAACAATCAGAGCATAAAATCAAAAACAAATTTGGTTGGTACGTTCCAGCTTCCTAATTAACGAGTTATAATTATAGAAACAAAATTGTAATTTTAGTTTGACTTTTTTTTTTTTTTTTAAATAAGTGGATTGCAAATCCCCACCACTTTCCAACACTGAAAAGCACAAAGCACTGTTATGTACAAAATTCAAAAGAAATACCATCATCCCGGCACTGGTACCTGTATACCAGTGCCCCCATTATTATCTTATCCTTCCTACACCCTTAATCCAAATAACAATCCGATCATTACAATTCAATTGCAAAACACATAAATAAAAAAATAATTAGTTTGACTTTTACAAATGAAAATTCTGATTGGTTTCCTCTAATATCTCAAAATTTTGCTTGTGTTTCCAAACACGGTGCATAATCAAATTGTTGTGATCTCATATGTAATAATATTATAAATTATTTAATTCCCTTTTAGTCGCTAAGGATGCGTACTCGTTCATTTGCGACTTCCCGCGGTTGGGTAGCTAGCTTTAACTCCTATCATCTTCAAGAATAGCATGCACTCACTTAAAATAAGTGTGCCTCTCCGTGCGATGTATCAATCAATTACTAACGAAGTCATATATCCAGTTGACATGTTGGCATGAAAATTTTTTCTCGTGTCTTTGGAGATAGAAAACGTACTTGACGTCCATTAATTTGCTTTTCTATTTCGTTCATCGTATTTATATAATATAGAACTAGATGAGGGGGAGGCGGCTTCGCCGCCATTTGATAAACTTTGATGGGTAAATCTATCAATATATAAAGAAATATATATTTCCAATATATCTACTTTATATATAAAGAAAGAACTATCTTAGATGATTAGTACAACTATTTTTAATATATTTAACAAAAAAATATTTTTAATTAAAAGCCAATGCAGTCACTGCTTTTAATTAAGAAGGGTAAACTTCTAGAATAGTGATCGATCAACGAAAATTGGAGGGCTCAGATTGCATGTCGTATGAGGGGATAATTTTTTTTTTCTATAGATTAGGCATGAACTACCTTAGACTTCCAAATATATCTACCTTAGATTTTCCAAATATATTTAATTTTTAAATTAAATAATGATTGGTAGAACTATTTTTAATATATTTAACCAAAAAAATATTTTTAATTAAAAGCCAATGCAGTCACAGCTTTTAATTAAGAATGGTAAACTTCTAGCATATATTCAAATTGATCGATCAACGATAAATTGGATGGCTCAGATTGCATATCGTATGAGGGGATAAATTTTTTTTTTCATAAATTAGACATGAACTACTTTAGACTTCCAAATATATCTACCTTAGATTTCCAAATATATTTAATTTTTAAACTATTTTTAATTTATATAAATAACAGTGTAAAAAAATTGACTCTATTTTTTACCGCATTTTAAATTTTAAAAAGCGGCCACGGGTTTTAATTTATAAATAAATAAATAAATCTTAGATTAGACTAGATTTATTACTAGTGGGATTCACGATATATTATATATAATCGGTAAACATAGAAGACTAAATAAGGAACATCATATCAGCGTCTAAATTAATATAGTCGGGAAATTAAATAATCCAATATTTTTCACGAAATTATGCCCATCGGCCATATAACTAGGTTTAGTTTTGGACCTAGTTACCAACAAGCCGCAATAGTTTGGTCTCATTTCAGTAAGCTATTTCAGGCTTCTAGCCCACCATGTACTTCGATTAGATTTTTAATAAACAAATAATGTTATGAGAAATAAATAGTACTATTTGATCTCATTTGAAATAAATAACGAAAGTTAAACAATGAGACAACTAATTGAAATAAAAGCACTATTAGATAGCTACTGAATTTTTTTTGTGCGAAAAGTATTTTACTGCCTACAGTATTTTGATCTTATTAAAATTGTTAGAAAATCGGTAGCGTTTAAATACATACCGCAGTGTCCTTTGATTTCTGGGTCGAGTTCTTTCACTTTCAATTTATAGCCTTTTATTTATTGTACTTGGACACTTGGTAGATCATATATTATTCAGTTGGTTTCGTTGATATTTATGCAAATTAAATAAAAACTTAATTGAAAAAAAATTGTTCTGTTCTAATCAAACTGATTGAACAAATACTAATATTTAGAAGGATTTTGTATTTATTTTGCTGGTGCTCTTTTTTAACTTTGAGATTTATCAACAGTAAATTTGCTTACGGTTTTTTCACTAAAAAGATGGGAGTAAAATAAGTTAATAGAGTCAAGTACCATCGTATTTCCTGATCTCTCAGCGAAGTAAAGCCGTAAAGGACACCAAAATTCAAGCCTACGGGCCTTTCCTCAAAAAAAAAACAAAAAAAACAAAAAAAAACAAAAAAACAAAAAAGGACACCAAAATTCTGCCACCGACACTGCGTTAACATGAAAACAGAGATAATTAAATGGAGCTGGGTTTCTGCAGTAAGGACACAATAATGTCCAGTTGGAATGTCAAATATTTGCACTCGTGTGGGCACCACTGCAGTAGGCTCTTCAGATCTGAAAAGAAAGAAATCGTTAAAAGTGTTAATTTAACTTCAAGTCAAGGAGTCCACTGTTTGGCGTAATGGAGACAAAATCTCACATGCTCAATGGCTTCTCCAACCAGAGAGAACTTAAGTGCTAGTTTGATAATAATAAATAGTTACAAAACAAGTCACAAAAATAAATAGTATAAAAACAATGATACTTATATATTAGTATAATACAATTTTGAATAGTATTTTGAGAACTACAAAAACTAGTTGCATTTTTACACTCTTCAAAAGAGTATAATATTATTTGGTAAAATTTTAGTCGAATAAAATAATCGAGGGTTATAAAACGGAAAATATTTCCTTTATATGTAGTAAATTGTGTTAAGTTATAGCTTGCTAGTATTTTTTTCTTTTCTCTTTGATTGTATCTTTAATAGTCTTTGTCAAGTGTTTCAAAAAAAAAAAAAAATAAAGTAGTGCTCTAAAAGACTTCTAAATAGTGGTCTTTTGGAAGCAACTAACAACAGTATTTCATAAATGATTATATATCTGATATCATTAATTTTAAGCTAGTTTTGTGTACCATGAATTCATGATGCCGGTGAAATGAATAAATTTTATTCGCTCCAATTATTACAAAACAACACCCCAATATTTTACAAGCTTCAACAACCAAAAACTAGGATAGCAAAATTACTCGCTGAGGCAAAACTAACTGCAAATAGAAATTCAGATCGAAATATTGGATATCTTGTGATTTACATTATATACTACAAATAACATTTAATATGTTTTAGATACCGGATTTCAGCTGATATACAGTGTTTCTGATATTTCAGCTGAAATTGAGGTTGGTCAACACCCTATATGTAAAATTCTAATTGGAGCTTTGTAGAAATAAGACCCTGATTTATCCGTAGCTTCTAATCCAATTTGTACCTTATAATCTAGGCATATAATTTGTCTAGCAACTGTTATTGATGACCATCTTTGTGTTGAATAAACATCAATAGGTTAGGATTTCATTTTTTTTTCCCCGAGTTAAAAGAATATACAAAAATTGTCCAGAATCATATGTATTCATATTGTCTAGATTTACTCGTTGAACAATCCTGGTAGCCACACGGTAGCTGCATATCTGCACTGTACCATAATAAATGGGTGTGCTGTTATGCCTGCCCGGATCTCACCCACCATAATCCAAAGTTTAGTGCGCTTCGTCCGAAGATTAGGCCCGTAAGGGAATAAAATTACAAATCGTCGGCTGCACGTGGACCATTCAATGCACTCTAAGGCCTTTCTCCAGAAGAAGAAAATGGAAGGAAATTGAAAGAGGGTGATCTGACCATATTCTGTCAAGAGTTGTTCCTTGCTTCAAAACTTATTTTTTAAGAAAAATAGAGGGGAATGGAATAGAACTTCTATGTATAAAAGAGGAGAAAAAAAAAAAAAAGGCTTGTTACACCTTAAATTTGAGGAGTAACTCAATTTCCATACTCAGCCTCTTCCTTTCCAAACTGAGTTGTAGAGCAAAGCCTAAAGTATGTAGGCAATGACTTCTCGCATTACGAAAAATAACTCTTTATTTGTTTATCATATGGAGTAAGTTTTGTCTTTGGTGAATATATTTTAACTAATATAATTTGAATTGATTAAACTAATACAAATGAGGGATACTCTTTTTCCTTCTTATTAGTTGAAAATAATTTATTATGAAGTTGTTTTATGAAAAAAACATATTTCGAAGACGTTATTAGCAAATAGAACTCATAAGGTTGTGCTCTAGAACTCGATCTCGGAGGGAAGAGATGATAGGGTGACAGAGAAAGATTAAGAATTCAGCTGCTCGCGAGCTGTTACTTGCTCCATAGCGGAAATAAGAGGGGATTAAGAGAGATGAGACAAGGTGTGCGAGAGAGTCATCTCACATAGAGTTAATTCCCAATTAATTCACCCCAATTTCAGGTTTACACAGTTCAGGGCACCCCTTACCCCCCCTCCTCTTACTCCTTCGTCTTCGTTCTAGAACACAGCCTAAGTTCCATAACTGTAATCATGTTAAATAAATTAGTGTTAAAAAAATTGTTCAGATGGTTTATATACATATTTGTTTTTTAAATTATAATCCTTTCCTTTTTACTAAATTTATACGTTTAAATTACTATAAAAGACTTGAATATTTATAGAAAATGTATGACTTTAAATTGTTAATATATGAAACATTAACAAGAATCAATATATATATATATAATAAAATAGTAACTTGAAAAGTTATAAATCATCTCCTCAAAAAACACAAAATATGAGTATGCTATTTGTTGAGGACAGTATATATTACACTTTGTAAATGAACTGGTTGTCAAAAATTCAGACTGGATAAAAAAAAAATAAAGAAGAAATTCAAATTTCAATTTTAATTGTTTGATTTTTAAACAATTAAAAAAATATTATACTGCAGCGATGGGCCGTGGGTACCATATGTACCTACCTAGGTATACGATTTAATTGTGGCTCACGTGGGTAGCTCGTGTACGATTTACACCAGATGTATAAAGAAAAATCTCCATTCCCCAAGAAGCGCATAAATAGTCGAGTTATTCAATATTCAGTGAAACCAGCACTCGAAGCAAACACCCTTCTTTTTTTATCCTTTGCATTGGCATTGGTTTCATACTCGTCACCTCTCACCTCGGATCTAGAAAGAGGCAACGAGAGTACAGAGAAAGTAGAAGTTGGAGAGAGCGAAATTCGAAATTGAGAGAAAATGGAGATGTTCTATTACATTGTATTTGGGGTTCTCTCGGCTGTGGTGGCGGTGTTGGAGCTGAGCAGGACGAGCAAGGATCGAGTCGCCACCTCCTCTGCTTTCACCTCCTTTAAGAACAATTATCTCGTCGTTTATTCTCTCATGATGGGTACATTCACTGATCCATTGTTAATTTTCTTTATTTTCTTAATTTTATGCCATGGCTGTCGGTGAATAATGTTATTTTGTCCTTGTTAAACGTGGAGCCCTAATCTGGGATCGTATATAATGCTTTTTATGTACAGATTTTGCTCCAAGATCAAATCTAGTTCTTGTTCCTAGTTCATGAATTTGCCAAACATACCCATAATAACAATGATGTTGACAGCAAAAATTAGATTGGAATGAGCTTAATAAGGAACAGTTAAATTGATATATATGCTGTTCATTATTATTTATTTAAGCTGATAATTGAGCTGGAGACAACCGTATCAGATTTTTAGTTCCACATACACAGTACACTCATACAGAGGTCTGATGGAGATGGCTCCTAATTGAAAACTAAATTGAGTGGATTAATGAAACCAAATTGATATTCATGGTTGACATCAGATTAATCGAGTAAAAAAATTGCCAGAAGAAAAACAAAATAAGATTAGTCCTTTGCTTCAGTAACCTTGCAGCCTTCAAAGCATGATAAATGTGGCATTTCTTTATTAAATTAATTGATTCTAGAGATGAATATTTGACTATGTAACATATGCTTTAAATTAAGTGCTTTTTATTGTGCTTCTATATCAGCTGGTGATTGGTTGCAAGGACCCTATGTGTACTACCTCTACAGTCAATATGGATTTGATAAAGGAGATATTGGTCGTCTTTTTATTGCTGGTTTTGGTTCTTCAATGCTATTTGGGACCATTGTTGGTTCTCTGGCTGACAAACAGTGAGATTTCTTCATAACATGCACAATTGTTTCTCAGCTGATTTTGTTGGTAAATAAATCATACAGTGACTATTTGTCCATGTCAGCATTTTTGGTCAGCTGTTGATAAATATTTCAATTCTAGGTTTCTTTTTTTCTTTTAAATAATGGCTAAGTCAGCACATGGAGAATTGTGCAAAACTGACAAGTGGATAATTATTTACCTCAAATTCCTGATTTTAAGGACACAGCCACCAGTATCTTTTAGGTAATCCATTTTGAGTATCAAAATCTCTAACCAGAAGTTTATTGTGTAATAACAATAATTGAAAAAATGTACTAATCAATACTGATAATTATAGAGAATCAGCCTTTGGTCTAGCGGCTAGCACAATGCTCCCCAAGAGGGGGACACGGGTTTGAATTCCTGCTGGGGGTTCCTTGTGGATTTTTAGATTTGGGATGTTTGTGATTTATAGATTTTAAGTATGTTTGATAAGAATCATCTGACTCAGTAAAGAAATGCAGAGGTCGAAGGAGGGCATGTATTACATACTGCATAAGCTACATTCTGAGCTGCATCACCAAGCATTCCCCTCAATACAAAATTTTAATGCTTGGCCGCATTCTTGGGGGCATTGCAACATCTCTCCTCTTTTCAGCCTTTGAATCATGGCTCGTGGCAGAACATAATAAGGTCACTAGAATCATCTCATCCTTTCGTATTTGAAACTGAACTAGAAAACCCTCGATCTGGTTACAGGATATGGTATGATCAGGTTGGGTAAGCTTAGGTGGTGAACTTCTAGCAGTTCCAAGTTAATAACTGTTGCTAATTGTGGGTACTTATCCAGATATCTCAAAGCTTCCCTGATCCCCTGAGAGTGGCTTGCTTCTATTCATATTTAAGTTAAAATATTGAGGCATCTCTAGGTCCTGCGTTTTATTAAAACAATTAAACGAGCCATAAAACTCTGAACCAACCTACCTGATAACCCATCAGGACAGGTCAAATCAAGTATTGAAAGAAAGCAGTGAATTAGTATATAATTTCCTAACATGTTTACTTTCTTGTGTTTCGTTTTTTTCCAGAGAGGTTTTGATCCACAGTGGCTCTCCTTGACATTCTCCAAGGCTATTTTCCTTGGCAATGGTCTTGTGGCTATCATCTCGGGACTTTTTGCAAATCTACTTGTGGACAACTTAGGCTTTGGGCCTGTTGCACCTTTTGATGCGGCAGCATGCGTACTTGCAATAGGCATGGCTATTATTATGTTTTCATGGACTGAGAACTATGGTGACCCATCAGAAAGCAAGGACCTTATTGGCCAATTCAGAGTCGCCGCAAAAGCCATTGCTTCTGGTACATTTAAGTTTTTCTTTCCAATAAAATAGCTTGCATGAACTGAAATTACATTTATTCTATTGTGCAAAACTTCAATTTCCTTAATTGCTTCTGCTCATGGGAAGTAGTATTTTTACTGATGCTGTATTTCTATGACATCAAGACTGCACTTTTCTACTTGAAATACTTTTATTTTTCCTTTTAGTATCTTTCTTTGATTTTTAATTAAAACTGCCACTAATGAACATTTTATGGAAAACAGATGAAAAAATTGCTTTATTGGGGGCTATACAATCGCTGTTTGAGGGCTCCATGTACACCTTTGTTTTCTTGTGGACCCCTGCATTAAGCCCAAATGAAGAAGATATACCTCATGGTTTTATATTTGCCACTTTTATGCTCTCTTCTATGTTGGGTAGTTCAATTGCCTCCCGTTTAATGGCACATGCAAAGCCCAAGGTTGAGAGCTACATGCAGATTGTTTTTATCGTCTCTGCACTGACTCTGCTTCTCCCTGTTGTGACCAATGTAATACATGTTTCACCTTCTTGTCTTGATAGCTTTTATATTTGCAAACTTTTCTATTGTTTTAATTGGATTAACATCCAAAGTCCAAACTCGTTTCTCCTTAAAGCTCACTATAGCTGTTGCACTCATATCATCATCAAGTTCAAGAAGCAAATTGACCATTTAATTGAATAATCCCCTTTTTGATCTTCGATATAATTAATCTCAGTTATAAAAAAAAGAACTTTATTAACTCTTTTATAATTTTAAATATAAATATAAACAAGGATAACACATATAAGTTGTTTGCTTTTCTGTAGCAGATTTTGGTGGGCTCGTCAACAGAGAAAGGCAGTAGCATATCATTTGGAGGCTCAATCCAGCTTCTTGGTTTCTGCACATTTGAGGCATGTGTTGGCATTTTCTGGCCGTCTATAATGAAAATGAGGTCTCAATACATTCCTGAGGAGGCCCGAAGCACTATCATGAACTTCTTTCGGATACCTCTTAATATTTTTGTCTGCGTTGTTCTTTACAATGTAAGGATACAAAGCATCTTTTTCCTACTATAAAGTAATTCTTTTTTGTTTTCATCTGATACAATGAATTTCGCACAGACTGCTCATAAGTAACAGTTATATTCTGATCAGCATTTGACCATTCTAAAGTTAGATACAAGTTCAATGTCCTTCATTGCTTATCTGACTGGCCTTGCTGCAAGAATAGGCCCCAGTTTTAGTTGGTCTATAAGGCACTAGTATGCCAGAAACATAAAGAAAACATTCGAAACAGGTAATCATGCCACACCAATACCATTTTGTGTCTCCCGGATTTTAATTTATCGAAAGATGCAAGTTGAGGTACTTTGTTGGCTCCAAAAGCTGCAAATTTGAAAAATAGTATTCTGGATCTTTACGAGAAATTTACTTTTTATGTTAATTAATATTTTTGTTGTTCTGATTGAAGGTAAATGCATTTCCCATTACCATTATGTTCGGCATGTGTTCTATTTTCTTGTTTATGGCATCAGTATTGCAGAGGAGACTTATGGTTGTAGCTGAGAGTCAGAAACCAAGTAAGTAATCTATGTTTAATGTTTTGTATTCATGTAATTTTGTCAATTGAATTTGCTCTGATCTGTTTCTGTCTTTGTCTCACAATATCTAAAAACACAAGACTGGATGCCATCAGACAAATTTGGTGATGAGGAACCTCTTACAGCTTGAAACCAGGAGGTACGAACCTGCTTAGCCTACATATCAGCCGTGCCGCTGAACATAATAAAGATACACGGAAGATGTTTTGTCTTAGGTCGGCTATGTTAAGAAGATTTAGTTGATTTAGTTTTGAAGCTGAGAAAAGATGTCAGTTTTATTCATTGTATTACCTTATGATTGGTTTAAGCTTTTAAATAAATTATTCTTAGTATCAAATTTTGTGCATTTCTCTTCACAAAATGCTGTTTGTTAACTTAATAGTGTAGTTCCGGTCATCATCAATCACCGTGAATTTCAATGTTAGTTTGTGGATTGTATTGGAGTTCATACTCTGATCAATAAGAACATATTGCTCAAGATGAAACTTGTACTGCCTTAATTTTTTCAACAGTAAATTAAAACTTTATGGCATCTTGCAGGATCTAAACCAAGTCATGCTCAAATAAAAATAAAAATTGACAATTTAGAATTTCGTTATCAAAAAACTGAATCAGTGAGTAGCGCAAAATGATCATCATCACAACTGATGGTAATTTCAATGAAAGAAATATGTAAGCAAAACTTAAGTCATTACTTAAGAGCTACACCTTTAACCAATTGTCTGTCTGGGTCTGATCGAACTCTCAGCTAGCTTCCTTGACCTCTTCATTCCTTCAACATCTTCTTAAGACCCCCAACGTTTGACAGTCTGCAAATCTTTGTTGTAAGATTCACAATCTTGTCCTTCGAGGCTCTCCCATTTCCAATAACAGCCAGCTTATCATCACCATTACCATCACCACCCTTTCCAATAGAGTCTAACCCATGGCTACTGGAGCTCGCGTTGCTCGCCATAGGTGGTTTCATGGCTTCTAGTATAAGTTCAATTGTTCTTGTTGTGGACTGTCTGTTGGCGAGCATTATCTCACCCACACTCGCATGGCTGATTTGCATTCCACTCTCAAATTCTTCTTCGATGACCTGGAACAAGTCGTGCTCTTTGACTGCAAGGTATCTTTCTGCAAGTTCCTTAAATGCATTAAAGTCGCACACGGGCAGATATATGTGCACGTCGAACCTAAACAACGGGACCACCATATGGTAAACCAAGTCTTCTCCTCCTGTCATGGTGAACACCATGACCCTCTCGTCACCACAGCATGACTTTACCCAATTCATTATGGAATTGATGCTTGTATTTCCTGACGCAGAGTTCTTGTTGAGGTAAAGATCGAAGTTTTCCAAAAGGATGAGAGAGCGTGGCCTGGTGTGTAAAAGGAGTCTCTCTAGGATGTCTATACTGCAACGGGCCATGTCAATGATGCGGATGTCAAAATGGAGAGCCTTTGCCATAGCAACTGCTAAAGAAGATTTACCAGTACCAGGCCAGCCATAGATTAAATAACTACGGTTCCACACTCGTCCTAGACGATGGTAGTTTGAACGGTTTTTTGTGAAACTCTCCAAGTCAGAGTAAACCTTCTTTTTAAGAACTGGATCAATCACCAAAGTATCAAATGTTGCTGGATGAGTGAATGGCACTGAGATCCATCTAGTGTCACCGTTGTTGCTTGTGTGGGTGAACAGACAAGGCTCGCGATAGTTCGATTTGTCTTTACTTGCTTCGGACTTGACATGCAAGATATATGGTCGAAGAATACGAACCCGATCTTCGTTACTGATGCGGAGAACAAAGCGATCGTGGCCATCAGATGGCTTGGTCCATGTGACCTGGGCACCAAGGAAAGAATCATGGACAGTCTCACCAGGGCCCGGTTGGAGGTAGAATTCATTGTTGCTGCAACCTCCAGAGAAGATAGATGCTGTGTCAGATTCCTCCAAGTTTGAAAGAGAGGCGATGTAGGCTGCCACCTTGCAAAACAAAAGGTTCTCTTGAGAATTTGAGTGGTACCTTGGTACCGTGAAGTACTGGTATTCCTGGAGGCAATCACCTATCAACTGGCGGATGCAATGGAGGAGGTCGTGGCGTGACCAAACCCATGGGAGAAAGATAATGATGGAAAGAAGAGAGACAACAATCAGGAACAGAAGTACCATTTCCTCGATAGGAGAATGTAATGGGTATCATACAAATGAATAAAATGATGATATCTTATTCTCTGCGAGCTATATGAGATTTAGCCTGAGAGCAAGTTTTCCAAAAATAAATAAATAAATATAACAAAGAGTCATCAGAACTTTAAAATGAGGTCATGCAGAGAGGAAATAGCCTAGCGAAAAGAGGACAACACTACAAATCAAAACGCAACTTGGCAATCCAGAAGCTAAAATTAAAAAGTTTTTCCAAATAAAAATCAGAGAAAAAAATGATAGCTAAAAATGGGAGAGAGTCAAGGAGAGTACTCTTATATATAATTCTAAAACGAGAAATAAAAGAGAGAACAGGGGAAATCAAGGATATAATGACTAGGAATATAAACGGGTTCAGTTCGGATTATCATCGTTTCGTTATTGCCTTATCGGAAAGGCTGGGGGCGCTGGGACAAGGAGATTAACGTATTTGCATAGAAGCCGATCAAAGGATTTCATTGAAGCACATTTTAGAAAGTAAAACGTTTCCTCCCGAGTTGTGGCATTTTTTCTCTCTTTGTAGCGCAGTAGCGTTGCATCTTTTCAAGATGTCAAGATATTGTTTATCGATGGAATCTAAATGGTTTATAGATTGGAAAGTTGTGTCCAAATACATTATTGACGAACATTGGCTTATCAGCCGTAACACTGTATTTTAAGCACAACCTTTACCGAAAACAAATTTCTCCAATGTAAAAGATTACACTTGATAACTTGAAACGGTAAAGCATACAGAAAGACTATGAGAAATAAAAGATTAGAAAGAGAAAACCAGGTCCGTTAGGTCAAAAAATAGAAGGCTTCAAGAAGCTGATGTTGAAAAAGAAATGATCGAGCACTTGCTTTAGACCATAAGTACAATCAAAGTAAACACATCCTACCAATAAAATGCCTGCCGATTTAACCAATAAGTAGTTTAAACAACCTCAAATTCAACTTAATATACGACCTTTTTCTATTGTTTAATCAAAAGCCTATCCATATTCAGAAAACCCGAAGAAGCCACTGAAATAAAGAGAAGCACCAATTATTGATTGTTGTGCCTTACTGACAACTGATTATGAAATAAAATGCTATTAGTTCCGTATCTACAAAAATTGGTTTAAATTATATCGACGAGGAAAAATTTCTGAGAAAATTTAAAGGTATACAAGCTCATAGCATATTCAAGAACTTCATGTGTATATAAAAACCATGCAATGCCAACCAAAACCATAAAGAGCTCATCTAGCAATAATGCAGAGAGCAAATAGTTACAGGTTCAGTAAAACAAAAACAAGGAAATTTTCTGATGATATCAACAGCACCAAATTCTCTCATCGAAATCCTCAAAATAAGAGGTATAAGCACAAAATGCTCCCAGATCAAACTGGTACAGTAAGATACCAACTAACAACAAGACTGCACACAAGAACAGGACTAAACAGATTTTCTTTTTGCTTCAACTACAATTTGCAGAGTCTGAGATTCACCCAGGATCAGCTATAAATTTTACCTTAAAAGAATATATCAAGAAAATTCAAGTATAAATTATTTCAGCCATGAGCCTCTTAAGTAAATCACCTTCAAAAAGCTCTGCACCACAGCAATCCTGGCCAAGAGACCAAAAATTTGCCACAATTTGTATTCAACTAACTAGAGAACGTAGATTTTAAAGAAAAAAGAAGTAATCTAATATTAATCCATCACAAAAACCTAGAAAGGCACATATCTCTTCACAGCCTGCTTCCCTGCCATTGCTCCCCCAGCAAGCAATCCTCCAATAGCACCAGCAATGGCAGCTGAGCGGGGCCCATTTGCAGCCTTAAAGAGAGCTCCTGTGCCAAGGCCTGCTACAACACTGTTGATCCAGTCATCCCTGTTTTCACAAAAACAAAGAATTATTGGTAATGTGCCTAAAAAACCTGTACAAATTTTTGCAGAAAATTGAACCAAAACAGCAGTTGTGTTTCTTAAATTTCAGGCCAATATCAAGATACATCACCTAGCAGGAGAGAGTAATAAAACAGACAACATATTACTACTATTTCCAAAAATAAAGAGATACAAAAAGTAATTTGTCAGTATCCCAAACTGTGCTCCAGAATGGATTTATTGGAGGGGAGATAAGGGAAGAGGAGGTAAAACTATAATGACCGAACTGACTGAACCTTGTTACCCTGCTCCAGAACCGAAATAAAGACAGGTGAGCCTAGGGGTGACAAGGTAAACTCTGAAGAAAATATATATAGACTTTATTTAGGTTCTGTAATCCCCGATTTGGGGTGAGCTCATCCTCTCACCCCTCACCTCCCCTCATCTCCCCTTTATCTCCACCAATTGGTTGTGGAGTACAGCCTAAGAGAAATTTCAAATATCCTGTCTCCAACAAATAACGTATCTTGCATGCATCTATTAATAACAGGAAATACCACATTTATATATATACTCACCTAATTTAAGGTCATCAGTACCCAAAGTATTCCCATTTGAACTTAATTATTATAGCGACAATAGTGAGAGCGCCGGAGTTTGAGCATCCCCTCCCCCCAAAAAAAAAAGGTCCAAAAGGTTTACTAAGTCCAATCCTATGTCATCTAAATAACTCGGCAAAGCATTATAGGAAAAATATTTTCACATGAAAACCATTATAATATCACAGAATATCATGTCCATGTGCTCTAACAGAAAGATGTAAGACACATGGAATATACACTGCATGACCATAATTTTACAATGGGCCCACACCATAGCGACAAGATTCCCAAAGAAAAGTTAATGTTGGCTGTGGGCCAACAAAAGGACATGATCTGGAGATTTGCAAATTATTCATGCATTTCACAAAACTTATAAATAATTCTCATTTGGTAAATGTATAATCAGTTGCTTCCTGAGTGAACCCTAATTGAGTGAAAAGGAGAAAAATTAAGGCCCTTTTAGCCACTTGAGCTCTGTCCACTTCTGTTCCGTATTCCCACCCATCCTTTTCAACGCTAGGAGAAAAACCTGGATTATTCTTAAGAAAACTTCTCTCATCCATCCTTAAAGAGAAGCTTTTTGATCTGTCTTCCCACTTGCGCAAAAGGGTTAAGTTAGTGCAGGGAAAAGTTTATAATTTCTTTGGCATAGTTAGCAAAGATTGTATTAAATAGAATCTCTAAGTTAGGACATTATAGCTTTTGAATTTGCGTTTACAGTTCAAAAACATGTATGGACATGTAATTATGAATATGGATCGTACTGTAACATTTTGGCTATTTTATTAAAAGAACATACAGGATAGACTATGTAATTGTCCTTTTTTTCTTGCTAAAAATACGAAAATTTTGATATATTATTAGCATTATATGAAAAAAAAATGAGCTTTTGTCAAAGTCATTCCGAATTATACCCAAATGAGAAACTTCTGACAATCTCCAATTTTTCCCTTATCCTGGAGACCTGGACTTGTCACTATGGTACGTGCCACATGACTGTAATTTTACATTTTAGATACCAAAGTTCTAATATACCCTAAGACGAAATATGATATTTGAAATATGATCACATATGATGCCCATGTTTTGTATTCTGAGATCATAATTGAAATAAATCATATCCAATGCAAAGTAACAACAATAATTGACTATCTCATTAAACACTACAAAGAGGGGAAAAAAAAAGATATTAAGCAAAACATTGTCATATAGATGACCTCAGGATTAACAAAAATAAAATATATGAAGCATTATACAGGATTACAAGGGACTATAAAATTAAAACGTGATCTCAGTACTATATTTAATAAAAAAAAAGTTTCTTTACTAATTTGAGTGGCTGTGTGGCGAATTTAACAAAGTGTCATTCGTCACATATGCACGCTTGGAAAAATATAGACCTTCAGCAATATCAGCTCTGAAAGTAAGGAATTAAAAAAAGCATCATCGTTGTAAAGTTCTTTACATAGCCATCAGTAAGCATGAACCAACAAGAAAATTATAGTTTTTTCAAGAACGACAAGCAAGAACCAATTTTATTCAAAACTTTGTACTAATTCTCTTTCCTTCCCAACAGTATGATCTCATGCAAAGAGCAGACAATGATACGCAAACCTGCCATTGTTACTAGCTTTATTATTCAAAACATAACTAGTAGGTTTCTTTCTTTCTAGAAGAATATGAAAAGTAACGTTCAGACAGGCTGACATATTATTTTTCCGAAACAAATGCTGTATGCCCATCACATATGATTTCAAACAAAGAGCAGAGATTGTCAACAAACCAGAGAAATGAAGGACCTATTATGATTGGATGAAAACTCGTACACATCAACAAGACCTACTGAACTAAAATCTGAAAATTAGCAAACCTGATATATAGGGTAAATTTAAACCAACCATTAAGTTGGGCTCGTTTGGATGCATTGGGAATAAGGGGAATAAGCAATTCCGGGCGGAAATTTTATTATAAACAATCCAAACTCTTCACAAAGTTACACACTTCCCAATACTTTCCGCCTAGGAATAGGCTATTCCTCTTATTCCCAAGCGATCCAAACGACCCCACTAACATTAACCACACCAGAGCATTATCTTCTTTAGATGAAAGTGAGGATACCCAACGATTGCTTTACATACCTATGTATAAAAGTTGAGTTGTAAGGTAAGTTCAAGCAACCTAAACACTAAATTCTGTGCCTCTATTAGCAAAACAGGTTTTTAGAGATACCACAAAACAACTTTTTTGCACCAATCTTGCACTAATAAATCTTTAAAGACATCACAAAAAAATCAAGACCTCAGTGTCAATCAATAAGCACTAAACCTGAATAAGATTACTTCCAAGGGCAATCAAAAGCAAAGCAATGAACAATCAGAAGTTCATACCTATTGCGAACCGCAACCATGCCGCTCTCCATCCCAGCATAAAGCAACCCAATCACTCCCAGCTTATTCCCAAATCTCCTCCCATCCTGACCACACGAATTGAGAACACGATTGAGGCGAAGCTTCGTGGTCTCTCCTGGCTCAGCGTTCTGTACGGCACGGCGGAGTCCCACGCCAGCGCCACCCACCGCTCCCCCAAGGTACCCAACACCGGTGTAATAGGTGAGGTTCTCGCCCCAGGAACGCCGCTGCGCAAGCGCTTCCTCTTGGAAGAGATACTCAGGCGAGGTGGGGAGATCATATAGGGTTCGGTAGGGGATGTTGAGGTCCTGGTATGGGTTGTATTGTCGACGACCCGATTCGGTGGGGCGATCCGGATCGGACTGACTGTCGAAGAGTCTTGGATCGGCCATTATTAGGGTTTTAAGGTCTTGGTTTGATTGTTCTCTTGTGGGGTTTGGGGTTTTGTTGGAGAAGGGGTCGGAAGTGGAAAGGCGGGGAAGGAAGGGAAGAAGAGGCGAAGGCGGCGAAGAGAAGGAAGCGAATAGGAATAGGAACAGGAATTTTTTTTATAACTGAATAGTTTACATATATGCCCCTTTGCGTGATCTCGATGACGGATCGCGAACGTATTCTTTTGCGTGGAAGCGCCGACTAAGGACTAAGCTTGTTTGTTTTTCTACGATAGCCCTTAAAAAGTCATATATTCTAATGATTTAAATGTTTTTTTGACAGTTCATAATACATTTAGGGCCTGATCGGAATAGAAAACGACGTCAGAATCGGTAACGGGATTCCGTTTCTATCAATTTTTCTGATTGGAACCATCAATAAGACTAGAAACGACTTTATTTTATGTGATTTAATCGGAAAATTTAGCCTCTGACAATTCTGTCAAAAGTGATGAAATTTCATGCGATTTGAGTTTGGTTGAGGATCAGACTAAATTACCCTTCTTAAACCCATCTCGTATCATTTTTTCATTTCTTCTCTACTAGATCTATCTTAGTCATGCCCTGGCGCAGCAACTCCATGAAGGTATAATTGTCAATTTCAAAGTGCGAAATCATTCTTATTGTATTGATTCCGATCATAAAACTTCAATTCTCGTCAATTGACAATGAACTCTTTTCCATTGAATTGAAATCAACTCTCACCAATCCACCATTATGATCAGAGCATTATGTGGCAACGTAAAAAGCACGAGAAAGGTGCTAAGGAATAATAATAGAACGCAAAATAACTTACCGTGTTCTTTATTTTTCTTAATGGATTGTTCTTATTTATATCCATCACTTCAATTAAATAGTATTCCAATATGTATTTTATTCAGCTAATTGTAGATATATAATCTGTGAGAAGCAGTAATAAAATTTAAGTGATACATAGAGGAAGCCGATATATAATACCAGAATATTAACTTTTAAAATTAATTTTTTAATTTGATATTTGTCTTCATTAACTTACACAAATGATCTATTTTTCAATATTTGGTGATTTAAGTATTCAATATTTACCGAGTTGAAACTCTAACATTACTTGAAAAAACAACATTCATATATTATAGTATTAATTTGTTCACAATTACAATATATGTTGATTCATTGTCACAAGCAAAACGAATAACAAACAAACTGATAGTACTACCAATGAAATCTTTCATCAAATACATTAAAACAAATGTTGATGTTTATTGGATGTCTAGGATTTTCCTCTTTGTTAAAATAAAAATTGAAGCTTATGTCATTGTAAATTAATTAAAATATTATTTACATAAACTAATGATAAATATCATAATGGCATCGATGAAAATTATGGATTTTCAGCTAATATTATATTTGATACAATTTGAACACTTTCATTATTAGTAATGATACTTTTAAATTTTAAGGATTATTTCAAGAAGTATGAAATATGATACGGTGTATTTCATATTAAGTTTTTTTGCGTCATAATAACATATTTCATTAAAAAATAACAGAATCACTAATCGTTATCCGTAGTCTGTTTTTTTTTTTTTTTGTGAATAGTTTATTAGGTTGTATAGCAAAATTTAATGCATAACATTATTCACATCCCATCAAAATTCAGCTTTACTTCAAATTTTGTAAATCAAATATGCTAAGCGTGACATAATTTCCCATCATACAATAAGAAAGTGAGTTTTAAGTGAACGTCAATTAAAATTTGGACGAAATATCTTATTTTACAAAGAAGTGAAGAACAGAACCATGTTTCCCTACTAAACGAACCATTACATTTTCCAAAATGCAAGGGCTTTTCCGAAAATAGCCTACCAACAATGTTACAAGCCGTGTGAAGTGCCCAACCCGGATTGGCATCCTCGACAGCCAAATAAACCGGCTGTACCAAACAGCGTATTTTTTTAATATTTAAATATTTTAAAATTCAAATGTTGAATCCAAACCGTTGATCTTGTTCAATTTTACGGGCAATGTGTTTTCATATAAGTTTTATAAATTTTGGAGTCGATTTGATATTAGATCAAGTAATCAACAAATGAACGAATCCGGTTAACTATCACGGAATAATTCTAATACGTTCATAATTTGGTCAATTAATCAAGTATCAAATCGACTCCAAAGTTTATAAAACTTATATGAAAATGCATCCCCGTAAAATTGAACAAGATCAATTGTTTGGATTCAACATTTAAATTTTAAAATATTTAAATATTAAAAAAAATACACTTGGCTGTTTGGTACAGCCGGTTTATTAGGCTGTCAAGATGCCAATCCGCCCAACCCCTTTGTCAAGTAACGGGCCTAGATGACTCGGTCTCTGACTTCCCTCTTTGCATAAATAAACTAGTATTTGTTATTATTACTATACTAGCCTTGCTGGCAACCATAACCATAACCCTCCAACCCTAGACGGCTCCTAAATCCGACCTCTACCCCTTTCCAGTTCCGACCTGTCCCGATTGTCCGACTGCGATATCCCTCTCAGCATCCACTCATCTAAATAGGTAAATTTCTCTTTCCTCGGCAGTTACGAATAGGTTCATTTTCTTTCTTTAATTCTTTTTCCCCTTTTACCTCTCTAATGGTTTTGTTACTTCAGCTGCTGTAGGAACCAGGCGATGGAGACTGCTAATCTACAGGTACAATTTTGTTGTATTTATTGTCTTCTCTTCTATCTCGTGTTTTCGAATTTGAGTTTGTTTCAAACCTTTCTGTTAATGTGCGTTGGTTATCTCTTACTGCATGTTCCTTTATTACTTGTTTAGTACCAGTTTCTAATTGGTAATAATAGAAGCCTGAAAGCTATTTTTTTCTTAATCAGAGTCTGATTGTAGGATTATAGAACATTCTGGGGCAAGAATATTTAGAACTGTTGGTAGTTTGAAATTTTTTGCGATCCAATTTGATTGTAACATATGCAGCTGGTATAGGCTTTACTGAAGTACACAAAGTTTCCTTTTGTTCATGTCACTGCCTCGATTGTGATACTAATACCACCCCATTTTGTTAGACCAATTATATACATTGGTACTTATTGGTTAGAGATTTCCACTCTACTTCCATTAAATATCTTACATGTTAAAATTTCATGTTACCAGTCTTCTGCACATTTTTGAAGCATTTACTGAACTTCACACTTTGTTGGTTAAATTATCCTTGGTGTTTCAATTTTTGAAGCGTTTACTAGGCAATAATCTTCTTTTTTTCTTTTACTTTCTTTCGATAAATCAACACTCTGATGCAGGATGTCATGTTGGAATTTCGAGCTGGAAAGATGCTTCTAGAGGGAACTCAAGTGGTACCAGACACTCGGAAGGGGCTGGTGCGCATTGGCCGGGTAATTAATATACAGTTCTCTTTCATTTCTATATTTTCATTTCCAGATTTCTTTCTGTTCTCTATTTTCATGACATAACATTTTGTGATCTGATTTTTCCAGGGTGAAGAAGGATTGTTGCATTTCCAATGGCTTGATCGAAGCCAAAATATAGTCGAAGATGTACCTTTTGTTGTCTTTCTTTTATAAGTTATCCATGTGAAGATAATATATAACAAATAGCTATAACTTTGCTTGACCCAAACATCACAGGACCAAATTGTCTTTCCAGATGAGGCTGTATTTGAGAAGGTAATTTCGCATCCCTTCCATTTTCTTACGCTTAAAAGTCCAGTCGTTTTCTTCGGTTATTTCTTTACTGACCTACTTCATTCTCTGCTTACTTCATTAGGTGACCCAATCATCTGGGAGAGTGTATATCTTGAAATTTACTTCCGACAATAGAAAATTTTTCTTCTGGATGCAGGTCAATATCTTGTGTGTTAAATTTTCTCTTATGAAAAAGCTGTTCATAAGCCTTATTCTATAAATACTTCTCTGTAATCTTTAGGAACCAAGTGCTGAAGGCGACTTAGAAATATGCAACTCAGTCAATACTTGTCTCAATCGGCCTTTAGGTAATTGTTATCTTTTGATATTGCTTATTTTTCTTTAAATTCAAGATTTAGATCTAATTTTGTTGGTTTTTAGATATGATGGGTGATGATGAAGCAGAGGGCTCAGTTCCAGTGCCAGAAATGTCAGAAGAGGCCACTGAGGATGACCTCTCTTCGAGGTAATCTTGTATCTATTTACTTTTAGATAGGCCATACAACCATCTTATTTTACCCTTTTTTTTTTTTCTTTTTTTTTTTGCATGGTGTTAACAATCATGCCATTAAAGCCACATTTCAAGTGTATATATCCATTCTTGAAACTAGTGAGCAGTTAACAATTAAACTCTTTACTAGTAGAATTAGACCTATGGTGTGTCTTAATATAACTTGATCAAAGATGAACAATAAATCCAGGATGAACTAATTAGAGAAATTATAGATACTTTTGTAATGAGATAACCCAATAAAATTCGTCCATATGGCAAATTGTTTAATGTGGTCCTCGACTTTACCCTCAATTTCCCAGCCATTGCAGTTGATCTCTAATTTTCAAGAGGGTTCCAGTGCCCACATTTTGGGTGCCTCTAAATGCAACACATTTCATTTTTTAATTGCTTTTTCAAAATTTAAATTTCAAATGTCCAACCATCCATTGATCTTTTTCAATTTGACAAGCGATTCGTTTTCATATAAGTTTTGTAAATTTTGGAGTTCATTTGATAACCATGATAGATTCATTATAATATCATTATAATACGTTTATGTTTTGGCCTTTGATCAATGTTGGTTTGAGTTCGAAATTAGGTTGCATACATTTTGGAGAACATATATTTCTTCCAGTTAATTATCTAAGATGCTGGATGCCTGCTTTAATGCACAGAGCGGTAAATTGCAGTATTAGAAAGTCACGGGGGCTTCCGTAAATCAGACCTATGGTTTTTTTTTTTTAACTTAATTGCGGGCTTATTGTTGCACAATTTTAAAGTCTAAGGGGTCGTTTGGATGGGTTAGGAATTTGGAGAATAGCCTATTCCTAGGCATAAATTTATTGGGAAGTGTGTAACTTTGTGAAGAGGTTGAATTGTTTATATTAAATTTGGCATATTTTATGCCCGGAATTTGCAATTCTTGCAAATTCCGGCTTTATCCAAACGGCCCCTAAACTAATTTAAACAATTTCTTTGCTCTGGATCTCAATCTGACAGTATCAGTAGGATGGCATGCGCCTTATAAACACATATATTTTGAGTAGCTTAAACATGTTTTCTAGTTTGAGAATTATACCATCATCTATTAATTATAGTGGTGTTATAACTCAAGTAAATATCTGTAATTACTTGATTAATTTGTGCTTGTGAACCTGTCACTGTAGGGCTGGAAATTTAGTCGATCAAAGTATGGCAACTGATCTGACTGGCGAGGTTACATCTTCTGCTGGGCCAGTGCAATTGGAAGATTTGCAGAGAATACTGAGGAATATCCAAGCACCAGGTAGTTCAGCCTGCATTTCACAATTGATATGTCACGCAACTTATATGTCGTTGCAAGGCATTTACTGGCTTATAAGCACCAATGTCATACTGGGCATGTACCATAACATTTACCAGCATATTGCATGATTTGGTTTGGTTGTATTTTTTGTTGATTTTATCTTCTCCAAGCTTCTCTGGCAGTTTTTTTTTTTTGGTCTCTATTAAACCTAGTGGGGTGAGAGTCAGATGTGTAGTGTCAGGTCAGTTTGTGTTTTTCAACTTCAATTAATTGAATGATTATTCAGTTTAGAATTGTGTCGGGTTAGGTAGGAGCCTCTGATTGCCGGGCTTCATATCAGTTTCTGGTTTCAGATCATCTCACTTTAAGTTTTAGGTTGTCAGGTTTCAGATTATCTTTGGGTTGCAGGTCTGGTCTGGTTTTGGGCTGTCCAGCTTCATATTATTTTGATGGTTTGAGTCATTTGTCGGGTTTCAGGTAATCCAGTTTTGGGTTGTCTTGGTTTTTAGTGCATTTGGCCTCTGCATCTCAGATTGGATCTGGGTTTGACTTCCCCACAATATTGGGTTGGGTCAGGTTTTGCAACCCTGCATCAGCCTCACTTGTAGTTGCTATTGCCTTCCATACCTTCTGATCAGTTCTTGTTTGGTCTACATAAGATGGTCTATACTTTATACTGGTTGTGTTCCAGCCAGCTGTCAGAAAACCTCTATTATTATTTGTTTGTTTGTTTTTTGTTGACTAAACTAGTTCTTTTCTTGTTTGTTTTCTATTTATGGCGGTTGCAATGCTACAGTGGAAGATCCAGATGCTCGTAAGTACTTGCAATACCAAATCCTCTGTCATTTTTGTTAATCAATTTATTAATACATTTTTATTTTGTGTTTGGTATTGCAGGTATAGGACTTGGTGATATATTGAAACCTGATTTGGTTTCCCCACTTATCGAAACACTTCCAGTTGAGCAGACGCTAGCATCTTATTTGCCGGAGGTACTATTTAAAATAGTGATTAGTTCTATGTTACGATATTTACATGGTATATGGCTGTAGATCGACTTATTTTTTTGTTCATTAAGGATTATTGATATTGGATTAACATGTTCATCCTTACATAGCATACCATAATTGGTATGAATGTCCTCAGCCACAAATTCTTCATATATTTATATTCTGTATGGCATGCTTATTGCAATGGGGCTTTCAGCTTTTGTAAAAATCAATCCATATTCGAACCGAGTAATTCACTGGTTTAGGGTTTTGAATGATAGTACTTACTGGTGCATGCTGGTACTTGATAATGCAGTCCATAAAATTTTAACATTTGGTAATTCATATCGCTGTTGTTATTATGCTATCGCAGGGTTCCCAATCTCGTGCTGATATTATCGAATTGTTTCAAAGCCCTCCATTTCGCCAACAACTAGACACATTCACACATGTAAGCTTCCTAATATATTATTTGAGGTAGACTAAAATCAGTCGCAACTGACAAATGAGTCCGTCTTCTGCGATTAAATCTCAATTTTTGGGATTCTAACAGTCGATCCGAACCGTTCAATGTGTTCTCCATATTGAAATCTCATTGGAGACCAAATTTTACATTTTTCTGAATTTTTTTAGTATTTTTTTTTATATTTTACAAAATTCTTAATCTAAACAATTTTGGACCCTTCAATAACAACGATTTTTAAAAATCTCAAAAAAATAGTTACAAAATTCAGAAAAATGTAAAATTTGGTTTTCAATGGTATTTCAATATGGAGAACACATTGAACGGTTCGGATTGGCCATTAGAATATCAAAAATTGAAATATAATTGCGGCTAACGAGTCCATCCGTCAGTAGTGGCTGATTTTAGTCTACCTCATATTATTTTGTAGAAATACAATAACTTTTTTGTTTGTTATTACTAGGAAAAAGCTTATTTTGATTTTTTTTTTCCTTCAGGTTCTTAGAACAGGACAGATAGACCTATCTCAATTCGGAGTTGACCCAACTAAATGTAAGATTTTATGTCATGGTAATACAAAGCAAATAAATAAATTTGTGGCAATGCAGGAACATTCAAGTGTAAGTGTAGGGCTAGTTATATCTCTTAGAAAAGCAACCTCCTGTAGAGCATATCTATTGTATAATTATAATCTTTGTTATTGTGACACCTTCAATGCTGCCACAAAAAAAAAAAAAAAAAAAAATTTCCTGAACAGCTTTTTCCATTTTGCAGATAGATTCACAGTGGTTTCTTTCCTCGAGGCTTTGGAAGATTCAGTGGCAAAGGCTTCAGAAGCTGAAACAAGCTCAATGCAAAAAGATGCTATGGATGAAAGCTGATTGAGAGATTTCATGCAGAAAGATGGATTTTTGCTAGAAATTCAGTGCAACACTCGGCTCCGAAATGTATGTTCCTTTTTTTATTGAGCTTTATTATTGTGGCTGGTTTGTTATGATGTAATTTGGTATGCTTTATATGGTCATAGTGAGTGTTTAATAAACCAGCTGCTAGTAAGTTTATTGTTTTGTAATTTGTACTAGAATTTTTAATTCAAGACATTTAGCAAATTGAAGGTGCAAGTTAATGATTGGGTTTGTTTGAAAAAATCCCTACCAATAGTTTCTGTTTTTTCTACTTTTAATTCAATTCATGGAAGGTACTGTAAAAGACATCTAAGCATCCCTAATATTAAAAAGGAAAAATCGGATATAAACCCCTCTAATCTTCTCTATTCGGATATAAACCCCTCTTATCTTCTCTATTCGGATGTAATTCGATTTTGTTTGGACATAAACCCTTTTTCATTAATTTTAATAATATTTTAAATAGAAAATTAATGTAGTGGCTAAAATACCCCTCCTACACGTATTGTTGCATCCTGGGCAATGATGATTTATTTCCTTGCTTTATTTTTCGTCCTCGAGCGATTCTTCTTCCAAATTGCAGGTTTTGTCTTTTTCCTCTCCAAATTGTTAAGGAAAAAAGATTTCTTTCTCGTGTGATTTCACTGATTTTTGGTACATTGATGAAAGATCTCTTCTTTTGCGATTTCACTAATTTTTTTTGAAACATCGACAACGCCTGTCAATGGTGTGATTTCACTAATTTTTGTTATGCTGGTACGTTGATTTTATGGTTGCTTCAAGTTAGTTCTGTGAAATTAAAAACCATTGTATGTCATTTACCTTGAAATCCTGTGAAATTAAAGGTAAGTAATCCTCACATAAGTGTCCTTTCAAAGTTTAGAAATTATCTTTCAAGTTTCCCGGAGGCATTTGCATTTATGCTGAAGAATATGGTGAAATCCAACAAAACAAAAGCTTACCCACAACAAATCAAATCAGATGATGGATTCGTAATTGCTCGAGATGCATCATGGTGTGCAAGTTAGGCTATTTTAGTCATAACATTACTTTTTTATTTAAAATATGATTAATACTAATGAAAAGGGTTTATGTCCAAACAAAATCAGATTAGAGGGGTTTATATCTGATTTTCAAGATTAGAGGGGTTTATGTCCGATTTTGCCTATTAAGAAAATAAGAATCACGACAAAGCCTTAGATTGAAGTGACTGGCCCTGATCAAAATGTTTTCTATATGGGATTTCATTTTGTTTTGTTTCGTTTCAATTTATTTCTCAGGATTTCGTTGGATCTAATTATATGGGAATTCTAACCAAATGACATCCAATCCGTTCATTTTGATAAAAAAATTTCCCAATGAAATGAAATCCCATGTTAAAAAGAAGGGATTTTGATCTGGGCCTGAGTGAAAATTGTTCTATGAAGAAAAGGAACTATGGTTTTTTTATTGTTTTGTCGCTTCTATCGATGAAGTATATCGTTCTAGTCCGAAATAATATACTCAAAGGGGGCGTTTGGATTGCTTAGGAATAGCTTCTTCCTAAGAATAGCTTATTCCGCAATATTTTCTTCCTAAAATTACACATTTTCCAATGTTTTATTTCTAAAATTTTTATTCCTTCCTTGTTCCGTACGATCCAAACGAGCCCAAAATGAGGTTACGGAAGGAATTCACATCGTTTGTAATGAGATGCAAATTTTGATGCTGATGATTTTCCCGGAATTGAATAGGTATTGAATACCTTCTTCAGAGTGACTTAAGTACGTTCTCTCTCTGAAAAAACTTCTTGGTAAACTGCCATTGGATAGTCTTACCGGATCTTGAAATTGCATGCGTCGCGTAACCGTACCGTCGAGTTTTTGTGCTGCAGAAGTGTGACGTCTCTTGGAATAATGTTTATGGCCAAGTCAGAGGTGCAATTTATTGCTCTAAACATTGTTAGGATTCCGAAAAGTTCCTCTCTTTTCCAAGGAATAATAAAAAACGAAGGAACAATTATCGGATGGTTCTGTAGAATCCAATGATCTAATTAAATAGCTCAAGTTTTAACCATATAATCATCTGTATGTTGTGATGTCGACCAGCATACAGCGGATTGGATGTACTTTTTTATATTTGTATCTGGTAATATCCGTTAACAATTAGTTCTATCCGTATGTTTGTCGAATTAGTTAGTTATTAGTTTTATCTGTTAAATTAATAGACAATGAATAATTATATGATAAGATGATGATTTATATAATCTAGTTTGGATTTATAGTAGAGAAGTAAATATACAACTTCACGTAATATTATGGAATATGGCAAAACCAACATTTTCGTCGGTTTCATTATATTAGAAAAAAAAAACTTTTTCTAATAATATCGTGTCAATTAATGTCGTCATTAAGAATATTATGTGATTAAATGAATGATGATAAAATTATCATATGCGAGTTCGCATGTACCAATTATCCTATAAATCATTAATACAAGATAATTTGTTGATTTTTTTAAAACCTTATAAGATATAAAAAAATTGATAAGACATCAATCGGAGAATCAAGTTATAGTAGATCTTATCAACTCACCCATCCCAATGTAAAATTTCCAATTTGTGAAAGGTTTAAACTCAAACGATGCTTGGTCATTAACAGGGGCGCTGCTTTACGCACGCTCCAAGTAGCAATTCAAGCTAAAATTTTAGCTCTGGACAAAAATATCCTCAGCATGATTAAGGATTCATTTTTCTTTTTAAAAAAGAAAAAAAAAACACAATGAAAGATGTATTTCATGGATCTTAACTATAACTAAAACGTTTAAGATAACGTTTCTTCGCCTCCACCATAAAATAAAAGATGCAATACAAATGATAACGAATGTGATGATAATAATAAATGCATCCATGACTCAAGTTACGATTTAAGTTAGCATATTTCACCCCAATAATACAAGTTAATGAACTTGATAAAAAAATTTCAGCAAAAAAAAAATTATTATATATTGAAAAGTCATTTTCATTCTTATAATCTCATTATTGACAAGACAATTCCACTCATTTACATCAATTTAAAAGAATAGCTTCGTTGTTTCTCCTCCAATCAATATCCAACAATAAAGTTTATATTAATAAAAATGATAATGAAAAAAATGTGGAAGATAAACTCTTACCATAGCTGTGAAGTTTTTATTTTTACGGTAGGATTTTTTCTTTCATTGTTTCAAAAAGAAGGAAAAAGACTAATGTCTTTGGAGGTATTTCCATCAATACACAACATGCTAAGGGTATTTTAGTCTAGATATAAAATTTTGGCGTGAATGGTTAATTGGAGCCATGTGAAAAGCAATTCCCCATTAACAGTTAGCAACTCAAAATTTCCGGGGACCCAGTTGAATTAATTTGTGTGTGAATTAAGCTCAAATCCGGTTCCTTAAACTGCAAAACTGGACGGACCAGATTTATTCGCACTAATTCATCCCCCGTCCAATAATCTCAGGGTGTCGGTGCAAGATAAGCACGCCTGCGAAATCAGGTGAGCACTGACCAGATCTATCTGGTGTAATGATTTTGCTGCCTCGGTCAAATGATTTTGCTGATTATACCCGGAGAGAACAAGACGGCATGTTTTTCCTGTTGGACCGAATGCAACAAGCAAAACAACAGCTGTATCGGTATGTTACTGAGGTAACTGAGCCGTATGATTAATTAAATTAAAGAAATTAATTAGGTGTTCGTCAACAATCATTCTGGCATTTCGTGGGTTTCGGCTCAGAAGCATCGCTAGGCCACGTGCATGCAGATCGAACCAAATTAAATAGCTGCCTTGTGATTTTTAATTTTACGACGCAAGGGACAATTTGAACAGTAAGATATGGATATCAGTACATATAGTGTACATTATTGGGGCCTGGGGGTGATTAGTGCATGAAGAGTTAAGATTACCAATTATTAATCAATTGATCGTCCCTTCTCAATTGTAGCATTATCAGACAACTTGAATTGGATTTTAGATTTTAACAATACTATAGAAGAGTTAAATTACCTTGAATATTTTTGCTTACGTAGGAAATTAGCTGGCAGAGGTGAACCAAAGGATTTTTTTTTTAGATAATTAGGAAAGTCTCCAACTTATTTTTTTTCAATGTATATTGCTCTTTATTACTAGACCAAGGATTGATTTTCGAAGCAAAAGATATAAAAATTAATCCGATTCTAGCGCAGAATAAGATTTTCAGGATTTAAATATACAGGCCTTTCATCTAAGATTAAAAAAAGTTAAATATAGAGTTAGGCATAATTTACACTTATTTTTACGTAGATCATCGTATTGGGAAGCTAAAAAAATTTAAATGATTGGTACTATTTTTAAAGTTGGCATAGGACGAATAATTTATCCTTATAGTTCCGTCACTGGTTTAGATCATTGAAAAATAGCTCGATTATAGAGTAGATATAAGATATATTAATTAACCTTTAGATAGGTTCTGGGTCAACGGAAAAGATTACAATCCACTTCAATAATTACGGCTCATCACTGCCCTATTTTATTTTTTTCCCTGAAAACATATGCATCGCCCACTGGAGACAACCGGACTAAGCCATGGAGCATTAGAACAATGGATTTGAGATTGAGAATCCCCATCACGTGCTCTGTCGAACTGTCCCACGTGCTATGCCTCCGTTTCTCTCGCTGCATGCATAGAGCCAACTGTCAGGTGTCAGTACCATTCCACACCTCCGCCTCTTCCCAATTTTTTAATGTTTCGCTTAGCTGTGCCGCATTACTGCCCTTTTCTTTTTTTCTTTTTTTCTTTTTTTTTCTTTCAGAAGTGGGAAAAGAAAAAGATGGCTGTAGGGTGTAGCAATCCTTGGGGATGTCTACTTGTAACCTCACATTTAATGCATTTTTATGTGACATATTTAATATATGGATTATGGAAAGGTTAACTACGGGTTTTATTTATCTTTGCATCCCAAATTTTGCTGTGTATTATATAAGGGGATGCTATTTATTATGTTATTTCTAATGTGTTAGGCAGTAACTGTTCAGTAGCCTTTTGGAACTTTATATGTAAAATGTTTTTATTAGTGGTAAGCCTACGGGCATTTTCGCTTTAAAAAAAAGTATAAATATTAATATCCAAACTTCTTTATACTTTGTTTTCCCCATAATTAGAGTAAATCTATTGTTGAATCATTACATTATATTTTCTGTTGTCACAATTGAATATATAAAATTATTGTCGATATAATATACATAATATACTAACAATTGATGCATCTGTCAATTGTGACGATTGAAATTAAAGTCTGTCAAAACTTGAAAACTACAATTGAATTGGTTTTTAGCCCTAAAAAAAAATACAATTGAATTAGTTTTTTTTTTTTTTTTATAAAAGAGATCCCACATAAAATCGAATATGATCCTAAAATCATTTTATCCCACCATTAACTGTTATACTAGTCATTGATACCTATATCTTTCATGGATTTAAATCAGATTTATATCAAGACATCAAAATTGGCGGGAATGGTTAATGAAAAATTTTCATTTAAAGAATTTTCTCATCAATTACACTGGATATTCACGCTTTAGATGAAAAATATTGTATCCCATATACACAAATCTTATCACAAAAAGTCGAAGCAGAGGTTAACGACTCTTTGGAAAAAAAAAAAAAAAAAAAAACCCGACTTAATTTGTTTCACATATAGATAATTATTTTAAATTTTTTAGACTAAACTTCCATATGTTGATAGCTACTCAATCCTAACGATCTCTAGATTAAATTTTTTCGATATAAAATCATCAACGATCTCTAAATAAATTAGTTGGCATGACGAAGCTCTAGAATGATCTCAAGTTCCCACTACACTCGACTCATCCTTCCAGCATTATCGCTTGTGAATAATTTATTGCAAATATATGTAGGTACCAGGTAACTAGGACGAGTCGAATACTGAGATCTGACCATTTTAAAAGCTTTAAAGGGTGTTTGGATGTGCGGTGAATGAGTAATGAATAATTTATTCCAGAACAAGGGTGGTGTACAAGGAACGTTGAAAATTTGCTTATTCTTGAATTGAGAGATGGTGTTTAGATGGTTAATTAAGAATAAGAATCATGGAGCTTAGTTCCATGCTAGTTTCAACATAGAATAAGGATCCGAACAAATAATTTGAACTTGTTCTCAAGTGTGTTTGGTACCCTCAAGAATCAGCAATTCCGAATAAAAAGTTATTCTAAGAGTTCCAAAAAAAAACTTGTTCATCTATTATTACTTATTTATTCTATCGGTTATCAGTTTTTTTTTAATATAAATTGAGGTCAAATCTCCCAATTTATTTTTAAATTAAATGACTCTTAAAGATTCCAGTTAGATTTTGAACCTGCGACTTTTCTCTCAACATGTATTGCTATTTGCAATAGACCAAGACTGATTCTCATCGGTTATCCGTTTTATTGCTAAAGCATATTCTATTTATGAAGAAACACCAATAAGTAATTTTATTTTTCTCTATTTTTTTTTCAATTTCTTATTTTTCTCTATCACCGTCTAAACTTCTTTCAAGGCTCCTTTTTCATTTTCCATTGAGATCAATTACCCAATGCCGGAGTAATTTTTTTTCTTTTCTTCAGTAAAATTGTCTCCTTAAAATTTAAATTGTATACAATCAAGGAGTCAAACATGGTTTCGTTGACCCGGCTTTACCAGTTTGCCTCTGTCGCCTGGGCCCAAACCACACGCATCACGAGCTAAAATGCCGTTATCCTTTCTTTAATTTCTTTTATTATTATTCTTCTGAACCTGTGCCCGTTACCTTTGCCTCAATGTAATTAACAGTGTCTGCCGGCTTACGGCGTTACTGGACAAGAAACAAAGAACAAAGAAGTAAGAACACGCCGACTGGCCGAGACAAAAATAAAAGCACAACAAGCCATTGTTCTTACTTCTCAGTTCTCTGACTCTGCATCGGACATTGGTGCTGGATTTTCTGCGACCATGTGCTCCGTGTGGAGCAGTATGTAGTATCATTAATAAAAAGTAACGGCTGCCGCAAGAAACTTTATTATTAATAATCTGTATCCTTTTACATTCAAATGCACTAGATAATATCTATCTCCAAAACAGCATGGCAACACTAACTCTACATAGGTATCGCCACAAAAGACCCGAACCATTTGGGTTCTTAATTAAAATAACACATGTTTTATAGTTCTAACGGCTAATTACTAACACACGACTACACGAGCTCAAAATTAAATCAAATCCTGTGATCCATAAATAGAAGCGCCCCTTTAACACCTTTTAGTCCCCACATTCTCCCCATCTCTCAGTGTCTCTCAGCTGCAATTCTTTCCTCTTCCTCAGAAAAGAAGCACACTGAGGCACTGAGCATCTGCTCTCCAGGCATCCAGCCCACAAAAAATATTAAAATAAAAAAAAGGTGAATCTTGAGAGGAGAGAGAGGAGAGTGAGGAGAGGCGAGAGAATGAGAAAAATGTGTCAGATTCCTTCACTCATCTCTCTCTCTCTGTTAGTTTTCTTCACAAGTAGCTGTCTTTGTGTGCAATACAAGGTAGGAGATCTCAACGCATGGGGCATTCCTCCCTCAAGCAACCCAAATGTCTACTCTCTCTGGTCTCAAGCTCATAAATTCCAACTTTACGACACTCTTTGTAAGTCGATTTACCTTTTAAATCACAATTGTGCTATAATTTATTGTTACTAACACCCTTAATTTTACCCACAACCCTCAATTTGAACTCATTTTTTATGTCCATATCATCTTTGCTTTATTTAATAATCTGATCTTAATTTCTCCTATTTCTGATCTTTCAGTATTTCTCTACCCACCAAGTCAGGATGCAGTGCTTCAAGTAACCGAAAAAGCATACAACAATTGCGCCGTCTCAGATCCAATTCTACGCATTGACGATGGTAACTCGATTTTCAATCTCACCCACCCCGGTCGGTTTTACTTTATCAGTGTCATTGCGGCTCACTGTCTGAAGAACCAGAAACTCACTGTTGATGTTCCCTCTGCTAACGGCACCTTCTTCCCGCCGGCCGAGGGACCCGCGGGAGCTGCCATGGGACCAGATGCGGCCTCGCCCATGTATCCAGTTGTGTTTGGTCCCTCTGCCGCTCAGTCGTCTGATGCAGTGTCAGCCAGGGTTTCTGGTACTGTTGCAATTTTGTTTGCCGGGGTAATGCTGTTCTGGTATGCTTTGTTTTGAGAGAAATTGCTGGATTTGGAGAGTTGGAGATGAGATCTGGATCTCCAAACCTTTTCTTATTTACGGTTAGGTGGATTTTGTAGCGTACCGAGTTTTATATATTAGTAATTTATTTTCTTTTATTTCTGTCATGATTCAGTTAATTTATTATTAGTTGCTATTTAGGAGCCGTAGTGACAATAGTATGAATTTTGTATTTATTAGTTGGTTAATAGAAGTTGATATTCTCACCGGTCGAGTTTATTGGTGCAGATCGTCGTTTAAATTTTAAATGCCATATTGTAAAGGCAAATACAATTTGAGTTTTTTTTTTTTTTTTTAAATTTAAATTAATAGGTCTATGTGCATCATCAAACGATGCTCGCATTGTATGAAATTTAAATCGCACTCAATTCATGCATCCAACAACGTATTCATGAATTTATTTTTTAATTTAATATTATTTATACTGAATTAAAAAAATATTAGTAGAATGGATGGTTTCAATTACGATTCTAATTGGATTGTTTGAATTTATTTTCTACATGGTTCGAATTTTAAAATGAATCAGTTTCTATACCGTTGAATTTTGACTGGATAGTTCTTATAAGACAGTAGAAATAGAATGGTGTAATCAGAACACAAACAGCAAGTAAAAAATAAAAAATAAAATAAAAATAGAGCTTTATATTGATACCCATTTTTTTTTTTTTTTTTTTGATGATTATATCGATACCCAATTTAGACCCTCTGATTTTTAATCATACAAATTAAAAAATAATTGTTAAAAAATCTTATCTGATTTGTCATGTTTAATTCAAATCGAATAGTTCGGATCCCCCGTCATAATTGTCCCGTAGTAACAGATTAACAACAATTGTTTCAGGTCGAATCAGGTGCTCCAATCACGTCCCCACGAGCAATAATTTTGATAGGTACTTTCTTCAACGAGCAGAAAATTTGTTGGTTTCCGAAATCCGTTTAGGTGATTTAAGTTGGATAGTTAAAAACGAAACCGGTCCGTTTAATCAGAAGAAAGAAAAACTAAGTGTTGGTTAATTTGTCATGGATACTCAATTTTTCCCTTGGTGAAAATTTGAGATAACATATGCAAGCAAGCAAATCAAGGCCTATCGTGATGTTGTTATTAACGCATCGACATTGTTATATTCATGCCAAAAATCGTATCAAACTATTTGCGTAACAAAATTGATACGAATTTGTAATTTCTAATTTATGGGGATATTTCTGAGTAGGTCCTCATCCAGCTTAATACAATTCAAGGTCTTTTGCTTAACTCTCTTTTTTTTTTTTTTTTTTTTTAGAGAAGTAAACTTGTTTTTGGTAATAATAAATTGTCTTGGTGTTGAAAATATTAGGGAAAAAAAAATCTAGTAATATCGCAATTTCTTAATTCCTTAATTAATTAATTATTATTATTTTTTTTGCTGTGGCAGACAGGAACAACAATACCAAACTTTAAAATATGCCACCAACAATGTTCAGTGTTGCCTACGGGCCTTTAAAGTTAAAAAAAAAAAAAAAATGTTCAGTGTCCTAATTTAATTGGGTATAGATGAACCCTTTATTCATCTTAATTTGTAAACCTATTGTTCTACAGGAGGAGATCACCGAGTGATTCCAATCTTTTGCATTTTTTAATCACCTACAAATCAAGCATCTGATATATTCTATTATTCCATCGGTGCGACAGAGAATATGGGTTCCCACTAAGTACCACTGTACCAACCCCACAAGAGCTGTCAGCAGCACAGAACATTTCAGAAAAGTTTTACAGACAGTAACGTACAGACCAAAAACCGTAGATTAACTTGAGCTACATTAATTGCGGAAAAATCTCAAGAATCAGACAAATTAAAGCAGCAATTAAATTTTAAACAGACTCCTCCATAATTATATCACTCTACTACTCCAAAACCCCGATCCGTACATTTTGATCACTCCCCTTCTCTTCACCAACAAACTCGAAATAACAGAAAAAGGAAAGATCTCCTCAAATAATTAATGGAGCCACCAACCCCTAATAAGTACCATCGTCGGAGGAGAATGGGTCAAACGGCGGAGGAGACAGCTTCGATCCTGCGCAAGTCTTGGTACCACCTGAGGCTGTCGGTGCGGGACCCACAGAGGGTTGCCACGTGGGACGCCATCGTGCTCACGGCGGCGAGTCCTGAACAGGCGGCTCTGTACGAGTGGCAGCTTGCTCGGGCGCACCGGATGGGGCGGATCGCACCCTCCACTGTCGCCATTGCTGTGCCCGATCCAGACGGAGCTCGGATCGGGTCGGGTGCCGCCACGTTGCATGCTCTCTTTGCACTTTATCGCCATTTTCTTACAAAGGTAAGTGCTCGTGCAGTCTAGTACTTTTGATGTACTGTTCTAACCGTTGTAGATTTGGTGTAGGGTTTAGTATGGAATTGACCTAGGTTTAAGATAGCAAATTGATCATAGTAATTGACAACACCAAATATTTCTTTGTTTATTCTGCCAATGCATTATAATATGTTGAACTATATTCATACGAGAGTTGAGTGATCTGATGATTTAGTAGCACACTTAGGAATGTAATATCAGGATGCATGAGGCTAGAAGTTGATCATAATACTGATGCTGTTCTTCCTGTAAATGTTGCCTTTTAATTAGACTGTTTGGTATGCGCTTTAGTATGTGATATATTGATTGTGGCTATATAATGACAAGAGGGGCGACAGGATGCAGACACAAAAGCAATACGATGTACTTGTGAATGTATTTTCTTCTACTTTTCTGGTTGATATAGATAGTTTGATGCTGACTGACAGGTGCAAAGTGACAAGAGAGAGAATGTGTCTTCTTCAGAGAAGGTCGATTGCAGCTCTTTGACGGAAATGCTGAAGTTCATGTCTAAAAAACACGTGCTGTTACTTCATGCTGGAGGAGACAGTAAAAGAGTGCCATGGGCTAATCCTATGGGGAAAGTATTTTTACCTCTTCCATACCTGGCTGGAGATAATCCTGATGGACCTGTACCTTTACTTTTTGACCATATCCTTGCAATTTCCTCTTGCTCAAGACAAGCCTTCAAAAATCAAGGTTGGAATACCACCTAGCACCACTTCGCATTAATGTATGCAGTTATAATCCAGATGATAGAGCTATGAGTCTTATTTAACCTGGTTTTGTCGGTCGTGTTGAAATACCAGATTTTGTGCAGTTATAATCCAAAATGAGGATCTGAATAGTAAATTGTTTGTACTTTGTATACTTAATTCTGTGGAGCTCAACTGACTCTTGTTGTTCATGTTGTGGCCAGATGCAATCCAAAGGAAATAGCCAAACCCACTACACTAATATCCTGTTAAGGACCCGTAAGGTTCTTAAATTAACAGTGTGTTCCTGCAGAAGATTCCAAGTATTTAGCTGAACCTGATTTCCTTGTCTTAAATGCTAGATCATCATAAACTAAAGCTAAGGTAATTAGTTAATTAATGAGATAATGGTCCTAAATGAGGTTTCTATTTGTCGGCCATTTGCAACAATGGTCTCAATTCAAATCGTCCCTTAAGTAAAACTCCAATTGCGTACTATTTGGAATTACTCTGAAAGCTACAAATTGTGGAATGTCTTCAACTATTTTATTGTCTCTTTTAATAAGAATAAGAACATACAATATTCATCTTTGTTAAATGGTCAGGTGGGATTTTAATAATGACTGGAGATGTTCTCCCATGCTTTGATGCCTCCACCTTGGTCCTTCCGGAAGACTCTTCATGCATCGTAACAGTTCCAATCACACTTGACATTGCCTCCAATCATGGTGTTATTGTGGCTAGGTCAGATGCCGCTGTAAATGGAGAAGACTATGCTCTCTCTCCAGTAGATAATCTCCTTCAGAAGCCGACCATGAACCAACTATTAGATGGCTGTGCCATTTTAGAAGATGGTAGAGCACTTCTGGACACAGGCATAATTGCAGCTAGAGGCAAAGCTTGGGAGCAGTTGATGCAACTGTCATGCTCTTCAAGTCAGAGAATGATACACGAGCTGGTTGACAGCAGAAAAGAGGCAAGCTTCCTTTAACAAGTTTAGTATTCTGTTTATTAGCCTTTTGATCTTATGCAACTGAAATTCAAAATGGTAAGCTCGTTAGGTGTTGTGAATAATATATTGTTTTTAATGTCAAAATAATTCGGCAGCTTCTATCCAGAACAAAGTGTCAAGTGTCAACCATCTTGCTTTATGTAGGTTGCTTCAGAGACCCTGTTTAAAGTGATGGCAATGAGATTTGATACTCAACAGCAGATGTTCTTTTCCTAGAAAGCTGTTTAACATAATATGATAGCACTGGTCTATATTTGCAGTTATTCTGAGATTATTTCCTATGCAGCATTAAAAAGGCAGCTATATTTCTTATGGATCTTACAAGAGAGAACATATTTCAGATGAGCTTATATGAAGATCTTGTAGCAGCATGGGTCCCAGCAAAGCATGAATGGCTGAAACAGCGCCCATTAGGGATGCAACTAGTTACTGCTCTCGGTAGCTCAAAGATGTTCAGCTTTTGTTCATGTATGCCTTTTTTTAAAAAGTAAGAATGACAAAGGCCCTCTTTAGATTTTATTTACGATCATTTGAGAAGTTTCTCCTCCTTGCAGATGGCTTATCATTTCTACATTTTGGCACTTCAAATGAGGTCTTGGATCACTTGTCTGGTACGAATAGTGTAATTGTGGGAAGGAGGCATCTATGTTTGCTACCAGAAACTACCGCATGTGACATTGCAGCATCAGCCATTGTATTGTCCAGTAAAATTTCACCTGGTGTCTCAGTTGGAGAGGACTCAATGGTCTATGACTCGGACATTTCGGGTCGGATCCAAATAGGATCCCAATCCATTGTTGTTGGGGTAAAAATATCACCTGATTTACAATCTAATATTAACTGGGGGGGATTTGTATTGCCTGATAGGCACTGTCTATGGGAAGTTCCTCTGGTAAATTACAAAGGTACAATCCTCATTTACTGTGGTGTACATGACAACCCAAAGAAATTGGTTAAAGAAGGCGGCACTTTTTGTGGCAAGCCATGGACAAGTTTATTACATAATCTTAATATTATGGAAACTGATTTATGGAATTTCCAAGATAAATGCTTGTGGAATGCAAAGCTATTCCCAATGGCAACTCTTCCTGAAATGTTAGAAATCAGCATGTGGCTAATGGGCCACTTGTCTGATGAATCTGGTAAAATTTTAAGTCTATGGAAAAATTCATGGCGTGTGAGTTTGGAGGAGTTGCACAGGTCCATCGACTATCATAAGCTTTGTGCAAGTTCAAGTAATCACCAAGCTGATATGGCAGCTGAGATTGCTCGCGCATGCATTGGCTATGGATTGCTTGGCCGGGATTTGTCTCAGTTATGTGAGGAGATATTACAAAAAGATAAGGCAGGGCAAGATATCTGCAAAGAGTTACTTAGTTCATTTCCGAATGGTTTGTATTCTAGCGTGCTCCCCTCAAGTAGGGCGTATCAGGTACAGACTGATCTTCTGAAAGCTTGTGGAGATGAATCAGGTGCTTCTCAGATGGAGAAAATGGTTTGGGCTGCTGTCGCCAGTGAAACTTCCTTGGCAGTCAAGTACGGATTTGAAGGTATGAGGTTGCATACAGCGAGAATCATATTAGTTAAATTAACTATTTCACTAGAAGTGGAAATTTTCTTCGTGTATCTTGTCATGATCATTTCCAATTTTTCGCATTTTTCTTTCTTCAAACACAAGTTGCCACCTTCTAAAACTTTTCGTTATTAATTCTAAACCTTCATATTGTTAATTTATCTCAAAAAAAATCCACATTTTAATATTTTATGCAGAGAAGATGATCATTTCTGTTGTGTACAGATGACATAAGGCCTCTTACCTCGGGCACTGCCACAGAAAAATCCTTATCAAATGGTAAAGAACAAAAAAATGAACCTGCCTTGCATCCCAAGAAGGCTGTTGTCAAGCTCCCTGTTCGGGTTGATTTTGTTGGTGGTTGGAGCGACACGCCACCTTGGAGTTTGGAACGAGCTGGATGTGTTCTAAACATGGCAATTATTCTAGAAGATACCCTCCCAGTCTGTGCTACAATCGAGACTACCCCCAGACTTGGAGTTCTTATATCTGATGATTCCAAAAATGACATTTACATCAACGAGCCAACATTGATAACTGCACCATTTGATAAGGATGATCAATTCCGACTTGTCAAATCAGCTCTTCTTGTAACAGGAATTATCAACCACAGAGTTTTATCAGAATCTGGTTTAAAGATTGAAACATCGGCAAGAGTCCCTCGTGGTAGTGGTCTGGGGACGTCCAGCATTTTGGCCGCTGCTGTGGTTAAAGGGTTGTTTGAGATCATGGGAGAGGATGCTTGCAATGAGAGGGTTGCAAGGGCAGTTTTGGTATTGGAGCAGATAATGGGTACAGGTGGCGGATGGCAGGATCAAATTGGAGGCCTTTATTCAGGGATTAAGTGCACAAGCAGCTTTCCAGGGCAGCCATTGCGGTTGCAAGTCACTCCTTTGATGGTTCAGACTCGTTTAGTTAAGGAATTAGAGCAACGACTCCTGGTGGTTTTCACGGGTCAAGTGAGTATTTTTTTCTTTCTGCATCTCTCTCTTTCCTCTTTGGTGCTCTATAATTTTAGATTTTGAATGTGGTACAGTTAGACTGTACATTAGATAATTTCATTTTCGTTTGTGCTGATATTAAGGTAAGGCATGTTTTAAAATGTAGGTAGATGGTTGAAGTGTTATGTTTTCATTATGTAGTGGTGTATCTGCGTACGTCTGTGCAGTGTTTTTGTTAGATATTTTAGAAGGAATAGTTATGTTTTCATTATGTAGTGGTGTATCTGCGTACGTCTGTGCAGTGTTTTTGTTAGATATTTTAGAAGGAATAGTTATATGGTGATCAGAAGTCCCCCATGGAGAAAACCCTTAATTAAAATTTGAACTGAACACAAATTAAAGATGATATTTAGAAATATGCTGTGAACCGCATTGCACGTAGGTGTGGGATATGGCCTGCAAATTCTGTTTTTCGTCATAGTTGATCTACACATCACATTGCAAATAAACTAATAAAGCACCTTATGCTGCATGAACAGCATACAAGAACTAGAAAAGATAAAGATAATTATCTTATTATTGTTTGAACTTGTGATGCAGGTAAGGCTTGCACATAATTTCTTATTATTGTTTGAAACTTGTGATGCAGGTAAGGCTTGCACATCAGGTATTACAAAAGGTTGTGGCCCGTTACTTACGCAGAGACAGTCTTCTCATATCAAGCATCAAGCGCCTTGCAGAATTAGCCAAGATTGGAAGGGAGGCACTAATGAATAGCGGCATTGATGATTTAGGTCACATAATGCTCGAGGCATGGCAGTTACATCAGGAGCTAGACCCATTTTGTAGCAACCCTCTTGTGGATCAATTGTTTGCATTTGCAGATCCTTACTGTTGTGGTTACAAACTGGTAGGAGCAGGTGGTGGTGGTTTTGCCTTGCTTCTCGCTAAGGATTGCAGGAATGCGCTGCTACTTAAACACAGTCTTAAAGAATGTACAGATTTTGATGTGAAGGTTTATAATTGGAGCATTTCCATGTAAATTATCCCTGGCTTGTATTCTTACTTCGTTAGAGATTTTTTTACCAGTTAAACAAGGTGGTGGTTTTATACATTGTAAAACACGAATAAGGATCCCTGCATCCTCCTGTTGTATTATATTCTTTATTTTAGCAATTAGTGGTTGACAAATGAGGCACTTTTGTGAAGTTCGCCAAATATGGTAAATCATTAAAACCTGCCAATTTTCCAGGACTGTTATGAACAAATGTCATGCAAGTTTAAATATTTTAAATAAGTAATGGTCATATAAACAAACTTTTGTCCCTAAATTTTCCAGTTAAAATGAAAGCAATCAGCTTTAAAATTCGTAAATTTAATTATTGAAGTTCTGAAAGTATCATTTTGATGCTTAAAATTTTTGAATTTGACTAAATAAGTTATTTGAAAATCTTTTAATTTAATTCTTTCAAAATTTAATATAGACACTTTATACTATAAGCTTTTATTCCTTTGTATTGGTTTGTATTAATTATTCAGTTTCATGTCAATTAAACAAGAAAAAATGCAACTACAGGTGTGTTTTTAAAAAAATTCATGTTCACATTTTATGCAAGTCTCTATTTTAAATCGTGGGTCATTCTATATTAATTTATGTAGATCTTTATTAAATTAACGAAGTTTAATTTAAAGCTATATCTATACTGTCAAAAATAACTTCCAAATGAACTCTGACAAGTAAACACAATTTTTATATTTATGGAGGGCCTCTTGGTAAGTATCACTTTCTCTCTTGTTCCCGACTTCCCGCTCCTTGTCTCCAGAGCGAGCTCTTTTCAATGGTTACATTGGAGCGGCACAGAGCGAGCAACAGCCTTAACGGTTCTATAATTCTATTTGATTGAGAATATATTGAAATCTTTTCGAAATCACACCTAACGGCTCTATTATCCTCATTAATTGCGACGGATAAAGAATCTCTGATTTCACACCCAACGTCTCTTTGAATCGAATGAAGAATAAAAGATATCTCGAATCTCTCCGATTTCACACCTAAGCCCTTCCATTCCATTCTTGAGAAACTTCTTCCCAAAATAATTCCTAAATTCAAACCCCCTTTCATACTTTCTTTACTACAAACATTCTGTAGCCTAAGAAGAAGAAGAAGAAGAAGAAGAAGAAGAAGAAGAGAGGAGACCAGACTACCGACTGATAACATAGTACTGGACAGTCACGGTACAGGATCAACTGGAGAACATCAGCTATCTCCAAACAATAGCCAATATTCCCTGGACCACAATGCTGGTGAAGATGCCTCTCTGGGCTAACGGTTTAACTATAGTTAGAATTTGTTTACCTTAGTTAAAATGTGTAGTTAGCGTGCTAAGTAGATCTGGTTTTCTTTTCTATATATAGTACCTTCTGTATTTGTAAAAGGTTAAGACTGAGAATGAAATAAAATATCTCTTCTTCAATTCCTCTTTTCTCTATTCTGTTTTATGGTATCAAGAGCCAGCGAAATACCTTTCCTCCTCTTCTTCTTCTTCGCCATTTCTCTCTTCTTCTACTTCAATTAACATGTCTGAAACTACAAATTCTAGTTCCTCTTCCCTTCCTCCTCTAATTAACCCTTCTCCATCTCTTAACTCCGATCCAATTGTTCTTCTTAACCTCCCAATCTCTACTAAACTAACTCGCACAAATTATCTTGCTTGGCAGTGTCAGATTATACCCCTTCTCCATGGCTATGGCCTTCACAAATACATTGATTCAACCATTCTTCCACCTTCAACAATTGTTAACTCAACTGGCAACCCTGAACCAAATCCAGAGTTCCTTACCTGGCGCAAGCAAGATCAATTGTTATTGGGATGGCTTCGCTCTTCCCTTTCTGAGTCTCTTCTCGGCCAAACAGCTTCAGCCACCACCTCCGCAGCTCTCTGGACCTATCTTCAACAAACTTTTTCAGCCGCATCTCGAGCTCAACTCTCATCTCTGCATCGCAAGCTTCGTACCACCACCAAAGGAGGTTTATCTTGTGCTGATTACATTCAGCAGATGCGATCTACTGCCGACGAACTCTCTTTCATCGGCGCACCTGTTCCTGATGACGAGTTGACCCGTTACATCTTAGAAGGCCTTGGATCTGAGTTCAATCCAATTGTGGTGACTGCTAATGCTCGAGCTGAGCCCTTCTCCCTCACAGATCTCATGGCACTCATCCTCTCCCATGAGAGTCTTCTCCAATCTCAACTCTCCTCTCTCTCACTTCCTGCCACATCTAATCCTACTGGCTTCTATACCAATCCGAGACCCGCTACCTCTCCTCTTCATCCGCAACCCGCTACACTTTATTCCCCAACCCGACCCGCTTACCCTCGACCCAGATCCAACAGGCCGCCTGCCTTAGTTTTCAATCCTCCACCAAACTATGGGCCTCCTCTTCTACCTACTCCTCCATCTCAGCCTGGTTCTACTCAATGGGCTCCCTTCATTCCTAATACTACTGGTCCATGTCAGATTTGTCAGCGCCGTGGACACAGTGCAGACCAGTGTTATCATCGATATGACTCTCGCTATGGTTTTCCGGCAGCTCCTCCACCACCTCGCTTTGCTCCACCACCACCTCGATTTGCTCCACCACCACCTCGATTTGCTGTTCCACCTTTTCAGGCGCATGTGGCACTCCCTGCCTCTCCTACTCCCACCTCTCAGTGGGTCCTTGACTCTGGCGCGACACACCACGTCACCAGTGACCTAAATAATCTCTCCAGTTATGTTCCTTATGCTGGATCGGAAGCTCTTCACATTGGGGATGGATCTGCAATGCCAATACAGAACACTGGTTCTTCTTCTCTTCATTTTTCAACTTTTACACTTGAGCTTTGTGATATTTTACATGTTCCCTCATTCACTACAAATTTGCTTAGCTTATCTAAACTTCTCTCTGATAATTCTCTACTAATTGAATTTTCATCTCAATTTTGTCTTCTCAAGGACCCCCTCACCAAGACCGTCCTTCTACAAGCTCCAATCCTTAATGGTCTCTACACCATACCCCTTCCAACTCCTCCTCTAGCTCTCCTTGGTGTTAAAGTTTCAGCTGACCTATGGCACAAACGGCTTGGTCATCCATCCCACCATACTACTCTTCATGTTTTACATTCCAATAATTTACCTTGTTCTACAAAATCTCTTTCTTTTTGTAATAATTGTAGCTTGGCAAAGTCTCACAAATTGCCATTTACTTCTAGTTCTTCTACTTCTTCTAAACCATTAGACATTGTACATTCGGATCTTTGGGGCCCGGCTTCTATGTTATCAAGAAATGGTTTTCGTTATTATGTTCTTTTTATTGATGATTACTCTCGCTTTACTTGGATCTATTTTCTCCATTCAAAAGATGAGTTAGTTCATGTTTTCTCTTTATTCAAAGCTCAAGTGGAAAACTTGTTAAATACAACTATTAAAACAATTCGTACTGATGGCGGTTCAGAATATAAACCATTGTCCCGGCTTTTTCCTCAAATCACTCACCAAACTGTTAGAAAGTGCACAAATTTTAATTTTGAAGCTAATTACACTTAATTAACCACAAACAAGTGCGAGGATCTAGTGCAAAAGTCAATCAACACAAGAGAAAGGGTTTGGATTTGTACCTCCCGCGAAATCGCATCCGCGGGGCTCGATCCAATGGCGTAGGAGTCGGTGGAGTGCTCTCCTTGCGCCTCCACCATGGTTGACGGCCGCCTCGAGTCCACCTAGAGATTAACCAATATCTAAATCGATTCGTGCTAGCGATTCGATTAGAACGAAGCTAATCCTAAGGTATTCTCTCTTCTTCCTTAATTAACTATTTAATAGGTGGAGAGAATATGCTCAACCCATGAGCAAATGGAGAGAGAGAGAGAGGTGAGGCCGGCGGCCAAAGAGGGAGGGGAAGGGTGGCGGCTAGGGTTAGGGAAGAGAGAAGCCTCAATTTTGTATCTATACATCTCTATATATAGTGCACAATCCCTACCTACCACCAACCATCTATTTACAAGAATGCCATCCCACCTACCTCTTGTGGCTGGCCATTAATGGGCTCAAATGGGCCTCTCAACTCTATTAATTAAGCCTCTAATTCACATAATTAGATGCTACTCCAAATGCTCTTCAATTGGGCTATATATTTAATACATACATATTGGCCCAATAAATTAATATAACTATTTATATTAAATTGTGTTGAGCTAAACTAATTATTAACTAATTAATAATTATTCTAGGATTAGCTAATGCATTAATTTATTTCCATATGATCCATTTGACTTAATTAATTATAACGGTATATAATTAATCAATCAACTTATCATATTTCCGCAATACGCACTGTTGCGAATAAATAAATAAATAATGCACTGTCTTGGTCAAAACTCTATTTTGTGTGACCCTTTGAGGATTTATGCTAAGTTGGACATGGGATTAAATCGTTATTTAATTCCAATAATCATAAGCGGTATCTAGCAACACGTTATGATTCCCAATTCGCATAAATAGTGTACTGCTACAGTATTTAAATCCTGCATAAGAGAATAAAAGTATTTCCTTATTTTGATTCTTATGTCTCACGATATCATCGTATAATCCAAGATTGGAACGTGTCATTCTTGCAGATTATACGTTTCTTGATCTAGAGATAATTGTATAAAGTTGCATGCAAACAATCTATCTCCATCAAGGTGTTAGAGTTATGTCCTAGGAGCCAATTATTAAATGGCCACTTCTATGGTTTATGTGATTGATGATATTTTATCATTTATTCCTTGATTTATTAATTGACAGATCATTCAGGTTGAGGATCTGAATTGTAGATCTCTGTAGTTCATTTATAATTAAATGACAATAATAAATCTAAAAGGTCCGTAATCTTGATAATTAACAAGGAATATTAATTATCGGATAAGATTAGTATGCAAGTTAAGTGATGATTAAGTTCTACAGATCATAGGTAAGGAGTTGCCAACTTAATTGCATATGTATATGTTATAGAACATAGTACAGGACGCGACCCAGTGAAATAAATATATGGATTGTGTTATGTGTCATTATTTATTTCATTTGAGTTTGATTCTAAGTTTGAGATGGTTCAGCTTTTCCACATGAGGATAGGTTCAATAAATATCGTCTACCGTTGATTCCTGATAAGGGCTGCTATACGGACTTTATTTATGTTCTCTTGAATTGTGCGGGGAAAAGTTGTTCATCAAGAAAACCGTATGTCCCTCATTAATTAACTTAGTGAGCGATGATATCTGTTTGGGCCCCTTGATGGAGATGGATTGTTTGCTAGCAACTGATACAGTCATCTCTAGATCAAGAAACGTATAATCTGCAAGAGTGACACATTCCTATCTTGGATTATACGATGATATCATGTGACATAAGAATCAGACAAGGAAATACTATTATTTCTTATGCAGGATTAAAAATATTGTAGCAGTACACTATTTATGCGAATTGGGAATCATAACGTGTTGCTAGATACCGCTTATGATTATTGGAAATAAATAGCGATTTATTTTCCATGTCCAACAGAGCATAAATCCTCAAAGGGTCACACAAATAGGTTTTGACCATGCGTGCATTATTTATTTGGTTGTATTAAGGAATGCAACAATATGATATGTTGACTGATTAATTATGTACTGTTGCGAACCGTCATAATTAATTAATTAAGTCAAACGGATTATATAGAAATAAATTAATGCATATTCTAATCCTTAAATAATTATCAAAGTGTTGATAATTAATTTGTTCAACATGAATTAATTAAAAGTAATTAATTTGAGCTAACGGGCCTATATTTAAATTGTAAATTAAAGGTCCAACTTGAGAGCAATTAATTGGGCCACTAATTAATTGAATTAGAGGACCAATTAAATAATTAATGGAGCCCATTTAGGCCCATTTTATGGCTGCCCTAGTGATGGCATAGTTGTAAATCAGTTACAACTTTTTGGGAGAGTGGTTGGTCTATAAAAGGACCACTTTGGGAGCCAAAATCCTAGCCACCTTGCCTTTTTCTCTCTCCCTAATATTTTGGACGAAAATTAAAGGAAAAATTTCAGAATTTTTCCTCTCCACCATTGCTCTCTTAAGCTCATGTGTTGAGCACCTCTTGCCTCCATCCAATTAAATAGTTAATTAAGGCAAAGGGAAGGAAGGGATTAGGCTTAACCTCTCATCTACTAGCATAGATCGAGGTTTTGGTTAATACCTTGGTGGACTTGAGGCCGAGACACGCGTGGTGGTGCGCACAACCTCGACTCGACGGATTCGAGCCTTGCGATTACAAGTTCGCAAGAGGTAGCCCTTTTTCCCTCTTTCTCTTGTGTGTTTGGATGGCTTTTGCACTAGATCTCCTTTGCACTTAGTTTAATTAGGATTAATTAAGAGTAATTAGTCTAAAAATTAAATTTGTGCACTTCCTAACAGTGGTATCAGAGCACATGGTCGTGCTTAAGTTATTTTGACACTTAATTAAGAGAAATTGGTTAATTAATGGATTAGTAGAGTTGATGCTATTGCTTGCTGTCTGGAAACAGCAATTTCTGTGTTGTTATGCGTTTTTCGCTATGAAATGTTCTCTGGAAATTTTTTCTGTCAACTAGAAAGTTGTAGATCTGTGGATTGTGGTTCTTTTGGAGTTGGATTCACATTTTTCTGAAATTGTATGGATTTACTGTGAATAAAATGGCAACGGTGCGCAGAACCAGTTTCTGCTTGCACTGTTCTGTTTGAATGGCTTAAAAGATTTATATTTTGAATATAAGTACCAGTGTTCTTTGGCTAGATTTAAAGAGGACTTGAAACACTTTCTGGACATGTATATAATGTTGCATGGTTCAGATTAATTCGTGGTTTTTCAAGTATGAAAAGAAAGATCTCGTCAGATCTGGTTTATTGAGCAAACTGATTGTTCTAATAAACTGTACCAACTGAGAACTCTTTCTGGAAAATTGTTTGAATAGAGTTGTTTATTTTTAAGTTAGGATTCCAGGAAAATTAATTTCATAATTTTTCATGGAAGTTTGGTACCTCAACCAGGTCAAACCTTTTCGGTCGATAGTCTGTTCCTGTACAGGTCTAGTCGATTGTTAAGCTTGTAACTTGAATTTCTTAAACAGAACTTAGTGGTTTTCTTTTCATGAATAGTTAGCCAATAGATTAAACAAGTTTTTCTATGTATATTGTATGTATAAAAACTGGATGGAAGGTTATCTTTCAGACCGGATGGTTGAGAAGAAAAACAGAATATCTCAAAACGGTGCGTTCGCGCACTTGTTTCAGATTTGTCTTTTTTGATTCTCTCAGATGGTATATGATCTCTTCCTGAAATTTTGACTGGTATTTACAATCTAGACAAGGAGCTTATATAAATTATTTCATAATTTTTGGAGACCGAAAACTGTGGATTTTGTCGTGTCCCATTAGATACTTTTTTATCAAAGTATTATTTATCTAATTATTCAAACTAGTTGAAAAAGTAATTAGGATACTCCTTGTGCGATCTCCTTTCAGTTTTTTGATGATTGAAAAGTTTTCAAAAGGAATTTAAACAAGTTTGGTTGTTTGAAATTTGAGCATTTATACACGGAAATTGCGAATGGCAAATAATACGCAAAGACACTTGAAAGTCATTAATTATAAACAAAGTACACTAGTGGATAGACTTGTGCTAACTTTGTTTTGTAGGAGGATGTGGGTTTAGTATGGCTCATGATTCAATGCCTTGTGGTTTGTAAATTGAATGCATGTGTGATTGTGTGTAATTAGGCCTTTGGTGCCATTAATTAATTTTGATTAATTTTTGTGTAACTTGTGTGGCTTGCATGCCCCTAAGGTTAGGATGGGAATAGAAATTTACACATGTAATTTTGTTCCTTTATTTTATATAGGATTTAGATCCATATAGAATTTAGTGGGAGGGACAAAGGTTAGATTAGTTTTGCTACATGGAGATGCGGCGAAAACTAATGCAAGCGGGAGCCATACAAACCCACAACAATGCTTGAGATGCTTATTATGTGAATGTTTGTGAATGCTATGAATGTCATAGGATAGGTATGGGTGTATGCTTACACGACCACCAAACAAGAGTCACATAATTGTTTGTCCCAAACGATTGAGCCAAATCACTCTCCTTCTCTCTATCCCCTTCACGCCTTATGTTCGGCCATTGATGCATTCCGCCGACGCGGACATCGTGGTCCACCATAGGTAGTCGGGGTGTAAATCGGATTTGCAAGGAGCAAATAGAGAGGAGTTACTTAACAATGGACCCTAATCGGATTGGACATTGGAGTGAAGTTCGCGACGCGAACCAAGAGTCATAAAGTTGTATGATTGGTTAAGGAGAACCTACCTCATTATTAGTTGCTTTGATGTTGTGCCGACGCCGGCATCATCTCAACGAAAGTGGGGGTCTTGGAAATTCATTACTTTTAGGGACTTATATTAAAGTAGTGAAAGTTTTACTTTATTGGAAATTAAAACAAAACATAAACTAATTGACCTTTAATTTGAAAATTGTTGTAGATGTCTTCCTCGTCTTTTTCGCTACGTTCTCTTTTAGAGAAAGAGAAGCTCGCTTTCAACGGTGCCAACTTTCTGGATTGGCACCGGAACCTTAGGCTTGTCCTTAGGTTTGAAAAGAAGGAATATCTCTTGACCACTCCCGTCCCCGCGGCTCCCAAGTCGGATGCCCCTAAAGCGGATCAGGACAAACATGACAAGCACGTCACGGACGACATGGAGATGTCCGTCTTGATTGTCGCTGTCATGGAGTCAGAACTCCAAAAGGAGTTCATGGATAGTGGTCTAGGAGTGTTTGAAATGGTCTCTCGTCTCTCGAACATGTTCCAAACCAAGGCCCGCACCGAAAGGGCTCGTCTCATCAAGGCCGTCGCCAATACTCGATTGGCGGAGGGTCATGAAATCGGCCCACACGTCATGAAGATGGCGGGGTTGTTTCGGCAGCTTGAAAGGCTTGATACGCCCTTCCCGTCAGGGGCGATTCAAGACTTTATTCTCAACTCTCTCCCTCACAGCTTCACCGGTTTTGTTGTGAACTACCGGATGAATGGCATGGACAAGAGCATGGATGATCTCCAAAACATGCTTGTCGAGACGGAGGAGAGTCTCAAGAAAGAGAAGGGCCCCAAAGATGTTCTTGCGGTGAGTGACAAGAGCAAGAAGAGCAAGAAAAGAAAGACCCGCCGAACTAGAAAGGGCAAAGGCCCGGTGACGCCCCAAGGTCCGGCCAAGGGAGCTCCCGAGGGTTCCAAGAGAAAGAAGAACCCGGCCACTTCCGAGACCGTATGCTATTACTGTAGCAAGACGGGCCATTGGAAGAGGAACTGCCCCAAGTACCTCGCTGACAAGAAGGCGGGAACCGTCCAGCCTTCTACCTCAGGTATATTTGTCATTGAAACCCTTCTCGCTACCTCTAACACAGACTGGATTTTTGACACCGGTTCTTGTGCTCACATTTGTCGAAATGTGCAGGCACTAAAGAGTAGGAGGCGGCTCGAGAAAGGCGAAGTACAACTCCGCGTCGGTAACGGCACGTGTGTCTCCGCTATGGCCGTTGGGAATGTGGATGTAACTTTGCCTTCTGGTTTCATTTTGGAACTCAAAGATGTCTATGTAGTTCCTTGTATCACTCGGAACATTATCTCTATTTCTTGTTTAGACTTGGATGGATTTGGTGTTGTAATAAAGAACAAAAGTTGTACTTTGTTGCGTGATGATGTTTGTTATGGTGTTGCGCATTTATTGAATGGTCTTTATGTGCTTGATTCTAGCGAACATGTTTTGAGTGTTGAACGTGACAGTAGGAAACGTAAGATTTCACATGAAAGTACAACTCTAATGTGGCATTGCCGCTTAGGTCATATCAACGAGAAACGCATTAAGAGATTGCAAACCGTTGGTCTCTTAGATCAATTCGCTTTCGAGCCAATTGACACATGCGAATCATGTTTGATGGGAAAGATGACCAAAGCGCCTTTTCCTAACAAAGGGATTAGGACAAACGACTTGTTAGATCTCATACATACCGATGTGTGTGGACCTATGAGCATTTGTGCACGAGGAGGTTATTCATACTTCATCACTTTCACCGATGATCATAGTAGATACGGGTATATCTACTTGATGCGGCACAAGTCTGAATCCTTTGAAAAGTTCAAGGAGTTCAAGAATGAAGTTGAGAACCAACTCAATCGAAAGATTAAGGTCTTGCGTTCCGATCGAGGTGGAGAGTACTTGAGCCACGAATTTGGTGATTATCTAAAGGAGTGTGGAATCGTTCCACAACTCACTCCACCGGGAACACCACAATGGAATGGTGTATCCGAGAGGAGGAATCGAACTTTGCTAGACATGGTTCGATCGATGATGAGCCAAACCGACTTGCCTAAATCGTTTTGGGGTTTTGCATTAGAAACTGCAGCTTTTACTTTAAACCGTGTTCCGTCAAAGTCCGTTGAGAAGACGCCTTATGAGCTTTGGTTTGGTAGGAAACCAAGCATGCTTTTTCTCAAGATTTGGGGTTGTGAAGCTTATGTGAAAAGGCTAATGAGCGAGATAAGCTTGGACCCAAATCGGACAAATGTTATTTCGTAGGATACCCTAAGGAAACAAAGGGTTACTACTTCTACAACCGTGTCGAGAACAAGATAGTTGTTGCACGACATGCGGAGTTCTTGGAGAAAGAGTTTCTCTCAAGAAGAAGTAGTGGGAGCAACGTGGTGATTGAAGAAATTCAAGAACCGCAGCAACAAGAGATGCCTCAAGTAGGCAATCTAGTTGTTCCCAATGTGGTGCCAAATGAGGTGGTAGTCGAACCCATTCCACAAGTAGTTGTAGAAGAAGAGGTTCAAGAGCAAGCTCCCTCAATTGAAGACTCAAACATATCGCGAGTCGATGATGTTGAAGTTGCACCCACACTTGAAGTTCAAGAACTAAGTCCGCAAATCGTTGTGGAACAAGTTCAAGAACCTCAAGCGTCTACCCTACGAAGATCGGCAAGGCCAAGTCGTCCACCTATAAGATACTTAGGTTTGCACGACGTTCTCGTCATTGCGAATGACGAACCCTTGACCATAAAGGACATGAAGGAAAAATCCGACTCAAAGGAATGGCTTAAAGCCATGGAATCCGAAATGCAATCCATGTATGAGAACAAGGTATGGACCTTAGTTGACCTTCCCGACGGAGTAAAACCCGTTGAGAACAAATGGATCTTTAAGAGAAAGGTCGACATGGATGACAACTTGACCATTTACAAAGCACGACTAGTTGCGAAAGGTTACAAGCAAGTTCATGGTATTGACTATGAAGAAACCTTCTCGCCAGTCGTCATGTTCAAGTCAATTCGGATCTTGTTAGCAATTGCCGCATTCTACGACTATGAGATATGGCAAATGGATGTCAAAACTGCCTTCCTAAATGGCAACTTGGAAGAGGATGTGTATATGACACAACCCGAGTGTTTTGTGGATCCAAAAAATGCTAACAAGGTGTGCAAGCTTCAAAGGTCCATTTATGGATTGAAGCAAGCATCAAGGAGTTGGAACAAGCGCTTTGATGAAGAGGTCAAGAAGTTGAACTTCATTCAAAGCGAGAAGGAACCTTGTGTTTACAAGAGGATTAGTGGGAGCGTGGTTGTGTTTCTTGTTCTATATGTTGATGATATACTCTTGATCGGGAATGATATCCCCGAATTGAATGCAGTCAAGGATTCATTGAAGAAGGTGTTCTCAATGAAAGACTTGGGCGAAGCCGCCTACATCCTAGGAATCAAGATCTATCGAGATAGATCAAGAAGGTTGTTAGGCTTGAGCCAAGATGCATATATTGACAAAGTGTTGGAAAAACACAACATGGCTAGTTCCAAGAAGGGTTACTTGCCTATGTCACATGGCATATTCTTGAGCAAGACTCAATGTCCGACGACTGATACAGATAGAAAGTACATGAATCAGTTCAAGTATCCATCTGTGGTCGGTTCGATTATGTATGCCATGCTATGCACTCGCCCCGATGTGGCACATCCGATTAGTGTGACTAGTCGATACCAAGCTAACCCTGGTATGCCACACTGGACCGCAGTCAAGAATATCCTCAAGTATCTCAAGAGAACAAAGGATAGCATCCTCGTGTATGGTGGAGACCAAGAGCTCGTTGTAAGTGGTTACACCGATGCTAGTTTCCAAACCGATCGAGATGATGCGAAGTCACAGTCCGGCTTCGTATATCTGCTCAATGGTGGGGCCGTGAGTTGGAAGAGTTCCAAACAGGATACCACGGCCGATTCCGTCACCGAAGCAGAATACTTAGCGGCGGGTGAAGCAGCGAAAGAAGGCGTTTGGATCAAGGAATTCTTGACCGAGCTGGAGGTGGTTCCAAGCATCTCAGGTCCAGTGGATCTCTACTGCGACAACACGGGAGCCATAGCTCAGTCCAAGGAGCCTAGGTCTCACCAAAAGACCAAGCACATTCTACGACGATTCCATCTCATCCGTCAGTTTGTGAATGACGGGTGGATCAAGGTCAAGAAGGTGGACGGTGCCGCGAACACAGCGGACCCTCTGACAAAGCCTCTATCTCGAGCCGCACATGAGTTGCACGTTGCATCCATGGGGATTAGGCGTATGCCTGAGTGGCTTTGAGTTGTATCTTTTATCTTTTGAGGTTTTAGTATGAGACATGTATATTTTGGATATTACATTGAGTACATGCACTGGCTAGAAGTCGCTGTTGATTGACTCTAGGCCAAGTGGGAGATTGTTAGAGTTATGTCCTAGGAGCCAATTATTAAATGGCCACTTCTATGGTTTATGTGATTGATGATATTTTATCATTTATTCCTTGATTTATTAATTGACAGATCATTCAGGTTGAGGATCTGAATTGTAGATCTCTGTAGTTCATTTATAATTAAATGACAATAATAAATCTAAAAGGTCCGTAATCTTGATAATTAACAAGGAATATTAATTATCGGATAAGATTAGTATGCAAGTTAAGTGATGATTAAGTTCTACAGATCATAGGTAAGGAGTTGCCAACTTAATTGCATATGTATATGTTATAGAACATAGTACAGGACGCGACCCAGTGAAATAAATATATGGATTGTGTTATGTGTCATTATTTATTTCATTTGAGTTTGATTCTAAGTTTGAGATGGTTCAGCTTTTCCACATGAGGATAGGTTCAATAAATATCGTCTACCGTTGATTCCTGATAAGGGCTGCTATACGGACTTTATTTATGTTCTCTTGAATTGTGCGGGGAAAAGTTGTTCATCAAGAAAACCGTATGTCCCTCATTAATTAACTTAGTGAGCGATGATATCTGTTTGGGCCCCTTGATGGAGATGGATTGTTTGCTAGCAACTGATACAGTCATCTCTAGATCAAGAAACGTATAATCTGCAAGAGTGACACATTCCTATCTTGGATTATACGATGATATCATGTGACATAAGAATCAGACAAGGAAATACTATTATTTCTTATGCAGGATTAAAAATATTGTAGCAGTACACTATTTATGCGAATTGGGAATCATAACGTGTTGCTAGATACCGCTTATGATTATTGGAAATAAATAGCGATTTATTTTCCATGTCCAACAGAGCATAAATCCTCAAAGGGTCACACAAATAGGTTTTGACCATGCGTGCATTATTTATTTGGTTGTATTAAGGAATGCAACAATATGATATGTTGACTGATTAATTATGTACTGTTGCGAACCGTCATAATTAATTAATTAAGTCAAACGGATTATATAGAAATAAATTAATGCATATTCTAATCCTTAAATAATTATCAAAGTGTTGATAATTAATTTGTTCAACATGAATTAATTAAAAGTAATTAATTTGAGCTAACGGGCCTATATTTAAATTGTAAATTAAAGGTCCAACTTGAGAGCAATTAATTGGGCCACTAATTAATTGAATTAGAGGACCAATTAAATAATTAATGGAGCCCATTTAGGCCTATAGACCACTTTGGGAGCCAAAACCCTAGCCACCTTGCCTTTTTCTCTCTCCCTAATATTTTGGACGAAAATTAAAGGAAAAATTTCAGAATTTTTCCTCTCCACCATTGCTCTCTTAAGCTCATGTGTTGAGCACCTCTTGCCTCCATCCAATTAAATAGTTAATTAAGGCAAAGGGAAGGAAGGGATTAGGCTTAACCTCTCATCTACTAGCATAGATCGAGGTTTTGGTTAATACCTTGGTGGACTTGAGGCCGAGACACGCGTGGTGGTGCGCACAACCTCGACTCGACGGATTCGAGCCTTGCGATTACAAGTTCGCAAGAGGTAGCCCTTTTTCCCTCTTTCTCTTGTGTGTTTGGATGGCTTTTGCACTAGATCTCCTTTGCACTTAGTTTAATTAGGATTAATTAAGAGTAATTAGTCTAAAAATTAAATTTGTGCACTTCCTAACACAAGGGGCCCAAACAGATATCGTCACTCACTAAGCGAATTAATGAGGGACATACGGTTTTCTTGATGATTAGCTTTTCCCCGCACAATTCAAGAGAACATAAATAAAGTCCGTATAGCAGCCCTTATCAGGAATCAACGGTAGACGATATTTATTGAACCTATCCTCATGTGGAAAAGATAAACATCTCAAACTTAGAACCAAAATCATAACGAAATAAATAATGACACATAACACAATCCATACATTTATTTCGTTGGGTCAAGTCCTGTGCTATGTTCCATAACATACACATATGCAATTAAGTTGGCAACTCTTTACCTATGATTTGTAGAACTTAATCATCACTTAACTTGCATACTAATCTTATAAGATAATTAATGTTCCTTGTTAATTATCAAGATTATGGACCATTTAGATTTATTATTGTCATTCTAAAGAATGATCCACAGAGATCCACAATTCAGATCCTCAACCTGAATGATCTGTCAATAATAAACCTAGGAACAGATGATAAAATATCATCCATAACATAAACTAATATTTAAGTCATTAAATCATTGACTTCTAGGACATAACTCCAACAATCTCCCACTTGGCCTAGAGTCAATCAATAGTGACTTCTAGCCAACGAAGAATTGAGAACGATGTTATATATCTGCATATATACTTGTCTCGGACCTCAAAAGAAATAATACACTTAAAGCAAGTTACTCATACGTCCACCACGTATGGATGCACATTTTGCATCCCGTATATCGCTTAAGGCAGAGGTCATGTTAGAGTGTTCGCTGTGTTCGCGAACCTATCCACTTTTGTTTGACCCTATATATGTATACTCCTATATATATTCTTGATCATCATCATATGATATCAAGCGATATCGTTATAGATCATACTTGAATCTCCAACAAAGGGTTCTTTAGTATTAAGCTACGGTTCGAGATGCAATAGAACCATATTAGCTTGACTAAGAACTCGATTCAAATAAACTTCTTTTATTGCTTCACAAGTTGCTATGAATTTTGCTTTGGTGACGGAAACGGTTGTAATATTCCATTTAGAACACCTTCTAAACTTACAACACCACCTTTGAGCTAAATATGTAGCTCACTTGTGATTATATCAATCTTTTGAAAAACTAGTATCAATGTAATCAATTTACACGAACTATCTTTCATCTTAAGAGATGGAACATTATATCACTCTTTCTCATAAGGTACTCGAGGATATCCTTGACTATTGTCCAAATGTGTCTCTCTTGTATCCATTTGACAACTGTTTGTCATATCCTTTGGATACTACACATCGAGGCATATGCATAAATATGGCGTACAAAATGAAACTCATAACGAAAGAATGCTTGAACTGTTTCATGCACTTTCTCGAATTGAGTTACAATAAACCGAGTTAAATACTCAAGTCATGCCTTGTGACGTAGTTAGACATCCTATCTTGGAGTGTAACTTTCGTGTTTCTCGAACACTTCGTCGTTATATGCACATTAGCTCAAACCTAACATCCATCATAATCTATCACCATAGATTTTGTTTCCTTGGATTTAGGCGATTTCTCCCTAGTTCTCTATTGAGAAAACATTCTCCAATGAGATCTTGACAACATTCATTTTCTTAATGTTATTCCCAATTAATATCTTATTACCTTGTACAATACAAGTAACATAATCATGCTCCCACTGAATATCTTGTCTATACAAGACGCTTTTGACGTAGTTCAACTCCTTGACTTCCTTGTCAAAATGTTTATTCCATTTTTCACAATACTTACTTTAATCCATTAATGGATACTTGAAGTGTGTATATATTTCTAGCACAAAAACAAAACCTTGGTTTGCATCATATACATAACATCTTCTTTCATTCATTCGAATAAGGCGGTTTTGATGTTCCTTTCCATATATCAACATATACGAAATATAACTGTTGCTAGAACGATCTTTATTGACTTATACATAGCTATATGCAATAAGCCGTGCTTAGTATATAGTCAACTCGTCATCGACTTAGACATAGCTACAAGCGCGAAGCTGTACTTTGTACTTAGTCAACTTGCCGTCCATGTCAATCTTTCCATTAAAGATCTAAACGTTCTTGATGGATTGGTCATTCTTGAACATCAACCAAGGTCTATACCTTGTTGTTATACATGGATTGCATTTAAAGACCGTATGGATTTAAACCATACATGTGGAATCATATCTTTCCATCATTTTCTTATTTCTCAACGGATTCTCATATGACAAGTACGAGAATGTCGTGAAGCCTATGCATCAAACGGCTCAGGAAATCAACTCGCGTTGACTTTTGTAGGATCGGTACTTAAGGTTCATGAACTATTTCTACAACGATTTGTAGAATAAATTCTTGACTCCTTACATTCCATGAGTGTCTCGAACATCATCAACTCGTGAGATGGTTGAGTCCTTATTGGAAGGAGCGTACTATTAAACTTCTTCCTTTCACTACGGCTTGTGATTGAAGTTCCGATCAACTCCCACTAAGCACCATGCATAGAGTAACAAGTTTTCTATAAGAATACTTCTTGTAGTGACGCACAAACTATTTTAATGCTCACTTTACTCCCACTACTTCTTCTTGAGAATTTTATTCTCTAAGACTACGTTATGATTAGCAACAACTATTTTGTTCTTATCATGTTCGTGGAAGTAGTGTCTTTTCGACTTAAGGTATCCTACAAAATATAGAGTGTCTTATTTGGTTCAAGCTTATAAGTCAACAAACTTTGAAATAAGCTTCTTAACACCAAATCTTGAGAACCAATATAGTTAGAGATCAAAATCTCGTAAAATATCTTTCTCAATAGACTTCGATGGAACATTATTCAGTGTAAACAATATTGTCCTCAAACATAACTTCCTAATATGAGTCGAATAAGTCAATTTGATTTATTACCGATCGAACTATACTAAATATTGTTCGATACCTCCATTCTTGGACATATTATTCCTCATGGAGCGAGTTGTGAAACTACTTTCATACTCTTTAGATAATATTTCAAATCATACGACTTAACTATTTACCATGATTAATTGTAAGACTTTTTCTTTTCCTTGAACGGTCTTTTAACTTCACTCTTGAACTCCTTTGAACTAATCAAAAGATTCATACTTATACCTTATCAAATAGATATGTTAATATCTACAATGATCGTTGGTCAAGTAATAAAGTATAAACAACCTTTTATTTCACAAGTACTTATAGATCTATATACATCGATATGTATAAGTCCTAATCAAGTCACTTGTCCTTAAACCTTTGTAGGTCAAAGGCGCTTTTGTCAATTAACAAACATGATTCGCATATAACAATTGATGAGAAATCGAATTGAACTACGAGCTCTACGTTACGTAGACTCTCATAATGCGATTCTCATTTATTTATGACTAAGCGGCTATTACACATAAAAGTCAAACACTTTAAGTCAAGTCTTACGCATCCTGTTTGTCATTCAAAAACATGTTTATCTATTTCAAGCAAATTCGATCAAGATGCATGAAATCATATAAACATATCCATAACATAATCGTCCATCATCGAATATGAAATGGAGATAATATTTTGAGAGGTTAGGATTAAGGTATGTAACATTCAATTCTTAAACAAACTCTTAATAAAGTTAACTCTACGTATCCAATGGTAATGACTTAGACGAACAAGTCATTTTCTATACGGAGTTTGCTTTACGTCTCTCGAAGTGTCTCTTATTCTTCATTGCCAACACATTTCGTTAAATGCGAGCATATGAACTAGTATCAAGTTACTAGTGTGAATTAGAGATAATGAGATAATTTGAACGACAAATACACTTTTAGGATTAGAACATTATAATCATGGTATTTCGAACAACCTTTCAAATACCTCCCATAAACAGTAAATGAAACAACTCATGTGACACATAGTCACAATTGAGGGTCTCGAAATGTCAACTCATACCTTGGTGAAGTATTTCTTGAATACTTAACCAATTACCTATTTGCATCAACAAGTGTGAAAAAGGTAACATTATATCCTTTATAATTCCAAAGAGATCGTATGACAATATCAACAATCCTTGACATTGGAGATCGTAATATCTCTAGTTGTCAATTAGCTACTTAAATCTTTCGATTTGTAAGCTAACGAAACATTCATATATCTTCTTATAGAAGAATCTCTTGGTCAACTCATGCCCTTCACACTCGATCGTAAATGATGGAGTCAATATCTACTTTCTCCAAGAACGCCTTCTTGAGTAAGTGGATAAGAGCGTAGGAGTTAAATTCTAGTCTATATGAATTCGTTAATTCAAAGGTCTAGAAATTTCAAATGAGGATATTAGTCATACGCTTTATTGAATAACTTTTCGTCAAAAGTCAATCAATCATCGCGATACTACGTTCGGGTAGTTTGAGTAAAGTTTTGGGAATTGATATATTTAAGTTTCTTTTCAAAGATTGATCGCAACAAAATTAACAATTTTAACATCTATAACAAAATCAATTTAAGGTCATTTAGTTTATGCAAATGTTTTATTTATAACAAATAAAACTTCCACTACATTTATTTAATGTCCCAAATGTAGTTGGTTATCCAAGATCTCTATTTTCGTTGAGATGGGGCCAGCGTCGGCATAACACCAAAACAACTAGATAAGGTAGGTTCTCCAACCAATCATATTAACCATATGACTCTTGGTTTGTGAAATGTCTCATGTACATCCACAAACTTCGCCCCGATGTCCAATCTGATTAGGGTCCATCGATAAGTAACCTCTCTCTATTTGCTCCTAGTAAATCCGATTTACACCCCGACTTCGAGGGTTAACCAAAAGACGTCCCGCGTCGGCGAGAAAACGTCATTTGGCACCGAACGACGTGAAGGGGATAGAGAGAAGGAGGGCGGTTGACTTAATCAAATTAATGGGACAAACAATTATGTGACTCTTGTTTGGTGGTCGTGTAAACATACACCCATACCTATCTTATGACATTCATAGCATCCACAAACTTTCACATAATAAAGCATCTCAAGCATTGTTGTGGGTTTGTATGGCTCCCGCTTGCATTAGTTTTCGCCGCATCTCCATGTAGCAAAACTAATCTAATCTTTGTCCCTCCCACTAAATTATATATGGATCTAAATCCTATATAAAATAAAGGAACAAAATTACATGTGTAAATTTCTATTCCCATCCTAACCTTAGGGGCATGCAAGCCACACAAGTTACACAAAAATTAATCAAAATTAATTAATGGCACCAAAGGCCTTATTACACGCAATCACACATGCATTCAATTTACAAACCACAAGGCATTGAATCATGAGCCATACTAAACCCACATCCTCCTACAAAACAAAGTTAGCACAAGTCTATCCACTAGTGTAATTTGTTTATAATTAATGACTTTCAAGTGTCTTTGCGTATTATTTGCCATTCGCAATTTCCGTGTGTAAATGCTCAAATTTCAAACAACCAAACTTGTTTAAATTTCTTTTGAAAACTTTTCAATCATCAAAAAACTGAAAGGAGATCACACAAGGAGTATCCTAATTACTTTTTCAACTAGTTTGAATAATTAGTAAATAATACTTTGATAAAAAAAGTATCTAATGGGACACGACAAAATCCACAGTTTTCGGTCTCCAAAAATTATGAAATAATTTATATAAGCTCCTTGTCTAGATTGTAATTACCAGTCAAAATTTCAGGAAGAGATCATAAACCATCTGAGAGAATCAAAAAAGACAAATCTGAAACAAGTGCGCGAAAACACCGTTTTGAGATATTCTGTTTTTCTTCTCAACCATCCGGTCTGAAAGATCACCTTCCATCCAGTTTTTATATATATACAATATACATAGAAAAACTTGTTTAATCTATTGGCTAACTATTCATGAAAAGAAAACTACTAAGTTCAGTTTAAGAAATTCAAGTTACAAGCTTAACAATCGACTAGACCTGTACTGGAACAGACTGTCGACCGAAAAGGTTTGACCTGGTTGAGGTACCAAACTTGCATGAAAAATTATGAAATTAATTTTCCTGGAATCCTAACTTAAAAGTAAACAACTCTATTCAAACAATTTTCCAGAAAGAGTTCTCAGTTGGTACAGTTTATTAGAACAATCAGTTTATTCAATAAACCAGATCTGACGAGATCTTTCTTTTCATACTTGAAAACCCACGAATTAATCTGAACCATGCAACATTCTATACATGTCCAGAAAGAGTTTCAAGTCCTCTTTAAATCTAGCCAAAGAACACTGGTACTTATATTCAAAATATAAATCTTTTAAGCCATTCAAACAGAACAGTGCAAGCAGAAACTGGTTCTGCGCACCGTTGCCATTTTATTCACAGTAAATTCATACAATTTCAGAAAAATGTGAATCCAACGCCAAAAGAATCACAATCCACAGATCTACAACTTTCTAGTTGACAGAAAAATTTTTCAGAGAACATTTCATAGCGAAAAACGCAAAACAACACAGAAATTGCTGTTTCCAGACAGCAAGCAATAGCATCAACTCTACTAATCCATTAATTAACCAATTTCTCTTAATTAAGTGTCAAAATAACTTAAGCACGACCTGGCTCTGATACCACTGTTAGAAAGTGCACAAATTTTAATTTTGAAGCTAATTACACTTAATTAACCACAAACAAGTGCGAGGATCTAGTGCAAAAGTCAATCAACACAAGAGAAAGGGTTTGGATTTGTACCTCCCGCGAAATCGCATCCGCGGGGCTCGATCCAATGGCGTAGGAGTCGGTGGAGTGCTCTCCTTGCGCCTCCACCATGGTTGACGGCCGCCTCGAGTCCACCTAGAGATTAACCAATATCTAAATCGATTCGTGCTAGCGATTCGATTAGAACGAAACTAATCCTAAGGTATTCTCTCTTCTTCCTTAATTAACTATTTAATAGGTGGAGAGAATATACTCAACCCATGAGCAAATGGAGAGAGAGAGAGAGGTGAGGCCGGCGGCCAAAGAGGGAGGGGAAGGGTGGCGGCTAGGGTTAGGGAAGAGAGAAGCCTCAATTTTGTATCTATACATCTCTATATATAGTGCACAATCCCTACCTACCACCAACCATCTATTTACAAGAATGCCATCCCACCTACCTCTTGTGGCTGGCCATTAATGGGCTCAAATGGGCCTCTCAACTCTATTAATTAAGCCTCTAATTCACATAATTAGATGCTACTCCAAATGCTCTTCAATTGGGCTATATATTTAATACATACATATTGGCCCAATAAATTAATATAACTATTTATATTAAATTGTGTTGAGCTAAACTAATTATTAACTAATTAATAATTATTCTAGGATTAGCTAATGCATTAATTTATTTCCATATGATCCATTTGACTTAATTAATTATAACGGTATATAATTAATCAATCAACTTATCATATTTCCGCAATACGCACTGTTGCGAATAAATAAATAAATAATGCACTGTCTTGGTCAAAACTCTATTTTGTGTGACCCTTTGAGAATTTATGCTAAGTTGGACATGGGATTAAATCGTTATTTAATTCCAATAATCATAAGCGGTATCTAGCAACACGTTATGATTCCCAATTCGCATAAATAGTGTACTGCTACAGTATTTAAATCCTGCATAAGAGAATAAAAGTATTTCCTTATTTTGATTCTTATGTCTCACGATATCATCGTATAATCCAAGATTGGAACGTGTCATTCTTGCAGATTATACGTTTCTTGATCTAGAGATAATTGTATAAAGTTGCATGCAAACAATCTATCTCCATCAAGGGGCCCAAACAGATATCGTCACTCACTAAGCGAATTAATGAGGGACATACGGTTTTCTTGATGATTAGCTTTTCCCCGCACAATTCAAGAGAACATAAATAAAGTCCGTATAGCAGCCCTTATCAGGAATCAACGGTAGACGATATTTATTGAACCTATCCTCATGTGGAAAAGATAAACATCTCAAACTTAGAACCAAAATCATAACGAAATAAATAATGACACATAACACAATCCATACATTTATTTCGTTGGGTCAAGTCCTGTGCTATGTTCCATAACATACACATATGCAATTAAGTTGGCAACTCTTTACCTATGATTTGTAGAACTTAATCATCACTTAACTTGCATACTAATCTTATAAGATAATTAATGTTCCTTGTTAATTATCAAGATTATGGACCATTTAGATTTATTATTGTCATTCTAAAGAATGATCCACAGAGATCCACAATTCAGATCCTCAACCTGAATGATCTGTCAATAATAAACCTAGGAACAGATGATAAAATATCATCCATAACATAAACTAATATTTAAGTCATTAAATCATTGACTTCTAGGACATAACTCCAACACAAACTACTTGCCCATATACACCGCAACAAAATGGTACCGCTGAAAAAAAACATCGCCATGTGGTTGAATTGTCAATTGCCATCATGCAACATGCTGCCCTTCCAATGGATTTGTGGGATGAGGTGTTTACAAGTACAGTATACCTCATTAATCGATTGCCAAGTTCTCATACTTTGTCAATCCCTTATACTGTGCTATTTCACAAGCCTCCTGATTACCTTCTTCTAAGAGCCATTGGTTGTCTATGCTTCTCTTATACACGCCCATACAATGAAAATAAGTTACAACCTAGATCGGTACCATGTGTTTTTATTGGATATTGCTCCTCTCAAAAGGGATATAAATGTTTGCATATTCCCTCTAACAAAGTTTTTGTATCTAGGCATGTAGTGTTTGATGAGAATACATACCCATTTCAGAAGCTAGCTGTGTCAACTGAGGATGTGTCACCTCAAACAGAGCCACTGTTTTCTCAACTTTCTCTACTCCAATCAGCTACTTCAGCTTCAAATTTCAGCGACTTGGACCGTGATATCCATACTGGGCTTTCTACCTCTCCACTGGTCTCCATTCAAGCTGCTGCCCGTGATTTAAATGAGCGCTCTGACCATCAACATGTCCAAACAAGTTCTCCTATGCCTCATTCTGACCGCAATTTAAGCCAATCTGTCTCTTCTCCATCTTCTCTTCCTGAGTCTACTGACATTACTGCACTTCATACCACACCTCCTTCTGGTCCACATACTCATCCCATGATAACTCGAAGCAGAGATAACACAAGAAAACCTCGATCTTTTCCAAACCATGTTACTTACCTTGCTACTGCCACTGAAATTGAACCCTTCTCTTTTGCTCAAGCCAACAAACTTGCTCACTGGCGGGATGCTATGAACTCTGAAATTGAGGCATTGACACGCAATAACACATGGACATTGGTCCCTTCTTCCTCTACACAGAATGTTGTGGGCTGCAAGTGGGTCTATCGGATCAAACGTCATGTTGATGGGACGATTGCTCGATATAAGGCTCGATTGGTGGCGAAAGGCTTTACTCAAGAGGAGGGTGTTGATTATTTCGACACCTTCAGTCTGGTAGTTCGACCTACCACCATTCGCCTTGTGTTGTCTATTGCTGTGCAGCAGAGGTGGTCCCTTCGTCAATTAGATGTACAAAATGCATTCCTTCACGGCGATCTTCATGAGACCGTGTATATGGCTCAACCACCGGGTTTTGTCGATCCAACACATCCAACTCATGTCTGTTTGCTTCACAAATCGTTGTACGGCCTCAAACAGTCCCCACGGGCCTGGTTCAATACACTTAGCACAGCTCTTCTCTCTCTTGGCTTCAAAGGTTCGCAATATGATCCCTCTCTTTTTGTGTTCTCCTCCCATGGCAAACTGGCAGTGATTTTAGTTTATGTTGATGATTTGATTGTAACTGGCAATGATACTTCTCTTATCTCGGGAATTATCTCCTCTCTTCAATCTAAGTTTGCTATTAAGGACCTTGGTCCCTTGAACTATTTCCTTGGCATTGAAGTTTCTTCTTCAGCCGATGGTCTCATGTTAACTCAAACCAAGTATATTTCAGATTTGTTACACAGAACAAATATGCATGAATCAAAGCCGTGTCCCTCACCCATGGCTCCTTATCCTCCATTGACAAAAACTGCTGGTGATCTAATGGAAAACCCACGGTTCTATAGAGTTGTTGTTGGTGGTCTTCAATACGCCACCATTACTCGTCCCGATATTGCTTTTGCTGTCAACAAGTGCTCCCAATTCATGCATTCTCCAACTGTGGCACACTGGGCTGCTGTTAAAAGGATTCTTCGTTACTTGAATGGTTCTCTCTCTCTTGGTTTACACTTCACCAGTGGCTCTCCATCCTCTTTACATGCCTATTGTGACTCGGATTGGGCCGGCTGTCCCGATGATAGACGTTCAACGACTGGTTTTTGTGTATTTCATGGTTCAAACCTTGTCTCATGGAGTTCTAAAAAGCAAAACACTGTTGCTCGGTCAAGTACCGAAGCGGAGTATCGTAGCCTCGCCACTACTGGTACTGAGCTAATTTGGTTGCAATTTCTGTTGCAAGAACTTCAAATGCCGGTTTCCACTCCTCCAAACTTATGGTGTGACAATATAGGGGCCACATTTCTTGTCTCTAATCCTATGTTTCATGCGCGTACTAAACATGTGGAAATCGATTATCATTTCATTAGAGAACGTGTGTTGAATAATTCTCTCAAGGTACAGTTTCTTTCTTCCAAGGACCAACTGGCTGATACTTTCACAAAGCCTCTGTCAACACCTCGGTTTCTTCATATCAGAGACAAGCTCACTCTGGCTTCCACTCAGTTCGCTTGCGGGGGGAGTGATAACATAGTACTGGACAGTCACGGTACAGGACAACTGGAGAACATCAGCTATCTCCAAACAATAGCCAATATTCTCTGGACCACAATGCTGGTGAAGATGCCTCTCTGGGCTAACGGTTTAACTATAGTTAGAATTTGTTTACCTTAGTTAAAATGTGTAGTTAGCGTGCTAAGTAGATCTGGTTTTCTTTTCTATATATAGTACCTTCTGTATTTGTAAAAGGTTAAGACTGAGAATGAAATAAAATATCTCTTCTTCAATTCCTCTTTTCTCTATTCTGTTTTACCGACGATTTTGATCTTCTCAACCCTTCTCTCTCGAATCGAAGAAGTGAGAGAGGACAGACGAGGTCGCAATATCCCTACGTTTCTCGTCTTTATCTGGTACTATTTTTTATTCGGTCCATTCAATTTCAGTTTTTGTATTTGATCGGACCTTGTTCCAATTGGTTTCTTCTGATCGTTTCATGTCAATTTCATATGTTTCTGATCGTTTCCTGTTAACTCAATTCTATGCTAGTACTTTGTGAATTTTACCTATTGATATATGACTCCGTTTTATTTACTGCTTAATTATTCCTTTTTATTCTGCTTTCTTAAATATAAGTGATTACAGTTTTCAAACAATCTCTCAAGTTCAATTACCTCAATGAGGAGCAAAATGTACGTGTTGATTTTAACAAATTTATTATTATTGTAGTTGAAACATAAAGGGGACTATGGTTGTCCTTATATGGTGCCGTTCTTGTTTTCTTGTCTATTCTTATGATTGCAAGGTTGTGGTGATAGGACCTTGTTTCTATTCTTTTCAGTTATCTACTTAGCAAAGAAATATAAATCTAGCAATCTGTACAAGAATTTACTCGCTCTGACCTATATAATTTTGTCACTTCATCTTTTGAGACGATATGTTTAATTGATACTAAGATAAAAAAACTGTATAATTAATTGTTAATAAATCTTGTTGTAGAGAGGGGCACATGAATAGGAATGTGATGCCTCCTGTCAGAATCCTTCTGTCGTGTGATGGAAGCCAACCTCCAGCTTGCACCTTCTGCCTCACAATCTCTGGTTGAGGACCCAATCAGCCTATGATGGTATATGTTTACAATACAGAGAAGAGGAGACAGTTGCCTACGTAGCATCTTGTATACGGGCTGTCTATGCTGCAATCCATCGTGTGCTTAGAGAAGTTTCCTTCTTATTTATTTTTTTATACCTATGTTAGAAATGCAAGGGGCAACTATTTGAAACACTTTTAGTTTGGTATTTGTAAAACAACTCTTGTAGTTTTGCTTTTGTAGGATTAATATGACCGCAGTAAAAGAATGACCCATACAAAACTGAACAAATTAGACTTTCAGAAATTTTTTATGTGGCTTCTTTTCACAATTTGGCATAATATGGTGGCTATTCAATTGAACTTTACTAATTCTGTTGAATCATATGGCAGGTTAGACGTAGGTTCCCTGATTTCTCCCAAAAGGGTTTTGGATTTTGGTGCTGGACCCAGCTCAGCTCTTTGGTTAATTAGTAATAGCCACTTTTGCTCATAGTTCCTTTTCTCTACCATATTTTAAGATTATTTGCTCTATTCAATTTACTTCTAAATGAAGGGCAACGAGAGATGTATGGCCTCGGTCAATTCAGACAGTTAATTTGGTCAAACCTTCCAAGGGAATGCAAAGAGCCAGCCAAATCCTCCTCTAGAGTTAGTTAACTTTTTCTTTTTATTTGTAGCATCCTAAAACCAAAAATTATTGCAGTTAGCCTGAAATTCTCAAAAATTGTGTTCCTGTTGACAGATTTGAAGAGGTTGCCACTGATTTATAGCTATGACAGCATACAAGAACATACCTTGACAAACAGGGAGCATGATCTTGTCATATCAATGAGTTCATTATATACATAATATGGTGGGACTTTGTTTGAATAACTATTGAGCAGGTTGACTTTTGGATTTTTTGAATGCAGTCTTATGCATTAGGGAGATTCCATCATACAGCTTTGGGATCACAAACGCCGGCTTTGGGATCTTACAGGAGATGTCTTGGTAATTATTTTTCTTATCAGATTGTGCTTGGAATGCCTTTGTAAGATCAAACATCAGAGTGGAAATGACAGAATTCTATTCTCACAAAAGAATTCTCACAATCTAGGTATTGCTTGAGCCAGGTACACCACATGTATCAAAAATTGTAAGTCAAATGCGTTCATATCTCCTTTGGATGGAAAAACAGGTATGATTAGCCTTGAAAATTCAGTATTTTAATTATGCTTAGTCTATTTCTTTACTGAAAGACCTACAACTGTTCATACCCTTGTGTTTTTCTAAAGCACTGAATGTCTCTTATGTGTATCCTGCCTTAGTTCTTCCAAAAGTATATTCCTCATTTTTCCTTCTTTTTTTGTTCTAAAAGAAAGCTCCGAGTAAGGGGACTTATTTGATTTTGAGTAAAATAGGATTTTAAACTATCATTCTTATGCTTTAGTGGGCTTTCAGTAATACGTCACAGTTTGCAATGGGTATCAGAGATGACTTTTGAGGATTGCATAATATACCGACCTTCATATTTTCCCATGATTTATAAATTTCTCCTCTGAAAATGGAGAAGCTAGAGAATAAAGATTTTTAAGTGATGTCACAAGCATTGTTGTCTCCAAGCCCACATCTTATTTTGGTATGTTACATGAATAAAGATTTTTATGTCCAAAGTTGCTATGCCATTATTATTATACTACGTTGGTTTGTTAGTTTAGGTAACAACCTTTATTTTGTGTGCATTCTTTTTATTTGCTATTGAAAATGTTTGCAACATGAGTGCTATATTTAGTCACATCTTATTGCTTTCTTTTGAGCCTTCAATTTATCAGAAAAGAAGTACGATGTTTGTTAGTTTAGGTAACAGACTTTATTTTCTGTGCATACTTTTAAAAATGTTGAAAGTATTTACCAATTTTTCTATGTGTTGCTTATGTTATTTTTTTCAGGTAGCAGCTGTTCGAAAGATACTGAATGGGGCTTACCCTTATGGCAAATATTTCAAAGGATAATGGCAAAGAAACACCCTTTCAGGTTTGAAATTCTACTATTTTATTTTTATGCTCTGATACAGTACACTCCAGAAGTCAGTCACTACAAAAAAGATATAATAATTGGCTATAAAATTGTTCATCAGCTCTTAAAGGTTTTTTTTACTTTACAGAGTCAAACTTGAAGTGCCTTTTTCACTTTAGGAACTACAGCGGTTATGGACAATGCTTTTGTCTTCTCTGTTTCATTTTTAGTTGTAGGATTTAATTCCAGCACTCTAAAAATTTAATATTTGAGTACAGATGCAAACTGCAGTGGTTTAGCCTTGTTAAGTTTCATGTTGTTTTTGGTAAAAAGTTGGTAACGTTCTCAGTAAAGAAGTCAATATTAACTTAAAAACCATCATCCCTAACCCTGACATACTCCACCAAAGCAATCTTATTGCATCCATAAAGTTTCATATAGACTGATATGGAAATGTCACAAAAGAGCCCTCCACGATCAGAAATCTTTTCATCAGAAAACTGTCTCAGGCCACTCCTTCAATTTTGTAATATTACTCTTGATGCTGATTTGTGAAATGATCTGCCCTATTTCAAGTATGTAGATCAATGCATCAATCCTTATAAGGTTAGCCAAATATTAATTGTATATTGATCATCTTTTAAGTTGTTGCTGAATCTTGGTAGTTGATAGTGTTATAATCTATTGGGTATTTCAAATTGTACTCCTATTGAAGGGAATACTACTTTTATGTTGCTTGATGTTCTTTCTGTTTAATTTAGATTTTGAGAAAGGTGATGGACTTCCTTGCATCGAATAACCTTGTACTAGAGGATAATTTCATATCAAAGTAAGTCAATTTGATTTATTTTATTATATATATTGTACTCAATGCGCATACTGCTAAATGTTCATACAATTGTTGATAATTATATTTTTTGTAGCTAACCTGACAGCATATCTTATGTATTCCATTTTGTGTGTCTTTGTGTTGAAGCTGATATTGCGTTATTTTTTGGTTGCTACCAGTACCAGAGATAATCACTCGGATTTACCTGCTCTTATATTTTTATGTTCTTTTATAGTCATTCTATTTGCTATTTGCCCTTCATATAGCAAAAAGTAACTATACCTTTTCCTCGCCAGTTTCCAATCGAGAAAAAAAAATGTTCCTTCTCTGCTGTCAAGTTATCTATGAAAATTCTTTTGCATTAGTTCACCTGAATTAGGTGAACTAATGCAAAAGAATTTTCATAGCTATCCTGAATGCATGTGGTCTAGTAGCTCAGGTGGTAAGAGCACTGGGCTTTCTTCTAAGAGGTCCAGGGTTCAAGCCCGCATGCTTGCGATAGGCTTGGCGACCCAGCGTAAAAACTCAGCCATATATACAAGAAATGACCAAGGTCGGAGTGTCATTTCTAGCCTACCCCAACTTATTTGGAACAAAAGGCTTTGACTTTTTAGTTCACCTGAATATGGAAGCCTTAATTTGGAATAGTGCTTCAACCAAGAGTTAACTTACTATCCACTCACCTAATTTATCTCCACTTATTAAGCAGGAAACAAGCCAATTAAAATAAGTGGCTGAACAATGTTGAAGTACTTCAAAAAAGAAAAAGAGAAAGGGAGGAACCTTTCTGTATTGCCTGAGCAAAATTGGTGAAGTCCTCGTGTGATGCTGTTGTCGTCAGGTTCATTGTTGTTCCTTCTATCTGCTTATGTGGAGTTATATTAGACATTTATGTTATTTGTAGAAGTCTAGGGTCTTATTTGTAAAAGTACAATTCTGGATTAATATAAATAGGGAGCCTCTGTACAGAGGCCATAATCCCTAATTTTAACCTAATTCACCTTTCTCTAAAGTTAACATGGTATCAGAGCCATCGTGCGGCGCTTGACCTCTCTTCCACCAAATTTTCTTCTCTGTCGAACCCTCCCTTTCTTTTCTTCCGTAAAGCACAATTACTTTTCTCTTCCGTAAAGCACAATTCTTTTTTCTATAAACTATTCATTGTTGTGGACCACAAGTTGTGAGCCACGTAAAGACCAGGCAGCAGCAGATCGTGTGTGCATGTGTTGTACACCGCGGTACACCAGGCAGCATACAGCGTGGGGAGAGGCTCTGTGGACCACGTCAACACCAAGCCATCTCTTCTCTGCACCGTGTGCCGCGCCAACACCGTGCATCTTCTCTCCGCTGCAGATCGTGTGCCCAACCCGACTTTGGTGATCTATGGCTTTTCTACACAGGTGTTTTTCATCCTTTTTTTTTGACAATTGTTCTAGTGAATGCTAAAACCGTGATCGTGTGCGTCCGCACGGTTTGTGTTTGAAAATTGTAGATCTCGTCCTCTAGTTGTGTCTGTGTTTGAGATACAGATTGGTTAGTTAAGATGGGTGAACCTGTGACTACTAAGGATTTACAGGCCATTATGGACAATATGGCCAAATTGTTGAATGTGAAGTTTGAAGAGTCCGGTAAGGGTTCCGGATCTGTGTTAGAACAGTCACATGTGGTACAGAAGATAGAATTATTACCTAATGATGTCAAGCTCGAGGGGACGAGAAATTATCTGAGTTGGTCCAGAAGGGCATTGCTGAACCTTCAGATGAAAGGACTTGAAGGATATGTGAATGGCGAGTGCGGTGAACCTGTTGAAAAGTCGGGTTCCGTGGACAAGACAAGTGTTGCGTGGGTAAGATGGAGTAGTATGAATTCTCTGGTTGTTTCTTGGTTGTTGACATCTGTGTCTCCAGCCATAGCTGGAATGGTGGAGTCAATTAGAAGTGCAACAGATATCTGGAAGACTCTGGCTAAAATGTACTCAGGAGCTGGGAGTGTGATGATGATGCTCGACGTGGAGGACAGAATTGATGCTACTGTCCAGGGGGAGAAATCAGTTCTTGAGTATGCAGCAGAATTGCGTCGCTTGTGGGCTGATTTGGATCACTATGATCCTTTGTCACTGAAGGATCCAACAGATGTTCTTTGTGGAATGCAATATCTTGAAAGAAGACGTGTGGCTCGCTTCCTGAAAGGTCTGAACTCTAATTTTGAGGCTAGAAGGGCCGCAATATGTCATTTGCCGTCTCTTCCATCGTTGAATGAGGTTATTGCTTCGATGGAGGAAGAGGAGATCAGACAGAAGGTGATGGCATCTGAAACCTCACCTATGGTTCGCTCGGCAATGGCAGTTCCTGGAGCCCAAATCAGAGATGACAGAGATTGCTTCAATTGTGGCTTGAAAGGACACCTCAGTTTCAATTGTCCTGCGCCTCGTAAATCTGGTGGTGGCCGAGGAGGTGGAGGACAGAGAGGTGGATATGGTGGTCGCGGACGTGGAAATGGATACAGGGGGCGAGGAAACCGACGTGGAGGTCGAGGTGTTGCTCATTTTGCAGCAACAGAGGAGCCCCGAGCTACGACAGAAGTGACTGGAGGAGAACTGACAGAGCTGGAAGAACTGCGACTGTTCAAGTCCCAAGTTGAGAGCTCTAAAGGCAAGGAAAAGGTCTTGGATGAGTGTGAGGACAATGCCTACTTCGGTAATGTTGGTTACTATGCACATGTGACTAAAGGTATTCAGGCACAGGCATTTGCATCCACTAAATCTCATATAGATTGGATTATAGATTCAGGTGCATCTAGTCATATAACAGGATCATCCAATGAATTTGTAGAATATTGTCCTAGTCAACAAATACAACCAGATACAGTCCAAACAGCTGATGGTACATCTCAACCTGTCAAGGGTATTGGTTCAGTCTATTGTAATTCTTCTATTACCCTACCATCAGTGTTGCATGTTCCTTCTTTTCCTGTTAATTTACTCTCTGTTAGCTCACTAATTGATCAATTAAATTGCACTGTTCTTTTTGATCAAAATACATGTTTGATTCAGGAAAAGGAAACGGGGAGGAGACTTGGGAATGGCAACAGACGTGATGGACTTTGGTATTTGGATAAGGAGGCTGCTATGCTCGTTGCTGCTGTTAGTAAAGGAGCGGAAGCAGAGGCCATGTTACAGCATAATAGACTAGGGCATTTATCTTTTGAAAGTTTGAATAAATTGGAGCCAAATTTGATGAATAAAGTAGATAGGGATAAACTATTTTGTGATGCTTGTGAACTTGGAAAACATACTCGTTCTAGTTATAAAATGATTGGTTTAAGAAGTTTGGAGCCTTTTGCACTTGTTCATTCTGATGTTTGGGGACCATGTCCTGTTACTTCTGTTAGTGGATTTAGATGGTTTGTTACCTTTATTGATTGTTACTCACGCATGACTTGGATATATATGATGAAACAGAAATCTGAAGTACTCAAATGCTTTAGAGATTTCTGTGCTTGTGTGAAAACTCAATTTGGAGTACAGGTGAAGGTTCTTCGAACAGATAATGGAACTGAGTATGTTAACAAAGAGTTTGCCAATTTTGTGTCTGAGCAAGGTATCATCCATCAAACTACTTGCCCAGATACTCCAGCACAAAATGGAGTGGCTGAGCGCAAGAACAGGCATCTATTGGAGGTGACACGTTCTTTAATGCTGAGAATGAACGTACCGAAATTTCTGTGGAGTGAAGCAATTCTAACAGCAGCCTATTTGATCAATAGGATGCCATCAAGAGTGTTAGGAATGAAAACACCACGTGAGGTACTATTTGACTCTAATGATTTTGTTGTTCCGCCCAGGGTATTCGGATGTGTGTGCTATGTGAGAGATCACAGATTGACAGTAGGAAAGCTAGATCCGCGGGCGGTTAAATGCATCTTCATAGGTTATCCCTCAAATCAGAAAGGATATAGGTGTTGGTGCCCTAATGAAAGAAGGATTTTTGTTAGTATGGATGTGACTTTTCAGGAATCTGAACCATACTATGGAGTAAAAACAGAGTTGGGCTCATTGTTCAAAGATGACTCTACCAGTGCTGGTAGAGAGGGGGAGAAAGAGAATAGAATTATAGCTGGCGGCTTTCCATGTCCTTTGTCGGAACTGAGTGAGAATAGCAATCTGAGCGATGCTGGGGATGGTGGTAATGATGGTGATAGTAATTTGAGTTGTGACAAGAAGAAACAGGGGGAGCTGATAGTGTATAAGAGGAGACTAAAACAGCATGAGCAACCTGAGCAGCCTGAGATGCCTGAGCAGCCTGAACAGCATGAATTGTCAGTTCCCTTGAATGCCAATGTCCCAAGTAGCTCCTCCCTAAGTCCTTCATCAGATTCTCACTCAGAGTTGATAGGTAACAATTCTCCTCAAATTTCACTCCGTAGAACATCTAGGGTTAATGCTGGGAAACCTCCTGTTAAGTATGGGAATTGGGGAAATGATATTGCAAATTACATTTCATATGCATCTGTTCCACCTGCATATAAGTCCTTTCTTGCATCTCTAGATTCTGTGCCTGTACCTAACACATGGCAGGTAGCTAAGCAAGATCCCAGATGGTTCAGTGCCATGCAGGAAGAACTTCAAGCGTTGAAGAAAAATGACACGTGGGAGTTGGTACCTTTACCAGTTGGGAAGCGTGCTGTCGGATGCAAATGGGTGTACACTGTCAAGCAAACTCCAGAAGGCAAGATTGATAGGTACAAAGCCCGACTTGTTGCAAAAGGATACAGTCAGACTTATGGTATCGACTACGATGAGACCTTTGCTCCTGTTGCAAAAATGAGCACTGTGAGAATGTTGGTGTCATGTGCTGCCAACTTCAATTGGCCACTACACCAGTTGGATGTCAAGAATGCTTTCTTGCATGGAGATCTTCAAGAAGAGGTGTATATGGAGATTCCACCTGGATTTGCTACTCCACAATCAGCTGGGAAAGTATGCAAACTCAAGAAATCGTTGTATGGGCTAAAACAGTCTCCGAGAGCATGGTTTGACAGGTTCAGACTTGCAGTCTGTGGTATGGGATACAGACAGTGCAATGGAGATCATACTGTATTCTACAGACACTTGAAAGGCCGTATCACTATCCTGGCTGTTTATGTTGATGATATTGTGATTACCGGAGACGATACTGAGGAGATCATGCGACTAAAAGAAAACCTTGGAAAGGAATTCGAGGTCAAGGATTTGGGGCAATTGAAGTACTTTCTTGGGATTGAAATTGCTAGGTCGAGGACAGGTATAGTGCTTTCTCAGCGGAAGTATGCACTGGATCTTCTTTCAGAGACAGGGATGCTGGGCTGTAGGGTGACCCCTACTCCTATCGAGCCGAATCAGAAGTTGTGTGCTGAGGGAGGTGACTCAGTGGACAAGGAGCAGTACCAAAGACTAGTTGGCAAGCTCATTTATCTATGCCACACTAGACCTGATATATCTCATGCAGTGAGTGTGGTGAGTAGATACATGCATGATCCGAGAGAACAACATTTGGATGCTGTTCACAGAATTCTCAGATATATCAAGGGGAGTCCCGGAAAAGGACTGTGGTTCAGAAGTCATGGGCATCTGAGAGTTGAAGCCTATTGTGATGCTGACTGGGCAGGTTGTTTGGATGATCGTAGATCCACCACAGGATATTGTGTGTTTGTTGGAGGCAATCTTGTGGCTTGGCGGAGCAAGAAGCAAGATGTGGTGGCTAGATCTACAGCTGAGGCTGAGTACAGGGCTATGGCACTCAGCCTATGTGAATTGATGTGGGTAAGATATCTCCTATCTGAGTTGCGCGTGTTTCGAGGAGAGTCTTTACTACTTCGGTGTGACAACAAGTCAGCAATCAATATTGCAAACAATCCAGTTCAGCATGATCGCACTAAACATGTGGAGATTGATCGTTTCTTCATCAAAGAACAACTGAATAATGGAGTGCTGACCTTGAACTATGTAAAATCAGAAGAACAGTTGGCTGATTGTCTAACTAAGGGATTGGGTTGTAAGCAATTTGAGAGTTCTTGTAACAAGATGGGGATGATTGATATCTATCGTCCATCTTGAGGGGGAGTGTGGAGTTATATTAGACATTTATGTTATTTGTAGAAGTCTAGGGTCTTATTTGTAAAAGTACAATTCTGGATTAATATAAATAGGGAGCCTCTGTACAGAGGCCATAATCCCTAATTTTAACCTAATTCACCTTTCTCTAAAGTTAACAGCTTAAAATATCTCTAATGAAATGTAAGTATAGCATTCAATGGAGAAGTTTAATACCAGCTATTTTTACTGTTATTGTTTGGATAAAAAAAAACTATTGTTTTCGTGCAATATAAAAACTGCTTAATATTATTATCTGATTGATAAATATAACAAAAAATTGTTGTGTTTTCTAACAAATATAATAGAAAACTACTGACCCTTAAATGCTGAATGTACTAAATTTGCTGATTAATTACTGCAACCTTTATACTGATAGAATCCTTTGTATGCTTAAATGTAGGTTTCGTGCTATAGACTGCTCAATTCATTCCTATTAAAGGTAAATATGTTATTTGCAGATTATCTTTTTTTATTTAAACTTATTCATTTGCAAAAGAGTCTTTAGCAGTAAGTGATGGTTTATGTCGCAAAATCATATATAAATATTTGCGAAATAGACCTCAGATTTTTTGTATTGCCACACTGACAAAACTCAATCTATAATCTAATTTTTTAAATTATATGACCATTTGCAAAACCTTGTTTTCTTTTTTTATAACATAGTTACAACAAACAATAAATAAGTATCAAGTTTTCAGTTGTGAGCACAAAACTTTGTTTGTCAATTGTCAATAGTTACATGCAGCTACATATCAAAGATGCTGTACCATATAGGTGCCAGCACGGTGGCACCACATACCTAGTGGTAGTACAAGAATATTTTCTGATTATCTAATGAAATATTCATTTTTCGTATGCATTTTTCAAGCACTCAAGATCACCATGGAGGGTTGTTATCAGCAGTACATCATTTTTCTCCCAGGTCTGAATTTTTAAATTAGCAGCAATTAAAATATTAAATCCTCTCTATCTTACTCAATCAAAAAGTTCCTTTTATGTTCAAAAGTGTTGTGTAAGAATAAATGTCAGATGCTAATTTTGCAGTTCATAACATGCCTCTTAAATTTTTTCGAACTTGGCTTGTTTGTACTTAGATTAGCCACATAGTACTGGACCAATAGTGAGGTTTATAATTCTATTTTGTATGCTTGGAATCAAAATTAAACCCTCTTTACTTTATTCTTTACTTTGAATTTGTTTCACTCTGTAGATATTTTGGTGGAAAAACAGCCAGCGCTGATGGCACAGTAGTTGCTTTAGCAGCTTTTTGGCGGTACTTGCTCCTGTTTTAATGTAAGCATTCACTTCCATTCTTCTTTTTGGTTAGTATCATTGCATAATTTAAATTTAATAATGATGAAATAATTTATTAAGTTTTGCATATTCATGCAATTAGGTGGATACTTATTAATATGTTGTGGTTGAGAAAACAAATGGGTAGTATGGTCAAGATGCCTTGTGTGAAAATGTATGAATGCATGTTGTGATTGTAATATGAAACGGCCTAAGGAGCCATGCTATAATAATTTTATTTTATTATTTGGGAAACCTGCGAGTTGCTTCATATGTATTTTTTGTGGCTTGCATGCCAAATATAGGATTAGGACTATTATGTTGCACTTTATTTTGTAGAGTAGTTTTTATTTTCTCTAAATCACAGTGGGTGGACTGCACAGAGGGAAAGATGCAATCGGCAAGAAGAGTTCTGCTGCTTTCATGACCATACTATCCCATAAATTTATTTAATTGTTTATTTTTCTATGGTTTGTATGTTTGACATAACCACGTTATTTAAAATAATTAAATTAATTAAGTCCTTAGTATACTAAGCTAAAAATTGCATTTTAATTATCCGAAATTACTTACATGTAAGACCGTACTTTCTTCATTTTTTTAAGTGAAGCCAAAAATGAAAATTAGAGGTCACGCGAAAAAATAAAGTTGACCCCCTTTCTCACAACATATATAACCAACCTCAATTATACATCTCATGCACGTACCAAAGTAATTCAACCCATAAAGTCTAGAAAAGTTAATCAACAGAACAATTAAAATAGTCAATCTAAATTCAAAAAAAATCACGGGTGTTAAAGAATATCAAAGTTAAAATGTAATATTAAATTAAAATTGTGGTGCAATCCAGCCTTATAAGTGACGTGAGAGTGATGGGTCATTCAATTACCCATCCACGGAGAGATGTGAGAGTTGATGCGGCGAGTTCTTGCGTGGGGGGGGGGGGGCGGGGTGCCTCGAGGGGTGGGGAGGGGCGAGGTCTGTCGTCTCTCGTGAGGGGGGGGGGGGGGGGGCGGGAGGGAGAGGGATTTTTAACGTCATTTATAAAAAAAATTAATATAAAACTAGAAAAATATAATTGTCGTTCCTTATCAGTTGAATTGTTTTTAATACCATGTTGGCACTCCTACCAGTCAGTTGCTAAAATTCGATATTTCGTCTCACAATATGAAATATCGGATGCTGCAACTTTTGTCACGTTATATCGCCAGATTTCCAGTACCCGATTAGAACCACTTGTTGAAATTGTGCATATTTGTGTGTGGTTGCAAACCTGCGTAACTGTTGCTGAATCTGCAATATCTTTTTCTTTATGAAATAGGCGGAATCTGTTTTAAATCTTTTTATTTTTTTAGGAAAACTTTATTTTCCAGGTCATATATCCCGAGATAAACTAAAGAAGTTATAATTAGAAAATTAACTCCCGAATTGCCACATTTAGTGAGTAATTAGAAGGGTTGTTATAGTTCTCTCTGGAACAAGATTATTAACACAACCCAAATTGTTTCTCACGATCAGCAAACTATTTCACATGCATCCAGGCATCCAGCTTATTCAAATGAACCATAAAGGAACGGCACATCTAACAAAGCAGTAAACTTGTAAAATTATTATAAAACGAACAATAACAGTATCTTCACAAAAAGTAAACCTGTTAACTGACCAACACCAGCTGGAAAGTAGATTTCCTTCCGGTGTTTTGAGAGAGGATTGATCATGGAGCCACTGTGAACATAAAACTAAGAATTCAAGCAAAGGAATACTATCTTATATTTATTTTCAAGTACATTCATTCAAGCTCAACAAAAAGACCAGCATGTGGATGCAAGCCGGCTTCTTTGAGCGTCAAAGAGTGCTTTTCTGGACCGAAGACTACCCGAGGAAAATTTGAAACAAGGCTATATTTCTCAGCCTTCAAGCAATCCAAGGAATCAACATAGTCGTAAAGTGTACTGATAGTAGCCGAGCTGTGGAACCTCCTCTCTTTTCGCTCTCCAGTAGGAAACCGTACAAGAACCTGCCATTCCATAGAATTAGGTTTAGATCCATCACTTGAGAAAGTTATTTTACCCAAATAAAATTATGAAATGGTGGCAATTTCATGTTTAATCTATGCAAAAACATCAATGCACAATGCAAATAAAAAAACATAAGAATATACTTCTAGTAGATTTTGCTGTAACAACTGTTGTCCAAAACATTTCAAAGCTCCACTTCCCAACTATTCTCCGAGCTGAATAAGTTGTAAGGTCTATTTGATAATATTATTGTCATAAATGGTCATAAGAAGCAAAACTCTTCTTATTTTGCAGGGTATACGAAAGTGTTTATAATATTATCAAGGAATTCCTCATGAAAAATGAATTATTTAATAATGATGAAATTTACAAAAAAAAATTTACCTGGGTAACATCAGGGCCTTTTTCTGGTTCAATTCCAAGAGACATAGCTTTCTCTTGCCGCCTTCTTGCTAAAGCAGCTTCTTTCTCTGCGGCTTCCCGTGCTGCCCTTTCCAAAGCTTCTTCTTCTTCCTTTCGCTTTCTCTCTGCCTCTGCAGCTTCTCTTTCCCTCCTTTCTTGTTCTTCTATCCTCTGGCGCTCTCTTGCCTGGTCAGATGCACAAATGGCTGAAGGATTATTTAAATTGCCAAATTGCACATTTGATTAACAGTGGCACACATGCTTGTGCGCGCACAAAGAAACAAAAGAGTACCCTGTCAGCTTCAAGTGCAGCTCTATAGGCAGCATCCTGTTCTTCTCTCAAGCGCTGGTTGTTGAGCCTTTCCTCTGCCTCAATACGTGCAGCTACCAGCGTGGGGGCACACTCCTCAACCACCCTTTGAAGAATTGCTAGCATTTCTTCTGGTGATTTAGGCCCCTCCATCTTTAAACAAACACACAAATTAACAAAATTGTTATACATTAAACAGCGACAATATAGAAGCATTATAGCCAGACATAAGCAGTCATAGCTATACCAGAAGTGTCACCCAACTGGGACGCAGCTTTCTGTCTTAACAAGTCCCAATCTAGCCACTAATAGTTTAGTTGAAAAAACAAACCAAATTGTAGTAAATTAATACCAAGAGTGAATCACAAAATACTGGGCCCCTAAAGAATCAGTAACCTACTAACCTCCCATTTTAGCCACAAACCACAACACTCCCATTTGGGTAATTTAACAATGTAATATGTAATATTCTGCCCTTACTTACACTAAAACTAAACTAATCAGTGGGTTACCTGCTGAAGCAGCACAATGCGTTGGTGGGTCGAGGCCATGACAATGGCGCAAAACGGAAACCGAGATGCATTGAGGCTGTTGCTCATCTTAAAGCCCTCTGTCCTCCTTATGCTTCCTCCCCATGCAACAAAATTCTCATTAATAAAGGCTGCTACAGGGGCATCACAGAGACTTTGTCTACAGAAGACAGGCACATCTGGGTGATCTGGTGAGTGCAGATAAACAAATAACAGCTTGTACTCCCTTTGAGACCTTTGTAGTGCATCCATGAAACTCTCAGACACAAACCGAGGACCTGTGCATGTTATTATAGGTTTAAAACAAAACTTAGATTATTCAATAGTCCAAATTTTCCTTTACATTGTTTGCACTGACAAGCCTTTCTTGGTGTTCTTTCTGCAACTAAACATATTGTACAGTAAATGTCTCCATATCAATTCCATTTCTATCACTGTATATCAATTCCAAAATTCAATTTTCTCTCTATAGAAATATTTTATGCTCACACATCTCTTGCAAAGAAATTGTTGTTAGAAACTGCAGAATTCAACATGCTTGCTCTAACCAAACTAGCCTCCAAAATATCCTTCGGCAGAAATTAGAGAGACGGGTAGAGAGAATAAAACAAAATAGGCATCAATAACACCCCATTCTTTGTACCGAATTTGGTATCCATGTATGTATTTCTAAAAAAGGAATTATTAAAGAAACACTAATTAGATCTTTATATATTTTGTAAATTTTATGTACAAAAATAAAATATAGTAATTCTGAGTATGCATTCAGAATTCTGCTTCCACCCCTAGAGAAAGCTCAAAAGATTCAAAACAGGAGGATTCTGTCAGTCTGTCACCATAAACTAGATCAATTCAAAATCACCCTACAGCAATGCTAAATTAAGTGAACTCGGTCAAACAGTAAAATGCAATTACATGAAATTGCAGGTGTTACAATGGCACCTCTGCTAAAAATGAGGAGACTGTTGAAGTTAAACAAGAAAAGCAACATACCTAAGGATCCGAAATCCCTCGTGAATTCAGATACAAATTCAGCAGCTTCAGCTGCTGAAGCTGCCATAGTACCGCCCCGATCAGAGCCGTCAGGTGGCGCCGCAAGGCCGAGAATAGACAAAGAACGCGACAACACACTCCCAGCAATCCACGCCCCGAGACGAATGGACCCCACAAAGAGACCAACCCCACCAGAAACGACATAGAAAGGTAGAGTTATGAGCCTCCAAGCAATCCCAGGCGGAGGAGCAGGAGCAGTTGGGCCGCCACTACGAACCACGGAGGCTTGAGGCGGCGCTATGGGAGGAGAAGGGCGAGACAAGTTCCGGTCGCCGGAGGTAGATGCGGCGGGAGGCGGAGAGGTGAAGGAGGAGACGGCTTGTTCGAGGTCCCAATTGTGCGCGGAGAGGATCTCGGCGCAGAGATCGGGGTCTTCTACGCCAGTGATCGCCTGGAAATAGGCGACCTTATCTTGTGATTCGTCCGCCATGGATGTAGAGAATGAGGTCTAGAACTAGAAGCGTCGTAGATCGAGAGTCGTAAAGGAAAGAAGACAGAGGGACGAATTGGATTTGGTGTAGTTACGAGTTACGAGTTACGACGAGATAGAAACAAACAAGGGTTTTTTTTTTTTTTTTTCTGAGCAAGTATGGTAAAGATTCTTCTTTGTGTTTTTCTTTACTTTTCGGGTATAACGAAAACGTGTGGCTTAATAGTTACTGCTTATTTAAAATTGTTGTGTTGCGTACTGGTACTACGGAATCACATCCTCTGCCTACCTAAAAAGGTTGGTGGCAGGATGCCAACCTTTGATATGAACCGTTAGATCTAATCTCAACGGTTAATGGGAGCCCCGTGCATGATACAGATTGATAGGCCCGAAAAATTTGAACCGTCCAGATTAGATCTAACGGCTCGGATCAAAAGTTGGCACCCTGCCAACCTTAAAAGGTTGGCAGAGGATACTCTCCCCTGGTACTACTGCCAGCGACTCTTTTTCTGCTGCTGCTTCAGAGAGAGACCAAGTGACCGACTGAATTAAACAGTAAAATCGCCCATGAGATGGATCAGGATCTGTTTGATTGGCGTTTCATTTTCTAATCCACCAACGAGAGAGATAAAACGGACCCGACATGGTAATGGGCCGGATAAAATAGTACATACTAAAGTGCTTGTAAATTTTTTGAGTTCGATATCTTAAATAAAGAAAGAAATTTCATAGTTTGCTAAAATGAATGAATCATATTAAATGTAATTGATAGATTCTGATGCATTTAGACATCTTGCTTTTGTACATAACGAACTCAAAAAGGATAATACGTTTTTACATGAATGCACCATACACACAGAAACGATCAAAATCAATAACTCAGATTTGTTATTTAAAATTTAAAATTTGAAAATAATAAATAATAAAAAAGAATAAACAATTTGGAGCAATTAAAGCCTCACAAAACTTAGAAAGCTCATTAGCATCCTACCTTCAACAAAAAATTTTCTTTTTTCATTATTTCATAGATCATTACAGAAGAAAACTACACTACATTAACTCATCTATTTGTAAAAAAAATAGAAGACATGCTTATCTCTATAATTCATCTTTTATTCAAAATACATTTATCATTAATTCATTGAAAACTAGGGAGAATAGCAGTATTTAGTTATCACATAGAAAAATAAAAGAACGTATAACAAGAGAATATACAAATAATGCCACATGTAAAAAGAAAAAAGAAAGTCTATCTTGGCAACATCTATACCAATATATAAATTACGAAATAACAAAATAAACAAATATTTCTAAACCTCCTCTATAAGCAACTTGGATTGAGGTTTGGCATTTGTGCCATCACCTTTCACCTGCTCAGCCTCAAATAAAGAATCCTTCTCCACTCCAACAATTCCAGCGAGAGACGACCACACCTCATGTGGCTGCTCATGCACCCAACACATCAAAAAGTACACCTTTCTCTCAACACCACGGAACTTAGCTTTCTCCCTTTTCCCTGCCTTTTCACTCCTAACCTCTTTCTCACCGGCTTGAACCATCCTTCTTAAATCACACAAAGCACAAACAAGCGCATTACCACCCAAAGAAATCAAACTTATAACATCGTCCATTAACCCAATAGCAAACTTGAAACCCCCCATATGCCTATGTACAGGAGAGCATGCTTGTTCCAGGCAAGAGCTTAAGGCCTCTCTAACTGTCTCAGGCCTAAAATCATCACCCATTACCTTAGAAATAGTCAGAAAGACAGAAGCCGAGCCTAGTGGGTCAGAGCTCCAATCACCGTTATAGAGGTGAAGAGTAAAGAAATATCCATATAGAACATCTACTAAATGGACTGCCAGAAAAGGGGATGGCTCAGATCTGGTTAGCTCTTTGAGTTGAGGCAGAGGGCTGTCAGGCCCAGGTGGAATTTCTTCGTGAACAGGTGCTGCATCATTGGATAAATCTGGTTCGGTATTGATTTGTGTTATAAGTTGCCTCACACCATGGCCAAGTGAGATCGATTTAGCACAAGATTTAGTCCACCATGGCGTCCACGGTTCTATTAACTTGCTTAGTTCACCTGAGGCTAAGGATCTCTTGAACCGTTTTATTTCTTCAGGTGAGAGGTCTTCTAACCTGATTTCATCACCTGAAAACGATGTTAGGACAAAGAAAACTTTAAGGTTTAATTATGCTCGAAAGAAACACTAAAACAAGCTAAACATTTCTTTCATCTGCACACAAGGAAATAAATTGAAACTAAATGTAGTAACCAATTACCTGAAATAACCTTCTGAATTAACTCCTCAGATAGCATAGGCTCTGCAAGAAGTTATCATGATACTAATGTCATTCATCAATCCAACCATTCAATTAAATTTGCTCAAAGAAACATTAATCCTAACTGAATGCAAGTTCAGTAGTCACTTGTTAGGTTCAAGTGCTCCTTTGCTTAATTTTACCAATTTTCAGTTGGTTCTGTTTGTAAAGATTACTTGTACCAGATTTTAAATACTTAAATAAAAGTTGGCACCAGTATTTGCAAGGCTGACAGTTTCCAAGAGTAAACATTTTCCTTTAGTTTTTCGTACTTAAAGCTAATATTGGGTAATGCATTTATTGTGAAAATATAATCTTAGCAAATTACATTTCCAGTGGAACCAAGTACACCAAGTTCCGGTCACAAAAAAAGGAGATGGACAAAAATAAACCACAAAAGGCACAATACCATCTTCATTGTCAGAGGATACCCAATCTTCATCTTCAGAATGAAATCTTTTCAGAATATCCATCATTTTCCTCTTTGTTTCTTCAGGCTGCATTTGTTGCAGCTCGTCCATCACATTCTCTCTCATGAAGGATTCAGTGCACCGAAGGCTCTGCCCCTGTGAAACACATCATTTGAATTGTTTCTTGTAAGCGCAACCAAAAAAAAAAACCAAAGAAAAATAGAAGAACTATTTGATCTGACAGAAGGACAGAAAAAACATCCGATTATTTCTTCTATTTTAATTGGAGTGTAATCAACAATTATTTGAATAATTATAATGAAGGTAAAAATAACAGCAAGAAGTGTACAGAAAAGATGACAAAAATGAGAAGGGATATGATAACTTGGGATGCGTGAATGGAGACAAAAGACTCACTTTGTAGCAAGGAAGAGAACAGTAACGAATGTTGCATCTGGGACAGGTATACTGAGAGAACTGCTTCTGACATCTGCAACATAGTATTATTAGAATCAGGTTGTGAACTTGCAGATAATCAAACCATAATGTAGTAAAAAGCTAAAAATTGACCAATGACTATCATACCAGTCAGAATCACCAGTTGTATCAATTATACAGGTTTCAGTGTGTAACAAAACTGTTTCTTTTATGTTGGGAGAGGACATGAATCGTCAAAGTGCAAAAGGCTTAGATATGCCTTATTCAAGTAGCCTACTGCAAGACCCAAAATTAGTAAGATTTTGTCCTACTAGAACCTTCCCTCATAGAGTTCACCAAATTTAGGCAACCAAAAGTTGAAGTTTGAAGTTCAGATAATTAAAAAGGAACAAAGAGATGGGGAAAAAAAAAATAGTAACCAATGGCAAAATCAACTGCCCTAAGGTAAACTGAACCACTTAGATTTACTGACATATTGGTGGTACAAAAGGAATCAATGGGCATAGGGAAAATAATATCCCAATATATTTTTAGGTTTAATGGAGGAGAACTCACACCCGACAGATGATTTTTGAATCAGTGAAAGAAGAGCTTGAACCGCCAGGTTCAGACACCACTACCTCCTTCTCCATCTCCTTTATCAACCAATTATTATAGTTTGCACTCTAGGTCTTTACCTCCTCGTTTTATTTTGGTTCAGACACTACCACCGCCAGGTTTGAGAATCTGAAAAAAATGTCATCATTATGTTTAGCTTCCCCAACAAGAGTAAATAAGTTTCTAGAAAGTTTATCATGCTTTGTTGTGGTAGAATCCAGACATGGAATGAAAGCTAGACAAAAGTGGACTAATATATTAATTGTCGAAAGAAACCAAAATAAGTTATCATATTCTGAAAAGGAAGAAATTATTAACAGTTTCAATTCTAGTTCAAGTGTTCCTTTTCTATTGCTGTTGTTTAGTACGAAGTTGTTACCAATAGGCAATATAACATATATGCCAGTAGAACTGCGTGTATACTATGCAAATTTTCATAATTTTTTTGTACATCGTTTAGCTCCTCCCTATAATTATATAAAGTGGATACTATAATATAAGCCATTTGACTTCAAATGCAGATAGAAGTAATTAAAGAAACAAATAAAAAAAAATTAACCGTTGCCTCCATTTCCATGCTGGTACTACAAGGAAAAATAGTTTCAAGCAATTCAATCCAACACCGACACAAGAAAGTTAGCCTCGTTTGATAGTCTACAAGTTATATTTAAGTTACAATTAAGAAATTGTCTCGAAACTACTTACTAGTCAAATGATAACAACAAGGGTTTCAACTTAGAATAAAACTAACTTGATAACTTCGGTACAAAAAATCTCGGAACTTCATGGAAATGGAAAAAAAGAAAAAGCCAAATTGACGACAAATCATTCAGTAATAGAGTGGGGCAGAAAGATTACCTAATAGGGCCGCAAGAGACGGACTCCCTGCACGAGCCTCCTTAATTCTCTCAAACCGAAAGTCAGAGAAAAATACAGTCCTAAAAGGATGTTAGCTAAAAGAAGAGGCGAGCTCGAAGAGAAGAAAAGGAGATGAACGGAGAGAGCACAAGTGGTGGCGAGAGCCGGTCGGGGATGAGAGAGACTGAAAGGGAGAGAGAAAGACACCCATCTATCCGGTCCGTAGAGTGCGCCTGTGAGAGAGGAGGAGAGAGACTGAAAGGGAGAGAAAGAGACACCCATCTAACGCACCCGGATCCTCAGCAGCGGAAACAAGCTCTCCTTTTCATTTTTTTAATATTTAAAAATTTTAAAATTTAAATGAAAAATCCAAACCATTGATCTTGTTAAATTTTACCGGCGATGTGTTTTCATATAAGTTTTATAAAATTTGAAGTTGATTTGATACTAGATCAAGTGTTCAACAAATGAACGGATCTGGTTAGATTAATTCTAATACGTTCATAATTTAATCACTTATGAAATAAATAATGACATATAACACAATCTATATATTTATTTCATTGGATCATGTCCTGTACTATGTTCCAGTAACATATACATATGCAATTAAGTCGGTAACTCCTTACCCATGATTTGTAGAACTTAATCATCACTTAACTTGCATACTAATCTTATATGATAATTAATGTTTCTTGTTAATTATCAAGATTATGGACTCTTTAGAGATATTATTGTCATTTTGACGAATGATCCACAGAGATCTACAATTCAGATCCTCAACCTGAATGATCTGTCAACAATAAACTCTAGGAACAAATGATCAAGCATCATCAATAACATAAACTAATATAATAGCCACTAACTGATTGGCTTCTAGGACATATCTCTAACAGAGATGAGTTCATCAGTGGAAATAGGATTTCCAATAAAAGCTAATTCATCAGCCAGCTGCCTCATCTTGTTTAGATATTCAGTGCAGGTAGAAATCCCTCTTGTAGTGTGTTGTAGTTGGCGTTTCAGATCTAGAAATCGAGCCCGAGATGTGGAGGCAAAAGATTGATGCAGAGAAGACCATAGATCAAAGGTCGTGAGGCAGGAAACTGTTTGAGATAGGATGCATTTAGAGAGAGATGATCTAATCCATCCTAACAGCAGTTGATCCTGGCGATGCTATGGCAAAAACTCTGGATTGATGCTTATTTGACCTTCTGCATTAGTGAGAGTTGAGGAATGAGGAGGTGAAGCGATGAACCTTGAGAGGTTGTAGCCATGTATGATCGGAGAGATCTGGCTCTGCCAGGTAAGATAGTTGTTTGTATTGAGTTTAATGGCGATCGGGAGAGTGAGAGAGATGATTGGCTCAGTAGAGGGAGCTGAAGTTGTGGATCGAAGAGGATCAATGGTGGAGTTATCCATCGTGGCTTCTGATACCATGAACAAAGTATAGAAATACAAAGAAGAAAAGCTTTATTTCATTTTTCTATAGAATGTTTACATCACTTGTCTCTACTAGTAATTGTTCTCTATTTATAATAATAACTCTCCTATTACATTCATCCAAAGTTTGTTACACCTAGTTTGTTATGCACAGAGAGGAATCCAGTGTTGTAGCCATCCATTTCGTCAGTCACTGGAGCTGTCCAGTAGCGTCACTAACAGAATGAGAACAAGTATGCATGCAAGGGATGATGTCCATGGGGGCCTTCAAACAAGAATCAATCCCGGCTATGTCATCAATGCGTAAGTAGAAAATTATGAATGAGGATATATGCACTGCTTACACACATATATGCACATGAATTAAGTTATATCACTGGTTTTGAGAATAAATGAAATAATAAACCAAAGCATAATTCTGGCCTCATGCTAACAAAAATCACTAAGCCCTTGCAAGGAGGATAAAATCACAAGAGGTAGACTAAAATCAGTCATGATTGACGAACGAGACCGTCAGCTACGATGAAATCTCAATTTTCGAGATTCTAACAGTCGATCCGAACCATTCAATATGTTCTCCATATCGAAATCTCGTTGGAGACCAAATTTTATATTTTTCTGAAATTTTTTAGTATTTTACAAAATTCTTAATCTAAACAATTATGGACCCTTCAATAACAATGATTTTTAAAAATCTCAAAAAAATAGTAAGAAAATTCAGAAAAATGTAAAATTTGATCTCCAAAGAGATTTCAATATGGAGAATACGGTTCGGATTAGCCATTAGAACCTCAAAAATTGAGATAATCTCGACTAACGGGTCCATCCGTCAGTCGTGGCTGATTTTAGTCTACCTCAAATCACAAGATGGGAAATGCACATATCAGAATTTTCTTTTTTCCTCTGCCAATAGAGTTGTAAGAGCACTGGGCTCTCTTCTAAGAGGTCCAGGGTTCAAGCCCGCATGCTTGCGATAGGCTTGGCGAGCCAGCGTGAAAACTCAGCCATATATTCAAGAAATGACCAGGGTCGGGGTGTCATTTCTAGCCCACCCCAACTTGTTTGGAATAAAAAGCTCTGACTTTTTTTCTCTTCCAATAGAGTTGTGATATGCACACATCTCATTCCCTAGCGCCAAAGGAAAATGCTGTAGAAGATAAAGCTATGTAAGCCCTAACAGCAAACAAAAAACAAGACCAATGTAGATCCTCTACAAAATTATATAGACCATGGCAGTATCTAACTTCTACCCTAAATTATCAAAGTTAAGGTCAAAAAACACATATAATTCAACAAAATTAAGTCCTAAACCCGGTTGAAATGTATATATGAAAACCGCTTATTAGCATGCTTGAATTAGAGTATCTGGGACACCTCATCTTTCAGCATGGTGTTGTCATTGATCCGGCTAAAATTGCAGTAATGCTCAAATGGCCCATGCCTAAAAATGTTAAGGAGTTAAGAGGGTTTCTGGGCCTAACAGGCTATTATAGAAGGTTTATCAAAGATTATGGTTCTATCAACAAATCATTCATTGATCAATTGAGAAAAAATGCATTTCATTGGAACTTGCTCAAGCTGACAAGACCTTCATTACACTCAAAGAGGCAATGACCAGTGCACCTGTGTTAGCTATACCTGTATCAAGAAACCTTTGTTATTGAAACTGATGCTAGTGGGAAAGAAATTGGTGCTGTATTAATGCAAGAAAGGAGACCCCTAGCTTACATCAACAAGAGCCTTGGAGTCAAAACACAAGGACTATCCACTTATAAGAAAGAATTTTTAGCACTACTCACTACAATTCAAAAATGGAGACATTGCTTGTTTGGGGGTAAATTTGTGATTAAGACAGATCAGATAAGCCTGAAGCACCTCTCAAAACAAAGACTTAATCACACAATACAGCACAAAGGCCTTTGTAAGCTGCTTGGCTTGGATTATGGGATTGAGTATGCTATATCTAGAAGAATATCACCTGAATTAGCTACGACAGCATTATAGGATTTAAAACTTGTAATTGCGTACTATTGTTATGAGCGATAGATGAAAATATAGGCATAAATTTTATTACCATGTAAAAATGAGCTCATTAAAGTAAAAAATAATTGATAATAATAAGCATAACAATCCAAGTGGGAGAATGTTAGATTATTTTTTGCCAGCCTGGTGCGAGACAACCCATTTCAGCTCAACATAGACGATCAGTCCCAAGATTGGACGACCCGAAATAGTCTAAAAGGTTTAGGTTGATTTTGTTTCGTCTCCAAGTCATTGTGAAATATGATAATAGACTAAATGTGACTGTGAAGAAATAATAGATTCTGTGCAATAGATGTGTTGCCTATTATGGATTATATCTTTAGGAAATATTGCCTAATAATGATGTACAATTAAGACATTGCTTAGAGGCCAAGATTAGGATTCCATGGCCTTGGCTCTCTATATAAAGAGATTGGTCGCATGAGACAGGATAATCATGAGTTTGTGTTGCATGTTTGAGCCAATATGGGTCTAACAACGTGGCTAAGAAACCAAGAAATCATGACGGTACAATTTGCAGGGCGATAACGTGAACAGGACAGAAATAAGTGAGAGTACAGGACATAAGAAAATAATTCACTATAGAAAAAAAAGGTATGATTATTGAGGCCTTGAATGCACGCATAATATTTCCAATTAATGCAAAAAAAAATATCATATAGCATTGAAAAGGGGCAGCAACTAATGTCAGCAGTTATGTATCCGGACATTAGTCGAGCAAACCTTTGCTTCTTTCAATTCAATTGCCAAATGTTTGTTGGACTTAAAAATATTGAAACCAGAACAATTTGCATATCTAGAAACGTAGGACTCCTACAAAATACAAAATATCAACACCACCACCATCATCATTATCATCATCTACCTTAGTTTTTTAATTGATCCAATTGTTTCTAGCCTACTCCAATTTGTTCCAGACTAAAGAGTTTGTCGTGGTGGTGGTGGTGGTTTTATATAAATTTCAATAGCGAAAGATGTATAGGCAGCCAAACGCATCATCAGATTTGTAAAGTGTTATTCTTCATAGCATCGGCATTTGATCAACTACAGGGACTTTGAGCAAAACAAAAAACAATATGATAATTCTCTCCTCCGTGCACAAAGTAAATTTTTTTAAGTACAGAAAGGCATCCAGACGCTACAGATCTCAATTTATACTTGCAAACCCTTCTTAATATGTATGGGTTCTAAGGCCCTTCAAGCCAGATGGGACACATTTTCTTATGTAAGATTGCACACCATATCTCTTAAAAAGTCAAATGTTTAACAAGGAACTGCTTCATGTGCTAGTCTGCCACAAAAAAATTCTAAAGGTTCAAAAAGCTCCCAAGTACAATCCAACCTTGCAGGTATACTCTACATTGCCTTACCTTTTCTATTGTTTGCATTCCTATACAATTCTCACACACCAAAGTTATCTGTGCAAATATAGAACAAACATCAGTAGCTGCCTGGCATATATAGCACATTAATTTAAGTGTCCAAACCTTAAACACCCAAGTCATATACGAATGAATAGAATTTCACTAACCATTTCAAGCATCAGTCAACCTTTTCTTTCTTGCATATAAAGCTCCGGAAGAAAGAGTAACAATGCGAGGTCCAATTATACTCCTCGCAGGAGCCTTCTGTTGCTTTATTCTCGAGACCTCTATCTTCTGCTCTATTGTTAGCTACAACATTTGCATGGTTCCGAGTCTGTTGTTCGCTTTCCTCTAACCACTGCAAAAATGTTGGTTTCTAATTTAGTGAGGTTTTATTTTGCTTCCTGATATAATAGATTTTGTACTGTTTAACAAGATTTTAGAACAAGCTACTCCATAAGAACCTACGCAACACAATAATATTTGCATACTCCTATATGCAATAGTGGTAACAAGAACACCTAACCCTATGAAATTTCAAATGGCACCTATTCTAATTTCTAATACATCCCTTTCTCTCGCCTGATTGAAATGCCAAACTGTGATTACTTGCCTGGTGTTTATCTCAAAAATGGATTAGACAAGACTGCCAATGTGACATATCATATGATAGAAGAGGGGCAGTACTGGTGATATATCATACGATAACCACCAGGATCTGTAGACATATAATTGGAGCTTTCCTATCAAAGAGTCAACATTTTATACATCCATGCACCCATCACAAAGTTCCATCTATTGAATAATCATTAAACATGAGACACAAATTAAGCTTGAGGATGCTGACCTGGTTGTATTTGATTTTTAGGGATTGAATACCCTTGAACTGCTCAAACTCCTCAAGCTTCTCCGAGAACATCTCCCACAAATAAATCACGAGAACTTTCACATTCTCCTGATAGAAAATATACAAGTATAACTTTTTGACAACAACTAAGCCTTTTGTCCCAAAAAAGTTGGGTAGGCTAGTATATACAACTTTAAACCAATTATATAATTGTGTGTACATTTTTTGTCAATTGATTTGGCAAGTGTTATGGGTTGATTTGAAGATCAATTACGTGATAGGTCCAATGTAATGTAAAATCATTTTATTTGAGGTAGAGAACAGGTAAAATTCCAGCTTTCATGATGTTAATGAGACTAAATTACGCATGAATTTTAATAAGATCACCAGGTTATCCTGGTCTCAGTTGAACAACTTGGGGTTAACAGGATTGCACAATTACGCACAATGTCGAAAGAGGTATTAGACCATACATTAGCCAACCCTTATTTGGTTGCCTGGGAAGCAGGTGAGCAATAGAGTGTTTTAAGGTGATTTAATTGTATGCCTTCAATTAGGTCAGTTGATGTAGTGGTTTTCAATTTTTCATCATCGATCTCTCATTCCTCACAATGCTTGTTAAAATATAGAAAGAAAGTAAAAGTACATAGTACCGTGGCTATGTACTCGAGTAAGTCCAGAACACCACCGTGAAGCCTGTGGAACCTGTTTCCTACATCATAGAAGATCTCAATCACCATTCTGAATAGGTTGTTTTTAACAATATGACGAAGGCGACGCTCATTCTGGAAATAATTTGAGTAAAAATGCTAAACATAGAGAAGGAAATAAATAAATTAGTAAGTATGAAGGTATGCTTATTCGACAATAGTACCACTTTCAATAAGCCACTAGTAGTTTGCATTTTTACCCAAACATTTTTAATTGATCAACAAACAATACTAAATGATACCATTTCAGAGAACAAAGAATGTCTAACATTCACCAACGAAGATATTGTTGAAAGCAACAAAAATAAGAAAATGACTTAATTCACCACACCAGTACAACCACAAAAAGAACACAAATAAAGAAGCGGGGGGAAAAACAAACATTCTGGGAGATGATATCCTGAATGACTGTAACAGTGGTGTTGTATGTGTACCCATCAACAATATCCCTGGCAGAAAAATACTTTAGTTTGTTTCTCCACTAATACATTTACAGAAGTTGAAAAAAAAAAGATAGTATTCCATTTTTTCCAGCAGTCAATATCATAAATAAGACCCACTAAATCACAGTAGCAAGCTCCAACTGGATGCTTTACTAGTATAATCACTCTAAAAGAAACAAATTGTTCATCCATAAAGGATAGGGAGGAAGGGTGCGGAAATAACATAACAATCAAGGAGAAACCATATTATGCTAAATTTTTCTTTCTCTCTATCCTTTTTTTATTTTCAGAAGTGGAAAAAATTAACACCAAAATTCCTACGGAAATAACATAACAATCAAGGAGAAACCATATTATGCTAACTTTTTTCTTTCTTTCTTTCCCTTTTTTTATTTTCAGAAGTGGGAAAACATTACCACCAAAATTCTGAGACTTGTGCATTGTCAGCACTTTCATTGAAAGACCATAGCTCACAAAAGAACAAAACCTGCGACAAGAGAAAGAACATCACAGATTTTTGTTGCAGGGATTAATGCTAGATATTATGTCTAAAATAGAATGGAAAGGTAGCAGTATTAGCCAGCATGCCCTGAATACCATGGCTTACCAGATCTCTCTTCGAATCATCGGATGTGCGATCTGATTACAACTTAGCACGTAGCTTTCGGATAAAGCATGAATCATCTTTCAGCACAGAATACACCTAAATGAGAAAATCCACATTTTAAAAAATGTATAGCAATAATGACTTAAATGGGTCAGGTCCTTCTGCATACAACTCTCAATTTCTGACAATATCATATAACTGGGGTTTTGCCAATCCATGCTTACACAATTTGAGTGCAAAGGATGATCAGACCAAAATAAACATGATGATCAGACCAAAATAAACATGTTGAACAGAGATCGTTAGAACTAACCTCAGCATCTTTGGCTTGTGCATAAAAAGTGAGGCTGGCAATTGTAGCTTCATCCATGGTTTTCATTACATCCTATGTTTTGTGCGAGTCCCAACATAAGTACAAATTAGTCACAGATATAGGAGGATCACTAAAGATATGAGCAAACTGGAAGAAGGAACTAAACCCTGATATAAACAGCTACATACGACTGGCAGAGCTTTATAATAACTGACTTGTCCTTTACAGGAAGGTTCTGAAAGAATAAATAAGACGAATATTAAAAATAGATCTGACTCTCTAGGAGCAAATATATATATAATTATTATTATTAAAATGATAATAATAGTAATTTTATGAATAAAGAAGATGAATATTGAAAATGAAACTAACCTGCTAGGAGCAAACAAACATAATAATAATAATAATAATAATAATAATAATAATAATAATAATAATAAATTACCTCTTTGAAAATGACATGCTCTTTGATAGAAGTTTCAAGGAGACTACGATGATGCTCTTTGACAGTCGTAGATTTCTCAGGATCGTCTGTTCCAAAAAAGTACACAGATGTTACAAACTTATATTTACAATGGAAAAGTTATGCACTGCAGATCTGTTACAAAACCAGCCCACAGAGTCATCAGCATAGCACTTTGTGTTTTATGTTTGCCACTTAGAAAGGCACCTCCCCATCAGAATATATTTGCTTGCGTGCAAAAATACAAAAGAGTTAAAAAGAACATACATTCCAGAGAACCAACAACATCCATCAAATATTTGCGAAAGAATATCCGATCAAACACTGAAAGATTGCTCAGTAAGACTGCAAAATCAAGCAGTAAGAAATCCATCATGTAATCTATAATCTTTTCCAGGCAGCTTCCAGGTAATATTAAACAACTAAGCATCGTCTAGAAAGAATTATAAATTAGGTTAATAAAAACATAGAGGAAAATACGCACTAATAGCCCTGAGCAATTGATAAATCGTGTGAAGGCCAACAATGTACTCTGAGTCTTCATAACTTCTAAATAGACTGATCATCTTAGGGAAAAATTCCTTCTGCACTAGGTGGTTTTAAGTAATAAACAACATTTAGTGCATCCTCCTAATAAAAAGGAAGAAAATACTAAGGAGAGGAAAGATATAGCCTGCAAATAAAACAGAAAAGTGGGAATATAAAACTTACATCTTGCACTATCAATTCAGCTATGTGCATTTGATCTGAAAATTTGCTCTCTAAAATTTTCTGAAAATTTACAATGAACAAAAAACACAGCATGCCTAGAGATCAACAGCGTTATCATAGAAGTTTCCTGTCAAGAGAAAAATATTCTATCTTTCGCAAGAAAAGTGCAATGTGAGTAATAAACCTAATCGTACATTTAAAGCATTAATCCAAGCATTGGTAGTAAAACTGAATCAAAATCAAGATAACACTTTGGATATCTAGATAGTTAATCTGAAGTAATTATTATGTAAATTAGTTAAACTGTTTATGGGGCCAACTAGCCATCTGTACTTAGCCTCGGTATTAGCACTTTATTCATGCAGATGCAGTAGCTTATGCAATTGTATTTACTACAAATTACTAAAAATAACATGAAAGCAAGAGAAAGATAAACAGCATAAAGAATAAAACCAAGGCAACAACGAACAAACCTTTGTAAGAAAAGCAAGACGGGATAGTTTAAGAGGTCGAAGCTTTATCACCCGCCCAATCCCAGTGTCATGTGAAGTTAATTTTTCTGCAAGTACCAAATGATTACAAAATCGCGAAAGGTACAAGGGCGTACAACACAGGACAGGAAACAGAAAGGACCGCATGGCTTCTCTGATTTGCTTATATTTTTATTTTAACAGAACTTGTTTATAAGGCAGTATGATAACCTCTTGAAATCCAATCAAACAATAAACACAGCTCTAACAACTAAGAAATAATCTCAAAAAGATTGCTTTTTGTGTTCAGTACAAATTGTCTGCAGTACTGAAAAGTTTTCAGAACAAATTGTGTACAGTTATGGAAAGTTTCCTCTGATATAAGCAATACAAATGAAAGTACCTTGATGATTAGTAAAATGCCAATCTCTCTGCATACGACCAATGATACACCTGCAACACAAAAAAATGGAGTATAGCATTTCATACCAACTTTACGCAAAATGACGAGCAATAAGAAATTAAGAAGTCCATACTGACCAATGAAAATCCAAAGAGGAACACAGATTTGAATTATAAATTAATAAGAACTTAACAAAACATCAATAAGAGCAGTTTGAGGAAATGGTTAAACTAGATGGATATTCTTAATAATAAGACTAAAGTTGCAACAGCAGAACTTCTGAGTACTGGTAAAAGAAGTACCATATAGAATAACAACAACATCCCTATTCCTGAAAGAATACAAAACTACACCTAGAATCCTCAGCCGTGTGGGTCAAAATATTGACTGAGCACATGTAGATGCAGACTGTCAGGTCCCTGTTGTATTGAGATTTGGCATCTAAATCTGATAGCATGTGTTCAGACAACATTCATACCTCAAGCATTTTGCCATTTTTTTGGAAATATTAATTCCATTGTCTTTTTTATAGAAGTCAGAAAATGAACAAATTCCACAAGAGATAGCTAGAATACATATGCAAATAAGAACAGAATACCATTTCACCTCTTGTAACTAATATCAGGCGAGCATGAGAAGAAAATGGGCATCCTTTTAACCTCTTGAGGGGATATTAGCAAGCCTAGCTCCTTTGTAACCTGAAATTATTATATATTATATGAAAGTATAATAATAATAATAATATAAACATCTATTAAGTAGCCTAGCCATACAAGAACAATACATCTTAAGCAGAGGATTAATTTCCTATACACATTCATCTTTTCATTTTTTTTAAAATTAGTGTTCCTGCTGCAACTTAAAAGAACAAGCTCACTCCTGAGGGAACACAGAATCCTTTTTTGGGTTAGAATACCTGTCCATTTGGTACAGTAACAGACCACATAATTTAAGAACCTCACATTGTTAATAAAAGTGATGGTACTAAAGAAACCAAGTTGCGCCAAATCTGTTTCTTTATAATTTTTGTTTCTGTTCAAAAAGATCTTCTTTAATGCCACGCCGTTCTTTAACAAGTACACGAATACAGTTATCTGGTGTTGTATCATTAAGAGAGTAGCAATTAATATAAACAACCACCCGCAATTATAGACAAGTCTGGCTAAATTTTATCAAAACCCTCAAGTAGCGAGGAGAAACATGAATTGATCAAGGAAGTTTGGAAGTATGCAAATAACTTCATGGTGCTGCATAGTAACTAGCACAGATCCAAATTCGGTATAGACCTCCTCATTAACATCCCTCATGAACAGTTTTGCCTGGAAAGAATTTTCTCTTTAATTAGCTCAAAATGTCAAGAAGGACAAGATTAAGTAAAGATCAATATATGACCTTGCAAAGCTAAATTGTTATACATACCAAAAAAAAGAAGCCAATAACTCTCGGTGACTCCATGACTAATTTCTTAAAAGCCCAACATTACTCCTTTTTCCTCCCCAATTCACAAGAGGGAAAGCAAGGGGTAGATTTGCAAGTTTAGTATTATTGGGGGAGATTGTTTACAAGATACTGTTGCTTCATAAAAACAAATGATAAGCTATCCATTTACTATAGAGTTTTGTGAAGCATTTCTCCTTTTTTTTTTTTTTCTTTTTTACTCTTTTTTTAAGGCGTAGACAGTACTTGCCATGCCATAAATTTAGCAAACAAAAGTTCGAGTTCCTCATATTGGGGAGCTCATTTGCTTTTCGGTTTCAGGTGGTGTAAAGAAATTGGCCCCTCAATCAAAACATAAATTGATAAGAACTATTAAATTAAATAACCTATTATAACACGAGAAGGTTAAACGTACAGAAACTCTGTATATATCAATATAAATTGGCTAAAAATTTAAAATTAACGACTTTACCTGCATATGGTCGAAAGTTCACAAAAATTAATGCTTGAGGCAGTTAACATAAAGAGAGTGCCGCAAAAACCCTAAAATCGATTTACTTAAATAACTTAAGTTCCACAAACCGACTAAAAACACTAGCGATTCTTCGAGTTTAGCTAACGGGAAGTGCAAATAAATTCATGATACCAAATTACGGAAAGAAAAGCCAAAAATACGAGAAGAAATGTAGAGGAAATCAGTAAAAACCTACAAGCAATCTGTTGGAGAATGAATCGGAGCTATTTCCTTGAACTCGCATGGAAGAAGCCACAAAACGACCTCTTAAATTTGTCCAATTGAAATGTCGCGATTTATTGGGGCCGTACCATTCGAACTGCGCAGCGAGTTAGGCTTTGCTCCAGAACGAGGGAGCCAGGGCTGAGGAAAGGTAAGGAAGTTGAAGGAAGTATACGAAATTGAAGATAACAGATGGTTTCTTGTTCCACAATACAAAAAATATAGATAGAATCATAGAAGTTAATGGGAGCGTATCCTCTGCCAACTTTTAAGTTTTAAGTTGGCAGAGAATATCATTCCGAAGTTAATAGCAGTTACTTTCTATATAATATACAAAAGGACAATATTACTCCTTTATTCAAATCATCCTCATAACTGTGTTTGGCACCCACGTGAACAAAAAGAAAGGATAGAATTTGAAGGTAACTAATGGCTCTGAGAATTAAATGCTGCATATTTGGTGCAACGGGAAACTAGCAGGAAATGTATTTGCAAGATGCCAGTAATAGAAACAAGGCTGAAAAGGGGAAAAGCAAATCAGCCAGCGCACTGTCACCATACTAGATCTCATTTTTTGCAATTAAACCCTTGTTTTTCTTTCATATCAAACACCGTATAAAATGGTCACCACTGAATAAACTTAAAACTGACAGAAACTTAAGATAATTAAAGCAAATTTCCTAGCATCAACTATAAAGAAAGCAACATCCATACTGAATAAATAGCACTAAGACATTAAGACATATATTGTTGTTAATTACTAAATAGGAGAAAAGGAATACTTATAGCTTTAATAAGGAAGGGAGAAATCGGAACTGGTCCTGCCACTTCTCAGTTGCCCAGATGTCGCAGAGTGTACTCCACCACTGGTCATTCTTGCACCACACTGTTGAAACATAGAGTAGAAAAACTCAAAATTTTCACTTGATAAATTATTTGTGAAATAATTTATTTATCACTTCCTTACACGAAATTAAACGTTCACTATTCTCAACTTTAATTTTTCTTTTTCCGTTGTTTATCAGTTATGAAATGTTTCATGTCATCAATGCCTTTATATTATTATTGATTTTTCCGTTGAGAAATGAAGGCCTAATTAAATCCATCATTTCCACTAGTTTACCGTTTCTACTTTGATTAATTTACCTAGGAATTAAATCTGAAATTTATATGAGGCCAATGACATTGTTAATTTCTCCATTACTAATTCTCAATTAAGGCATTAAATTTTTGTGATGACTATTAGCCGTTGCTTCAGAGGCTATATATATTTGATGTTTCATTTTGCATAACAGAACCAACCGAAATAAAATATACAGAAGTTGAGACAGAAAAGAAACCTGATCAAATTCCATTCTCCATTTTAATATTCCTCATAATAATTTCCAATTTGATTTGAATATTACTCCTATTGATTCTGCTGGATATTGTGGAGATCTCTCATCAATCACTTCTCCGATCGTGCCCTGAGGAGTGACACTTACCCGAATTATCTTGGTTGCGGTTCCTCTTGCACATTGAGACGGAATACTCTTAAGGACAGCGCCTAGCGCGATTTGGGTAAAATTATTTTAATTACTTATTTTATTTATTTTTATGCTATCCGAATTTATTATTTGATTTTTGCACCAACACACAGGTCGGTGGGACTTCCAGATTTTCGAATCATCACCATAATTCTTCCTACATTCTCGTTGCTTCTCGTTGCTTCTCGTTGAGTGCGCCTTGGTATGCGTTCCAGGCAATATTTTCGATATCAAGACATCGTTTCCGGTCTTGGCCATCTTGCCATTCATACCGTCTCAAAAATTCAACCACAATCTTATTGCGGGCCTACAAAGAGAACAGATTGTACGACCTGATAGGTCCCGACATTTCCATCGGTGTCAAGACTCGGATTGTGCCGACAACCTTACTGCAAGGGGGGTTAGCTGCAAACTCACAATCTCCCACCACTTCTAAACAGGGTTTGTCTTCCATTGGCGCAGATTTCCGAATCTTATTCATGCCTCAAGGGCGCCGGGGCCCACTTACCTTTTTTCTCACCAGAAACTTGTTGTATTCCTCTGGGTCGATTTCAGGCACGATGTAATTTTCTATTGTCATTTGTATTTCTTCTACGAAACACCATGTTTTCCTGCCGCCGTCGTCTTCTACTTTTATTTCTTCGGAGGACTGCACCTCAGCCTCGTCTGTAGTTTCTTCAGAGGGCTGGGCCTCATTTGCTGTTTCTTCAGAGAACATCTCCTCAGCCGATTGTGCCTTTTTTTTTGGATGGCTTTTTGTCCTTTTGGGGGGGGGGGGAATTGATTTGTGCAATCAACATTTCAAGCAATCAGGCAATCAAAAGCCCAAGTGATATTGCTTTGGAACTCAAAAATTATACCTAGAAGAAACCAGATGATATAATAATTTAAGTTGTTTAACAGAAAATCTTTAAAAGGTATAATCAAACCCAAAAGGCCAACCTAGAATATTTGAAAAATTAAAAGTCACCTAGAAATTTAAGATTAAACTCATAAAATCCTTATAAATTACCACTAATATTTTAATTTCCTTTATGAACGATTGGCGCATTACTTCACAAACTGAACCATATCGAAGTGCTCTCTCAGCCCCATAATCCATTGAAGAACCACCTGTAGGTTTCATTAAACCTGTAGACGTAACACAGAAGAGTACCACATCAATTATAAAACAAAACAACACAATTATTCAGCTGTTGGTAAAAATCAGCGAAAACCTCTCCGATTGTAAAGAAGCAATTAGAGATATCAATGTTAAGAAGTCTATTTTTTAAATTTTCATGCTAATTAACCATTTAATTAACAATCCAAATGACTTAGACCTCGATGGATCTAGTCCAAGCATTCACACATAAGAGATTGAGAATAGGAAGGCTACCTCTCTTTGTATCGCAACAAAGAGGTTCGATCCAAGGCGTAGGAATCGATGGCGTGCTCTTCCTCGCCTTCTCCTCCGTCGACGGTCGCCTCGAGTCCACCAAGAAGTTTAATCACCTCCTCTTTCAACTTGTGCTAGCAAGGAAGAGGAGAGCAATTAATCCCCAAGGTTTTCTCTCTTCTATCTTTGTCAATTAACTAGTTTAATTAATGGAGAAGGGAGAAATCTCAACACATGAGCTAGATGAGGTGGAAAAGAGCAAGAGAAAGAGATGAAAATTATGAAATTTTCTCTCTAATTTTCGTTCTAGGAGGAAAAGGGAGAGAAAAGGCTATGGTGGCTAGGGTTTCTCTCTCCAAATGACCTCCTTTTATAGACCAACCACTCCACAAACTTTAGGAACCTTTTTACCCCTATTAGGGCAGCCACTATATGGGCTATCAAGCCCATTTTGTGGTGTGTTAAATGTCCACTAATTCAATTAATTAATGAACCTTTCTCTTGTACTCAAATCGGGCCTTTAATTTACTAATTAAATAAAGGTCCATAAGCTCTATTTAATTCCTATAATTAAATTGTGTTGAACAAAATTAATTATTAACTTATTAATAATTATTTTGGGATTAGTTAATGCATTAATTTATTTCTATATGATCTCCTTGACTTAATTAATTATAACGGTTCGCAACGGTATATAATTAATTAATCAACTTATCATAGTTTCGCAATACACTGCTGCGAATAAATAAATAATGCACTGTGTGATTAAAGTCCTATTTGTGTGACCCTTTGAGAATTTATGCTACGTTGGCCATGGAATTAAATCGCTATTTAATTTCAATAATCATAAGCGGTATCTAGCAACACGTTATGATTCCCAATTCGCATAAATAATGTACTGCTACAATATCTCAATCCTGCATAAGAAATAAAAGTATTTCCTTGTCTGATTCTTATGTCACATGATATCATCGTATAATCCAAGATAGGAATGTGTCATTCTTGCAGATTATACGTTTCTTGATCTAGAGATGACTGTATCAGTTGCTAGCAAACAATCCATCTCCATCAAGGGGCCCAAACAGATATCATCGCTCACTAAGTAAATTAATGAGGGATATACGGTTTTCTTGATGAACAACTTCTCCCCGCACAATTCAAGAGAACATAAATAAAGTCCGTATAGCAGCCCTTATCAGGAATCAACGGTAGACGATATTTATTGAACCTATCCTCATGTGGAAAAGCTGAACCATTTCAAACTTAGAATCAAACTCAAATGAAATAAATAATGACACATAACACAATCCATATATTTATTTCATTGGGTCGTGTCCTGTACTATGTTCTATAACATATACATATGCAATTAAGTTGGCAACTCCTTACCTATGATTTGTAGAACTTAATCATCACTTAACTTGCATACTAATCTTATCCGATAATTAATATTTCTTGTTAATTATCAAGATTACGGACCTTTTAGATTTATTATTGTCATTTATTATAAATGAAACACAGAGATCCACAATTCAGATCCTCAACCTGAATGATCTGTCAATAAATAAATCAAGGAATAAATGATCAAATATCATCAATAACATAAACCATAGAAGTAGCCATTTAAGGATTGGCTTCTAGGACATAACTCTAATAATCAAAAGGGTCGTAGCGGATCAATCATCCGCTGGGACTTCCTCAGATGTCTCAAAATCCTTAGCAGATTTGCAAAAAGGATTTCAAAAACTTTCCTTAGAAGAGCCCATACAAAAACCACGAAAGAAGGAAACACCTTTTTACGTGTTCAAAGACCCAAAAAAAATAATTGAAGAAGAGAAGAAGAAATCTTCTTCAAAATGAGCCAAACAAGAACCCAAACCACGATGGAATCACGACCATCAGTTTTAAATCGTGATGAACAATCTCGGGAACAAACCTCAACCATAGAAGATCAAATCCGTGGTTACAGACTGGGTCACAGAGCAAGGCATGAACTCAACAGAAGGCTGCACCTAAGACCAAGGGGATATCAAAGAACATTAGAATCACAACTAAATCCCGACGCTGAGCTCAACATCTCACAATTCAGACGCACACAAACAGTGCCTGCTGAAATTCTGTATCAAGCAGGAGGCTTGTTCAGAACACAGCACCAAGTGTATCAGCACTATTCTGACCAAAGAATCTCAGTTGCAAGCAATCAACAACTTGAATTGCCGTTCATTACACAATAGAGTTTCGAAGAGTTACAATGATCAGGGCTACAACACCTACATATAGGCCTGATCATGATCCGACTCTTTACACTACATAGAAGAGCTGCTGGAGTGAATGCTCTAGTAGTATTCAGAGACACACGATGGTCAGATGACAGATCTATTATTGGCACCATGGAGATAGATCTCACTCATGATACACAGCTTGCCTACATAGCCCCAAACATAATGCTATCAATTAGAGATTTCTTTAATCATATCCAACTGGTGATTCAAACACACGGGTATGATACCTGGCAGGCAGGCGAGAGTAATCTGCTGTTAACAAGGTCATTAATTGGCAGACTCTCAAACACAAGCTACACGGGATTCAGATATAATGTCTCAAATGTATCTGACTATCTGGCAAGTAGAGGTGTTTAGGCTATTCCAGGCCAAAGATATACAACCACTGAATTACGAGAAAGACAGTGGATTATCAGGCCTTCACAACAGTCAGAGATACAACATCCTCAAGAAGCAGTATCACAAACTAGAACTGATGGTTCTATACTGCTTAGATTCAAGAATTATGCAGCTACTCCAACTCCTCAGGGTCCCTCTGTAGGCCCTAATGATGAAGAACAACTTTCTGAAGAAGAAACATCATTCATGTTCTGGGTAGAAGATGATGATGATGAATCAGAAGATAACACTAAAATTTTCTGGAAAACCTTGGAAATAATGGCACAACCTGCCGTTATACAAGATGATTGTCCTGTATGGGATACAGATGATGAAGATGATGAGGATTGGATCAATCCTTTTGCGAAAGGTGGTGGGATATATACAACCGAAATCGAGACACATGAAAAAACTGAGACTGAGACAGAAACCAAAGCCTCAACTACAGCTCAAATAAATAACTATGAAACAGTCCTTATGATAGAATTGGAATACCCAAAACTAAAATAATTCCTAGAAGAAATACCAGTCCAAGAAAAAGCCATTTCAAGTGTCACCTCAACCTATAGACCACCTCCCAAACCAATAATGGGTCCGATAACTTACCCACCCGGAAGATTAAGAACAGATGTAGGAGCATCCTCATCTCAGTTCCAAGTGATAAGGCCAAGGGGTTTACCTGATGGAATTGGTAGACACCAAAATGAACAATGGAATTTACCAACAGCTAGCCAAACACAAGAAGCTATGTTGGTATTACCAGAAGATATTGGCCTATATCATGATACAATATCCCGTTGGGAATCAATTACCCTAAATCTTTTAAGTGAGAAAATTTTCGATGATAATAAAGCAAAAGTGAGATATATCGAAAATCTATTGGGTGAAATAGAAAAGAAGATATGGATTCAATGGAGAACTGAATTTTCAACAGAATATGAGCAGTTGGTTGCAATTGCTGATGACACCCAAAATGTCATATCTTAGATAAGAAGGGTGTTATTGTTAGAAGATCCATATTGTCTCGCACTTTTTCGCGGCCCTCGGATCGAAAAGAAACGAAGAATCCGGTCTCGGATTGAGGGGCAAAAAGAATGCGGATCAGATACCCCTCGCGAGCCTCAAGAGGCCGATACCGATACCACCCCGAAGAGGAGTAACTGCACGGTCTTGAGCTCCCACGAGGGTTTATTATTTAAAGGGGTCCTTTCTTTCCAGTAGGCGCAAGCCCCTACTGTTAATTACCTTCGACATGGTCAGGAGCACCTCTAGATCGGGAAAATCAAAGGATTGTGCGTCGTGAGCTGCTAGGGAATTGTAAATATGCAATTAGCAGTCCTACCATGCATTAATGCAATTAGCGGTCCTACCATGCGTTATATATATATATTTTTTTTCTTTTCTTTTATTATTATTATTATTACTACTATCATGCAATGTTAACATATTATTATATATCTTTTTTTTTGTGGACTTTATATTGCAGGGGACAGCAATCTTTGGAATTCTTGACTTGTAGAGGTTTTGGTTGACTGTCATCACTGGACGCTTGTGATCTTCTCGTTTTCTGAGTTTAGGCTCTTCAGTTTGAATTCCGTATTTCCAAGGCATGGATTTCCCGAAGCGGGTTTCTTAGACTCCCTTTTGACTTCTGTCGAGGGTGTCTGAAAGTGACGTCTGACTTCTGATCAGATCGTTAGATTAGGTTATCCAAAGCGGGTTTCTTAGACTCCATTTTGACTTCTGTCAAGGGTGTCTGAAAGTGACGTCTGACTCTTGATCAGATCGTTAGATTAGGTTGATACAGTGTTGAGGGTTTTTTATTGAGTTGACGTCGGGCCCTTAGGCTTATGGACGTTAATGGTAGACGCCGGACCCCTGGATTTATGGGCGTTGAAATCATATGCGCGCGGGTTCGACCCGAGTCGGCTGCCCCTTGGCCTTTCCCGGGAGCGGGTTGACGCTCGTTCAATGGGCATAGAGTGTTGAAATGACGTCTGGTTCCTGACCAAGACATTGAGCAGATGGTGTGGGGACCGTTGAAAATTATATTTGGCGATGTTCAATAGACGATTCGGTTTATCCCCTGATGTATGGTTTTCATACTCAATTTCCAACCAGATTAAGCCCTAAAATTACGTTCAAATGCATGTGTTTTTATCAATTTCTGCTAACTTAGGTTGTAGAAAAGTCCAGCCGTAGCCCGGCAAGTTTATTTTGCAGGTTCAGCATTTATTCGGCATGAAGAACAGAGGGAAAAAGCAAACGGGAGTTGCTCATACAGAGTGGAACGGACCGCCCGCACAACGGAACGGTCCGCCCTGACCAGAGGAACCAAGTCCAAACGGACTCAACCAGACTTCAGACGGACTGCCCTGACCAGACTGGAACGGTCCGCCCCAGACTCAGAACGGGCCGTTCCAGCTATCTTTGGATTGCTAAAAATAGAAGGCTATGTTTGTCAAGTCGGTTTCCTCTATTACCGACCTTCCAGAAGCACGTCTCCCACGTTTGAAGCCACCATTGCCTCATTATAAAAGCTCTGTCCTGTCTTCAATTGAGGCTAAGTTCGAAATTCTAGGTTTTAGCCTCTTTCTAACTCAGATAAGGAGACAACCTGCCGAGACGACCAACTGCATCTGGAACTGCCCGTTCCAGAGCCAGGACGGTCCGCCCCAGACAGGACAGAGCACAGAAACGTGGAGTTTTCAAGCGCAACTTGTTGTAAACTTGATTTTTCTCTTTCTATGTCTTTGTATTTAATGAAACCTGCTTGTTCTTGCATGGATTTGTTAGAGTAGAGTAGTTTTAGGGGCTATGGTCTGAGAACCTTTCTCTAGTTGCTTGTTTTGATTTGAATCTTTAATTATTAGTTAAATTAAGTTATGTTATGCTTCTTGCACTTTAATTTTCTATTTAATTGCTTAAGTTTGTCCCTGTTTGATCTGATTACCTCGTTAAACAAAGGCCTAGTTTAACTGTTAGGATTAAAATCAATCGCAGCCACATTAACTTAGTAATTTTACTGTTCGGTAGGCGATATCCGGAAGGATTAAACCAGACCTTAATAAACTAGGGTTTAACTTGAAATCAGAAGATTAAAAGTTTACCAAAACTCGAGAAGTAGACTAGAACAACTAAACCAAGAAACGGAAGTTGAAATTTAGGCGTTCTAGGAGTTAAACAATAAAACTTAATAGCTTGACCTGAACGGGAGTTAGAGTACAAGTCTTTAGGTTACGTATTGTTTAATCTCGCATAAAAACATTTAATTAATAATTAAAACTCATGACAAAACAAGTATCAATTGATCGGAACGGACCGTTCCAAGGTCAGAACAGACCGCCCGGAAGGGGGAGTCTGGCCTGGAACGACCTGTTCTGATCAATTGACAAAGTCCAGAACGGACCGTTCCAGTGATGGAACGGACCGTTCCAACTTTGACACAGAGAATTGTTCGAGGATCTAAACCCCTAATTTTCATTAACTTGATTATCTTTAGTTCGAGTTAGAATTTGGTAATTTAGGGATTGAACTTTACCTTATTATTCTTTATTTTAGAACTGTTGAAACTTATTGATTTATATTAAAACCAGAATTTAGTTTGAATTGTTTAAACTGAAACTTAGAAACAGAATAGTCTGTCCCCGAGATTCGACCCTTAAACTGTACTGCAAACGAATTCGCATCGGTAATTAAGGATTAAATTTGACCCGTACGCACAGAATAACCGATCATCCCCGAATCGTTGCAATGACATTTGGCGATGTTCGGTTTGCTTTCGTTGAGATAATACCTAATTTTTATCCAAGATATCATGTGAACGATTCGACTGCCACTCGAATCGTTAAGATATCTGGTTGCCAGTCAGACGTTAAGTGACGGTCCGATCTCTATTCGAAGTACTGAGGTGATATCTGGTAGCCAGCCAGAATACCAAACAGATGATCCGATTGTTGCTCGGAGCATTTAGAAGACATTTGATTGCCATTCAGAAATTGAGTAGACGGTTCAACCATCATTCGAAACACTGAAATGATACCTGGTATCCAGCCAGGATATCAAACAGATTATCCGATTGTTGTTTGAGATGTCGACAGGGCATCTGATTGCAGGTCAAACATCAAGAAATCGATTCAGCTGCCACCTGAAATGAAGACGCCTGGTTGCCAGCCAGGTGTTAAGTGACGATTCGCTTATTACTCGGAGTATTGAGGTGATACCTGATATCCAGCCAAAGTACCAAACAATTGATCCGATTATATTCGAAGCATTCGAAGTGACATCTGGTTACCAGTCAGATGTTTCGCAGACGGTTCGGTCATAATTGAAACACTGAGATGATATCTGGTAGCCAGCCAGAATATCAGACAGATGATTCGATTATTACTCGAAGCGTTGAAGTGATGTCCGTTAGCCAATCAGATATTGAGCGACAACTCGATCCTCATTCGAAGTATTGAGGTGATACCTGGTAGCCAGCCAAGATACCAAACAATAGTTCGACTGTTATTCGAAATGTTGCAAGGAATCTGATTGCTAATTAGACGTTCGGTGAACAGTTCAGCTGCCACCTGAAATGTCCAAAACTTCATCTGGATGCCAGTCAGATGTTAAAGTGACGGTTCGGCTCTCACCCGAAGCGTTAAAAATATCATATGTCAGACGCCAGACCCTTGGGTTTGTGAGCGTTGAAAAATCTTATGCGCGCGGGTGCTACCTAAGTCGGACGCCCCTTGGCCTCCTTAGGTGCGGTAGACAGTTGGTTCTCGAACATAGGAGCGCTCCTCTAACGCTCAGTCACTGACCAAATGTTGAAACTTCGTCTGATTCCTGATCAAACGTCAATGTGACGTGATGCTTGACATTTAGCCAAAGAAAGTCACTGAAGTGACGCTGGGCTCTTGAGCTTATGAGCGTTCGAGTACCGTCCGGCTTCCAACCGAAACGCTGTAATTTCCCTCAAGCACCGAGTGAGGTAAGTTTTGTTATTTGAAATCTGGTTATGAATTTAGGTAACATTACTAATCCATTTGAGTAATGTAACCATGAGACATATTGAAGGCTTGGGATAAAGATGATACTCAGATTAGAATTATGGATCCATTAGATGTGGCGGTATGATATAGGATAGGGTCATAGTATCATCGAAGGGAGTTGCTTGTGGCATCAGTGTCGGCTTTGGCATATCCTTGGCGATTAGATTGCAAATACTCAAGGTAGGACCTCCTGCCCTTCTTGAGAGAGCAAGTATAAAATTCCACTGTTGCGGCAAGTCACTCAATCCTCCTGAAATAAAATCGTGCTCTTCCCCAAGGTTAAGGTTATGGGTGGTATGATATGGTAGAGTGGTATGGTATTTGTCCATAATGACTGGGTTTGCATATCCTAGATAGGACCATAATGTTGCTTCAAGATGTTGCTTGTGACAGCAGTGCAAGCGGACGTTTATCCCTGGCGGGTAGATTGCATACACTCAAGATATGACCTCTTGCCATCTCTCGAGAGAGCGGGTGCCTTAGATAACCGTGGACTTCCACCGTTGCGACAAACCGCAAATTTAATAGCATCATGAGCTTTTCTCAGATGACAAAGAATTTTGCTCATATGTGATTGATCCATATTCTCCACCGGTAGTATCATGCGATGTAATCTGCCTTCGATTTGAATTTTAATCAGTAAACCTTTGATTTGGTCTTCACCTGATTTGTATGTAATTTCGGGACCCTTGATATAATCTCCGTGACGCCATAGTAGACCTCATTGTCCATCGTTTTGAGATTAGCGAGTCTCAATTCAACCATATTTTCAACATTGAGCTTAATTATTTTGCCAGCACTCCTGTTATTATCAGGAATGCTTAGCGTCTCCATTTGCTTCGTACCCATCGTGAAGATGACCGTCTGGCGATTTTGATCATTCGGGTTATGATGAGCCTTATTTAAGCTATGAGCGGGGCACTAGGCTTGGTCGCGATAGTGCTTCTGTATGATTTCCTGAATTTCAAGATTTTCTCCTGCTTTTCTGAGACCTGGTGACCCCTTGAAATGTACGGGGATCCTCCTTCATGCCAGAATATTATCTATGCCTTCAGTGATTTAATTGCGAGCCTTTGAGCCTTTTAAAATTAAGCCGAAACGGCTTTTCTCCATAGTATCAGATGATAACAGGGATTGGCCTGATTGAGCTCCCGATTATGATAATTAGCAGAATAAATCCTTTCCATTATTCTGGTGCCTCCTCGGGATGAACAAAGGGCCTCCTTGATGGTAAAGCATTGTCCATGCCTTTAGTGATTTAATTGTAAACCCTTGAGCCTATGCCGGAACGGTCTATCTCCATAGTGTTTCGAATGGAGTAATGGTAGGGATACATCTGGTAGGGGTTTTTGGTGATGATGATCAGCCAAATGGATTCTCCATATTTTTCTGAGATTTCAGGATTTTTCCTTGCATTTTTCTGGGCATCCCATGATTTTCATAAATTCTCCAAGGTTGCTGGCAATTTAGGATTAATCAGGTCTTCAGAAAATGGGTTAAAATATTCTGCTTGGATTCTGGTTATGGTTTTGGCATGACTATATTCCCCATATTTTTCTGAGCTTCCAGGAATTTTTCTCATATTTTCCTGAACTTCCTATAATTTTCCATGAATTTTCAAAGATTGCTGGATTTTTAAATAAATATGGCAATTTATGATTGGCCAGATCATTAGAAAATGGATTAAAAATATTTTGTTTGGGTTTTGGTTATGGTTTTGGCATGAATATATTCTCCATAATTTTCTGGACCTGTAGAAATTTGGTTTGGATTTTTCTGAGTTACGGTTTATTTTCTATGAATTTTTGAAGCTTCCAGCAATAACATGGTGCCACGTCAGCAACAGCGACAGGTGGCAGCGTCTGGTTGGTCCGCACCAGCGGAGAGGAGTAGAGTCAGCAGCGACCTCAGCTGCCGCAGATGGACACATGGCGCTCTATGGTTGGTTACTGTTGAATCATTACACCATGTTGACCCACCATAAGAAATGAGTCACAGAAGATCGTAGGTTTTGGGACGGTTTTTATTAAAACCGCTCCGTTGCTCCTATATGCGCGGTGTTCTGTGAACTAATTGATCCTTCCGTCTGTGAGTCCCATTGTCAGTGGGCTGGAGTTAGCCGTTATCTATACACCACGCTTACGCGAATTAGGGATAGAAACCCCTTCTCCTCCTCTTTTTTTTTTTCCTTCTTCCGTCGATCTGGCGATGGAGAAAACCGCCATGGCTCTGCATTTAAGCTTTTCGAGACATTACCAAACGCCAGGAAGACGCCGCCTATCGTTGCACGACCTCCCTGAGGTGGTGGGACCTCCTTATCTGTCGTGGTGATCACTGCTCCGTCGTAATTGCTCCTAGGGTCTTGAAAAGAGGCTGACGGTGATTGAACGCTCTTGAGGATTGTCTTGCCAAGGAGACGTGCCGGAGAGCGTCGTGGTGGGTTTGAGATGCTTAGTGTTCGATTAATTCGAGTGGTGGATTGCTCCAGCATAGTGTTTCCCCTCGACCCAAGTCTGCCATGGCGGCGAGTTGATTGATAGAGCCACTTGGCCATGGTGGGGGCCAGATGAGGCATCTGTGAGCCTAGTGATAGATGTAGGAAGATTTTTGCACCGTCAATTTGACTGCCGAATGCCTCCAATTGACAATTTCATCTCGGATGGGTTTGGCCATGGTGATTGAGTTGTTGGCTGCTTTTCTTTAATTATTTCAAACCCGGTGATGCAGAGAGCTCAGTGGATTATGAGAGGGAGAGCCGGCACAACTTTGCACAGGTATGACTCCTCAATTTTATTATGGGCATGTGGCGGCATGACTCTCCTTCAATTGGTATTCGGCCATGGAGATGGTGATGCAGCTTTACATCGACTGATGGAGGATATGGGGGTGTATCCCTGAGTCTGGCAGCTTGTGTTTGAGATACAACAAGCCTTTAGGCTGGCGCTATGTCTTCCTCCTTGGCATGATTTGAGCTGCTGCCTCCTTCTATGATGCATTGATGAAGTACCGCCCTTCATAAACTCCAAGAACCTGCTGTCCCTTTTTGTTTTATTATTATTATTTATATTTTTTGTACCTGCTGTCCAAATCTGCTATCCATTCCAATAATCCAACCTGCTGTCCAATGTCTACTCCTTTTCTTTTAGTTTGCTAATGCTAAACATGCATGCATAATACATTTCAGTTTCACTTCTTCCATAGTTTCTTATATCATATCTAATGCACACATGGTTTGTAATCTATATCAGAATACCAAAAGGGAATGAGTTTTAGTTGTTCCCTATTCCACTTACTAAATGTGTATATCATCTAAATGCATCTATATACATATTTACATATAGCAGTTTTTTTTTTGATTAATTTTCTACATTATGTCTATGTATGTATGAAGTCAGAAAAGAAAATAATGAAATGAGAATTTGCAAAGAGAGGAGAATCAACCTTCTTACTCACCAAAGTAGATTACACAATCTCTACTATTGCTGCAAATATGAGACTACTCTTAATACACACTCTTTTTTTTTGTGTTTTTTTTAGTAGCTAACCTAAGTGCCTAAATTAATTCCTGGGTGGATGAACTCCTCAAAGTGTGGAAGTAGGTTGGATACAAGCTCAATACAAATCGTGCTCCTCTGGGTTGTGTTGTGTGTATCTCCCCTTCTGCATGGCTTCTGAAGTACCTCTTTTATAGGAGAACCATATGGGGGCTGTAGAGGGCATCAATCATATGGCTCTTGAAGAAGTTTAACAATTTTGCCCCTGCTGTTTATTTTGGGTATTTCACCTCCTTTGTACAGAGTTTTACTATGCTCGTTTACTCACACTCAGAGAATATCCAGCCCTCCCTTTTTTACCATGTTTCATCTATTATACCTCCTCTCCATTTGTTATGTCATACTGAAGGGAGCATCAACTTTATCGTTTCACATTCTTAATTTATTTTACATCTCCCTCTCTTGAATCCTCAATCAATTACAGTACATCAATCCCTTTTCTAATTTCATCTTAATTTCCTTTCAATAAAAACACATATCTTCTATGTGAGTTACTCCTTGATTTGTAAAATCTCTTCTGAATTTTGCCACTTCCTTCATTTATATTTTTTTTGTTTTGTATAGCTGCTTGACCTATCCTGAGAACAGCTCATATTGATTGATTTTTTTGTTAATATTTGCAAACCAAGCTGTGTCAATTTACTATTTCTTTCTCCTCTTACTCTACTGACTTCCCATATGCATGTTTACCCAAGTATTAGAATACGATATCAGCCATGTATTGTCCATTTTGTCCATTTTGTAAAATCTGAAACTTGAGTTTTCTCATGGCTGTCCCATGGTTTCATGGTTTCACTTCACAATTCCTTACAACTGACAATTCACACATCTCCATTGATGCTCTCTGATTGTTGCCTAACCATAAAATTGGATCAATTGGGTTTCATTTCCATCAATTTAGTCATTCTTGAATTTTCAAGTTTTATGCAATTGAGCCATTTTCATTTCGGATTCAATGGAGAACGAGGATGGAGTTCACTGTCGGCATTGAGATTCTTCTCTCTCTATTATCATTCAATTAAATGCTCTGTCAGTGTTATGGGGTAGAGAAATGAGTTCGAACTGGTGTGAAAGGGGGAGAGCCTCATGGCGTGCATAAAAGATGGGGAGCTGTCGCGGCTTCCAGAAAAAAAGGTCTTCAATTGAGCACTGAGATGCTGTTCTCCCTTGTCAGCTTTAATTAAGTGTTTTCACACAGTACGGAGCAGCGCAGGTGCTAGACCTTGGTGGCAGTACGAAGGAAGAGGCTCCTGCGTCATGGCATTCGTCAGAGGAAGATACAGTCGGAGAAGGAAGGAGGAGAGATAGGCTGAGAAGGATTCATGGGCCGCCGTTTTTTTTTTTTTTTTTTTTTTTTTTTTGCTTTGGTTTGGTGCATGTTGGGCTAAAACAGATTTTGTTTGGGCTAAAGTAAAATGGGCCAAAGGGATTTAATTGTTATTTGATCATAAAATATTTGTAGCACGAATCTTGATGCCTTCCTATGCACGGATCTCGATGTTTTTTGATGACCATGTGATAATCATACGACTTCATATATAAATATACAGGAAATTAATTCTGTATATAAATATACATGAAATTATATAATTATTATTATTATTTTTTTTCAGAGGTATGGCTCGCGTTTTCCATGGACTCAAAGCGTATGTCCCGCGCTAAATTAATATGATTTTATTTTTCATATTAATATTAGCACCTATCGCAATCACTGGGATTTAAAACCATTTATTTTGCCATGATATTGAAAATATCTCCTCCCGATTTATCCGGGATAATTTTCAGGCCACCTTGGGATTTTCAGACGAGATTTTCAGACACGTTAAACCCTTTAGTAATTGCGAAATTGTTGTATTGTCATCTGATAATTATGATAATATTTTTTGGGTCCAACACATATCAAGGAACCACAGAGGAGCAAGATCGAGCTTATAATGATCTCGAAAGGCTATCATGCGAAAACATAAAAGATCTATTCCTCTACATGAATGATTTTAAAGTGTTGGCAGCCAAATCAGGTCGAACGTATATCTCTTCAGAGCTTTCTGAAAAAAAATTCAGAAAAATGCCACCACTCATTGAAAAAGAGTTAGAGCAAGCCTTTCAGGCAAAATTCCCAAACAACAACACGGGAGTGATGCCAAGAATACATTTTCCTACCAATATTTGGCAGAAATGTGTAAGAAGGCCGCTTTACAAAGAAGTCTTAAGGATCTTACAATCTGTAGTAAGATTCCCATACCAGGAGATTATTATCGCTTTAACCGAAAGAAGTTTGATCTCAGAAAGGCAAAAACCTATAAAGGAAAACCACATGATTCACATGTTCGAGTGTTCAAAAGAAAACACTCGGATAGGGTTCGAAAATACAAATGCTTCATTTGCGGAGAAGAAGGTCACTTTGCCAGAGATTGCAGAAGAGGTCAAGACAACATTGCAAGAGCAGCAATTCTAGAAAATCTGGATTTGCCAGACATCATATCAGTCGACCTTAATGAGCCAGATAGTGATGCTATTTGCATTCTATCTGAAGGGGAAGCAGGCAATACAGAGCATGTCTAGAAGAGCTACCATATGAAGGCGTATTCATGCTCAATATAACAAACTATGGTTGGCGTTGCAAGGTAAAACTTCCTCAAGAACAAGAAACCTGTGAGCATCAACTCACAAAAGAATCAAGTTTTACCGGGCCATGTAGTTTTTGCAAAGAAAACTCAAATCATAAAATTAGATGTGAAAAATGTGGCCTAACCGCCTGTCCTTTATGTTCAAACTTTTACCTTGGCAAACCCATAAAGCCCAAAACTCAACCTAAAAGGTATCAGAATAAAAATTCCTTAATTAAGGAATTATTCAAATACATTGAATACGTGGAAGCTGAAAATGAGAGGTTAAATGAAGAGTTGAAAAACCTGGCTGACGAAAACCTAATCAAAGACCTCTCCAAAGATTTTGAAGAATTAATCATTTCAGAAAGAAAAGAAAAGGTTGAAAATCAAAGTGAGGACATCCATGTAATGTTCACAGAAAATCCCTCACACCTAATAGAAGAAGGGCAATACAAAGTTGAAGAAATAACAAGACCAGGTCAACGAAAAATCATTAATCGCTTATACAATCTGGTGGTGTTATTTGAAATTCCTAACCTAAAGCCATTTGAAATAAGAGCAATTCTTGATACTGGTGCAACAAATTGCTCTCTATGCCAAATAGCCATACCAACAGAGGCTTTAGAAGACAGTCCATACCCTGTACATATCACTGGTGTAAATTCAAGGCAGATTGCCACAAAGAAGCTGAAAGGAGGCCAGATGACAATTGGTGAAAACAAGTTCAGAATACCATTTACCTACAGCTTCCCTATGGGTATGCGCGATGGAATTCAGATGTTAATCGGGTGTAATTTCATACGCTCGATGCAAGGGGAATTAAGAATTGAAGGTAACATAATAACCTTCTACAAGAATGTGACGGTAGTTCAAACCAGTATCGAAACTGTCGCAAACACTGTGGCAATTGAAAAATTAGGTCTTGAAGAAATTGAATACCTCACAATCCAAGATTCTGTATACTACCAAAACCAAATCCACAACAGAAACTTTGAAAATCGTTTTGCTACCCTCCTGGCAAGATTGAAAGAAAAAAAATTTATTGGTGGCAACCCCTTTCAACATTGGTCAAAAAATAAGGTGGTGTGCAAACTGGATATCATCAATCCAGATTTAACGATAGAAGATAAACCATTAAAGCATGCCACACCCACAATGCAAGAGCAATTTAATTGCCATATCAAATCCTTACTCGACATTGGAGTTATCCGACCGAGTAAAAGTAGGCATCGTACTATGGCATTCATAGTTAATTCCGGAACCTCAGTAGACTCAAAAATCGGAAAAGAAATAAAAGGGAAAGAAAGAATGGTCCTTAATTACAGAACCCTCAATGATAATACTTATAAGGATCAGTATTCTCTACCAGGAATAAATACAATCCTAAAGAAAATCAACACCAGCAAAATCTTCTCAAAATTCGACTTAAAAAACAGATTTCATCAAGTCGCAATGCACCCAGATTCTATCCCTTGGACATCTTTCATAGTCCCTGGAGGCCTTTATGAATGGTTGGTGATGTCATTCGGATTAAAAAATACTCATGCAATTTTTCAAAGAAAAATAGATAATTGCTTTAAAGGCACAGAGTCATTCATAGCTGTCTACATCGATGATATTCTGGTATTTTCCAGAAATGAGGAAGAGCATGTAGACCATCTAGAAATTATGCTCTCAATATGCGAAAAACACGGCCTAGTACTATCTCCAACAAAAATGAAGATTGCAGTGCCAGAGATTGAGTTCCTAGGAGCACATATTAACAGAGAAAAAATCAAACTGCAACCCCACATTATCAAGAAAATTGCAAATTTTGATATAGAAATGCTAAAGGAAAAGAAAGGTTTAAGATCATGGTTAGGCATCCTTAATTATGCAAGATCTTATATTCCTAATCTTGGAACCCTCCTAGGTCCACTTTATTCAAAAACAAGTACTCATGGAGATAAAAGGCTTAAACAATCTGATATAAGCCTTATAAAAAAGATTCAGGAATTAGTCCAGAATCTACCAAATTTGGAATTTTCTCCAGAAAATGCTTATATTGTCCTAGAAACCGATGGTTGTATGGAAGGATGGGGAGGAATTTGCAAATGGAAAAAGATGAAAGGCGATCCTAGATCAACAGAAAAGATCTGCGCCTACGCAAGTGGGAAATTCCCAAGAGTCAAATCAACAATTGATGCTGAAATACATGCATGCATGGAGACGCTTTCAGCTATGAAGATCCATTATTTGGATAAATCCGAAATTGCCCTACGCACGGATTGCCAAGCTATTATTAGCTTCTATAATAAAACTTCATCTAATAAATTATCAAGGGTAAGATGGATTAAATTTGTTTATTTTGTAACAGGTACTGGAGTGCATGTTAATTTCGAGCACATTGAAGGAAGGTTAAATACATTAGCTGATACCCTTTCTCGATTAACAACCTATACACTTCAGTCCAAATGTCTCACAGAAGAGCAGGAAAGTCTTATTGGCAAGCTAGGATCAGTCCTGGAGGAACTAGCAGACAAGCCAATCTCGAAGAACCAGCTCTACTTCCTACAGGAACGAATAATGACCCACTTCTCAATGATAGTCTTGCCAACATCCATGCCTTCCACCATGACAAGGAAGTCAACGGAGGACCTTTAAGTGCTCATGTGATATATAGACACACCAAAAAACATGTCAAAGAATTACAAATGCAAAAAACTCTGGTGGAACTAAGGTCATTAAAATCTATGGTGGAAAAAGAAATCTCCTTTACTCGAATTTATTAAAAATGTGATTGCGTATATGGAGATGAATACTGGGAACATAAGGAGCAACTTAAGCACACTAAACAAATAGAAGATAAATTAGAAAAGATGCTCCAAATTATTGCCTAATTAGTCTGGTGGTAATCTACGAAAAACCACTGACTTTATTTATTTATTTTTTTTTTTAGTATTTTAGAACGTGGTGGACCCATGTTTGATAACCATCCGTTTAACTTTTGGTGTGATCTAGTGTGTAAGATTCCCACTAATTTATCTTTTGGTGTGCTTTTAACTTTTCTTTTGTAAAAGTGGACAGGATATCCACTAATGTGTATTAGTGCGCTTCACTTTCGGTTAGTGGATGCACTATTATTAGCCGAGTGGGAGACAAAAATATGTGGAAATCCTTTAATCACATGCGATGGGGCCCAATGAGCACCCGGTGTGATAATTGAGATTTCATCCTAAGTCCCTATATAAGAGTTTGTTTTAGAGTTACGAAACAAGCTCAGAACGAGCAAGTTTCACTTCTCATTTTCTTTTCTCTCACCACTTCTCTCTTGTAACATACTATAAAATAAATAAAATTCCGCTTGTGTGCTTCTTACTTCTCGTGTTCATAGTAACCAACTGAAGTTCGAAGTATCCTCTGATCAATCCTCCGTCTTGGTATCAGAGCAAAGGTGCATATTCTTATATTTTTTTTATGGCTTTCTAAATTTCTGTTTCTAGGTAGGCAACTAGGGGGCGATTATACCAAAAATAATTAAAATATTTTCAACCTGAAAATAGGGTACAACTTAAATAATCTTAATTAAGGATATAAAATTCATAGTTTGGAATTTTCAGGGGGTTTTAGTTGAACCAAAAGATTTATCCTGCCGTACAGTACCTAATGAGTGAGGGAAGATTGCGGAAAACACGATAAAGTGAGGTTACTCTAAAAACAACTAGGAATACCATGCTATGAAACTAAATAATCCAGTACAAACTATAAATAATCCCTTACTAAAACAAAATGAACACTTAAACTTCAAAAATCTAATTGCGTGATTGCGTGACTTCTTGATTGCACTTATCAGTGCTGTTTTGGGGGGACTTTCCCCCAGACATTGATTTTTTTTTTTTTTGGACCTTGAAACATGCTTTCTTGACGGTTGGTGGGGGGCCTTCCCCTTGGTCGTCGCTTCATTTATTTGGGTCCTTGTAGCAGGCCTTCTTGCTGGTTCTTCGGTCACCTGTAATTTGCTTTCGGCCTTTGTAGGCCTTATTGCCGATTCCTCGGCAATGTCTAATTTTCTTTCGGCTCTTGTAACAAGTCTTCTTCCCACTTCCTCAGTCATCTCTAATTTCCTGTTGGCCCTTCTAACGGACCTTATTGCCGGTTCGGGGGACTTGTTATCAACCCGCTGTTGCTTCCCCGATAAGCGGGCTGCTTGCCTTGTAATACGAACAATAGCCGGCTTGTCTGTTTGAGGACTTTGGCGGCGAGGTGGCTGCTCCTTAGGGGCTATGATCGCTGCTTGCGGAGAATGAGGTGAACCTGAACGACCGTGGGTAGTTCGCTGCAGATCCGGAGGTGTCTCAGGAACGACCGTCGTCTCCAACGGGGAGTTCGTTGTTTGCGGGGCAGCCGACTGCTCCCGAGATGGTGTGCCGGACGGGGATTGTGGTTGGCGTGCTAGGAAAGTTGGTAAAATAACCGACTTGCGGGCCTGTTTTCTTGTCCTTACCATTCTACAAAATGCAATAAGTATTCATTCATTAATTTCTGAACTAACTTTGCCTAAAAAAAAAAATTTTCTGAACTAACTAAAATATTAAGCCCAAATCACTGATTGTACAACAATAAGTTCAAACAAAATGATCTAATTAGACTAGATTGACAATACAGTAATTTTGCAGGTGGCACGACTACTTAATTAATTAACACTAACCAAACAAATAAATTAACACACAGTATCCTTGGAGTCTCCTGATTTTTTTTTTTTTTTTTTTGTTCCTCAATTAAACTGCTGTTTTGATAAATTACAGTTTTCGGTCACTTATTACATTGGATTCGGATGTAAATTGGGTTTGCTAGCGCACAAAAAGGTAAAGTTGGAACTTCGATTTACTTGCTTGCCTGCACGCACGGAATTATTGGTTTATTTCCTAATTAATACCATTCCTCTCACTCAAATTGAAAGGTGCATTGTAAATTGATCGTAAATCCTAATTCAACGACTAACCTTGATTTCAGGTGAATCCAACCGAGAAGGGAATTGTTTCTTCGATCGGAGATTAAATTAAGATCGTAACAAAATATATGTTACCAAATATGTTAAACAATTGGTGAAATATGTTCGATTGGCAAAACAACTTTGGGTTAAACCACATTTCTTAACAAATTATATATTACCAAATAGACCAAAAAATTTGGCAAATAATTTAAATTATTCTCAATCTAAAAAAACATAGCGCACCGAAACTGCGACTGTCATGTCTAGTATTATATTAAAATAGAATACACACTTATCTCTATAATTGCTCTTTTATTCAAAATAAACATAAATCATTAATTCATTGAGAACTAGGCAGGTTAGCAGAATTCAGTTCTCAAAAAAAAAAAAAAAAAGGGAGAGAACGTATACAACAAGATAAATACACAAATAATGCCACAGAGTCTCCTGGCAACATCATTTATAGTTTTATACCACCGCATAATTTACTAAATAACAAAATAAACAAATATTTTTAAACCTCCTCTATAAGCAACTTGGATTGAGGTTTGGCATCTGTGCCACCACCTTTCACCTGCCCAGCCTCAAATAAAGAATCCTTCTCCACTCCAACAATTCCAGCGAGAGACGACCACACCTCATGTGTCTGCTCATGCACCCAACACATCAAAAAGTACACCTTTCTCTCCACACCACGAAACTTAGCTTTCTCCCTCTTCCCTGCCTTTTCACTCCTAACCTCTTTCTCACCGGCTTGAACCATCCTTCTTAAATCACACAAAGCACAAACAAGCGCATTACCACCCAAAGATATCAAACTTATGACATCGTCCATTAACCCAATAGCAAACTTGAAACCCCCCATATGCCTATGTACAGGAGAGCATGCTTGTTCCAGGCAAGAGCTTAAGGCCTCTCTAACTGTCTCAGGTCTAAAATCATCACCCATTACCTTAGAAATAGTCAGAAAGACAGAAGCCGAGCCTAGTGGGTCAGAGCTCCAATCACCGTTATAGAGGCGAAGAGTAAAGCAATATCCATATAGAACATCTACTAAATGGACTGCCAGAAAAGGGGATGGCTCAGATCTGGTTAGTTCTTTGAGTTGAGGCAGAGGGCTGTCAGGCCCAGGTGGAATTTCTTCGTCAACAGGTACTGCATCATTAGATAAATCTGGTTCGGTATTGATTTGTGTTATAAGTTGCCTTGCTCCATGGCCAAGCGAGATCGTTTTAGCAGAAGATTTAGTCCACCATGGTGTCCACGGTTCTATTAACTTGCTTAGTTCACCTGAGGCTAAGGCTCTCTTGAACCCTTTTATTTCTTCAGGTGAGAGGTCTTCTAACCTGATTTCATCACCTGGAAACATTGTTAGGACAAAGAAAACTTTAAGGTTTAATTATGCTCGAAAGAAACACTAAAACAAGCTAAACATTTCTTTCATCTGGACATAAGGAGATAAATTGAAACTAAATGTAATAACCAATTACCTGAAATAACCTTCTGAATTAACTCCTCAGATAGCATAGGCTCTGCAAGCAGTTATCATGATACTAATGTCATTCATCAATCCAACCATTCAATTAAATTGGATCAAAAGAAACATTAATACTAATTGAATGTAAGTTCAGTAGTAACTTGTTAGGTTCAAGTGCTCCTTTGCTTAACTTTACCAATTTTCAGTTGGTTCTGTTTGTAAAGATTACTTGTACTAGATTTTAAATACTTAAATAAAGGTTGGCACCAATATTTGCAAGGCTGACAGTTTCCAAGAGTAAGCATTTTCCTTTTGTTTTTCATACATAAAGCTAATATTGGCTAATGCATTTATTGTGGAAATATAATCTTAGCGAATGACATTTCCATGGAACCAAGTACTCCAAGTTCGGGTCACAAAAAAGGAGATGCACAAAAATAAACCACAGAAAGCACATTACCATCTTCATTGTCAGAGGATACCTCATCTTCATCTTCAGAATGAAATCTTTTCAGAATATCCATCATTTTCCTCTTTGTTTCTTCTTCAGGCTGCATTTGTTGCAGCTCGTCCATCACATTGTCTCTCATGAAGGATTCAGTGCACCGAAGGCTGTGCCCCTGTGAAACACATCATTTGAATTGTTTCTTGTAAGCCCAACCAAAAAAAAAAGAAAAAAAAGAAAAATAGAAGAACTATTTAATCTGACAGCAGGACAGAACATCCTACTGTTTCTTCTATGTTACCTAACATTGGAGTGTAATCAACAGCATTATTTGAATGATTATAATGAAGGTAAAAATAACGGCAAGAAGTGTACATAAAAGACAACAAAAATGAGAGGGGATATGGTAACTTGGGATACATGAATGGAGACAAAAGACTCACTTTGTAGCAATGAAGAGAACAGTAACGAATGTTGCATCTGGGACAGGTATACTGAGAGAACTGCTTCTGACATCTGCAACATAGTATTATTAGAATCAGCTTGTAAAAAGCTTCAAATTGACCAATGACTATCATACCAGTCAGAATTACCAGTTGTATCAATTATACAGGTTTTTGTGTCTAACAAAACCGTTTCTTTTATGTTGGGAGAGGACAGGAATTGTCAAAGTACAAAAGGCTTAGATATGCCTCATTTCAAGTAGCCTACTGCAAGACCCAAAATTGGTAAGATTTTGTCCTACTAGAACCTTCCCTCACAGAGTTCACCAAATTTTAGGTAACCAAAAGTTGAAGTTTGAAGTTCAGATAATTAAAAAGGAACAAAGAGATATGAAAAAAAAAAAGAAAATAGTGTCCAATGGCAAAATCAACTGCCCAAAGGTAAACTGAACCACTTAGATCGACTGACATATTGGTGGTACAAAAGGAATCAATGGGCATAGGGAAAAAAAAATCCCAATATATTTTTAGGTTTAATAGAGGAGAACTCACACTCGACAAATAATTTTTGAATCAGTGAAAGAAGAGCTTGAACCGCCAGGTTCAGACACCACTACCTCCTTCTCCATCTACTTTATCAAGCAATTATTATAGTTTGCACTCTAGGTCTTTACCTCCTTTTTATTTTGGTTCAGACACTAACACTGCCAGGTTTGAGAATCTGAAAAAAATGTCATCATTATGTTTAGCTTCCCCAACAAGAGTAAATAAGTTTCTAGAAAGTTTATTATGCTTTGTTGTGGTAGAATCCAGACATGGAATGAAATTATAAACCAAAATAAGTTATCATATTTTGAATAGGAACAAATTATAAACAGTTTCAATTCTAGTTCAAGGGCTCCTCTTCTGTTGTCATTGTTTTAGTACTAAGTTGTTACCAATATAACATATATGCCAGCAGTGTATACCATGCAAATTTTCATAATTTTTTTTGTACATCGTTTAGCTCCTCCCCATCATTATATAAAGTGGACACCATAAGCCATTTGACTTCAAATTCAAATTAAAGTTCAATTAAAGAAACATATATATAAAAAAAAATTAACTGTTGCCTCCCCTTTCATGCTAGAAGTACAAGGAAAAGTAGTTTCAAGCAATTCAATCCAACAAGAAGAAAATTAACCTTGATTGATAGTCTACAAGTTATATTTAAGTTACCATTAAGAAATTGAGTCAGAAACTACTAACTGGTCAAGTGGTAACAACAACTACAACAAGGGTTTGAACTTCAGAATAAAACTAACTTCGCTACCAAAAATCTCAGTAGTAGAATGAGGCAGAAAAATTACCGAATAGAGCCGCAAGAGCCGGAGTTGTCGCACGAGCCTCTGTAATTCTCTCAAACCGCAAGTCAGAGGAAAAGATAGTCCTGACAGGATGTTAGCTGAAAGGAGAGGTAAGCTCGAAGAGAAGAAGAAGAAAAGAGAGAGAGAGTACTGGTGGCGAGAGAGGAGAGCCGCTAAAGGCTAGTTCAGTAGTCTGCGACAACGCTTCTAGTCTCTCTCTCTCAATTCGTCTGGAACTGTCGGAACCGAGATGGCGTTCTAAGTGGGCCAAATTCTGGATAAAAGCCTGTTGCTGAGAAGGCCCAATAGATCTTAATTATATGAGCTCAATAGACTGATAGAGTAAGAAGAAAAAAGATTTAGATGAAATAAAAAGAGAAATCAACTTGTCGGTCTATGCACATCATCAAGTTTTCTTTGTACGATCTAAGATTATTGGTTAGGGTCCAAATTAATAATATCTTTATGAAGAGAAAATTTTTTAGTTTTCACGTTTTTTTTTTTGAAAATAAATAAAAAATATTCACAATAAATGCATGAAATTTTGATCATCGGAGGCCGAAACCTTGTCTTGGTCTTATGCACATCTTCTAGAACAAAAGATCAACTTTCCTATTTCATTAGGTATTTCATCCAAAATATTACTTTTTTATATGTCGGATTAGTTTAATGGGTACCCTTATTCGTACATGTTGATTATATTTGTGTAAAAGTGTGATCCGTATACAAGTTTGAATACATATGATTCGTATTTAACATAATACTATTTTTACTTACAGATAGCACAATATAATTAAGCCCATTAGCAAGGCTAATTGTGTAGTTTAATTGAGGGTTTATTAACCCTCATTTTTTCAAAATAAATAAATAAATAAAATTTTTGCTATATAAAATTCGACCTCAATACGCTATATTAAAATTTATTTTTCATTGTTGATCGTAATATGCACTATAAATCATACTACTATATATTTTATAATAGGTGCAACAGAATTTGACATGAATAGTTTATTTTCTTTCAAAAGTCTTTTTGTGTTTTCATCAAAAAGACAATCCTATAGACTTTGGGTTTGCCAATCTTAATTATTTTTTTCTTTTTTAGTACGTTGTCATCATGTCTCGATGCAGATTGAAAAAAAAAAAAAAAAATCAGAGAACCGTGACGAGGCCGACAGGAGTTTGCTGGAAAAAACACACAATAATGATGGATGAAAATCCTCTAGGGAAGCATTCAGACGAAACGCTACCATCATAATTTATTTACTGACCTCCTTTCTGACATGCAAACAATGACTTCTCTATCTCTCCTCTATCTTCATCACTTTTATTTTCATCAACGACAGCATTTATGTTACAAAATAACTTTAGTTGGATCGTTAATTGGATTTAGACTAGTTGGATCGTTACATGATAGTCAAATTTTACACAGCAATTAAATAGAAATATGCTACAAAAAAATAAAAAAAAATTGACGTCATGGAGAAGATTTTTTTTATGCTGCGTTTTTTTTTACCTCCTTGAAGTGTACTTCTGGTATCTGCATTTCTAATCTGACAAATACTATATAATTCTACAATTTTCTATCTTTGTATTTTTTTTTTTACTACTTCTAACACTATTAATGGTGTAAGAAAATTTCCGTCGGCTTATATTTTTTAAACTAAAGAGAAAAGCTTGTATTTTTTTTTAAAATAAACAGACAAATGGAAGGGATGAAGCACTTTTTCTTTCGTTTTTTTTTTTATTTTTAAACGACGGACGAAGCAGTGAAAAGCACTTGGATCCCTCTCCTAACTACCGGCGAAGAATTTTTGTCTTTCATTCACCTTAGATGCAATGTATTTTGCTCTCCTTCGTTGTACCTTAACACAATAGAATTATAGAATTACAAATTTACGATGCTGAGAACATAATATGCTACACAGGACCAAGCACTCACATATGCCACACCAAATCCTCAGCTTAGCATCCATTTTAGCGTAGAACACTGAACACAGCCTCCTCCAATCCACGACAGCGAAAGTGGGGAGCCACTAATCACTATGGCACTAACAAAGCACTTTCCCGCGCGGCTGGTCGCTTCTCCTGCGGGACCCACTCCAAATCCTCTCAAAATCGATCTCTCAACCGATCCATAAATACTCTGCACCTCTCCTCCCCACCTTTCTCCGACAAATCACAAAAACACTAATTACTAAATTCCAAGCAACAGAACCAATTAGAATTAGCTCCCGCCATGAACACACGGGCTGATCATCTAGAGGAGCCAATCACGCCTCGTTCTCTGCCTCCTGTCGGGGAGCGGCGGCCGAGGTACCGAGATGTCGCTCAGGCGCTTCGTTGTGGCCTCCGTGAGGTTGCAGCCGATTTCTCCTTCTTGCATCTCAAGGGTTTGAGGAGTATTCTCAAGACGCTTCAATCTGTGGCGGCATCTGACGCGGCAACTAGGCTTTTTAGGCTGTCTCAAGCCAGTCGCGAGCTCCAAGGTAATGTACATTTCAGTATACTTGTAATTTTAGTCATGCTATGCTGACATAGGTCTTATTCACTTGTTAGAGTGAATACAGGGGAATGAACAGTGCTGATGTACAGAAACTTGTTTATATATATAAAATGTAGTTTGTATATATAGCTTATAATACCATTTTGATCTATTTTTGGCTAATTATGTTTAATTAAGTGCTAACTTTGAGAGGTCCGTAAGGGGATGGGAAAAAAAGTCTTATGTTAATTTTGTTATGGTACCCTCGATACAAATCATATACAGTACCATTTATGCGCAGTTATATAGTTTGTATTATTTATTACCAGAATGTATAGAGGCTGATATGGAGGTTATGTTGGTTCACTGTAGTTGTCCCTGTTTTGTTCGAGAATAGCTTCAGAAAAATGAAAGATGATTCCGATGTCAGTGAACCTGAACTTGGTGGGGACCCGATAAAGCTCAAACGACCTGCCACCAACTCAGAAGTAGCTCTGGCTCTGAGAGTGTTAGAAGGATGTTGCCTCCTTTGTAAGGATTGTGCTGACACAGCTTACCGCTACGATGCTATCAAGGTATACTGTTGTGTACCCTTAGACAATTCCATTTGAGTAACCCTTTCAGTTTGAAAATAATTTTTATTCAGAAGCTTTAATAACAAATTGATCATGTGCAGATGCTATTAAATATACTCTTGACTCGAGGAGTACTAGAGCAGAGAGCATGCTTGGATGCCCTTGTAGCTCTCTTGATTAGTTCTGCAGCAAATGAGATGGTATTATTTTCAAAATTAATCATCTCATATTAGTATTCTACTATTGCTGATGTGATTATTTCTCACTGTATCTACATTAACAAAATATCCTCTGTCAGTCATTTGATTCACTGAAAGCTGTTTATTTATTAGGATATGATCATATTTTATACTATTTGTCAGCATAACTTGCATAGTAAACAAAATTCGTTTCCCTTTTGATGGATCTAGGATTTTAAGGAATTGCAAGGAGTAAGTAAAGTTTCTGAGCTCATCATGGACATGCGTAGGGATACTAGTGTCAGGTATGCATATATCACTCTACATAGTATACTCTTTGCACTTTTGGTGATCGAGTATCTTTACAAATTAAAATGTATATGAATCATGTAATCAACTTCATACTCAATCACAAAAGTGATATTTTAGACTATTAAATCTCAACTTCTAGCTCCAAAACTCAAATTTTTAAGTCAATTTTGTCCTACATCTCAGGATAAAATGCGCAGAGTTCCTTCTTTTAATAACTGGGAATGCATACGAAAAGGGAGAAACACACATGTTACCAAAGATTTATGAAGATATAAAGCAAACTTTAGGAGAGAATTGCACAGTGCTTATACAGGCTGCTAATCGATTCGCCTCATCCCTAGACCCCCGCAAGAGACAAGATGCTCTAACTGCTCAAGCAAGGTGCATTGTAGAGATATCTAACAGGACATAAAAACCATTTTACGCCCATATTGTGCAAGAGAACCTATATAATTTAAGGTGATATGAATCTAACCTTGCTTATAATTCTCTTCTGGACGATTGCAATTGTATTTCAACATTGCATCGTTTTTCTTTTCCTAAAGTACAGCTAATTTAAAGATGTATAGGTGGTGCATGTGGAATGATAGAGAAATGCCATATAGATAAATGCATTTCTTTCTGGCTGATTTATCGTTTCTGATGACCTCTTGCTTGTTTTCTTTGATATATTTTGGGCTCTACGTGTTATTGGAGCGAATATGTGATACCGGATTATGTGTGGCATACCATAAGCGGATACAGATATGCATCAAACGGATCCGATACGGACATTACCCGATAGCCTAATTAACTAATAACTAATTAGCTAGTAGATATAAAACGGAGCTGATATACACCATCCAATTCTAAAGCATCCAAAGCATCCAACACATAACGCAAAAATGCAATTTCATCCTCCTTCAATTTGAAATTAGCTATAAACCGTATGCACTCTTCAAGGCCACCAAAAACAGTATATTCTCCTCCAAAGGGATTTTTTTCGAAAGTACAGATCAAAACTGCCACACAAAACAATTCAAATTAGATAAACTATAAACCAGTATGTAAAAAGAGTAGGATTTAAATGCCGCTCCTATTTAAATCTAGATAACATAATATTCCACAAGATGTGATCTAATTACTTTCTCTAAATGCACATAACATGATGACATTTGGACTATATTTCGATGGGAATCAAAAACTTGAAAAATCATGCCTAACAATTGTTCATATCAGTAGGATGGATTTTGGAAAAAAATTCTTAAAGCCAATCAAAACAAAGTTGAAATGAAGTATTTTAGTCTGATATTTGAGTTATTACAGATTTAAAGGCACCAATATGGAGTTGAATGCTCGTCACATAAGAACTGATTAGTAATTAAATACACTATCAGTCAGTGTAAAGTTACTCTAGTTGATTTGAGAAAAAGTAAACGAACACGGAGTGGTCGAGATGCTTTCCGGCTTTCCAGTAGGAATAGACCATGGTGAACTGGTAAAGATCCGTTAACAGTGGCGTGGCCATGGGGTCTGTGGGAGGAGGAAGCGAACCCGACTTCATCGATCCGTTTGGCAACCCCGTCGAACCAGAACCAGAACTGGATGGAGAGGAGGAGGAGGAGGAGGAGGAGAGAGAGGAGAAGCGATGGATGGAGAGGAGAAGCATCTGGTCGGAGGTTCGGATAAGAGGGTTCAGAAACCCTAGATCTGAAAAGAGGTGAGACGCAACTGTTTGGAGACGGGAGAGAAGATGAGAGATTATTTAGGTGCGACTTTTTAAAAGGACCAAATTACCCCACTTCGAATGGATGAGTTCAGTGGATGCTCTGGATGTTAAAAGAGGAGATGCTGTATAGTAATTACCGATATAAAATGCTAGTAGGATAAATTATCCAAATACGTTTATTCCGTCTTTTAAATGTCCATAAGTCCATTTGAACTTCAATGACACAGGCCCAATCAATCATTAGTGCGAAAAAAGTTTTCTATAACATGATTTCTTTAGGCCCAACTAACATTTATAATTTTCAATTCAAGCGACAGAATGGTGCTCTTATCCAGTTTTCCCGTTCGCCTAGATAACTAGATTTGTCTATTGTTATATTATTTATTAATAATTAACTGACAAAGCTTATCTCTATTCCAACGCATCTTTCTCTCTAATCATTTTTCTCCGTTGCTCTGAATAAATAAAACAAATTATTCAGCATCATATGCTCCAATCTATTGAGCTATATTCATTTTTATTATAGTTATTAATTAAATTAAAAATTGTATCCGGTTCGTTTTTTCTTTTTTGTATTAAACTAACGGTGTGAGTGGCACGAAACGGCGAGGATTATGAAGTTCATTGCAGATAGAGGATTATGAAGTTTTAAAGGGCAATCTTCCAACCTAGAGGTTCACAGCGTTACCAACTAGGTAAAAGCATCTGGTAGTAGCTAGCTACCAAGTACCAAGCAACTGAAAAAAATAGTTGACGTCTTGACGAAGCCAAGGTTGCCACTTGAGAAGCCTGCCCAAGACCGGCATTGACTTGTTACTTGAGTTTTTTTATTTTTCTAACAAAAAAGAGAAGAACAAAAGAAGGTCAGAGGTTGATGTTTGCACCTATTAAGTTAGTTAGTTTTATACGACGTAACATCCAAAATTCAACAGTATGTGCCAAGTCAGCTTACGTACTGGATCGCAAAAGATGCGTTTTTAAATAAAAGTACACAAGATAAATATTAAGCTCCAAAAATAGTACATTAGCTGTAAGCTAGTCGCAGCTAACTAATTGAAAGCTAAGTCTTTAATCTATTAGTAAAAATTAAACACTTCTCGAGTAAAAGTTCGTGGATTCAAAGCTCGATAAGTTGAATTTTGTCGCAGTCCATTTATCGTTCTTAAAATTAAAGAATGAATTGCTCGACAAGCATCTTGTTTAATATATAACATGTTATCTAAATTGTTTTATTTCGAATTAACACAATAAAATTATTTTTGTACGAAATTGAAAACTGAAGAGAATGCATTATTGTCCAATTGCAAGTAACTTTTCTTCTACCATTGTCAACGTACTGGAGTGTGACTTCTACGTTATTATATATAACCACACAGACCGTATAATCTTCAATTCATGGACTGTTTCTTTTTTTTTTCTTTTTTTTTCTTTTTTTTTTTTTAGGACGAGGTGGGCAAAGTACCACACCACAAATTTTATTAATAAAAAAAGGGAAAAAATTTTCTGTACCCCTCAGAATTGAGAAAATGGAGGATTTGCCCTCCGAAAGTTCAAACTCCTGTTTTTGCCCCCGAAATTTCGAACACCTTCTGTATTTGTCCTTCTGCCATATTTTATAATATAAATAATTGTTAAATAATAAAACTGAAAATTTCAGACGATTATACCCCTTGGGACTCGGTCGATCAAATTCAAACCCAGAGTGATTCGATCGACTAAACCCAGTCGCACGCGAGATATGTCGACTCCTTCTCTCGCGCACGATGAACCCTAGTGGCACCTCCGACCACTCCCCTCGGAACCGCATCCTCGACAGTCGTCTAAATCGAACGACGCACAATAGATATGAAAAATCTCCCTCTGTCATCAGCCTGCCCCTCCTGCTCGAATCGTCTCCTTCGAACTTCTCTCTGCGTGTATTTATGAGAAAGAAAGAAAGGCGAGAGAGAGAAATCCAGTGATTTTGGAAGCGATGGCCTGTCGTGGAGGCGAAGCAAAGATGGTTCTGATCTGGTAAACTCTACATATCTCTCTCTCATTTCTCTCGTGAGATCTTAGTTTTTATACATTTTATAATTTTTACGAAATGATATTCATTCTGTCCATTAATAAAGACCATAAAATATATGAAAAAGGATTCGTATACCTCTTTGGATAGCTCCTTGATCTTTTTGGTGTAGTTGTCAATAGCATCACCAAATGTGTCCAAAATCTACCAGTTAGGGAAGTTTGAAACTTTCAATTAAGTGAAATTGAAAGTTTATAACTGGATTGAGGATAGAGGCATTCCAGATAATTCACATGATGATATTTGGCATCTCAAAATCCCCTTGAAAATTAAAATTTTTTTTTGGCTTCTTAGTAGAAAAAAACTTCTCACTAGACATAATCTGTTAAAAAGGGGATGGGTTGGAGATGATAATTGTGTTTATTGTGACAAGGCTAAACATATTGATCACTTTTTTTTTAATGTAGTCATGTACAAAGGGTTTGGGACAGGATACTAAAACCTTTCAATTGTGACATTTTGCCTCAAAAATTGGAAGACATTTCTATGTTTCTCAGCAAAATTTAGGGTTCTGTTATAGCATTACTGGACTCATCAGTTTCATGCACTGGAGAAGAGCCTCAACCAGTTAATACGTCACCAGGTGATACCAGTAACAGATTGGTACAGCAAGGCTAATAGGATGGCGCTCTGTGATTGGTTAAGATAGTAGCTAGTGTGGTGTATTGTGATTGGTTAGAAACAAAAAGACAAAAAGAATAGAATCCCTGTATTATTACAAATAGTCTATGTTGCATTCATGTAAGACGATATAGAAAAATATCAATACAATCATTTGTTCAAATTTCATCTTCTTCCTCTCTTTATCTATTTTGCAACTTCAATTGAATCATATTTCATGGTATCAGACCAGCTATAGGCTCACGCCACCTCTTCTCTCTACATCATGGCTGCTACAACTTCTACTCCCTCCCTTAACCCATCCTCTCTCTCTACAGATCCAATTGTTCTTCTCAATCTTCCTATTTCTACCAAATTAACACGCACTAACTTTCTTGCTTGGCAATCTCAGATTGTCCCTCTCCTTCATGGTTATGATCTCTACAAATATGTTGACTCTCCTAACCCACCAGATCCAATTATTCAATCGGGTGAAAATACTCTTGTTAATCCCGATTATCTCCACTGGCGTAAACAAGACCAGCTGTTACTTGGATGGCTCCGTTCTTCTCTGTCCGAGTCCCTTCTAGCACAGGTGGTTTCGTGCACAACTGCTTCGGCCCTCTGGACCATGCTTCATTCAACCTTTTCTGCTTCTTCTCAAGCCAGGCTAATTGAACTGCAACAGCAACTTCAGGGTATTACCAAGGGAGGATCTTCATGCGCTGATTACATTCAAAAAGTCCGGTCCATCGCCGACGAGCTGGCGTTCATCGGCTCTCCGGTGACTGACAGAGAGCTCGTGAACTACACACTCCGAGGACTTGGTTCTGATTTCAACGCTCTGGTGCTTGCCGTCACTGCGCGCTCTGACCCTATTTCACTACCTGAGCTTCACAGCCTTCTTCTCACCAGCGAGAACCGCCTCAACAATCAACACGCCATGGTTTCATCCCTTCCAGCCGCACCGGATCCTACTGTGTTTTATTCGAACCCGAGACCTCGCCCAAACCCTAGACCCGCTAATCCCTATGGACCCGTTACCAATAACCGCTTCCCTGGTCCCCGTCCTTACCCAAACCCTCGACCCAATTTCTTTAACCCTCGGCCCACTAACTTTAATCCACGACCCAATAACTTTAATCCACGCTCTACTCATTTCTACAGGCCCCCTCCTCTTACCAGAATCCCAAACCCCTCTTTTAACCATCCTTCTCCTCTATATCCGATACCTTGTCAGATATGTGGTCTCAGGAACCACCAGGCTCGAAACTGCTACCATAGATTCAGTTCTGATGCGCGTTACACCGATCCTCAACCTACTTCCACCTCAGCTCCTGCACCTCTTCCTCCTTTTCAAGCGTTTGTTGCTCAGCAAGCTCTCCCCTCTTCCCCGCATGAGTGGTGCATCGACTCCGGCGCTACACACCACGTTACTCCTGACCTCAACAACCTCTCCTCCTATGTTCCCTTCGCTGGTACAGACACACTCCATATCGGAAATGGCATGGGTATGTCAATAGCTCACATTGGAACTTCCTTTCTTTCTACTTCTACTTATTCTCTTCTTCTTAATGATGTTCTTCATATTCCTAATTTTTCTAAAAATTTGTTAAGTCTCTCCAAATTATTACTTGACAATTCTTTGCTTATTGAATTTTCCTCTACTTTGTGTGTTATCAAGGATCGACAAACCAAGAAATCCCTTCTTCAAGCACCTCTTTCTAATGGTCTTTATCTCCTTCACATTCCCTCTTTTATCTCACCTCAAGCCTACTTTGGAGAGCGAGCACCGGCTGATCTTTGGCATGCGCGTTTCGGCCACCCTTCTTCCACCACCACCATGCATCTTTTACATAAATTTAGTCTTCCTTGTTCTTTACATAAATTAAGTCTTTGCAATGAATGTTGTATGGCAAAATCACACAAATTGCCTTTTCATAATAGCTCTTCTTTCTCTAATGCTCCTCTTGAACTTGTACATTCCGATCTTTGGGGTCCATCACCCGTCATTTCTAAAGATGACTTTCGTTATTATGTTATTTTCGTTGATGATTTTACTCATTATACATGGATTTACTTTCTTCGCACAAAGGATGAATTACCCAAAATATTTGCTTTGTTCAAACAACAAGTTGAAAACTTACTTAGCCACACAATCAAAGTATTACGTACCGATGGCGGTACGGAATATAAACCTCTCTCCCGTCTCTTTCCTCAAATCACTTATCAAATAACTTGCCCATATACACCACAACAAAATGGATTGGCCGAACGCATGCATCGTCATATCGTCGAGCTCTCTCTTGCTACCATAACTAAAGCTTCTATTCCTCTCTCCTTTTGGGACGAAATCTTTGCAAGCATTGTCTATCTAATAAACCGTCTTCCTACTACCTCAAATAACTCCATCCCTTTTCATAAACTCTTCCACAAAATCCCAGATTATGCTTTTTTAAAAGTTCTAGGATGTCGGTGTTATCCTTACATTCGTCCATATAATGATCACAAGCTACAAAATCGATCCATTCCTTGTGTTTTTATTGGCTATGCCCATGCTCAAAGAGGATATAAGTGTTTATCTTTGACTTCTAATAAGATTTTTGTGTCTCGGCATGTTATTTTTGATGAGCTTCATTTTCCTTTTAGTGCTGAAAATTCTTCCCAGGAAACTCCAACTCAGGCAGTGCAACCTCATTCTTCTCTGCCTCTCTGGATAGCACCATTGCCTAACACTACTACAAACATTGAAGAGGATTCTGCCCGACATTTAAATGAGCCTGCCCAAAATTTGAATGGTGCTGCCCATTCGCCAGTCCAGGTCGCAGACCGGAATTTAACACAATCTCCTGCCCGTGACTCTTCAAATATGCACTCTTCTGACCGCTCTGACCTACATACTCCTGAGCCATCTTCTCCTCCTTCAAACACTCAACCTGTACCTCTTACCAGCACCTCTGTTTCTCAACATCCCATGACAACCAGGACTCGAGATAATACTCGTCGGATCAAACAATTCCCTGACCATGTGGCTCTCCTATCTACTTCTCTTGCCACAACTGAACCCACAACTTTCAAACAGGCCATTACCTCTCCCATTTGGCATGAAGCCATGAATAAGGAAATCAAAGCTCTTCTTGCCAACAACACTTGGGTTCTTGTGCCGGCACCAGTCAATCAGAATATCGTGGGCTGTAAGTGGGTTTACAAGATCAAACGACGCGCTGATGGTTCCATCGAACGCTACAAAGCTCGACTTGTGGCTAAAGGATTTACTCAAGCGGAAGGTATTGACTTTTTTGAAACATATAGCCCGGTCATTCGACCGACAACTATTCGTCTAGTTCTGTCCATTGCAATTTCTCTTGGTTGGACCATTAAACAACTCGACGTGCAAAATGCATTTTTACATGGTAACTTAGATGAAACCGTCTACATGACACAACCACCCGGATTTGTTGATACCATCAATCCGACTCATGTGTGCTGCCTCAAGAAAGCGATTTATGGGCTCAAACAATCGCCCCGAGCTTGGTTCTATACCTTGAGTTCTGCCCTTGTATCCTATGGCTTTCATGCTTCCAATTATGACCCATCATTCTTTGTTTACAACCGAAATGGATGCACCATTGTTCTTTTGGTATATGTCGATGACATTATTATCACAAGCAACAATTCGGTTTCTCTACAAGCTGCCATCACACACCTACAGGCTCAATTTGCAGTTAAAGACTTGGGGCACCTTACTTATTTTCTTGGCATAGAAGTGACAAGATCTCCTATGGCTCTTCAGTTGTCACAAACCGGCTACATCAAAGACATACTCAAGAGAGCTAATATGCTTAATTCCAATCCATGTGAATCACCTATGGTGGTTAACACTTCTCTCTCGGCTCATGATGGTGACCCTATGGACAATCCGTCTCTTTATCGCACGATAGTTGGTGCCTTGCAATATGCTACAATTACACGGCCGGATATTGCCTTTGCCGTCAACAAAGTATCTCAATTCATGCACTCTCCTACAACTACTCATTGGGTGGCTGTCAAGCGTATCTTACGCTATCTTAATGGCTCATCACATCTCGGTTTGACTCTTAAACCGGCTAGTTCTCTTGTTCTACATGCATATAGCGATGCCGATTGGGCGGGGTGCCCGGACGACCGCCGTTCAACCTCTAGTTTTGCAATATTTTTGGGGTGCAACTTGATCTCTTGGAGTGCTAAAAAGCAAGCCACTGTGGCACGTTCGAGTACAGAATCAGAATATAGGGCACTAGCTCTTGCAAGTGCTGAACTCATTTTCCTTCAATATCTTCTGCAGGAACTTAATGTCTCTTGCTCCTCCTCTCCAATACTTTGGTGTGATAATCTCGGAGCTACTTTCTTAGCTTCTAACACGATGTTCAATGCTCGAACGAAACATGTTGAAATAGATTATCATTTCATTAGGGAGAGGATTCAAAACAGACAACTACACATCCAATTTGTCTCCTCGAAAGATCAAATCGCTGATGTAATGACAAAACCCCTCACTACTCCAAGGTTCCTGCTTCTTCGTGACAAGCTAACAGTTCTTTCATCACCATTAGCTTGCGGGGGGGATGTTATAGCATTACTGGACTCATCAGTTTCATGCACTGGAGAAGAGCCTCAACCAGTTAATACGTCACCAGGTGATACCAGTAACAAATTGGTACAGCAAGGCTAATAGGATGGCGCTCTGTGATTGGTTAAGATAGTAGCTAGTGTGGTGTATTGTGATTGGTTAGAAACAAAAAGACAAAAAGAATAGAATCCCTGTATTATTACAAATAGTCTATGTTGCATTCATGTAAGACGATATAGAAAAATATCAATACAATCATTTGTTCAAATTTCATCTTCTTCCTCTCTTTATCTATTTTGCAACTTCAATTGAATCATATTTCAGGTTCCCAAAGGGATTTTGTTAAAATTTTGATTGATGCTGTTTGCTGGGTGTGTTGGCTTGAAAGAAATAATTGTTGTTTTCAACATACTGATCCCATTACTATTGTTAAGTATTGTCAGAAAATTAAATCAATTGTGCACTATTGGGCAGAGGCTTGGACTTCACCAATGCAGGATCAAATGAAGCAATGGATGATGGCTGAAGGGGAAACGACACAAGTCTTGCAATTGCCTGGCTGGATGGAAGAGATGCACGCTGAGGTGACTGACTGGATGGAGGTGATGGATGATGATATGCCGCTGGAGGAGATGCAGCTGGCAGTTGCCACCTAATGATAGTCCTTGCAGGACTTGAAGCACATTTTATGTTTAGAGAGAGATTTTTATTTTGTTCTTTTGATTCGAGAGCCTTTTACTTGCTTTTATTGTTGATTAACACGTGATGCTGTTCTGATTTGTGTTGTTCGGCAGTAAAGGTTTAGGGATGCAAGGAGTGAGATTATTTTGGAATGGGTTTCAGTTTCTGTTGGGTTACAGTGTGTTTGATTTTGGGGAGTTCTCTTGATGATTAACCTTTGTATGTGAACGGTTGTATATGCTTTTCTTTTAATAAAAGAGAAGTGGTAGGGTAGCACCCTACTTATTTCCAAAAAACATTAAGTGAAATTGGCTAATTGACAATTAGTTGCGTAAATTGAACCAGTAGATGAATTATGAGTTTATTTGAAATTTGATCATGTGTACCTATTTTATTTTAGTAGAGTTTGATGGATGCCTGCAAATGAGCTGTGTGTAGCTATTTGCTTCCGTGTGCTTTTTTTTTTTTAAGCAAATGAGCTCTCTATAATAGATATTATATGTTTGTTTCTGTGTACCTACAATGACTGTTATAAAGAAGTGGTACATACAATGAGTGTACTTGAGATACAAGTGGTATCTAAATGTCCAGTATGAGATATAAGATGCTAAATGAAACTTCAAGTATGAGATGAATACAAGCTGTCAAATGAAACACATACAGATAGCTATACAATCCAAGCTAATGAACCAAATCCGGTACAGAAAAATCTGGTACATGATTCTATGCATGTTTCACACTGGACATGCTGCCAATTAAAAATCTGTTACAGAAAGCATTGAATTACATGCACAGAAATTCACTGAATTACATGCTTCCAATTATAGTCCTCGAGTCAAACTTCACAGAATTATATATATAACCAAATGAAAGACGTGCAGAACTTCACAGAAAAATTAATATATATTTAGAAAGCCCTAGGGTCAGAAAGCTACAATGGTTCAGTAAAGCTACATTGGTTCAGAAAGATCTAATTGTAATCTAATTGATATTAGAAACAGTACTGATTCAAATTTTTTTTTTGGAGATAAGTAGGGAGCGCCCACCACTCTTCATTTTATTGAAGAGCATCCAACAAAATTAAACTAACCAAGTTTATTATTACTTTTACAGAATAAGATCTCGTCTAAATCTCAAAGTCTTAAGCCTTACCTAAAACTAAACAACAACAAAATAAAACGCAAAACTTTCCCATACATTTGTACCACTGGTACGACCCAACTAGAAAAAGAAAAAAACATCAACAGTCCTACTCCTCTGCACCATGTCTTTCATCTCCATCCCTTCTTTTTTATTTATCGCATTGAAGAGAAGAGAACCCAAAGAACAAAACAAATCAAATAATGCAAACAAAACTAATCAACATCTACTGATACCTATTGTTGCTAATCAACATCAACCCTTCTTCTCTTTGTTAGCAATCTTCTGTGCTTATTCTCTTACATCTTTTGCATCCAGGTGATGCGAGAACACATTGCATCTGATCTTGTGCCTCCACAGTACTGATTGAATGATCTAACTGAATCCTTATAATACAACAGAAATTGAAATTGAAAAATTAAAGGAGAAGACTCTTTGAATCAGCAAGAGAAATTGAAAAATGGGTCAGATAATTGTACCTTGTTTACACATTTATAGAACAATATCTCTGGATTGTCTTTTGTTCTGCTTTCAAACTTCTTCACAACGACACCACAGTACGGTGGCATGAGAGGCAAGGCGAGAGAGATTCCGATCTGGGGAGCTACGCTTGACGACACTGAGTGCGAGAGGGATGACGATCTGCTCGAACGACGATGCATTGCAGAGAGAGGCAAGGCGATGGAGGGCAACGTTGTTTAGTCGACTGGTGATAAATCGAGAGAGGAAGAAGACGGAGGCAATGGAAGCTCCACTGGTCATAAATCGAGAGAGGGAGAAGGAGCTTTATAGGGTTTAGTCGCTAGGCAAGATGGAGTTGTTTAGTCGACTGGGTATGGACTCGGAGGAGAGGAATTGAGGAAATCGATTGGTAGCGATAAGGAAACTTTCTAGGGTTCATGAGAGAGAGGAAATCGACTTATTAAGAGACGACGGAGTTGTTTAGTCGAGACTGGGTTCCATCAGACTTGTTTCGACTGGGTTAGATCCGAACAAGGGTAAAAAGGTCACAAATTATCAGTTTAATTATTTATATTATAAAATATGGCAGAAGGGCAAATACATAAGGCGTTCGAAATTTCGGAGGGCAAAATCAGGAGTTTGAACTCTCGGGAGGCAAATTCTCCATTTTCTCGATTTTGAGGGGTACAGAAAAAATTTTCCCATAAAAAAATTAATTACAAAAACAAAAAAAAAATAAAAAAATCAAAAGAAAACCTAATACCTAACAACTATTCAGCTAAAGAAAAAAATAAAATAGCTAAAAACAACTAAGCATGATTTTCCAAGAGTTGACACAAGCACGAATATCCTCTAGTAGTAGGGATGGAGGAGTGTCAACATTTGAAAAGATACACTTATTGTGAGCTTTTCAAATATTCCACGACGCTGCAGCCCAAACGATATTCCAATGAAAGTCAGAAATTACCAATGTCAAATGTAAAGTCTAAGAAGTGGGAATTTGTAGTGCATATGTATTAGTGACCATATAGATATTGCATAATGGCATTGCAAGAAAAGGTGACCAACCAATACAAGTAATCCGCTATTACAATTCGCGCACGATGATGAGGAGGGCCAACCTCTCACAATAAGATTCTGTTGAGTGAGAAGATCTTAATGCAAAAGTCAGAGGAAGATTTTGACTTTGGGGTGACTTAACTTTCTAAAGAAATGGATGGGATCTCGAGAGGATGCCAGTGTTAAAAATAAATTGGTAGACACTATAGATGAAGAGAAGATTCAGTGTATCCCCCCCAAATTATAACGGAACGATTACACTATTCAAAGTTTAAACAAGATGAACAAAAATAAAATCCTATCTTAGGCTGGTCTTGGGATCTTTAGCGTTGAATCCCTTCGAATGAAGCTGTATACTCGGATCACCAACTCAACTCACTAATCTATCTAAACTAAAAATAATACTAGAGTTAATTAGCAACAGCTCGCAAAGATAATATTGAAAATTCAAATTCATTTTTTATGTAAAAGTTTGTTAATTTTGAAGAGGATAATTATAATTGAAAATTTGAAATGAGAAATAAAATCATGTATCATGTTGTCAGTTTATGTTCTAAGAAAATCAAAATATTTTAATTTTTATGCGGGGCTGATAAGGATCATCTCCAAGATCTGTCATCCTCATCATCTCCAGCGATGTGTTTTCTTTTTTTATTTTTCCATTTCTGGAAAATCCGGCATAACTTCATTCTCCCCTTTCCTTATCTGGAATTTAATCCAGCGTGTCTATCCTCATCCCTATCCAGCGCTCATCCCTCCATCCCCTCTGTTTCGCTTCCTCCCTCCTCCCCAACGTCATACTTACCCCCTGCCCCACTCCTCCCTCCTAATTGTTCTAGTTCTGAGAACAAATTGTTCTAATTTATATAAATAGCTGTTCTATTTAATATATCTAATTGTTCTAGTTTCATAACCTAATTGTTCTAGTTTCAGAACCTTATTGTTCTAGTTTCAAAACCTAATTGTTTTAATTTCAGAACATAATTGTTCTAGATTCAGAATCTAATTGTTCTAGTTGATATATTATGGAAAACTAATTGTTCTAGAAAACTAATTGTTTTAGTTCTGAAACTAATTGTTCTAGTTTCAGAACCTAATTGTTATAGTTATCAGTGAAGGGGATGGGATGAGAAGAGGATATCAGTGACAGAGGGGATGGGGATGGAGATGAGATCAGCGATAGTTATTAACGCATTTTAAAATCGAAAAGGAATTAACGCGTGGGGATGACGGCGATGATATAATCTTGGAAATGATCTTAAGCAATCTTGATTTTTATGTAGATTAAAATGATTTCCGACCGAGAAAATTGTGATAAAGCTTTTTCTAGAGAAATTTTACTTCTGTAAATTTATATTGTCGGTATTCTGTGTGCCCGATTTGGCCCTTATGAATTGGTTAGCAGTTCAACACAACCGCATCAAATTATTGACCCTTAATTTAGTGTGTCAGTTATTTATTTTTTGATTCCTTCTGCATGTTTCACGACATTCGATAATAATATTGTCAGAATATAAATATAAAATAATATGGGGGTGTTATGCATGGATCGATTTTTCAATCCAGATTGAGCTTTGTTTTGCTTAAATCAATCACAATCGTTAAAAAAAACGAAACAGTTTTTATCCGCTGAAAAAAAAATCACTTGTTCATATAATTAATTCTATGTAAATTATATAACATTTTTTATTTAATTTGAGAATCATTTGGCTATCGGTTAACTCTCGTTAAAATTGAATTGCTAATTTTCAGAACGTTAAATTACACTGAATGTAATACACAATTTATTTATATATATATAAGGCCGTTTTTAGAGGGGCAATACCGCAATATTGATGATTGAAGATATCAATTTTCCTTTTTTGTTTTGCACTCTGGTATTTAACTCATTCCCAATGAACAAACGACAGGGAGTTACTAATAATTTGTACTCGATACTACCTTTCCAATTAAACTATCAGAAAAAATATCTATATTGTTAATTACATTTTATATTTTAATTTAACAATTAATTAAATATTGTAGAGATTAAAATTAAATTTAACCTACCCTATTTTAGTATACTTTACTTTTTACATGATATAACTTCATCCATTTATAATTTTAACCGAGCACATTCTCATTCTGTGATATACTGATATATGTATGTGTGCGTGTGTAATTTTCGTCGTTGATAAATAGCACTTCCTCTAAAAATACCGCAATTTTCATTCCTTTCTGATATATACACCTCCTGTGCGCCTGGTCCTAGAGCATTTGTTTCCTTCCTCTCTATCCCCGTTTCTCTCTTTCTCTCAGAACAAATTTCCATTCTTTATCGCTGGCCCCCTTTGAATTTACCTTTTACGACCAATTCAACCTCCGAATCGCACCCGAGCTATAAAAAAACACATCTCCACACCCACAACCAATCGACCCCAGCCATGCCGAAGCTGTACGTTCAGGCGGTCCCACCCGCGGATCTGAACAAGAACACCGAGTGGTTCATGTACCCCGGCGTATGGACCACCTACATCCTCATCCTCTTCTTCTCCTGGCTCGTCGTGCTCTCGGTCTTTGGCTGCTCCCCTGGCATGGCCTGGACCGTCGTTAATCTCTGCCACTTCGCGGTAATTATATGTTTTTTTTTTAAGTCTCTTATGATCGTAAATTGTTGCTTTTTGTTCAAGCTGAGGTCGATCTGGTAATCATCTGCCCCAAATTGGGTCCTTTCAAGTATAGTTAGCGCTTAATTGGGTGTTCAGAGATTGTATAGAGGTTTTAATTGGTGGTTTGGACCGACTATTATCACCTAATTTGGGGCTTAGTTCTAGCTCCGGCACTGACAACCTAGGTGCTACGTTTAAAGGGGATGTGATCCAGTGCAGTGCGTCTGATGCATGGTCTTGGTTACATAATTTCCTCCCAAAACCGTGTACTTTTTTCTTACTAGTGGTTGACTGATTGTTACCTTATTATCACCTGGATTTTTCAGATTAAAAAAAAATATATGATAGAGAGTAGGTAATTTGGAGCATTTTAGTTTTATTCAAACTTTGTTTGTTAAAGTGGAATAAACCCTATTCGAAATTGAAAGCTGGTATAATATCTCTTATTTCATCTCCATCAATTATGGAACATATCAACTCCTTGCTCCATCCACCCCGCACGGATGTGTGGACCCAAAATAACTGAATATTTGAACAGATTGATAGATAGGGGTCAATGAATAACTATTTTATCTGGTCAAGGCCGCTAAGGTTGAACTTATAAGCTACAGGAGATTCAAAATTGGGAATGAATATCGTCTCAGGTATCTAACAAATTAAGCTACCGATTCCTATTCCGTGTAAAGCGTTTAAGTCTGATGCACTGAGCAGTATCCAAATAATCTAATTGATGCAGTAGAATATTTTTTTTACTTGAAAAAAAGATGCCAAAATGGCTTGTTTCATTGAGGAAACAGAAACATTACAAATCCTAATTGTACCACTATATCCAAGCGGTACACACTATTAACATTAACCATTAACTAAACCGAAAACTGACAGTCATTTTAAGGTTTGGGATGAGCAGTTTGTGTAGTGCCTTAAGTACTCGTGAATTTGAGCTGATGGAGGTCCAAAATGGGAGAGGTTTAGTGCAAAATCTCCACTGTTTTTCCCCCCTTTACTTTCCATCATAGTTACTATATTCCATTCTATTACTAATATTTTTGGTTCTTTTCCACCCAATTCTACTCTGATTCAATCTTCTGAACAAACTCAAATGTTGAAAACTAGCTTTTATGTTATTCAAATCAAGAGAAATCAAGTGGTGTAATTCAATATTGGTCTCTGAATTGTAAAGTTTGAAGGGAACTCCCTTTGTATTTATTGGTAGAGTTTATCGCTCCAACTAAGTGACATTATAATTCCTAAATCCTGGTTTTCTGCACAATGTGCGCTTCAGGTTTAATTGTTTGGCCAGGCTCTAGCCTAACAGTGGCGAGCTCAATATATCACACTCAAAATAGCTGCCAGAATTTTTCTCGTAGCTGCTGTTATATAGAAGCCTGTGGCACAAAATGATAAAATGCAGGGTTGAAACTTTCCCTCGAGTAATTGCAAAAAGAAACAGAAAATCCTTTAAGAGGAGTTCTCTGATTCAGTAAAGATATCATAAATACATTTAATATATAACAAGATGCTGTTTATTTGAATTTCAGATAACATACCACTTTTTCCACTGGAAGAAAGGGACACCATTTGCAGATGACCAGGGAATGTACAACCAGCTGACGTGGTGGGAGCAAATGGACAACGGCAAGCAGCTCACCCGCAACCGGAAGTTCTTGACTGTTGTACCTGTTGTCTTGTATGTGTTGTTTCATGACTCATTTTAACCCCATTTTCTTAAGCTTGTGTTATTGACATGGTAATTCATTTAAAATTTTTGCTCGCCCATTCCTACTTTCTGGAACATCGTACATAAACACCCATTTTCTTAATGAAAGCATGACTATTCTTGGAATTTTGGTCAAATGTGGGCACAAATGTGTCTGCCTTCATTTTCAAATTTTAGTAGCAGCCACAGCTCCTGGCTGCATGAAGACAGGTACAGGTTGTGGCCTGACGATCAGAGTTCATGGCATGGTCTCAGAATGTTGTCGGACAGGGAATACTATAGTTTTTTATGAGAGAAAACTGGGTAGACAGGTTAAGGTAGTGAGTAGTGACTCAGGTCTGATAACATTATCTATACCTGTTAAGATAGCAATCCTTTCCTTTTTTCTTCTATCAGTTCCATAAACCTCAGCTTCACTTTACTGTTGTAAACAGGCTGTTCATACTTTGTTCTCTCAGTCAGGCTGTTAATTCATCTTAAAATGCTGTTATCAAAATGAATTAGTTTCGTAATGTTCATTTTTGAATAGGAACTCTAATACATGGTAGGATTAACTAATTTGATGTATTCCTTTTAGATAGATGAAGGGAACTAATACTAGCTACTTTCTTATTGGCATGTTTACTTTTGTCAGGTATCTCATAGCTTCACACACCACAGACTATAAGCACCCAATGCTTTTTCTGAACACTATTGCAGTGACCGTGCTAGTCGTTGCGAAGTTGCCTAACATGCACAAGGTCCGAATTTTTGGAATAAATGCCGGCAACTGAATTAATGAAGTATCTAATTATTAGGTTTCCTTTTTGTTTGAATCAAATAGATGTGCTAGTAGGGAGAGCTGTCTGTGATGGTTCTGTACAGAGCTTTTGCTATTTTGTTACTCGTTATTGTGGCCATCAACAAGTTTGTAAAATCTTTATATAGAACTCTTTACTCTTGTAAGTTATGGTACGTCCTTTTGCATGTCTGGTAATAATCGAAATAACACTTGTCATATCTATGTTTTTAGATATTAGAGTAGAGATTTGTAAAAGTTGATTGAAGCTTTCATACATACATTGTGTGGACTATGTAACAATACAGATATGTTATTGAACATTGTGTGGGCGCAACATTGGTTTCACAATAATACAATACAAAATAAAACGCCCCCATTTCATGTATGAATAAAAAAATAACTTCAAACTCGGCTGCATGCATAGGTGCACATACGCACCCGCACTTCATTCAATTGGATCATAAAGATTTAAAAAATATCATGTTCATAAAGAACTTATCCAGGCCAAAAGATTCAAAATGACTGTCAAATTATGGTAACACGAAGGATAATGAACAACATCTGTACCAGCTCCAGTAAAGGTCGGACATGCACGCGCAATACTAATAACAGTAATAAACCTAGGTAATACAAGCATCACCACCAAGCATTCCTCAATGTTAATAACAGTAATAAACCTAGGTAATATATAATCTGATACCAACATGTCTAGAAATCTGTTATAAAAGCGTAACTGAAGTTCAGATTAAATCTAAGCATTCAATTTGTCACAATCATCGTCTCTTATAACAAACATGTCACAGTGTATAATAGTGGAAAATGAGAGATAATTTGAAAAATAAACTTTGTTTAGCAACCTGTCAAACCAACAAAGAGCATATGCATTTTTTGACAAATCCATAGTGAAAATAGGTGAGCTGAAACATATTTGGTCCATTTTTTCTCTTTTTTGCATTTAGACCAAATGGTTCCTGCTTCATGCAGGTCCCAAGATACATATACAAAGAATTGAGTTCAAAGTTGCAGAGATAGCTCACATATATATTCTAGCTTCCATAGGTGGCTTATGAACAGGGTCAATAATCCAAGTTAGTTAGTGATTAAGACATCTTGGGTAAGTTGCACACAGCACAAAAGCATTAACATCAACACAAAAGTAACATAAAATCTGATATCTCGTAGTAATTACTACTAAACATTTAAGATAGCATATATAAAGGCATAGACACGAACATCCAAGAGTTAGCCAAAATTTCCATCATAAAGCACCTAAGCATCTCACACACCTCAAATTTTTTTTTTTTTCCTTTTTGCACAATGTCTTAAGAGAACTAAGTTGAAATAAGGAACCAAAAAGAGATCACGACTTCTCTACCTTAGAGGCATATTGTAACGGTGTTCTCCTCAAACAGCTAAAAAGGACTTGGCTGAAACCACATAGGCTGTATGAATGGACAATTTTGTGGCCACTTGCCAACGCCTGACACCACTGATTTAAGCTTGTCATCATCCAGATTGGTTATAGATATGCTATAAGGTAATGCACCCCCGACTTCACAATTAAGTGACAAATCCCTTACCACCATATACATAGATCCCCCATCAAGTGACTCCCAGTCATCAGAGCAGACAATAACGTAGGGGCAGAAATGGCAGCCACAGAAAATGATTGTGGTGCCTGTGTCTGTGACCTTGTCAAGCTTCACCGGCTGTGCTTGAAACTTGTACAGCTGAATTTTTCGCCTCGGGCAACCCGCATTGTGCTCCTTTCTGTCATGATCTGCTGGATCATCCTCATCCAGTGAGTTTGGAATGACTGCGTAAACACCAGATTTCCCTTCTATCAAAAAGTTGAAGTTAGCTGTTAAGTTTGGCTCCAATAGGTGGACAATCCTCTCCTTGGGATTGTTTGAGTCAATAATCTCGATGGCATCATCATAAAGTAAATAGAATTGTCCATTGTAGTATGCCGCATCCGAGTAACTTTTGTACTCTCCGTACCCATCCGAATTAGGGTATGGACGGGTTTTGATCATTGCCCAGCATGGCTCCCTGACACGGCAGCAGAAGAACCCGTCGCGTCTCTCAGGGAACACAGTTATCAGGCAGTCAGGGTTGGTCGGATCTGTAGAGAAAGTCACCTTCCTGATCCAAAAAGTTTCCAAGTAGGGGTCATACCAGTAAGTATCAAATTTGGGATGGTCACATTCAATTATACGATGTTTGAGCCGAGTAGCGAATGGAGGCAGATGGATGCGAGCCCGGGTTAATGGGTTTAACAAGAAAACCTTTTAGCCTTCTGCCTCCACAAGCAAAAGCCAGCCATGGTCGGTCGAGCAGCACACCATGCAGCTGGTCTCTGGGAGGTGGAGCTTGCGCATTTTGGACTCCCACGGGTCGTAGAAGAGGCGGATCCCGTCGTCCTCTTTGTCTCGACAGTCCCATGGAATCATCACCCATGGGAGTTGGGGAGGGAGGTGTCGCGGTTTCGGAAGGGAGGCAGAGCGCCAAGGAGAGCAAACAGCACGAAATCGGACATAGTCGGTAACGGATTTCAGCTTTTCTGAGATCAAGTGCAACGCCGCTCCTGGGAGATAGGCCCAATCGGGAACCTCTAATGGCGCACCTTCCATCTTGAGAGAGCGCTTTCTGGGCTATAGAGAGACGCCGGAGAGGAGGCGAAGGGGTTTTGGTGGGAGTGAGGTTAGTGTTAAACCCTAGTTACTACTCAACAGGCGCTGTGATCAAAAGAGGAGAGATTGAAGTAGAACGGAGAATAAATTTAGGAAAGTCCTAAAAAAAATATAAAATACAATTTTATTTGATTTCCTAAAACGTTTAAGCCATATAAATATCTCAACCATTAAAAATAGAAAATTTGATGATGCTTAATTCTCTATAAATTTATGAGCATGAATATAAAATTTGATTAAAAACAAGTTTAGCAATAACTACAAACAACCTAATATCGAAATATTTTTCTTTGAAATTTGTAAATGAAAAAACATATGTAAATGGAGAGAGGAACCAAAAGGTGAGTCGGATCTGGTGTGAACGTACACGATCCGGTGCAGACGTCTCGACCATGTCACTTGCAGCACATCAGTCAGTGTATTGCAAACGTGTCGTGTCAAACACGCGCGTGTTAAAGCTCGTGTCGTGTCGTGTCATGTTGACACGAGTTAATATTTTCAACGTGTCGTGTCAAATGAAGGAATTGGTTAACACGACACGCGTAATGACACGACACGTCTAACACGACGTGTCGTGTCGTGTTGACACGACATGTTAAACGTGTCAAGCCATATTATAATTTATTCACTAAAAAATCATTAAAAATATTTAAATAATTTTAAAATAGAAAAATATAATAAATTATTGAAATTTCATATATTAAAATAAAAATTAATGATTGAATTAAAAGATTATGAATAAAAAGTTATTAAATTTATAATATAAACTCAATATAATTTAATAAATTTTAAATAATAATAATTTTTATCGTGTCAACTCGTGTCACGTGTCGTGTCGTGCTGTGTCATGTGTCAACTCGTGTCGTGTTAAAACATGTCAATGTTTGAAAATCTCCAACACGACACGACTTTGACACGACGCGCTGACACGTGCATGTCGTGCTAATTCCATAGACGTGTTGTGTCGTGTCAACACGCGTGCGTGTCGTACCAACACGCTCGTGTCGAGTCATTTTGGAAAACACTACATCAGTGTGGCTCATGCGAGTATGCGACATTCTATTCAATTTATTTGAAAAATATCCTGACAAGCGGGCCTCACTTGTCAGCCACACTGTTCCTTAGTGGAATGCCAATTAATAAATAGATAAAATAGATTATTCAGTACATTTAATTACGTGTCCATTAGCTGCTATGAATGCCAATAAGACGATAACTTTTTAACACGGATACAAATGAGCAATACTCTTGTGTATGATTTCTTTGTCATTGAATTTGGCGTGCCACTTCATTTTACTAAACTCTGTGTATGATTCATCTTCTTTTCATCATTACAAAGGCAAACCAAAGCAACAACTGAACCAATACCTCATAGGAAATATGCATCAATTCATCAAACAAAAAGTTGACGAAATAAATCATACATGTGCAAATTAACTTCAAACAAAAAATAAATAAATAAATAAATAAATAAATAAATAAAGAAACTTTGAAACTTATTTGGATTTTTAGAAAATTTGACTGATTCAAATTTATCATGACCAACAGCCAATATCAGAGGTGCTGCTACCATCGCTTTCTCGCTGTGCATCTACTTGTTTTTACAAATGAAGCATCACGAACTCCAAATTTTCTGAGACCATCGATCAGTGCATAAAAGTAAAAAAAAAAAAAAAAAAAAAACATAGTAGTTATCAGGAACAAATTTTTTTTGGGTGTCTATTATCAGCAACAAATTAAGCGATCTTGAGATTAACTATGGTTCCCAAATTTGTACATAACTAGTCCACAGTTGAAGCAAGTTAACCGAAGTAGATAGAAATGAACAGCCTAGCAACCCAGCCGGGTTCATGGACAAATTAGGTACACTAGGTTTAGAAGTGACAGAGGCAAAGTTCTCTCAGAGATGGTGGGACCGGCCACTTTGTAGGAGGACACTTAGGGCTGTCAATATCGTGTGGTTTCGCACATTTTCGTTCCATTCCGTCTAAAACAAAACCGAAACGAAAGAAAAATCAGTTTCGTTTTTGAAAACGAAACGGATATTGGTAAACGTTAGTATTCCTTTTATTCTTTAATAAAGTGTTGTGTTTCTTTGGAGTTATTTCTGAACTGAAGGTGGAGTTGTTGTTTTGATTAGGAGATATAACATAGGTAGAAGGTGGAGTAGTTGTATTGATAGGGAGATATAAACATAGGTATGATGCTTATGTCAGTTTTAGGGATAAGGCAATGTGAGTACTATAGTTGAACTCTTGGATTGTAATTTTTGTTTTTAGTTTACACTTTGGATGCTCTTCCTTTGGAAGAGTGGTGGGCGCTCCTCACTTATTTCCAAAAAAAAAAACGTTAGTATTCTGTTTACCAAAAAATTGGATTGAAATTAATGGAAAATGGATTGGAAAATGAAGAACGAAACAGTAAACGAAATGAAAAACTAGAACATACTAGTTTCGCTTCCGGTTCCCACGTTTGACACCCCTATTTAAGGGCACTCCTTGTAGCTGGAAAAATACTCTCATTTACTTCATCAACCTACGTTGCCTTTCACTTAAAATTATCGTGTCTGGTACCATGCCTTCATTGTTTTCGTTTCTTTCTAGTTAAATTGGAGGGAAAAATGGGATTCAGACTTCAGAACAAAATCAAAAAAACGCGCCAAGATTGTCTTATGTGTACAACAACGTCAAGTCAAATGAAACATTCATACACACCAATGAAGTGCTCTTTTTCAAACTTATAGGTAATATATCACAATCAACATAGTATAACCTTTTATAATATGACTAATACTTCGCCTCCTCACCAATATTAAAGGCAACACCTCTGCTACTACTGTCCCAATTCAATCCACTTTCAATTGTTACTTCGCTCAAGAATTCCTTGAGACGAACAAATTTCTCTTACTGTTCAATTCAAACGCACAGTCCGTCCCCCAAGTAAAAAGAAGGGATCTTTTAATGGATTCTGCTAGCAGTTCTCAGGTAATTATAAAACACTGAACTCAGATGTAAATTTTTCTATTGATTCCCCCTTAATGCAGAGATTACTTACAGAGTTTATTTTCGAAAAAAGTTGATAAGGTAATTAGTGCTTTCTTGAATGATAATTAATTTTGTGCTGACTTTTAAAATTCAGAATGACGAGAATATGAGTCTACTAAGGTAACTCACTTTCTCAGCTTTTCATAGAAAATATGTTCATTTCTCATAGGAGCAAAAAATAGATTTACAACGTATTTCATACGTGGCTTAAATCTATCCAAATAAATAATTTTATTTAAAAAAATGAAAATCACTTAATTATGTGGAGGGTTTTTTTTTTTTTTTTTTATCAACTCTTCTCCCCCTTCTTATCTCTCGCCTCGGAGATCGATTGTGTTTGTACAACAGTCAACAGGTATATCTAAAAAGACTAAAATTATAGTCTATGATTTCCCTCTCTTTTTCTTTTTTTCACTTTTAAAAGTTTGATCGACCCTGTAAGCATTTAGTGTTAATTCTTTACCTTATAAAATATATATTTATACAATTTTTTTATACTAATTTTTCTTTTTGAGAGTAAGGAGATGTCAAGCTCTAGTAGCCATGTTCCCATTGAATTCCCCGCAAGCCTAGGTGCTTATCATCAAGGAAAAAAAATTGAAATCTCCACCGCCTTTGCCAGCCTCAGAGCAGCTCCAAATCTCGCAAACCCTGCACCCCTATTAGTTGAAAGGTGGAGCTGGCCCCACCGGAGAGGACATTCCCTTTCCTTTCCGAACTGTTAAATTGCCCGAGGTGCAACTCAACAAGCATCAAGTTCTGTTATTACAACAACTACAGTCTAGCCCAGCCTCGGTATTTCTGTAAGAAGTGTCGCCGGTACTGGACACACCTAAGACATAACAACAGCCTTAAATCAGAGGAATCTGTTGTGAAAACTGATCCGGTGAAAATTAAGGACAAAGATAAAGGCTGACTGGGTCAAAAATGTAGAAGAAACAAGTCAAGAAGAATGTAGCGGGATTATTAACGGGTTGGCCCATAACCTCAGTGAAACTGGGTCAAATTCAGCAACCATGGTAAACACCGGTCCGAATTTTTTTTGAAAGGAGTAACCCCCACCACAGAGGAGACCAACCATTCAATTGCCCCAGATGCAACTCAACCAACATCAACTTCTGTTGCCAGTACAAGACTGAAGGTTTGTTAGGTATAGTGGGTTTGAATTGTGGAAATCCCTTGGAAGAATTGATAGTGGAAGGGACATTGCATTCCTCACAATTAGGATCTGGTTACTGGGACAAAAAAGTAGAAAAGAGAGGAAAAGAAGAATGCATCGGAATTTCCGGACCCGATCGTAACATCAGTCCAACAGATTGTCTTTCATTAGATGTTAAGGAGCTCCACCTGGGAATTCATAGGCTGGCATGCAGGTCCTGATCATAACATCAGTCAATCAGATGGTCTTTCGTTAGATGTTAAGGAGCTCCACCTGGGAATTCAAAGGCTGGCATGCAGGTTCCCTCAGTCAACCAATACGACAGAGAATAAACAGATGAAATCTAGTAATGATGACTTGGAAGGAATTTCAAGTGAAGAAGAAAAGAAGGAGGAGGAGGAGGAGGGAGCTAGCATGCAGGAGCTGAAGGTTGTTGAGAAATCCTGAATCAGTCGCAGGAGAGACAAGGAGGCATCGAGCATCCGATGTTGTCAAGGGTCTTTAGTTGCAATTGAGGACTGATAAATTGTGTTTTTATTGAGTTTATGTGCTGAGTGGGTTTTTCTGTTATTGTGACTTGTGTCTCCAGATCTTTAAAACTTTTTATCTTATGTCATCTGTATCCAGTTTAATCAGAATATTTTTTTCTTTTCAATTGAATAGTTTTAATCTCAGATTTGTTTTCTATCTCTTAAGGTTTTACATCAATTAAGCTTATTCTTTTTAGCATTTCAATTAATTTTCCATAAATAATTAAATATATATATTTTTTACCAGTACCTTTGATTGATCTATTTCTTCAGTTAAATCAATATCATTTTCTTTTCCACATCAGTCTCGTAACAAGGTGGGGCCCTACGCAATGTGCTGGTTGGAGGTGGTTCATGGAAGAACAAGAAGCGTTCTTCATCAGTTCATCTTCTTCATCTTCTAATTCAAATGGAGTGCTAACAACACTAACATGGTTCCATCTGGTTTGGACCTTAGTTTCAACACGTTTCCGAGCCTAGAGAGCAACATCAGCATCATTGCTAGTTTTGTATTTTTGCTGTTCCAGTTTAATATTTTCTCTTGGGAGTTGGGATTAAGCCATCGAGGTTCGCTTGTCATTTTGTCAAGTTTGGAACCAAGTTTTCCTGGTTTTCCTGCCAGTACGTCAAACTTTTAGGCTTTTAGTACAGATCCTGGGCTTGTTTGGGAGTTGGAAATTAATTAATTGGGTTCTAAGACTTCTAGTTTGCAATTTGAAAACGAGGGCTGAAGGCCCAAATCATAACTTCGAGTTAATAGAGTGTTTATATAGAGGGCCCATTCGGTGCTGAGACATTTTGTATTTTCTCAGCTATAACTCACTAAGAAAGTACCACACTATTTTGTCTGACCGAATGTCCAATTGAATAAATTTTGTAGTTTATTTAAATATATCAAAAGTAGCTATGCTTTTAACCTTTAACTTTATTGTTTATATGTCGAGGATATAATTACAGAAACTGCGAAATCGGAGAAGTCTTTTTCTTTGAAATGCGAGTAGTGGAGGAAAAAAAATAATTTTTGATAGCTTTAATTTGACAAAAGTGGGATAATTTATTGGATCACTCGATAGAAGTTGCCGTCACGTGAAGCTCATTGTTAAAACCCTCAAATCATTGAAATTTTAAGCATGAATTTCCTAATCTTATTGACTTAATAAATCTTAATCTTTCTATATTTGATAGCTTGAGCTATATCCGTACTAAATTAAAATAGCCAAGACTAGACACCTCTAGCTGGTACTGGTCGAACATTGTCAATGCAATTTAAACTGCCCTCAACTAATAAAAAGAAAAAAGTTTACTACATTTTTAGAGATATATATGGACGGTATAGATTTTGCTCTAGATTTGGGATATGTCCGGGTTTATTCCCACTAAAATGTATATATTTTAAAATCGCTTAGAGAGTATCAACTAACATACTATTGAATAAAATAAAAAGGTCTTACAAAATGTACGCATATCATATATAAAAAAAAGTAACAAAGAAGATGAAGAATAGCAGACAATAGATACAAGTATACAACGATTATAAAAAAAAATTAAGCTGCCTTCGAAAAACAACAACTAAGCCATCTTCTAATTAATCTCAAAATCCGCCTCTCGCCAACTAACCTTCAAAAAAAATCTCTAAATCCGCCTCCTATGTACAGCATGCATATTGAAAACATTTTTCTCTTTTTGTCGAAAGATAGTTTATTTATTTCTTACTATTATTACTATACACCCAAGAACCAACGACACAAATCCAAGCTCAGAGAATTTTTCGTTTGTTAATTTGCACTGAGATTAATTGCCAATTTGCGTCAAGCATCAAGTCAAAAAAGTAATTAGTTGGCTCATTAAATTCAGAAGCTAGTGAGATTCAAAACTCAAAAGGCTTTTGCAAAATTATATCTTCAAAAGAGACGATTGATAGACTCCATACCTGCATTAATTTGAGTTTATTAGCTGGTCATGTACACTGTCATAGGCTCACAGCCGTTGACTCGTCGAGAAAATATGGTTGATTCTGCGTATCTAGACAAAACCTCAGGTACATAAAAAGGTTTCTATAGCTAAAATGGTCTTTGGTCTTTTTATTCAACGACAAGAGTCGCTTTTAACCTCTCTTTTTTAAAGTATAAAGTAAATGACTACATATTAGATGCGCAAGATCACTTAATACTAAATTACTCGACGTTGTTCTAAATTCAAGTTCAAGCGCGGTCCAAGGAAAACACTCGCAAAAAGAAAATTAATGCAAAGGTGGGAGTTCTAGGTCTGCTTTTTGCCATTTTCATTCGAATGACAGCGATATATATCTTTTATTTTAAGATGAGATTTGTGAAAAATGAATGACAGGGGCAGTTGGAGTGAATGGAGAGAGAGGACAAGAGCAAGGGATTGAATTTGTATTCTTATGACGTGCGCACTCACGGGACAAAACGACAGCGCGCGGCTGTATGGATGCGTCCGGTCTACGCCAGAATTTCCCTTCGCCACTGCTCCACAATCCATTCTACAATTCTATGGTTTTCTTTATACCCATAAAAACAAAATTTTATAATAGGATTTTTGTTAATTTTTTTTTTGTATTTCTTCAAAGTTTAGTAAAATATTAAGTCATAAGGTATTTAACACTAAAGTCATCGTGCTAAAAAATAATGCATCGTCATCGTACTAACACAGGCATTTAAGTTATTTAACACTAAATTCTTAAGGTCTTGAATAGATGATTATAAATCATTTAAATGCAAGTCGATATAATTTAGCTAGTTTTAAATTTCGAATGCATGAGCCTCCCGGAATAAGGCATGAGACATTTGAAACGGTTTATTGCAAGTTTTATTAGACTTAAACATGTAAGATTTGAAATACAATTCGCTTATAGCCCGGAATAGTTGTTATGGAAGTCCCATCATAATGTATTGAACTCATATTTATGAATAATTTCGTATAATATCTGTATATAACTTGTTAATTTCATGAATAATATAAATATCATTTATGACATGTACTATCACTATGCAAAAAGCCAAAAATTATGTATAATAATTTTATTTTTTATACTCTAGTAGTTTAATATATTCGAAAATCTGTGTATTTAATATTAATATAAAAGAATTTAGAATTTACAAAAAATTTTGGTTTTTTTAACTACCAATATTGTATATTTCAAACTTCGTCCATTTTATGCTCATATCATATTTTAAAGAGTTACATTATTATTTTTAATATCTGGACTAAAGAGTATACATTGCAAAACTAAATATTAAATTCCTAGCCAACAATTAATGTAATGGGAACATTTCATAATATGAAAATCATTCCATCAAAGATGTTCTTTATTACTTAATAAAACTTGTATCTTTTGATGTTTTCGTAGTTATCCTGTTTATTATAATCTCTTTTAGCTAGTAAATCTTTAAATTGTTGAACCAAGAATTGTTTTTTTGAGTTCTTTTAGCTTTTATAAAAATAAATAAATAATAATATAAATATAACTTTGAAGTTTCTAATTTAATTATTATTGCCAGGTATTCTAGAGGAGAGTCTGACCAGATTTTGCACGGGCTTCATGTCAAATCACAATCTACAATGGTCAAAGATGAAAGAGAGGTCGCCATTGTTCTTTGCTTGCTTCAGGAGGAAACTGCAGACACTGGGCCCCACTTTAAAGGTATGGGCCCCAGAGACAGATGAACTTGAATGGAATCCATGTGTGCACGGTTTCGCATCTTTGTTTTATTATGTTTGGGTACAAATCTACAATTAATGTGCTTACTCTGTGATATATGCTCAAAATGAGAGGTCTAATTTCTAGTTTTTTTCTGGGAGGATTGAGTCCTTTGGTCAACAAACAATAAATAACCAAATAATAAAAGAAACTTTAATTTGGCAAACTAAGAAACTAATGAATGCTTCAGCTACCTATCTCTGTCAATATTGCTGTTATCTATCTAAACATCAAGTAGGTTAACATTCTTTCAAGAGGTGTAGTCGTGTAGATTTGAAATCCAGGAAAACCACCTTTTTCATCACCTTCATCATCAATATCAAGCTGTAATGAAGTTATACACTGACTACCAAGACCAACATGCTGCATTTAATATTCTGGTGGCTTGAACGTGTCATTAATGTGTCGTCTGATCTGAACTATCAAAATCATATGATCCAAGTTGACGTCATCATGTCATAGTATATTTGATAAGTTTCGGTGCATTCATCGCAGGCCATCAGATTTTAATCAAAAAAATTCCTCTTGTAAAGTTACTTTAAATTCTAGTACAACCGATTTTAAGGTACTAGACTCGCTTTCCTTGATAGTAGTTCAAGAAAAAGTACCAATAAAATTTCCTTCTCTCAAATCTTCAGAATACAGTGAACGGTGCTGGGAGAGAAATGAGAAGAGCTAGCATTATTGCACCAGTGCTTTAGGGAGATAGAGACAGAGAGGTTTTATGACTATGAGGGTCCCACAACTCAGGGGACAAAATTAAAGAGTGCACATGCGGTCTGAAAGCCTGCAGAGAAAGAGAACAATGAAGAGACATCCTGAAATTTCGGAGGCCTCTCTCCACTGCCGTGGCAACCGGGCACCTTTTCTATACATAATTCTTCTTGCATCTGGCATTTTATCTCAATTAATCATCCCTTTGTTCTTGGCCAGTTTGATACAGGCCAAACATATCACTGTTAGGTTGGGTCAGGTGCCAGTGACTCGCTACATGATGTCATGCATGGCCATGTCAGGCATATATAGTTTAATTAACGGACAACGAGTTATACATCATATCAGTGCTTAATTAGGGTCCATTAATCTCGCTGTCAGTTGTTAATATTTATTATTTTCTTTTTTCTTTACAGGAAATACTGGAATATCACTTGATTTGGATTCTGAAACATGCTAAACTTTACAGGGGAGTGGGGTTGGTCTACCACTCCTGATCGTCATGACAGAGTTACCTGTACTCTTGTCCCTGTATCAAATTATATTCATTTACTCTGTACCTTCTTTGTACCCACCTAATAAACAGATCTATTAGAAGATCAGTAGCCTAGAGAGTCTGCTCAAGTAATGTTAAAGAAGAATCCATGTTGAATCTTGACCCAGAGTCAACCTAACCGCTAGATAGCTAGCTAGCTAAGGCCTTTAATTAGTGCAGGTCAATTTCCTAATTCCAACAGCCGACAAGTATAAAGCGTTTTTCAACATGTTAAAGTTGAAACTGCAGTACGTGGCTGTCTCTATCTAGGAAATTACCAATCATAATCCCGAGTATGAACAAGTGCCTTTGGAAGTTCTAGCGTAATTTACCCATGCCTGTTTTATACGGAAAAGTGTGTTTCTAGCGCATTAGTTTGATTTTGAATGTAAAAGTTGTTTAAGGAAAAAAAGATGTTATGTTAAAGCTATTTAAGATGTTTACGACATCACTAATAAAAGCATCATATATAATCAAAATTCATCAATTCAACATACATCGATGTATAAAAATATTACTGTCTGTTTCCCAAACTTTTATAATGGCAATGTCTAAGTCTTAACCAAGTTATTCTGGCATGGCATCTCTCTCATGAACACCTATTTTAGGTATGCATTTTCTTTGATCTTTCGCCAGCCAGGAAACAATAGTCGGTTCAAATATAATTTATAAACTCTTTCTTTCACTTGAAGAATATGAAAGAATATATAAGTGTATGGGCTTGCATGTTGATCTAGCGGTTAAATAAATGCATCGGCTGAAACATTGCAGATTTGAAATTCGACCAGATGTCTTTTGTAAATATTTTTAAATAAAGTACTATCTATATATTTTTTGAGATAATTTTTTTATCTCAAAGAAAAAAAGAAAATAGTACTAAGCTTCCCAGGTTGTTGACTTGTTGTAATGCTTCTTTAAGGCTCTTTTGTCCATCGTATTTTTAATCGCAATCCTCTTTTGAATGGGGCTAGCAATAGCCTCTTCCTAGAAATAGCAAATTTCTAGGTATAAATCTCTCTCACAAAGTTACACACTTTCCAATATTTTTCGTCTAGAAATAGGTTATTCATCTTATTCCTAAGCGATCCAAACGGCCCCAAGAGGAATAGTCTATTCCTAGACGGAAAACATTAGAAAGTGTGTAACTTTGTGAGAGAGATTTAATGCCTAGGAATAGCCTATTCCTAGGAAGAGGCTATTCCTAGCCCCATCCAAACGGCCCCTTAGTAAGCTCCATACGAGTTAAAAAAGAAAAGGTTACGCATTAGATTTTCTCCATCAGACTGCTAGAGTCGTTAATAGCCGTTCGATTTTTTTAAAATGCTTACGCTATGGGCTATATTCTGCTCAGGACTATTTTTCATCTATGATAGTCTAATTTAACCTCGACGGACAAATTTTTACGGACTGTACGAATTTCGACAGACCTGATATTAATCACGGAACATCCAACCTTCATGGAACCGCTATGATGAAAAAATTGTAATGCACGTTTTTTAAAAAAATCTGCAGAGAGATTCCGTTTCGTTACGCTCCAGCGTGCTATTGTAATTTTATTTAATGCGAAGAGGTTAAAACTGAAAAGGTTCCTTAATAGCTGTCATAGAAAAAAGTGTTTATGGCTACGGATTGTTGACACGTGTCAAGTGTTTTTGACGAAGCATAATTATTTCTTTCTGAAAAAGAAATGGCCCGGCTGACCTTCTTTTATTAAAAAAAAAATTCATATATATAATTGCTTTTTCTTTTTTTACTTCACAGCTATAAAATTTCTTAGGAGCCTACGTCATCCAAACAAAAATGATGCTCATAGTCCAATATTTATCATACAGCGAATCTAAAAGAAAATTGCGTTGATCATTAATTAAAATACTAAGTGTAGCACGAAATGAACTCGTGCAATACATTCAAATTGCAAATTTTACGATTCAAATGATATCTGAACCGCTTAATGTATTTTTTATATTAAAATTTTACTAGAGACCAAATTTGATATTTTTAAAAAAATTTATATTATTTTTTTAGATTTTTTTTAAAAAAGACTATTACTAGAGGGCTCAAAACTAATTAAATCGACAAAATTTTTGAAAATTTCAAACAAATTATAAAAAATTTAGAAAAATATAAATTTTGATTTTCTATAATATTTCAATATGAAGATTAAACTGAACAGTTTGAAACGGTCGCATAAAGTTTAAAAACGAACGGAGTAACATGGATATCTAGCAATCCTCATCATTCATCGGTTTGATAGTGGGATGTAAGGTAAAAAAAAAAAATGAATTACAGATTGTCGTGCTGTGTGAGGAAATAAATGCTTCCCTTTTCCAAAGCTACCTCTGTTAAAGGTATATGAACGATTTATTTTATTTCTAACATACATTAATTGACGATTAATATTAACCAAGTTCTGTAGTGGACTGAATTAGCACAATTCCATCTGATATATATATTTTGAGCAAGGTTCCGCTACTAACATTTTGGTTACCCCAAATACCAACATTTTACTATTAAGTTATTTTTTCAAAATTTAAAATTCAAACGTTAAATCTAAATTGTTGATCTTATTTAGTTTAATGAGCGATGTGTTTTCATATAAGTTTTGTAAAATTTGGAATTTATTTGATACTCAATTAATAGATAGAAAAACAAACGAACCTAGTTAATTATGATAGATTCGTTCTAATATGTTTATGTTTTAGCCTTTGATCGAGTGTCAAATAAATTCCAAATTTTACAAAACTAATATAAAAATACATCGCTTGTTAAACTAAATAAGATTAACGGTTTGGATTTAACATTTGAATTTTAAAATTTGAAAAAATAACTTAATGGTAAAATGTTGGCATTTGGGGGCAACAAAAATATTGGTAGCGGAAGCTTGCTCGTATATTTTTAACATAAAATTAACACAGTCTATTTATCACTGTCCACAACTCCATACGTATGGGTATGAGGATGTATATATTCTGCAGAGAGTGATTAGATACAAATTGCAACAAAAAAAAAGTTATGTTGGCCAATATATTTAGAATAACTCGTGTCAGTTTCACTCTAATTTCCACAAATAAAGTGATTATATTACAACTATACAACTAAACAACAGGTAGGAATATATACTAATGAAAACAAAACAAAGTACTTAAGGGGATGCATGGCAAACTACGGCGTCTTTTCTGACAAAGCAAGGGATATGGAGAAATTTGAAAACGTGATTGATGGTGCTTGTGTTCCCTGCGCGAATCAACGAATATATGAAGGCACAAATGTCAAAGATCATCATTAGATTTTGGAATTATTTAGTTATTGTTTAACTACGAACAATCTTCTCTTGATTCTTGAAAGTGAAATATGTTGCAAATTAATATCCCCACTTTTCGAAGTTCTGACTGTTCTGAGGGCCGATAATCGAGCGTGTCCAAAAAGTTCCGACTCTTTTGGAATTAAATGGCTTACCAGTAAAAATTAATATATTAATATTAATTTGATAAAAGAACGAACAAATTTTTTATATTCCTACGATTTTAACGAATCCATCATATATATATATAGTCTTGCTTGATTTGTAAATGTCATAACTAAGCAACCTGGTATCGTAGTCTTTTACAGTTCTAATTAATTTCCTGTTTAGTTTCAGAATACCCAAAAAAAAATGTAAAATATACAATACAAGGTAAAAAAAAAGTGATGTAAAGAAATGAAATTGTCATTCCCTGCAACTCAATTCCCCCAAACCCAAACCCAAATTAGTCAGCGCTATGAAAGTGTGTTGGTTAATGAAACGAAAAGTTTATCTTCATTTTTTATATAAGGAAAATACATTTGCTTGATTTAAATATATACGCTTTTCAAAAAAGGGTAACAAAATTTCGTTGTAACATATATATGATTTTGTGTGGATATTTTTGCAACAATTAAAGGATATTATTGATAATTAAAATTTTAATAAAGTTCTCACATTCTTTAATTTTAAGAACTAAAGATTTTCAAGAAAATTGATATTAAAAAACGTGCATTTCTATATGCAATCAATTACAATTTTTTTTCATAATTGATAAATATATAATATATATTTTCAACCATAAATTAACAATTCATGCGGTGGAATTTTGAGGCCTACAGAGGGGCGCAAAAACGAATTGTTAATTTCACACTAATTAATAACTGCAATTGATATATAAGATCTCATACAGAGTTCTAAAGTTAAATATATTATAATATGAAATAGATCTTACAAATTTAAATTGAAAATGAATTATATAAAGATTTTTAGTTTTTACAATGTTTAATAATATATTGTTATGTTATTGATGTAATAAAGCAACTTACCGTTTACAATTACAACAAGGTCACATTACTTCTGTACTAGCCAGTCACTGTCTAGTGCATCCAAAAAAAAAAAAAAGGTCACATTACATTTTTCTCTTGTTTCTTTCTTGTCAAGCGAAGGAAAAATATTATTATAAAAAAAAAAACGCGTCAAAGATTGTCTTATATATCTATGTCAAACATTTACACACACGAAGTACTCTGTTACAAATTTAAATGTAATATATCACCATCAGCGTATTATAACATCTATATTATAATATGTCCAACACAACGCCCTCTGGCCTCCTCCCTATGAAAAACACCATACAACTGTTGTCCCATTCCACTTTCAATTGCCTACTCTCAAGAGTTCATCGCGACGAACTAATTCCTCGAAGAGTTCAATTCAAAGGCGCACAACCCGTCCCTTGAATCCAAAAACGGAAAAGAAAAAAATCTTTCAATGGATGCTGCTCGGTGGTCTCAGGTAATTGTAAACCCTAAACTCATGTCTTCTTTTTTTTTATTTTGTTTTTCAAATTATTCCCCTTAATTAATATAAACCAGTTGTGGAGTTTATTATCGAAAGTATTAACTCGATTAGGATAATTAGTGCTTTGTTGAGTTGATCATGAATTTGTGGTGCCTCTTCAAGGTTCAAAAATCACTTGATTATATTTCCAAGTAGTGCTTTTGCTTTCTTTTTAATGAAGATCTATCATCTCCCTTTCTCTATATCTCTCCCGCCTCTGAGAGTGTGTGTGGGAGTACAACAAAGTTGCAGTCTAAAAGCTTTGCTTTTATTCAGGTGATATCTAAAAAGACTCGAATTGTAGTCCTGCTTTTCCTCTCTTTTTCTCTTCGCACTTTATAAAGTTTGATCTGCCATGTATGTCGTTAAGTTTTAATTCTTTTCCTTTATAATAACCAGGCATACATCTTTTGTCTTTTTTTTTTGTGTTTCAGAGTCAGGAAATAACAAGCTCGAGTAGCAATATTCCAATTCCAACCTCCACCGCCTCTCTCACTTCCAATGCTTCTCCAAATCCACCAGCTCTCACAAACCCTAGGCCTCAGTTAGTAGAAAGGAGGACCAGGCCCCACCAGAGAGGAGATCAACCATTAAATTGCCCGAGGTGCAACTCAACCAACACAAAGTTCTGTTATTACAACAACTACAGTCTAACCCAGCCTCGGTATTTCTGTAAGGCATGTCGCCGGTACTGGACTGAAGGTGGATCCTTGCGCAACGTGCCGGTTGGAGGTGGTTCACGCAAGAACAAGAAGCCTTCTTCCTCTTCTTCCTCTTTTAGCCATCCTGGTTCAAGTTCTAACACCACTAACAAACTTCCATCCGGATTGAACCTCGGTTTCAATACTTTTCCGAGCCTAGAGAGCAACAGTAATGTCACTGCTACCAGTACCAGTACGACTGGCAGTGGCACAAATCCATGTGGTGTTTTTGGGTCCTTTGCGCCGATGTCTGTACCAGAGTTTGGTACTGGTTTTGGACTGCAGGATTTGAGGCCGGCCATTCTAGGGTTTCCATTGGATGGCAGTGGAGCTGTTGGAGGCAGTGTTGGTGCAACTGGGGTTGGTGGTCTTTTCGGAAGCATGCATCATGTGCAAGATAGTGGTAGGATTTTATTTCCTTTCGAGGATTTGAAACCTATGGGAGCATCTACAGGAGGAGGGGATCAATTTGAGCAGAATAGGGGACAATCAGGAGATGCGAATCAGCCTCAGCCTGGTTTTTGGAATAGTATGATGGGCGGTGGAAGCGGTACTGGCACTGGTGCTGGCACAGGTGGAACTGGCTCATGGTAAGCTAGATATGTCAAGGAAGGATTTCAGATGAGAAACTGGCGTTTGTTAATCTCCGTTTTTGGTGTGCTAGCAATTGTGGTATGGAATGACTATTTGATTTGGGTTTGTTCAGACTAACAAGAGATAGATCACAGATGCATACATCAAGTTCATCATTTGCTTTCTGCTCCCATTTCTTACAATTAGGGTTTCTTCTATATATAACACTTTGTTTCCTTTTTCTTCATTATATTTTTATGGTCTTTGACATATTATGAAGCTTGTTTTGGTTTGCTTCAACAATGGGTTCATTGATATATAGTTAGCCCTTGATTTATTTAGGTCCTAATCAGAATGGCATTTTTTAAACACGGGATTTCATTTCGTTTCATTTCATTAGAAAATTCTTGATCAAAATGGATGGATTTGACGTCATTTGGTCGGAATTTTTATGTTATTAGACCCAACGAATTTTTGAAAAATCAATTCATGAAATCCCTAGTAAAAATCATTTTTTGATCAGGGCCTAATTAGTGTAATTAAATGCAAAAATGCCTAGTGCATTTCGCCTCCAATTTAAAGTTTTTCAAGTAAACATCACACGAGCAAATAGTGGAGAGACATTTTGGTGCACAAGGTGGTTTTTCTGTGCTGTTTTGTGCCCCGCATATATATTCAATTTTACTACATTCCAGAAAAGTCGAAAGATTTTTTTTTTTTTTTTTCATGTAATTCCCTCTTTCATTTCCTAATCAATTTTTCTGTGTCGTTTTCTCTTTCTCTATTTGTGTAAGAGATCTCAATGTCAGGTCTCATCATCCAACAAAGATTCTTGCCTCGTCATGAAAGCACTAAGTAAACAAAAGAGTGATAGCAAGGAGAGGAGTTGAATGTGAGATACAAGTAGGTAGCAGCGCACTAATCCCGTCTGGACTTCCTTGGTTTCTTTTTTAATTCTTTTCCCATGTGGCAATCTCATTACGATCTTCATGTAGGGTCAAACCGGAAAGTGGTATTGCACCATCCATCAAACTTTACTTATAATAGATTTTTAATACAAATGTGTATGTTTATTATTATTATTATATAAAAACTTGATATATACCTACACATTTCCACACACAAATATATATATATCAGAAGTTTGAGTTAATTCGCTGTGTTATGGGTACAGCTTTTTGGTAGTACTTTTAGTACTAGTTGTGAATAACAAGTTAAGCAGCTGACATTATTTCATTAACTAATGACATGTCATTCGTGCCTTTTGTCGCATGAAGCAATATTTTTATTATGATCTCCAGCGTAGTCGATTTGGAAAGTGGTCTTGCACGGTTGCACTAGTGGCCCATGCATTCATAAAAATGTTTATTATCAGTAGAAATATATGAATTTATTTCGTTTTGCTAATTGCTATACAAGTATACATACGCTGATGCCTTTCCAGCTACACAGACACAAGGAGATAAATATATAAAACAAAGATGAAATCGGACATCAATTTCACCTGCCTCAACCGAAAGTTCTCCCACCTAATGATTCCCTGTACCCACTTATACTTCCATCACTCTTCCCTCTCCATTTGTGCGGAAATGGATGTAGATCATTTTTTTTATTATTATTGTTTGGGCGCCCCACCTTTTGCTGTCAAATTAGATGCAATTCCTAAAAATTTATTCATAACTATGTTATTTTGTAATGAAGATAATTTTTTGTTCTATAAAAATGTAAAAGTACTACATATATATCATATAATTGATGAAGGATATATATGCTTTAACACAGATGAGACTTGAGAGGCTTCTTTCCAAAGAGAGAATAAGTTGAATAGATCTGCGAAGACTGATATCAACTCTCTTCAAAAAATTACTCTATGATCTCCTTTTAGAATTTTGTTTGACTATTACAGAGTTAATTATTTATTTGGGAATTTATTATTGAATTAAGTCATAGCATTTGCGTATTTTTATAGAAATTATTTTCACGCTTGATGAGAATATTTTTAATATAACATTTTCAAACTTTTAGTAAAAAGTTGATAGCCATTCAAACTCATCGTGATTACTTTACACGTAAATGAGGCATCAAGTCATATCATTTTTAGAATTAAAATGGAAATCATAAGTTGGAACATACATTTGAAGCAACAACAGCTGCCTTATTTTTATATTCTACATCCATACATAGAATTTTGCTGTGGTGAGTCGCGACTCACGTGAGTCGAGCTCAAAACTCCTAGATCTGATTCAAAATGACCGATCCAAACCGTTTAATACGATTTTCCTATTGAAATCTCTATGTAGACCAAAATTTATATTTTTTTGAAAGTTTAAAAAATCATTAATCTAATTAGTTCTGAACCGTTCAAAAACAACAGTTTGGACTCACCATAACAAAACTCTATATATAGAATTATACACAGACATACATACATAGATAGCCACAAATTAATTTATCTTTAGACAAATATATTTATATATATATATATATATAGAGAGAGAGAGAGAGAGAGAGAGAGAGAGAGAGAGAGTTCTGCTATGGTGAGTTGCAACTCACCAACGGGTCGGTGAGTTGCGATCAAAACTCGTAAATCTAGTTCAAAATGACTGATTCAAACCGTTTAATACGATCTCCCTATTGAAGTCTCCATGCAGACCAAAATTTATATTTTTTTGAAATTTTTAAGTATTTTTATCAGGTTTTTAAAAATTGCTGTTTTTGAACGGTTCAGAACTAATTAGATTAATGATTTTCTAAAATTTCAAAAAAATACTTAAAAATTTCGAAAAAATGTAAAATTTGATCTGCATTGAGATTTCAACAGGAAGATCGTATTAGACAGTTTGGATCGGTCATTTTAATCTACATATATCAGTTTTGATCGCAACTCACGGACCCTTTGGTGAGTTGCAACTCACCATAGCAAAACTCTCTCTCTCTCTCTCTCTATATATATATATATAGAGTTTTGTTATGGTGAGTTGCAACTCACCAAAGGGTCCGTGAGTTGCGATCAAAACTCCTAGTTCTGGTTCAAAATGACCGATCCAAACTGTCCAATATGACCTCCCTATTGAAATCTCCATGCAGACCAAATTTTATATTTTTTCGAAATTTTTAAGTATTTTTATTAAAATTTTAGAAAATCATTAATCTAATTAGTTCTGAACCGTCCAAAAACAGCAGTTTTTAAAAACCCGAAAAAAATACTTAGAAATTTCCAAAAAATGTAAAATTTGATCTGCATGGAGATTTCAATGGGGAGGTCATATTGGATGGTTTGGATCGGATATTTTAAACTAGATCTAGGAGTTTTGATCGCAACTCACGGACCCTCTCGTGAGTTGCAACTCACCATAGCAAAACTATATATATATATATAAATCAAGCTTTTAAAATGTGTTTTTTTCGGTATGACGGTCCGGAGTTGATTTGACGGTGCGGCGTTTTTTCGATGAAAAAACGGTGTGTATATGCGAACATTTGTTTTGAACTTTTGGTACATAGCGAGAATTGTTTTGGTACACAAGGCATATAAATTTGTACAATTGAGGAATAATTCAATAATATACTTCATTAAATTCTAGTGGTACAGCAGTGGTATACACATTTCTAGTGGTACACTTCATTAAATTCGATATATAGTACATTAGTACTACAGCGTACCAAACTACCAATAATCTAATATTGAATAATTATATCAATCTATAACATTTAACTTAACAACAATTCAATTCAAACTTGAAACTAATTGTACCCATCTTTAAACTATTACAGTCGAAATTCATCAGAAACCAATATATTGGTGAAGTGCACAACATAAAACAAAAGGAAAGACCATTATGTCCACATGCATAAACAAAAGGAAGAGAAAAGGGGTATCTAACAGGCACTGACTGAACATAGAACAATTACAATATATATTATCAAGTAAAAAGTCAAAGTTGAACAAAGCAGTGACTTACGTTTGGAGTATTACTTAAAGTCTTAAACACAAAATACATAGAACAATACCAATCTCTAATAGTAGCATTACTTACAGTCATAAACATGACAAAATACATAGTGATAAACTGATAGTACAGTACCAAGAAGTAAAGAACCCAAGTAGTCAGATTGCCTCCAAATTGAACAACTAAACATACATCAATTAGAGCCACACTACATAATGATTACTGCCTAAATGAAATAAAACAACAAAAATAAAGACGATTTCATAATAATCTAAGAGCCTAGTGCCTACATAAATTGAAGCCATACATCAATAATCCAATAGCCTACTACCTACAACAAAAATCGAAATGCGTGAGATATGGAAGTCAAAACCTAAAAAGTGAAAACAAATTTTTAGTTGAATGTTTGGTTATTTGCCTTACTTGCATAAGTTTCAGACTTTCATAAAGAGCTAAAGATAAACATGGACTTGCAGAAATTTTCAGTTGCTAATTGAACCTTGATAATTGAACTTTTAATAATGAGAAAATTTTAGCAAAAATCTTACATCAAAGGAAGTCAGAATGTTGACGGTTCATTCCATTGGCACGTCATTTTTTTCATATGAACTCTTAGACATTGAATCATCCATCTCAACATCCATGTCATCTTCTTCCTCTGATGAAGATGATGAATCAGTATCAGATCCTTCTTCCTCCTCCTCCACTTGTATAATCTTTCTCTTCTTCTTGATAAACCTGCTAGATGTACCACCACTATCACTTTCTCTCACTTTTCTTTTCCCTAAAATTATGGCTCTAGCTTCTGCAGCACTTAGCTTGACATCAGCTTCTACACTAGCTTCATCATCAACTTGAGTATCTTTAGCATTTTTCTTCTTCTTATTAACCCAATCATTGCTTTGATCCAAGAGAACATTAGCATGCTTTATCTCGATTGGATCTCTACTTAAATCAGTAGTTTTTTTAAGAAGCTTTGAGTTGAACTTGACATACACAAGGTCATTTAGCCTTCCATGAAGCAACCTGGCCCTTTTCTTTGTATGCACCTAGTTTGTTAATTAAAAAAGACAACTCAGACATCAGATTTTTTTCATTGAAAGATGACAACTTACAAGTTAGTAATTTCTACAAGTTAATCAGACAAGTTAATCAAATTTCAAATGTTATGTCATATTTACAAGTCACTATTGTTTGTCAATTTCTACGAGTTAATCAGAGAAATATTTAATTGAAAGATGATAACTTACTTGATCAAATATGCTCCAATTCCTTTCGCAGCCAGACGAGCTGCATGTCAAACTCAATATTCTTGTCGCCAATCGTTGTAGATATGGTGCACTGCTGCCATGATTTGCCCACCATGTTGCTATCATTTAAAAATTAAACTACAGATTAGTAAGAAGCACTAAGCAATTTTAAATTTTAAATTGAGGAGTTCAAAATTGATACCTGGATTAAAGTTCAATTTGCTATGCTGTCTTTTAGCTGTGATAATTCCAAAGGACCCGACACTGTTTTGATATATGTCAAGTTCTTCTTGTAGAATCTTATCATGTGCTTCATCATCAAGACCCATGGTTACCATACAAGTGGTCAAACTGCCCCTAAAAATAGTATCTCTCTCCATCTCTGACTTATTTGAATGTTAGAAGTATGGATTCAAGTAATAACCTGCCAAATGCAATGGAGTCTTAAGCTTGTCATCCCATCTCTTATCAACTATTTGCAAAGCAAGTTTGCACTTCTTCTTCTTCTTTTCATCAAATCTTGAAGCAATTTCTCTTTTAGCATTTAGCAAATCACCATATAAAAATCCCATGGCTGGTGCATCACCATCTACTCTCCTTAACACCTCAACTAATGGATCAAAAATCTTGACAGCATCCTCTACCCCTTTCCAAAACTTATCAGACCTAACAATTTTATCAGCCCTCTTTCCCTTCACTTGACTTAAGTACCCCCAATCATTCATCTCATCAGACCGGAATAATTTTTTCAATTCATCTTTCTTTTCCAAGAGACTTTTCAAATTCAAATAAGCTGTTGCAAAACGAGTAACACCGGCACGAACTAGATCCTTGCCAAGGTGCTCTCTCATTAAACTTAGGACACAGGTATGTGCATAAAGAAAAATAGTGATCACCTTTGCATCATTGATTGTGCTTTTTACCCTTGGTAAGCCACCTATATCTTCAAGCATGAGATCAATACAATGAGCTGCACATCATATCCAATAGATATGTGGCCACTTTACCTTCAACAAGACTCCCATTGTCTGGTTAGGTCTAGCGGTGTCGGTGACAACTTGAACCACATTCTTCTCACCTATCTCCTCAATGCATCTATCAACCATATCAAAAATATACGCACCATCCTTTTTGTTTGCTGAAGCATCAACTGATTTGATAAAACAAACACCAGCTTCACTATGAACCATAAGATTCATGATTCTTTTTCCCTTTTTATCAGTCCATCCATCCGTCATAATTGAACAACCAGATCGCTCCCATGTCTCACTCTGTTTCATAATAGCCTCTTTTACTTTCTTCTTGCGCTTCTATAACAAAGGCCCGCTAAGTTCATAAAGGGTTGGTGTCTTTCAACCTCGACCATATTCTCTAATAGCTTCCAGCATACGGGCAAAACTGGGGAGTGTTGCCGTGTTATGTGGAATACCAGCCTCATAAAACCATTGGCAATGTATTCACAAACATGATCCCTCCTTTCTTCTTGTCTTTTAGTGGTTAGTGCAGATTGAGATTTTTCTTTAACACCTCGTTTTCTTGCTTCTTCAGGAGTTAGCTTACAAAAGCTATCTAGAGGTCCAACCCCAACAGATTTCTTTCTCACTATTTTAATTTCATTGCCTTGAGGCCCATCATCATCTGATTCTTCTCCTTCTGAGTGGCTTAAATTTACTGTTGCCCTAAATCGAGTCGCTTCCTCAATTCTTTGCTCCTTCTGCTTGGTTTTGGCAGTAACAACACCATGAATGAGATTTCTCACATCATCAGGGACACTCTGGCATGGAGCAACATCTTTTGGAATTCCTGCAAGATGATTCTTCACTCGAGTAATCCCATGCAACACTTTTTGACAGTGCTTGCAAGTGATCTTATTACGATTTCCTGGATTGGCACAAAAGCAACGTTCCCATGTTATATCCTTGGACTTTGGCTTGCTCGATGCAGAGCTCGACATCTTAATAACAAATTTACAATAAAAAAATTATCTTAATAACAAATTTAATTAATAAGGCTGTAGCAATGGCTGCAATACTTATACCACTCATCATTCTTTTAAGTATCTAACTATCTATCAATTATTTATTCACTACAACTTTGATATTGATCTTATCAACAACACAGAGCAGTGATTAAGTGCATGCATAGCTAATCAAGTAACCATATTTGATAAACAAGGTGACAGGAACGTTATTTCAAGAATGAATGAATGATACAAGTTCAAAGCTAGTTAGATTATCAAATTAACTCACAAAGTTCTCAAGCCACAACAACAGATCATGCATGATTAAGATAAGATAATACAAGCTATTAACTGGACCAACCCATAACAGAGTAAAAAAATCAAACAAATGGCAAAGGGATTTGCACAATACCAAGAGAAAGGGAAATGAAGGGTCTCGACACCGTTCTATCTCGCTACAGCCACCTCCTTGTGCTACCGTCGCCACCTCAACTCACCGATCTGTCTCCCTGTGCAAAAAAAAATCAACAACACCAACTGAATGATCAAATTAAGTAAATAATAGTTGTCTTTGCATGGAAACTACTTCAAATGACAAATATTAAAGCTCTAACTGAGTATAGAAGTGAAACAAACACATGTTAAGGAAGAGAAATACTGCTCTAACTGAGAACAACAATATGATTATCACTATGTAAGTAAAATACTTCTTTCTTGAATAGCCCCAAATAATTGAGTACATAAGTGAAACACCTGTTAAGGAATTAATTTACTAATCCTTGGGGTAGAATAGCAAACTTAGGACGAATGATTTTATCTAAGTCCTAATGTTGTGTAATCGGTGAATGAAAACAAAATATGCAGAAACCAGTGGCTTCTAAGTTCTAAGTTCTAAGTCTAACAGAAAGAAACTAAGCAAAGAGAAGCAATAACAAATAGTAACTAAGAGCAACAACAAACCAATGTCATTCATCGCTAAAGAGGATAACAAACACAGTGTGTTTCGACTTTCGATTCAACTAAACAAGTAAACATATACATATTATTTATCAAAAGCACAAAACCAAAAGAAAAAGAAGGGGAAAAAAAAGAAAATGAAGTACCTGCGAAGGAGGTACTGGTAGAGAGGAGCTGAGTCGTTGCGGAGGAGGAGATCGACTGGCTGCGAAGGAGGAGGAGATCGGATTTCTCTTCGCTGGAAGAGGAGAGAGGTTATAGGGTTCTTCGCCGAAAGAGGAAAGAGAGAGAGAGGTTCTAGGGTTTGGTTTTAGTTCGATTGAATAACTGACTGTATAAGTATAATACCGTCTATAATATTATATATTAATATTGTATAAAGTCTGTCTTGTCTCCGTTTTTTCTCTACAAAACGAAATTTTTTCGCCGAAATAACGGTGTTATTTCGGAAATGACACGTTACGCATTTTTCTGGTTTGAAACTGTAACGCACACCGAAAATTCCGAAAAAGCGTCGTTATTTCGCTGAAATTTAAAAGCTTGATATGGCTAATGTGCCACGGGTGGCAATGCCACCAATTTTTCTTTTGAATCATTTTTCGATATCCAAATTCAAATGGTCGATCCGAACCGTTCAAGTTGATCTCTATATTGGAATATCCTTAGAGGCCAAATTGGAGGGCATTGCGGTTTGGATACTCGATATATATATAGTGGATGGATAAAATACACTTTGGTGTACGGATCGTCTCCCGTACACCAGAGTCATTTTTGAAATCCAAAAATCAAACAGTCGATCCAAACCGTTCAAGTTGTTCTCCATATTGAAAAGCTCTTGGAGACCAAATTTTACATTTTTGCAAAATTTTTTGCTATATATTATGATATTTTCAAAAAACACTATAATTGGAGTATTTCAAGCCCTCCAATTTGAAAATATCATAATATATAGCAAAAAAATTCAAATAAATACAAAATTTGGTCTCCAAGAGTTTTTCAATATGGTAAACAACTTGAACGGTTCGGATCTACTGTTTGATTTTTGGATTTAAAAAACGACTCTGGTGTACGGGAACGATCCATACACCAGAGTGTATTTTATCACTCCTCTATATAAATATATATAGATTTGAAACGTGACACACAATTTTAATTTTATTGTAAGTTACAACACCATTTTGCTTTTATTTTTCAAAACAATGGGACAGTAAAGAAATTGCTTCTTTATCCTAGCGGCACGTCTTTGTAAAATCCTTTGTTAATCATGGATGATTATCTCCTTTATAAAGTTCTATGATCATAACTAATATTACTTACCATATAAAACATGAGCAAGGTTCTAGTGCCACCACTTTTGGTTGCCACAACTTCATATTTTATCAATATTTAAAAGTTTTAAAATTCAAATGCTGAATTCAAACTGTGGATCTTGTTAAATATAATGACCGATGTGTTTCTATATAAATTTTATAAAATTTGGAGTTGGTTTATTACTCGATCAAGTGGTCAACAAATGAACGAATCTGGTTACCTATGACTGATTAATTCTAATATGTTCATCGTTTAATCACTTAATCAAGTATCAAATGAAATCTAAATTTTATAAAACTTATATGAAAACTCATCGTTCATTAAATTGAATATGATCAACAGCTTGAATTTGACGTTTGAATTTTAGAATTTTTAAAATTCGATAAAATATGAAGTTATGGCAACTTGTGGCAACAAAAAGTGATGGCACTAGAAACTTGCTCATAAAACATACATATATACGTCGTCCACGTTAGTTGTCATTGTAGAGTGAGACATGCACAAGCTATACTCATAACTTGTTATATAGGAATATCTAAACACATGAGTTCATTTTTTTAGACTAGTAAGAGGTCACTAGTAAAAGTTGACCTCATATGTGAGTAAATAAAGAAACAAAATAATATTAAGCAATAAAGATATGTTGTTTAATTTACCAGTGATACAGGTAGATATGTTGCTCAATTTGTTTTTTTATTAGATGGAAAAGCAAAACATATTGTTGATTCATCTAGGAATCGATATCAAATTATAAATCAAATCAATCGAACGGCAGAAACATGTATTTACAAGTTTGATCTAGCATGTAACACTTTTTTTATCCGTGCGTTTATAAAGAGTAGAGATTACAAATTTCAATTCTTTCAAACCACAGGCTATACTCATAATGGAGATACCCAACTATATATTTTGGCAATGGAGAGGGGAAACGCTAATATATTTCGGAGCATGATCACGGTCGCTCCACAGTGAGTTGGTCTGGTGCATCATGCATGCCTTTTCTGTCTTTAATAAACTAACGACCCCACTTGTATATCAAGCAATTACCCTTCACTCTTTTCCTGCGGGGTGGGACCCACAAAACATTCCTATTCCCATCTGGATATACGAGCCGCCGTGGTACTCCATGGATTATGATAGTTGCATTAAATATTTTGCAAACCGGTTGGGCATATTGACTAGTGTTGTCAATGGTTCCTTGATCTTTTGTGGCACAACTTTGTAGCGATTCTAGTGTCTTGATATGTAATAATAATTTGCTCTTCTTTTTTTAATTTAAATTTAAACGATTCACTGGAATGTTTCCAGACAGACATAGAGTTTACATCCACGCGGTCAAAGTCGGTTTAGATTCTAAATTATCTCTAAATGCATGTATTTTTATTTGAATTTGCTAATTTTAAGTTAGAAAAAAGATGCAGCCATAGTCCGACTTTTGTTTTACAGGATCATCATAAAGCAACCGATGTAAATAGCTAAAGCGGAGTTCCATATGCATCAGGACAGCTAGTTTCACGACAGGACGGACCGATCTAGGGGCGGAGCCAGAAAATTATGATAGAAGGGGCAAAATTTTAAAGATCGAACAATTAAATAGAAATTTATTCATGAAGAAGAATATTTCTCTCCTAAATTAGTAATTCATGATTAATTAGGGGACAAATTAAAGAAAATTTCTAAAAAATAAAGAAAAAATATATAATTTTTTTTTTTTTTTTTGGAGCACAGGGGATCAACTGCCCCATGTAGCCCCCAATTGGCTCCGTCCCTGGACTGATAAAAAAAGCAGACATTCTTGACAGACAGCTAGACTTACAACCAAAGTTATTTTATAATTTATTCTAGGATTGCTAAAATCATTTATAGGAATTAGATAATTTATTGTATTTGTGAGATCACATCAAGTATGTCAATGAAGTAAAAACAAAAATGTGGTTGATGAAGAAATAATAATCGAGATATCCAGTTAACCATACTATCCAATATAACTTCTTCTTTTTTTTTTTTTGAAATAAGTGGATAAATCCACCACTTTTCATAAAAAAAGCAACAAAATGTCCAATATATATAATTATTACATAACACATGTATAATATTTTGGCAAATTTCCATTTAATTCTAGCCTTCCTAGTAACAAATTACTAGCTCACGACCCATATAAAGAAGGCAGCTCAACTCTCTCTCTGATTGAAGTTTTTAAAACTACTGGCTAACCCAAAATATTGCTACAAAAGAACAGGACTTCACACTAGAGAATACGGAATACCATATAATTTAATTAGATGATGTTCGAAATCCGCCAGGGATCATTCATAGATATTTAATTTAAAAATAAGTTGAGAGGCTTGATCCTTAATTTATCTTCAAAAAAAAATTAATTAGATGATGGCGAGAGTGATCCCAGAGGACGATGAGGATTAGTCGGACATTTAATTACGGCAAATAACGATGGGTTTTGTGATTTAGTTTGCTTCGCTTCCCAGTTTTTGCATTTCATATATGCTCATGCTGTGATTAATGTTCATTCAGTTGAATATCGTTATAATAATGCTTTAAAGATAGATTGAGCATATGGATTTGTTATCGATATCACATTACTGGCAGGCTTTACAAGTAGGTTAGATGTAGGATTCCAATATCAATTTTGGAATTAGAAACTTTTGTGTCATGAATCACTTCTTTTGTTTGAAACAAATAATAATAATACTAATAAAAATAAAAATAAAAAAATAATAATAATAAGAGAGATGACAACAACAGCGAATGTGTGGATTTAAAAAAAAAAAAGATCTAGTGGATGATAATATAAGATTTTATAAATTGGCACACGTCCAAATGTAATAGTACGAAAAAGAGACGAGGAAAATTTAAGCACCAAGCTGTTGTTTCATCGATCCATTCCTCCAAAATATATTAGTATCGCTATTTTTTTCGTAAAAAAATATTTAATTTGTCAGATCAACCAGTGAACATAGCTAGCTCAGACATGAAATGCATATGCTCTGTGTTCTGACATCAAGTAAAACTGGGTCTAGGTGGTTTTTCCATGCGAAGGAGGACAAATTAAGATGTCAATATATATGCCGCACGTGTCTAGAGCAGCTTGATGAAACATTCATTCTGAAAATGCAGTAGGTAAAAATGTTTTAGCCCACTAAAACTTGGTAAGAGTTGGACTCGACGTAGGCCAATGGAATAGGCTTTTTGTTCAAAGACTGACAAAGACCCATTGTGATGCTGCAGCTATTCTTCTAACAAAAATGTTAACAAAAGGCCCAATATAGGCCCTGATAAAAATCCTATTTTTTAGAGTAAATTTTTTCGGAAGTTCCTGAACTTTGTTCAATTTTAGTCACTAAGGGGGCGTTTGGATGGGCTAAGAATAGTTTCTTCCTAAACATGAATCTCTTTCTAAAATTACACATTTTCCAACGTTTTAGTGCTGAAATTCTTATTCCTTCCTTATTCCCATACGATCCAAACAAGCCCTAAAATTCAAATTATCCCCCGTGACCACTGAACTTTCAAAAATCCAATTTTAGTCAATTTGTTATTATTCCGTCAAACTCTGTCTAATTTAACCAACGGAAGTCGGAATCAATCGTTACGCACATACACCTTTTTGTTGTGTGCCCAATCTATAGATTATACGGTGATATAAAACTAAAAAAAATGAAAAAAAGTTGTCCCTTCTCTCTCCTCCCATCTCTCTGTATTTCTTTAGCTGCCATGGCCGCGACCACCCCCTCCTCTTCTCCATCGCCACCACCTTTGCCGCTGAGATCTCTCCTCCTACTTTCCTCTTGAATACCTCATCCTCCTTTTTTGAATCATAAAACTTATAAGAACTCTTACGTATTTCTTGAATACCTCATCCTCCTTTTCGATTCTACGATGCTCAATTTGAGGGATTATTTGGTGCTTAGAGACTTAAAATGGTGAGCAATAAAATAGACAGTCGACCAGCGTAATTGGTTATATTCATTGTCAGAATAGTTGTTGCTTACCTGATGAAGATGCACCGAAATTGAAACCAAAACTTTGCTGCTCATTTTCAAATCAAACAAAAAAAAGAAAAAAAAAACATTTTAACATCGAAATTGAAACCAAAACTTTGCTGCTCATTTTCAAATCAAACAAAAAAAAAGAAAAAAAAAAACATTATTAAAACGGGCGACTTTGAAGCCTAGTGGTCTCTGCAGTAGCTACGCAAAAGTAGCAAAGAGGAATATCATAATTTAGCTTAAGTATATATGCTTAAGCTTGCCTCGTCTGATTTTTAGTCAGGTCAAAATCAAATAGTTGTCAAGCTAATTTAAATGGACTTAATTGGATCAAATTTATTATTTTTAGTAGGAGGAGGAGCGATCTCAGCGGCAGATGTGGCGGAGATGGAGAAGAGGAGACGATGGTCGTGGCCATGAGGGAAGAAAGAGAGATGGAGGATCGTTTGAGGGAGAAGGGATCAGTATATATTTTTTTGTTTTATCACCGTATACTTAATTAGACTGGGCCCACAACAAAAGAGGTGTAAGTGCATAACGATGATTCTGAGTTCCGTTGGTTAAATTAGACAGAGTTAAACGGAATAGTAACAAAGTGACTAAAATTGGACTATTTGAAAGTTCAGTGGTCATGGGAGGACAAATTGAACTTTAGTGACTAAAATTGGATTATAAACAAAGTTTAAGGACTTCCGAAAAAATTTACTCCATTTTTTAATATGGGATTTCATTTAATTTCGTTGGAAAATTCTTGATCAAAATGACGGATTTGGTGTTATTTAGTTGGAATTCCTATGTAAAATCAATTGAATTGAAATGAAATTCCGCGAAAAAAACATTTTGATCAGGCCATAGTTGTTTTACCTAGTGGGGAAGTTTGTTTCATAGTAGTGGGATCAATATCCTCTGCAGTCTTCTGATCCATGTCGTCTGATCAATAATGATGGATGATTAATAAGCGCCTCTTTTAGAACAGAGATTAGCGCCTTTGGCTTGCAATTGGACGGCTAAATCAAACGACTGCTCTGTGCAGATTAGCGTCTGTGCAATTGATCAGTATCCTTTGCAGACCTCAAAATGTCAGTCTTTTTGATCCAAGTCGTTTGATCAATAATGATGGATGACTAATAAGCGCATCTTTTAGAACACAGATTAGCGCCTTTGGATTGCAATCGGACAGCTAAATCAAAACGACTGCTCTGTGCAGATCTTGGAGGATACGGTTCCTAGTAGTGGTAGATGGTTAAGTCAAAAATAGAGACGCCGTCCGTGGGGATCGAACCCACGACCACGTGGTTAAAAGCCACGCGCTCTACCACTGAGCTAGGACGGCTGTTGTGATACTCTCTGTTTTTTCAATTATACTACTTATGATTCATTTACACTTTTTTTTAATCTTCGCTGATTCAGGATTATATATATTCATAGCGCCTTGTACGCACCACTTCGTTACTCATTTCGGTGGTTTATTGTTATTTTGTAATTGAAGCCCTTTTGTTTAGCTTATGGATGAACAATGAATTATTTAGTCGTAAGAGTAAAATTATATAAGGTCTTCTCATTGGCCTATCAATTTGCTTTCCAATTTCAACCAAGATATTAGCACATTAATTTGGTTTTTCTATTACGTTCTGTAGAAATAAAGCAATAAACAGAATTTTATCATCATTAAATTTTATGTTTGCAATAAATTTGACCGACCAGTTCATTAGAAAAGCACTTGTAACGTCTTTAAAAAAAAGATAATTTTTTTGTAAAATTACTATCAATATGAGGTTCGCTGAAAGCACCATCTTAACAAATAACATCATACCAATTTCAAACTGCAAATTTATTAATGAGTTGATTATCGTTGAATCTGTCTGACCATGCAAAAGTGGAATAGATCAACAAAATTAATTAAAAGTTTGAAACCAAGAAGACGGCAAACTGAAGAAGGTTACGGTAAGATAAAGATGGGTTAGGACTTTGCTTTAATATCAGTAAAAGATCTACTTGCTTTGTGTGAATTGTTGATTTCTACATAATTATCCGAATAGGTAAAGAACTTGAAATTGTGTCTATTTGCCCTCTAGACCTTACTTATGACAACATTAGTAAATTTAACCTAATTCAAACGTTTCAATCCAACCGGGGTCGTAATCATTTCTTTAATTCGATCCTAACCATCGGAATGAGTAATATTCAACATGCAAGTGGCTGACGTAAATTGACCTCTTCATTTTCCTTTTTTTAATATATCGAATTCAAACATCTATTCAGCTCCGTACATATATTCAGTTGCGCCGTAGCGGCGAATTATTTATATGACATTTCATCCAGTAAGATGAAGAATTCGGATATCTCTAGGACTGAAAAAAATATATATAACGCTCTCATGAAACAAAATGATATTTTTATCAATATTTGTATTTGAGAATACATGTAATAAAAAAGCCTTAAAAATATGAGCTAATTTTTTATATACCAATTAAATTTCTTATTTATCTGTCTCTTTTGATCTTGTATGGATCTGTATTATTACCAAATTCTACTCGAAAAAAGAGCGAAATATAATCTGTAAATCAGCTATCCAAGAAGTAGGGGGGGAGGCCCAACTATGAAATTCTATTAAACAAATTTTAAAATACAACGCAAGAGGTATATATCAAATCTTCTCTACAACAATCTTAAAATATAATTTATTAAACCAAAATAAATTTAGTAGTAAAATTTGATAAATCAAGATAAACTTAGTAGATGAATTACAATTTACATTTATTGGTGTGTTTGGATGCAACGGAATAAACATTTTGAATAAGGATTCTCTCTCATCTCTCATCTTATTCCGAATAAGAATCTAATTCCACCATATAGATGGTATTAGAATAACGAATTGAATAAGCTCTTATTCGGAATAAGACTTATTCAAAACGCGTTTGGTTTCATCCTGAATAAGTCTTATTCGGAATAAGGCTTATTCAACCTTTGCCAAACACAATATTAGACGATCTACACTACCCTTATACCAGAATTAATAAATAAATATTTTCCATAAAGAGCAACAATGAGATAAGGCCAATAATGTTGTAAATAAAGTACAATAAACGAGAGAAAAGAATATTTGTACCAACCCCGTACTAATACAAAAAGGATTTAAAAGAATTTCTTTTAGGAAGGAAAAAAAATCGTACTAAATAAAAGAAAGGAGCGTCTATTTCTGCTCATATATAAAAGATCCATGAAAAACTAAAATTGTATTTCAAATCAAAGATAAAAGAAAGAAATATGTATATTTTCAAGGAGTAGGACGAGCTGATGTGTTTGATGAAAAGATGAAAAAGTTCGATAGTTTCGAATCTTTCGATAGATATAAAAGTAATCATTTTTTTTTTTAATAAAATCTAATAATCCGAGTTTTAATATTCTATCGACCCGCCATACAATTTGGACACGCGCCACTAGAGGATTGAATCTCTTGCATCGTTGACTCGGTAGGGAGGCACGAGTCGTTGAAAATCACTAAAAATCAGTAGGCAAATAAAGTTATTTATGCACTAAAAAAACATCAGATGACCTCCAGTCCTCCACTAGAATGTCCATTCAACCTCCTTAAATAATAAACTGAAAGAGCTAGAATTGCATAATTGAAAATTCTCCTTTCTACGATTACGTAACTCCCGTGAATTCAGGCCCTTATTCGGAAGTGAAATTCAAGATCAAAAGCAAATATAAAAAATCTCAGCGGGTGGCGTTTCGCTGGCAGAGACGGTAGCAAATGTTCCGGCTAAAGTTTTGAAAACCGGACCGGCAATTGAACCGGAAAGGTCACTGGGTTGATCAGTTTTTTCGGTTTAACCGTGGTCGCACCGGATTTTTTTCCGGTTCGCGATTCAACCAGTCGGTCCGGTCCGGTTTTCAAAACATTGGTTCCAGCGAGTTCGGTGTGTGTGTCAGCTTGCTGTAGAAGTGTAGCGTGAGTTTGTACTCTACATATATCAGATAAATAAAGCATGTGATTATTTAAAAATAAAAATATTTATACAATTTACAAATTATAAAAAATAAGTTTAAAGTTGAAAATTCTATATTTAAAATGCTTTTATCTATACCATGTATAGAAGAAATATATATTTAAAGAGAATAATATTTTGTATCACATTAATAAAATATATATTTTGTAATGCTAATTATATGTATAAATTCTTAACGATACAACAAAATAATATTGCTTGCAAATTTTGTGTGCCATATTCTTTTAATTGATGAAAGAAAAGCACAACACGTGAGCCCTCTAAACGAGATAAAAGATGAAAAAAGTAAACAGAAAAAAATAACGACTAAATATAAATAATATAGTATAAATAAAAATCTTGAATGTTTACTTTTTCTTATGTACGACTATAAATTTTAAAAAAATAAAGGATGCAGATGAGGTCAGGCCACCAAAATCACGCTGAAAAATTAAGATAGTGGAGTCCTGTTTTAGTCCGTGCGATATGGCGAGTATGTTCCACGGCACTACTTTAACTACTTTTCGTGATCAGTTTTGGTTTTTATTGAATTTTCATGATTTTTCGCTCACTTCTTTTGTCCACAGGACAGTGGGCCCCACATTCTGCCTTATAATATAACTTTTTATTTAAATAGGGAATACGTTCTTTTTAAAAAATTAATTAAAATTAAATTAAATAATTGTAGTTTCGTTTGCTTCCATGTTTAGCTCTCTGTGGAAACGAAAAACCCACTGACCTTTCTCTCTTGATAGCGCTTCTTATTAGTCGGTAGGTGGCCAGTGGCGACGCAAGAGGGAAAGAGACGGAAATCAAAGAAATTGACTCTCATGCTTCCTTACATGGTTGCAAAGGAGGTGAGGCATCCTCTTCTCCAAACGCGCTCTATTCTACACCTTCCTTTTAGCTTCTTGGTCAAAATTCAACATTTTCGACTTCTCTCTCTATTCAACTTCTTCGCTTTCCCGTGCTAATTATTGAGCTTCATGCGGTTTTGGGTGGTTGTTTGCCTTTTCTTTCGGTGATTTTGGGGCAATTTGGGTTCCATGGTGGGAAAGATCATGTGCTAATTCACAAGTTGGCGTCTTTTCTCGTGACAACACATAAACTGGTTGTTTGGGATAGGTAACCCTTCCATCCCCCTTCTCAAGTTTAATTTTTCCTCATTTCTTGATTTTGATTTCACTAGGTCTCACAGAAGTTGAAATTGGACTATGTTTTGATGGTTATTTCTTCTTTACTGTTCTATAGTAGTTGAGAACACAGTCATGGGTCGCAACGAAGTGTTTGTGCCAGAAGATGAAGAGGAAGAAGAATTGTTCTTTGATTCAATAGAAGAATTTCCAAATTTAACAAATTCATCCCAAGATACCCCAACAGATGAGGAGATAGAACATAATTTTAGTTCTGTCTACCAAGTCTGGCTAAGTGGTTCAGTAAGCATAAAAAAGCGCCGTGAGAAGTTCATCCAGTCAATGGGTCTTGACCTCGACCTAAGCCCGACTGTTGAACCTGAACACCATGAACCCAAATCCTTCAATGAGATGATGATATCAAGTGAGGCCGTTGATGAAGACCAATACTCAGAGAGAGCCATATCAGATGGAGAGCACCCATCACTATCATCATCATCGACTCAATCTTCTTTGTCTAGATGGTCTAGTGACAGCCGTGACAGATCTTTTGATTTGGGATTTGATCTGAGCATAAAAAACATGGATAATGGTACAATTTTTCTGATCGATGAGGTGGCACGAGATGGCAGTCTGACGAGATTGCATGAGTTGGGGTCCAATCAGATTGTCACAGGTGCAGAGTTCCATAGTAGTTTTGGGTCCTCGCAGTATGTTCTAAATCTGATGCAAAAGGAAGAAAGTTCTTCTAAACATGTTGTTAAAGCAGAAAAGAACAATTGGCTGAGGCGGCTCGGTATCAGAACTCATGGAAAGGATATAACTGCCCATAAGACAGAATCCGATTCTGTTAAATCGAACTCGATGCGTGAGGAAGCAGTGGTCCAGCGGATCAAGACCCATACCCGTAAAAAGCACTGGAGGGAGTTGTCAGAGGTGTACATGTGTCAGGAGTTCAAAACCCATCATGGTGCCATACTTGCCATGAAATTCAGCCCTGATGGAAAATTTTTAGCAACTGGAGGTGAAGATGGACTTTTGCGTGTGTGGCGTGTAATAGAATGTGAAAGAAATAAAGGATTTGATTTTCACAGGGATGATGTATCAAGTGTGTATTTTACAATAAATGAAAATCACCAGATCGTCCCTGTGTTTAGTAATGGAGAGAAGAAGGATAGGCATGTGAAATTGCATGGTAGTTCAACTTGTGTTGTTATTCCGGAGAGGGTTTTTGGGATAGATGAGGAACCATTGCAAGAGCTCCGGGGACATGTTGGGGATGTTTTGGATATCTCTTGGTCTAAAAATAAAGTCAGTTGCACTTCTTTTTGTCTGTATTTTGTGTTTTTAAAATAATAGGAGAGACCTGATATGACAATCTGAACAGATACTGACAAATGGTATGGTCTCAACACTCAATACACTTCCTGTTCAGACAGGAACTCATTAATTAACAAAACAGAAAGACTTTAATGCTACCAATACCAGTTCTGTACCTGACGATAGTAGTTTCTGGGATAATCTCTTCTAAATTTGCATTCTTCAAATTTAATAAATTTTGATACTCTTTTCCTTTTTGCTCTTAGTCTTTACTATCGGCATCAGCTGATAAAACTGTTCGGTTGTGGAAAATTGGATGTGATAGCTGTCTCCAAGTTTTTTCCCACAAGAATTATGGTATGCAATTGGCACCTACTTTTGAATATTGTGAATTTTAAGAATTACAGTTATCTTTTGCACCCTTGAATTTTCATACTATTTTCTGTGCATTATGCAGTGACATGTGTTCAATTTAATCCTCTTAATGAAGATTATTTTATGACTGGTTCAATTGATGGTATTGTTCGTATTTGGGACATCTCTTCAAGCCGTGTTGTAAACTGGATTGAAACCAAAGAAATCATAACTGCGATTTGTTTCCATCCTGATGAAATGGTAACTTTGAGTTCTTAGCTTTTAATAGTTGTACACAAAAATATAGTTGATAGACGAGATTTTTTTTTCAGTTTTTAATTAAAACTTTGTTTCTTATTTACTTTCTTTATCAGAAAGCGATGGTGGGTACAATGACAGGACAATGCCAGCTTTATGATGTATCAGGTACTGATTTTGATTATTTTCAGAGTTATTGCATAACGGATGATGTAGGTGCTTTTTGTTGTATAAACTTACTGCAGTTGATTTTATTAGTGGGTTTACTTGTTACCTTCAAATGTTCCAGCGAATAAAAAAAAAAACCATCAAAGTTTCATACCTAATGATACATATTATTTTTCACTTCTTATGTACTTGTTGATTCTGCACTTCTTTTAATCTATTTTTTTGGAGGTTCTAATTAGTCTTTCCTGCTTCCAGATAATCAACTGAAACTAAAATACGAGATTTCACTTCAGGGGAAAAAGAAGTCTCCTCATAAGAGAGTTACAAGTCTTGAGGTACCCTTTTTTCCCTTTTAATGTATCCCTGTTTATGTATTCAAGTGTTTATTTATCTCTTTATGCGATATTTTGCAGTTCTGTCCTCATGATTCGACAAAACTGATGGTGGCATCTGCTGACTCAATAATCAGAATATTGGAGGGCTCTGAAGTGAAATTCAGATATAAAGGTTTTTCTTTACCTTCTTGCTTTTAATCTAAGTCGTAATGGTTTGTACTTCAATGATCGATCATGTAAACTTCTGTTTGTTTCAAGAAAAATATAAAACCCAAACCGAACAACTTCGGTGTTCGGATGTTTAACGAATAGCATTGGGTTTAGCTATACTAAGAATAGCTATACCAACATTTTGTAGGAATAGCTACACCCACACAAAATCCATTTGGTATAGTATTCTTTCACTGTTCTAATCTTGTTTGGACGTATATTATAGCTATTCTCAGATACTATTCCAAAAATAGCTATATTTTGATGCATCCAAACACACCCAATAGATTATCATATTATTTGCTTTGTGCTATTAGAATATTAGAGGGCTCTGATGTAATATTCAAATACAAAGTTTGTAATTCCCTTCTGCTCTTATGTTAAACTATAAACAAAAGTTTACAACAAATCATGCAGTATTTCTTTTGTTACAGAATTATATATTATAGAAACCCAAACCAAAAACTGCCGCTGGATAATACCATCCATTTAATTTGTGCTTTGTTGGTGTTTGGATGCACTGGGGCTTTATACCAGTAAATGGAATTGTTCAGTGAATCTTAAATTTTGAAAGAGTGAGAAAGTTGGCTGGTTTGCTTTAAGATAGGTTATGTTGGATAACTGTGTGATCATTATATTTGAATGTTGATGTATTTACAAATCTGCTTTTCTAGGGTTGAAAAGCCATGGAAACCATGTATCTGCATCATTTACTCGGGAAGGAAATCATATAATTTCATGCACTGAGAACTCCATTTACTTGTTAAACTCAGCATCTCGAGTCACATGTAACTTGCACTCTACAAAGGACATACGGTCTTCAGAGCAGTTCTTATCTGAACATACTTCTCTCGCTGTACCTTGGAATGGGGTCCCTGAAACAGACCTCCATCTTCTCATATCCATGCAAGACGACTCGCATGGTACCAGGGGAAATGCCACGTGGCCAGAGGAGAAACTTTCGCCTGGCTCAGCAAGCCCTCTGACATTGTCTAAATCTCAGTTGAAGTTTCTGAAAGGTGCTTGTCAGAATGGCACTGAAACATGGGGCCAGGTGGTGGTTACAGCAGGATGGGATGGGCGGATCAAGTCATACCAGAATTTTGGATTTCCAGTACAAGCCTGAGCTCGATCTGATTTTACTGTTGGCTGTTCCTTCTCCAGTACATAGCGAAGATAAAAGGGTAGTTATTTTTCCATCAGTAGGATATTGAGTTTCAATTTTTTATCCATTTTCTTCCTTTCTTTTTGTGGGTGTACTCTTGAGTTCAGTATAAATACATAGGAAAAGTGCGAAAAAGAACAACATCGAGATCTCCAGTGGATAGAAAGAATGTCGTTAGTAGATAGGTTATTTATTCATTTTTTAGGCTTTTTTGCCCTAGTTGGTAAATTTGTCTAGCAATGTATAGAACATATTTGTTACTTGTGCTATTTGTTGGCCTCAATATGAGTGCTATTGGTCCATTTGATTCTCACTTATTAAGAATGATATTTGTATATATTTTTCATTTCATCCTTTTGTAGCAAGTACTTTTCTTCTGTCCCTCTCAGCTCTTCTTGGCTAGGTGACCTACTACCTACTTGTCCTTATGTGAGAATTAATATGATGTGTTGTGCCGTCAATTTATCTGAAATTTGCTGGTTGCTGCTGGAACCAACACCGGCTTTTTATCTTATATATTGTGATTTATCATTGAATTTTCAGGATTACAGCAATGTTATTTGTTGGAAAAATAGGTGGGACATTCCTATCCATGCTCCTTAGCAGCAGCTGTAGTCTGCAGATGAACAAAGAAAAAGAAAATTTTAGGAAATGAAAAAAAATCTTTCCCTTTTTGTTTTTCAAACAGTCAGGAAAAATAGATAACGACACTAAAAGAAGGCTGTATCTTACTCATAGCTCCAAATATGACTCCTAAAATTGATTAAATATAATTAATTAAATAATTGTTTTGAAAACTAAAACGATTTATTCTGGAAATACTTTTACAGGATTTAATATAAATCTCAATTAAAAACTATTAGGTGAACTACCATATTGAACTGTAGAAAAAGATTGACGGATGGACTCTTCCTTGGGAGACCGTTGAGAATTTCAATTTTGTTTAAACCAAATATTTGACCATAGACTGCACATCATTTTATATTATGAAAAGGCAGCTGAATGCTCCAATCCTAGACCAGAGGCAAACATTATTTCTGTTCAACATCTGCTCCGTGGTAACATTCTAACAGACATGTAGCATTAAGCAAAATGCTCTAAAAAATTTGTGATAGCAAGTGATTATTACACTATTAAGAGGGGGAGTTTTGCAGGCCTCTTAGCAATCCTCCCTAGTTCCCCCAGTTTTTAAAATAATAATAAAATAGCAAAAAATATTAATAATAATATCAAAATAATCTAAATTATTTAAATAATAACGCAATTACGGAATCTGAGATTCCGACCATAATTACGGAATTCTAAATTCCGTAACATGCTAGTTACGACCAGGCTTGTTACGGAATTTGAAATTTCGTAACAGCTTTGGACCTCCTTTTTTTTGTCACGGCTGATTTTTTTGTCTTTTTTCGATTTTTTCTTTTTGTTTTTATTTTACTTTTGTGTTTTTTAATATTTTCATATTTTAATAAATTGTATAATATATAGTGTTCTAAATACGTGCCATGTCGTATCGAGCCGTGTCAAACACGTCGTGTCCGGATCATTTGTTGTGCCGTTAGTGTTCTCCAATCGTGCGTGTCGTGTTGACACGAACTACTTTTTTAATCGTGTCGTGTCGTGCTTAGTGGTGAGAAGAGGTAACACGACACGCATTCTGACATTACACAACTGACACGATCGTGTCGTGTCGTGTTGACACGTCGTGTTAGTCGTGTCATATTATTTTATTATTTTTTAAATTAAAAAAATATAAAAAAATTAAAAGTAAGAGAAAAATTACTAAACATAATAAATTATTATTTGATTAAGTTTAAACTTTTTATTAATATTTTTATAAAAAAATGATAATTAGATTAGAACACTGTTATGATTTAAATGATGGTAAATAATATGATATAGTATTATAAACTGAAATTAAATTATTAATTTTTCTTAAATAATCAACATTAATAATTAAATTTGTGTTAAGGTGTCATGTTAATTCGTGTTCGTGTCGTGTTCATGCCGTGTTGCGTGTTGAGTGTTGAATCGTGTCGTGTCGTGTTCATGTCGTGGACACGACTCAACACGCAACACGGCATGAACACGACACGAACACGAATTAACATGACACCTCAACACAAATTTAATTATTAATGTTGATTATTTAAACAAAATTAATAATTTAATTTCAATTTATAATACTATATCATATTAATTACCATCATTTAAATCATAATAGTGTTCTAATCTAATTATTATTTTTTATAAAAAATATTAATAAAAAGTTTAAACTTAATCAAATAATAATTTATTATGTTTAGTAATTTTTCTCTTACTTTTAATTTTTTAATAATTTTTTAATTTAAAAAATAATAAAATAATATGACACGACTAACACGACGTGCCAACACGACACGACACGATCGTATTAGTCGTGTCATGTCAGAATACGTGTCGTGTTACCTCTTCTCACCACTAAGCACGACACAACACGACACGATACGATTAAAAAAGTAGTTCGTGTCAACACGACACGCACGATTGGAGAACACTAACGGCACAACAAATGATCCGGACACGACGTGTTTGACACGGCTCGACACGACATGGCACGTATTTAGAACACTATATATTATACAATTTATTAAAATATAAAAATATTAAAAAACACAAAAGTAAAATAAAAACAAAAAGAAAAAATCGAAAAAAGACAAAAAATCAGCCGTGACAAAAAAAAAGGAAGTCCAAAGCTGTTACGGAATTCCAAATTCCGTAACAAGCCTGTTACGGAATCCAGAATTCCGTAACTAGCTTGTTACGGAATTTGAAATTCCGTAATTATGGTCGGAATCTCAGATTCCGTAATTGCGTTATTATTTAAATAATTTAGATTATTTCGATATTATTATTAATATTATATATTATTTTATTATTATTTTAAAAACTGGGGGTCCCTAGTTTCATTTGACTTTCTTTCCTTTAAATTGGGCCTGTTTCTTAAAACCCAACAACCCATAATGGTAAATACTAAGAGACCCAAATTGGAACAATAGGCCTGAAGCCATTACACTCACTGAATCGTGGGGTCGCTTCGTGATTGGTCGATGGAAGGCCACGTCATCAGCGAAAAATAATGGAGAGAGAGAGAGAGAGAGCGAGAAACAGAAACAAGAGCTCGAATAAGCGAACAATGGCAGGGTGCGTCTCGCCTCCGTGGAAAGCTCTGTTGCTTAAAGCCCTCGAGACAAACTCTCACCTAAAGCATTCATCATTCTTTCAGCTTGTAACACACACTCTCTTCCCTCTCCTCTTTCTCACTCTCTTTGTTTCCAAGCTCTGGTTTTACAAATTAAGTGTTTTCTTTTCAGGCGACGGTTGGCGCAAACGGGAGGCCATCCAATCGTACTGTTGTTTTCAGGTTTTCTGATTTAATTTGTTTTTCCTAATAATTTGGAGTAGGATAGATAGCAGTCTCCCTAATTAATCTTAGTGAAGGGTAGAATATGACTTTAGGAATTATATTGGCAAAATTTTGGAAGTATCAAGCTGTATTAAATGATTACAATGCTGTCGTGCTGAAATACTGATGGATTTTGGGAGTTCATGAGAGATAATATTATGTTTATGCATTACTGATCTTGTGTGTATTGGGCTATTTATAGAGGTTTTGAAGAAGGATCTGATAGAATTCAGATCAACACTGATACAAGAAGTAACAAGGTTGAAGAAATCAAGCATGTTCCTTTTGCAGAGGTAAATTATTTGGTATTTTGAATTCTGACATGACACTAGATTGTCGATGACTTCACGTGTCGATATTAATATTTGGTTGAACTTTTGTTACATATCTAATGTATTTTGTGTATCATTGTTTCATGGTTGTGAACTGAAAGGTATTTGTAGCCTTCGTACCGAATTGCAATATTTACTACAGTACTCATTAACTTTTAACTTTTAAGCATCTTTATATCTTAACCCTGTAACATCTCCCATGAAAAAAACCTATAATTTAATTGAAAAGGTCGTCGAAATTCAAATGTTGATTGTTGATTTTGATCCCATAAAGGTTGATCTCTGAAGAACCTTATGGCTATGTTTTGCAGATTTGTTGGTACTTCACCGATTCATGGGAACAATTTCGAATTAATGGGAAGATCGATTATATTGATTCCTCAAATAAAGACTTGGCCAAACTTCAGGTTTTGTTTTTCACACGTCCCTGAACACTTATTATCTAAGAGAGAATTAGCCATGTTTGGTAGAGGATTCAGGGTGGAGTAACTCATTTAATTCACTTTTACTGATTTCATATTGGTGGAGTAGTGTGGAGTAGGGAGGAGTAAATTACTCTACCATTTAAGTGGAGTAAATTTACTCCACATGGATCAAGAGATGTTTATCATTATTTAGTTACTCTTACTCCTTATTTACTCCTCCTTTTCATATCAAACATGATATAAATTTGGAGGAGTAGAGTGGATTAACTATTTACTCCTCCTTAAGCTACTCCACGTTTTACTCCTCAACCAAACATGGCGAAAAGGAATAATCTGTGCAAGTTACGCGTTAAAATTTGAACTGGGTTGTTTTTAAGCAAAGAGAGAAGGCTTGGTTTGCTAGTTCCCCAAAGTCTAGATTGCAATATTTGGGGCCAAGTCCAGGACTTCCGGTTATATGTCAAGAGACTGTGAAGGAGACGCATCTAGAACCTTCTGCAGGGCCTGTTGCAGCCTTCTGTCTCTTGGTTCTCGATCCGGATCAGGTTGGTTCTTTTTAACTTTGTTTTCTTTCTTAATTTTTTATAATTGCTCCAAATTGAGTGTACTTTAATTTTTTCTTATTTTTTTTTCATATATGCACAGGTTGATTACTTGAATTTGAAGAGCAACGAGAGGATGGCTTTCACATTCACTCTTAGTGAAGATGGGTCGAAAATTTGGAAGTTTGAGACAATTAACCCGTAAACATGAAAATGCATTGTCATTATAGTTTCAAAGATCAGTTCAGGTAAATAAAAAATGTTGTCTCCTATTTTCATTTGAACTAGATTTGGAGATGCGACGTGTAAATTCCAATTGGTTCATTTGTTCTTTCTTTCTTAATACATTTGTTGGAGAACCTGAATATGTTGTAGATTTTAATTTAAGTTGCATGAATATTTCTTGCATTCAGTGTCCTTGTGTATTTTCCCTCGTGAATAAAATATTTTACTGTTTTAGCTCGTGCTATATTACCTTGTAGGACCTTTTGCTGGCTTCTTTTATGTAAACACGACTTGAGGGAGGGAGACGTCTAATGATATATTAGAACAAAGAATATTAGTTTTCCATGTTGATTACCAATGCTTGATTACCATAACACCTTATTGCAAGTAAATATTATACAATTGAAAAGTAACTTTTTAATTAAACGGTAAAAAGCAAAATAAAAGAGTCATTGAATATAAGAAATAAGAAAGAAAAATAAGCAATCATCACCAAATTGAAATCTAGTGAAGAACTTTTTCCTTCATCCTTGCACAATATTGTATATTATATAATCACTTAGCACCTTGGTAAATCTGCTGGTGGATGGGGCAGAGTCTCAAAGGGCCCCACACCATTCTTCACAATAAATGCCATGGCTAGGCCCCACGACATATGTACTTCGAGATGGCAATGCATGAACCATACTCCTGCAAAACAAATTAATAGAATAGTATAAATCAAGCAGTATTATACTTGTACCCTGATCTCTGTTATGAACAAGATCAAATTCATGCTAACAGGGATTTCCTGACATAACCTTCTGTTTAGGTAGTCTTCTTAAAAGGATTTTGAGGCTTCGGTTGTTTTTCTGAAGTACTTGTAGATATAAATTGAGTATCAATATATATGCTTGTAAAGTTGTTATGAAGAAATTACCAGGATTATCAGCAATAAATCTAATGGCAGCCCACCCTCCAATTGGTACACCAATTGTATTAATATATGGTGGATCGACTAAGTTGAGTTGAGCAGTGGCAGGATTATAGTTCCCGGTACCAGATCCAACCAGGTGGAAGCTGAATCCGTGCAAATGTATTGGATGGTTCTCGGTTGAAACAGTACCAGTATCTTGCAAGATAAGCTGGACCTTGCTGCCATATTCCAACACATGAACCTTGGTACCAATCAGCGAATTTGTGTTGTTTGGTATGTTATTAGGCGCCCCATTGACGAAATCATAGATTTTTAGCGGCACCCCTGGAAAATCACTGGTGTACAACCCATTTATCGTGTTATAGTATGCTTGTAGAAGTGAAATAGTGGGCTTCACAAAGCTAACATTGTTCATCGAGGCTGCAAAAATGCCTCCGTTGGGGCCTTGGCATGTCTTGTTGGGGTTTTGTCTGTTGCACTTGTGAACATTCAGTCCAATTGTAAAGAACAAATTAGTGTCAATCTCCAGGGGTAGATTGGTCACATTTAAACTACGCAAACCATTCAAATTAGAAGATACAATTTGATTGTTGTTGAATTGTGGGAGAAGGGCCTGTTGGGTCAAGGAATTGATTGCGGCACCCGAGTAATGGAAATAACCAATAGAAGAGATATTCTGAAAGGTGACATTTTGAGCCGACATGTATGGCCCCAAGGCCATTTCGTACTTTGCAATGGGCTGGTCAGCCTTGACAAGCACGTTGTAGGTCTGGCCTGGGCCCAGCATTATGTGGTCCACAATTTGGGGCTTGGTGTACTCAGCATCAGCTTCGACAATTGTCATCTTGTGGTTCGAAATTGAGAAGAATTGCTCCATGTTTAGCGCTGCATTTATGAGACGAAGGAGGTATGTCTTCCCTGGCACCACACTAATTTGGTAGAAATCTGTGGATTATCAAATGACCAGGTAAACTTTGTATTTTTTCTTTTTTGCCGAGAATTTAAGTCATGATTCTTAAATATGTTATGCATATGTACAGTTTTATCTTCAGTATGGGAAAATGATTGAAGTGAAATTGTAGAAGCCATTTGTGATATTTGTAATAAGCAGTACTCATAATTGGGGGATTTGGCGGAGGTACCAGTAAGGGCAGTTTGTATCTACAGGTGCCAAATTCATACCTATTTGGTGCCAAATTGTTAACATTACATTTTATTAAACTATGCCTTTTCTAATCACTTATAACATCTGTTGAGTTTTATTACTGAGAAGATTGAATACCTAATTGGGGTCTATTAGTGAAATTCAATAAAAAAATATTTAAAAATCTTTTTAGTTACAGTAAAAAACTACTGGTAACTACATTAACTACTGATGGTCCTTGATTTGTATATTCTTTGCTATTTATTTCTTTCTGAGTACGTTGCTGTTTTGTTACGGGTATTACCATTAGTGGAGCAATTGTAGAGTGGGCCAGGATGCCCATTAATAATGTAAGCATCTGCAGGTGGTGGCCCACCACCGCTTGCTAGCACTGCCTTCTCCTGTTTTACTACATCCATGTCCCAGTACTCCCCTGCAATCATTCATGAAATATGACGGTCTTAATATTATGTCACAAGTTGATGACTCCAGTTAGTTTCCTGTCATACAACTTCAGGCATCCAATTATTCAGTTTACAATAAAATGATACTTGTAACATGACAAGAAACTCATCATAAATAATCCTAGAGGCTTGAGGAATAACTTCCCTATTGTTCCTTGCTTTCATCTTATTATTGAAATGAAAGAACAAAGGGCTACTTGCTCAGGTTTTCAAGGGAAAAGAAAGGAGGAAATCAGAATTACAGTGAGGAAGATATTACTACTAGCAATTTCTCTCTGTTTTTTTTTTTTTAAGTTTTTTTATTATCATTTGCAGGGGTGCAGCAGTGCAGTGAATATTGCAAGGTTTTTGCAAGATAGGAACTTTTCACATATAATCAACATATTTGAGTAATGAGTACCAAAGATGAGAGTATGCTCCTCATAGGGGTACGGAAAAGGATAGGGCACTGCAGTCTTAGGGTACACAACAATAGCTCCATACACTGTCCCACGAAGCCACGAGACATGAGCATGCCAGAAGAAAGTGCCCTTTTGCTGATACATTGTGAACTCATATGTGAAAGACTGGCCTGGTTGGATTGGGCACTGGGTGATGTATGAGGGACCATCGGACCAGCATGACAATCTTTGCCGGACACCATGCCTGAATAAAAGGAAAAAAAAAAAAGAGAGTTTTTTCTCAATTTAGCATTATATTTCATTCAAGTAGTTCATGTACTATGGTACGAGTAAAGCTACCTCAGCTGACCTAAGCGTCTTATCCTTGTTAAAACTACATATTCAGAATTTCCAGTACAAATATAGTGACAATGGAAGGAAATTACGGTAATTATAAAGTATTAATGCTTTTGCTGCTCAAGTATTGTTCTTGTGGAGCTTATTGGTTTTATTTCTTGAAAAAATGTAAAAGAAACTACAATTCCTAGTATCAGAGAGATTTTAGCTTACTTTCATATATTTATAAAAATGAGTAGAGCTTTTCAATGACGAAAACTTTCTTGTATACGTCGCAAAGTAATATATATGGGTCATTTAGTTATGTTGTGTCAATCTAATTGCCGCTGGTGGAGTGAGAACCAATGTTTAGAAAACCGGACCGGCACCTGAACCGGAAAGGCTGCCGGGTCGCGGTTTTTTCCGGTTAACCGTGGTTGAACCGGGTTTTTTCCGGTTAAACCGGAAACGGAGAGGGCTCCGGTTCGCGGTTGAACCGGTTCAACCGGCCGGTCCGGTCCGGTTTTCAAAACATTGGTGAGAACTAATTGAGCACTACATTGACCGTGCAGATTAGCATTAAAGATGGAATACTGACAATTTGACTTTTATGAAAAGGAAATATTACCAATGTATTGTAACATTTGTCTGTGCCTCGTTTATGACTTTGACGATGACCCGATCATCTTCTTGGGCGTATACAACTGGGCCAGGGTACAATCCATTTACAGTAACAATATCTCTTGTATGGCACAACTTTGTAACCTTCATGGTGTTCACCTAATTCAAACATGCACATGGAACACAAAAAAATAAGGACCATAACCAATATCAACTCCAACCAAATGAGGGAGATAGAGAGCAACCTTGAACTCATAGAACCTAGTGCTACCGCCAACTGGCCAACGCTTGTACCGGCCTATTGCTGCGAAAGCAATTGGTGTAAAACAAGATAACAGTACTGAGCTTAGACATAATGCTGTAACAAAAGAGTGTCTTTTCATTTTTCTTCAATCAAAGTTGGTTTATGGACTAATTGTAATGGTATGGATACAAAGAAGAAAAGGCATGCAGTATGTATGGTTTTATATCTTTGCTTATGTAGTTCTCATTAAGCTAAAAGCATTAGGTTGTTTGCTTATTTAATTTAATTGGCGTGAGGTTGAAATAGAGAAAAGCAATATGGTGTCACTACTTGCATGGAAATAATGTGTATGAGCAGGTATCGTTATTCTCCTAACCCCGTGTTTGTTAATTATTCTGATGTCTTCTCTCTACGAATAATAAAATATTTAAATGATGATAAATCATTTTGTTGACTTTAGAGATTATTAACACTAACTGCTCGTTTTAGTAAGGAGAATATATTTGTGCCCAGTGCTGGAGGCTACTGGCTACTTACCCAAAAGATCGTTGAAGTGAAGCTTACGCGGATGAAGCCTTCTTATGAAGGATTATAAAATAAAGGAAAAAGAACAGATGCATGTCTTTGTGCGCACTGCTAGTAAACAAGACAATACTAGCTTTTGACCTTCGATTTTTGTACAAAGTTATTTTGACTTGTATCATTATTGATATTTTTGACGACTGGTCCCGAAAAGTAGTTCAATAAATCTTAAATTTTAAATTGAATATGGTAATTAAAAATCTGATTTAATTTGAAATTTATTTCATCATCCATCAAAAGATCCTTGGGGCTATTTTGATGGGATGAACGAAAAATTTTCGAACTGAATCAAATTTGATACAAGGCTAATTAAGATTTAAACGAGGATAATAAAATCTAGAATTTTATTTTTTTTCACTTGCCTAACTTTCAGCAACATTTTTAAAAAATATTAAAAATAAATTACCTAACAATTTAATTGCAGCTGCCTGTCCAATCAACTTAATGTATGCAGTACAGCATAAATGAAAGGAGATTGCAGTTACATTATTCGTGCCCCAAGGATCACATTATACCACGAGCTTAAATGAAAGGAGATTGCATCACTCATAACCCCTCTTATTCAAATAAATAATTTTAAATCACATTATACCACGAGACTTGACTCTTGAAAAAAAAAAACATGTCTTACTCTAAAGACAACACGACAGGATATAATTGAAATCATTGATATGCATTATGTTTCCACCTCAAAAAAGAGAAGCATATATTTCCTGTATATGCATTACGTTGATCTTGTCATTGGCTGCTAATTAATTACGTACTTTCTCACGATGTTTGATGCTAATGATAAAAAAGTAAACTAGAAAACCTCTCAAATGTATATTTTTAACATATGCCTCGGCACTGTAGACATTTATATGCAGTAACATCCTCAGGATATAAATAAAAAATTATTCTGCTCAATTTGGTTTTCAAGAAATTTAGATTAGGTCATGTCAATATAAATATGGGTTAGCTAGAAGGGCAGCTAAACGAAAAACCAATGCAAGATGTTGAGAAAACAACTAACAAGTACGATTCTGTGTAACCAACCAAAAAAATAAGTGCGATTCTGCTTATAGGTTTTCCTGTTAATCAGTACCAGCCTAATCTTTAAAGATTGGAGGTTTTTGTATATATACAATTATATATAGAAAGCCTCAAATTATATTTAATTGAGGAAGTAGAGGAAATGCCTCTTGCTATTTTCTTTTCTCATGACTCTTATTTTTTATATATATTTTTTCCAAGTGGACCTTCCTCTTTAATCGACGAAACAGAGGAAAAGAAAAGAAAAGTTCAATCAATTAATAAACTAAAAATGAGATAGCATATGACCTAATGGCTCAGTGGTAACAACATTAAGCTGCTCTCAAAGATTTAAATACCACATGCATCCTTAATTTCAAAAAAAGTTAGATGGCAATGTCCTTTCTCTTTTTTCCAAAAAAAAAAAAAAAAGCCTACTAGAAACGAATGGGTTGATCAGATGCCACAATTTGTAGGAAGTAGAGGTGTCCGCTATTAATTCCTACTTAACGGAGATCATGCCACGATTTGTAGGAAGTAGGGGGTGTCCGCTATTAATTTCTATTTAATATAACGGCGTAAACAAAATTGCTGCCTCTGCTACAGAATAGTCTACTGTGATGGGACAGTGTAACTATATTTATGTACTTTATAATTTTAAATGAAGTTTGCTCTCCTAATCGCGTTTCCCATTGTATATGCCTATTATGAGTAATAAGGAAAAACTCGGTGCCATTGGGCAGCCCATCTTTGAGGTCCTTAGTCTATTAATTTCTTTGTTCACCGAAAAACTCCTTCAAAATGCTTCAAAATTCAAATACTAGTTTACATAAGAAGAAGGTTGATAACTCCAAATTTATATTTTATCAACATATCCTTGGTTCCTTAGCCCAGCACCTTGTACCATTTTGTTCTTTTTTTTTTTTGTGAGAAATGCGCCTAATATCATTTTGATAAATGTTGTTTGAATAATCTAATTAAATATTATAGGTAACTGCAATTAGGAATAACATAATAATATGGTTGATGAGTTGAATCATGAGTTGTGTTGTATAATATACATCAGTTGAACTAATTATCCAACTTTTTGACCAATTAATAATACCAATTTTAATGATATCATTTTATCGAAATAATATAAATAAAGTTTATTCTCATCAATACATTTATTTCTACAAAATAATATGATTATATAATTAGACTAACTAATGCAACTTCCGTTAATCTAATTAAAATAGTTCATAGAATAAACCAAATTATATATGCTAGTTATATTTTTAATATGGACATATAGTTATATTAATGTGATAAGATTTTCCTAACTTGGTACAATTAATCTTTATTTAAGATTAACCTCTGTAATCTCATAAGTAAGCTCATTTCTAATCATACGTCTTATTGGAGTAAAACTTCAGCTCGTTATCGCATAGAGCTGATTAGATTCTTAGTTCATAACTTGTTGATCTGTCTAATGGAATGTCATTTATTATCGTCTAGGGAAGAAAATCGTAAATATTTTATTTTCTTGAAGAAAAACACAAATTGGTAACAAGATAAATGCATTAAACCTTTGCAGAGAGTATGAAAAGTTGACTGGGTGCACTGTGTGGCAATCAGAAGGTGCCACGTTGCATACTCGCATAGTTTTGACTAGTCCTAAAACAAGTAAAATGTTAACTCAGCATAGACATTTTCGAATATATTATCATCTCTAGTAGGAGTGTATAATGGGTGGGTTGATGATATTTTAATAAAATTTGAATCCAATTCGATAATACTGGGTTAGAAAATAAATTTAATTAACCAACTCGTAACCTAACTCAACCCGTTAATTTTTTTATGTAAGGATTTTTACGAGTTAAGCGGGTTTAGTGGATTAAAATTTTGATCAAATAAAAATACACACAAAAAATATTTTGTGGCTATTACAATTTAGTTCGAGACAAATTAGAGACGCATTCAAAGTATCTTTCAACTTTCGAGGCCTTCTAAGATGTATAGAGAGCATGTATGGCTGTGAAGGAGATCGAAACTTTGTGAGACAAAAGATCTTTTAGTAAGGAAATAAGGGAATGTGAGGCGAAAATGAGTAAATAGTGATAAACGGGTGGGTCGAAGTATATACGGGTTACTAGTACAAAATTTGTAACCCAACCCGAAGTAATGGATTTGTCAAAAATTAGAACCCGTACCCGACCCAACATCATGCTAACCCAGTAAAAAGCAGTTCGGGTCGGGTGGGTTGAACGGTTTCACGGTTTTTTTGTACACCCCTAATCTCTAGATTAGTTCTGTTATATAAGATATTTTCGCGCAAAATTTAATTTATGTAACATAGACTTCTGTTGTAGTTAATGCGTGTCCATGTGATATTTTCGTCTTTTGAGATAAGATATAAGCATAGTTTTAAGCATCTAGTTGCTTACTGTTGAAGAAAGAATCTTGGTTTATTCGTTAATCATAACCTTCCTATTATAGCCAGGTGCTCAGGTGAAATCTCTCAGAAGATGATTATCAAGCCTCTTCACATTACAATAGCATATCAAACTCGAAGCAAGCATCAATATTTCTCCGTTGCTAGTGACATTCCCTGTGATTGGGTAGCCAATAATGGTCTCAAGAAAAATAAACGGTAAAATTTGGTGTCAGAAGAAGTGACAAGAAATTATAGTGGCAGTAAGCATGCCTTTATATTGAAAAAAGATTGACCGAGGTAACACAGTCAAATCGCCAACCGTTAAGATCGTTTATTTTCATTAAACATAACAGTACTTGGATTTTCACAAAGTAATGTTCCATCCTTTCTGCGATGACATTGTATGTAACGGTGCTTGACAATATATAAAATGACAATGTGAAGTACAGTTTTTTAGTACAGATTCCACATTGCCGTACAGCCAATGCTACATCCAAATTTAGTCGTGTACTCGATGAAAACATGATTTACACAAGAGCGCAAGAAACAACTACTAATACGTCGCATTAATTTTTTGCTCGGTACCGAAATGTATTTTTTAAATTTTTATTGGTAGGCTTCGTTAATTTAAAAATAGGTCTAGTTAATTGAAGACCCTCGATAGTTGTCTTTTTTTCCAACTGAACTTTTCTTAATTTAATCTTTACAGAAGATTATTCAATCAAGCTACAACAGTTTTTTTAAACGAACAAGATAAGCAAACAAAAAGAAATGTACGTTATCCACATCACAGCCATACATCTTATATTCTTGCCTAGAAATACAATAAAAAAATTTATCATTCCTGGGTAGACTTTATAGCAAACAGATCTGGGGGAGTGGTAGTAACAGAATAGACCCGCCCACCCTCCAGTCCAAGTGTGAGCAACCCAAAGTGGCAATGCAGAACTTGACACACAGGTATGAAATAAACAAAAGAAATGAGTACTAAAAAGGCCAAAGGTCACCCCAGAGGGAGCGGCGGGCCTGGTGGTGTAGCACAGGGTTCACGCTCTGCGTAACCACAACTCGCTCAAAAGCTCCTTCTGACCCATCTCGTTTCGTGGCCCGACATATGTCCATCTGTACCAGCCTCCCTCTCCTCAGAGGCATGTATATGATGCGGCCCCACCCGCTCCCTGTACCAGCCCGTACCTGCTCCTCTTCCTCTTCCTCTTCCCCCGAGTCCCCGTGAAATAAATCTGTTTCTTCCATGTCAGACTGGTACAGTACCAGGTCCTTATCCTCAAGTGGACCTTCTTCTTCAGACTCAAACTGGTCCTCTGGAGAAGTTCACAGTACAAATACTGATAGGTGATAATATGTCCAGACGCAAAGAAAAGAAAGAAAAGTAAAAAAAAAGGAGGTTTAAACTTTAAAGTATTTTCATGGACGGTTCTGCAATATGCCAAAAAAATCAAAGCTGCAGCTTAAGAATGTGAAGATATAGTATCTCAGTTTCCCCCCTGAAGCAATCGTATCAGCCCCTACAGAGGGCCTGGTCTCCAAAGTTCCAAACTTTTTCAAATAATACCCAGATCATCGGTGTCTTTTGGTGCAAACTTATGTAGAGAAAAATAGCAATGGACAGTTTGGGTATTGATGGGAGAAAATCAACTGTGGTGTATCAGTGTATGTAAAAATTTTTAGCTTTGCACTAGCAGCAGATAGAGGAAAATGGGATCAATTGACCCCCATTATTACCCAACAATTCTGTATTTGTGTGCATATTTTAAATGAAAATATTTTAAGTATGCTAATTTGATCCCCCATATGATTTTGCTTTTTCAAAATTTTCAGTAAAATAAAATTTCAGTAATTTTCTGTATATCTTGACCCACATAGTTCAAAATCCTGCCTCCCACTGTTGGCATGGAATAAAATCAGTTGTTTTGAAGTGTTTTTTTGTGAAGTTTAAGAATTTACATGTATAATACAATAAATTCATACAGAAAATAAAACAAAAATAATATAAAATGATGGTAGCTAGTTACCATAGTCAATGATGAGATCCTCTGGGTTCCTTCTGGCATGCTGCTCTTTAAGTGTCTCGAATTTCATGTCATCCAGCGGCCAAGCTTCCCTACAAAACAACATTGAAATATTAAACCTCATAATAGAGTTTTCTTTTTTTTCTTTTTTTTTTTTTATCGCACTTCACTTGGCTTAATAAGAAAAACATACAATACCATATGGGACATGTATCATTAGATTTAATACGAAGACAAATAACATCATAATAGATTGTCTTACTGTGGTCGTTTCCCCCTTCTTAATACAACATAACAAAACTTCTCATCCTCAAAACCACGCAAAGGTTTGCCTCCTGTTCTCTAAGAGAGTGAAATGTAGTTAGGATCATAACATGTCTTATTTTTTAAGACCAACAAGAAAAAATCAAGGAAAACAGACCTTGTAAGTGCGCTGTGATGAAGTCCTCTCCAGTCGTTGCACGAAGTGACAGTACTTACTTGTGTTTTCCAACGGGCACTTCCCATCATGAGGACACTAATTATGAATAATAAATCTCAAATTATTATACAACTAATAAATTTATCAATATTTGAAAGGTTGGTCTGATTTTTTTTTTTTTCCGGAACCACTTTCTGTACATTAACTGGATAACTGAGTCCTGACCAAAGATCCCCCAGAAAAAGAGAACAAAGAAAAAGACAAAAACTTGGAAAAAAAGAAGAAGAAAGGACAGTAGCCAAGCTTTACATAAAAGCTGGACTCATAAAAGAAAGGGGAAAAAACACTTACAGGGGCTACAACATATGCACCGGCCTTCAATGTGGGCTTGGAGACAACAATGCTTGTCACATCACTTGAATCTTTATTTTCTAGCTTTTCCATTTTCCTACTTCTCTTTGGCCATGTTAATCAAAAGGAAAGTTTAGAGGAGAAATTTATAAATCATAGGAAAAGATGAAGATCGGTATATGATGCAATCCTCAAAGTCATCTTTGGTACCCTTGCAAACTGCGAATATTACTGAAAGCCCACCAAAGCACAATAACAATATTTAAAAACCCTACAAAACACCAGATTTTATTATTGCTTACCCCCCCCCCCCCCTCCCCCCCCCAATTTATTGAAAATCAAATGAGCCCCCCCCTTACTCAGAGCTTTCTCTTAGAACGAAGGGAAAATGAGGGGTATACTTTGGAAAGAACTAGGCAAGATACAGACAAGAGACATTCAGTGCATTAGAAGATAATAAATTGTACTACATGCTTAAAAGAAAAACACAAGGGCATGAACAAGTTTTAGATCTCTCTGTGATAATTGTGCATAGCATCAACAATGAAAATACTCAATTTCCAAGACTAATCATACCCGTTTTTCCATCCAAAGGAGATATGAGCGCATTTGGCTAATAATTTTTGATCCATGTGGTGTTCCTGGCTCAAGCAATACCTAGATCACAAAAATAGAAATTTTGTCACTTCCACTCTGACGTTGAACTTACAAAGGCGTTCCAATGTAGAACATGATAAAAAAAAAAAAAACAATTACCAACACATCTCCTGTGAGATCCCAAAGCTGGCGTACAATTGTGATCCGGTCAGTAAATGATGGAATCTCCCCTAGTGCATATGACTACATTCAAAAATCCAAAAGTCAACCTGCTCAATAATTATGCAAACAAAGTCCCATCATAATATGTATATAATGAACTCACTGATATGACAAGATCATGCTGTCTGTTCTGTTTGTCCAGGTTGCGGTTCAGTTCTTGTATGCTGTCATAGCTATGAATCAGTGGCGAACCCTTCAAATCTATTAACAAGAACACAATTTTTAAGAATTTCAGGCTAACAGCAATAATTTTGGTTTAAGGATGCTAAAAGTAATATGAGATGGCACTTAAAAGAAATGTTGACTTACTCTGGAGGAGGCTTTGACTGGCTCTTTGCATTTCCTTGGAAGGTTCAACCAAATTAACTGTCTGAATTGACCGAGGCCATACATCTCTCATTGCCCTTCATTAAGAGAAGTAAATTAAATAGAGAAACCAAACTAAAAATATGGTAGAGAAAAAAGACTATGTGCAAAAGTGGCTATAACTAACCAAAGAGCTGAGCTCGGTCCAGCTCCAAAATCCAACACCTTTTTGGGAGAGAAATCAGGTAACCTACGCCTGACCTGCCATATAATTCAACAGAATTAGTAAAATTCAATTAAATAGTCCCCCATATTATGCCAAATTGTGAAAAGAAGCTACATCAAAATTTCTAAAATTCTAATTTGTTCCGTTTTGTAAGATTCAAATGTTGTCATTCTTTTACTGTGGTCATATCAATCCTACAAAAGCAAAACCAATAATAAGAGCTGTTTTACAAATTCAAATAAAAAGTTCTTCGAATGTTGCCAAATGAATGCAAAACATGGGGCAACTTGCATTTCTAACACGGGTATAAAAAATAAATCAGAAAGAGACCTCTCTAAGCACACGATGGATTGCAGCGTAGACAGCTGGCATACGAGATGCCACATAGGCAACAGTCTCCTCTTCTCTGTATTGTAAACCTATATCACCATAGGCTGATTGGATCTTCCACCGAGCTGCACGGGTCTCAACAGGTCGGTGTGGGTCCTCAACCAGAGACCGTGAGGAAGAAGCTGCAAGCTGGAGGTTGGCTTCCTTCACGCGACAGAAGGATTCTGACAGGAGCATTACATTCCTATTCATGTGCCCCTTGTCCCTCTCTACAACAAGATAAAAAATTGCGAAGTTCTTATCTTTAAATTCAGTTAAATCCTTTTGCAAAGACAAAGTCAACCATACATGCAGATTGCAACACTAAAGCATTAGAGTTAGCACTACATTACAGTGCATAGCTGAAATGGGATCAAGTTCATCAATCACTGCCTTCTTTTAAATAGTTAAATACATAACTGATGCAAATTTTCAGTCTATTTAATCCGCCATACTTCTCATTAGTACGAGAAGACTCATGCACTGGTTATCCAGCTACCTAAATTTGTTCATAGCAAAAAGAGAGAGAACCTCGGAGGAACTTTTTGATGGCGCGTCGGAGGGAGAGGGGGACGAGGTGGATGCGTTGAGACTGTTTCGCGGCGGCGTGGAGTGTCTCCGGCATGAATAGCTTCTGTCCCGCCTCAGACAACGCCATTGCTGAGCTTAATTCGCCTTCTAACTGGGGTTTATGCTCTGAGACTCAACAGACAACAAGAGAGGGTTTTCGATGTCAGACTAAAATGCCGAATTACTTATTAACGGGCCGGATTGATTCAAGCCCGTTACATTGCGGAGTTCACTCCGGCCCGGATAAACATAACATAGCCCAGGAACCAGCAGTTACGATCTGACTACTTGGTAATAGAATTTGTTGAAAATCGATTAGTGTCATCACTAAAAAAACTATCTTGCTACCATGGATTTGAACTTCATGTTCAGCACCATTTAGAAAAATATATTGATCAAACATTCAAATTTTCTTTCTCAAACATATATCCAGTACCAACATTTGAACTTCTTATTTCAGTACCATTAAGAACAACATACAAGTCAAATATCCTTTCTTATTTTTTGTAATAACCAAAGAGGCTTACTTTATGATAAGTAAAAAATTATGTTAAATATCATGCACAACCCTCAGAAACAAAAGAAATCGAAGATAATCCCATAATTATAAAAGTAACAAACACAATATTGTTTCTCTCTATACTTGTCTTCATCTCTAACCTCTTACATCAACTGGTAAAAACCTATTAAGTTTGTACCTGTCACCAAGGGGAGGCAGAGAGGCAGAGAGGCGGAGAGAGAGGCAACGAAGAACTAGGGTTTGCTTAGATCAGCAGAGAAGAGGTGGAGGATAGAGAGAGATAGTTGCGGAGGATCGATTTCATGCAATTTGCTTCGACAAAAGAATTAGTTTTACTCCTTTTTCTCTCTCGATTGCTTTATCTCTCTCGATCGCTTTCTCTCTGTAAAAGGTTGGAAAAGGGGCGATTATGAGTGTGCGTACACGAAGACAACCGTATAAACTTGCGTTTTTTTTTATTTTGGACGGATGAATTAATCCACTGAACATCTAACCGTCCATTTAGATCGGACGGTTCAGATGAAAAGAAGTCTAGTGGTCTTCTTTTATGAGAAGTCCAGAGGATCCGAATTCGCCAGACGCCCATACAATTCTCTTCCAAACCTTTTCTTCTTGATTTTTATTCCTCTGCTCTCCTCTACTATAATCTATTGTTGACACTTGAGCTTTAAATAAAGACAAATTTAATTACATGCGGAGATATATATGACACTGTCACACCGACTCACCTCACTAAACATTGCCTTGCTTCTTTAATTCTATTCCAAACAGAAAAATTACTTTATTCTACAATCCAAATCCATCCTCAAAAAACAAAATTAAGCTACCAAAAAACATACCAACACCGTCAGTCAACTCAAAACTCCTCTCAACAAATTAAATACTCTTCCTCTACTTTCCAAACATTACTAACAAATGAATAAAAACACACTCAATTACTTAATTAGACTTTGCACCACACAATATACCGGCAGCCTGACGTGCAAAGTATGAAAGAATGATGTCAACGCCAGCCCGCCTAATGCACATCAATGACTCCATCATCACCCTCTCCTCATCTATCATCTTCAGAACACCAGCTGCTTTTATCATAGAGTACTCTCCTGAATTCAACAAGTCAAAATCTTAATCAAAACCCAACTCCAGAGTACTCTCCTTCCATTCTCCTTGGTTCACCTCTTCTGAAACAAGGCCTTAATGTGACAGTCTCGTTTTCTTTTAAGAACTAGTGGGTGTGCCGCCCGTTGCACGACCTATATAGAAAATAAAGGTTTCTCAAAGTTTCATGCTAGATAGAATATCGAGTTTCGTTGGATACATGAGTTTGTAACAAAATTTTACATCTAATATTTTTTTATAATTTATATATTTTTATGGTAAGCATGTTTATAAAATATATAATTGTTTAAGTTTACATTATGCGATATATAATTATTTGTTATTTTTACAAACTTTATGATTATACTTTTCATATATGTACTATTTTATAATTTAATTTATTTTGTAATTGATATATTATTCTTGTTCATTATATAAGTACGTAATGCACTTCTAGAAATTTGTACCCATCATTCTTATTTATACGTACTGAGCTGAGGCCATTCCTAGTGGAATCTCGCGCGTTGCGCGTTCCTATTTTCAAAATAAAATGATATAAAAACTAAATATCTAACTTAAAACATATAAAAAATTATTTCATCTTTCAATACAATGTAGTAACACAATCATATGTATGGATTATTCCTGCCCAATTGCAAGGATTAACATCATCTGTCGTAAAAAATTATTTAAAATAAATGGACCTAGAACTGTGCCTATGCTTTCCTTCCATTCCCTAATACCCCAAAATTATTTAAAACAAAGAGGTAGACTAAAATCAGTCGCGACTGACGGATGAGACCATCAGATACGATTAAATCTCAATTTTTTATATTCTAGCAGTTGATCCGAACCGTTCAATGTGTTCTCCATATTGAAATCTTATTGGAGACCAAATTTTACATTTTTTTAAATTTTTTTACTTTTTTTTTTTGAGATTTTACAAAATTCTTAATCTAAACAATTATGGACCCTTCAATAACAATGATTTTTAAAAATCTAAAAAAATAGTAAAAAAATTCAGAAAAATGTAAAATTTGGCCTCCAATGAGATTTCAATATGGAGAACACATTGAACGGTTCGGATTAGTCATTAAAACCTCAAAAATTGAGATATAATCGCGACTGACGAGCTCATCCGTCAGTTGTAGTTGATTTTAGTCTATCTCTAAAACAAATGTACTTTAGCACCTAAAAGGATTAATATAGAGTCCATAACAAATGTACTTCAGCACCTCAAAGGATTAATATATAGTCCATTTCGCTGCAAGTGAGGAACAAAATTGTTTGTATTATGTTCCAAGTAAGTTTGCTCAAAGGCCCATATTAAAAAAAAAATTCTCGATCTCCGTGTGCAAGCTGCAACTAAAACACGTGAAATAGTCAGAACACAAAGAGATTAGTTTATTCACTATAGCGAAAAACGTGTGGGGCCATGCATCTATGTGCAATAGTCAGATTTTTTCTAGCCATCCGATGAATAATTCTAAAAAGCTTATTCGTGCAGCATCCAAACGCGGAACAAGCAAATTCAATAAGGAATAAATAGCTTATTGACTCTCTTATTGCAATTTCATGTACTTGAGGAAATAAGAGGGCAACAAGAGGTGAATTAGTAAGAGAGAGAAAACTCATTCACATGTTTTCCAACTGCTTATTCAATCCAACATCCAAACACACTCTAAGGATATGCTCTAGAACAACGCCATTAAAGGAGATGAGAGTAGAGGAGAGGAAGGTTGTCCGGTGGTGTTACTCTCCAAATCGGAGTGTAGGAACAGTAGAGTAAACTCTTTTTCAGATCACTCCTTCTCTCGCCTCCTCTTCCCTTCTTCTCCTTCCTTATTTTTCGGATCTGGAATGAGTAAACAGCTGGACAGAGTAAACCCGTCCGATCTTTCCGTTGCCTTCCTTTTCTCTCCTTCCAAACTCGTGTTCTGGAGCACAGCCTAAATGATTTTGAATTCAGCCATCGGGGCTGAAACCGGAAATACCATACCGAATAGTATCACAGATAATCTACTACCAATATTCCTATGACACGTGGGACCGCTCCTCTATTTCTCTTTAGTTATTTATTTATTTTCATGATTTCTATTTTTTTTTTTTCGTTCTTTCCCCCTCGCCTCCCAGTCCGAGTCCAGATTCTACCGATTTGATTTCCTTTTCACACATTTTCCCTTTGTTTTCCTCTTGCTTTCTCTCGCTACTTCTCTTGGCTGGAACTTCGATCGAATCTATCCGACCTCAAATTGACCTGGTATATATCTTTATACGTCTTTAAATTTGGTAAAGTTCTCTTCAGTTGGGGTTTTTTTCTTGGATTAATTCTGGGTTTCTTCTACTCGAAATCTGTTATAGGCTCGATAGTCGCTCGATTGGTTCTCTACCAAAGGTTGAATTTCAATTTTGGTGCTTAATTTTTGTATAATTATGGTTCTTTTCTGTTTAGAAAAAATGGATTTGTTCTTGCTGTATATGATACTTATTTTAGTCATAGTCTGGCATTTCCATACGAAGCTTCGTTCCCCTTTCTGAACTAAAAGGTGTGCGTGACTATTTCAAATCAAAGTTCATAACTAAAAATTTGTAAAACAAATTGAAAATGAAAGGAGGCCTAAAATTCCTTCCTCAAGAAACCTAAATGCGTGAAACTGTGCCTTAATTCCTGTGTTCTATGGAATTTGTTGATTAGCTACCAATAAATGAAAAAAAAATTACTTAATTGATCAACTCAAGTTGGCATGGGTTATTCTGGGAAGAGAATACAGTTGGCGTTTACTACTGTCTAGTTTAATTGATCAACTCAAGTTTAGTTGGTGTTTACACAAAATCGTGCCCATACTCACTGGTCTCCATGATGGGCATCTACAATTTATTTTTCCATTTCTATGAACTTGTTTTCAGTTTGTAATTTGAAATTGTTATTGGTGATTGTAAAGTCTGATGCTGAACAATTGCATGCATGGTCTGCAGGGGCGGAACCAAGCATACTTGAAAGTGTGCTTGGCATATGCCATTTTTCTAAAAAGATACTTATAAGTTTGAAAATTTTATACTAATCCTTCTAAAATTTTTGGATCCGATTCCATCCATCATTCATTTGATTTGATCGCTTCTCTTCTTCTTCTTCTGACAGCGTTTGCCAAATTCCAAGATGAGTTTTCTCTTCGGGAAGAAGAAAACCCCTGCTGGTACGTACCCCTTCTTCAATTCAATTCAATTCGTTTTGGGGATTAAGCATTTCCATTAGTTTGCTTCAAGAGCTAGATGTAGATGTAGATGTAGTCGCCTATAAATTTCATTGCTTCAATTTGAACCCATGATATTGTTAGGGTTGGCGCTGCTTCCTAAATATTTTCTTATTGAGTTCAGAATAAATAGGTCCTGTCCTGTACTGTACTGATCCCCTTACAAGTTTCTGACACATGCTATTATTTGTGATCTTATTATTTGATGATACATCTACCCCGTGTTGTGTTATTTAGGTTAATAAATCACTTGGTAATTTTCTGTAACCTCCATCTTTTCTTCAGTGCTTTGTTTATACAAATTACAGGTACTACTATATAGGTATGTCTTACATTTCCAACTGATTTTTTATTTTTGTCTCTACTGCAGAGTTATTAAGAGAGAATAAGAGGATGTTAGATAGATCCATTAGGGAAATAGAAAGGGAGAGGCAAGGATTGCAAGCCCAGGAGAAAAAGCTTATAACAGAGATCAAGAAAACTGCCAAGGAAGGCCAGATGGTAATTCTGTTTTCATTTAAAAATATCTTTGAAGCCCATTGTTAACTTGATGGCACTCTCTTGTTTCGGCGTCCTATGTATTAGTCTTAGTTTGTTGCAAAAAACAATTTGTGTTATTTTCTTTCACTTTGGCTTGTTTTGTGGTTTTTTAAACCAATCCACTGTAGTACTAGCCTTGCTTTCTTTTGAAGAATCAAGCTAAATTGCAGTTTCTTTTCTTTTTCTTCTAAGTAGGTGCTGTTGTTTAGGCTGTACACGATATTCCACAATCTTTTCTGCTTATTTGCATTTTGATTATTTTTGTTTTCTTCAATCTAAATTTTACCCAACATATTCAGAGTATCAACCAACCTTACTTCTGTTAACAAGTCTTCAATAGATTATGCTAGAAAGACAACATGGTGTATTATTATGCTCACACTAATAAAACCATGTGAACACTCAGATGCCAGTAAATATAATGTTTGGACTTTGTGCAACTCACAACCATCTCTCTTGAAAGTTTTGCTAAATCATCTAGACATCTCTGTTGAATTTTGGACTTACAGGGGGCAGTTAAGGTGATGGCGAAAGACTTGATCCGCACAAGACATCAGATCACAAAGTTTTATGCACTCAAATCACAGCTCCAAGGAGTGTCTCTGAGAATTCAGGTATAATGGACCTATCTTTTATTATAATTTTTTCAGTGAAAGGAGGAAATGAAATTGAAAAAAAAAAAATCATAAAAAAATAGACGCTGAAATCGACTCAAGCAATGGGGGAGGCTATGAAGGGGGTGACGAAGGCAATGTCTCAGATGAACCGGCAGATGAACCTGCCTGCACTGCAGCGCATAATGATGGAGTTTGAGCGGCAGAACGAGCGCATGGAGATGACGAGCGAGGTCATGGCTGACGCGATTGATGACGCCCTTGAGGGTGATGAGGAAGAGGAGGAGACTGAGGAGCTCGTCAGCCAGGTCCTTGATGAGATTGGCATTGACATCAACTCCGAGCTCGTCAAGGCCCCCACTGCAGCAGTCAGTGCACCGGCCACCACCAGCAAGGTTGCTCAACCCGAAGGTGCTGCCGGTCCTGATACCGGAATTGATGCTGACCTACAGGCACGGCTTGATAACCTGAGAAAGATGTAATAATGTAATAATACACACTGCTATAATTTATTTTATGAACAGCAGACACTTCCAACTTGAGACTATAGAACCCATTTTCCTGTATATTTATTGATGGATATGTTTGACTGATTTGCGTGGAGATTTATGATGGTTTTGCTCTCAGTGTGTTAGCCTTTTATTCTGTTGTTAGCCTTTTTGTGGGTATTTGTTGAAATGACAAAGGTTTGGCTAAAATTTCAAGCGACATGTATTTGCCAAAATAATAGAAGAGAAGAGCTCAGCTGGTAATTTTGCTAAAATTAGCATTAGCAATAAATCTGGTTTACTAACATAATGAAATTTATCTCCTGACTGTTTTTTTGGACTTTTCAATCTATTAATAAAGCACCATTACCGAGGATACACTCAGCTTTTGAACCACACCAACTGGATTATTTAGTGGTACATTGTAACACTTAAAATCTTGCTATATTTTTTGAAAACACACTTTCTTCATTGCAATTTTTCCCTTAAAAGTAATGCCATTTTCAAGAGCATATATGATGGGGGTAATTTCCGGTTTGAGAAGATTATTACGTGGTTATATCCATATCCAATTTCGGCTTTCAAAAAAAGATACACTGGCCACAAATAGACAAATAATTGTAATTATAATATTGGAAAAAGGAAAATAAAGAGAAGACAGATTTCACCAAAGAATTAAATTAACCTTTGGAATGTGCAAGTGCAACTTATTATATAATATACAATCTTAATTATAGCTTTAATATATGCATTTGTTTGTCGCTTGCTTGTTTGCCAATATAAATACTAAATAAGTAGTAAATATTATATTTTATTAATAATTAACGAATAAAAGCAGCAAATGAAGGGTGTATCCAACCCTTGTATAATTATTATACAGAGGGTTTTGGTAGTTATAAAGGGTGGGACAGACAAACACAGAGACAACACGAAATGGCATAGGGGAAAGGGGATAGAGAGGATCCAGAAAAGGAGATAAGATTGAAGATGGCAAAAGGGAAGGGAAGGAACGAAGAAGGAAGGAAATTGGATTGGATTGGAATTGGAGTTGGAGATTGTTGAATTTCTTTTTTTTTCTTTTAATAATTAAGAATAAGATTCCTTGTCTTGTCTTCTCTCTCGTCCCTCGTCGTATCGCGCGCGCGAGAGAGAGATAGAGATATGGCCTTGGCCTCATCAATTTTCTTCTCTCCTGCTGCAAATGCCGTTACCGTTCCCATCAGGTTCACAGCTACTGCAGCAACCCCAACCCCAAGACTTGTTTTGGTCAGAGCCAACAACGCTTCTGCTTCTGCTTCTGCTTCTGGCCGAACTCGAACTCTCGAGGAGTGCGAAGCCGCAGCTGTGGCTGGCAACTTCCCTGCCCCACCTCCGCATTCCAAACCACCTGGCCCCAAAGGAACCCCACTCATTAAACCACTTGTCAGTACTTCTTCTTATTGTTATTTTCTTTTCTTTGCTTTGCTCGTAATTTACTAATATCTATATATTTATATTCTATACCCAGGATCTGACTAGGCGTCCTCGCCGTAATCGCAAATCACCCACCCTCAGATCTGCATTCCAGGAGACAACTCTCTCTCCTGCTAATTTCGTCCTCCCTTTGTTTATTCATGAAGGTTCCCTTTTTATTTTCCTTCTCCTCAAATAAATAAAATTATTTGCATCAATCAATCAAGCACGCTCACATTTACATTCACAAATGTTATGCTTGTGTCCTTCCTTGCAGGTGAGGAAGATGCTCCCATTGGAGCAATGCCCGGATGCTTCAGACTGGGATGGAGACATGGACTTATAGATGAGGTCTACAAGGCAAGGGATGTTGGTGTCAACAGTTTTGTGCTCTTCCCAAAAATCCCTGATGCTTTGAAGGTTGCTTTTCTTCTTTTATTTTCTTGCTATCGCTACTATTCTCTCATTTTCTACTCACTAATTCTTTGTTTTTTAGTCTCCAACCGGTGATGAGGCCTATAATGACAATGGATTGGTTCCTCGGACTATTCGTTTGCTAAAGGACAAGTTCCCTGATATTGTGAGTCCTTTTTATTATTTTCTAGCCATGAACTGAATAAATTGGGAAATTTAACAATTTTAAATCAGTCATAACTTCTTATCTCATGAAATTACCTTACCTAGGTCATCTACACTGATGTTGCCTTGGATCCTTACTCGTCTGATGGTCACGACGGCATTGTCAGAGAAGATGGTAATGGAAACTACATCGACAATCTACTTTGTAAATTTACTATTTTTGGAGGTCTTATGTTTAGTTAATTGTTACAGGCGTAATCATGAATGATGAAACCGTCCATCAGCTGTGCAAGCAGGCTGTTTCTCAGGTAACCTAGTCTCCCTCCCTAATATACTGTATCTATCTGAATACAGTCTTTGCATAAGTTCATTTGTACTTGCAATGTAATAGGCCCGAGCTGGTGCAGATGTGGTCAGCCCAAGCGATATGATGGACGGCCGGGTTGGTGCCCTTCGTGCAGCCCTTGATGCTGAAGGATTCCATGATGTATCTATTATGTCGTACACCGCAAAGTATATTTCCCTTTCACTTAGACATTCAAAATTTATAATTCTTTGTTCTGATGATGGCGTCTAAGTGTAGCTATTTTCATTTACAGGTATGCTAGTGCATTCTATGGTCCATTTCGCGAAGCTCTAGATTCAAATCCACGTTTTGGAGACAAAAAAACGTAGGATGTTTCACTATTAGATTATCTCTGTTGATTTATTCCTATCTTCTAATCTGATGGTTGGGTAATCCTCTTTTGTTAATTAATTGTTACAGGTACCAGATGAACCCTGCTAATTACAGGGAAGCTCTAATAGAAGCTGAAGCTGATGAGGCTGAGGGAGCTGATATTCTTTTGGTGGGTTTCTTTACTTGGATTTTCCCTTTATTTAGCGGTACCTATTTTATAGATTTTAGTTAGTGCAAGTGTGCAACAACAAACTCTTTTTTTTTTTTGCTAGGTGAAACCAGGACTGCCGTATACAGATGTTATCCGTCTTCTTCGAGATAATTCTGCTTTACCAATTGCTGCTTACCAGGTACCCATATTAATTCTTCTAATAGTTTGTATCCAATTTCTGTTTATCATTCATATTTGTTTGGTTTCCTTGTTTTTTTTTTCATTTTTTTTTCTAATATTGTTTTTTGTTTCATGGATGCATAATTTATTCATACACAAAAGAGAAAAATTGAGGAAGCCTTCTATTTTCTTCCAAGAGTACTGTGGTGCCAACATCCTATTTTGGGTTAATAAATAAATGAAAAGAGTTTTACTTGGTTTGTTCAGACTCTTTTATTGTGCTAACCAAGTAACGTCACATATAGCCTTAGTTGAACCTTGTCGATTGAATATGATCAGGTCCAGCTCCCGGTGACATGTGAAAATATAAATGTAAACCGTTGGTTTAAGTTTCTATTGTTGTAATAATAAAGTGTCACTTTTTTTTTTTTTGTTGTTGGTTTTGATGTTGTTATCTTGTTGAATTCAGGTGTCAGGAGAGTACTCTATGATAAAAGCAGCTGGTGTTCTGAAGATGATAGATGAGGAGAGGGTGATGATGGAGTCGTTGATGTGCATTAGGCGGGCTGGTGCTGACATCATTCTTTCATACTTTGCACGGCAGGCTGCTGGTATATTGTGTGGTGTAAAGTCTAATTAAGTAATTGAGTGTGTTTTTGTTCATTTGTTAGTAATGTTTGGAAAGTAGAGGAAGAGGATTTAATTTGTTGAGAGGAGTTTTGAGTTGACTGACGGTGTTGGTATGTTTTTTGGTAGCTTAATTTTGTTTTTTGAGGATGGATTTGGATTGTAGAATAAAGTAATTTTTTTGTTTGGAATAGAATTAAAGAAGCAAGGCAATGTTTAGTGAGGTGAGTCAGTGTGACAGTGTCATATATATCTCCGCATGTAATTAAATTTGTCTTTATTTAAAGCTCAAGTGTCAACAATAGATTATAGTAGAGGAGAGCAGAGGAATAAAAATCAAGAAGAAATTTAAGTTCGAAAGAGAGTGGTATGGGCGGAATCCGAATTTGCTGTTGCGCGACAAATGGTGTAGCGCACGTACGAGCCGTCTGATCTTGATCGGACGGTTAATTTTTTACGGGCCTATCAATCTAGGTTACATGCACGGGGCTCCCTTGTCCATTGGATCTTGATCAGACGGCCAGCATGCCGCGCTACACCATGTGTCGCGCGGCAGCGGATCTGAATTTGTATGGGCGTATGGCGAATCCGGATCCTCTGGACTTCTCATAAAAGAAGATCACTGGACTTCTTTTCATCTGAACCGTCCGATCTAAATGGACGGTTAGATGTCCAGCGAATTAATTCATCCGTCCAAAAAAAAAAAACCGCAAGTTTATACGGTTATCTTCGCATACGCACACTCATAATCGCCCTTCTCAACCTTTTACAGAGAGAAAGCGATCGAGAGAGAAAAAAGAGTAAACCTAATTCTTTCGTCGAAGCAAATTGCATGAAATCGATCCTCCGCAACTATCTCTCTATCCTCCACCTCTTCTCTGCCGATCGAAGCAAATTGCAGGGAATCGAAGCAAACCCTAGTTCTTCGCCTCTCTGCCTCCCTTGGTGACAGGTACAAACTTAATAGGTTTTTACCAGTTGATGTAATAGAGAGATTAGAGATGAAGACAAGTATAGAGAGAAACAATATTGTGTTTGTTACTTTTGTAATTATGGGATTATCTTCGATTTCTTTTGTTTCTGAGGGTTGTGCATGATATTTAACATAATTTTTTACTTATCATAAAGTAAACCTCTTTGGTTATAACAAAAAAAAAAAGAAAGGATATTTGACTTGTATGTTGTTCTTAATGGTGCTGAAATAAGAAGTTCAAATTTTGGTACTGGACATATGTTTGCGATAAAAAAATGGAATGTTTGATCAATATATTTTTCTAAATGGTGCTGAACATGAAGTTCAAATCCATGGTAGCAAGTTTGCAAACAATTTACTTTGATTTCTATAATTTAGGTTGCTACATCTATCAAAACCTGGCATCTTGACTGGTATTGTGCCAACTGCAACGGCAGCAGCTGCATCTCTCATGTAAAGTGGCGTGGGAATCAAAACCTTATAACTTTATGCTAAAGTCCTGCTATCATGATTCTTTAGATTAGTTTTTTTCTTCTTAAAATTTTTCCCTGGTTAAATGGTGTAGCCGAGAATTGTATCAGTGCTTAGTATATGAGACTGAAATACTGTTGAGTTTGGATCCGATTCCATCCATCGTTCATTTGATTTGATCGCTTCTCTTCTTCTTCTTCTTCTTCTGACACCGTTTGCCAAATTCCAAGATGAACTTTCTCTTCGGGAAGAAGAAAACCCCTGCTGGTACGTACCCCTTCTTCAATTCAATTCAATTCAATTTGTTTTGGGGATCAAGCATTTCCATTAGTTTGCTTCACGAGCTAGATGTAGATGTAGATGTAGATGTAGTCGCCTATAAATTTCATTGCTTCAATTTGAACCCATGATATTGTTAGGGTTGGCGCTGCTTCCTAAATATTTTCTTATTGAGTTCAGAATAAATAGGTCATGTCCTGTACAGTACTGATCCCCTTACAAGTTTTCTGACACATGCTATTATTTGTGATCTTATTATTTGATGATACATCTACCCCCACTACATGAAAAGACACTATCTGCATCGCATTTCTACATCCGCAAAACCGATGAAGTAAGTGATGTGCATCGGCTTACTGATGCAACAAAAGTGATGCAGAAAGTGGATATGGAGATGATATCAAACTCATCGACTCACTCAATTTCATCGGATGACTGATGCTAAAAATAGATAATCACTATTAAGGATCGAGTACTCATTTGATGGAGATTTTATTGGAGGAAACAAAATAAGAATAATTATAATATAAAAACTAAATTACGAGGATGAGGTGCATATAAGGAGATAAATATTTAATTTAATAGTCTCCGAGCATTCCAAAAATGAGGGATTTAATTCTGCAAAAATTATCTCTACAGAAATAAATTACATGGAGTGGCAGAGGAGGAATCAAATGTTTTCATTAATACTTTTTCCAATTTTTAGCTAGAAGATATACAAAAAAATTATAAATTATAAAATCATTAATAATTTCATAATTATACTATCAGTAATAAAGTAATTTAAAATAGTATATAGTTTTTAACAAACATATTTTTTAGTTCTATATTTACTTTTTGAAATAATAAATGTAATATATAATTTTTATCAATTATTTAGAAAGATATAAATCATATAATATAAACAATTGTTATTTTTATTGAAAATGTTGTGTTATATTTATATGTTTTTCATATTAAATCAAATAGCAGGAAAAGGAATATCTCGGAGGATATTGTACTAATTAGGCAACGATTTAATTTCAAATATATATGCTTCCGTTTTTGTCAAACCATAATAAGGGTATTTGGGAGAACATTAAGGAATGAATTGTGAGAACTATGGTGCCCGGTCACTAGTTCACAACTTCAAATTTTTCATTAGAAATCTCAGCCAACCAACATCAAGAAAGGAAGATTCAAAGGCGCGCATTGTGAGTATTTTTATTTGCCAACAATTAGGATTTTTTGTTTTTTTATCAATGTTATTGGTATTTACAATTTTTCTGAAGCATTTTTTGGCCACGAGATTACAAAAAATGGAAGGAAGAATGATAATTTAGGAACTGTATATATAGTGAAAAATGTGCATAAGAAGACAAGATTCTATTTTACATATGTGAAGAAGAATAAAATTTTATACCATAACTACCAGAAGGAAAAATTTCATGGAACCTTAAACATATGTGAAGAAGAATAAAATTTTATACCATAACATTCAGTACCACTTGTTAGACTATAGTTATTTTTTTCCAAATTTTTTATATATTTCTTCTAATTTTAATTAAATTTATATTTAAATATAATTTTCAAAACTATAATACTAATTCATGTTTACATCAGCACTTTGTTTCACGAGTGTTGGTGTGGGTGCGGGAATATATCATTTTTCCAAAAACTAGAATACGGTAGGATATATAAAATAATTAAAATAATTAAAATTTAATTTATATATTTTGTAATTAAAAAAAACTAATATATATATTTTATTAAAATTATATATTTTGTAATTTGTTAATAACTTGTATCGTAAAATATATTTTATATATTTTATCGCATGTGTATTTATATCGAATATGTATCCAATACAGGATACGTCATAAAAATGGAGTATCAAGGTAATATAGCATCAACACAACCAAAACAACTAATGAACGAATGCATCAACTACGCTGATATAGGAGCATACATACTTATTACATTAGCTAGAGCAATGCAATAATAGGAATAATTATATATATGTCACCATGAAAATTGAAATTACAGATGCCACTTTTAAATAGTAAATTAATTTTATTACACTATAAAATGGTTAAAATTAGTTTTATGCCATTAATTTTTGTAAAAAATAAAGAGATGCCACTTTAATTAGGAAAATGACACTCTAACTTTATGTTAAAAAAATGAAGCAACAAAAAATTATTGAAGACGAAATAAATCTTGTAAATTTAAAATTTAGAATTTTTAAATTAAATAAATTCAAAATTTAGAATTGTTGTATCAAACAAGTCTAACTCGATTTGTCGATTTGTAAAACAACACAAACTTATTACTAATCTCTCCTCTAAGCGTGTAATCTAGTTTAAGAGGGAACGAGATAGCAAAATCATGCATAACGCGGATAATGAAGACTAACAAGATCCTGGAAGATCAGTCAGGAAGTCTAGAACTTAAGGTTGTAATTTTAAACTAATCTCCTCAAATTTCTGAGTTTAAATGCTCAAAATTTACTGGTAGCGTTATACAACGCTTAATAACGTTATACAACGTTACAGAACTCCTCAAACTATGCCACGCAGCAAAAACAGTTTTCATGCATTACACAACGCTTCATTCAGTTGTGTAACGCTTTGTCAAACGTTGTACAACGATTTAATACGTTGCACAACGCATTGACCAAGTCAGCTGAATCTTAGCACCACGTTAATAGTGCGTTGTGTAACGCTTCCTGGCGTTACACAACGGACCAAAAATCAAGCGTTACAAGACGTTCATTTAGAAAATTCTAACGCTTTGATGTTTTTGGCCTTTTTGAGGGAGTTCTGGCCTACGTTGTGTAACGTTATAGTCCGTCACACAACGTTTTATTTTACAATCGTTGCATAACGCTTCCTAGCGTTGTGTAACGTCTCTGACAACTTTTTGAACGTTGGAGTCTACTGTTCAGTGCGTTGTACAACGTTTCAGAAACGTTGTATAACGCTTCTGACACCCTCCAACGTTATTGTCGGAATTTATTTTATTTAACGGCTATTTCGAAACGTTATGTAACGTTTCGGAGCGTTGTGTAACTTTTTGTTTAGAATTTGACTGGTTTAGAGCTCTTGGCGCCCTCTATATATATATCAGACCTTTTTGAGCTGATGAAACTGATGGAAAACCTTGCTATATACCTGCTATTGAGCTCTAAACCCCTGATATCATTCCTCTCTTCTATTTGAGCATTTTCTTAGACAATTTGTAGAGATTTGAATGCATTAACCAAAATCATAGTTTAATTAGCTAGATTATTGAGTGTTTTGGTTGAGAGCCTTGATCTTTTGTGCTATTTGGTGATTAGCTAGAGGTTAGGCCGATCCGCTTCGAGTTCCTTGTGACGAAGTGATTCGGTTCGAATTTGTAGACCCGTTCGGTTGGAATAGAACGGAGCGCGTCCGATTTGTGGTCGCGAAACTCCCGGAGACGTACGACTAAGGCTAGCTTCATCTAGCGGGTCGGAACTCCGTAATCAATCGCTTGTCATTTCTCTCTCTCTCTATTTACTTTACATTTGACTTGTGTTTGATTGTTTGTGGTGACCAACTTGAATTGTTAATTTTCGCAAAATTGTCCAAACCGGTTTAGGATTTGAATTTGTGCCTATTCACCCCCCCTCTAGGCTTTTATTTAGGGACAACAAGAATTTTTAAATTAAATAAATTTAAAATTTTTAAATTAAATAAATTTAAAATTTTTAAATTTTATAATTTCAAATTTAAAATTTTTAAATTACATATATGCTAATTCTCGAATTTCGAATGTCAAAAGCAAGATCATATACACTAATTACATCTGTCGGTAGATGCAATAATCAATTTAGTTGAATTAGTAAATCTTATTCAGTAGAATTAATTAAAATAATAGTTAATAAAAAAATTATTTGGGTTGTTAAAACTTATGATAATTTTAGCGGACTTTGACTTGGCATTCTGAAATCGTTCAACAACTATACCTTTTCATTTGATGTTTTACAAAATTTGTTGTTTTTATATCTAATGTGATAGCGTGAAATAGTCACAGTATATTTCATGAAGTTAAATATAAAATTACATCTACGTAGTTGATGTAAGAGCTACACATTTCCTGCATCCGCACGACAGTTGTAATAATTAGTCCAGTTACAATAGCGAATCCTATGCAGTAGCATGGATTAGTTAAATCGGTATTTTTTATGCAATTAGTTATGTTATTTACATTGACATAGCCGATGCATAAGCTGCAGATTTTTTGCACTTGCTAGACAGATGCAACAATTAGTCTAGTTACATCAGTGAATCCTATGTGGTAGCACGGATTAGTTAAATCGGTGTTTTCCATGCAATTAGTTATATTATTTACATAGATATAGCCGATGCATAAGCTGCAGATTTGTTGCATCAGCTTGACAGATGCATTTGACTATTGATTGCATTAGTCATACCAATGCAGTCGAGTGAGAATTGTTACATCAATTTATCTCATGCAATTAGATATATTATTTTTATTGTTGCAGATGATGCAAGAGCATATACATTAACTGCATCTGCTGGGCAGAAATAAATATTCAATTAGTTACATCAATAAATCTCATGCAGATAAAAAAAAATAGCTTCATCAGCGTTTCCCGTACAACTGGTTATTATGTACATCAACAAGCTGATGCAAACAAATACAAGTCGATGCAAAATACTGAAAAATTAAGTGTGGATGCAAATAAGTTTTTTTGGCTGATGCAACAGATATTTTTTACTGCAAATTCATAAATTCCGATGCAGATACTGCAGTTTCCTGTAGTGCCCGTATTGTATTATTTAGGTTAACAAATCACTCGGTAATTTTCTGTAACCTCCATCTTTTCTTCAGTGCTTTGTTTATACAAATTACAGGTGCTACTATAATTTAGGTCACTTCGGTCTAATTTGAATGAAGTGTTTGAAACATTTTTTTTCTTAAAGGTCTGGTGTTGTCGATGCATGTTTGTTTCCTTGCTATTTTCATTTGTTGATGAATACTATAAGTGTCAGCATTTTATTGTTTCAGCTTTTAAGCCTCTGGGTCTTCTCAATTACACCATGACTAACTGAGACCAAAATAGATTACTGTATTGCTCTTGCACATCTATACTGATATATTTTCTGAAGGTTAATAAACATAATTATAGCAGTGAAAGTTGAGTTTATAGTGATTGAAAGGTACTTGTAGTATTGCAGTGTTGGCTTCTGTATTTTTTTTTCCCTTAAATCAGAGGTTGAAATGCAATTTCCAAAGGCCAAAAGACAAGTGCTAGAGAACATCTTTCACTTGGTTTTGTTTTATACATCGCAGGACCAAGTAAAAATAAAAGAGACAGTATTCACTGTGATGTTTTTTTTTTTTTTTTTTTTTTAAAAAAAATTTTACATTGCACCATCATTCATTTTCTAGCACGTCTAATATCAGGTTTTCCTTCAGATTACAAAATTTTTCGATCTTTTAAATAGGCGTATGTAATAGCCACATGACATAATGACTTGTATTTTTGTTTTCCTTTAGATATTTATCATCACATACGTAGTAAACCTCTAGTGACAAGGCACATTCATGGCTTGTATTTTTGTTTAATAGGCTTATAATCAAAATTAAACACTTCTTCAATGTTCTTGATTTTTGTTTCACTCTGTGTGTCTATGATCATCCTTCTGTAGATCTTTTATTGGAAAATTCAACAGTATTGGTGGCACGTGCAACACATAAAAGAAGTCAACTATGGCAGTTTCGGCAGTGCTTCCTCTTCTTCTAATGGTAAGCATCCTCTTCCATTTTTTCTAGTTAGTATCATTGCATAATTTTAATTTAATTATGATGAAAAAATTTATAAGTTATGCATATTCATACAATTAGGTGGATACTTGTGTTGTGATTGAGAAAACGAATGGGTAGTATGGTCAAGATGCCTTGTGTGAAAATGTATGAATGAATGCATGTTGTGACTGTAATGTGAAGCGGCCTAAGGTGCCATGCTATAATAATTTAATGTTATTATTTGGGCAACCTGCGAGTTGCTTCATATGTATTTTTTATGGCTTGCATGTCAAATATAGGATTAGGACTATTGTGTTGCACTTTATTTTCTAGAATAGTTTTTATTTTCTCTAAATCACGCTGGGTGGAGTACACGGACGGCAAGAGGAGTTCTGCTGTTTTCATGACCATACTATCGCATACATTTAATTAATTGTTTATTTTTCTAAGGTTTGTATGTTTGACATAACCACCCTACGTTATATTATATAAATTAATTAAGTCCTTAATATACTAAGCCAAAATTGCATTTTAATTATTTGAAATTACTTGCATGTAAGATCGAGCTATCTTCATTTTTATAAATGAAGCCAAAAGTGAAAATTAGAGGTCACACGGAAAAATAAAGTTGATCCCGTTTTTCACAACTATGCCGGTCAACGGTACGCGTTTACCGTTTGCCACCACATTTCGATTTGAACAAAACGAATAACGAAATGCTAAAATGTTTCGTTTTTTGAAACGAAACGGTAGACGGAACACCAAATTGTATCGTTCCGACCGTTTCAGCCTCAAACCATTACATGTGTATTTTCTAAATGGACGAAATTTCGGAAAAATCCGGAATTCGAGTTCTGGGTCCACGTACAGCTAAAAATAGACGAAATTTGAAAAAACAATCTGGAATTCGAGTTTCGGGCACACGTTTGGTCAGAAAATGGTCGAATTTTCGACAAACCTGAAATTTGAGTATCGGGGACACTTTTGTCTGAAAAAGTCTGATTTTTCGAAAAAATTCGGAATTCGAGTTTCCGACACACGTTCGGCCGATAAGTTGTCGAAATTTTGAAAAAATTCGAAATTCGAGTTTCATGCCCACATTTGCTCGAAAAGTGGCCAAATTTTCGAAAAAATCCGGAATTCGAGTTTCGGCCCAACGTTTGGTCGAAAAATGATCGAATTTTCGAAAAAAATCTAGAATTCAAATTTCGGGTATACGTTTGGCCCAAAAAAAGACGAAATTTTGAAACAAAAATTCGGAATTCGAGTTTTGGGCCCACGTTCGGCCGAAAAATGGCCGAATTTTCGAAAAAATCCGGAATTCCAGTTTCGGGGCACACGTTCGGCCGATAAATAGATGAAACTTTGAAAACAATCCGGAATTCGAGTTTCGGGCACGCGTTGAGCCGAAAAATGGCTGAATTTTAGAAAAATTCGAAATTCGGGTTTCAGGCCCACGTTCGGCCGAAAAATGGCCCAAATTTCGAAAAAAATCTGGAATTCGAGTTTCCGGCACCCGTTCGCCCGATAAGTTGACGAAATTTCGAGAAAGTCCGGAATTCGAGTTTCGGGTCTACGTTCGGCCGAAAAATTGCTCAATTTTCAAAAAAATTCGAAATTCGACTTTCGGGCCCACGTTCGACCGAAAAATTGCCGAGTTTTCAAAAAAATTCGGAATTCGAGTTACAGACGCACGTTCGGCTGAGAAATTGCCGAATTTTTAATGAACCAGGAATTCGTGTATCGGGCCCACGTTCGGCTGAAAAATGGCCCAATTGTCGAAAAAAGCCCGGAAATTCGAGTTTCGGGCCCACGTTCAGTCAAAAAATGGCCCAATTTGCGAAAAAAATCCTGAATTCGAGTTTCGGGCCTATGTTCGGCCGAATTTTCAAAAAAATGAGGAATTCGAGTTTCGGGCCCACATTCGGCCGAAAATAGGCCGAATTTTCGAAAAAATGCAGAATTCGAGTTTCGGGCCCACTGTTGACCCCTAAAAATGTGCGGTCAAAACAACACAAGATGCCCAGGAATATTTTTGAGGATTATAGGAACCTAAAATGGCCTAAAAAATAAAAAAATAAAAAAATAAAAAATTTTTAAAGCATAGGCTTGGAAAATACCAGAGTGCTCCAGGTATTAGCCGAAATATGCCAAGTAAATTTTGGAGGCCTAGAAATTCATGAGAAATTACCTTGAATTATGATAGAAATTTCAAATATTGCAAATTCATGAAATATTTGATGAATATTTTATGACAAGCCGAACGTGCTGTTCCAAGAAAATAAATTAAATAATTTCATGAAAATCATCTTTTAAATTCTTGAGATCTCCACAACGATTTTGGCATCTTCTTCAAGCCTAAGCATTCTCAAATGAATGATCAGTATTCGAATTGTCATAATTCAGATATAGTCATGAAATTTGGAAAATGATATAAAATATTTTTGGAGATCGATAAATGAAAATTTTTATGTCATTACGATCCACATATTTCAATGAGTGTGTTTCATGCACAAATGACCTTGGAGAGACCCTCAAATCATTTTATTTCACACAGTAGCAATGGATTAAAAATAATGTTGGAAATTAGCACAGCCCATTATAGGCCCCAAATCCGGCCCAATAAGAAAGTGAGCCGAACAAAAAAAAAAAGAAAAAAAGGGAGAAAGACTGAACCCCGATTGTTAGACCCTTTTCCTCATTCTTCTCTCGCTGCTCCAAGTGGTTAACCCCTCTCGACCCTACCCGCCAGTAAGAAGGTCGACATACAAATGGCGAGCCATGATAGGCTCTGCCCTCGGGCCCCACACCTAACTAACTTAACAAAAAAAAAAGAGAGAAGGAAAATCGATAAAAAAAAAACGGAAGAGATGAAACCATCGCCTCTGACACAAGCCGTTCCGGCGAACCACAGCATCGCAACTCGTGTTCTTGGTACCGTTGGAAAGGTGGAGTCGAGGAGAACTTGACAATACCAATTTCAACCTCTTTCGTGCAGCAATTTAAACTCAATTTTGAGAAGAAGCGGGCTGGCTGTTGCAAAAAAAGCAATGCAAAAATTAGCACAATTTAACCCATGAACATCAAATTGATTGCTTACACAGTTCCTCGATGATATAAGAAGCAAAATGAAGTTAATAATTGGGTCTGAAATAAGGCAGGTATATGAGAGCATCAATGGGAATTGCACACTGAGTCTTGTTAAACACTGACTAACAGTGAGGTGCATGATTAGTTTGTGAGTCTAGAGTGTTAATCATAGCACTCGGAGGTTCCAATGGCAATCCACATGTTCTATAGAAAAAATCAACTGAAAGACCAACAATCTAGGCTCAGTAAAAAAAAAGGGAGCAATAGAAATTTTCAATTAAAAATGCAGTCATGGATTAGTTACAAGAACATGGTACTAGGGGCACAGGCAGCAACAGAACAAAGGTAGAAGTTCAAATTTGATGCTCTCCAAGGCAGAAATTAAACCCTGCAATCAACATCAAAGATATTAAAGCAAATTAGGTCGCCTCACCTAATGTGACATGAGTGCATGTTAATCAAAGGCTAACATCAACAGACCCAATTAAAATAGTGCAGCCTGCAAGACCCAACTGGCTAGGAAACTCCATCAAAATGATGTGTTTAGGCCCAGTCCATCACTGATTAGAGAACAACAGTGAATTGAAAAAGAAATATCAAAGAAATTTCCAAGAGAATCTAATACAGTGCCATACCTCTCTTTATCAGAAGTGTGCCATACTTGGGTGCAAAATTGTGAGTACCTAAAAAAAAAACTCAGTCAGAGCTCTATTTGAAAGAAAGAGAGAGAGAGCTACGTTGGAGACAGGAAGCAGCCATAGATATTGAGAGATACAGTATAATACTACTTAGTACATACCAATTATACAAGGGATCTCTTATGGCCAGGCCTTAACAGTGAGAATGGACATGTTGATATAACCAAAATGCCCTTCATTCCTCTAGAAATAGAGAGGCAGGATGGATAAAAAAAGAGGGGAGAAAGAAGGAGAAAATTTTCAGTGAGGTAACCCAATAAAAGGATGAGAGGATGGAGAGAACTTTCAGTAAGACAACCCAATAAAGAGAGAGATAGTGAGACCCTGGAACAGCAACTTTAGACACCCCCTCCTGAAATCACAAAAAAAAAAAAGAGAATCAGACACCATCAAAAGAGAGCAAGAAAGGAAGAAAGGAAATCCTGTGTAAATCATCCTATATATATAAGCATAAGCTAAATTAATAGTAACAAGGAAGGACCAATTTGTAAGCATCTCCTACTTGATTAATAAAAACTGGTTTTATCTCTTTATTTGCTGTTTTGAGAGTCATTTTCTACTTGACCCAGCCACCAATCTATGGTGTGCATGGGTATGACAGCTTGCACAAGCTCAGGGACTTACAAGCCTGAGAACTTTCATTTTCTTTTTATATATATCTCCATATATAAGCATACTCATTTTCATCTTTAATTGCATATAAGAAACTTCATATCAAATGCCTGCTGACTTTTGTCACTTTACCGCTTCACCTTCATCTCCTTGTTCTATGAATAAAGATGAATATACATTCATACACAAGGAGAGGTGATGGTATGAATATCAGCATAATAAGATTTAAAAATTCATATGCCCACAAAGCTTTTTTTTTCTTTTCTCTTTTGCTTTAATTTTTGTTGAACAATTCCTACAGTTAACAAGAAGTACCATATGCATATAATCAACTTGCACATACATTATTTTCTTTTATATGTGTCAAGAAAGGACAGAAACAAGCTATAAACAAAAAAATATATATAAAAAAAAGGAGAAAGAGACACCCTTATGACAGCAGGTATTGGCCCATGCCATCCTTCCTCTTTTCATAATCGGTGACCCTGAAACACCTTCATGATGCTTCAAAAGCCATGCCAAGGGACCATAGCCACCATGAGCCAACAAACCTTATGCCACCTTGCTAGCCACTGCTCAAACCTGAAGGGTCCGATTAGTCCCATCCCTGCAATATCAGACCCAAGATGATGGCTTCCCATGAGTTAGTCCTAAAAAAAAAAGGGAGAAAAACACCAATTTCAAAACAATCAGCCTCATGCCATCCTACTCATTACATGTAATGAACTCTCTACGATTAGTAAGTAAAAATATATAATAAACAAAAGAGAAGGAACCTAACCTCAGAGAAGCTCAAGTTGATGTCATACTCTTGTTGCCAACCTGAGATGAGGTCAAGGCTAAACATCAGTGGAGAGACTCATTTTTATCTAATTGGCGCAACCAGTAATGGCCATGTGCTTTCATGGTGCCCCAGAGGCATGCCAAGCCAAGCACAACCGTGAAAGGCTATCGATCCATCGAAATCGCCTCATGTTGTCAAAATTCAGCATAACTCAATGCCAAACATTGCTATGGAGAAAGCCATGCCACAAATTGAAGTCATATGACATCTGTTTGCACCCTTCTGATAATCCAGAACCATGCCACGAAAAGCACAGTTGCTAGAACTGTTAGGTCACTGATGTCGCAATGTAACTCGAAATCAATCAATACCTCTAGGAGGAACTATACACTAAATGAAATTTGTAAAGCCCTAGTCTCCTATGATGCCCTGTACCCATGCTTCGGCTACAGTCATCCCTATTTCTCTCACAAGCCCTCTCGTGCATTTCCACAAACACCTGATGTGCATACAAAAAACGAGGCTCAGCTGAAATAAAACTCATCCTAAAGATCTCTGCTTTCCAAAAAAAATACTTGCATTTACCTCTCGAAGTGACCGCAAGCTTTCGATTGCCGTCCCTACTTCTCGAGACTTCAGTCGTCTACCCCTTTGATTGAACACGGCAGAGGCAAAATCCTGGCCCCAAGCCAGTGTGATATGGTTCTAGGGGGGGGGGGGGCTCTATGAGGCTCATGAACCCCACTTCTCCAATCCGCTGTATGTTCAGATGGCTTGGACTCGAAGCCATGGTATCGAAACCTCTCCTCAGATCGAAAGAGAGAAGAAGTGAGATGGAGAAAGCAAAACGATGGAGGTTCCTGTGTGGACACGGAACATACTCCGTGAACATCGATAGATGACCCCAGCCAGCCAGCTTCTTTCGGTTCAGATGCACCGAGCTCAAAGAAAAAAAATGAAGGTGTCTCAAATCCCTTGATTCTCTGCGGCTCCTGATGTGTGACGAGCCTCTGATAGAACAATATGCAGCCACCCATGTGCTCAGCCCTTGACGTTGACGTGGCCCAATCAGATAAATTCAAAATTGCTGAAACTTCAAAAATATGCCAAAAATCATAACAAACTCAGAAAAATCCAAACCAAATTCCTATAAATCCAGAAAAATATAGAGAATCCATTTTTACTAAATACCATAGCCAAAAACCCAACTAAAACCAATCAAATCATATAAGCACCAAAATAGCAACCAAGTAGTGTATTGCCAATCTGAAAAATCCATCGAAAAACATCGGAAAAGAAAAAGCGTGAGGAAAACTCTCATGAACTCAAAAAAAAAAGGGGGGAGTGTGTTCTTATTGAGTAATGCTATCAAAGTCCCACGGAAATGATATTTAATTAGATGTTGGGGAGCTCATAAAAATACAGAGAGTTCTAAAAAAAAAATAACTCAGTCTCAGGAATTTGACTGAATTGGATTCACCGATAACAGGAGTGGTGAATCTCATAAGGAGCTCTCACTGAACATCGATAATTAAAAGGAATATAGGCTGTGCTCTGATCATTCTCAAGTCAGAAAGATAGGTCAAAGCCAAAACCTCTGCAAGACCCAGCCACCAGGCCTCAGATATGGAGTCTTAAAACCAAAACCGAATAAAAAAAAAAAAACATAACATGACCCAGCTAATGTGCCTCAGTTACGGAGTCCTAACCTCGAAAATAAACAAAAAAAATCAAACCTCTGCAAGACCCAGCCACCAGGCCTCAGATATGGAGTCTTAAAACCAAAACCGAATAAAAAAAAAACATAACAAGACCCAGCTAATGTGCCTTAGATACGGAGTCCTAACCCCGAAAATAAACAAAAAAATCAAACTTCTGCCAAACCCAGCCTTCAGGCCTGAGATGTGAAGTCCTGATTCCAAAACCGAAATCGAACAAAAAAATGCGACCTCCCTAGGACCCAGCCGTCAGGCCTTAGATATGGAGTCCCAACCCCAAATTCAGAATCAAAACCAAAACAAAAACAAAAAAAAAGAAACAAAACCAAAATTAAACCAAATCAAACCAACGACCCGAAACCAAAAGTCCAAACCCAAAACTAAGATAAAATAAAAAGAAAGAGAACAAAAGCCAAACCAAAACCCCGCTATATCTGAGTGATCTCGCGATCTCACTACAGATGGCACATCGTCCTGAAAATTAAAAACGTCTTGGTGATATAAGGCCCACTTGACAAAAACTACTGATGGACGCCCCAAAAACAGAAAAAGAAAAGAAACCTGTGGTATCTGGATGATCCCGTGACCTCATTTCAGATAACGCTCTGTCCCGACTGCTAAAATAGTTCTGGTGACCCAAAGCCCACCTGACGAAATCTGCTGATGGACCCAAATCTCGTAGTGTCTGAGTGATCCCACGACCTCACTCTCAATGACGTATTGTCCTGACTGCTAAAATAGTTTCGGTGACTCAAAGCCCGCCTGACGAAATCTGCTGATGGACCCAAATCTCGAGGTGTTAGAGTGATCCCACGACCTCACTCCCGATGACACCTGGTCTTGAAAGTTAAAAACGTCTCGATGGTATAAGGTCCACTTGACAAAAACTACTGATGGACCAAAACCTTGTGGTATCTTGTGATCCCGCGACCTCATTATAGATAGCACATTGTCCTGAAAATTAAGAACGTCTTGATGGTATAAGGCCCACTTGACAAAAACTATTGATGGACACCAAAAAAAAAAGGAAAAAAGAAACTTGTGGCATCTGGATGATCCCGTGACCTCATTTCAGATAACACCCTGTTCCGACTGCTAAAATAGTTCTCGTAATCCAAAACCCACCTAACTAAATATGTTGAAGGAACGAAACCCAAAACCAAAATATTGCCTTATCAGATGAAATAGTTTCGGTGACCCAAATAAGGCTCTTAAATAATCTAAAAAAAAAAAACTAACCATACCTGAAGTCTAATTAAAAAAAAGAAGGAATCAGTCGAATCATATCACATCTCCTCCGCTCATAACCTATCATGTTAAATAAAAAAAAAAACAAATCAAATCCAAAAAAAGAAGAATAGGGAGAAATAAAATAAACACCCGCAAATATTCATATGCATATGCATGGCACTAATTGTTTTATTGATAATTCACTAACGGTCTACAGCACATGTTCTTTGATATTCCCGATCCAGAGGTGCCTCGGAAAGTAACCAGGGTAATTAACGGCGGAGGCTTGCGCCCGTCGGAAAGAAATGACCTACACAAAAACAAACTCTCGTGGGAGCAAAGTACGCACGAGCAAGCATCTCTTAAGTGGGAGGCGCCCGTGGCCGAGACTTTAACCTGCGAGGGGATATCTGATCCGATCGTCTTTTTGCTTTTCCTCTTCAAACGGAAAATCCGTCAAAAAGGGCCGGACACCAACGTCCGACCGAAAAATGGCCGAATTTTCGAAAAAATTCATAATTCGAGTTACGGGCCCACGTTCGACGGAAAGAGAGCCGAATTTTCGAAAAAATCTGGAATTCGAGTTTTGGACCCACGTTCGGCCGAAAAATGGTTAACTTTCGAAAAATCTGAAATTTTGAGTTTTGGGGCACACGTTCGTCCGAAAAAAGGACGAAATTTCGAAAAAATCCAGAATTCGAGTTTCGGGCCCACGTACATATAAAAATAGACGAAATTTGGAAAACCAATCCGGAATTCGAGTTTCCGGAACACGTTTGACCAAAAAATGGCCGAATTTTCGACAAACCCGGAATTCGAGTATTGGGGACACTTTTGTCCGAAAAAGCCTGAATTTTCAGAAAAATCCGGAATTCGAGTTTCGGGCGCACGTTCGGCCAATAAGTTGCCAAAATATTGAAAAAATCTGAAATTCGAGTATCATGCCCATGTTCGCTCGAAAAATGGCCCAATTTTCGAAAAAATTCGAAATTCAAGTTTCGGCCCAACGTTCGGCCGAAAAATGGCCAAATTTCCGAAAAAATTCAGAATTCGAATTTTGGGTACACGTTTGGCCCAAAAAAAGATGAAATTTTGAAACAAAAATTCGAAATTCGATTTTTGGGCCCACGTTCGGCCGAAAAAAGGTCGAATTTTCGAAAAAATCCGTAATTCTAGTTTCGGGGCACACGTTCGGCCGAAAAATGGCCAAATTTTTGAAAAATTCCGGAATTCGAGTTTCGGGCACGCGTTGGGCCGATAAATGGACGAAACTTCGAAAAAACTCCGCAATACAAGTTTCGGAAAAATCCGGAATTCGAGTTTCGGACCGATGTTCAGCCTAAAAATGGCTAAATTTTCGAAAAATCCGGAATTTGAGTTTCGGGGCACACGTTCGTCCGAAAAATGGACGACATTTTGAAAAAATCCGAAATTCGAGTTCCGGGCCCACGTATGGCTAAAAATAGACGAAATTTGGAAAAACAATCCGGAATTTGAGTTTCCATAACACATTGGACCGGAAAATGGCCGAATTTTCGACAAACCCGGAATTCGAGTATCATGGACACTTTTGTCCGAAAAAGGCTAAATTTACGGAAAAATCCGGAATTCGAGTTTCGGACTCACGTTCGGCCGAAAAATGGCTAAATTTTCGAAAAATCCGGAATTGAGTTCCGGGCCCACGTACGGCTGAAAATAGACGAAATTGGGAAAAACAATCCGGAATTCGAGTTTCGGGCACACGTTTTGCCGGAAAATGGCCGAATATTCGACAAACCCGGAATTCGAGTATCGGGCACACATTTGTCCGAAATAGGTGGAATTTTCGGAAAAATCCGGAATTCGAGTTTCCGACCCACGTTCGGCCGAAAAATGGCTAAATTTTCGAAAAATCCGGAATTTGAGTTTCGGGGCACACGTTCGGCCGAAAAATGGACGAAATTTCGGCGGAAAAATCCGGGATTCGAGTTCCGGTCCCACGTACGGCTAAAAAATAGACGAAATTGGGAAAAACAATCCGGAATTCGTGTTTCGAGCACACGTTTGGTCGGAAAAATGGCCGAATTTTCGACAAACCGGAATTCGAGTATCGGGGACACTTTTGTCCGAAATAGGTGGAATTTTCGGAAAAATCCGGAATTCGAGTTTCAGACCCACGTTCGGACCGAATAATGGCTAATTTTTGAAAAACCCGGAATTCGAGTGTCTGTGGACACTTTTGTCCGAAAAAGGCGGAATTTTCGAAAAAAATCCGGAATTCGAGTTCCGGGCCCACGTACGGCTAAAAATAGACGACATTGGGAAAAACAATCCGGAATTCGAGTTCGGACACACCTTTGGCCGGGAAATGGCCGAATTTTCGACAAACCCGGAATTCGAGAATCGGGGACTCTTTTGTCGGAAAATGGCTGAATTTTCGGAACAACCCCGGAATTCGAGTTTCGGAGCCCACGTTCGGTGAAAAAAATGGCCAAATTTTCGAAAAAAATCCTGAATTCCGGGTTTCGGGACTAGGTTCGGCCGAATTTTCAAAAAAATCAAGAATTCGAGTTTCGGACCCACATTCGGCCGAAAATAGGCCGTATTTTCGTAAAAATGCAGAATTCGAGTTTCGGGCCCACGTTCGACCGACATATGGCCGAATTTTCGAAAAAATTCAGAATTCGAGTTTCGGGCCCACGTTCGATGGAAAGATGGCCGAATTTTCCGAAAAAATCCAGAATTCGAGTTTCGGGCACACGTTCGGCCGATAAGTTGCCGAAATATCGAAAAAAAATCCGAAATTCGAGTTTCATGTCCACGTTCGCTCGAAAAATGGCCCAATTTTTCGAAAAAATCCAGAATTCGAATTTCGGGTACACGTTTGGCCCAAAAAAGACGAAATTTTGAAACAAAAATTCGGAATTCGAGTTTTGGGCCCACGTTCGGCCGAAAAAATTGCCGAATATTCGAAAAAATTCGTAATTCCAATTTCTGGGCACACGTTCGGCCGAAAAATGGCCCAATTTTCGAAAAATTCCGGAATTCCAGTTTCGGGCACGCGTTGGGCCGATTAATAGTCGAAACTTCGAAAAAAAATCCGGAATTCGAGTTTCGGGCACGCGATTGGGACGAAAAATAGCCGAATTTTCGAAAAATACGGATTTCGGGTTTCGGGCCCACGTTCGGCCGATCAATATCGCAAATTTCGAATAAATCCGGAATTCGAGTTTCCGGCACACGTTCGCCCGATAAGTTGACGAAATTTCGACAAAGTCCGGAATTCGAGCTTCGGGTCCACGTTCGGCCGAAAAATGGCTCAATTTTCAAAAATATCCGGAATTCGGGCCCACGTTCGACCGAAAAATTACTGAGTTTTCGAAAAAATTGGGAATTCGAGTTACGGACGCACGTTCGGCCGAAAAATGGCCCAATTTTCCAAAAAAAAACCCGGAATTCGAATTTCGGGCCCCGTTTGGCCAAAAAATGGCCCATTTTTCGAAAAAAAATTCCTGAATTCGAGTTTTGGGCCTATGTTTGGCCGAATTTTCAGAAAAATCCAGAATTCGAGTTTCGGGCACACGTTCGGCCGAAAATAGGCTGAATTTTCGAAAAAATACAGAATTCAAGTTTAGGGCCCACGTTCGACCGAAATATGGCCGAATTTTCGAAAAAATTCAGAATTCGAGTTTCGGGCCCCCGTTCGACCGAAATATTGCCGAATTTTCGAAAAAATTCAGAATTCGACTTTCGGGCCCACGTTCGACGGAAAGATGGCCGAATTTTCGGAAAAATCCGGAATTCGAGTTTCGGACCGACGTTCGGCCTAAAAATGGCTAAATTTTCGAAAAATCCGGAATTTGAGTTTCGGGCCACACGTTCGTCTTAAAAATGGACGAAATTTTTAAAAAATCCGGAATTCGAGTTCCGTGCCCACGTACGGCTAAAAATAGACGAAATTTGGAAAAACAATCCGGAATTCGAGTTTCCATAACACAATTGGGCCGGAAAATGGCCGAATTTTCGACAAATCCGGAATTCGAGTATCATGGACACTTTTGTCCGAAAAAGGCTAAATTTACGGAAAAATTCGGAATTCGAGTTTCAGACTCACGTTCGGCCGAAAAATGGCTAAATTTTCGAAAAATCCGGAATTTGAGTTCCGGGCCCACGTACGGCTGAAAATAGACGAAATTGGGAAAAACAATCCGGAATTCCGAGTTTCGGGCACACGTTTGGCCGGAAAATGGCCGAATTTTCGACAAACCCGGAATTCGAGTATCGGGCACACATTTGTCCGAAATAGGTGGAATTTTCGGAAAAATCCGGAATTCGAGTTTCCGACCCACGTTCGGCCGAAAAATGGTTAAATTTTTGAAAAATCCGGAATTTGAGTTTCGGGGCACACGTTCGGCACGAAAAATGGACGAAATTTCGGAAAAATCCGAGATTCGAGTTCCGGGCCCACGTACGGCTAAAAATAGACGAAATTGGGAAAAACAATCCGGAATTCGTGTTTCGGGCACACGTTTGGTCGGAAAATGGCCGAATTTTCGACAAACCCGGAATTCGAGTATCGGGGACACTTTTGTCCGAAATAGGTGGAATTTTCGGAAAAATCCGGAATTCGAGTTTCAGACCCACGTTCGGCCGAAAAATGGCTAAATTTTTGAAAAATCCGGAATTTGAGTTTCGGGCCACACGTTCGGAGCCGAAAAATGGACGAAATTTCAAAAAAATCCGTTATTCGAGTTCCGGGCGCACGTACGGCTAAAAATAGACGAAATTGGGAAAAAACAATCCGGAATTCGAGTTTCGGGCACACGTTTGGCCGGAAAATGGACGAATTTTCGACAAACCCGGAATTCGAGTGTCTGGGACAGTTTTGTCCGAAAAAGGCGGAATTTTCGAAAAAATCCGGAATTCGAGTTCCGGGGCCCACGTACGGCTAAAAATAGACGACATTGGGAAACACAATCCGGAATTCGAGTTTCGAGCACACCTTTGGCCGGGAAATGGCCGAATTTTCGACAAACTCGGAATTCGAGAATCGAGGACACTTTTGTCGGAAAATGGCTGAATTTTCGGAACAATCCGAAATTCGAGTTTCGGGCACACGTTCGGAGCCGATAAGTTGCCGAAATATCGAAAAAATCCGAAATTCGATTTTCATGCCCACGTTCGCTCAAAAAATGGCCAAATTTTCGAAAAAATCCGGAATTCGAGTTTCGGCCCAACGTTCGGCCGAAAAATGGCCGAATTTCCGAAAAAAATCCAGAATTCGAATTTCGGGTACACGTTCTGGCCAAAAAAAGACGAAATTTTAAGACAAAAATTCAGAATTCGAGTTTTGGGCCCACGTTCCACCGAAAAAATTGCCGAGTTTTCGAAAAAATTAGGAATTCGAGTTACGGACGCACGTTCGGTTCGAAAAATTGCCGAATTTTTAACGAACCAGAAATTCGAGTATCGAGCCCAGTTTCGGCCGAAAAATGGCCAATTATCGAAAAAAAAAACCCGGAATTCGAGTTTCGGGCCCACGTTCGGTGAAAAAAATGGCCAAATTTTCGAAAAAAATCCTGAATTCGGGTTTCGGACCTAGGTTCGGCCGAATTTTGAAAAAAATCAAGTATTCGAGTTTCGGACCCACATTCGGCCGAAAATAGGCCGTATTTTCGAAAAAATGCAGAATTCGAGTTTCGGACCCACGTTCGACCGAAATATGGGCCGAATTTTCGAAAAAATTCAGAATTCGAGTTTCGGGCCCACGTTCGACGGAAAGATGGCCGAATTTTCAGAAAAATCCAGAATTCGAGTTTCGGCACACGTTCGGCCGATAAGTTGCTGAAATATCGAAAAAAAATCCGAAATTCGAGTTTCATGTCCCACATTCGCTCGAAAAATGGCCCAATTTTCGAAAAAATCCGGAATTCGAGTTTCGGCCCATCGTTCGGACCGAAAAATAGCCGAATTTCCGAAAAAATCCAGAATTCGAATTTCGGGTACACGTTTGGCCCAAAAAAGACGAAATTTTGAAACAAAAAATTCGGAATTCGAGTTTTGGGCCCACGTTCGGCCGAGAAATTGCCGAATATTCGAAAAAATCCGTAATTCCAGTTTCGGGGCACACGTTCGGCCGAAAAATGGCCCAATTTTCGAAAAATTCCGGAATTCG